>OU461582.1:5269855-6606105 GCA_911812115.1 Pristionchus exspectatus
CAGTAACGCATGACGAACGAACTGAACTGACTGCTCAAAATTTTAGCGAAACGTAAATGTCGGCTATACGTTCAACATCGTAATGAACATTCAGTGGGGAAGTCGAGTGAGTTTTGTCTGTGAATATACGAAATCTGATCTCCAAGAGAATACAATTATACTCAGGTCATAACAAGCCTCTTCAGCATTTTATTCGTAGCTCCGTTCACTCTCCTGATCATTCATTTCGTATACAGATACTGGGTGGTGGTTGCGTAAGTATGGAATGCATTTTTTCGTTTCAAATATTTTTCCCAGACCGAATAGACTTGCGTTATTCACCAATTTCTACTTCATTGCCGCAATATTGTTCTACATTGTGGGACTGGCGCCGATTCTGTGCGGGTTGAAGTAAAATGCCATCCAAAATCATATTTTCAGCGTTAAAATATGCCTTGTACTAACTGCGGACCATGACACACCGGGCATTATAGCCGCTCGATCAAAACTCCGGGAAATTACGAATCAGACAATCGCTGACGGCTGGCTTTCACTCACTTTTTGGGTATATATACCAATTCGTCATTTAAAAGAAGCAAAACTTTACAGAACAATGGCACCATCGTTTATGAATCTCTTCTTTTTCTCGCGCTCCTCGACACGCTTATATCAGTGAATCTCACTGTCACCCTCACTCTCGCAATTCTCACCTATCGAGCGATTCGTCGAACCGCTAAAATTGCGTTAAGTGAATCTAACAGCAAATGGCAAATGCAGATGCTGATTGTGATTAGTGTTCAGGTAAGTTCAAAATGAAAAAAATAAGAGCAGCGAAATGATATAATTGCAGCATAGACTCATTTCAGACCGCAATCCCGGTGCTTTTCGTGTACTCTTCCTATTCTTTAAACACTAATCTGCCGTTCTTTGGCGTGACTTGGGACCAATTCGAGAGCTTATCCATGCTGCTTACAGCCCTGTTCCCCGCGTGGGATCCGCTAGTGGTCATACTGTTGATGAAGCCGTATCGCGACGGACTTATCAGCATGCTTCGAGTCAGGTCGAAAATTGCCACAGTAGAACGTTCAAGCAACGTTTTGTTCACAGCCCCGGTAAATTGCAGACGTTCGAAAAGTATTTCTTATACAAAATTTCAGGTTCGTTATTCGACGCACTCGAATAATGGTCGCTAAAATATGCCGTATTTTCATTAACTGAACAAATGTATCGATTACGGAACAGTTTTCAGAATCTACTCACGAAAACAAGAGTCTTAACAATGACAGCTACACGATAAACAATTACCACATGCAATGAATAATATCCACCATTTATACACGATATCATGTAATATTGAAGAAGATCCACGTTTGTTGGGATCACGATCGGGTGCGAATCTTGACGGGCACAGTCTCGGGACTGATTGTCGTGCTTCCGATCAGTTTCAGTTTAGACACCTGTAATTTATTGTATAACTAATTGAGCATTGATCAAATGCAGCACCTTTTCATCTGGAAGAATGTCAAATCGTCTCAAGACATGGGCCAGGGCGATCTTCTCTTCCGCCAACACTAATCTGGACATTATTTCTAGCATACACTCTAAAAATGGACTGTGAAAATGTGCGCGAACCTCATTCCGCTACAGAGCCTCGGGCCTGCTCCAAACGCGAGAAAATGTATGGCAGCGGTGCGTTTATCAGACTCCAACCATCTGCAACGATGCGCTCGCTCATGTCAGTAGACGTTCAGTAGTAATAGTGACCATAATATCGCTCAGAGCGAAATTATCATTAATATAATATATTTTCATTAATACGAACTAACAGCTGGCCTTACCAGTGGGTCCCACCTAGCGTTGTCTTACGACGTAAAATCGCTTGACGTGGATATACCTCTTTTACGTTTACCTCAGAGAGAAATTATCATTCGGGACAAGAACTAAATACGAACCTGTCCGGCCGGAACTCATGCGCATCCTCTCCCCACAACGACGTGCTAAAGTGCACAGCGTAGGTGTCCGCGACCACTGCTGTGCCCTGAAAAAAAGTTCAATTGTGGATGGATAAACGTGTGCATCGTAGTGTTATCATGCGTCCTAGCCCTCTCGAGGCGTGCGCCGACCTTTTCAATTGCGATGCCGCCCACGGTGGTGTCGTGAATGCACGTGCGATTGACCACCCTGCAAACGGGCGATGATTAAGAGCGAAAGGTATGATTGCTGTCAAATTGTCGACAGCTGCGAAAGCAACATGAGAAGATGGGAGCTCCGAAAAGCTGCGGCTGCTAAATCGTACTTGGCAGCCAGAGGATAAAACCGTAACGTTTCTCTACAGACAGCGTCCAGATAGCGCAGATTCTGACAATCTTCATACGAGATCGAAGAATCGCGGCAAATATGGTCGATTTCTTCCTGAAAATATATTTTTGACTTTTTGAAGCGGATAATGCCAATAAAACTGAACGGCCATGCCAATGCACTAACTCTGCAGCGACATTAGGACAAGATACCTGACAGCGTTTCATCACTTCAGTGTGTCGTGATAGCATCCACGCAGTGTAAGCGAGTGCGTTGGAGGTTGTGTCAAAACCTGATATTGTTCAGATATTAAATTATTAAATTTATTAAATTTAGGAGAAATTCTCACCGGCAAGCAGAAAAACAAGCGCTTGGCTGATCACTTCGTCAACCGTGAGAGCTTTCGTCACCTAAAACTGAGATGCAAACACCCAGAGGGACACTTTTCGTTTGTATTTGTAAAGGACTATATTCAACATATATTTACCAAAAAACCAACCGACTCGAACGTTGAGAACTTCCTATTATTCTTGTAGTCAATATCCGATTCGCTATCGAGGAAGATGTCGATGAAATCGGCAGGCGCTGCCGGAGGACCGAACTTTTTCTAGAAAGTAATTATTTTTGTTTGCCAGGGAAGTGCAACAAACTCGCTCCTCCATTCGCTTTGCCACTGTTGTCTCGATGTCCGAAAAGAGCTTACGGGCGGGACCCGACATGTTCATCTGTACAGGTTGCCTAAATTCAAGCAAAATAATTCATTCCTACCATATGGGCTATCGCTTTGAGCAATCTTGCAAATTTCGGAGCTCCAGCGGCAAAGTAAAAGATTGGTCTGTCGAAATTGAACATTAAGATCTAGAACACAATATTTAAAAAAAATACTACAACAGTTCAAGTTTCACCGCTCGGCAAATGTCGAATCGTGGATTCTCGAACAGAGTCGATTCGCGCTGGCCCATAACCAGGCGACAGATGGTATCCAACGTGAATTCACTGAAGAATCTAAAAATGTAAATTGAATTTTTTGTTCGTTTTTGTTTTACCTATGAATGTTGAAGGGCTCTCCGTCGCCGTGCTTGTGCGCCATCAAATCGACCATTTTCACGGCCGAATCCTCGACGATCGGCAGCATTTTCTTGAGGGATCCGATGGTGAACGAGGGAGAAGAGAGCACGCGCAGCCGTTTCCAGCGCGATCCTGCTGCGATTTTATTACGATAAAGAAATCGTAAAGATAAAGAAAAGATAAAGATAAAGAAAGATAAAGATAAAGATAAGATAAAGAAAAAACCTCGCGCTTCGAAGAGGTGTACCTTGGGATCGTTGTCCAGATCTTTCCCGATCGGCGGCTCCTTGAAATTTGAAAATTAATCATTGTGTAATTTGTCAATTTTCCATGAAAATCAAGAAAAGACAGGACACGTATAATCAAAACAGCTCAACAATGTGAGAAAAGTCAGGAAATAATATTCTTTACTTTTCTCGAGTAGAAGTTATCGAACTGCTTCACAAAGACCTCTTTGATCATTTCGATGTCGGATATAAAAGACACTATCTGAGAGAAGTCATTTACGGCCGCACATGGAAAAATAATATTTGTCCAAAAAAATGCCCTAGGAGTAACTTTTTATGTAGAATCCGAAAATCCACCTCAGAAAGTCGTATCTCTAAAACCTGAATTGTTACAGTTTACTTTACTGTGCCCGGGGGTACATACAAATTCTTTAACGGAGCTTCAAACCATCCAATGCAGTATAAAATCTTTCAAATAACGAAAAAAGAAACATTTTCACAAAAGAAAGTGAAAGGCTACCTATTCCCAAAATAAAGTTATACACGAAAAAAATCTTAAATAAATTGCCGTGAAAATTTTTTCCACAGTTATGACATTTCTTTTATTTTCATTGAATTCCTCGTGAAAAGTTGCATATATGGTAATTTTTTGAACGGATATTTCATTACAGTATTTAGTTTCCCAAGGCGCCGAAAAGAGCGGATACCAGTTTTTTCACAATCTTCAAAAACTACAACATGTGAAAACGCATGTAAAATATGTCTCGTTTGTTTTGAATGATTAAGTAATATGATAGTGAATGTATCCATGCAGAAATAATAGCAAATTAGAGCATTTGGGGATAAAATTGTCTTCGGTTGCATCTGAAATAATGGAAAAGGTGTTTTCGATATCAAAAGTGTGGTTCCTGATAAGGGGATCCCCATTTCCTTGGTAACCAAACTCAGTATTAGATTTCTCATATCCATATGTGTTCAACAAAAATAAATCGTCAATATGGGACCGTAAGGAATTCAGTAACAGCGTGTAGAATATGAAAAAAGACGTTTTATCGGATATACTCAAATATTGAGGCCTCAGAACTTCTGAATTTCGACCTTAAAAGGTTGAAAATCAAATAATAGTAATTAAAACTTACCTAACAAAATATTCTGGAGCGTTTGATATCATTGCGAGAAAAACATTTTTTTACAAAAAAATTCTCAAAAAAAAGAGAAATCCAGGAGAATATTTTCATAGAAACCCACTTCATTTTTACTGAAATCGATGCACTGCATCAACAAAACTTTTTAATGGTCATGTTGCCACCTTTGAAGTCCTAAATAAAAAGTTCTGAGGCCTCAATATTTGAGTTTATCCGATAAAACGTCTTTTTTTTCAAATTCTACACGCTGTTACTGAATTCCTTACGGTCCCATATTGACGATTTATTTTTGTTGAACACATATGGATATGAGAAATCTAATACTGAGTTTGGTTACCAAGGAAATGGGGATCCCCTTATCAGGAACCACACTTTTGATATCGAAAACACCTTTTCCATTATTTCAGATGCAACCGAAGACAATTTTATCCCCAAATGCTCTAATTTGCTATTATTTCTGCATGGATACATTCACTATCATATAACTTAATCATTCAAAACAAACGAGACATATTTTACATGCGTTTTCACATGTTGTAGTTTTTAAAGATTGTGAAAAAACTGGTATCCGCTCTTTTCGGCGCCTTGGGAAACTAAATACTGTAATTAAATATCCGTTCAAAAAAATACCATATATGCAGTTTTTCTCGAGGAATTCAACGAAATTAAAAGAAATGTCATAACAGGGGAAAAATTTTTCACGGCGATTTTTTAAAGATTTTTTCGTGCATAACTTTTTTTTGGGAATAGGTAGCCTTTCACTTTCTTTTGTGAAAATGTTTCTTTTTTCATTATTTGAAAGATTTTATACTTCATTGGATGGTTTGAAGCTCCGTTAAAGAAATTGTATGTACCCCCGGGCACAGTGAAGTAAACTGTAACAAATCAGGTTTTAGAGATACGACTTTCTGAGGTGGATTTTCGGATTCTACGTCAAAAGTTACCCCTAGGGCATTTTTTTGGACAAATATTATTTTTCCTTGTGCGGTTGATAGGTAAATTTGCTCATTTCTCTCAGATAGTGTCTCATAACGAGCACGTTCCGCACTCCTTCCTTCAATCCGTAAACTTTGCCGTACTTCTGAAAACGAACAGTTGAATGCTACAAGCGCTATGGGAGACGCTAAGGTTGCAGATTCGGTATCGGCGCCAGACGGTCAGAGACAAGAAAAACCGCGTACGAATGAGAGAGTCTGGAGAAAAAGAAAGTCGGTACTATTTTTTTCATTTTTTTCATGTGCTTTGTCGGGAATGCCGATAAAGAGCGAGCAAAAAGGCGCTACCTTGGTCCATTCGTGCAGTATAAATGGCGAGGGCTTTTCTATTTTGGACAGCTCCCGCACATTGCCGAAGAACAGGCGGGAATCGGGACCGGGAACATTTCGACGGCGCCAGTACAGCGACTGCCACAGGAAGTACCTGGAAAATGTATTTTTTTTTAAAGTTTGGGGAAAATTAAAATAAATTTCAGAGCAGACGCTCTCACCTTACTCTCAACTCAAAAAAAAGAAAGTAAATAGAGCGTAGCGAGTTCATACGAGAGAGACAAAATATACGAGGAAATGAAGATGCAACACTCACTGATAAACAGTGACTGCCGTCGTTGCAACGGCAATGAGTACATAAACGATCATCGACCCGTCCGCGAGAAGTCCGTTCACGATATGAAAAAGTGGACGGACGGACACGCGGTGTTTGCTCTCTTCCGCAATGCGACTGCAACCGTCTCTAAATCTCGCACACTCTCACGCACGCTGCCCAGTGTCCAATACGGGTCGCCGACTCTTCATTGCACATACTTTCTCACCCTCCACCGGTCGAGAGAGAGTGTGTGAAATGAAGAGACGGCGACACGAATTGCGTACCGCCAAGTATGTGAGAGCGTGAAATGAAGGAGAGAGTTGAAGCAAGCGATTAATGGATTGTTGCGGAGCGAGATTTTCCAATGGTTCGCTGTTTGTTATTGAGGAAATAGCGAAACGAGTGTGCAACACGCATGTGTACACAGTGAACAAGTGTGCATCTTTTCTAGTGCTGAAGATGATTCTTTGCGTAAGGCCCACAGATTGTTTAAATGAGTCAACATTCGCTAGCTTCAAATCGCTTTCATTTTTTCTGCATACACCCAAAGAATCCCCTCCAATGAAGGTATCGATGGTGTCCCATTGATGAACTTCTGAGAAGGAGTGGTCATCCGGGATCACGGATGTCGATAACGATTAGTCTGAGGGGAGATAGAGAAGTGGCGGTCTCACGTCATAAGAGGCTTGCCATACATGTAAAGTGTCACAGTGTCAAGTGAAAAGGAATGAATCCGATAAAGTAAGAAGAGTTCACAATCCTAATTGAATTCGTTGAGAAGTAACGTTCTCATCCTCCACGGCGAGAACTGGCATTACAATTCAACGGATATATTCCCCCTTCTATTTGGAAGAGGAAGAGAAGGCTCTTGTTTTCTGGCAATGTCCGTCGACGGAGCGCGCCTGGACAAAACAACATATGCTTACAAACCTTGGACAAGCAAATATGCGTATGCAGTTTGCCTCATAAACTAACAAAATAGTTGCAAGAGCATAGTGTCAGTTATGATTTCGCGCTCAATTTTCAGTGGTCAGCACAAGGTTTTTTAGGCTATTTTTAGGGTAATACCCCAAAATGTAAAAAAAATATTGGAAATTTCATTTTGGAAAGTTTTTCTTGTAAATAATCATTGGGAAATGACTTTTTAGAAACTGCCGTTTTGTAAATTTCTTGCTGGAAACGCTAGATGGGAAGGGACGCGAAAGGGAGGAGGAGGAAGAGGGGTCAAAGCGTAGGGAGAGGGATCGATAATGGAGAGAGACAGGGAAGAGACGGGGAGAGGCTCTCTTGATCTACCTTTCCAGCAAGAAATTTACAAAACGGCAGTTTCTAAAAAGTCATTTCCCAATGATTATTTACAAGAAAAACTTTCCAAAATGAAATTTCCAATATTTTTTTTACATTTTGGGGTAATACCGGTTCCATTATTGGCGAGCACACGGTTCGCACGTACGTGAGAGAAGACTCACAGATACCGAGAGAAAGGAACTGAAGAAAAATTATGTATCATGCATGTTCGTTATGTTTCGTAATGTTCGTTATCTGCATTTCAAAGCGGAATATAGGATTTTCGCTCGCTCGTGATTCCACATTTCCCGAAAATATTTCATCACAATATCGCAAATACAAATAAATATAGAGCTTCTGCGTCATCACAAGGTATTAATGAGCTCTCTAATGGCTCGTTATAATCACCTGCGGGGTGCCAGGAGTAACTCATTCGAAGAAAAGCTAGAACGGTCCCGAACGGTTTCCGTTGGATATTTTTTTATTGCGTATCTTTTAACCTCAAAACAAGAAAAAAAATTTGTGCAAAACGCTGAACTTGAATACTATGTGTCTTATTTCTTCGACCGTTGCTGCTAACAACTTTGAAAAATACTTTTTTTTGTTTTCATGTTTATTTTGCACAGGTATTCAAGAATTGTAATTATCCGACCCAGCAATGCATATACTATGCAAATGCGGCGAATATGTGTTGTTGTGTTTGAGTTTCTTGATTTTTGTGATGATTAATGGTGATTGGTAATTAAAATATTTCGTAATGATGTATTGCTTAATATTTTTTGCGTTGTTGTTGCTGTGTGTCTCTACATATATCGGTGTCTCAGCAGTCAGTTGGCAATACTACTCATCATTAAGCGAATTCATTCAGAAACTTCCGTTGTGCATGAATTATTCAAGTCCCAATGAACAACTTGAACTTTATTTCGGGGTTTACTATCGAGTCGCAGGTACGAGGGAATAGTTGTATGAAACATATTGGCATTCAGGAACTCTTTCGTTAATATTGGGGTTCCCATTGTTGTATGCAATACTGTTTCACAGTGGACAAACTAGTCGTGTCTACCAGATATTTCTATTGGTCGCCCAGGTACCGTCGCACTTGATTTACCAATAACATGGTATTTATTAGATCTTGAATATAATTCACGACATTGTCTACAATCTCTCGTATGCACCGACTGTAGATGAGGTTTTGCGATTTTTACAACTTCGTGGTGAATTTCAACTTTTTCAGAAATATCACATTATCTATTCTACAGGCGGTTTTTTCACCTGGATTGGTTTACCGGTCGGCTTTCAATTAGTAAAAATACTTTCTAGAAAATAAAACAAGAACATATTTACAGATAATTGCATTATTTATTCGGCTTCAGTGTGCTTGCTCTAACTTTTATCAGCTTTTCTATCGTTACTTCTTGCTTCGACAAGTTGAATCTAAAAAGTAAATAACTTTGAAACGCTAACATATTACTATTGTTGACGAAGAATCTGTGTTGATTTTCAGGAATATTTCTATTTGTTTATCTATGATACTCGGAATAATTTTCAACCTTTTCATCTGTTCTGTTCTAATTCCACTAGCGCTTACGACATTGCAACAATTTCCCCTCGACAGTTATATACGATCAGTAAGTGACGCAATGCAGAAACTATAATTCTTCTGTATAGGAATTTCCACAAGAAGGGTCATGGATGCTCGATCTGCCAAGTATTTTTGTTATTCCAACCTTCTCAAATATTGTACGTTTGCAAAGTTTTCTCTTTCGCAAAAATATACTACAGACCTTCGCAGTTTTCGGAACTATTTCAGTTCTTGCTTCAGCCCTATCAGCCTTTCTCTTTACAGTGACATCGAAAATGAGTAGGATAAATACAGACCAACAACTGCATAATTAAATTCCGCAGTTATCGATATTCTCAACAGTAATCGAAGCAGAATAAGCAAAGTGAAGCTTGCTCAGCACAGAAGAGCAATTGCAGCTCTTAAAGCCCAGGTTTCATTTGTTGACTTTGTTTTTGGTCTAATTTTGTAATAAAATGTAATAAAAAATAATAAAATAAATTTAGTCAACGGTTCCTCTTATCAATGTGACTCTTCCACTCAATATCTTGATGGTTAGCAGCTCTTGGCTGCCTAATCTATCGTGGAGTAAGCTTCTAATATAATATTTGAAATGGGAATGTTTATATTTATAGTTGGATACACGATAATTCTCGGAATGCCATCGTTACAGTCGATTTACGCATTTTCCATCGCTTTGTCATTTCAAGTAAGTTGCAAAATCATGATAAATTATCCATATTTGCAATGTGCGGGTGTTGTACCGCCGATATTTTCTCAATCTATTACGAATACGAGATGTTCAAACAAGGTGAGAAATAGGACAGTGACCCCAACTTATCCCCATTTCAGAACTACTAAAACAAGTACGACGGTCCATTACACTGAGTCGAATCTGAGAAAATGATGCATATGTGATATGAGTTTTTCCTCGATAAGCAATGTCATTTGAGTGAGAATAAAGTGACTGTGAAAACAATATTCTGTATATTTCACATGGTGTACTAGCAAGCATCATTTTCTGCTTCTATTGATTCCCTTTTCTCTTTCTCCGAGTTAGATGTGAAAGCGTTGCTGAAATTGTTAGTTCCCTTCCATTCTGCAAAAGGAGCCTAGCCAAATAGCATGTCATAGTGTTCTCGTTATGGGATGCGCTTGATACAATACAATATTTTTTGCAATACAATATTTATCAGTGTCGCTTTCTGGGCTCAGATCAAGATGGGGGTATCAGAAGCCGTTATTCTTTCGAGATAGTCATTTTGAGGTCTCGGGCCAGTGGATTCGTCTTCTTTCCTTGTCACAGTCGCAATGGATGGAGAAACAGTCCTGCTCCCTTGGTTCCCGATAGGACTGTTGACGGAGTTGCACGTAGATTGAATATTTTTGTCGGTCGAGTACGAAGCCTGGCGTGTGCTCTTCTGTGTGCTCGAGTCCTCCAAACTCGAAAATCCATCTTTGAGCGAGAGATACGAAGCTTACACAAACAAACTCGTGCTAATATTCTTGTTATGCCGAATATCCTTAAGTCATTGGAGAATTGATTGCACTGTCTGTTTGGCGAGAATGATTATTAAGTTTTCCATTTCATCCAACGAGTTTGCCGAGATTCTTTCTTCACCTTTCTTCATTGTTTACGAATTTCCTCACCTTTCTTTATTATTTACTTTTTTTTTTAGAAAATCTATGAATATATGTATTTTTTGAGATTAGCGCTCCGAACATTAGTGTTATCGAGACGAACAATAGTTTACTCGTTCAACGGTCTTGAGATGATCGGCTCTATTGTGAGCGACTACGTTTATCACGTAAGAGGCTTCTAATATTGATTGATTATGTTATACGGAAACTCGTAAATAGCCGTATTTAATGTGAATATTCGTGTTACCAGGTCTTCTCTTACTCCACGACAATCTCATCCTGCATTCTCAATGCCGT
This sequence comes from Pristionchus exspectatus, assembly GCA_911812115.1. Classification (NCBI taxonomy): domain Eukaryota; kingdom Metazoa; phylum Nematoda; class Chromadorea; order Rhabditida; family Neodiplogasteridae; genus Pristionchus; species Pristionchus exspectatus. The sequence goes on from OU461582.1 coordinate 5,280,940, forward strand.
ACTCTCTTTTGTTCTCATCGTTACTAAAGAACAGCAGGTTACTTTCATATTAATTATATATAATTAATATGAAACTAACCTACGGCTTTTTAAGGTCGATTTTCGGATTCTACGTCAAAAGTTACCCCTAGGGCTTTTTTTGGCGAATTATTATTTTTCCTTGTACGGTCAAGGGGTGAATTTGCTCAGTTCTCTCAGATAGTGTCTCATATTGTGTCCATTGCGAAATGATGAAAACAATTGAATTACACAGATCGGTCCCTATCGCTGGCTGCTGTTGACGTTCGCTCATGTGAATGTTTGCATCTCCGTTGCGCACACAGCCCTAGTGCCGGTATTGATGCATGCTTTTCTCCAGCAAAGAGAGCATTTCCATTTCCAGAATATTCACATGACTGCCTTTGGTCCGGTTTTTTTCGCGTACCGAATCCTCAATTATTCGACCGCTACGGGGGTTGTGTGCAGTGAGCTTATCGTTTTTTTTTCTTTTTTTTTCTTTAGCTTTCACTTTTTTGAAATGAGCGGGATGAAAAAAAACGGTTACTTCAGGTTTGATATGGTGCTTCCTCGCCTACCAGACATTCATACTCCTTTCATTTCACTACGTCTATCGCTATGTGGTAATTTGCAAGTGGGTTAAGAAATACTACGGGCGTTGGCGAAACAATCAATGCTCAGACCACGGTGGATTTCGTGGTTTCGACTGAATCCATGGCGAAAGTGGGTCACGACCGCACTGATTTCAAACGCCATTTATTCAAGTATGCTCGAAATTTGTTTGCACTTCAGTTTGTCCTAAGTTACTATGAAGTTTATTATATGAAAAGCGAAATACATCTTGGCATTATCATTTCAGCCATTATTTTGATAACGATCAACATCTTTTGGGGACCGTCAGATAAACATCGACGCCTATTCGCACCCTTCCTAAAGGTATTTTTTTGCAGAAAAAAAGGAAAATTCATGGATATTTACAGGAAATTTACGGTATAAACCTCTACAGCGCTAATCGGCCGGGCTTTATCGGAATAGTTGTGTGGGTAAGGATGATTTACGAAATGAATCTTTTGAAAGCGTATTACTAGCAGATCCCGCTCGAAAATGGCGGAAAGGAATGGCAGCTCGGCGCGTTAATATCTATAGCTATCATCGCGTCCGTAGTTTCAGTGCCAATGTCGCTTATCATCATCTGCAGCAAACGCATTCTGAATGCAATCAGTTCGATAGAGTTGAGTAGTTTTCGAATATTCTGTTCACAATCCGCGGCGTTCTCAGAATCGTCTCTTCAAAGACGCGAATCATGCAGCAGCTTCTGTTCAAGCTGCTGATCTGGCAGGTCGGTTCGGCCCGGCTCTACTTTATAAATTTGAGGAGTTTTTGAGACAGTAATTCCCTGCTTCACAACGTACGCGCCTGTCGCGCTCAACCTGATCGTTCCCATCGTCTTTCGTAAGTATATCATAGTAGAGATAGCATAGGTGCACAGGTAGTTCAGTGGTAGCACACCTGCCCGGTAAGCGGAAGCACCGGGTTCGACTCCCGGTCTGTGCATTAACCTTTGCTATTTCAAATAATGTTTATACCTTGAGCCTACTCGGCTATGACTAGAGTAATCACTCAGATCTAAACTATCATAGTAGTGTGATCGTGCCTCTCTCTCTCTCTATTTCGCGAGATAGTGCGCACAATGGAGAGGCGTAGTATTGCGACTCGAAGTTGCGCAAGTTGTCCATTCTCGTAGAAGTTGACCTCGGCGGCACGGGCACGCTGTTGCTCATGGCTCTCCAGCTGTTTCCCCTCATCGATCCATTCCTGGTGCTCTTCTTCATACCTAGGTAAGAAGCAGTTTACAATCATTGTCTTTGAATATCGGGGCTTTTTTGGGCATATTTTATGTTCAGATATCGAGAAGCGATTCCGCGATTCATGCGCAGGCTCCGTCTCGTTCCTCCCACATTCACCGCATCCACGACAGTGAAAGAAAATGCAACGGACGCGCACGTGCGCAGATGATTGATTGTAATCTTGATGTCAATCAATCATTTTTATTTTTCAATGCTTTTTTCCATTCATTTTTTTCTCGAAGAGGGAGAACGCTCCATTATGATGACTTCGAACACCAATCAGATTTATAGGGCATACAGAAAGCGAAAAACAAGAGGTTATGTGAAAAGGAAAAGGTCAAAGATTTCTTTCTCACTTTAACTAGCGGACTACGTCCGCTAGGTGTCGCCGGGTCCGACCCAGTTGGCATCGTCCCTTCCGAAAGGCTCGTGAGGCCTCGAGCGATCCGAAAAAAGTTGGGATGGGGCTTCGCCCCATCCCAACTTTTTGTCGGATCGCTCTCGGCCTCACGAGCCTTCCGTAAGGGACTCGCAGGCTCGCTACGCTCGCTTGTGATGTCGCCGGGTCGTGTATTCACAGTCGCGAACCCAGTTGGCATCGTCCCTTCCGAAAGGCTCGTGAGGCCTCGAGCGATCCGAAAAAAGTAGGGATGGGGCTTCGCCCCATCCCAACTTTTTGTCGGATCGTTCTCGGCCTCACGAGCCTTCCGCAAGGGACTCGCAGGCTGCAGCGCCAGCAACTTCATTTTTAGTTAACGGTACACTACGTTAGTAACTATCGAAAGAATTTCAATAATCCTCGATTGGCGCCGAATGGGAGCTGCCCGTACTCGAATACGCGAGCGCGCACTTTCAAACGCGTCAAAACACGTTTCCTAATTGCGCAATATTGAAATAATAAGCCAAAGCATCAATTATTGTCGATTAGAGCTAACTGTATTCCAAAACAGACGTGCAGAAAAATAGATTTTGAAAATTAAAATTAAAAAAAATTGAAAAATAAAATGCAAAAAATAAAGAATAAAATCAGTCATCGATTGGCAAAGTGGAAATAAGAAGAAAATATGGTTACGGTAGAAAAAACGGGGTCCGAAAATATTTGGCGAAAAAACTGAAAATATTGAAAAAAAAGATTACGGTAGAAAAGCTGAAAAAGTTGAAAAATTTCGGAAATTTTTCGCGACCGCCCGAAAGGTATACTGTAGGACACTCAGACGGACACATGTTTTTGGCACTTATCTCAAAAATTCACGTACGGACCCCCGGTTTTTTATGTGTCTGATCGCTTCACACCACGTTTGCGGATATATCGCCGAAAAATGAGCTCGCCGAAACAACTTTTAAGGAAAAAGCTTAGCACTTTAAAGTAAGCTTGTAATGATCAAAATGAGTTCTCGATAAATTTCATGAACAATAAACAATTCTAGAGCTTGGCCAAAAAAACTTCGAAAAAAACTAAATGTTGAAAAAAAACAAAAAAAAGACTTCCAATTGTGGTAATAATGATTCAAAATGAACAATTAGCATGAAAAAAAGTTGTCACTAATGCAGCATTCAGTGTCGAACAATGATTGTTTTCAGGGGTAATTTTGAGGATCATTTTGATAGATCAATTTGAAGAGTCACATTGTTCCCTCTCCTCTCCCTCTCTCATCTCCCTCTCATTCATTTCTCACAGTACAAGTGTACGGTACTTGAGGTTACGGTAGATGAGTGTACGGTACTTGAGGTTACGGCAATTGAATGACTCTCAAAGCCCAATATTTCTATTCGCTCAAATCATCTCCAATATCTGCCCAATTCTTCCCCAAATCGATCGAATTTCCTTTGTTCTCACCCCCCAAATATTTGCCACTCTCAATAGAGTGCCCAAATATTCTCACTGAAAACGACGCCGAATTCGGTCGATCCCCCCAAAATTTGGGGGCTCGCCCATTTAATTTTTTGGGAGGCGCCCAAATTGAAGAAAGAATACCGCCCCAGGACGATAATCGATCGGCTCATGCTCACAACTGCTGAACAATACACATTTAGGACGAATAAACTCAGTTCGCGATAGTCAATCGGTTTAATCTACAGTACTACCGGTCATTTCTCGATTACGTGCGCCTCGCGCATCACGGTTGGAAGCGTACAATTGGGAAAAGACACTGCACACCCTGCACTAAAACAGAAATATGGGCTTACACTACACATAATTATACGATTACTCTTACAATTAGTCAGTGAATCGACGACGAGTGGGAGAGGAATGATATCAATTACCAGAGTCGTTTCGGGATCTTCATCGGGCATATGGAAAATAATATCACTAGTCGCACACCCAATACAATTATCTACAGGACGAACACTACTCATCCATAACCAGCAACAAGAGTGAAGAGACGAGGACAGAAGTCACGAGCCGGATTAATGGCGTAGCTACAGTTCATTCTCAAGGTATTGATCAGCATCATATACACTGCACTATTTGAATTTTTTGTAGCATAGTTTTGCATTAGGAGGCGGACAGGCCGAGTGGTGTAATGCCGAGGCAGGCCAACCCTTGCAATTCCCCGGGGTCGGCAAATTGGTTGGAACTTTGATTACAAAAGGTATGCGTGCTTAAAAGCGACCACGTAGGTCTCGGCGTATCCGGCCTTAGCAGTGTACACCGCCAAGCGTGGTCGCCCCCTGACGACTACGAAGTTCGCTTTGATTGTCTCCTCACTTCGACCGAGGCGGGCTTCATTATAGAAAAAAAAACATCCCTGACTCCGTTTGATAATTGCATATCGTGGGAAATTCATTGTGCTGAGAACAGTGTAGGCGTCAATACGATCGTCAAGACGACTCTGGAGAAAAATCGTCGACACAAAAACGAGTGAGACAGACGCCCTCTCATTTTCGCCTCTCACGTTGATAGGGAGTGCACAAAGGAATCGTTATTTTGATCCAAACTGACTTTTCTGTAATGGAAAGAAAGGAAAGAATGAGCTCCCTCGACTGTCTTCCTCGTTTTCGTCTAGACAATTTGTCTCCAGAGAAATCGTCTAGTCGTCGGCACTGTTCGCAGCATTACCTTTGTTTGAACTTGATGATTTTTCTCAATGATCTTTGCCCAGTGAGTATCCTTCACTGGGTTTTATCTTTCTCTGAGTTAGATGACGTGAAAGCTTTGCTGAAATTGTTAGTTCCCTTCCATTCTGCAAAAGGAGCCTAGCAAAATATCATGACATAGTGTTCTCGTTATGGGATACGCTTGATACAATACAATATTTTTTGCAATAGAATATTTATCAGTGTCGCTTTCTGGGCTCATATCAAGATGGGGATATCAGAAGGCCGTTCGGGCAAGGCAAGGTAGTCATTTTGAGGGGTCTCGGGCCAGTGGATTTCGTCTTCCTTCATTGTCACAGTCGCAATGGCTGGAGAAAGAGTCCTGATCCCTTGGTTCCCGATAGGACTGTTGACGGAGTTGCGCGCATATAGAGTCCCACTGTAGGTCGAATACGAATCCTGGCGTGTGCTGGAGTCTTCTGTGTGCTCGAACTCGAAAATCCATCTTTGAGAGAGAGAGAGATACGAGGCCTTCACAAACAATGTCGTGTTGATATTCTTGTTATGCCGAATTTCGTTAACTCATTGGAGAATTGATTGCACTGTCTGTTTGGCGAGAATGATGACTAGTTTTCCATTTCATCCAACGAATTTGCCGAGACTTTTTCTTCATTCTTCTTCATTGTTTACGAATTTCTTCACCTTTCTTTATTATTTACTTTTTTTAGAAAACCTATGAATATATATATATTTGTAATTACTTATTAGCGCTCCGAACATTACTTTTATCGAGACAAACAATAGTTTACTAGTTCAACGTCATCTGAGATGATCGGCACCATTGTCAGCGACTACGTATATCACGTAAGAGGCTTCTAATATTGATTGGATATGTTATACCGAAATTCGAAAAAGTCGTAGTTAGAATGAATATTCGTGTTTTGCCAGGTCTTCTCCTATTCCACGACAATCTCATCCTGCATTCTCAACGCCGTACTCTCTTTTGTTCTCATCGTTACTAAAGAACAGCAGGTTACTTTCATATTCATTCATTCATTCATTCATTCATTATCCTCCTTTTATCATACTCCTTTTCATCCTTATATCCTTATATCATACTCCTTTTAAGGAAAAGAAAGGAGAGAAGAAAGGAGAAAGGAGAGAAAGGAGAGAATCTGTATGTTTGTTCGCTATTGCGAAAGTCACGTAGCAGGACAGGAAATTCGCGTACTATATTGCGAAATTTATGGAGAATGAATATAAACAAGATTTACAGATTTACAGATTTACAGATTTATCCTGACATCAGGCAATTTATAAAAATCCGTCCTGGGTCCTCCTCATGATGATCCAAGTGGGCGATACTCGTCGGGTCGCCCAAGCTGACGGACGAGGATTCTCCAAACTGGAGACGGAAGAGAGCGGGGGTGAGAGTCGACCGCCCGTCGTGAGCGCAAGAATGGAGAATGGAGAATGGAGAATGATGATCCTAGTATGATGAACTCGGAAATGTTTCATCCACACTTCAACTTTCGAACAACGACCTTGGGCGGTGGCGGGGCTTGTGGATGGGACCGCCGCACAACACCCACAGAAGTGAGGGAATCGAGGGGGGGGAGGGAACAATTCGAAACTCCGCACAACACCCACAGAAGTGAGGGAATCGAGGGGGGGGAGGGAACAATTCGAAACTCGGAAATGTTTCATCCACACTTCAACTTTCGAACAACGACCTTGGGTATAAAAATATATTTCGCAAAAAAACAAATATTCATCGCGAGAAATTGACTAAATCGTCAGATCGGTTCATATCGCTGGCTGCTGTTGCTGTTCGCTCTAGTCAATGTGTGCATCTCCGTTGCGCATACTGTCCTTGTGCCGGTATTGATGCATGCTTTGGCTCTGGTCTGTTTTGGGTGTCCCACCAAAGTTTCCTGGTCCCAAAATAGTTTCCTGGTCCTTAAAAAGTTTCCTGGACCCCGAATAGTTTCTTGGTCCCAGAAATAGTTTCCTGGTCCCAGAAAAAGTCCCAGAAACTTTGATGGGACACCCAAAACGGACCAGAGCCCATGCTTTTTTTCCAGAAAAGTGAGCGCTCCCTTTTTATAGAATATTCACATGACTGCCTTTGGGACGATTTTTTTCGCGTATCGATTCCGCAATTACTCGACCGCTACGGGGATTGTGTGTAGTGAGTTAATCTCGCTTTATTTCCTTTTTTAGATTTGACTTTTTTTCTAAGTTTGAAATCAACGCCCCCCCCCCATTTCCTGCCCCCCAACCGGTTTGACTACATCGACGGACCTCCGCATCCCTGCCTTATTCATCGTCTAATTGCCTGTGATACCGTACCCACAACGGAACACATATTTAATTGAATATTTAGTTGATATTTAATTCAATTAAATATTTATTGTTCAATTAATGTTCAATTAAATATTATTCAATTCAAATAATATATATCGTTCAATTAATGTTCAATTAAATATTTGACAAATATTGAATCGAACGGGGTGAATTTTCAGGTAGCATATGGTCATTCTTGGCCTACCAAACGTTCATTCTGCTCTCATTTCATTACGTTTATCGATATGTGGTGATTTGCAAGTGGGTTACGCAACGCTACGGGGGGTTGGTGAAGTAACCGATGCTTAGACCCTGGTGGACTTCGAGGTTTCAACTGAACCCATGGCGAAAGTGGATCACGCTCGCACTGATTTCGAACGCCATTTATTCAGGTATATTCGAAATCATTCTGAATCTCAATTTTTAATTTTTCCCAGCGTAGTGAGGTTGTAAGAAGTTTATTATATGAAAAGCGAAACATATTTTAGCACTACTTTTCAGTCATTATATTGGCGACGCTCAACATCTTTTGGGGACCGTCAGATAAACATCGACGCCTATTCGCACCTTTTCTAAGGGTTTTTTTTGCAAGAAAAGGGAGAAAATCCATGGTACTATGCAGGAAGTTTACGGTTTCGACCTCTACGGTGCTAATCGGCCTGGATTTTTAGGAATTGTTGTGTGGGTAAGGATGCAGCAAATGAATCTTTTGAATGCTCGCAGATTGAAAAATATTAACTCGCAGATACCGCTCGCCAATGGCGGAAAGGAGTGGCAGCTCGACATCTTGATATCTATGTCAATCATCGCGTCCGTACTTTCCGTACCAATGTCGATTATGATCATCTGCAGCAGACGTATTCTGAGTGCTACCAAGGCGATAAAGTTGAGTATTTTGTTGAATGCTCCCTTCAAAGTGCGAGTCCTTAGAGCCGTATCTTCAAAGACGCAAAACATGCAGCAGTTGCTGTTCAAGATGCTCGTCTGGCAGGTCGGTTCTCTCCCCCCCCTTCAATCTGTAGTAAATTACGGTTTTGAGACAGTGATTCCCTGCTTCACATCATATGCTCCGGTCGCGATCATCCTGATAATTCCGATTGTCTTTCAAAAAAAAAAAAAAAAAAAAATTTATAAAAAAAAATTATTTTTTTTTTAAAATTTTTAAAAAATTTGACCCTTCTCCAATCCCTCAAAAATTGTTGAGACGTTAGGGATCGCTTGTTTTGAAAGTAATGCGATTTGACCCAAAATGCTATATTTTTTGGTGATTTTTGATCCCAATTAATTTCCTCATATACAAAGCAGCTGTGAGTCAACTCAAAATTATTGCTTTAGTCCTCGTTCCCATACCTAGTTCCTATTCCAAGGAAATTTGGGAGTGATTCAGTACAAAAAGGATAAAATCGAAAATGCGACTTTAAGAATCTTTTGCTTCAGCCTAATATTTTCCACTAATGAATCATTTACCTTCCCAGAATATTCACATCACTGAGTTTGGTTGCATTTTTTTCGCGTACCGATTTCGCAATTATTCGACTGCTACGGGGATGGTGTGCAGTGAGCTACTCTTTTTATCCTTTTTAGATGTTTAAGAATCCGGGTGGTCGAAAAAGTTATTGCAGGTAGCCTATGGTGCTTCTTCGCCTACCAAACGTTCATGCTCCTCTCATTCCACTACGTTTATCGATATGTGATAATTTGCAAGTGGGTTACGCCATACTACGGGGGGTTGGCGAAATAATCGACGCTTAGATCAACGTGGATTTCGTGGTTTCAACTGAACCCACGGCGAAAGTGGATCACGACCGCACTGATTTCAAACGCCATTTATTCAGGTTTGTTATGAAGATTATTATATAAAAAGCGAAATATATCTTAGCATTATTATTTCAGCCATTATATTGATATTGATCAACTACTTTTGGGGACCGTCAGATAAAAATCGACGCCTATTCGCTCCTTTTCTAAAGGTATTTTTTGCGAAAAAAAAGGAAATTTCGTGGATATTTACAGGAAATTTACGGTATAAACCTCTACAGCGCTAATAGGCCGGGCTTTATCGGAATAGTTGTGTGGGCAAGGATGATTTACGAAATGAATCTTTTGAAAACGCATTACTAGCAGATCCCGCTCGAAAATGGCGGAAAGGAATGGCAGCTCGACGCGTTAATATCTATAGCTATCATCGCGTCCGTAGTTTCAGTGCCAATGTCGCTTATTATCATCTGCAGCAAACGCATTCTGAGTGCAATCAGTTCGATAGAGTTGAGTAGTTTTCGAATATTCCGTTCACAATAGTGTTCGTAGAATCGTCTCTTCAAAGACGCGAATCATGCAGCAGCTTCTGTTCAAGCTGCTGATCTGGCAGGTCGGTTCGGCCCGGCTCTACTTTATAAATGAGGAGTGTTTGAGACAGTAATTCCCTGCTTCACAACGTACGCGCCTGTCGCGCTCAACCTGATCGTTCCCATCGTCTTTCGTAAGTATCATAGTAGAGATAGCATAGGTGCACAGGTAGTTCAGTGGTAGCACACCTGCCCGGTAAGCGGAAGCACCGGGTTCGACTCCCGGTCTGTGCATTAACCTTTGCTATCTCGAATAATGTTTATACCTTGAGCCTACTAGGCTATGACTAGAGTAATCACTCAGATCTAAACTATCATAGTAGTGTGATCCTGCCTCTCTCTCTCTCTATTTCGCGAGTGAGAGTGCGCGCAATGGAGAGGCGTATTATTGCGACTCGAAGTTGCGCAAGTTGTCCATTCTCGTAGAAGTTGACCTCGGCGGCACGGGTACGCTGTTGCTCATGGCTCTCCAGCTGTTTCCCCTCATCGATCCATTCCTGGTGCTCTTCTTCATACCTAGGTAAGAAGCCGTTTACAATCATTGTCTTTGAATATCGGGGCTTTTTTAGGCATATTTTATGTTCAGATATCGAGAAGCGATTCCGCGATTCGTGCGCAAGCTCCGTCTAGTTCCTCCCACATTCACCGCATCCACGACAGTGAAAGAAAATGCAACGGCCGCGCACGCGCTGGCTCACAGATGATTGATTGTAATCTTGATGTCAATCAATCATTTTTATTTTTCAATGTTTTTTTCCATTAGTACAGTTTCCATTAGTACATAGATACAGTACATTCTCAAAGTCAAATGAATCAGCATCCGATAAACTGTAATATTTGAATTAATTTTAGTAACGGCGGGGAGGCGATTTGGTGATTATTTACGCGGTCCTTAAAGACAAATACGATATCATCGTTATGTAGAATCTGAGCCAATTAGCACGTGATATGAGTTTCTTCCTCGAAAAGCAATGTCATTTGCATGAGAATAAAGTGACTGTGAAACAATATTCTGCATATATCACATGGGGTACTAGCAAGCATAATTTTCTGCTTCTATTTATTCCCTTTTCTCTTTCTCCGAGCCTTGCAAAATAGCATGGTATAGTGTTCTCGTTATGGGATACGCTTGATGCAATACAATATTTTTACAATACAATATTTTAAAGTGTCGCTTTCTGGGCTCTGATCAAGATGGGGGTATCAGAAGGCCGTTCTTCTTTCAAGATAGTCATTTTGAGGGGTCTCGGGCCAGTGGATTTCGTCTTCCTTCCTTGTCACAGTCGCAATGGCTGGAGAAAGAGTCCTGCTCCCTTGGTTCCCGATAGGACTGTTGACGGAGTTGCACGTAGATTGAATTCCACAGTAGGTCGAGTACGAAGCCTGGCTTGTGATGAAGTCTTCTGCGTGCTCGAGTCCTCCAAACTCGAAAATCCATCTTTGAGCGAAAGGTACGAGGCTTACACAAACAAAGTCGTGCTGATATTCTTGTTAATTTCGTCAACTCATTGGAGAATTGATTGCACTGTCTGTTTGGCGAGAATGATGATTTAGTTTTCCATTTCATCCAGCGAATTTGCCGAGACTCTTTCTTCATTCTTCTTCATTGTTCACGAATTTCTTCACCATTCTTTATTATATACTTTTTTTTAGAAAATCTATGAATATTTTTTTTTTGAGATTACACATTAGCGCTCCGAACATTACTTTTATCGAGACAAACAATAGTTTACTAGTTCAACGTCATCTGAGATGATTGGCTCTATTGTGAGCGACTACGTTTATCACGTAAGGGGCTTCTAATATTGATTGGATTTGTTATACCGAAACTCGAAAAAAAGTCGTAGTTAGAGTGAATATTCGTGTTACCAGGTCTTCTCTTACTCCACGACAATCTCATCCTGCATTCTCAATGCCGTACTCTCTTACGTTCTCATCGTTACTAAAGAACAGCAGGTTAGTTTCATATTAATTATATATAATTAATATGAAACTAACCTACGGCTTTTTAAGGTCGATTTTCGGATTCTACGTCAAAAGTTACCCCTAGGGCATTTTTTTGGCGAATTATTATTTTTCCTTGTACGGTCAAGGGGTGAATTTGCTCAGTTCTCTCAGATAGTGTCTCATATTGTGTCCATTGCGAAATGAAGAAAACAATTGAATTACACAGATCGGTCCCTATCGCTGGCTGCTGTTGATGTTCGCTCATGTGAACGTTTGCATCTCCGTTGCGCACACAGCCCTAGTGCCGGTATTGATGCATGCTTTTCTCCAGCAAAGAGAGCATTCCCATTTCTAGAATATTCACATGACTGCCTTTGGTCCGGTTTTTTTTGCGTACCGAATCCTCAATTATTCGACCGCTACGGGGGTTGTGTGCAGTGAGCTTATCGTTTTTTTTTCTTTTTTGTCTTTAGATTTCATTTTTTGAAATGAGCGGGATGAAAAAAAACGGTTATTTCAGGTTTGATATGGTGCTTCCTCGCCTACCAGACATTCATACTCCTTTCATTTCACTACGTTTATCGCTATGTGGTAATTTGCAAGTGGGTTAAGCCATAGTACGGGCGTTGGCGAAACAATCAATGCTTAGACCACGGTGGAGTTCGTGGTTTCGACTGAATCCATGGCGAAAGTGGGTTACGACCGCACTGATTTCTAACGCCATTTATTCAAGTATGCTCGAAATTTGTTTGCACTTCAGTTTGCCCAAGTTACTATGAAGTTTATTATATGAAAAGCGAAATACATCTTGGCATTATCATTTCAGCCATTATTTTGATAACGATTAACATCTTTTGGGGACCGTTTGATAAACATCGACGCCTATTCGCACCCTTCCTAAAGGTATTTTTTGCAGATAAAAAAGGAAAATTCATGGATATTTACAGGAAATTTACGGCATAAACCTCTACAGCGCTAATAGGCCGGGCTTTATCGGAATAGCTGTGTGGGTAAGGATGATTTACAAAATGAATCTTTTGAAAGCGTATTACTAGCAGATCCCGCTCGAAAATGGCGGAAAGGAATGGCAGCTCGGCGCGTTAATATCTATAGCTATCATCGCGTCCGTAGAGTCAAGGTTTAGGTTGCTTTGGGTGTATTAGGGACATACATAGCGATTGATAATACTTTATAAGACACATAAGACATGGGCCAATCGGCAAACTAACATAACAGAGAAGAGAAGGGGAAACTAGAGGGGAAAGGGGACGACCGGTCGGTGTCGGGTCTCTGGGCGAACTCCCGTAGATTCCCGGCTTGCTGGAGCGGGGGATTGACCACGCCCACTGATCAGCGATCAGGGGTGATTCATAGGGATAAGGGAGCCTAGGCAAAGGATAAGATACCAGGGATCAACCATGATCCCTGACATCTTCCCCCTTTTACAATAGTCTGTCCTCAGACTAAAATGAGACAAAAAACAAGTACAACACAGCGTTAGTATTTGTTGCGTGAAAACGTAATACACTTATCGCCACGCTGTGAATTGGCCGAAGGAGAGAGACCACACTCATCCATCCATCGAGCATCAGACTAGCAGGAGATTTCGTATACGACGCAACTGATCGAATAATACGAAAAGGCCTGAAACAATAGTCGATTAACGTCACCTCTGTCCGCTGTCCGCTGTCAATGGAGAGCGAGGGTCCGACTGATGATTATCCTCATTCATAGCGCACTCATTGTGCCGCCAGTGAAGTTGCCGTTCTGCCGTACATGCTCATTTTGCCGGCGATCACTTCCGCGAGTGAATTCCCGACAGCTGAATGCTGTATCACAATTGAGAGAAACGGGAAACTAAACACATAGTGTGTTGTCGGCCGCATTTGTCACATGGACAAGCGCCATGTTTGAGAGCATGGACTTCTATCATACATTCCGAGTTATGGTTACATTGGAAGTCTCATCCAACAAGCGCCAAATCTTCGCTAAACAGCTTGGAAATGGTCCTGAGGGGAGATAAAAGACAGCAGAAGGGACGATCTGATCAGTCCGTTGAAGGAACATCAACCACTGCTACCAAGAATGATTGTCAGACATGATGAACAATGGACTCACCTCCACACATAAGATGACTTGAAGAGATGCAAGCTGGCGGAGATCCAGTCAGGATCTATCTTCCGATCCCTTAAAGTCTAAAGATCGAAGTCCCTGAACTTTCTCTTATTTTCTGAAATGATTCAGCCATCAACTAGAGAAGATCTCTTATCGCTCTATCATCTGCCAACTGGGGAAAGAGAGGGGGATTCATCAACACATACCGAGATCAGATCCGCTGATAAGAACTGATATCCGGCTAATCCCATCCTTCTCCGATTTCACAAGCCATCACATGAATTCCTTACAGTATCACACTCGTGATTCTTCATTTTGATTAATAATTGTTTGAAATGGATAATTCATGGGCGTATCCTTTGACAGTAGCGCCAAGGACCAGCAAACAGCCAGTGCCAAGGTCAACAGCAAGGGATGGAGCCTTAGCTCTCTTCTCGCAAAATCATCTAGTCATTTAATCAATAAACTCTCGGATTTCATACTTGCGCTTCTCCTCTTCTTCATTCCTCTTCCCTGCTTCCTTCTGGAGTCTCCGTTCGCTACTCTGCGATCAATGCGAGCACTCTCTCGATGCCTTCACTCGGCCATCTCAGAAGAAGCTTGATTTATTCCTGAATTAAATTAAACGCGCCTGAAATCCATCCAATGGCTTATTGATTAGCTGATTTGAGATACACATGAATTGAGTTGCCCAGACGATGGCATAACGAGACACAGACGACCGGGGCACATAACAAAACACAAAAACAGTTGAGGTCAGTGGAAATATGGAAAAATGGGAAGCAACAAAAACCTTGGAAAACTACAAAAACCTGATTGCTTATCAGGAACCACTCGCTGCTACCAGTCAAGGTTTAGGTTGCTTTGGGTGTATTAGGGACATACATAGCGATTGATAATACTTTATAAGACACATAAGACATGGGCCAATCGGCAAACTAACATAACAGAGAAGAGAAGGGGAAACTAGAGGGGAAAGGGGACGACCGGTCGGTGTCGGGTCTCTGGGCGAACTCCCGTAGATTCCCGGCTTGCTGGAGCGGGGGATTGACCACGCCCACTGATCAGCGATCAGGGGTGATTCATAGGGATAAGGGAGCCTAGGCAAAGGATAAGATACCAGGGATCAACCATGATCCCTGACAGTAGTTTCAGTGCCAATGTCGCTTATCATCATCTTCAGCAAACGCATTCTGAGTGCAATCAGTTCGATAGAGTTGAGTAGTTTTCGAATATTCTGTTCACGATAAAGATCGTAGAATCGTCTCTTCAAAGACGCGAATCATGCAGCAGCTTCTGTTCAAGCTGCTGATCTGGCAGGTCGGTTCGGCCCGGCTCTACTTTATAAATATGAGGAGTTTGAGACAGTAATTCCCTGCTTCACAACGTACGCGCCTGTCGCGCTCAACCTGATCGTTCCCATCGTCTTTCGTAAGTATATCATAGTAGAGATAACATAGGTGGTGCACAGGTAGTTCAGTGGTAGAACACCTGCCCGGTAAGCGGAAGCCCCGGGTTCGATTCCCGGTCTGTGCATTAACCTTTGCTATCTCAAATAATGTTTATACCTTGAGCCTACTCGGCTATGACTAGAGTAATCACTCAGATCTAAACTATCATAGTAGTGTGATCGTGCCTCTCTCTCTCTATTTCGCGAGATAGTGCGCACAATGGAGAGGCGTAGTATTGCGACTCGAAGTTGCGCAAGTTGTCCATTCTTGTAGAAGTTGACCTCGGCGGCACGGGCACGCTGTTGCTCATGGCTCTCCAGCTCTTTCCCCTCATCGATCCATTCCTGGTGCTCTTCTTCATACCTAGGTAAGAAGCTGTTTACAATCATTTTTTTTGAATATCGGGACTTTTTTGAGCATATTTTATGTTCAGATATCGAGAAGCGATTCCGCGATTCATGCGCAAGCTCCGTCTCGTTCCTCCCACATTCAGCGCATCCACGACAGTGAAAGAAAATGCAACGGACGCGCCCGCGCACGCGCTGGCTTACAGATGATTGATTGTAATCTTGATGTCAATCTATCATTTTTATTTTTCAATGCTTTTTCCATTAGTACAGTTTCCATTAGTACATAGATATAGTTCATTCTCAAAGTCATATGTATCAGAATCCGATAAACTGTAATATTTGAATTAATTTTAGTAACGGCGGCGAGGCGATTAGGCGATTATTTACGCGGTCCTTAAAGACAAATTCGATATCATCGTTATGTAGAATCTGAGCATATCAGCATATGTGATATTAGTTTTTTTCCTCGATAAGCAATGTCATTTGAATAGAAATGACTGTGACAACAATATTCTGCATATTTCACATGGTGTACTAGCAAGCATCATTTTCTGCTTCTATTTATTCCCTTTTCTCTGAGTTAGATGACGTGAAACCATTGCTGAAATTGTTAGTTCCCTTCCATTCTGCAAAAGGAGCCTAGCAAAACATCAAGTCATAGTGTTCTCGTTATGGGATACGCTTGATACAATACAATATTTTTTGCAATAGAATATTTATCAGTGTCGCTTTCTGGGCTCATATCAAGGGGTATCAGAAGGCCGTTCTTCTTTCGAGTCATTTTGTCAATTTGGTTATTTTTTTAGTCATTTTTAGGTCTCGGGCCAGTGGATTTCGTCTTCCTTCCTTGTCACAGCCGCAATGGCTGGAGAAAGAGTCCTGCTCCCTTGGTTCCCGATAGGACTGTTGGCGGAGTTGCACGTAGATTGAATTCCACAGTAGGTCGAGTACGAAGCCTGGCGTGTGCTGGAGTCTTCTGTGTGCTCGAGTCCTCCAAACAATCCATCTTTGAGCGAGAGGTACGAGGCTTACACAAACAAAGTCGTGCTGATATTCTTGTTAATTTCGTTAACTCATTGGAGAATTGACTGCACTGTCTGTTTGGCGAGAATGATGACTAGTTTTCCATTTCATCCAACGAATTTGCCGAGACTCTTTCTTCATTCTTCTTCATTGTTTACGAATTTCTTCACCTTTCTTTATTATTTACTTTTTTTAGAAAACCTATGAATATATATATATATATATTTGTAATTACTTATTAGCGCTCCGAACATTACTTTTATCGAGACAAACAATAGTTTACTAGTTCAACGTCATCTGAGATGGTTGGCTCTATTGTCAGCGACTACGTTTATCACGTAAGATGGTTCTACTATTGATTGATTATGTTATACCGAAACTCGAAAAAAAAGTCGTAGTTAGAGTGAATATTCGTGTTTTGCCAGGTCTTCTCCTATTCCACAACAATCTCATCCTGCATTCTCAATGCCGTACTCTCTTTTGTTCTCATCGTTACTAAAGAACAGCAGGTTATTTTCATATCATACTCCTTAATAAAGGAGAGATTCTGTGTGTTAGTTCGCTATTGCGAAAGTCACGTAGCAGGACAGGAAATTCGCTTACTATATTGCGAAATTTATGGAGAATGTAGCAAAACAGATTTACAGATTTACAAATTTATCCTGACATCAGGCAATGGGCCTGCAGGAAGATACATCGTCAGGGAGGGGGTTTGGATCTTCGCACTCAGAAATAAAGGGTCAAGGGATAGTATCTTCTTTGCTTTTGTTGCCAATGGCCTTTGCGTTTAGTCGATGACTTGAGTCGAGAAGAATATCATCCAGCCACCGTCCTGACTTACGCGGTTAAGAATAAACTGACGAAGCATTCTTCTTGAGTGGGGCCTTTCTTGACCGTAGATCATTTGAGCCGATAAGAATCCGCTCTGGGTCCTCCTCATGATGATCCAAGCGGGCGATACTCGTCGGGTTGCCCAAGCTGACGGACGAGGATTCTCCAAACTGGAGATGGAAGAGATGGGGGGAGGGGTGAGAGTTGACAGCCCGTCGTGAGCGCAAGAATGGAGAATGGAGAATGGAGAATGATGATCCGAGTATGATGAAATCAGAAACGTTTCATCCACACTTCAACTTTCGAACAACGACCTTGGGCGGTGGCGGGGCTTGTGGATGGGGCCGCAGCACAACACCCACAGAAGTGGGGAATCGAGGTAAAGGTAAAGTAAAGGTAAAGTTGCTTCCACAATCAAGGCGATTTTACAGTTGTCTTGAGACAACCACGCCTGGTGGTGTACACAGGTAAGGCCAGGTACAGCGAGGCCAGCGTGACCCCTGTTGGCCAGACTTCTAGGGCACGTTTACCTTTCGTAACCGAGGTTACTACCAATTTGCCGACCCCTGGGGGATAGCAAGGCTTGGTCTGCCTCAGCGGGGGATTGAACTCGGTACCCTTCGAATGACCGCTGGCGCCTTACACCACTCGGCCATCTCGCCTTCCGCCGCGATGAATATAGCCGCCGCGATGAATATAGTAAACCAGCCCATTTCGCCGAAATCGGCTGGTTTTCTATATTCATCGTGAGAAATTGACTAAATCGTCAGATCGGTTCATATCGCTGGCTGCTGTTGATGTTCGCTCTAGTCAATGTGTGCATCTCCGTTGCGCATACTGTCCTCGTGCCGGTATTGATGCATGCTTTGGCTCTGGTCTGTTTTGGGTGTCCCATCAAAGTTTCCTGGTCCCAAAATAGTTTCCTGGTCCTTAAAAAGTTTCCTGGACCCCGAATAGTTTCTTGGTCCCAGAAATAGTTTCCTGGTCCTAGAAAATGTCCTAGAAACTTTGATGGGACACCCAAAACGGACCAGAGCCATGCTTTTTTTCCAGCAAAGTGAGCACTCCCTTTTCCAGAATCTTCACATGACTGCCTTTGGTCCGGTTTTTTTCGCGTACCGATTCCGCAATTACTCGACCGCTACGGGGATTGTGTGTAGTGAGCTAATCTCGTTTCATTTCCTTATTTAGATTTGACTTTGTTTCTAAATTTGAAATCAACGCCCCCCTCCCCATTTGCCCCCCCCCCCTCCCATCCGATTCGACTACATCGACGGACCTCCACATATTCATCGTCTAATTGTCTGTGATACCGTACCCACAAGGGAACAAATATTTAATAGAATTGAATTGAACGGGGTGAAAATAAAATTTTAAAAAAATATTGAATTTTCAGGTAGCATATGGTCATTCTTGGCCTACCAAACGTTCATCCTGCTCTCATTTCATTACGTTTATCGATATGTGGTGATTTGCAAGTGGGTTACGCAACGCTATGGTGAAGTAATCGATGCTTAGACCCTGGTGGACTTCGTGGTTTCAACTGAATCCATGGCGAAAGTGGATCACGATCGCACTGATTTCGAACGCCATTTATTCAAGTATATTCGAAATCATTCTGAATCTCGATTTTTAATTTTTCCTAGCGTAGTGAGGTTGTGAGAAGTTTATTATATAAAAAGCGAAACATATTTAAGCACTACTTTTCAGTCATTATATTGACGACGCTCAACATCTTTTGGGGACCTTCAGATAAACATCGACGCCTATTCGCACCTTTTCTAAAGGTATTTTTAGCACAAAAAAAAGAGAAAATTAATGGTACTATGCAGGAAGTTTACGGTTTCGACCTCTACAGCGCCAATCGGCCTGGATTTTTAGGAATTGTTGTGTGGGTAAGGAAATGAATCTTTTGAATGCTCGCAGATTGAGAAATATAACTCGCAGATTCCGCTCGCCAATGGCGGAAAGGAATGGCAGCTCAACATCTTGATATCTATGGCAATCATCGTTTCCGTCGTTTCCGTACCAATGTCGATTATCGTCATCTGCTGCAAACGAATTCTGAGTGCAACCAGAGCGGTAGAGTTGAGCATTTATTGTGTACGCTTCTTTCAAAATCCGAATCCTCAGAAACGTATCCTCAAAGACTCGAAACATGCAGCAGCTGCTGTTCAAGATGCTCATTTGGCAGGTCGGTTCTCCCCCCCCCCCAATCTGCAGTAAACTACGATTTTGAGACAGTGATTCCCTGCTTCACATCATACGCTCCGATCGCGCTCATCCTGATAATTCCGATTATCTTTCGTAAGTGGTTGTGCGCTATCGTGTCTTTCCACATCGCGTGCGAGATAGGGCGCATATTGGGTTAGCGTATTGATTGTCTGGGAGAGAGAGGAAGGGGAGAGGAGAGCAGGCAGAACACTAGCCTCCTCCCGGCCCCTTCCTCCCTCCTCCCTCCACTCAGTTCGTTAAAGGTCAACTGTGGAATGGGAAATAATCTCACGATATCATGATGTATTGTCGCAGAAGTTGACCTCGGCGGCACTGGAACACTGTTCCTCATGTTCTATCAGCTGTTTCCCCTCGTCGATCCGTTCCTCGTGATCTTATTCATACCGAGGTATGATGTCCTTCACTGTTTTTGTTTTTGAATTATCATTTTTTTTTCAAAATCAGGACTTTTTTTGGGCATATTTTATGTTCAGATATCGAGAAGCAATTCCGCGATTCATGCGCAAGCTCCGTCTCGTTCCTTCCACATTCGCCGCATCCTCGACAGCGAAAGTAAATGCAACGGACGCGCTGGCTCACAGATGATTGATTGCAATATTGATGTCAATCAATCATTTTTGTTTTTTCAATGTTTTTTCCATTCATTTTTTTCTCGAAGAGGGAGAACACTCCATTATGATGACTTCGAACACCAATCAGATTTATAGGGCATACAGAAAGCGAAAAACAAGAGATTATGTGAAAAGGAAAAGGTCAAAGATTTATTTCTCATTTCAATGATTAAAATGAGTTCTCGATAAATTTCATGAACAATAAACAGTTCTCGAGCTTGGCCGAAAAAAACTTCGAAAAAAACTAAATTTCCAAAAAAAAAAAAGATGGTGATAATGATTAAAAATGAACAATTATCATGAAAAAAGTTGTCACTAATGCTGCATTCAGTGTCGAACATTGACTATTTTAGGGGTCATTTTGAAAGATCAATTTGAAGAGTCGGTTTGTCTCTCCTCTCTCTCCTCCCTCTCCTCTCTCTCTCATCTCCATCTCATTCATTTCTTACAGTTTCGCTCGAATGAAGTGGTTGACTGAGGGATGAACAAGAACAACTATAATTTTGCGTGCAAGAAAACTCGCAGGTACCACGTCGGCAAAAACGGCCGCGAAAAACCTATCTGGACTATGAAAGAAGAGGAGGGAGAGGGAACAAAGTGATGATTCAAATTGTACCCTCAAATTGATCTATTAAAATGACCCCTGAAAATTATTAATATTCGACACAGAAAGCAGCATACCGCAATAGCACAGGCAAATTCGCCATGAAAAGGCCAACTGGACTACCACAATACGGAAAAAAAAGTTAGGTAAAATTATGTGCCAACGACCTCCTGATTGTATTTGATTCTTAGGTGACACGCGTCTTATGAACTACATTATTTCAATATGGCCATTCTTGCAATGGAACCAAACAAACTACAGAGTAGATGCGTGTACCCATTATTATACGGCGAGAATAACACGCATCGTGTCGTAATGCATAGTGTGTCAGCATCTCCACGTGAACATCGACAATTGCTAGAAAGCCCGTTTCCGCTTCACTATTTCACATTCTATCGTACAGAATTCCAAAGTTGTAACGCTGTTATCGACCATGCGCGCCACGCTACGTAGCGTATTCGTTCCTTGTCCATTTGACGCGCCCTCATTTGAGTGTCGGTTGTTTTTTTTTGTTTTTTTTTTGTTTTTTTTTGTTTTTTTTTGTTTTTCTTACATACAAGTTCAGCAATGACCTGTCCCGAACCCGAGAAGTTCTTTCCCGCGATCACGACCCCTGCGTTAAGAGAAGGAGCGATGCGCAACAAGGTTCGTGTTGACATTGACACTCAACGATCATATCCTTTCATTATTTTTTTATCTCAACCCGCTCAATTTTCTCTGCAGAATGGGGGCTGTATTTCTGTTTTTCGGCAAAAAAATTGTTTACCCGAGTGGCCCAATGAATCATCACACTGTGCATGAATGTGTGGCGACATTGTAGTCTTTTTGGGAACGATTTGCAATGGTAGATGGGAAGTGCAAGGAACTAAAAAAGGCGATTCAAACTAAAAAAAGAGCCAAAACAGGATATTCCTCCACGTGAGACCAAGATATACAGACCAAGAAATACAAATCGGGTTGATGCACTTTGTGCTCGTTTAGACTTCATTTAGACAGGTGCAACTTTCCCAGTTCGCGTTCTGCACGCGCTGCCTCCACTGCGAGAGTCAGAGCCGTAGCAAAATAAAGCAGCGAGATAGCAGCGAGAAAATAAAGCATGGAAGCAGCGAGAAAACATCAGATACCGACAATAGAAAGTACTCTTGGGCCAATTTTGGGAAGTGAATGGAAATCAAAATGGAGATTGTACCATTGTACCGTTGTCGCAGGTTGCGCTTATCACGGGTGGCGGAACGGGCATCGGCAAGGCCATCGCGCACTGCTTCGCGGCCCTCGGAGCCAAAGTGGCCATCGCAGCAAGGTACACACATTACGGCAACCTTGAGACCGTTGGAAAAATCTCTGGAGAGAGTAGAAAATACTTTCTCGAGAGACGCAGGGGCCAAAATCCGCTCAGACCCCTATTCTCCGGGAGGAGAGGGGGGGGGAGTCATCCCGGCCTTTTCCTCCCAACAGCTGGAAAATCTCACGAGTTCTATTCGCAGGAGGATGGACGTGTTGGAGACTGCGGCTGCGGAGATTCGCGCGCAAACGGGCGGCGTGTGCGAGGCGTTCCACATGGACATCAAGGACGCACAGCAGGTTGCCGCCGCAATTGATGAGATAGAGAAGAGGCCAGCAATATCAGTTATTATATATTAGGCCTCTGTCTTTTACGTCATCAATCTAAATTGTATCTCTTTGTTTAGTGCACCGAACGAAAAATCTTTGGCTTTCAATAGCGCAGACATTGACTGCTGGAAACAAGCGAGAAATATCGCAGACGAATTCCAGATTCGGCCAGACGCCCAACGTGCTCGTGAACAACGCTGCGGGCAACTTCATCATGGCCACCGAGCGGCTGAGCGACAACGCCGCCTCCACCATCGTCGATATTGGTGAGCACTCGCCATCTCTTACTTACACTCATTGCCCGACTGATCGAGCGAGTGCGCACTCTAGTGAGGTCGGTAAACGGACGGATAGCGATTGGCAATTACAACACATCGATTAAAGAAGGCGTAAACTCCAAATTCGGGGAAGCACTTTCCTGTGCAATCAGGGGAAAGTACTGTAGGAGGGTGAGAGTGACAGACGCGAGAGTTTTTCGCTCCTCTCCTGTCTCTTCCCATCTCCTCTGCGTCTTGACCTAGCTCCCTTCCCTTTGTACCGCGCATCTTGATTTTGCCTGTGCCCTGTAGAAACTTTGCGCGCGTGCAACTCAGTTCAAAGTTGAGCTAACGAGTTCTAATTTTCGAATTCGGAATGTGGTTTACGAAAACTATCGACCTATGACGTCAGATATCCCTCGAAAATATTGAGTTTACGCCTTCTTTAATGTAAAGCTCGAGGACACGTTGTTGACATCCTTTGCGTGAAAGCATGTAGAGTGGAGACTTTCTCGGCTATATTTGGTCACGCTCGGACATTTGCAGTGCTCAAGGGCTCGATGCGTGTGACGAGGGAGGTCGGGACGAGGTGCATTCGGAACGGCACCGGCTGCGCCGTCCTGTCCATCACGGTCGTCTGGGCGCGGTGAGCGAATGCGCGCGCGCATTCTCCCCTCACATCATCACAAATAGGGCGCTGTCAGGATGAAGAATCCGTCTCTTCATTCCGCGTGTTCTCTCACAGAATAGAGATGTGAGAGAGCACGCGGAATGGAGAGACGACTTCTTCACCCTGACAGCCCTAATCACAAACCATTCCCAATCGTTCGCGCCTCATGGCGATGGCGTGCCATCATTGCGCACTGTAGCAGGAGGTTTTCGGCGAAAAAAGTGCACTTGCAAAGTCGTGGTATACGACAGCAAGCGATCAAGACGTGCATTTTAGTAGAATATATCACCAGTGCTGCGACGTCTTCATGCGATAAAGGTAAAGTGAAGGTCATCCCGTTAATCTAGGCACTTGCATCCTGCGGGAGATCACTGCTGGAATATTAGGCCAATTCAGTCCGAGGGCCAATCTCTTCTTCGGACCTACTTTACCGCGTGATCTAGTCACTCCCAATTACCCTTTCGGGCGCCTTGGTGGGGCGGAGACGGTGACCGGAATCGAACCCAGGTGAATGGAATGGGAGGGCGTGCCATAGACCACTACACCACTTCGTCTCCATGCGATAGCACGGAGAAAAAAAGGAAAATTTTCATTCTTAGTATTTTTCAGCACGGGCGCGCCCTTCGTCGTGCCCTCCGCAGCGTCGAAAGCGGGCGTGGAGATCATGACGAAGTCGCTGGCGACCGAGTGGGGCAAGCACGGCATCCGACTGAACGTGATCGCGCCCGGCCCATTTCCCACGGAGGTGTGCAAATTCATACACGTAAACCTTTACTCGTACTCTCACGTACACGTAACACGTAACGTAACACGTACTCTCTCTCCGGTCAGAGCGACGAGAGAGTACGTGAAATGAGGAGACGGATTCTTCATCCTGACAGCCCTACTTATATTCTGACAGGGCGCTTTCGGCCGACTGACGACGGTGAGCTACGAGCAGGCGATCGAGGCGGCGGCCGCGACCGTGCCCCTCGGCCGGTACTTGATTGTCTATGATTATTATGCTATTTGATTCTAGGCAATATTCAATGCGTTTTTGTCCACAGATTCAACAGAGAAGGTGATTAGATTTTATAATATTTAGATGCGGCGAGCTGGAGGAATTGGCCAACTTGGCCGCGTTCCTCTGCAGCGACTACGGCAACTACATCAGCGGCGCGGTAAGCGGTCGATCGCATTGATCAAATTTGGTTGCACGTTCGGGTTCCCGATTACATATCCCCTCTCTGTCTAGTCAGACGGTTAGCGCCAAGTCATAGTGCGAGTCGGTATATTTCTGTTGGTAATTTCGACGTTTCCGTGGACTGGCGATACCGAACTTGCAACCGACTGATGATTGTTGGTTGTCGTCAGATCATCGGCCGCTGGCCTTCCACCAGTGGGTCCCACCAAGCGCGTTGTCTTATGACTGTGAAATCGCTTGACAAAAAAAATCGATACACCTTTATACCTTTTAGATCATCGACATGGACGGCGGCCAGCAGTTCCACAACAACAACGCGTCCCCGTTCAGCGCCTCGCTGCACGAAGTGAGCCTCGATATATGGGGGTGTGATTACGATGGCTCCGCCTCAGCAACTAGTTGAGCGGCGCAAAAGTTGAAAAGCATTTCAATTTTTGCATTTAACGCTAGATTTCTTATTATTAAACCAGTCCAATCTATGAAAAACGCTCAACTAGTTGTTATATTGGAGCCACCGAAATCGCACCTCCATATATCCATCACCCCTGGGATGAACCATATCTTTTCCTTTCGTAATCCTTTCACCTTTCGTAATCAGAGTGTTGATCTTGCACACCGGTCGACTGTGAAGTCGCTTTGATTTATACTTCCCCTTGCCTTTCCTTTACCTCATTTCTCCCTTGTTTGCACGTCTTTGTGCGACAGATATCGCGCATTGCAGATGACGTCGAGCGACTGGGCGGACATTGAGACATCGATCAGAGGAAGAACGAACAAGAGCAAGGTGTAACCATCTCGACCGATGTTGATCTGTCTTTCGAGTTATGTGTTTTATTTCGCAAATATGATACAATACACACATTTCTCGTCTAGGCAGTTTGGTTATGGAATTGATCAGCAAATAAAGATTAACCACCTGAAGTGAATACGACAAGGCCTAGCGTGTGGTGTGATCGTACACTTTCGCTCTCTGTAAGACATTGATGAAATTGTATTTGAGCATATTGCGTGATCTGACCCATACTCTTTCAATCTTCGCGAAACAGACACTGTCAATGAAAACTTTGAGATTGTGCTCGTAACGTTGGTAAAAAACATATGGCATACATATAAATTTAACCTATTTGCGATATATGCGGGTGATATGCGGTCTGCAGCGTGGCATGATCACTGATCACGCTCTTTCGACCTTTGCACCCCCAGACAGGCGAAAGAGAAAAAGCACGCGCCGAGAGACACACAAAGACACAGAGGTTGTCACAGAACAGGCAAGATATCGACGAGTGAGGAAATGTGTTGTCCCAATTGGCGATGAGTACTCTGCAGGGTAGACTATAAAGAGCGGAACTATCGAGGCGTGTTGATCACTCAGTTGATCACTGAGTTTTCACTAACCATTTCCGCGTTGAATTGATTGGTTTTTGTGTTTTAGGTATTCTTGGTGGAACTCCAAAAAGAAGACCGAAGCGTTTTGACATCTTTGATTGTGTTAGAAACGCTATCGGAATTCCCCTGGAATGCAAATGCAATTAAATAAATAACCCTTGCCATTATCGTGCGTTTCAAATGCTCAGCAAACTCATTGTGCTGGTTACCATATTGATTGTCTGGGATAGAGAGGAAGGGAAGAGGTAAGGCGGAGGAGAGCAGGTAGATCACTAGCCTCCTCCCGGCCTTTTCCTAACTCAGCCCATCGAACGGTAGTCAGTCAAAGGTCAACTACGAGTGGAACGGAAAATAATTTCACGATACCAACACTTTATTGCAGTAGTACGCATCAGCAGGATGCTCGGAGTGCTGTTCGCTATCGCGCTTCTCACGTTCATCGTGCACAAGGCACTGTACGTTGTTTTTAATGAGCTCATGTTCTCACGATAGAGAATTAGTAAGAATATTGGTTAAAAATTGAAGAAGAATAGAGAAACTGCTAACTTATGCAAAGGAAAGAGGAAGACTTCCTAGAATAAAAGTTTGAGTTAGCGCTCACCAGCGCACCGCCGCTTATCCACTCTTCATCACAGCGCGCGCCGAAAGTATTTGAAGCTGCGCGAGGAGCTCGGCCTGACCGGTCCACCAACGCACTTCTTCTTCGGCAACTTGCTGCACATGATCAATGTGATCAGAGAGGTTTGATAATTCGGAAATTTGCAAATTCACCAAAAATGCCCCATTTTTTCAGAAAGGAGTAGAGGCATCGCCAAGTATCTTTCCTGGACTTGCGAAGAAATACGGCAATACATTCGGGTTCGTAATAATCTCAATGAAATTTCGGAATATGCCCCTTCAGTTTCTATTTCGGTGCAAATCTCGACATCGTTACTACGGATCCGGAAATTGTCAAGGAAATCTTCATTTCGCAATTTAGCAACTTTGTCGATCGCAGGGTATTGCATTTTCAGTTTTTTTCATTGAAAAATATTGAAATTTACAGGACAGCAGCGTGAACACCGTCTATCCCTTCCTGGATGGACTGATTCAAGTGAATCACACTGGCTCCTACGGTGAATTATTTACTTGAAAATCAGGCACAATGAGAACTATTTCGCAATATGTTCTCTGACATAACAGTTGTCTCTAGCCTCCAAAAGTTCTCATTCGACATAGCGCTGAAAATCACTCGAAAACGTGTGATCGAAATGAACAATGTTCACTAGAGTTCGAAATACGGGTCGCCGTCTCTTCATTTTGCACACTCTCTCGCTTCTCTGACCGGTGAGAGAGTGTGTGAAATGAAGAGACGGCGACCCGTATTTCGAACTCTAATGTTCACGTTCTCAAGGGGCTGGATGGAAGGAGATTCGATCGGTGATCTCGGTGATCTTCACGTCGGCCAGCATGAAGAAGGTTCAGCATTCACAATTGTATTTTCAAATATATTTTAATCGCCGGGTAGTGTGTTATGTATGCTGGCCCGATCGCAAAAAGCCCGAGAGGCCTCGGGGGTCGGAAAAAAAGCTGCAGCCACGTAGTTTTGCCTTCAGATGCATCTCATGTTCCACGACCAACTGGACAATCTGCTCGACGTTCTCACGGAAAAATCGAGAACGAACGGCGGGATTATGGACATTTACGGGTTGGGAATTTTTAAAAAAGTGCCAAAAAAACAGATTGTGTTTCAGCGAATACCAAGCGATGACGATGGACATGATTGCGAGGTGTGCACTCGGGCAGAACCTTTCCTGCCTCAAGGTAAGTTGCAAACTCAATCTGATGGTTAGCGAGGTCCATTGATTTCCTGGAATAGAGGAAGAGGAGAGAAGAGCAGGTAGATCACTAGCCTCCTCCTCGCTTCCTCCTCCCTCCCTCCTCCACTAAGTTCGTCAAAGGGAAAATACTTTTGTAAATGGAAATAATCTCACGATAACTGCTTGACATTACCGAGCAGAGTATATTCTCAGTAAATTGCGATGAAATCCGCTGCAATCCAAGTTAAAATAATTCCATCAGGATCGCGACAACGACTACTACACGCGGGCGCGCACCTTCTTCGCTAACATTCAGTTCCAGAAATCGATCGTCCTCCAGCTCAGCGGTACCTTTCTACACTTCCCTGCTTTTTGTTTTGTGGTTCTAAAAGCAATCCTTTCAGTGTTCATCCCGATCTTCCGCTACCTTCGTCCGTTCACCACTTTCGGAAGGGCGGAGCGCTATCTCATCGGGTTGCTGTCGGAGAGCGTGCACGAGAGGGAGCGCGAGCGCGCCTCGGGCATAGTTAGTGTTTATCCAATAAAGTTCACTGCATTTGAACAATGACCGTTTATCGATGGCATGATGTAGAAACAGGTAGCGGAAGTGAGACTTTTCCTCAAAAGGCTGTGTAGAAGTGCAGTAACGTTCCCCGCATTCTGTCTCATATCATCTAGCTGGGCCATAAACGCGTCTACCAGCTTTCCTAGTAAATGTTTAAAAGGTTTCGATTTCCTCATGTATGACACGGGGACGACGCGTGACGCGTGGTGTGCGGGAGCGCCATTATTGCCTTCACACTCAGCTGTTTTTTCTAGATTCGCCCGCTGCCCGACGCCATCGATCTAATTCTGGCGGAGAACGAGAAGCGCAAGCTGAACGGGGTAAGTTTCCATACTATCGGCGGGATCTTTTCGGCAAGCACGGATGCACCGTTCATTCTCCGTTTCATTTTGAACACGTTTCCGGTTGTTATGCGTCAATTTTTCGTCTAGGTTAACAAACGTATATGAGGCGAATCACGAGAGAATCGACCACCCAGTGGCGGAATACAAAACATATGTCCAACATATGTCCTATATAGAGACAGGAGGACAGCTCGCATTTATAAGGGAGTATCCTTTAAAAAAAGATGCATACAGATAGCGCCGCTGCACCACGAGGTGATCGTGTGCAACGCGTGGGCACTGTTCATCGCAGGCTACGAAACGACGTCGACCGCACTCGCCTACGCAACCTTCCTGCTGGCCAAGCATCCCGAGGTGCGCCAAAATGCGGTGCCTCATAGAGAACATGTTGGCATGAATCGAAAATCATGAAAAGATATGAGAAGTGGCTAGGTGGGATCCACCAACGTAAGGACGGATGTTCTAGCCAGTATCATGAAGTAGACATCACTCGCAGTACCCGTCTAAAATCCCTTTAGTACGATCAGGGTGGGTTAATCTTATGCTGTGGAAAAAGTCAAAGAGAAGATGCCAGATTTGAATTCCCGCAATTTCATATCTCGGCTCTCAGTGGTGCTAAGCACTTGAAATTTGGATTCTGGGGTGGTTTTTCGATTTCCACAGCATCAATGCTACTATTACAAATCTCAGAATCTCGCGCTTGCAGGTGCAGGCCACTCTTCTCGAGGAAGTCCAGACGACGTTCGGCGATGATCCGACGATCGACTACGAGCGCGTGATGAAACTGCCGTACATGGTGCGAGTTTGTACCAGGTTGATTTTGAATCCTATGCTCAATAAGACGCTCCACGCTCTTTCACGTAGAGTTCGAAAACAAATCGTTTGAAAGTATGTAGAAATAAACGTACCGGAGGCGCCCAAGAAGTCTGACCAGCCGTACCCGGCCTTACCTGTGTATACCACCAGGCGTGGTTGTCTCAAGACAACTGTAAAATCGCCTTGATTGTGGAAGCAACTTTAGCTGAAACTTTGCAACGAATTCATCACACCGCAATAATATCGTCTCAGAAGAGATCAGCATGCCATATAACACCCTATCCGCATGATTCTGATAAATAAATTTAAATTTAAATTGATGACGGGCAAATTACCCCCGCATTCCTGCAGCACGCCGTGTTCACCGAGACGCTCCGACTGTACGCGCCCGTCACCACGCTCACCGGCCGACAGTGCATCAAGTAAGCGCCGCCTGAACGCCAAAAATTTCATTGAAATTGGCACTCGCTTACGACTTCCACGCATAGTTCCACGATGAACCCCGCGATTCGATGGTTGACACGAGTGCCAGCTATTTGCCAGCTGTGAGCTTGCCTTACCAGTGGGTCCCACCCCCCTAGCTTTGTAATACGATTGTAAAAGTCGCTTGACGTGGATACACCAATTGGCCGTGTCACCATAGCTCCTCATTCGAGATGACAGGCATGCGAGTGCTCCGAGATACTCCCGGTCATCCATCGTTGCGTGGACTCGCACGATCTATCTATTTGCAGGGAGACGGTGATCGGCGGGCGAATTCGCGTGCCGGTCGGCTGCAATGTGATGACGCCCGTGCACGCTGTGCACTGGGACGAGGCGAACTATGATCGGCCGCGCGACTTCTGCCCCGAACGGTGAGTAATTGATAAAATATGAGCTCGTTTGCCCGAAAACCGTGACATTTTTAGGATGAGATGTGGAGCAAATTATTTGATTTTTTTTACACTCTTCACCCCCTTCACCTATTATTTTTCTCCATCTCTACCCACTCGCCATTGAGAACAGATGTGGAAACGTGCGGTGTAAACTGCGATAAAAAATGGGTTAACCGCCTTTCCTGATTAGCGCATTGCAAGCGACACAGATCACTTCATTCATTCATTCATTCATTCCTAAACAGCCGCCCTTTTCAGATTCCTCGACAACGGCAAGCCGGCGTGGTCGGCGACATACATGCCGTTCGGCATCGGCCCCCGCAACTGCGTGGGCGCCCGCTTCGCCGAGATGGAGTTCAAGACGGTGCTGGCAGCGGTGATCCGCCGCTTCGCCATCGACCTGGACCCCGCGCACGTTCGTTGCTTTTTTTTGCAACTTCTCCTCTCCTTTAATTACAAATTAAATTACAAATATTTTGCCCGGCAGGGAAAACATTTTCCCAATGGCTTTGATAGTTGTTGGTGGAGGTCTTAACGATTCGGTTGGGGGATGGTGCTTCGGAGATTTCAATGCGATTATATATTTTTTAAATATTTATAAAAATTCAGCCGGAGCTGAAGACGATGACGGCTAACATTCTGCAGAATCCGAAAGACAACGAACTGTTCGTCAGATTGATTGAGCGTAAATGAGAGCGTTCTCCTACTCTGAAGTTCGTGTAGTTGGCCATGCATAAATGATGTTATTTCGCGATAAATATTTTAGCACGAGTCTTCTGAGAGGCTGCAGACAAATGATTCCCCTGAGGAAGCAGGTGCAACAATTTCGGCTATCCAATTTTGCGCACATACTGCCTCGGAATTGGAACAACATTCGTTCGTGCAGATCTGCAAAAAAAAAATAATTTCAGCTATACCATCACAAGCTCGTCAGCGTGTCGTAAATTCACAAATTGTGCACGCTTTCCGGCTCTTGCACCACTTGTTTCTTTGAGTTTGGCTAAGATGCTCATGTGAATTACGATAAATTATGCACTCGTTGCCATCTATGTTCGATCGTTAGCTTTTATGGAAAACTTTACGCGTTGGGTCTCTATTTGAGACAACAAATTCAGCTGCCGTAGTGGAAGCGAATTCTTACGCTTGACTCAATCTGCTCAAACAAAATGTTTGGACGCAGTATTATTCTTATGTTGGCACATTTGCCCGCTCTTCTCTTCTTGGATTGTCATTGCAGGTGATAATAATTGTCAAGGAGCTTCGGATTTTATTGAATTTTTATAGGATCACTGAATATCGTGTGTAGGGAATAAGTTGTACACGTATTGGGCAAAAAAACATCAATAAACAAAATGTAGAATAAATAATGTTTCTTCGTTTGAATTTTAGTGCATGGCACTGTACGGTTATTCGACAGGTCTTTTTTCACAAATATTCTTCCATTCAGTAACTGTGGCGAATCGATCCAATATTGCACAGGCGATTATTGCTACGTGTTACAAGGTTCCTACGAGTCAGACGCATTGTGGAAGGTAACTAAAAAATTTCCACTTTTACCATTCCAAACCATTTTTGAATGATTGGGCTAACGGTTCTGTGGGTACTGTGCGTTTGTTAATGCTCAGCAAACGAAAGGTACTGGTTAGCCAGCTATCGATTGTCTTGGAAAGAGGACGGGAGAAGGGAGGGGGAAGAGGACAGGTAGATCACTAGCCTCCTCCCGACATCTCCATAACCCCGCCCCCTCGAAAGGTAGTCAAAGGTCAGCTACGTGTGGAATGAAAAATAATCTCATGATAATAAGGAAAACATTGCCGCAGGGTTGTGTCACTCCTCGTGAGGATGTCTGGAAGGGAGCTGTACTCCCCCTGTGCGAGCGAAATTTGCAGAATGCCACCATTTGTCTGTGCAATAGCGGGTGGGTTTTTAGCACGTTTTTTTCTCATGAAAATTTTTTTCAGCGATTTGTGCAACACGGCGGATATGTTCACGAAGACTAAAGATTCTGCCGTGACGCCAAAAGTGTTTGAATGTGTACAGAACGCGTGAGAACCCATTTTTTCAGGATATTCCTTATGAGACACTATCTGAGAAAACTTAGCTTTTGCATACCTTAGCCGCACAGTAAAAAATAATAAATTCTGAAAAAAATGTCTTAGGATCAACTTTTCACGTAGAACTCGAAAATCGACCTCAAAAAGTCATATCTCTAAAACTAAAAATCCTACAGTTCATTTCATGGTGAGAGGGGTGCCATAAAAAGTTTTTGGTGGGGCTTCCGATCATCCAACAAAGTATAAAATCTTTTAGATAATGAAAAATGAAATGTTTTCACAAAAAAAAATTATTGGAAAACTCACCTGGAAAAAAAGTTATGCCATTTTTTGAGCAAAAATTATTTTTCCTGGAAAATTTTTGAACTACGGAGCACTTTTACGTGCGATTTTCGGATTCCCCGTAAAAAGTTACGTATATGGTAATTTTTTCAGAATTTTAACTTTTCCCCTTTTTCTTATTTTTGCATTCGAATGCTACGGTAAAAACGATTTTCTTGTGTTTGGGAGGCCTACCTAATTGCAATTAGTGAAATTTTCACGGAAAAAGACTCAAACAATATTAAAACGCCATATTCTGAATATTTATCACCATTGGACTT
Organism: Pristionchus exspectatus; assembly: GCA_911812115.1. Taxonomy (NCBI): domain Eukaryota; kingdom Metazoa; phylum Nematoda; class Chromadorea; order Rhabditida; family Neodiplogasteridae; genus Pristionchus; species Pristionchus exspectatus. The sequence goes on from OU461582.1 coordinate 5,313,843, forward strand.
CAATCCGACACCATCATTTTTTCGGACCATGCCCCGGGTTTCATGCCTCCAAAGTGGTCCATGACCTGAAAAGTCATGTTCGAGAAACTTCAAATGTTTTACGCCTATGTGTTACGTAATCCCTAAAAAAATTTCACCACCGGAAATACCGTAATCCGAAGCTGCGAAATCGAGAACTGATTTTTTAGATGAATAATTAGATATTTATTTAAATATCTCAGTTTGCGATATCCGAATTACGGTATTTCCGGTGGTGGAAATTTTCTTAGGGACTACGCAACACATCGGCGTATAGCACTTGAAGTTTCTCGATCATGACTTTTCATGCCTATTTTGAACCATGACCCCGGGTTCATAGTCATTGGCCACTTCTGAAGCATGAACCCCGGGTCATGGTCCGAAAAAATGATGGTGGCGGATTCGATTCCAATGGTGATAAATATTCGGAATATGACGTTGTAATATTGTTTGAGTCTTTTCCCGTGAAAATTTCACTAATTGCAATTAGGTTGGCCTCCCAAACACAAGAAAATCGTTTTTACCGTAGCATTCGAATGCAAAAATAAGAAAAAGGGGAAAAGTTAAAATTCTGAAAAAATTACCATATACGTAACTTTTTACGGGGAATCCGAAAATCACACGTAAAAGTGCTCCGTAGTTCAAAAATTTTCCAGGAAAAATAATTTTTGCTCAAAAAATGGCATAACTTTTTTTCCAGGTGAGTTTTCCAATAATTTTTTTTGTGAAAACATTTCATTTTTCATTATCTAAAAGATTTTATACTTTGTTGGATGATCGGAAGCCCCACCAAAAACTTTGTATGGCACCCCTCTCACCATGAAGTGAATTGTAGGATTTTTAGTTTTAGAGATACGACTTTTTGAGGTCGATTTTCGAGTTCTACGTGAAAAGTTGATCCTAGGACATTTTTTTCAGAATTTATTATTTTTTACTGTACGGTGGTAGGTGAGCTCTCTCAGATAGTGTCTCTTATATTTTCCATTTATTGATATTATTTCGAAATCGTTTCAGAACTGAGCTTCCTTTAATCCCGCCACCTTGCCTGTCCAACATCTGCACATATACGGAATTCAGGGTAAGAACGCATTTCACATCATACAATTCAAACAAATCGCAGAAGTACAACGACTTTTTCGAATTAAAAACCCCGTTCTTCTCTCGGATTGTTCAAGAATGCGTCTCAACATCGTCTTTCGGAACCACATTCAGTATCGGTTAGTATAAAGCACGGATCAGTTAGTGAAATATCAAGTGAAATTATCGCGATCAATGAAAGATTAGTGAGACATAGACAAACCTTCTCCTTTTTTTCTGTTTACCTACAATGTCTCAATTATCACTCGAAAGGGCTAAATCTGATCGAAAATCGAATTTTTTTTGCTCGATTTAATTCAGATATACGGCCGTTTTTTCCTCAAATGAACTCTTGTTTGCACATCAGGTGACTGTTTCTTGAGTGTTAATTTATTCATAAAATTATGCAGGTCGGAGCCCTACACATCAACGATTACATGCTTTTGTAACACAGTAAGTACGAATACGTTATCATTCAATTAGCATTTTTAGCCAAATTGTAACGCAAACATTCCCATGTACAACATGACCAAGCGAGGCAAGAGAATCTGTTATCTAAAATCTCCGAATGTTCGTTATATTTCAATGTTCTAAAAAATTGAATTTATGTAGAAAATGTCTATACTGAGTGGTACATTCAAATTTTTTTTATCATTTTTACCATGTTTTCCAGACGGAAACTCTCACGTGCTGGGGCGATTACTGTTTCTGGTCTACTGCGAAAGATGCGGGCGACGTCCGCGGTTGCGTCGATGCCGCGGGAGAGGGCGACAATTTCCGTCTACGCGTAGGCGCTGTTTTCCGGCGACCGACTTTCTGGTTTTAGCAACGACTCTTTTCAGTTGGGCGAGTCTACGTACGATAAAGACTACTTTACGATTTGCGAGGGTGACTACTGTAACAGGCAAGGCATCGCAAATTATTGAGCAGAGGCAACAACATTTTAGTGACATTATCTTTCCAAATGGAACAATCATCGGACCATCAGCGTATCGTAAATATTCAAACCTCGCTAAACTTTCATCTGCATCGTCTATATTATGTATACTCTTTGTGTTCCTAGGAAAATCACCAACTTAGTTTGAATTGGTAACGCAGCTGTGTCTCCTAGTCACATCCACCGATAAACCTGTTATAATGTTACGCAGATGAATTGAGCGAAATCTTAAATATTTTCACCTGTTGCCACATCTCTCTCAACTTCACATTTTTGCCCTGCGTTTACTATTGATTTTCTGATGTGTTTCGAGTGTGCTGAACCCCTAATTGCAACTGCAAGTGAGTATTATCGTGAGAACATTTTCCATTCCACTCGTAGCTGACCTTTAACGAACGTTCGAGGGGGCGGATAAAGGAAGAGACCGGGAGGAGGCGGTAGATCAAGTGTCCTTCCCCCCCCCCCTTCGTTCCCCTGCCTCTCTCCCAGAAAAATCGATAGCTCTCTAACCAGCACATCTCATTTGCTGAGCATTTCAGACGCACGATTGTTAGGGCTTAAAAACCGACCATGCTCTCCTAATTTCACACGCGAACACTGCGATAAGGTGTATGAAATGAGACACGGAGATACTTTTTTTATTTATCTGCACTAGCTCTATTTTAGCAAATCGAAACTGAAAACAAGTTGCCAATGATCATTGTTCCGTTGTCATTCTACTTTTCCTTGGTCGACTTTGTCGGGCTGAGAGGGGAGACAGTCGATGCCGATATATTTTTGCCTGTGGTGTATACATGCGTCTTCGACGTTTTTCTTGATGTGATCGTCGACGTTCGTGGACGATCCCTGCGATCGAAGAATGCACAACAACAACAACAACAACAACAAAAAAACAACAACAACAACAACAACAACAACAACAACAACAGCAAAAGCACCTGCAGCAGCACAGCGGCCGTAGAGACGGTCGGGCGTTCATGCACTTCGCGGTGTTTCCGTACCAGAAATATCGAAATGGATACACTGAGGGAAGAATGAACTCACGAATTCGAACGAGTGAAGTCACTGGAGGCTAAAGCTACGTTCAGCAGACCTGTTTCCGTTTGGTGAACGCGAACAATCGTCTACGACATCACATGATTATGTTTTCTTCAATTTTCGTTGGAATAGCCGGGAAAACATTTAAGAGACCTTTCACGAGATATCGCACCTATCCCACTTGGTATGGGAACATCACCCATGAAATATTGGGACGGGTTGCAAAAATGTCGTACGTCGACCCTCCCCAAAAGCTACGTTTTCTCGTGAAAGGTCTCTTCAATAACGAGAGCGAGAGACTTCGAATAGCGGAAATTCTCTTTGGTTGTGGCGGGAATAATTACCTTAAACTGTGCGCCGCACTCGTTCGCTGCGAATACAACCTCAGCGAGTCCATCGGTTCTGTCGATAGTTTTGACCTCAATTGTCTGAAATGATCAGCATGCTCTTTAACCTAACCCCAATGCATGATCCTGATAAAGTATTGATTGATTGATTGTCTGAAATGATCACAATATTCGCGCTTAGAGTTCGAAATACTATGGGTAATTGTCTTTTCATTTCACACACACTCTCTCACCTCTTTGACCGGTGTGAGAGCATGTGAAGTGTAGAGACGATTACCCGTATTTCGAGCTCTATGCGAACTACAAAAGACGCCAAACCTTGTTGAACGTGTATTCTTCGCAAGTGAGCTCCGTGTGGAGCGTTTTCATTTTCAAATTTAGAAGCTTCACAGCTTCGCTTCCAATTTGTCCATTCATTGTGGCGTTTCTTTAATGATGAAACAGTTGGTAAAATTCCAAATTGTGAAAAAAATGTGGTAAACTCACTCCAATTTCGTCTTGTTCCATTCGCACAGGCAGAACTGTATGGGTATGGGAAGTGTGCGACAGGATCTCTCTCCTGTACAAGCATCTGTTTTTGTTAGGATATCCGGTTGTTTATCGGGAGATGTGCGATAAAACGGAGAAACTATGAATTGCAAGAGCTAAACTTACCAGGTGGAAGTGCGCGGAAGAACGAGTTGCCTCTCAGCCCGCTTGGGCCAACGTTGCCGCGCAAGTGAGGCTCCTGCAAGGAAGCCTGATGTAATGAAGAGTGAAAATAGGGAGGATGAAGAGAAGAGATAAGAATGATAATTGAAGAATTCCGATGATTTTTGCGAGTGATTCGAGAATGAATCATAGAAGTTTCGGATAAGGTTCTGGAACAGAGCGAACCACCGCACATTGAGAATGTCCACGAACGATGCGTACACGTCGAATGACGTGAGCAATTCGCCCCGGTTCGCCTTTAGGATGGGATTGATTCTGTCTCTGCAATGATCATCGATCAGTTGAGAAGTGGTCAAGATCAGGGCTTTTGTGTTTTGTGTGTGTTTTGTGTGTGTTTTTTTAGTGTTTTTGACTCAAAATGCGCCACTCAAATGGAGGGTTGCACTCTAACACACTGACCAGTGCGAATGTGTAACATGAAGAGCCCCCGCCTATTTTTCGCAATCTAATATTTGGTATGAGACACAAATACCTGAGATGGCGCGGCACTGACACGAACATCATCGGATTGTTGATCTCACGCTTGCCGATCCACATGTCGTTCACCTGCACACAGAGCACCGTCGATCATATTTGTTTCGGACTTCAGGCAATGCGGCTGCAGGGGGGGAGGGGTAACTCAAGAGGGGGGTAACTCAAGAGAGGGTAACTCAAGAGCGAGGGTAACTCAAGAGAGGGTAACTCAAGGGGGATAACTCAAGAGAGGGTAACTCAAGGAATGGAGGGAATGTCGGTGTAACGGCTCGATAGGCGCACAGTTTCGAGAAGTGTCTCTCTGAAAACACTGACCGGGCCCCATCGAATGCCGTGGTCGCCCATCAAGTAAACGAACGACTTGTCGAGCTGCAATTAGGGCTGTCAGGGCGAAGATCCGTCTCTTCATTCCGCGTGCTCTCTCGCCACTCTGACCGGAGAGAGAGAGCACGCGGAATAAAGAGACGGACCTTCGCCCTGACTGCCCTAGCTGCAAGTCAGTACAGACGAGCTGCATAGATACATCAAGAACCCACAACTTCCTTGTGGTCCCGGAAGAAGTTGAACAGGAACGTGTCGGCGTGGAACAGCCCGTTGCTGTAGTCGTGCGCCAGCTCGGACGCCCACACCATTGAGACCTTCGGCGATTCTCAAGATTTATTTCGCTCTTTTTGTACGAGATTCTCCGCTGGGTCCACAATAAGTCGTGTTTGCCACACAGTTGGTTCATGCGGATCATTTCGCTTCCGAAGATTTAGTTGCCGTTACTATACAAACTTTCCGGAGGCGGGATGGCCGAGTGGTGTAAGGCGCCAGCGCCCTAGAAGTCTGGCCAACAAGGGATCACACTGGCCTTGCTGTGCCTGGCCTTACCTGTGTACACCACCAGGCGTGGTTGTCTCAAGACAACTGTAAAATCGCCTTGATTGTGGAAGCAACTTTACCTTTTACCTTTACAAACTTTCCGGATTTTTCCACCGCATACCTTGGTACGCCTTGATGAACTTGCGCAAGTAGTTGAACAGATGAGTGTGATATTCGAGGCATTGCTGCTCGCCCATGAACTTGCGCGATTGCTTCACGTTTTGCTCGTAGTAGATTTGGAAGGGTCTGAACAGGACATCCATTCCTTGACAACTTCTTTTCTTTAGGAAGTCTTTTATTATCTAGTCTCTTCATAGCAGTTTTTCTAATCTTTTCGTCTCATAAACCATGTTTGATTTTAATTTTCTCCACTTCTCCGCTTCTATTCATTTCCGATTGTACACGCACCTCAGTGATGAGCATGGGGTCTGATATAGGACTATACCCCCGATTATGCCTCTGGTTAGACGCTCGTAAACCCCGTATTTGAGCGTTATACCCGCGGTATTTGAGCGGGTTTACTCTGAATCCCCGAAATTGATCGTTCATTCGAGTCTGGTGCTCACGACTGACGCACCTCATGTAGTGCGTGACGGGCGCATTATTGAACCCTTTGCAGTTTGGGAAGTTGAACACTCCCATCGCCCAATCCTCAGCGATCAACGATTTGTAGCCTTTCTAAAGACCGTACCAAATAATTCAATTCTAGCGCGTGCACATTGCACACTAAAAAAACAATACAATTGGTTAACAAGCGTATTTTTTTCCTTTTTCTGTTGTGCTACGTACTTTTGTGAACTCCTTGAGAATGAAGGGGTCGTCATCGAAGTATCGATGGCAGGCATGCGTCTCATTCCAGTCGGCAACTTCCTTTCCCATTCCAAAGATACCCTTGTCCATGTCAGTTATCAGTTTGCCTAAATGCCATGCTATTCTGGGATCCCTTAACCATATAATATCGGAAGTTCTATATTCTTTGCGAAGGTTATGGAGAATGAGAATGGGAATACTAATTAGAGATGGGAAAGGAAGAGGGAAGAGTCGCGAATGTATGCAAAGTGAGCCGCGCTCTTCCACAAGAGCGAGAGGGAATGGCCTCTCTTCCACAAGAGTGAGATCTCTTCCATAAGACTGAGAGCGAAAAAGCTTTAAAAATGGAGCCATTTCGTTGGGTTTTTTCTCAAACTAACCTACCTTAATGATTTTCAACATATTTATCACTTGGGTGCAAAAATCCGCCTAAATTACATTATTTTTAAAGCTTTTTCGCTCTCAGTCTTATGGAAGAGATCTCACTCTTGTGGAAGAGAGGCCATTCCCTCTCGCTCTTGTGGAAGAGCGCGGCTCACTTTGCATACATTCGCGACTCTTCCCTCTTCCTTTCCCATCTCTAATACTAATAGCAAAAAATCAGCAAAAAAAACGTAGCAAAAAATCAGAGAAGAACCGAAATCTCACCAATCAGGAAAGCGATGCCATTTGGATGACTGTTCTCGCCGACCTTGTTGACATGCCGCAAATTGACTGCATCGAACTCGTGGTGGAGAAGAGAAATGGTCTTGGGCAGCGACCTACATCATTCAAATATCTGGAATGATGCAGCTCCTGCCAACCTACCGCAGTGCCTGGCTATTGGCAACTGAATCGAGGACAAAGATGAACACACTCGGCTTCTCATCAACCTGTTGCTGTTCTTCTTCCAAACTCGTGGAGTTCCTGTGTAAATATCATTGGTTGAAAGTCGTCATGCTCCTGCTTACGTAATCGTAACGTTAACCTTCGCTTCTCCATCGTCGGTCGCATTCCACATTTGCAGGTGGACAAAATCTTCCACGACTTTCGTTGTGTTTGCCGCACTTACGCAGTTTGTGTGCACGAAATCCGAATTGAACACTACTGGGAGGTCACAATTATACGAAGATTGTACTCAGTGACAATGGGTTGACGGACGACAATCGACAACGAAAAGCTAAGAAGAAACCATCCCTTGACCCATTGTCACTGAGTACGAAGATCCCAATCACCTCCCTAATGATGTTCCCCCTGCAGTCACAATGCCTTGAATCGGGAGAAATGTAAATGTAAATGTAAATGTAAATGTAAGGCCGGCTGCGACTGACCGGTTGAAGCGGCATTTCCGATGTCGACCCAACCACTCGCGTTGAGGTGCCAGTCATCTTTGTGGAACAACGCCCTGCATCAATATTGCCATTCAAAAAAAAAAGTTTAACTGTTCATTGTTGCACTATTAGCTCTCTATTTCTGATCAAAGGCAGCGCTAATACAGGATCGAGTCTTTTCTTCACCTAGCTTTGCACTTCACTTCCCCCACACCTTCCCGGAACGCATTCAGCCAGACTGCGCCATTGGCTCCCAGCATTGTGAACGGTTCGAAATCGTCATCGCATTTCCTGCCAAAGATGCTTTCTTTTATGGATAACTAAATGCCAGGACATTTTAAAAAAAGGTATCAAAAATAAACTCATTTTTTATGCATTCAATTATGAGAAACTTGAGCTCACTTGATGGGATCATAGTTAACATTTGCTTGCTTCAGCACATCCCTCGTCCATCCATCATCAGAGAACTCAGCCAGAACGCAAGTGGAAAAGAGCGTGATCTCATCGACGGTGGCAGATTCTGAATAACGTCTCGATCCAATGAAACTATATATCATATTGGTCTTACCTTGTCCTGTCTGGTTCAGATATTCAAAGTTGAACGAAACGAGTTGTGACGAAAGAATTGCGTAGAAAATACATATTAACGAGATTCCAACGCATAACCACAACAAAGATCGCATCTATCAAACGATTGAATAGACGGGTGCTGAAATGAATAGCCTTCTGGATTCAGCGCTCGCCTTTATCGCATCGAGAATTGTGTCTAATGGAAAAACATGCTGTTTGCGCAGGGGAAAAATGACATCATCTTTTTGAAATGGGGCCTTCAGTGTCTAGGGAAAGCACGATCGTCTCTTCGCCGAATGGTCAACCTGAAGGGTAGACCGAAGAAGAAAGAAGAGAGAAAAGAATGGAGATGAAACGAAGAGACAATAAAGCCGTTGAATGGAGCAATGGGCGGCTTTACGAGTTGAAGCGCTCCGCCATGTATGGCTTGATTTGTTCCTTACTATAGCTTCATGACCAATTCGATTTTATTATCTTTTACTTCTTAGAAAAAAATTTTTCATTCGATGATCTTCATAAAATATCTGTTATTCGACAGTAACGAACCGAGAACAGGCAATTAAAGGCCACACTTTAGCCACACCAATTCCTCTGAGATTAGGGCAAATCATTAGTGAATCTGCATGGCCTGTCAACGACTGTGTAAGGAGAGCGCGGATGTGTTCTTGTTGCGCCCTTAAAGATCTCTGGGGGATTACTGGTTAGAAATGATGATCAACAAGAAAACGATATCTTATTTTAGCAGAGGTCTTCTGAGAGATCGCAGTTGGCCATTTACAAAATGTTCAAAGTGGTCCGATTCGGCCCAAAATTTCAGAGTTTGTGCACCCATGTACCAAGAATGTTTGCCTGACTTGAATAGGCAGTAAACTCATTTGCGCCCGAAAACCTGCTCCGGAGCGGTCGGATTTTCGAGAAATCATAACTTTCTTTAAAATTGAGATAGCGACTCGCTGAAAAGCGGAAAATAACCGCCATAAAACTCTGATTAAACTACTTTTTGAGCGCAGAGTTGAACGACAAAAAATCATAATGCAAATACTAAAAAACCGATTTTTCGATCGAAAAATCGCGTATATATCGGAAAAATTTCACTAAAGCCAACGAGATAACTTCAGATTCGATTTCTACGCACTTTTTTACTACGGCCCTGAAATTTTGAAAAAAATCGGAGGTGGACTTCATTTTTGTTTATGGCTCCGAAGACGAATTTTATGCTGTTTCATCGAAAAAGACTATTCCTTTCTCACGTGCTGCGCGCTATTCTTGCCTCCAAAACGTTTGAAAATTGTTCAGATATATTTATTGATTGTATTTACAGTGTTAATTTGCAATTTAACTGTACAACTATACTTTTTCACATGTGCAGATACTGTACCGTTCAAAAATATGTTCCCAAAGTTCAAATCATCATAACTTTCTTCAAAATTGAGCTAGTGACCTGCGGTTGGTAGCCTTCGATAGGTAATCCATAGGAGAATAATACCACATGGTAGATGAGTGGGGTACCCGGATCACTCATTCGCCGTACAACTTTTGCCAAGGTGCGGTCGTAAATTATTTTTTGAACCTTGGAGAGTTGTACGAATCGATTCATATCTTCTGTGGTGGAAGTATAACCATTGGCCTACACAACCCACATGCATCTTTGGTTAGATTTCGCTATAGCAAGTGATCTCCATTTTCAGACATCTGCTAAATTTACGAAAAATTTCACTCGAAACGAAGATACTATTGTTCTCTAGAGTACTAGTAAGCCAGTGGAAAGCTTAAACTTCGCCCACATATACATACTGGTATACCAGTGGTCACGGGAAACCTAAGTAGAGCTCCCAAATTCGGTAGGTACTGTGAGAATCAAAGCCTCATCAAACATTTCGACGGACAAAGTAGTAGCGATAAATCATCGGAACACAAAAATAGCTTTTACTGCTGTGCCATTTTTTGGTAAAAATCGAATTATATTTCACTCTTCCAGTTGATTATGAATACAGCTCACAATAAAATCAATATTAGTAACATTTTCAGTGTAAAAGTGAAGAGAAATGCGAACTTCACCTAAACTTGGCACAGCAGCACAGCTTATTTTTCTGTTCCGTTAAATTCTCGCTACGAAAAGTTTGCTTCGGCTTCGATTCGCGAGTTAGTAATATTAGTTATTAATTCATTTCCGCAAAGTTTGAACTGGATCGGATGATCCGTTCAAAAAGTTTGCCGGTTTTCCCCGTTTTTTCCAGTTTTCGAGTTGTCACAAGCGTTGTAAAGATTCCATGATTTCGCACACATAAGGAGTGGAAGTTTTTCTACTTTGGTGCACAAGCGCAGATTTTTCACACGACAGAGCGACGAGCATCGTTTCTCGAAAAATTGATTTTATTGTGAGCTGTATTCATAATCAACTGGAAGAGTGAAATATAATTCGATTTTTACCAAAAAATGGCACAGCAGTAAAAGCTATTTTTGTGTTCCGATGATTTATCGCTACTACTTTGTCCGTCGAAATGTTTGATGAGGCTTTGATTCTCACAGTACCTACCGAATTTGGGAGCTCTACTTAGGTTTCCCGTGACCACTGGTATACCAGTATGTATATGTGGGCGAAGTTTAAGCTTTCCACTGGCTTACTAGTACTCTAGAGAACAATAGTATCTTCGTTTCGAGTGAAATTTTTCGTAAATTTAGCAGATGTCTGAAAATGGAGATCACTTGCTATAGCGAAATCTAACCAAAGATGCATGTGGGTTGTGTAGGCCAATGGTTAAACTTCCACCACAGAAGATATGAATCGATTCGTACAACTCTCCAAGGTTCAAAAAATAATTTACGACCGCACCTTGGCAAAAGTTGTACGGCGAATGAGTGATCCGGGTACCCCACTCATCTACCATGTGGTATTATTCTCCTATGGATTACCTATCGAAGGCTACCAACCACAGGTAACTAGCTCAATTTTGAAGAAAGTTATGATGATTTGAACTTTGGGAACATATTTTTGAACGGTACAGTATCTGCACATGTGAAAAAGTATAGTTGTACAGTTAAATTGCAAATTAACACTGTAAATACAATCAATAAATATACCTGAACAATTTTCAAACGTTTCGGAGGCAAGAATAGCGCGCAGCACGTGAGAAAGGAATAGTCTTTTTCGATGAAACAGCATAAAATTTGTCTTCGGAGCCATAAACAAAAATGAAGTCCACCTCCGATTTTTTCAAAATTTCAGGGCCGTAGTAAAAAAGTGCGTAGAATTCGAATCTGAAGTTATCTCGTTGGCTTTAGTGAAATTTTTCCGATATATACGCGATTTTTCGATCGAAAAATCGGTTTTTTAGTGTTTGCATTATGATTTTTTGTCGTTCAACTCTGCGCTCAAAAAGTAGTTTAATCAGAGTTTTATGGCGGTTATTTTCCGCTTTTCAGCGAGTCGCTATCTCAATTTTAAAGAAAGTTATGATTTCTCGAAAATCCGACAGCTCCGGAGCAGGTTTTCGGGCGAAAATGAGTTTAATGCCTATTCAAGTCAGGGTACATGGGTGCACAAACCCTGAAATTTTGGGCCGAATCGGACTACTTTGAACATTTTGTAAAGAGGGGGTCTGGAATTCATGCAATCTCTCAGAAGACCTCTGTTAGGTTCATTTCTTTCTTCTTTTTCTCATAGCGTCTGCTGAACTGTTCCATCTTGCACGAGGCCAACGGCTCTCTGCTCTCGCTGGGTTTCGACGGAATCATGGTGCGCGCTTATAGGGTGTTGTACAACTCGCAGTGTTCGATCGCTCCGGTGCTTTAATCTACAGTGTTTGATCAAGTAAGGAGATCTGCAGAGCTATTCCAAGGAACACGGGCGTTGGAAGCACAACAATTGCTGGAGCAGCTGTTCAAGACATGTAGGTGGTCAACGTTGCCTTGGTTCTGGCAACATTAGATGTGTTATATCTCGATACGGTTTCCCATTGTTCAAAATTTCCTTCTATGTCACTAATTTTTCTATGTCACTAATTTTTTTCAGCAACTGTACCGCAACGAGCATGGAAGGCGCGCCGCACGTGATCATTCATTTGGTAAATCTATTTATTTATTTTTAAATTATCGAAAATTGAACTATAGCTCTCCCTCGCGGGCTTCCTCTCTAACACGGTAGCGCTCGTTACCATCTATCGGAGCCCTCGCCTGCAATCGTCGTGAGCATTTTCTTACATATCAAAAATGCGAAATTTATGCGAAAATGAAATTGCACCCTTAGATTCGGCGTCCTCTGCGCGGTTTCTGCCACGGGCAACATTCTGCTGCTCACAATGAACTCTACTTGGTGAGCAGATCGAATTAACGTTTTTTTGTAAATAATCAATGCTTGAAGGTACGCAATGCCCAGCGATCATCCCGTGTTCGCGTTCAAATCGCCCTTGAGCAGATGTGTCGGCATAGTGAGTCGTTGCGTAGGCGGCGCAGCCGATTCTAGTTGCTAGTGAAATTTCAACTGCTTCCTCTCGTTTATCAGAGACACGAGAGCGCACACGAACGGACGAAGCCATCAGCTATTTGTCAGTATTCGCTTGGGTGTCAAACATCAATTAGCATTTCTTTATGAAGTGTACAGTTTCTCAGCAGATGCTCCCATCATTTTTTCATCTTCTGAACCGTTCTCCTTCAGGAACACAACTGTAACATCACAACAGGTTGGCGTGACGATCTGGACACTCGGACTGCGTCTGCACCTGCTGATCGCACTCAATCGAATGGTCGCCCTCGTGTTCCCTCTCGCGAGCTACAAATACGCAAGCAAGCGAGTGACGGTAAGCCACGAATACGCAATCCGTTCAATCTCTTCTGTGTCCGCACACAATTTGACCAATTGATGAAGTAGAGAATGCATTGTCGATTTTTTGAAGGATTTCGAGTGTTTTTGGTCAAATCGATTTGTACAGTGATTTTTTTGTAGTTCATTCTGCTGGGAATCGGTCTTCTGATCGCTGTTATTCAAGCAGCGCCTTTGATTATTCGTGAGTGATTGAATACCATGCTGACTGTTGAATAGAGATTACATTTAGTGGAAGATGCGTGGTTCTGCTACGAGCCCAGGCTAATGATGTGGATCTTTGCGCCCACTGAATGGGGAGTGATCTACGAACGGTGAGTTGAATGAGTAGAGTGCGCAATACGGGTCGCCGTCTCTTCACTTCACACACTCTCTCACCACTCGACCGGTCGAGAGAGTGTGTGATATCAAAGACGTTATTGCGCCGAATTGGCACTATATTTCAGAATAGAAGAGAGCGAAATGATGGGCAAGCCTTAGTGTTGTTGGGGCAATTAATGAAGGTTTTGTGGTGAGAAATGAGAACTGACTTAAATGAAGTGGGTGATCTTTCAAGGAGTTCTTCCAATAACGAAGTTACAGATACTTCAACTACTATCCGACAAAAGTCGAGTTCGTTTCCACGGTTGCGATGGACTTGACAACGCTAGTTCACCTGAAGTTTTGGAATAAGATTGGTCGAGTTTCACCAATATTGAGCAGTCGATACGTTTCAGGTATCAGGAATCAACCAGCAACAATCGAGAAAGCTCGAGGTCAACCTGTTCTTTCAGGTTTGATGCGGCCTGCTTGAAATGTAGGTGTATCCTAAAAATGTACCACTTCAGTCGTTCAGTCAAATACTTCCATTTGTCGGCTGCTTCATCACGTTTGCCTATATTACACCCCATCTGGAAAACGATTTCGGTTGAATTTCCTCGTTTTATTTGGAGCAAAATCTGAATATCACAGGCCGATTTCTCTCCACAACAGGGGTCTGGCACGCAGTGCATTTTGTTGATGGGTGAGTGGGTTTTTTTTTATAAAATTAGTAATCAAATTTACGTTTCAGCCTAATCATCGATATATTCCACACAAAAGCAAAGTTGTTCACACAGTCAAAGAAGAAGCAATCGATTAGCGTTAAAACCCTGGTCAAACCTTGAACTGACATCCACGAAAAATAGCTTGGCCTCTTTATTTATGTAAAGGATGACAAATTTCACGAAATCATTTCACATGCGGAAGTAGAAAAGTTCGAGTGCTTGCTAACGGCTACTTTGATGCATACGATAAAGATTCCATGAACATGGCGAATTATGTGTCTATCTGATTGTCCTTGTTCGTGATTACACCCAAGAAACATTTCTTCCGCGAAATAGAGCGGCGAGGAGAGACGGGAGCTGAGGAAGCGAGTGCATGGAATCGGGAGAGGGCCGAGAAAGGAGAGTGCACCCATAGAGATGGAACAACAACGAAACGCTCCACACACACTAGCACAAGCAGAAACGTAGTCAGGAAAGTTGGGCATCAAAAGACCGTGGGAGTAGCGTATGCCCCCGGAGCTTCGTCACATTTGTGAGGTATAGAAGTACTGTGAATAGTTTTTAACTGAGTAACTTCTCTAGTGCTTCTGCTTCTTATGCTTCTTTGATAGGAAGAAATAGAATCATGCCAATGTTTGGTACGAATGTTTTCCCTATTTCCTGGTTCATCTTCATCGGGTTTTATGACTTCCCACAGACGGTTTTATTCTTTTGGATATGAATCCACCTTTGCCCACTCGGTTTGTGCACATTAGGCAACGTTACCCATTGACAAAAGTATTCATGTATAAATATTTATGCATTAGAGATCGGGGTGGGGTACACGGAGAAATAGGAGACAGATTAACCATATTTGCATTATTGGATTAGACGGAAAAAGCAGGACAGCCGTGCATTTCAGGAGCCGGAATTCAGGCGGTCGGAATGAGACCGATGGCCTTGGCCACTTGCTCGTTGTGAGCCTCGAGCTCCTTGAGCACGTCCTCCGAGAGGCCGGCCTTGATCGATTCCGCCTGAAATTCACGGATTCGCACATTTACCGGTCCTGGGATCCGGCTGCTCCGGATGCGACAACACTTACCACCGCGTGGAACTTGCCGATGTCCTGCTCGTCCGAGATGACCAAGTCGCGTAGCTGCAATGGTCGATTGTACATGACTGGCAAATGAACAATCGAACTGTGTACCCTTCAGTTCATGCGAAGGGGAGCGCGCCACTCTTAGTAAAGAATGTTACACAGTGTTACACAGGAGCCTATACTTTTGTTTGGAGAAACGGAGCAGGCCAAAGTATACCTTCCTTGCGGGCACCTGTGCGGCAGCACTCAGCTTGTCGATCGACGCATCGACGATGCCCGGATTTGCCTGTAAATACAGGTTGTTGATAGATTTTTGGATTCGAAATGTAACAAAAATGTATACCTTCACAGCGGCTCTACCAGCCATAAATTGAGCGATCATCTCAGGCGTGGGCTCCATGTCGGCCATTTTTGAAGCT
The DNA here is from genome assembly GCA_911812115.1 of Pristionchus exspectatus. Lineage (NCBI taxonomy): Eukaryota > Metazoa > Nematoda > Chromadorea > Rhabditida > Neodiplogasteridae > Pristionchus > Pristionchus exspectatus. Next base: position 5,329,340 of record OU461582.1, read on the forward strand.
TCTCTGTTTTTTTATTTTTTTCGAAAAGAACTACAAGCAAATGAAGGAAATAGCGTGCTTGGGATATAGAATGAAGCTAACTGAGCATGAGTAAGTTTGTATCAAGAAGTGAGTGGGAAGGCCTACTGCTTCTCCTATTTGTAGGCTCCGGTTACCATGGGAGGGGCCGCGGGCGAGGTAGTACGCGTTGCGGAGAGAATTGAGTGAGGGATGTGGAAGCGAATAGATGGAATGAAGAGAGGACCGAGACGTGGAAGACAGAGACTACAATGAAAAACACTCGGACACAAAGATCATTTTAGGGCGAAACAGAGTGAGTCATCCGTAGAGTTCGAAATACGGGCCGTCGTCTCTTCATTTTTCACACTATATCACTGGTCAGAGAGGCGAGAGAGTGTGTGGAATGAAGAGACGGCGACCCGTATTTCGAACTCTAGTCATCTGTAGGAGATCCCAAGATCCGTGGTCATTTCTTGCGTGAACATTTTTAAATGAACATTTTTAACATTTTGAACATTTTTAAAATTTTGAAATTTTTTTAAAGAACATTTTAACATTTTTAAAGAACGTGAACATTTTTAAAGACCCCAAGATGCCAATCCATACGCTCGTTTTCATCCATGTATAGTAGAATTTCGAGGAATATTGCAGAAGAAATTACAAAATCGGGCTTTCAATACATAAGCCGCGAAATCAAGAACCGAGACTTGCGCCGGATCCGAGGAATCAAACGATGAGCGAGTCAACCAAATCTTCGCTCCAAAAAAAGTGCAAATTAGGGTCAGGCACTTGCGGATTTACGATGTAGATCGAAATCTGTATTCAAATAATGAGCGCCGCTACTATATCTGCAGAATGATCTAATAACAATGTCCACACATGCTGAACCCAATACGCTACACATGCGGACCACGCACTGTGTATATTGTCTATGAGCATGTAAAATGGCCCGAAAACTTAATAGTCGGGAGCCCTTTCCATCTAGAGATAGGCACCAGGCCACAAATATTCATTGCATTCCTAGGTTGTGTTGTCTTGTTGCCTTGGTTATTTTTCTCAATCCTCTAGTTTAAAATAGTGAAAGTTTTGCAAAAGCATGAACACTCTTTCGACTGGGTGTCTCCGCCCCTAAACACACGATGCAAATCTCTAATAGAGCCGGCGAACTCATGTTTTCGTTTAATTTCGTGCACTATTGAACTACTCTGGTGTGCGAATCCAACTTGGATCCAAGTAAAAAGGGGTTTCCAACTTGGATCCAAGTACAGTATCCCGGCCTCGGGAACCCAACTTGGATCCAAGCAGGAATCCAACTTGGATCCAAGCAGTTCTTGCCCCGTCGCGTCTAACACATACCAAGCCTATAAGGTCCTTTTTCGCAGCTCTGTTTTGACTGCCTTCGGGCACGAGTGCGATTGACTGTCTACGGTCCCCAGTAGGACCGTATTTTGGATGTGACCGGCCCGACATGGTCTAACCGTGCAGAGCCTTTGGTTACTGTATGAGATTACTGTATCTCATATTATCAATCAATAAAAAAGAAGGCTACCGTAACCCCTTTCCAAGTTGGATCCAAGCAGATTTCCAAGTTGGATCCAAGCAAAAATCCAAGTTGCCCCCAGGCCTGGTCGCAACTTGGATTTTTGCTTGGACCCAAGTTGGATTCGCACACCAGAGTACTCACTATACATCAGTCACTCCAACTGTAGTGTTGTAATTCGGCAAATTTAGTTGTTGTCTAAATTAATTTGCGGTGCGTCTACATTAGGGTTGCAGGTTCGGTTTCGTTATTCCCGCGCCCTCCTCACTCTTCTTTCATTTCCCGCATTCAATCCCGCACGAGCGAGAAGATATGTAAAGAAGATGCGGGATCCCGCAAAATTGCGGGATTGATGCGGGATTTCCCCTTCTCATTTCACTTCGCTCTGATCACTCGATCTCGAAACCATTTGCATACGAAAAAACAAAGGCACCGATTAATGAAGGAGAGAAGAGGAGGGAAATAAGAGGGGGAAATCCCGCATCAATCCCGCAATTTTGCGGGATCCCGCATCCTCTTTACATATCTTCTCGCTCGTGCGGGATCGAATGCGGGAAATGGAAGAAGAGTGAGGAGGGCGCGGGAATAACGAAACCGATCCCGCTACGACAACCCTAGTCTACATTCATGTTTCTCAGGCGTTTAGCAATTAATATTCTTTCCTCTAGTCAGTTCTGTACCTGTGAACCTGCAATTTAAAATGACCGATAAAAGAAGCGATATCCAGGTGAGTAACCAAGATTATTTGAAGAATAAAACTGACAAATCATAGGGATATCGCGCATGGGCCGTGCTTGCCGTGGTCGTTTTCCACTTCTTCCCGGCCATTTTCCCCTGTGGATACCTGGGCGTTGATGTGTAAGCTCCTGCGAAAATTGGTGAAAAGGCCAACACGAATATGGATAACTATAAAAATGCAAAACACATTATAATTATAATAATTCAATGTATAATGTTCAACTTTTTGCCAGGTTCTTTGTACTCTCCGGATATCTCATCTCTGTCGTGCTGGAAAGTGCGTTGGCCTGTTTCTGATCGACAATATATGAGCACTAATTACAGAGAAACCATCATCCACCCCATTCGCGTACGTCGAATTCTACGTGAGGCGCGGCAAGCGCATAATCCCTCTAGCCCTTCTTGTTAGTATCATAGTGATTTAAATATTGGAAAATAATTTTCAGGCAATTATTACCAATTTGCTCGTAATATCGCCGAACGAGGATCAGATGAAGGTGAAAGCCGGAAAGAGGTGAGCAAATTTTGAGAAAAATTTACAAAATAAAAATTTAGAGCGGCGCTATTCGCACTATTTTTCGGCACGAATTACAATGTTCGAGAGGAGGGCGAAGACTATTTTGAAGCGGTGAGATCCCAAATTTTGGATTTTTTATAGCTCAGTTATAGCTCGAAGGAGCAAGCGACTACTTTACGCACTTTTGGTCGTTATCCGTCGAGATTCAGTTCTACCTTGTCGCCCCGATCCTGCTGCATATGATCAAGGTATTGAATTGAAAAGGACAGGCAATGACATGTTCCCTTGTCCCATGGCTGCATCAAACTCGATTTCGAATCATCTCGGTGAAGTGTTCGGTTCAAATTCTCACGACTATTTCGCAAATAAGTATGTGTCGTTGCAGCCGTCCATGGCCCGCCCACAGTGGTCACTGTTCTACACGTCATTCCTTGCGATTTGCTCGTTTGCTCTGTCTTTGGTCCTGCCAGCGCAAGACGCTTTCTCCTCGACGCTGTGCAGGTCCGTCTTACATTTTTCAAGCAATCGATTTTGGGAATTCTAAAATCAAACCCTACCGCTTTCTCTGAAATGGGATTAATTTTTTCTTAGATTATGGCAGTTTTTCGCGGGCGCAATCGTCTTCGATTTGAGCAAGGTATTCGCATTTCTAGGGATTCATATTACGTTTACTCGTAGGTAAATTCGAAATCGAAGCATGATATCGAAAGTGATGAGACGACCACAGAGCGTATGCAACAACGCATCAAATTCTCTGGCGAGTTAAATGGCTAGACGCACGTGCTGACACTAAATGTCGTTACAGAGATCCCTATCATGGCTGCGTCGGTGGCTGTGATGGCCGCTATTGCCCTGGGAGACATGGCGCGTTAATTACTTTGTTTGAAGGATAACGTTCAAAACTCAGTCTTTTTTTTAAATTTCAGATGTCGCTGATACGTCTTGCAGTTACCGTCAGTGCTGCAACACTCTTGTTCTTCAACGTTACCTCTTCTGTCCTCTGCAATCCCGTCTTGCAACTGCTGGGTATGCACATTTCTTCAAAGAATACATTTCATATTCAATTCATAATGTTCTTTCATTTGTATACTACGTTAAGCACAGAAAATTATGATGATGACAATGATATTCTCATTTTCGAGGTGACGCCTCGTATGCCCTCTATCTGCTGCACTGGCCGGTGGTGTGCGCCTTGAACGATCTAGGAGTCGAAGATTTGAAATGTGAGGCAGATTATGCGATTTTATAGCAATTAGCTGAACGATAATTCCAACTTGACCAACGAATTATTCAGGGCTCGTCGCTGCTATGGTTTTGTGTGCTGTTATCGCGATCGCCATCCACTTAACCTACGAGAGATGGTATTAGTAAGAATATTGGTTCAAAAAGAGAAACTGCTAACTTATGCAAAGGAAAGAGGAAGACTTCCTAGAATAATGCGGTTGGATATTTTCGGTCCATTGGGTCGTAGACACCCAACCGCCTCACGAAGGGTTGACCTCGTCAGTACGGTGTACGCCTTGCATGCGTGTGATTTGACCGCATGAGATCAAGTGAGAATCAAAGATGAGACAAATCGGACCCACTTAACCCACCAAGAGGTGGTATTTTGAACTGACCAAGAGGTCGACTCTAGAGCGTACTTGTGATGGCCACTCAACAAGCGCTCACAATAGCGATTCGTTTTCCCTTTCATTTTCACATCTTGCACGTAAATAGAGATCAATGAGCTCCTTCCGAGTACTGGGATGAGGGGCGTTTTTAAGCGTACATTTTCGCCAAGAGAAATGATGAGATCCAATATGATCGGACTATCCTTTCCCTTTTACTTTTATCCTGATCTCAAGGCTATGGGCCTGCAGGCATAAACATCGTTACGGAGGCGATCTTCGTACTCAGTTATGGCTGCCCATTTTGTCCACGAGAAAATATCGAGATTTCCCTAGTTGTGATACATTCGTAATACATGTAAGAACAGCACCATTCAACAGGCACACCACCTGAGACTTGAATAAATAACGTCTAATGTCTAAAACATTCGCAGGTATCTCTCACTGTCTCCGCACGCCATCGCTGCGCTCATCGCAGTGCTCTATTTCCTGTGTTGCTTGCTCATATTCTACGATGGAACCATTACCGCAGGCGAATGTTAGAAAATCGAGCACGTTTTGAGAAAAAAAAATAATCCCGTACAGTTGACGCGGCGGCCGAGATTCGCAGCTGGCAACCAAGCACGCCGAACAATTACACCGAAGGTCTGCTTTGCTTGTGAAAATCTGTTAAAATGAAGTCATTTTCAGCGCAAGTGCGACGAATGAACGACCTAATGGAGACTCAGCTCAAGAGCACGCTCACCATTCCTCATTGCACGTCGAATGAGAGGCGCGCCCGGTTCCGGCTCTGCCAATTCCCGGTCGGTTCCAGGCGGGCGGTTCCTTGCCGTTCTCCAATTTTGAGTGTAAAGGAGCAGTGTTCACAGTACCTTGAATGACGGGGAATTACAATCACTGTCCACCTAGGCGTTGTCATACGACTGTAAAATCGCTTGACGTGGATACACCTTTTACCTTTTCCTTTACAATCACTGTATGCATTGAGCTAGCAGGGATCTCGCGCTGGACGCGCACGTGCCTTGATCAACGGGATGATCTTTGCCTGTTTACCTTTACAATATGCCTTCACAGCGTGGGCTCGGCAACGACTCTCTGCTCATCATCGGGAACAGCTTCGCGCTCAATCCGGGCCGTCTCGTGCTCGCACACATGAAGCCGCACTACGGGCGCGTCAGCATACGCGCCGTGGCGCGTAAGTCCTTGTTTTCTCAATGCCCTTGAACTTTTGACACTTTTTCCTGATGATTTTTGCGCGCCGCGCCATCCAGGTGAATTTACTTTTAGCGACCGCTAATTTTCGCAAAAGTACAGGAGTCGCGGCCTTTCTCATATTGGAAGATGTTGTGGATGTTGTGGGAGACTTTTCTCGTTTTCATGCAGTGCGTGTCTGATTGTATTTTTATTGCAAGTTGGAGCATCTCTACTTGATCAGGCTGCGAGCCGCTCATCTCCACGAACTACAGCGGATGGAGCGGCGTGTGCGATAAGCGCACACATCGTCGATTCCGCGATGACGTGAGGACAGCGAGGCCGGACGTCCTCTTCATATCGGCCCGGTAGCCAGTTTGATGCGGGACTGTATTGGTCAGATGCAGGCTGGCTGTGAGAGGGCTGCATTCGATGCGCGTGACACGTTTGCCGTAGTCCACACGTGCTGATCTTCTTAGGAAAATTGGATAAACAAAATAGCCGTCATGAAAATCTCGCAATTGCCTTTAGTTTACTAGTAACATACAGGGCAAAACTAGCAGAAAGATAGGGAACAAAAGAAAGAATTTGAGTTCCGGAACCAGAAATTGAGCCTGAACGACCGTGCTGCAGGTACGAGCATCCTGGAGCGGCAGTTGTCGGAAATATGTCATCCGATCCGCTGTATCTATTCATGCTCCGGCAACTGAGAAGCTACGAACAACTGGTAAAAAAGAAAGTGAGTTTGTGATGCGCGTAGTCACACTTCACCAGTAGGGCTGTCAGAATGAAGAATCCGTCTGTTCATTCTGCGTGCTCTCTCGTAGCACTGACCGGTGAGAGAGTATGACGAATGAAGAGAAGGATTCTTCACCCTGACAGCCCTATTCACCAGTACAGACCGCAGGTCGATCTTGAACGATTGCCCCTCTTTAGGTATTCATTCTCAACTCGCTCCCGCTGCTCAACTCACCGCTGCAAGTTGAACGGTCGAGGAAGCTGAAGAATATGCCGATTGAGGGTTTCATGCCGGTTAGTTAATAAACAAAACATTATTTCTTCATTATTTCTAAGATATAAAATCACAAAAATTGTTAAGGAATCGATCAAAGAAGATGATGAACCGATGAGACGACGAACAGCTGAAGTGAGCATAGAAATCAGCAATTTTTAAGATTCAATGAACTTTTAGCTGGCCAAAAACTGCGACAAATGTGTCTTCTACGACATTCGCTCCATGCACTTGAACGAAGATGGAAATTTCATGGTAATGTAAACAATTATTTCAATCAAATAATATATTTTTCAGACAGTCGATCCGGCTTCCCAACTGCACTACTTTGAAAAGAGCGGCCACTACACTGCTGTAGGTTAGTTGCGACAGAAAATATAATGGGAAAACTCAGATTTAGGTCTGAAAATGATCGAGCCAGTGTTTGCCAAACTGTCGAAGGAATATGGCCGGTTAATGAATGCGAAGTATCCGCATAATATTCTCTAGTTGTAACTTTGATTTTTGCATTATCTCGAGAACAATTGTTTATTCGATGTAGAAATTATGGGAACAAGGGAACAATCACTGCAGGACACATACAGAAATTGTAATATGTGGATAAAAAAAGACTAAGCGGAAAAACTGAGTATCGTGTGAGGTTACGCAAATCTATTCATTTCACAATCATACTCGCATTAATCGTTTTACCATTTCCACACGATGTGCCAAATGAGGAGAGACGTACATAGCTTTCCCGAGTAGGCTGTCAGAGTGAAGATTTCGTCTCTTAATTCCGCGTGCTCTCTCATCTCTCTGACCGGTGAGATAGCTCATCCTGACAACCCTATTCACGAGTGGGCAACAGACAAGAACAAACAGAGCTCGGTCAAGTACTCCTCGCCTCCTTCACTTTTCACCCCTTTATCACCGAGCTGATGCTGTGTGCCCTCTTGTTATCTCTACTAATTGTCACAATTAGAGGTGATCGGCTGTTTTATCCACGTTATTCACAAATTATAGAATAATTTTTTTTGAAGAATCTAAGTGACGCATCAAGTTGCAAATCTGAGAATGTCCATTGAACTGTGCAGTACTTGTTGATTAAAATTCATTCAGGAAGCCCTCAAGAGATAAAGCTGTACAATGAGCAGCTCGACGGTAAGTTTAGCGTATTTTTCAAGGCTTGGGAAAAACAGCTAAGCAAAGAGCGTGATAGAGCCAAAGAGATCGACCGCAAAATAGGATCATTCAGGCTACAATAACATGGAGCGACCGGTGGAGAACGCGACCGAAGCCCTTGTCGTCCACATAAAGTTTTACCTTCAACAGGTTTATTTACATTGATAACTGATTTTCTCTGTAGAAGAAGAAAGACCTGCGTAGCTGTCGCATTATCAACAAACATATCAACAAACAAATTGATAGATTCTCGAAGTGGACGAGAAGAATCAGCTGGTAACAATCAATGCGTGGCTAAGCATGGTAATTAATTTTCTTACATAATTTTCGAGAAACAGTTGCAAATTCAACAAAGTTACTCGTGAATGACGTGATGAATAAAAATAAATTTCAGAGGTGGCGGGACTACAAGCTTGGGTGGAATCCGGAAGAGCACGGAGGAATTCAGGACATTCGATTCCCTGGAACGGCCGATCATATATGGAAACCCGACGTGCTGCTGTACAATAGGTACCGTTGAAAATTGAACCACCCGCTTGTAATTCCCGATTACTAATGTCCAACAGCTGGCCTTACCAGTGTAGGTCCCACCTAGCGTTGTCTTACGACGTAAAATCGCTTGACGTGGATGAACCTTTACCTTTACTCTTGTTCGCGTTTATTTTTCTGACTCCCTACTAAATTCCAAAGAATTCCAAAGGGAAACACATAACGTTAATCTTTGTCCACTCACTGTGGGGCGGGTCGGGTGTCTACGACGCAAGGATCGAAACACCCGTCCGCTTATCTAGGAAGTATTCTTTGTCACATTTTCGCAGTGTTTCATTTATTAAAAAATCTACTCCCAAGTCTCTTTTATAATTTCAGTGCTGCGGAGGACTTCGACTCGACGTACAAGCCCAATCTACTGGTCTACTCCACTGGCACATACTGTATCTGTTGGCGGCAAATGTTCTTTGATCTTTAGGCGACGTGACGTGGATTCCTCCGGGCGTGCTGAAGTTTGTGTGCTCGACCATCGACGTCACCTGGTTTCCCTTCGACGATCAAGTCTGCCAACTGAAGGTCTTTTTGCTTTCCACCCAGTCGGGGATTGCAAACATCCCATTTGTATCCACAAATACCGTGATCTTTGCCAATTTCTCAGTTCGGTTCATGGACCTTTCATGGATTCGCCGTCGACCTGCAAATCGATACGGACATGGTGAACGGCGAGCTGCGTTAGTTCACAAAATAAATACGCTAAATAATAGAGTTCGAAATTTTACGTGCTCTCTCACCGGTCAGAGGGACGAGAGACTGCGTGAAATAAAGAGACCATTACCCGTATTGCGCACTCTACAAAATATACTAGCTGCTTACAGCATCGTTCGTTGACGACGCAATGGATCTGAGCACGTACGTGGAGAACGGCGAGTGGAAGCTGATGAGCTCACCCGCACAGCGATTTGTGAGCACAAATTCTATATTTTCACCGACGAATTTAAAGTGAAACAAGATTGGAGAAACTGCTAGGAAGAGACTAGATAATAAAGACTTCCTAAGGAAATGCGGTTGGATGTTTCGGTCCATTGGGTCGTAGACACCCAACCGCCTCGATTACAATTGATTCCTTGATTACAATTGATTGCTCCTTCGAAGGCGGTAGCGATATCAAAAAAATCGCTCATTTTCGGTGCGATTTCTCGCAATCTCTCGCTGAGGAAGACGTGACAATGAAAATATCACTCCGTTTTGTAGGTGACCTATCCCTCGTGCTGCCCCGAACCCTACCCGACCATCGTCTACTACCTCCACATCAGGCGACGAACGCTATTCTATTGTGAGCATATTTTCATTCAACATATTTTCACAAACCGCATCTAATTGCACACTTTTGAGCCATATTTTTGAGCTAGATTAGGACATATAAATTTGCAGGGTTCAACCTCATCATTCCGTCGCTGCTCATTTCGTTGATGACCGTGCTCGGGTTCACGCTGCCGCCGGACGCCGGAGAGAAGATCACGCTGGGTACGCTATACAATTTTCTGACGATTTGGCTGACTCTTATAGTGGGCAATCCTATAGAGTGAGAGGAAAAACAAAAAAAGAGACCGATTCATCCATCGCGCGTGCCTGTGAGCGAAACGCTTTTCGCATTTCGCTTTTTTTTTCGTTCCTTTCAGAAGTGACGATCCTCCTGGCCATCGTCTTCTTCCTCTCGATGGTGTCGGAGATGACGCCGCCGACGGGCGAAGCAGTGCCCTTGATTGGTAAGTTCGTCATTTTTTTCTGTTTTTTCAAGAAGATTTGGATAATGACGTGTTGGGGAAATGCATCACCTATTGCTTGGCTCGATTGCCCATGAGTTTTGCGTCTTTTCAGCGCCTATTTTTAGACCCTATAATTGCTCTCATAATAGTGTCAGGCCTATAGTAACTCGGTACATTGAGCGCTGTTCGAGAAAGAAATGCTCAACTCGTCTTCATTCAAATCTCATTGCAGGTGTCTTCTTCTCGCGCTTACTACTTGAGCCTCATTAGCGCTGCTCTTCATGATCTGTACTCGAACCTTTCCAGGCGTGTTCTTCTCGTGCTGCATGCTGGTCGTCTCCGCCTCGGTCGTCTTCACCGTCGTCATTCTCAATCTACACTTCCGCACGCCCGACACGCACGAGATGAGCCCGCTGGTGAGAGGCCACGGCTTCTTTTTTCGCTAAACCACGCCCTCTTTTGATCAAGACACGACGACCCATTTATACATTTCGCTACGCTCTCTCTCTCTCTTTTGGCTTACTTTTCTGGCTTTTTTTGCTTCATCCTTTTATGGAGCCGCTTCGATATTGGTTTCCTTGCAGTTGCGCAAGGTTCTGCTCGAGTACCTGCCGTGGATGCTGATGATGTCCCGGCCGGGTCATAAATTCCACAGGGCCGGCCTTTACAAGGAACACAAGGTATGTCAAGCGAATTTCTAGATCGCAGTTTTCTTCGGCACGTATTTGCAGCAACTGCCCTTCTCTTGCCTCAATCAACAGTTTATCAAGTCTTCCACAATGCTAAACCACGATGCTTACTAATTAGATGTTTTCAGTCGACGTATCGCCTAAAGCGCCTCGCCCTCAGGGAGGATCTGCCCTCCACATCGCCAGTGCACGAGGCGCACATTCTGCTGCTGCACGCGATCAACGAGCAATTGGAGGAGGTATGATCACGGTTTTTTAAGGTTTGGCATCGGGATTCCCGACCTTACCAGATAATTCGCGTGACAGAGACCGCAACTAAGCACGAATCAGCGCAACCGCTTGTGGTATGTCTCAGTGCTGCTTTAACTGCCCCCATTTCAGCTCGCACAGCGCGCCGAGCGGGAGGAGAAGGACGCGCGGACTCAGGCGGATTGGCGCTTCGCCGCACTCGCAGTGGACCGCGCCTGCCTGATCATGTTCACTCTGTTCATCGTTACTTCATCCGTGGCCATTATGTGCTCGGCGCCGCACTTGTACGCATAAATAGCATTAGTACCTGCATTCTGGATCAGCATTGAATATGGCATGCTAATTGATGGCCTTGGATTCGAAATACTGTTCACTCATCGGGCGAGTGGGCGCTGCCAATAAGCAAGCAGACACTACTCATGAGAGTCGATATCTCATCCATTCACAGAATACGTATTGCCATGATTAGCCGAATTGATGAGGACTCGGGTTCATTTCACATGAGTTTAGTTTAAGTTTTATGCCGTGGAAAAAGTCAAAGAGAAGAGCTCTGATTTGTATTCCCGCAATTTTATATCTCGGCTCCCAGTGGTGCTAGGCACTTGGAATTTGGATTCTGGGGTGGTTTTTAGATTTCCACCCCAAATTCCGAATTTCAAGTCGCTACCTATACGAGGAGCTGAGACACTGACACGGACACACAACACAACTGACACACTGACACACAAGACACTGGATCAATAAGAATCGAGGGTGATTATGAAGTACTTCATAAATGCTGTCGACAGATGGTCAGGACCTCCGATGAAGCACTTCTGAAAACTGTCGACAGATGGTCATGACCTCCGATGAAGCACTTCTGAAAACTGTCGACAGATGGTCAGGACCTCCGATGAAGCATTTCTGAAAACTGTCGACAGATGGTCAGGACCGTCGATGGAGCTGTCTGAAAACTGTAGACAGATGGTCATGACCTCCGATGAAGCACTTCTGAAAACTGTCGACAGATGGTCATGACCTCCGATGAAGCACTTCTGAAAACTGTCGACAGATGGTCATGACCTCCGATGAAGCACTTCTGAAAACTGCCGACAGATGGTCATGACCTCCGATGAAGCATTTCTGAAAACTGTCGACAGATGGTCAGGACCTGTCAAATGAAGCATTTCTGAAAACTGTCGACAGATGGTCAGGACCTCCGATGAAGCATTTCTGAAAACTGTCGACAGATGGTCAGGACCGTCGATGAAGCATTTCTGAAAACTGTCGACAGATGGTCATGACCTCCGATGAAGCATTTCTGAAAACTGTCGACAGATGGTCAGGACCTGTCAAATGAAGCATTTCTGAAAACTGTCGACAGATGGTCAGGACCTGTCAAATGAAGCATTTCTGAAAACTGTCGACAGATGGTCAGGACCTGTCAAATGAAGCATTTCTGAAAACTGTCGACAGATGGTCAGGACCTGTCAAATGAAGCATTTCTGAAAACTGTAGACAGATGGTCAGGACCTGTCAAATGAAGCATTTCTGAAAACTGTCGACAGATGGTCAGGACCGTCGATGCAGAAATGCTTCATCGGAGGTCCTGACCATCTGTCGACAGTTTTCAGAAGTGCTTCATCGGAGGTCCTGACCATCTGTCGACAGTTTTCAGAAATGCTTCGACGGAGGTCCTGACCATCTGTCGACAGTTTTCAGAAGTGCTTCATCGGAGGTCCTGACCATCTGTCGACAGTTTTCAGAAGTGCTTCGACGGAGGTCCTGACCATCTGTCGACAGTTTTCAGAAGTGCTTCATCGGAGGTCCTGACCATCTGTCGACAGTTTTCAGAAGTGCTTCATCGGAGGTCCTGACCATCTGTCGACAGTTTTCAGAAGTGCTTCATCGGAGGTCCTGACCATCTGTCGACAGTTTTCAGAAGTGCTTCATCGGAGGTCCTGACCATCTGTCGACAGTTTTCAGAAGTGCTTCATCGGAGGTCATGACCATCTGTCTACAGTTTTCAGACAGCTCCATCGACGGTCCTGACCATCTGTCGACAGTTTTCAGAAATGCTTCATCGGAGGTCCTGACCATCTGTCGACAGTTTTCAGAAGTGCTTCATCGGAGGTCCTGACCATCTGTCGACAGTTTTCAGAAGTGCTTCATCGGAGGTCATGACCATCTGTCGACAGTTTTCAGAAGTGCTTCATCGGAGGTCCTGACCATCTGTCGACAGTTTTCAGAAGTGCTTCATCGGAGGTCCTGACCATCTGTCGACAGTTTTCAGAAGTGCTTCATCGGAGGTCATGACCATCTGTCTACAGTTTTCAGACAGCTCCATCGACGGTCCTGACCATCTGTCGACAGTTTTCAGAAATGCTTCATCGGAGGTCCTGACCATCTGTCGACAGTTTTCAGAAGTGCTTCATCGGAGGTCCTGACCATCTGTCGACAGTTTTCAGAAATGCTTCGACGGAGGTCCTGACCATCTGTCGACAGTTTTCAGAAGTGCTTCATCGGAGGTCCTGACCATCTGTCGACAGTTTTCAGAAGTGCTTCATCGGAGGTCCTGACCATCTGTCGACAGTTTTCAGAAATGCTTCATCGGAGGTCCTGACCATCTGTCGACAGTTTTCAGAAATGCTTCGACGGAGGTCCTGACCATCTGTCGACAGTTTTCAGAAGTGCTTCGACGGAGGTCCTGACCATCTGTCGACAGTTTTCAGAAGTGCTTCATCGGAGGTCCTGACCATCTGTCGACAGTTTTCAGAAATGCTTCGACGGAGGTCCTGACCATCTGTCGACAGTTTTCAGAAGTGCTTCATCGGAGGTCCTGACCATCTGTCGACAGTTTTCAGAAGTGCTTCATCGGAGGTCCTGACCATCTGTCGACAGTTTTCAGAAATGCTTCATCGGAGGTCCTGACCATCTGTCGACAGTTTTCAGAAATGCTTCGACGGAGGTCCTGACCATCTGTCGACAGTTTTCAGAAGTGCTTCGACGGAGGTCCTGACCATCTGTCGACAGTTTTCAGAAGTGCTTCATCGGAGGTCCTGACCATCTGTCGACAGTTTTCAGAAATGCTTCGACGGAGGTCCTGACCATCTGTCGACAGTTTTCAGAAGTGCTTCATCGGAGGTCCTGACCATCTGTCGACAGTTTTCAGAAGTGCTTCGACGGAGGTCCTGACCATCTGTCGACAGTTTTCAGAAGTGCTTCATCGGAGGTCCTGACCATCTGTCGACAGTTTTCAGAAATGCTTCGACGGAGGTCCTGACCATCTGTCGACAGTTTTCAGAAGTGCTTCATCGGAGGTCCTGACCATCTGTCGACAGTTTTCAGAAGTGCTTCATCGGAGGTCCTGACCATCTGTCGACAGTTTTCAGAAGTGCTTCATCGGAGGTCCTGACCATCTGTCGACAGTTTTCAGAAGTGCTTCATCGGAGGTCCTGACCATCTGTCGACAGTTTTCAGAAGTGCTTCATCGGAGGTCCTGACCATCTGTCGACAGTTTTCAGAAGTGCTTCATCGGAGGTCCTGACCATCTGTCGACAGTTTTCAGAAATGCTTCGACGGAGGTCCTGACCATCTGTCGACAGTTTTCAGAAGTGCTTCATCGGAGGTCCTGACCATCTGTCGACAGTTTTCAGAAGTGCTTCGACGGAGGTCCTGACCATCTGTCGACAGTTTTCAGAAATGCTTCATCGACGGTCCTGACCATCTGTCTACAGTTTTCAGAAGTGCTCCATCGGAGGTCCTGACCATCTGTCGACAGTTTTCAGAAATGCTTCGACGGAGGTCCTGACCATCTGTCGACAGTTTTCAGAAATGCTCCATCGACGGTCCTGACCATCTGTCTACAGTTTTCAGAAATGCTCCATCGACGGTCCTGACCATCTGTCTACAGTTTTCAGAAGTGCTTCGACGGAGGTCCTGACCATCTGTCGACAGTTTTCAGAAATGCTTCATCGACGGTCCTGACCATCTGTCTACAGTTTTCAGAAGTGCTCCATCGGAGGTCCTGACCATCTGTCGACAGTTTTCAGAAATGCTTCGACGGAGGTCCTGACCATCTGTCGACAGTTTTCAGAAGTGCTCCATCAATGGTCCTGACCATCTGTCTACAGTTTTCAGAAGTGCTTCATCGACGGTCCTGACCATCTGTCTACAGTTTTCAGACAGCTCCATCGACGGTCCTGACCATCTGTCGACAGTTTTCAGAAATGCTTCATCGGAGGTCCTGACCGTCTGTCCACAGTTTTCAGAAGTGCTTCATCGACGGTCCTGACCATCTGTCTACAGATTTCAGAAATGCTTCATCGGAGGTCCTGACCATCTGTCGACAGTTTTCAGAAGTGCTTCATCGACGGTCCTGACCATCTGTCGACAGTTTTCAGAAATGCTTCATCGACGGTCCTGACCATCTGTCGACAGTTTTCAGAAATGCTTCATCGACGGTCCTGACCATCTGTCGACAGTTTTCAGAAATGCTTCATCGACGGTCCTGACCATCTGTCGACAGTTTTCAGAAATGCTTCATCGACGGTCCTGACCATCTGTCGACAGTTTTCAGAAATGCTTCATCGACGGTCCTGACCATCTGTCGACAGTTTTCAGAAATGCTTCGACGGAGGTCCTGACCATCTGTCGACAGTTTTCAGAAATGCTCCATCGACGGTCCTGACCATCTGTCGACAGTTTTCAGAAATGCTTCATCGGAGGTCCTGACCATCTGTCGACAGTTTTCAGAAATGCTTCATCGACGGTCCTGACCATCTGTCGACAGTTTTCAGAAATGCTCCATCGACGGTCCTGACCATCTGTCTACAGTTTTCAGAAATGCTTCGACGGAGGTCCTGACCATCTGTCGACAGTTTTCAGAAATGCTCCATCGACGGTCCTGACCATCTGTCGACAGTTTTCAGAAATGCTCCATCGACGGTCCTGACCATCTGTCTACAGTTTTCAGAAATGCTTCGACGGAGGTCCTGACCATCTGTCGACAGTTTTCAGAAATGCTCCATCGACGGTCCTGACCATCTGTCGACAGTTTTCAGAAATGCTCCATCGACGGTCCTGACCATCTGTCGACAGTTTTCAGAAATGCTCCATCGACGGTCCTGACCATCTGTCTACAGTTTTCAGAAATGCTTCGACGGAGGTCCTGACCATCTGTCGACAGTTTTCAGAAATGCTCCATCGACGGTCCTGACCATCTGTCGACAGTTTTCAGAAATGCTCCATCGACGGTCCTGACCATCTGTCGACAGTTTTCAGAAATGCTCCATCGACGGTCCTGACCATCTGTCTACAGTTTTCAGAAATGCTTCGACGGAGGTCCTGACCATCTGTCGACAGTTTTCAGAAATGCTCCATCGACGGTCCTGACCATCTGTCGACAGTTTTCAGAAATGCTTCATCGACGGTCCTGACCATCTGTCGACAGTTTTCAGAAATGCTTCGACGGAGGTCCTGACCATCTGTCGACAGTTTTCAGAAATGCTCCATCGACGGTCCTGACCATCTGTCGACAGTTTTCAGAAATGCTCCATCGACGGTCCTGACCATCTGTCTACAGTTTTCAGAAATGCTTCGACGGAGGTCCTGACCATCTGTCGACAGTTTTCAGAAATGCTCCATCGACGGTCCTGACCATCTGTCGACAGTTTTCAGAAATGCTTCATCGACGGTCCTGACCATCTGTCGACAGTTTTCAGAAATGCTTCGACGGAGGTCCTGACCATCTGTCGACAGTTTTCAGAAATGCTCCATCGACGGTCCTGACCATCTGTCTACAGTTTTCAGAAATGCTCCATCGACGGTCCTGACCATCTGTCTACAGTTTTCAGAAATGCTCCATCGACGGTCCTGACCATCTGTCTACAGTTTTCAGAAGTGCTTCGACGGAGGTCCTGACCATCTGTCTACAGTTTTCAGAAGTGCTTCGACGGAGGTCCTGACCATCTGTCTACAGTTTTCAGAAGTGCTTCATCGACGGTCCTGACCATCTGTCTACAGTTTTCAGACAGCTCCATCGACGGTCCTGACCATCTGTCGACAGTTTTCAGAAGTGCTTCATCGACGGTCCTGACCATCTGTCGACAGTTTTCAGAAATGCTTCATCGACGGTCCTGACCATCTGTCGACAGTTTTCAGAAGTGCTTCATCGACGGTCCTGACCATCTGTCGACAGTTTTCAGAAATGCTTCATCGACGGTCCTGACCGTCTGTCCACAGTTTTCAGAAGTGCTTCATCGACGGTCCTGACCATCTGTCGACAGATTTCAGAAATGCTTCATCGGAGGTCCTGACCATCTGTCGACAGTTTTCAGAAGTGCTTCATCGACGGTCCTGACCATCTGTCGACAGTTTTCAGAAATGCTTCATCGACGGTCCTGACCATCTGTCGACAGTTTTCAGAAATGCTTCATCGACGGTCCTGACCATCTGTCGACAGTTTTCAGAAATGCTTCATCGACGGTCCTGACCATCTGTCGACAGTTTTCAGAAATGCTTCATCGACGGTCCTGACCATCTGTCGACAGTTTTCAGAAATGCTTCATCGACGGTCCTGACCATCTGTCGACAGTTTTCAGAAATGCTTCATCGACGGTCCTGACCATCTGTCGACAGTTTTCAGAAATGCTCCATCGACGGTCCTGACCATCTGTCGACAGTTTTCAGAAATGCTCCATCGACGGTCCTGACCATCTGTCTACAGTTTTCAGAAATGCTTCGACGGAGGTCCTGACCATCTGTCGACAGTTTTCAGAAATGCTCCATCGACGGTCCTGACCATCTGTCGACAGTTTTCAG
Organism: Pristionchus exspectatus; assembly: GCA_911812115.1. Classification (NCBI taxonomy): domain Eukaryota; kingdom Metazoa; phylum Nematoda; class Chromadorea; order Rhabditida; family Neodiplogasteridae; genus Pristionchus; species Pristionchus exspectatus. Next base: position 5,347,103 of record OU461582.1, read on the forward strand.
AAATGCTCCATCGACGGTCCTGACCATCTGTCGACAGTTTTCAGAAATGCTCCATCGACGGTCCTGACCATCTGTCTACAGTTTTCAGAAATGCTTCGACGGAGGTCCTGACCATCTGTCGACAGTTTTCAGAAATGCTCCATCGACGGTCCTGACCATCTGTCGACAGTTTTCAGAAATGCTTCATCGACGGTCCTGACCATCTGTCGACAGTTTTCAGAAATGCTTCGACGGAGGTCCTGACCATCTGTCTACAGTTTTCAGAAATGCTCCATCGACGGTCCTGACCATCTGTCTACAGTTTTCAGAAATGCTCCATCGACGGTCCTGACCATCTGTCGACAGTTTTCAGAAATGCTTCGACGGAGGTCATGACCATCTGTCGACAGTTTTCAGAAATGCTCCATCGACGGTCCTGACCATCTGTCTACAGTTTTCAGAAATGCTCCATCGACGGTCCTGACCATCTGTCGACAGTTTTCAGAAATGCTTCGACGGAGGTCATGACCATCTGTCGACAGTTTTCAGAAATGCTCCATCGACGGTCCTGACCATCTGTCGACAGTTTTCAGAAATGCTCCATCGACGGTCCTGACCATCTGTCTACAGTTTTCAGAAATGCTCCATCGACGGTCCTGACCATCTGTCTACAGTTTTCAGAAGTGCTTCGACGGAGGTCCTGACCATCTGTCTACAGTTTTCAGAAGTGCTTCGACGGAGGTCCTGACCATCTGTCTACAGTTTTCAGAAGTGCTTCATCGACGGTCCTGACCATCTGTCGACAGTTTTCAGAAGTGCTTCGACGGAGGTCCTGACCATCTGTCTACAGTTTTCAGAAGTGCTTCATCGACGGTCCTGACCATCTGTCTACAGTTTTCAGACAGCTCCATCGACGGTCCTGACCATCTGTCGACAGTTTTCAGAAATGCTTCATCGGAGGTCCTGACCGTCTGTCCACAGTTTTCAGAAGTGCTTCATCGACGGTCCTGACCATCTGTCTACAGATTTCAGAAATGCTTCATCGGAGGTCCTGACCATCTGTCGACAGTTTTCAGAAGTGCTTCATCGACGGTCCTGACCATCTGTCGACAGTTTTCAGAAATGCTTCATCGACGGTCCTGACCATCTGTCGACAGTTTTCAGAAATGCTTCATCGACGGTCCTGACCATCTGTCGACAGTTTTCAGAAATGCTTCATCGACGGTCCTGACCATCTGTCGACAGTTTTCAGAAATGCTTCAGCAAACGTTCGTCCATTGACATTGTGCAGTTGATGGTCGATCTTTTTACGTTCTTCTTAACAACGAAAGTGGATTTACGTGTGACGAACCGAAGCAAGCGCGAAAATCGATCAAACGTTTCTTCAATCGTGTTTTGTTTGTGAATTCTTCGGCGTTAAGCGTCGCCGACTGATAAGTCGTGAATGACTCACGCATTCTTATTACCGTGTCAGTAAGACGAGCGCGCTTGAACTGGAGTCTAGTATGATATTCACACTTTATTCCCGGAAATAAATATGGACCGATCAGAGTTCAATCAGTTCAATTTACTATTTTATAAAACAAATCCTATACCTTAAAGGGGGAGGGGCACGAATATTTTCGCACATAAGCTGATCATGTGGAGTAATAGGGATGGTATACCCGATGAGAGATCACTTTATCCGAAGTGCTAGAAATGCCTCTAAACCTCACTACGGAATTTTGAAGTTTCATTGATTGTGCAGACGCGCGGAGTACTGCATTCTCGTATTGATTTTTTTCTCTTATAGGATTGGCAGATGAAAATAGCAGCAATAGTGAGATTGCATTCGGCGGGTGCTGGTTTGCGAGGAAAAAGCACAACCACCAGGCTACGCGCCGACATATTCGCTTAGTCTAGACGGTCTTGTTAAGGGAGAGAACCGAGGCAGTCCGGGTACTGATTACTGTAGGTACAGCCTTTAAGACAATTCGGACTGTTCAATTATGCACGGAAACACACAGAAATAACTAGAGAAATTCGATGGGCTCGAGCTCCCGTGACCGATGCTGCACTGTTAGGAAGCTTTCGTGACGGCCAAATAGGAATCCCGCTGAACATTATTAGTATAGTATTTGAAAGATGATCACAAATCACCGCTGATCGAGTGATCGTTCACAATCTCTTTCAGTTCTCGTTGATGAGCGTGACAGGTGATCTTGAACCAAAGTTGCCTATCGAGGAACGGCAATCTCTGAAATAATGTCAATACCGCTAGTTCTCGTAAATTTTTTCGATGTTTCGTATTATTGTGCGAAGATGTTTTGTATTATTGTATTGTAAGTCTCACCTTCACCAGGCGGTCCGCGCTTTGTAAACTGAGAAATTTCGGATTCGAATGATTGCGAATCAGGAGCTTGTCAAGCCTTCTCGTGAGCATGTCGACAATTATGGACGGCCAGTCAGCATCTTCAGCGACCAATGGCTTGGTTTCTCGACGATTGACCTTTCGTCGATCAGTCCAGTCTTGAATCGTCTGTTCAATGTGCAAGCAGCGCACGAGCGACGCTAGCTCGAGCAGCAAACTCACTAAATTTTGAGAATTTTAAGTATGTGGGCCCATACCAAAACGACAAACTTGGATCTCGAATGCAATTCGCCGACAGCGAGACCTTGTCGACTCTGTGCGTCTTTATTGTATCCAAAAGGTGTTCACTGCAATCAATCAATCACCATTTTCTCGTAAAATTGTTGCTTACACTGCCTCATCTGTCAGCTCCAACGTTCTGACGCTGATCGTTGTGCAATTGATTCCGTCGAGTAAATTCTTTGCCACAAGCAAGCTTGCGAAGTCATTACATTCAATTAGCCTGAGCCTCGAAACAAATTCTCCGATGCACCCTTTCAGATATTGCAGGTTCTCAGCAGAGTCGAGTGCGCTAGCTTCCACTTTGAACAGCTGAGTGTGATCTATTGCAGATTAGACAAACGTGAACATGTGTATGATACATTGTATGTGCGCCTGATGCGAACAGCCGAAATTCTCTCGCGTGATTTGAGGCGCAATTCGAAAAAGGTCACTAACTTCTTCGGAATGTGCAGCGAAACACGTATGCAACTCTTGAAAAAATCTTTTAAAAAATAATAATAATAATAGACTAAAGATCCTTACCGTATCAATTGCGTTGACTTCGAGAGTATCGACGAGGGGAAAGTTTGTTCGCTGTTGAGCGAATTGATACACTAGAGTGTTCATTGTCCAGGAAGTCTGAAATTTCAAGTCTCCTATTTTTTGATGCGAACGGTTTTGACAAATTCTTTAACTCTCTGAGAGACATTTCGAAATTCTTTTCGAAAAATTTATTAAAACAGTTGCAAAACTAACCAATCGGAGCTCGAAAAGGGATTCTCCAGCGTGCTGGAATATTTTCCACGCAAGTTCGCAGGGCAATTGCTCGAAAGTCGAGAGGATCTCCATATCTATCAACAGAAACAGCCATTTCGAAAAAAGTAAAAGCAATGGAGAGCTCTGATGTCAAGAGGAATGCTTTGCGATTCTTGCTGTGTGAGTCACCGGATGCCTTACGCTTTTATCACTTTGTCATGATTCATTGATAAAGTTTCACAACAGTGATAGCTTGAATGCAGGTGCTAACTGAATTAATGGATTTTGTGAATGCCACTGCAGTAGCCTGAACCATCATTATTTGTTCAAAAACAAAAAAAATATCCTGACCTCATTCGATTTATTTTTCATACATGTTTCAGCATTTTTTCACGCAGTGCCTGGTTCACAATCACATACATGTAAGCGTGGAGTGGCTGAAATTGGACTAGTGGAATCCAGTTGATATTTTTCGGCGTAATTATCTCAAAAAATACTTGACAAACATTGCACGAGTTGGTACAAGATCGAATGATGATCGACACGAGGTCATCATGGAAGCGATGGTGGTAGTTCACATGCTAAACATATTCTTTCTACCGGGAATTTGAAGGAAAGGATCATCTTTGAGCACTCATCGGTAGATTGCGAATCAAGAGCATATCCCGGGATTTCCGGGCAGAACAACATCACTTGTTGTTTCAAGTTTGTAGGAGTTGGCGGCGTGAAGAATACGATCGTTATTCCGTAGATTACGGTAAATAAGCGGCGAGCACCCTGGGGTGAATTTATGCATTCCATGACAACTCTATGTTACAAAATTCTAATTTGTGTGACACTAAAAAAACCGGCAAAGACAATGTCTAACTGACCGGCTGACCGGCTTTCTCTAATTCGAACCAGAAAAAAAACGAAAAAATCGAAATGCAGGGAAATCTTGCTGTGGGAACAATAAAGTTGCAATTTCAATGGTCATGAACGATGAAAAATATCGAATCAAACTGCAGACACCCTACCCCTTTCCCTAGAGACACTCGCCCTTGATAAATCGTCAATCTTATGACGTAAAAACAGTGCAAATTAATAGTCAAAGCAAAACAAGGCAAAAAATATTGGTTCACGTATCTTCTTGAAAGATAAACAAGTGAATTCTCAATATATTTATTCCGTTTCGCATTTATTGGAATGTAGTCTTCACGAATATTGGTCACCATGAGTCGGCCAGAATTGTCCTGCCTCAAATTAGTCAATGTTACGAATGCTCAACTTTTTTTCGTACGTTATTGAATTGTGGATGAGGCCGGCTGTCTCTCAAACGATCTGTGTTACTCCGTGCCCTCTGTATGAAATTGAATAAACAAATGAAACTTGTAAAATCTGAATCGAAGGTAAAAATTAACTCCTTACATACGGTCCGTAGACGTCGTTTTCGTACATGGATCCCAGAAACCAGCCCAGAAAGCATTCTGCGATTGGAAGTGAAAGAAGTGAGATTACAATGAACAGGAGTATTCTCATCATCAGACCAGAACGTTGTGAATATTCTAGAAAATATATACCCTGACAACAAGTGAGATCGAGATTATCCGTGAGTGCGATGATTATTGCACAAAAGTTGTTTCATCTTCGTTCCTTCACACACACGCACACACACAACCATACACAGACCAGTAAACATGTATCGATGCATTGCGTGGATTGAAAAGGAACGCTACTGAATCCCCCTATACCTATACGCATTCTTCTTTTTTTGTGTTAGACGAATCTGGCGCAAATAATTCAATTAACTAGAGTCGACTTGATTCAATTACGCTATACTTCACTTGCCCATCAGCAACGATGCATCATTTCCTTTGTTTTCTTTCTATTCCTTTGTAAACATTTCCCCCGGTATCGTAAGTCGAGAATCATTCAAAATTTGTTTCATCTTTACATTGAGGTTACAGAATGAAACTTAAGTCAAACTTGTTCTTTATTCATAAAATAAACATTAATCGATGCATGGAAACGTTTCAAAATACGAATCGTTGACACTGTCCAATTCCAACCTGGAATCGTGCACGGTTGGGCAATTTACGCACGCAAACTGGTATGTTGGAAATGTTCTGAAGTCGTGGTACGTATTCAGTAGATGGAGCGGCGAAGTAGAAGCGCTTGTCGCGGAGTCCCAAGAGTACCTGCGATAGACACGGATTTAGTCTGACATCAGGCAATAAGCCTGATGGATTGTTAGGAAGGGGGTCGGAAGCTTCGTGCTCATGGTCAGTGGTAAAAAAAGTGATCTATTACAACTAGGGGAATTTCGATATTTCTCGTGGACAGAATCGAGCAATTAAATTGGATTAGCGAGAGAGTGAGAGGAGAGAGGAGAGTCGAAACAATTGGGTAGAGTCGAGTCCACTCATTCTTCGCCTCGCGCGCATAAGTAAGCGATTCGCGAGCGTCCGCAGGACGCTCGTCAAGGGATTCAAGGGACCTGTGACAATGAGTGTTGAAATGTGATCCCTGGCAAACTGCGCCATGTCATTCTACCATGCAAGGAGCGCCAATGGAAACTATTCTGTTGACAATTCGGTAGAGTTAGCGAAATGGAGATTTCACGAAATTGCAACTTAATGAGTACAGAAACCATTCGAATTTTACTGACTTCTGCTAGTCGATTGGCTTCGTGCGCTTGCATTTCCACAATTGCATCGGTGAGGTCGAAGCCGCGACAACGACGACTGAGAACGAAGAAAGCGAGTCGTTGAAGACGTTGAAGTCGTTCAAAATAACGAATTCGATCCTCTCTTGCATCAACATCCTCGACTGGAGCCGACACTCGCATTTCAACAACAAGCGCAGCCAAATTGACGAGAAAGCCAGCTGGAATAGAGTTGGACATACGGGTAATCGTCTCTTCATTTTGCACACCCTCTCATCTATCTGTGAGAGAGTGTGTGAAATGAAGAGATGAATACATGCATTTCGAATTCTTATTTGGAGTGAGCACAGGAAACGGAACTGAGCGACTACAAACTGACTGTATTTGAAGACATAAGTGGTAAGTACGAAGCCCACTGAATGCACGCCGTGTTTGGCAACAAAAAAAGTTAAAATTATTTTGCGACAGCAAAAATTTTCAATAAAACCGATCAAAAATATCGAAAAGTGCGAATTTTAAATTCAATGTAAACTTAACTAACCTTGCTAAGGAAGGATCGATATTATGGAAAAAAGCACTGCGTATTTGCTTTCTGTGAAGAATTTTAGAAGCAATACTGAAGATATCAGGCGTCGCAGGCATGAGCTGAACGCTCTTCCACTTTACATTGCTTAGAAATGTAGATAATTTATCGAAAAATGACTCATTCGTTACTTGATCGTACACGTAAAGTTTCTATAATGCTTCTTTTTTTATCATTTTCAAATACAAGATGTGATGATTGATAAAAATTCACCATAAAGCCGTATTTGTATGCGGAAGGAGCAATTTGTAGGTAGCTCAGAACAAAGAAAAAGAATATTTTAGTTTCAAGAGGACATTCTTTATCAATGAAGAATTCCATTTTCACAACTTTTTCCTGAATTGTCTGCATATTTTGGAACGTACGAGTGTGTGCAACTAACCCATAGGGAGATTCTGAGATCGTTAATATGTGGATTCTTGATTCGATTGAGCGTTGCCACCTCTACCCAGTATTTCGACGCCTTGCAAACCTGAGAACAAATAAATCGTTACCAAATTTTCACTTAATTGATTTTACAGTTGATGTATTTTCTATGAACACGAAATTTTGTTTGAGGTATCGTTGTGAAGATGATTGCTCTCTTCATTCTGCATGCTCTCGCGTCACTGTGAGTGAGAACGAGGAATGAAGAGACAGATTCTTCACTCTGACAACTCGGAACACTAGATAAGGTGGCCGAGTGGTTGCTCGAAAAATACCGACGAGAACTTGAAGAAGAAACAATTTCCTCTTCACGACGCCTATTCGGAGGTCGATTCGCTCGGAAAGGATCATCTAATTATAAACAAAATCCTTACAGTTCTCATCTCAAGCGCCGAATGAAAGTCCAACATGCTATAGATAATTTCCAGCAATTCGACAGGAAGATCCAGAAGATTGTTGGCATTTTGAGATTTTGTCAGCTGAACAAATATTGATAAGCAGCTGGCTCAAGGAGTACATAATAATAATAATAATAATTTATTCAAGTCAGGCATTAGTGCTCAGATGAGGATGGGCCGAAATTCTTCATATGTTGCATTCCACCAGTGGGCGCCAATAGCTCGCGTTAGGTCGTCCCGCCAGCGCGTCCGAGGGTGGCCGGTAGAGGGACGCTTTCCGGAGGGTGGACGCTCAAGGAGTACATGGTATCGGAATTCTTCTAATTTATTTGTAACGGTAGAAAGATGACGATAAAGATTCAGAGCTGTTTGCAGAACTTTCGAAATAGGAATCTACACTTCTCTTCATTTCGACCAATCTCTCTTCAAGACAGGGAAAGGATAGTACAGTTCGAAATGCGAGAGGACTATTGGCTCTTTCGAAACCATTGATCACCCAACCGTTTCTATCACATTTTAAAAATTATACGATTGTAATTGCACACCTATTAAACTATTCCGCGCGCCAAACGCGTTAGCTCCGCCCACTTTCACTTCGTTTTGTGCGTTTTCCGCGTATTTTAACTATTTTTTCTAAGTTTTTAATGATAAAACTCGATTTCTGGGATGGTTTCGCGTTCATTAAGCACCAATTATATAATTAATCCTTAATTTGAAACGCGACAGTAGTTTAATAGCAATTTCGTTACGCGCGGAACAATAAACAAATTAGCGCCAAAATGTGATATCTACTTACCATCTGTATCGTACGATGCTCGACCCTTACTCTATGCACCGAGAAAGATGTCACAAAGATCAAAGATCACACGAGGAAGGTACGACAAAGTTAACGTCTGCAAGGTAGTAGTAGTTTACACAAGAAAGATGAATGTGAAGGATGATTGGCAAAGGGTTGGGGCCTTCTAATTGCATGGTAACAACCGTAATAGAAAGCATTGCTTCTGGGTAAGCCGCGCATCGATAGCGGCGCGTCACGCTTACCAAACGATGCAACGACGCCTCTTTCGAAAAAAAAAATGCTTCGTATTTACTTTTACCCTTTGGCCGTCGGCTTACTCGATCTCAGCGCTCCAGCTCCCGGCAGGGCCTCCGGAGGACTAGCCCCCGGAGGGAGGGGCCTCCGGAGGACTCTATTACATCTAGGGGAATCTCGATATTTTCTTGTGGTCAGAATCGAGCGCATTTAATTCTCTTAGTGAGACAAGGGAAGGAGAGGGGAGACTAGTCCAATCAGTGAGAGTCGAGTCCACTCATTCTTCGCCTCGCGCGCATAGTTGAGCGGTTCGCGAGCGTCCGCAGAACGCTCGTATGCGTAATCAAGCACGGATCCATTTCTTTTTAAACCAAATTTCCTTAATTCTTACATTTCCTTAAAAATTACATTTCCTTAAAAGGCGACCATCAAGAGAAAGAGAGTATGTACCTACTCCATGTCCGACCTTTTTGATACCCATTCTGTGATTTGTGCGCGATGTTCTCATACTGAGTGCTGATACAATATTAACACATTCTACGAAAATAAAAAGAACCGGCGCACAAATTTCTGAATTTTGTATTTTAGCATGAGAAATTCGAAAAAAGAATCTGCAATCGAATTGATAGATAATTATAGAATTTGTATTGGGTATGCCTCACCAATTGATCACCAACCAGAATGCATATTTGTGCGGAAGATTGTTTTTTAAGAAGATTGAGTTTTTTGTAGCTTTTTATGCAATTGTGACTATTTTATCTATAATACTGCTCGCTTCTAAAAACTTGGGATGTCTATCCGGACAACGGAGTTCAGAATCAGAATCAGAATCTTTATCAGTATCATGCGGGTAGGGTGTTATAAAGCATGCTGATCTCTTCTAGCGCGATATTCTTCCGGTGGAATAGACCACCAATCTTCTCCGATAATCGATCGTATTTCATCTCGTCAGCGAACTCTGGGGTGGCCTCTTGATCGTTGCCAATTGTAAGGGACCCAAGTAGTGAGTATACGTGTCCATCGCGCGCCGTCCATTTGTCGCACTCGGTTCGCCCAATCAATTTTCTTCCTTTCAGCAAGTCCGACCCAGTTGTTTGATTTCGGATTCGGTCGTTCGACCATCGATGAAGTACCGTTATACCAAGCATTTTTCTTTCCATTTTTCGTTGTGCAATTCTGAGCATCTCCTTGTCCGATTGGCGTAGGGACCATAATTCTGCTCCGTACAAGGCCGCTGGGGTAACCAGTGATTCGAAAGCCCTCCTCTTTTGTTCGAGTGTCAGACGGGGGGAAATCATCAAATCGTGTATCCTGCTCCATGATCCCCAGGCACATCGAATTCTCCTTGTAACTTCTGCCGAGGAATTGAGTGGGAAGGAGACCCGTTCCCTCTTATTCTTCATTCTCAAATCGGTCACCCTCCCTCATTTCGTATGCGGATTAGAGATGAGAAAGGAAGAGCAAAAGGAAGAGAAACCGTGCGGCGTGGCGAGGAATGAGAGGGAAAGGAAGAGGAGGGGGAGAGATGAACTCTTATGGCAGAGTGATTCTTATGGCAGAGTTATGGCAGAGTGAGAGGGGTTGTGGAAGAGTGAAGGGGAGTTTTGGAAGAGTAGATCTCGGATGTTGAGTGTTGTCAAAGGCGGTTTTTCGCAATTTCTCCATAACATCTGCATTGCCACATCAATGGGATTGTCTAGCCTCTAATTGAACTCCCAAAATGGAAGTTTTTAGCCAAAAAAAAACAAGATCTGACAACATCAATACCATGTGAGATCTACCTGTAAAGCTGGATTTAAATGGAATACAATACCCCACAGTACTCTGTTACTACAGTAATCTGCAGTTCACAGTACCCATTGTCCAATAATGTTCTAGGATATTATCGGTAACTACTAACTCACTGTCCCCAGCTGCAGGTCCCTCGAGGGCTTGGTTGGCATCAGATTCAGTAAGGGTTGAACTTGGTACCTGCCGAAGGATCGGCGGTGCATTATACCACTCTTTCCGCAGTTTCCGCAAAAAGGTTCATACTTTAAAATACAACAAGTTAGTCTCTAATTGCCACTGTGCGCTCAAATAAATCATTCATTAACGCCATTCTGCCTATTTGTCACATGAGAGGAAAAACTCCTGTCGAAATCCCTTCATTTCAACAGAGTCATTTCTCACTTCATTCCGCTCTCACTCTTATGGCAGAGCTCTCATTCTTATGGCAGAGCTATGGCAGAGTGGCCATTCTCTCTCACTCTGCCATAAGCGCTCGGTGTGATTTGCATCAATTCGAAACTCTTCCCTCTTCCTTTCCCATCTCTAATGCGGATATCCGTCAAAACTCGGAACTCTGTCATTTTCATTTCTCCGACTCTCATGTGCGAGCGATCGGTCTCACTCTTCCTCAATTGCAAAAGCCAAAACGCGTTGAGTTTCAAGAATAGCTCAATACGTTTCCGGTGTCTCGGATATCCGAGTTCAACTCGGAATTCCGTGAAGAGAGGAGACCGATTCAATTATTCCGCGTAAGTGAAAATGAGTAGGGAAATCGACTCGCATTGACGGATAAAAATCCGGATAGACAACCCTACTAAAAACACTAATATTGTAGCCATGAAGATTAGTACACGCATTGCTAGTTGCTAATCGGTTGCTAAGTTGTTGCTAATCGGCGAGGGGGTGGTTAGCCCGCCCTTAGCGAGGATAATGTGAAATCACATTTATGGCGGCCTTTGATGACCTTGCAGATGGACTTCATGAGCTTACCGCAAGGAAAGATGTCAATTGGTTATGGATCGTTTTTACCTGGACTCACACTTGCTCACCACATCACACTCGGCGACATTTGCTAACGTAGTTCGCTACGTTTAGAATTGGAAGAACGCACATGTTTTATTCTTTAATGCTTGACAACTCTATACGGTTACTGCAAGCGACACAATACGGCTTTCTCCGTTTGTTATTCCACTCTTCCATTGGGTTGTCACCCAGTATTCCTTTGGTTTCGGTTTAGTTACTATGCTGATCAACCCCTCTCGATAGTCCTTCATTAACAACATAATGACGACTGCGTCCCAACCTGAGATGATTAGTCAAACAAACAGTATTCACGTACTGACTGATATTTACCCGGAAAGAGCGATACGAGTACTGGGAAAGCCTTGGAAATGCCATAGTCGCGAAAGCCAAAGAATGGTGCGAAAATCACGCACCCGTATGGCAGATACACGCAGAATACTGGCACAAACGTCTGAAATTGATATATGCCTCTCGGAGTGATTTCGCTCGGTACCTGTGCACAGACCGCTACCAGTATCCTCATCTGAGATGCTCGAGTGCTAAGCGAGAGCGATTTTGCGCGAATTATGTGACGATACGTGAGTGCGGCAAGCGTAGTAGCGACACAAATGCTCGGTCCCATGATGCCAAACGCTACCAGAATAATGAGAAAAGCCCAGACATTGAGATGTCCATCGCGCTGAAAACGATAGAGAGAGAGATGTGACTGGTAAGAAAAAAAAAGAAAAAAAATGAGCTGGAAGATCGGTCTGACCCAATGGTCCAGTACAAGCCATCCATTCGCTACGTCATCCTCGTATACTCTTCTGAACTCTGCCCGAAGCGCTTTCACAGCCACAGGAGCGGTGTTGTGGCCCATGGAATTTGCGAAAAAGTACCTGAAAGAAGAAGAAGAATGTGTGACAGAAGGAGGGACATTCCAACCAGATCGAACCGACAGATATCGGATACGCGGCCAAGAGAAGAATGCGCTGCGGCTTACTGAACCAAACCAGTCGAACAGGGCTGCAATTGTTCAGATTTGCAACGTCTATCTCGGTAGTGAAACGCACTTCTTGATACTCCAGTATCGATAGAGGAAGTGTAGATTCAACAGGGCGAAAGGAAATGTGAAAAAGGAAAAGAATGCTGCCGAAATGTGCTGAAGTCAATTGATTTTTTCGAGATGAAGAGTTCATGGCAAACCCTATTTTGCAGCCAAGTAGGAACAGAATTCGAGTGAAGAACAGCGCCGAATACCGAGTTGACACAGATGATTTTCTAGACATATCACAACCGGTCGAAAGGTTCGTACTTACTGGGTTGAATATTCCATGAATTGTGCAAAGAAATACATCAAAGACAGCGAAACAAGTAAGCAGATGCTTGTATCTGCCGATGTCTTTACGAGAGAATCGTTTAATGAGATAGAGCAGAAGCGAATTCAACGCGATTCCAAGTACTTTAAATTCACAATAAATAGAAAAATAGGTTTCACATACCAACGTTTACTTTCTCAAACGCTTCCAGGATTAGCATCATGATGCTGTTTTTCAGTTCGGCGAAAATCTATGAATGTGATATTGCCATGTGTCTAAGACATCGTCAGATGTCTTAGACACTGACTGACGCAAACTTATCGGAGGCGCAAATATCATAGCAAACACACTTTGCCATTTTGAGAGAATTCATTACTCGCACAAGCTCACACACCCACAACACTGGAATATTGATGAATGACCATGGTATCCGTTTGCCTTGGGAAGACAATTTTGTATGGGAATTAGAAAAAAATAGATAGACAGAGAACACATGATGGAACTCGAACAGTTATTGCATTCAACCCAACTTGTCGTCGTCCTTTTCGTGTGCCTTTCTGACATTTTGCTGTCGCCTAATATCACTTCGGGTTCGATCTATCGAATTCAAAATATAAAAAAAATGTATGCGTAAAATCTCATAGTAAATAAGTGGGGAACGTCAGAATCGTCCGATCAAATATCGACTCCTGACTCATCAGGTCAATTTTTTTTCGATATGAGCACCATCCCATGAGCGATATGCGGTATCGAAGCGGGAGAGTACACGGTAGATACTTAAATAATGAGTCAAAAAGTCGATATAGGAATCGATCTGAATTCGATCCCAATAGTTCCCTGAGTTTTATTTATGATGATACTAGGCTTCGGGTGTTGTTGCGTGCACAGAGACTTGTATGAGGAAATAACAATTGAAAATGTAATCGAGATAAGAAGAAAATCTATATTTTGACAAACTTTATTTTGAAAAAATAAAAATAAAATCGGTTATTTTGACACTGGGAATGCCTTGCAGATGATGCGGATTCCGCTCACGAAATCCGACTGTTCACTGTCTTCACTGTCGATGATTTCTCGAGGAAGAGTGCGCGTGCGAAATGAGGAAGGGCCGCTCGATATCTGAAAAACTATATCTTTTCTAATGCTGTACTAATGGAAAAAATACAACAGTTTTTTAAAGACTGCGGCTATTATGACGGCCAAGGCGTTCTCGATCATATTGGACTACTCAATGACAGTTTTTGAATGAAACGATTTGATTAGGAAAACTTGAAAACTGAATTTCGCTAGCGAAAGAATGAAGAATCAGGTCTTTTCATTGTGAGCGGAATTTATGTCAGATCAGACTTTGCGGTTGCGAATGCCGTGATCAAAGCAGAAATGAATCAACTATCGGCCGAATGAAGAGACCGAATTCCTCATCCGGCGAGCCCTACTTGTCGAACCTGGGGACGAAGATGAAAATGAGCACTGGGTCGATGAGTGGCAGCAACTGCAGCGATGACATCGCGACCGTGCCCCACGCGCCCATCGCAATGTCTGCAATCGTCATAATTGCAACATGTCTTGATTCTTCAGTGGCTAACTTCGGAGCTGTATTAGTTGGTGAGAGAAAATATTTTGTGTCATACTACCATGTGTCTTCTTGACGGTCGCGAGGGCGAACGGAACAAGAAAGGCGCGTGTTGCTACCATGAGTCAATAGATGACACTCGGTAATTGTCGGCATGATGAAGTACATACTGTATATTCTTCTTAGTAGAGCATGTTATTGCGCGAGAGAAGGGGAAGCGTTGAGGGATGGTGACTGTATCATCGGTGAGGTATCACTATCGCCTCCTCCCGGTCTCTTCCTTTCTCCGCCCCCCCCCCCCGCGAACGTTCGTCAAAGGTCAGCTACGAGTGGAATGGAAAATATTCTCACGATACCATGTCTCGTTGACGGTCAAGAGCGCGCGCGGAACAAGAAATTGTTAGCCTGAGTACGCTTACCGATCACGGGCGGGAGAGTAACGACGAGCGCAACGGGCGCGTACGTCGTCAGCGTGGGAATTATGGTCTGAATTCCGCTTATTGCGTCCAATAAATCAACAAATTGCGCACCTGCCAAATGAGGGCGCGGAAAAGCTGCCGCTGCATGAGCCGCGTTTTCGACTCCAGATTCGTATCACTGCAATGCTCTTTGCAATTTCGAGTCACGAGTTGCTCTCGAGTGATTAAAACTCTCTTATTTTTTCACGTCGCTTTTTCTTGCACTCACAACTTTTCGTCAGAACACTGCTGTTCCGGATGCAAAATTGTTTGTACAAATCAGCCTCAGTTATTCTGTCATTTACGGCAAATAATTCTGGAAATCGGTCGGCGAACCTGTCCGATGCCCTCTGCGCGACGAGAATGCGAGCGATGCAGTAGGCGATCACGGCGACGGACGCGGCCATTTGCGCGCACATGAAGGAAAGGCCGCCGATCGTCCGCCACTGCCACGCCTTCTCCCCGTTCGCGAGCGGAAGCTGAGAATATTTTTAAAAAATGGGAATGGGATAGCATTCGCATGGTGCGCGTTTTTGTCTGATATGAAAAAAAAGCTTTGAGATTGTTGTTGGATTGAAAATTGTTAGTCTCGATTATGTAGAAACGCGTGCAGGGTGAGCAGTTGCAAATACTGAATGGAATTCGATCACATATTGTTGGAGAGCAAACGAAAATGCGCTGCGCCAGCACCCGAGCTCACCCAGAAAGTCATCACGAGAAAGCCGGGCATATTCGCGGTGTGGAGATCTACGTCGAAAGTCTCCTGAAATGAGATCAATCAGTCTAACTTTTTCTTCGAAAATTTCATAAGAGCCCGTTTGCCCAAGAATAAGCCGGAATCCGGAGGTTTCTGGCACAGTCAAAAAGTATCGTGTCTCTGATACACACTGTGTTCCGAGGTTCTAGACGATGCTGAAGACGATGATGATACATTTTTCATATAGAAGCTGGCTCCGGACGATTTCTCGACGATTTCAGTTTTTATGCCTTTTCTAAGCTCCCAGGAGAGCTCCCCCTCAGTGAGAATGTGAGAGCGCAGAGATCGGAAGGCCGGCCGAGCCGAGGAACGAGGTAGATCAAAGGGAGAAACAAGGGAAATTTCACTCACATCTCTTTTTACTCTTACTTAGCGCATTTAAAAATATTTTTTTTGTTTTGCCTCAATTTATAGGTACGGAAACCTCTCTTCACGCCTGCCTGATTCCACTTAATATTAGCTCTCCTGGGAGCTTAGAAAAGGCACAAAAACTGATATCGTCGAGAAGTCGTCTGGAGCCAACGGCGCTTCTATGTGAAAAATGAATGTGCACATCGTCTTCAGCATCGTCAAGAACCTCGGAACACAGAGTTTCAGAGAATAGAGTGTTTTTTTTTTGACAGTGCCGACCCTTGTCCGATTCTTAGGCAAACGGGCTCATAAGTAGAATACGGAGAACGGAAGAGCGGCAGGCAGGATCTTCCTCAGTTGGCTCTTCCGGAAAAGTGCCGACTTCAACCAACCTTTACTGCCGGCGCGAATGCGCGTCGATACTCATCGAGCGGCTGCATGTACCGACTCGCTACTAGCGCCACAGAACCTCAACAATTGCACCTGTATTCGGTGTCGCATTCGCTGTCGCATTCGCGGGCATTCTATGGCAGATACACGGCAACATACCTGTCCAGGTCTGACGGCGACTCCTTTTTGACCACGTTCCCGGGTTCATGGTTAAAAAAAGTCGCCGGCGGCGTGGACACCTATGCACGCCAAACGCACCCGCAAACATGACGTCGACAACGAGCGCGACGGTGATCCAAAGGCGCCACGGATTGTACCGCTGCGTCCATGCGAGCCAGCTCGGACTGCAATTTTTAAAACAGAAATAAATGTAAAATCAAAACGACAACTCCAGCTGGCCTTCCCACCTGGGGCGTTGTCTTATGACTGTAAAATCGCTTGACATGAGTACACCTTTACACCTTTACAAAGCGATGCTCACCTGCACAGTAGCACAAAGCGGTAGACGTAGTGAAATGCGAGCAGCACGAAGGTCTGGTAGAAGACGAACAGCCAGGCGACAGCTGAAAGTTATAAGTGAAGAGTTGGCAATATGGATTTTGCGATATCGCAACGAGAAGAGGTCGTGTAATGGTACCGCTACGCGAAGAGAAGAAGGTATCGGTATCGCAACAAACCGTTATTAACCGGTTCGTTTCGTCGTCTGTTTTGAACTGGAAGAGGCTTTATAATTTTAACTTATGCGAGTCACTCTTTTATTTTTACCAATTTCATTAGAAATATGAGATTTGGAGTCATCACTTCCAGTTGGTTTATAATAAAACTGGTATAATAAAAGTTATAATAAAACTGGTCCATGAAACGTAGATGTTAATAACGGTTTGTTGCGATGCCGTTACGTGACCTCTCTCCAAAGCGATACCGTTAAACCATCAAATGGGTGAAAAGACAGAAGTGGAGCAATGGGTGGTATTCGAGCTCAGTCGAGCTTTTGGGGTGATGGGTAGGGATGGCGAATGAAGAAATGAAATGAAGAGTTCATTTCCCCTCTCCCCACGCGCGCTCATCGGTGTCATTCTTCAATGAAGAGGGGGCGAATGGGCTGACTATGCTACCATGAGAAAAACGGCGTGAAACCTGGATTTTTGAACTGATCTTTTTCCATATTCAACTAGGGACATCCTAACATTATTTTGTTGGTAAAAGTAGCTGAATAACCTGCATGAATACCAGGAAACAGGGTGGTAATCCATTTCATTCGCCTCTTCATTGAAGAGCTCGCACGACCGCGCCGTCTTCAATGAAGAGGGAGAATGAGGAGAGGGAAAATACCTCTTCATTCGACATCATTCTCTTCATTTAGACAACCCTAGTGATGGGGGGGGGGGGGGGGGTTATGTGGGTATTCGGGTGGTATATTTAGAAAAAAACGCTTACTTGCCCAGACGCCAATGGCGGTGGGCGAGTGCACGAATCGCAGCGGTATCACAATGAAGCCGTTCTCCGCCATGTATCCGACCTGAACGGAGGTTGTGGTTTTTTTTTGTTTTTATTTGTTTTTTTTCGTGCGATAGTGATCCCAATCCTCACCGGCGACGTGATCGAATGCGTGAGCGAGATGGAGATGTCTACTGCGGCAAAGGAAGCGAGCAGCCAGCGGTACGGCCCGACCTGTATTTTTTAATATTTTTTTTATTATTTTTATTTTTATATTATTGTTTCCCTCTCTAAAAATCGCTTTATATTTTTTTCCTAATTCCTCATAGTCTCACTCGAGCCGTTGCTAATTGAGATTTTGGATAAAATTAGTTCCGTTTCGGAAAAAAAAATTATTTTTAAGATGAAATCTTACATGACGAATCGGCGTGACGATGAGAATGTAGATGAGTAGCGCGTTTAATATGCACGAGATGAGTGTCGTCAAGTAGGAAAACATCTGGAATTGCGATCAAGGTTTTCATTTTATTGGAGCTTCTTCAAAACAAAGCAAGCAAATGCTGAAATCAGAGCTTTGTTGAGGCACTCACATTATAGTATCGGCCGACCATTCAACGAATGATTTTGGAGTGTTGATGGTTGTCATTTTCCCAGTGAAGATAACAGAAATTTGCTGATTCCCTGTTTCCCCCACATAAATTCCCATACCGTAATCTAATGAGAATGGAAATTTCGAAAACATGACACTCATTTCCGGCTACAAAAACAGGAAAGTTATGGTGATGTATCATTTAGATTACGGCTTGAAAGAAGAACGGTCTTCTGATGCCCCATCTTGATCAGCGCCCAGAAAAAGGTAAAGTTGCTTCCACAATCAAGGCGATTTTACAGTTGTCTTGAGACAACCACGCCTGGTGGTGTACACAGGCCAGATACGGCGCCCAGAAAGCGACACTGATAAATTGTATTGTATTGTATTATTTATCAATGTGCTGCATACAAAGCGAAGGTGCGCAGCGAGATGAGATCGCGTTATGGCATAAATACAAGGGTTGACGAAACGGAACGAATTCCGGAAAATCCGAACTTTTAAATCAATTATCGTTTCATTCCGGAACGGATTAAAAACGAACCGACTTCCGTTCCGGAACGAGAGTCGACCTGAACAAAGATTGAATTTATTTTTTGGCCGTTCCGAAAGCCGAACGATCAACCCTGATAAATACACACAATGAACGGAAACTGTGGTCTGGTATAGACATTTGCAAACAATAGTATGGTTGATCTTTGTATTTTCCACTTCGTCGCAGGATGACCGACTTGGCATCTGCTTGGAGCCTATTAAATATTTTTAAAAACGATGTTCACATACACACACCTTTTTTCGGGCCGTACAAATTAACGGAGAGAAAATGAGAAACATTATTCTATAAAATTGAATATTTTCCGGATATTCCGCTTTCCGATAACTATTGTCCGGACAACTGATCTTGATTGTTGCTGGTAAACATGGCGGGTGCAACAATTCGTGGTCCTCTGCAATGCGTCAAGTTGGGCAGCACGAGAGGCGTGCCGATCAGTACTCGTAGGCTACTTTGATTACTGTGGCACTATGATTTTTAAATTAATTATTAAAATTAATTATTAAAATTAAACATTAAAATGATGACAATTGGGCGCACGACTCTCCTCGTTTTGCATGCACTCGCGTGTATCTGACCGGCGAGGGTATTTGAGATGAGAAAGGAGCGAGCCAAATTGGCCAACACTACCGCTCTCCCTCTCTCCAACCGGCCCTCACCTATCTCTCCATTCTTTCGCACAATTAATATTTTCATTCACTATTTACTTTTAAATTAAAATTTCCTATGAGAATCCCGTTGCCGTACGCAGCAGTAAGACTATGAAATAAAATTAGTGGCGAATTTCGAATCGGTGACCCGGACGATTTGTAGTGTATGTAATGGATGACTTTATAAAGGATGGCCTTATTCTGACCCCGATGAGATTTGTGGCACAGATGGCTGCCTGGGAGGATTTCATGATGAGGGGCACCAATCACGTAGCGAACATAGTAGCGAACGCATCATCCCTCCTATTGGTAGATGCTCGATAACCGAAGATTTATCGTTAGAAAAAAATATCATAGTCCCAGAACCGAAACAATTTTGGAACAAGTTCAACCACCTCGCCTCTATCGTCGTAGTGTTCCCCTCTGAGCGACTCTTTTCACTGCTGTTTTCGACCCCGCTTGTGTTCCATCCCTTCCCCTCTCTCTCTTCTCCATCTCCTCTCTCTCTCTCTCTCCCCCTCTCGCTTTCTCTTCTGTCTCTTTCGCCCACTCGCAAGCGGCCATTGTTTATGCGCTGACCGCCCAACTGCAGTAGTAAAGACGCTAGAAATTCAGCAAGAAACGCTACTCATTTTGCATGATCTTTCACACGCTTTCTCTAAACCGCGGCAATATGTTGGGGAGAGTATAGCGCGGCGCTGTGTCATTTTCTACAACGATATATCCGTAATGGCGGGAATAGTTTCTAGTGTATTCTCTCGCACAGTCAACCGTCAGGAAGGGTTATGTGTCAAATCGGATCGATTTGCGCTCACTCACAGCGCTCACTGTACTGAAACGCCCAATTATATTGCCCATGCCAACTACTTCCTATTTGCCTCTCATGTTTACCGTCTTCGCAATCCCTCTACTATACCAGAGAAGCGAAATATCAGGGTGAAATAGGAGAGACAGCCAATTGCTCGCTGACCTTGATACACTATAGACTCTGTGACTGAGGAGGGAGCAGTGAGAAGAGTCGAGCCCATTTCGGTAGGAGTATAGAGAGGCAGTTATCGACGCTAGAATTTACGCCTGAAAACTGTCTAAATTGTGCTGTTTGCTATTGCGCGCGGTTGTTACATTGTTTTATCTATTGGAGGTTATCAGAATTTTTTGTTTTATCGATTGGAGGTTATCAGAAACGTTTTGTTGTTGCTGATGATCATGGGGGCTCCCATGTTTTTTCTAGTGCGAACTGTTGTCTAAATTGTGTAGAAGATGCTCTCGAACGCGTTTTGATGTCGGGATAAATGTAAATGTAAATTTTGATTGGGATTTCTGTTAGTATTGTGGTATTATCTCAGAACAACTCTCGCCTCTCACCCCTTCTAATCAGCACCTATTTTCCTCCTCCCCACTCCTTTCTCCGCTACCTCTAGTATTGCGCAACGAAAACACCATTTGGCGCTTGTAGGAAAACAGCAGTATTTTCTCCTCACTTTTTGCTATACAAAATGCATACTGCCTTTTACCCCCCCCCCCCCCCTGCATCGTGCATTGTTTTTTTTTTAATTCTCACAAGGGATGCACGGGGGTGGAAAGGGATTATTATTGCCTCGTATACTCGACTCCTCTCTCGGGTGCTATTCACTGCACACTACTCTCGTTCGCTATCCTTCGCATGAATAACTCAGCTCCGATGTTTGCGCCGACCGCTCGGTATAATTCAGTACTAGAGGGTTGATCTATGATAGAAGGAGGCGAACCACTTGCCCGGAGATCTCCAGAAAAACGTTTATGAACTTTTATGTACAAAAATCTTAATTTCGAGCACGAGTTGTCTCCCGAATAACTGAATATTGTGAGGAAACTCCCATTGCAGGCTCAGACAATCATGTCTTACAACCCGGTCGCGGCTGACGTTGAGAACGGTGCGAAGGGTGAGCTTATTTCTCAACCTTTATGCTTGATATTTTCAGAATTTGCGCGTTTTACTCAAAAATAACACTATTTTTGATGATAGCACAGTGGCTTAGATACAAACGTTATCGTCAGAAACTTGCGTATCATCCAAATATTCCAGTCCTCGATCCCAATCATTCGGTGTTCATTCATCGTCACGCGTGCAACAACTGCGGAAAGCCTTGCGAGCAAGAAATCTTGCGTGAGTTCTAATTTCTTTATTCATTTGATTTAAAAAAATTTTTTAAATAAAATAATATAAATGGTGTTATTCAAAATGGAAATGTGAAAAAGGTAGAGTTAAAAATTGCAGCCGAGCACCTTCACCACTACGCCGTCGGGTATCATCCACCGCCGGCGGCATGGCACGCGGCACACGCACAGGTGGGCTTTCATTTGTAATCGTTTTCGGATGCATTATTTTATTTGTCTTTTTTTATAATTACTGTCTTTCTTCATTCACAGACGATCCACTACACGGTGAACGTGCTTCTGGTTGCCATCGTTATCTTCCTTACGTTCTTCGCTGCCAAGTTTCTGTACGGGAAGTAATCGATATCCTGACGATTCCGGCAATTCCACCGTACCGCATCTTCAATAAGCAATGATAATCCACAATTCACAACTACTGTATTGAGAAGTACAGTGATCGATATCTTTTTTCCAAGTATCATACTTTTATGCATGAAAAAGGAAATTATAATGTTAATATGTGTCTTCTTCCCCGATCCTTTGCATTGGGGATGCTCGAATAAACTGTGTTGATGCTTTTGAAATGAGAAAAATTTCTTGTTCGGAAAGTAATCGATTACTGGAGGATACTGTAATCGTTAAGTCGATGTTGTTCCGTATTCGAACAAGTATTCCTCGGATAGATATTGATAAATTTACATGATTGTAGGAAGCGGAGCAAGCTCTTCCAAACTTTCAGAAGTGAAAAGTTAAAAAATAAATGGAGAAATGTGCTGCGCAGTCCAGATTTTTTTTTGGTCGAATATTGAAATTTTATATTTATTTATTTATTTATTTATTTAGGTGTTTTTCACATTTCATTCCGTTGATACAAAAGACTCTATAAAATGTAAATGCAGTAGAGCTAAATTGCTTACGTATTTGTTTTTCACTGTTCACCGAATATCATCACCAGTTATCGTCTACCGTATCTTTTACGTTTGAGTAATTTCCGAATGTCATGCGATCGCTTCGATAATGAATGTCAACGATCAGTATACACTGCCGGTATATACGATTCTTTTCTTGCCCATCTTTACGTTCGCTAACACTCTTTTATCGAATATCTGCCTCATTTTCAGAATGAACTCTACAGCTATGATGGCGTACTACACATTCAGCATTGAAACAGTGGATCTTGGTTCGTGATTATCTTAACGAAACATGATGAAATCTTACTTTTCCAGTGCTGGGCATCAGCCTCAACTTGACCCTGCTATTCCTGATCAAGAAATTTTCGAGCGCATATCTGGGCAGCTACAAGTATCTACTGGCTGTATTCGCTTGTTATGACGTATTTTTGTGCATCCTACATGGTTTGCTAAACCCAGTAAGTGCTTATGACGCAAACTAATTAGCAATTTATGCTCATTTTAGGTTGTGATAATCGTTGAAAATACATTCGGTGCCACGCTGTACACGCCTTTCCAGAGTGAGGTAGGCTGAATGCAGGGCAAAGAAGGAAATTAAAGTGAAACATGGTTTATGAGACAAAAAGATAGGAGAAACTGCTAAGAAGAGACTAGATAATAAAGACTTCCTAAGAAAGTCTTTTCGAGATTTTATGCATCATGTATCGCGGTTAGGGTCGGAATAGGGAGATGACATTTGAATACGCCGTGATACAACACCGTGAGCGAACTCTTATGGTGTATTTGGCGTCACTGCTCTAGTCTAAAATGAGAGCGCAGAATGAGTGGGAGAGATGCGAAATGAGTCATCTGGGGTAGACCGACGTAGAGACCGGAGAGTGAACTAGGGGAGACGCAAAATGATCTCCTTTAGACAAAAATCGTCTAGAGGAGACAAAATCGTCTCATTTTTCATCTCCCCTAGTTCATTCGTCGGTCTCTACTAGACGCGAATCGGTCTATCCCAGACGACTCATTTCGCGTCTCTCCCATTCATTCCATTTTTTTTCGACTAGAGCAGCGACACTAAATACACCATAATGGGAAGGTCAGAAGTAGGCTAGAGAGCGTGTGAAAATATGAGAGTCCTCTTGTATGCATTTCGAATTCATTCATTAACGTTGTATTCAGCCTTTTTAAAATGCACGTTCAGGAAATTAATTGCCTATTCTACGCTTGTTTCACCGTTCCTTTTTCCCTGATGAACGTTCACTTCCTTTATCGATACTGGAACGTTGCAAGGTGGTTTTTATAGATTTTCTTTTCGAAACACTTGTTTCTTCAGACCTGATCTACTAACGCTTTTCTCTCGTCCTTGGTTCATTGTTCTGATCGGTCTCTATCCGCTCACACAGGGAACCGTATGGTAGGTCAACCAATGATTTTGCATCGTAATTCATACCATTTCAGGTATATCCTTTGCAAAAACGTTTCCACTAGCAGCGATGATTACACACTGGATGAAGTGAAACTGGAATTCTACAAAACGAGAAGTCAGAGTGTGGACTTCGGTTGGCTTGTCATGGACCATTGGGTGAGATTGCCTGAAAAATATGCAAAAAAAAAATGTCTTCATTGGACTATTTCATTGTTTGTGTTATAAAACACATCGTATCCAATACTTCCGTTTGATTTTTCAATTTTTGCATTATTTTTTTCATTTTTTTCATACACTTGAAACGAGTTTTAGCTATAACAACACCGAACTAGTTCAGTTTCAATAATAGTAATAAAAAGTAGATATTCCGGGCGATATTTTTAGCGCGATGGTCAGATGAACGTCAGAGTTGTCTACCTAATCATCGTGACCATGTTCATTATCTTCGGCAGTCTGATTCTCGCCTCAACGCTGGCGACGCTTACGTATAGGGAGATTCTGAAGACGACAACCCTGTCGACGAGTCATCGAACGATACAGTACGCGCTGCTTGTGGCTGTTTGTGCGCAGGTTCGCCGTAAAATATCTCCTAAACGTTATACAAAAAATTAAAAATATAATATGTAATCAATAAATAATAGACGTTCGTCCCGGTGGTCTGCGTGTACATACCCTACTTCTTCATTATCATGTGCCCGTTTCTAAGCATTTCTTCCGGTAAGTTTTCGCGAAGAAAATAAGTGCAATGTATGCAAGAAATAGTTTTACTTCAGGAATCTTCTTCATCATCTCCAATCACTACTCCCTCTTTGTGTCCGTGTTTCCCGCATGGGATGCGCTTGTGATTATCATTCTCATTAGAGACTACCGGATGGGTTTGCTAAAGATGCTCGGACTATGGAAGGAGAAGAAGATATTTGTGAGAAACACGCAATTTACAACAACGTTCACAGCATCGACGGCGCATTCTCGAACTTGAATGTTTGCTAAGTGCAAATTGCATGAACAAAATGAGAAAACGGACCGATCAATGGTTCCGATTTTAATCACAGTTCTCCATGGAACACTGGAGCGAATAAAAGTGTGCAAAATAACGCAATACGTTGACTTTGATTGAATGTCGTATTGGCCTTTGTAATCATACAAAGATTCCAACATGCTGGATGTAAAGAGTATTCAAGGGGCCATCAAGTGTAAAAAAAAACCGTGACTTGAAAGATTAAAGATTCAAATTTTAATTTCGTTAAATTTAAGTCTAGATCAATGGCTAAACACTCGCGTGAGCAAGTTTAATCAGCTATTATTTCGATTTCGTCGATTGAAGAGTGTAGATTGTCCTTGAGGCGAAGCGTTACAAAAATAAATTTAATCGTTAGGAACAATACAATCAATTCAGAGTGCAGTGCACGTGTTCGTTTCGCTCGCGCGTATGTCGAACTTCACTCATCGCTTGCGAAGTGCGCGCATCTTCCAGTACCTACCATATTTCGTTGTTCTCCTAAACATCTAGGATGTTTTCCCGATAAACAGCATTTACGAGAATAAAAGAAAAATCTCTTAAAAAGATACACATCTCATCGTATCAATGGCTACCGAAGTTTGTGCCATTTGCCCCAGAAATTCAAGTCCAATTGCGGCGCCCTCTCGGTCAGTACAACGTTCGACACAATCAGTGCTTGGAAAGTGTATTATTTTTGCGTTTCTCCCAATGTGTACTACCAATTTCTGCAGTACTCTCGGTTGACGGCATGTTCAAAAGACGGCGGCTTCCTCGCAATCACGGAAATTCACCGAGAAGGGCTTGTTTAGATAAATCCAGAAGGCAGCAAGTATTTTATTGGCGACAAAAGACTGCATGACTGTCTCATTCTCATTACAAAGTCGAATTACTAATGATCCGACGGACAACCTGAGAGCGTCTGCTAATTGTCTGTGTACCATAAATGTTTCAGGTTTCTCAGCGAGCCTCCCTTATGGCGAAGATGCCAGCGGAAAAGGAAATAAATGGAAATGTACGGGAAATTGGAAGGAATATACTTCATTCTTGATCCCTGGATGAAGCTTATCAGGGGTTCGCTGTGCCCCCCGTCGATTCGGCCATATCTGCCGGTGTTATGCGGCGGAAATGGTTGCATAAACGGGAGGTGGGAGCAGATTGCAGGATTCCATTCAGGCGGTAACCTATGCATCGGATCCTGTGATGTTTATGATGTCGGCATTATGTGAAAAAAGCAATGTGCATTTAATTGTTAGCTAACATGCAAGATCGTGAGCTAGCCGAGAGAGGCAGAGAGAAATGGAGAAATCAGTGACCATTTGTATGGGATGGGCGATTATTATTATTTTTTGAATCTGCATCGATTCTTCTGGCACTCTATCCTTCTCCTGCCCTCTCCGCCATGTTTTGCCCGTGTGGTCTGAAAATGATCTGCGCTCCCACTGGTGGCCAGTTTCGGTGCGACTGCAAGCGTTTAACCGGCCGCGGAAATGGAGGAAGTTGCAGCACGAAAGGTTTCATGTTTTGTTTCCCCGTATCTGTGCTCAGCGTGCTGTATGCAATTTAATGAGAGGATATAGTAATCCTTACAGCTGGCCTTACCAGTGGGTCCCACCTAGCGTTGTCTTACGACGTAAAATCGCTTGACGTGGATACACCTTTACCTTTTTTTAACCTTTTTTTACCTATAGTGATCCGTGCGTTTGCAGGCTCCGACTTATCTCTTGCGCCCATTCTGCTCTTCGCCGGGCTCTTGATGGCGCTCGCGACGCTCGCGATATGCCTGCACTTCAGGATGGTGTATTGGCTGCGCAGACGGCGACGGCAAGTCGACATCGAGATGAGGACCCTTCGAAATTAACACTTGCACTCAACAATGAATCTTGAGCTGCTTTCACTTTTGCGAATTGCGAATTTTATAGAGATTTTCTGCAAGGGCTATCGTTACCTAGCAAATAAATAGCATCTATGAAATCCACAACCGTATTGTAGACGCGTCCGGATGTTTTTCCGACCGCATGTGACTGTTGTGAATGAAGCAATCTGACGACTTTTTAGGCCTTTCTCAACGCTGAAACGCTCGAGCGCCGCCTGCATTTCTCTCAGAACATACTCTATTCTTCTCCATTTTTTCGGTTTTCGGGATCTTAGGGAGAGCGAATATGCAAAAAAAAAACAAGTAGTGGTCGTGAAAATGGGGAATAGTATTCAGCCGCTCACTCTCATGCACTATTCTGTTATAAAAGTTTTCTCTTCTCCAACATAGTCTGCCATAAAAATTTCATCGAGTAAGCTCAAACTTTGGGCTCCTAGTTCCTAGTGGTTCTGCAATATCTCAGAAGACGCGTGCTAGACAATTTTTTTTCTTATTTTTTGGGATCTCATCGGCTGGTAGGCTTCACGATTGCTGTAATCAGCACTCCATTCTTTTCGCAACATTGAAAGCGCACGCAACACACGCCTTTACAGTTTCGTGACCTGCTTTTTCGTGATGTGTGTTTTTGCACAAGTTTACTACGTGACATTTCTGCTACATATAGTAGGAGTTTCATCCACTACGAAAGGGTTGGGAACTACGCAATAACCAAGATTGGTTGTTGATTGTGGGGTGGCCACTATCTTTCTCTCGAGTCTCTACGCTTCCATGGCCAATGGCGTCACACGCGAAGGCGGCGGAAATGAAACCATATCCGCACAAAATAGTAGAAAACACACTTTATGCATGGCAAAGGAAAGAAAACATGGTGGAGTACTCTGAAAATTGAAAGCAAGTATAGCTATTTATTCTGAGTTCATGGACTATTTTTAAAATTGTTTTTGGCTAGAATTGTTTGTGTCTGGCGGTGAATGAATGGGCAGAAGATTGTTTTTTATCTGTCGCTGAATAGTTAGAATAGATTATTCTAGAGAATGCGAAAGCTACAGTTCCGAGCTGACCCAAGTCAGCGCATGATGATTGTTCGTCGGCATCCGTTTGTTAAATTGGGCGACAAAAGGGAGCTTCATAGTACGGCGAATCAGAGCCTGTCGATGAGTCTTGTTGCGCAATATGAAAACGAGACCGAGTTGAGGTGGATTCAGATCGAGTAGGATCTGTAAATGATTTTTTTCGTCTGAATGTTCACTTCGATTTGGGACTCGCTACGATCGTGCTAATGGCAATAATTCTGCTCACATTCGTGCTCCGGAAAATTTTCCTAGTTGTAATAGCCAGTTGGGTGAGTTTTTGATGATACACAAAATATTTTTAAAAATATTCTTACAACGCTGATAAATCGAAGAGACGCGAAGACTGGTCCTGGTATCTGATTGCTAAAGTCGATCACGCTAGTGATGAGAATGAATCCGAGCGGGAGGATGAAGAACACGATCGCCCCTCGGGTCTGCACAATTAGGTAGTGAAAACATTTGTAATTTTTACGTTGTTTTCGCTCTAACAGATGAGCGTATGAACTATGCAAGCATCCTGATGGGGTCAAAATTCCCCACCTTTTCCTCCTCCTTTCTCGAGCCTACGAGCCCCCGAATGTTAAAGGGTTTATTTTCTCTCTATCCTGCCCGTTCCACTTCCAAAGCAGTTCTCCTTTCTCTCCATCGTCATTACCTACCGTAGCTCAAACAGCGCATGGACACGCACAATTTTGCAGAACAAAGGGAGAAAAAACATGGATACTTGTAGGCTGAACGTGGAGATTAACCGGCGTGTGAGTACTTGGGTTCTCGTTGACATGGAGCGCTGAATATATTGGTCCATTACGCAGCCAAAGAAGCCATTTTGGATCTACGATTTGAAAATCTACCTTCTCGTTCTTGCTCAGGTAGGTCAACGCATGCGCAATGAACAGTAGCAGCAAGGGCAGAAAGAGAATCGCCGACACGAGCAAGAATACGATTTCTGAGGCGCCTTTTTCACAATCAAGCATGATTCAGATCACGAACCCGTCCGGAATCGGCTGTATTTTCCCGGTTCGCCGTACAGCAGCAACGTGCCGCCGCGCCGCACCAACCACGCGAGTTCCGGTTCCTATATTTTGCACTTTTTCGGGGAAAAAACGTGTGTCTGACCGCGGCCAACTGCTCGTAATTGTCCACATCTGTGCCGAAAACGACGAATCCGACCACGTTCACGGTGCAAATGCCGCCAATGCCCACGTAGATCATGAGCTGCGTCCTGAAAGGTAAAGGTGTATCCACGTCAAGCGATTTTACAGTCGTACGACAACGCTAGGTGGGACCCACTGGTAAGACCAGCTGTTTGTCCTGAGAGGATACCACATTAAATACTAAGTATTATGTAATATACATATATGTTGTGCGCTTGGCGAAGTACACCAGCGTCAGGTAATTTGCGCGAAACTACGTGGTAGGAGTGAATATCGTAACAAACAATTATACATTACAATGTGAGGTAGAGTGACTTACGTCGACGACAGTTTCCACCGACTGTTCGCGCCCGCCACCGTCAACTGGTGCATGCGCATCATCAGTACGTAGAAGGTCGTGATGATCGCGATGATGCCAGACGCTAGGACTCCCTGCAAGGTTTTCGGTGTTCGGTGTTCTATGCAACATTTCAACGAGAACCATGATACAATATATTTCGAACACGTAATTCCAGATAATGCGAAGAACTAAGGAATTCAAGGAGAACCATGATAAGCGGCTGATAACCATGATAAACGGCTTGCTGAAGCCGGCGTAGCTCAACCAGCCCTCGCAGTAGTATAGACCGTACGGAGAGACGGAATAAAGACGCACGAAGACAGACAAGATCCAATCGCAGGCGATGTGAGCGACCTAAAATGCTATATGGTTCGTGTATTCTCGGAATCCGAATTATCGATTTTCGTTCCGCACACTCACCATATTGACCAAGTACGCTGCGCGAATTTCCCAGTTCATCGATGGTCCGCCAATGAGCAAGTAGAAGTTGGCAGGATAAATGGTGAGCGATGATACAATTGGAAGTACCGAATTGATCCTTGAAAAAGTATCATGAATAGTCACAAGTTATCGAGCGCACATACCAGAAAACGATGTCCACAAAGTAATCGCGATCCCACTCGAGTCCGTAACGAAGCTCCATTAGGACAGCTGTATTTCCTTGAACAAGATGAAAATCGCGAAAAGCTCTAACGGCGAAACTATTGCTCGTAATGGAAGTGATTGAATGTTTCGAACAATGAACATGAACACGACAACGCATAATTTCGTTTTATCTGGTTCTGTGATCATGCCTTATTGTGAAACAATAATCCCAAGGCTGTTGACAATATATGCGATTTCGAACACGTAATTCCAGATAATATGAAGCACTAAGGTGCAATAAAAACTGCGGAAAAAAACGCAATACAGTTTCCGGGATCGCACACGTCACGCATCATTCATATGAACGCATCATTCATAGTGAACAGTAAAAGTGGAATAATGAAAAAATCAAGACTTTTATCTCTGATTACCACCTGTCTTTCGAGATTTGGAACTGTTATTTTCACGGATAATTGTATCTTTATTGATCACACTCTCGTCTGTCTCGCTGCTGAAAATGCGTGTCAAAATAAATACAACGAATGCAGTAAGAAATAGCTATTGGCTGTAGGCAGACTAACTATTGAGACGAACTAACACCGAATATCTCAATGCTTTACTTTATTTCCCTTTGACCAAAATGTGATATGAGGCCAAGACCCTCCTTCACCTTACTGAAATTGAAGACCAAAATTTAATAAGAGAACTAGCCTCCTTCGCAGGTTAGTCCTCCGGAGGCCACTGCCGGGGGCTGGGGCTCGCTACGCTCGCCCAATTCGCTCCACTTGACCACAGCTCGATTTTGACCACATGAAAATATCAAAACGCGTTCTATTATAGGTGATATAATAATCAACTGAAAAGTAACTATAGTTTGTGATTTATTATTTTAAAAAAATTGTTTTCCTTATCCTCCTAAGGAGAATTATAGCCTACGATGTTGACGATTGTAAAATAAATTCTGGGAAATTTCCTGATTAACTACCGTTTTCCACTTGAGGCTACGCCACAATCAGCCATCCTACTGTCTACACAGCCATGACGAATGAAATGCGATACGGTCTCGATTTCGATCGAGATTATCTAATGGACATTGCGTTCAGGTTAGATATTTTTGTAATTTATAAAGTGTAAAATAATTACTATAAGACTGTACACGATCGCTCCGATAATTTCATCGTTGACCATCTATCCAGCCAACTTTTACTTGATATCAGTCGGAATTCCGGGAATGAAGTTCGAGCTTCGCGCCGCTTACGTTCTCAACCTCGTGAGACTACACTTTCATGATAATTTATTGATTATTTTGCATGATTTTATTGAATTCCCCCCCCCCCCCGCACCCGACCGTACCTGTATAGACACACGTCATCTGGCTACTGTAAAATCGCTTTGATTGCGAAAGCAACGTTTGCCTTTATTAATTCATTGCATTTTCGCAGATAGCACACGTCACGTTCGATTGGACCTTTTCCGTGTTCGTTCGAGTCTACCAATTTCCGCCCTACGGCCTCTTCTACTGCGAAGGATGGTTCAGCGCGCTGGGCTTGAGCAAGGGCATTATTATGGTCATTATTATTATCATTATGGTTAGGTCATTATTATTATCATTATGGTTAGGTCATTATTATTATCATTATGGTTAGGTCATTATTATTATCATTATCTTGGGCATTGGCCTAACGCGATTGCTACACAGGCACTCAGGCCCCCGATACTCTGAGATCCCAATTCCCTCCTTTTAAAAAGTTACCATCCTGCAGGCTCAAAAAGCTACGATCGTTGCCTTGATTGCAGGGTAAATATGTACATGTATATACGTATGCTGCGCAGGGCGTGCTGGCGTGGTCCACCACCGCAACCATCACCGTCTTCTTCATTCTGATGCTGCAGCTGCACCAATTGACCGTGCACGACAACAGCAGTCGCTGGAGGCTCTCGACGCCGTCAGATATTTTGCTTCTTTTGCTTGAACAACATTTTTTCATCCGAATACTGATTGCAATCAAGATTTTTTTTGTATTTTACACCATTTTTCATCCTCTGAAATTGCAGGGTGCAAGCCGGAATCTACGCCCTGCTCACGGTATTCTGCCTAACCAACGTGGCCGGATTCGTTGCGTACGGCGAGGATGTTGAGAACTATGAGGAATTGGTGCAGGTAGTAGTAGCTGACTGTTTTCCACTGAGATCTCTGAATTTTACTGTACAAGTCGGGATATCTTTGCGAAGAAATGAATGTAAAGTTCGAAATACGGGTAATCGTCTTTGAGTGGAGACAATCACACTACTTACGTGGACTTTGGTGCATTCACTCTGTAAATGTTCCATAGCAGGATCCGGATCTGGCGTGGTTGGTCGAGCGGGGAGGAACGCTTCTTCTGTTCGCTCAACCTCGAGTTCCAAGCGCTTTCATCATGGGTTCGGATCTATTGTCGCATTCATGCACTAAAATAACTCTTTTTTCACTTCTAGTCTCATCCCAGCAGTGACCGTTATACTTTTTTCATCTCCATAAAACATGTCTCTTTCTAATCGCCTTCCAGAACTTTGCTTCATGCTCGTATCCTTCGCCATATTTGCGCCCTTCCTCTCCCTCTACATTGCACACGCGCTGATCTACTTGCGAAAGCGTAAGCTGGTCGCGTCTCAGTCGAATAAAACCCGACTACTGACACGACGCTTGTTCGATACGTTCAGCACGCAAGTGAGCCATTTATCCTTTCACTTATATTTTTTAAATTCTTTATGCGTATACATATAAATATCCTCATTTTCAGCTTGTCGGTGCAACATTTTTCTTCATAATTCCACTCACGTTCATTCTTGTCACGAGTGTTCATGGGATTGTTCTAAGCGAACTATTGCCCGGCCCTGTTTTTGCGGCTCTGCGATTCATATCTATCGTAAGTACTTCACCACATACAAATACAATCACATACACATACGTACAAACACATACAAAAACAATTGGAGCTGTATCATATTTTTCCGTATCCGAGAAGTGCTTGCTTACAGTTGCTACTGGTGCTGGACGCAGCGCAATTCTCACTCGTGTTCTTTATTCGCTGTTCAATACATCGGCAAATTGTGATTCGCCGGATACGAAAAATACAATTCTTCAACGGTTTTTTCTGTTTCTCAAACGACAATTCTGAAATTCCGAAATCCGTAATAACACTGAATTGATGAAGTATAGAAAGCATTCTTAGAAATCGAGAAATGTATCGTTCATATTCAATTATTTATTGTGCGCATTATTGTTCGACTGATCGTTAACACAATACAAATGATTATATTCATGTGAGAAATATGCCAATGGCAAAGCGACCCTAAACTTCAAGAACTGAATTATAGAACAGATTCGGGGCAAATCTACCTAATCACTATTTTGAAACGACTTCTCAGTATGATTTCCCCGAGTCGCAATCAACAATCTAAGCGGTCTAGTCACTGATGGCGGCGCTTCGGTACGGGTTTGAGTTGGATCGCGAACACTTCTTGGATATTGCGTTCAGGTATCATCTTAGTGATCTTATCATCTTATCTTATCATCTCATGTACACAAAAAGGATGATTTGAGGATGAACACGATCATGCCATTCGTCTCGTCACTGACCATTTATCCGGCCCACCTGTACTTGCTTGCGGCCGGCATTCCGGGGATGAAGAGCGAAATACGCGCCGCATACATTATTAATCTCGTGAGTATATCGTATTTGAGCATCAAATCGTAATGAATCGCGCCCGAATAAGGAAAACTTCCAAGCACACAAAGGCATTGCAACGAGCACATAACGGCCGTAGATTCTCACAAACGCAAGCTGGAATTACAGCGCCGTTTTATTATACTCCTTTGGAAAGGAGAGATGTCTCCCTGTGTGCTGTGTTCGTTCGCTATTGCGAAAGTCACGCATATTTCAAAATGGGAGTGCAACAACAAACCTCAGAGCGGCGGTGAACCCTTCCAGCCGATCAGACTCCGCCGAAGGACTGGGGGCGAAATTGGCTGGTATATTACATATCCGCGTTTTCTCCAGGTCGCGCACGTCATGTTCGATTGGACGTACTGCTTCTTCGCTCGAGCGTACCAATTTCCGCCCTACGGACTGTTCTACTGCGAGGGTGTGTTCAGCGCATTGGGCCTGAGCAAGCGAATCATTATGGTTAGCCGATCATCTTGGGCATTGAACTTGGTCATGGTTCTACTGCGAGGGTGTGTTCAGTGCGCTCGGAGCAGACAAACGAATCATCATGGTAATGCGAGTATTTGCGTCTGTCTATCCCTACGAAAAAGTGCATTCTGCAGCAGGGAATGAACTTTTTTTTTAAATTTTAGCGTAATTCAGGCATCGCTTGCGTGGACAGCGACCCTATCAATTGCCGTCTTCTTCATTCTGATGGTGCAGCTGCACCAACTCACCGTTGTCGACAGGAAAAGCCGCTGGAAACTCTCGATACCGTGAATTTGAATTCCATTTTGGTGATCTCTGGACTATTTCAGAACCCAAATGATGATTTATTCTATA
Source organism: Pristionchus exspectatus (assembly GCA_911812115.1). NCBI lineage: Eukaryota > Metazoa > Nematoda > Chromadorea > Rhabditida > Neodiplogasteridae > Pristionchus > Pristionchus exspectatus. Next base: position 5,381,400 of record OU461582.1, read on the forward strand.
CTCGCGGCATTCTGCCTCTTTAACGTTGTCGGCTTCGTCGTGTTCGGCGCAGACGTCGAAAATTACGAAGAACTTGAAAAATTACGAAGAACTTGAAAAATTACGAAAAACTTGAAAAATTACGAAGAACTTGAACAAAATTACGAAGAACTTGAAAAATTACGAAGAACTTGAACACGCTTGAAACAATTGTCATTGAAGGAAGCGGACCTTGCATGGCTCGTGCAAAGGGGCGGTACGCTGCTGCTGTTTGGAGAGCCAGGCAAAACAAGCCAATTCCGCATGGGTCAGCACTTTTCGATTCCTTGAATTTTGAGTTGAAGCCCGATTCAGAACTCCGATTTCTGCTGTTATCCACCGTTATCTTCTTGCCGTGTTTTTCACTCTACGTTGCCCATGCGCTAACCTACCTACGTAAGAATAGACAGGTGTGTGTAACGCGTTCGCAATGGTAAAAAAATTAGTGCCTTCAATTCGCACACTGCTACCCATCGATACTCATTCGCGTTCTAGGGCTTACCGAGAATTCATGAATATTCAGCATGTCGTTTCCACGAAGACCCAACTGCTCACCAAGCGCCTGTTCGACACTTTTAGCACGCAAGTAAGCAATTTTTCCCCTGTTGTCACGTTTATTTCTCATTTGAATTACCCCTTGTTTACAGCTGGTTGGCGCCACTTTCTTCTTCATAATTCCGCTTACGTTTGTGCTCACATCGAGCGTTCACGGGATTTATCTGAGTCAGCTGCTGCCAGGTCCGCTCTACGCGGCACTACGATTCTTCACAACGGTACGACCACGGGGCGCTGAGAAAATAATAAACTATGATATTTGTCGTATAAAGCAGGTTTCCGCAAGGGGGAAGCTCCAAAGTGATCATTCAGGGCAATTATGATATGTATTTGTTTTTTTTTAAATTGTGTTTTTAGGAGTTTCTTGTGCTCGACGCTGCCCAGTTCTCACTCGTGTTCATCGTGCGCAGCGCTACGCATCGCAAAATTATCCTCCAAAGATTGCGCAAATTTCAAGCAACTTGGCTCGAACGTAACGCAAAGGCCAATCACCACAGTGACTGGCTAGATTTTTTTAAAAATATCTATATTGTTTTCGTATATTGCGTAAAAACGCTAATTCGTAGCCAATGTTCACCACAAACAGCATAAAGAATGAGCGATTTATCCGGGCATAAATGTTGACGAAATACTACCACGGTACGACGGACGCTCGTCGCACATTGTTGTCCTTGTCCGCGGCGAAAAAGACTGAAGGTCGTCGAATTGCGGAGCTGATTTTCGCAAACTTCCAATGTCGCGCATTAATCACCAGAAACACGATCACGGTCTGTGTGGTGTTCAGCTCGAGGAACAGCTGTAATTATTATTATTATTATTATTATTTGTTATCTGGTGGCTGTCTCGTGCCAATGTAATCTGGTATTACTACTGATTGATTGCCTTGGATATCGTATACTTCCATCTTCTTTCTCCTTGCGGATCAACAAGAAAAGCTAGCTAAGGTCAAGAAAGGCCCCATATAATAGTGCAAACGACTGACAATGCTCATGAATCGCATCGTTGAGAGCAGTGAGCCGGGTAGGAAGCCGCTGAAATCGACGATGCTCGTAGTCACGATGGTACTTATGGGAGTGAGAAAGAAGAAGGTCGCCCCAAGCATCTGAAAACGTCAAGTAATAAATGTGAACCAATAAAAGGCATAATTTGCGACCTGGAAACTGAACGTGATGAACATCCGCCGGGTGATGAGTTGCGTCTTGGACGATTTTGAACTCTGATTGAACGATTAAATTCGGTCGTGGTAAGCAATTCACTAGAGTTCGAAATACGGGTAACCGTCTCTTCATTCCGCACACTCTATAGCCTGTCTGGGCTCTGTAGTAGAAGAAGGGTCCGAAAAAAATAGAAAGGTCCCAAAAATGAAAGAGAGGTCCCAAAAATGAAAGAAAGGTCCCAAAAATGAAAGAGAGGTCCCAAAAATGAAAGAAAGGTCCCAAAAATGAAAGAAAGGCCCCAAAAATGAAAGAAAGGTCCCAAAAATGAAAGAGAGGTCCTACGAAAGAAAGGTCCCAGCGTATCATGAAAATAGAAAGGTCCCATAGGATAGAAAGGTCCCAAAATTGAAAGAAAGGTCCCAAAATAGGGCAAAAAAATAGAAAGGTCCCTTCCACGATAGAAAGGTCCCTTGGTTTCAAAAATGGTATGACAAGACAGTGAAAAATAGAAAGGTCCCATAATGATAGAAAGGTCCCAAAATAGAAAGGTCCCAAAAACATCATGTGAAAATAGAAAGGTCCCAAAAATTGTGTTCGAAAATAGAATGGTCCCATAATAGGTGTTCGAAAATAGAAAGGTCCCTACTCAGGAATATCTTCTCTGTCCCCCTTCTCTGTCGGGCCAGAATGCTGTGAAAGGAAATAAAAAATAATGGTCCCTCACTTTAGATATTCTAATGGTCCCAAAATGTCAAAAATAATAGTCCCAACAGATTTCTATAAATATAGCGATCCCATTGTTTTCTGCTCTGATTTTTCGACTATAGGGGGTAGTGCGCTAGGCACCATTTCCAAGCGTTGGACGCCACTATGCATCTATAGAAAATAAAATGCTTAGGCTTAGGCTTAGGAAATACGCATGCTTAGGCCGGCGTTTCGCACATTTCCCCGTACAACACGCAGCTTAAGGAGGCGTCCCTCAAACCTTAGGCCGGCGTTTCGCACTTTTCAGGGTGCGACCTTTCATTGCAGTATTTATGGGAAAATACTCTAACGCCGGCCTACGCTGCGCGAGAAGCCTCCCTAAGCTGCATGTTGTACGGGGACATGTGCAAAACGCCGGCCTAAGCATGCGTATTTCCTAAGCCTAAGCCTAAGCATTTTATTTTCTATAGACATTTAGAGTCGTCCAACGCATGAAAATGTACTATGCTATAGAGATAAATGCACAAGGCACAAATTTTGCTCCTGAATTTTTTTCGATTTTTTGACTGCTTGTTTTGGGACCTTTCAATTTTTCAAATCTCCTTTTGGGACCTTTCTATTTTCAAACGCAGTTTTTGGGACCTTTCTATTTTCAAATGCATTTTTTGGGACCTTTCTTTTTTCAAATGCATTTTTTGGGACCTCTCTATTTTCAAACGATATTTTTGGGACCTTTCTATTTTCCATCTGTTCTATAAAGGTTAGCGACCTCTCTATTTATGGGACCTTTCTTTCAATTTTGGGACCTTTCTATCAATTTTTTGGGACCTTTCTATCAATTTCGGGACCTTTCTATTTTTGGGACCTTTCTATTTCTTTCAAATTTTTTTGGGACCTCTCTTTCATTTTTGGGACCTTTCTTTCATTTTTGGGACCTTTCTTTCATTTTTGGGACCTTTCTTTCATTTTTGGGACCTCTCTTTCATTTTTGGGACCTTTCTTTCATTTTTGGGACCTCTCTTTCATTTTTGGGACCTTTCTATTTTTTTCGGACCCTTCTTCTACTACAGAGCCCCTGTCTGACCGGTGAGAGAGTGGGTGAAATGAAGAGACGATTACCCGTATTTCAAACTCTACATTTCACCTGTCCATTCTTGAGGAGAAAGACCAGCGCATGAGCGCAGAAAAAGATGAAGAAGGGGAAAAACAGCGTTACGAAGCTCGCGCCCAACAAGTACTCTGAAGTAATAATATTATTGTCGAACTTTGCCATTTTTCGAACCGATAATGAACCCGGTTGCTTTGCCGGGTTCTCCGAATAAAACGAGCGTTCCGCCGCGCTGCACCAGCCAAGACAGTTCCGGTTCCTGCAAACGAGTGTATTACAGTGCGACGCCGACCTCATAACTAGAGTTGGCTAAACGATACTCTACATGTGGCAGGTTTAGCTCCCCCTACGCTCTATGCCCCTGAGATCGGAAGCACTCTCTTCATTCCGCATGCTATTCGCATCTAGGGAAGAGCTAGGGGAGGGGGAGCTAAACCTGCCACGTTTACAGTATCGTTTAGCCAACTCTACTCGTAACCAACCTTAACGAGATCGTCGTAATTGCCGACGTCACTAGTGAACGCGATAAAGCCAATCATATTTGCTACACAGCTAATCGTAAGGGACGCATAAATAAGGCGCTGCATCCTGAAAACAAACGCATTACCTGCTGCGCTGCGTGTAAAAATACTCTCAATATCACACAACGTCAATGAGTATCTGGAAAGGCTCGCCTCTCTGATATTCTCCATCTACTGAATGGATCGGATATCGTCAATTGGTGCATGCGCATCATTAGCACGTAGAATGTGATCACGTCTGTCATTATCGCCGTGCCCAGGGCGCCCTGACAATGAAGTGAGGCATTTCGGAATCCGGCGTAACACGTTCTGGCCCTAAAGGTCGCAAAAATGATACGTACGCCAAGTTGATGCTGAATAGCGCTAATGCTGAATATCATACATATCAGCGTGTGTAGTAACCACCAGATACAAAAAAATTCTTTAAAAAATTCTCACCACAGCAGAAGAATGAATATGCGCTTTATCGGGTGAAAATGTTTTTTTCTAAATTTTTTTCAAGCGACAAACCATGATGAGTCGCTTGCTCAGGCCGTGCGTGCACAGCACGCCCTCGCAGTACCACAGACCGTACGGCGGGAGAGGGTACACTCGAACGACCACTGCGAAGATCCAATCGAACGCGACAAGGGAGATCGAAAAATGACCAATTGATAGATATGTGCATCTTTGAGATTATGCTTGAGGGTTGCAAATTGGTTATTGAGCACATTTTTTTAAGCGCACGCTATTTCTTGTCTCGAACGGTTCAGCACTTTAGGGGAGTAACCCAAAGTAGAAATAGGGAAAACGCACCAAATTGATAATATACGCGGCGCGAATCGTTCGATCCATGGACGGTCCATGCGATATCAGCAAGTATGCAGCAGCCGGATAAATGGTCAGCGAGAACAGGATGGGCAGCACCGAGTTGACCCTGAACATCAATTCAAAATTTTCAGCGATTTAAAGTTCAGACACACCAGAATACAGTATCCACCAGGAACTCGCGATCGTTGTCTAGGCCGTACAGCATAGCGGATGAATGTCTGAAACACCAATGCTTACGGAGCTGATAGGAGAGGCGAATAACAATCAAGAAATAATTCAGCGAAAGCATCTGCTACATCTCATTTCCGTGTTGCCTGGACATCGTAGAGAAGAATGCACACCGACACACCACATTCGAACACTTGAGAGTTACTCGGAAATTGCCGAACAATACGCATGCTATTTGTGTGTGAGAGATGTGTTCTCGCTACTGGAAGTGCAAATCGATTTTTATTATTGCCCGAATTCAGCTGTTCAGTGCTTAGCAATTACGAGGAGACCAGAAAGCTTATTCAATTACGGTAAATAGACACAAGAACTCTTCATCGAGACTGAAAGAGGCCGAGTCCAATTAATATAGTTGCCGTCAGAACGCAGATTATCGTGTCGAGCACTCGAGACAACATCACGTACACACCCTGCGAACAATATGAGCTATCTGTGGAATGGGCGAAACTCACTTACGATAGTTTTCTTGAGAAAGGGCACTGTGAACGATGGTTGTGGTCTGATCTGAGATACCAAAATTATTGTTTTTTCAAAGTTTTTTTCCATCAGTAAGCATCCACGCGGCATGCTCACCTCGAGATTGCGGCCTGCCCAAAGCATGCCTGCCCGGCTGACAAACGTGAGCGTAAGTTGCGCAAGACCGAGCGCAGCCATGATTACTGAACATATTCTGCGGAGAGCTTGCCTTCGAAGTGCAAAAAAGAGCCAATATAGGTATTTTGAAAATTCTGAAAAAATTTCCTTATATGCAACTTTTCACGAGGAATCGAATGAAAATAACCAAAAATGCCGAATAGTTCGAAAAAATTTCAGGGCAGTCAGTTTTATGGTAAAAATCATGCATGACTTTATTCTAAGGATGCGTACTACTACTATGCGTGCTTGCTATAGTATTTTTTCAGAACAAAGGCTGCCATAAAAATTTCATCGAGATTGCTCAAACTTGGGGCTCCTGGTTCCTCGGGGGGATCGTTTTCATGCAATCTCTCAGAAGACACGTGCTATAGCATTTTTTCAGAATTTATTATTTTTCCTTGTACGGTCACTAGGTGAATTTGCTTAGTTCTCTCAGATAATGTCTCTTGTAAAATTGAGGAATGACGGAACTAGTATAGTTGTTCAAAGTCTATCCCTCACCGACGAGCGGCAGACCGTCGCTCGACGCGGGCACCAGCTCCGCGATCCGGCCCAGCGTCCTCATGAGCGCATACGTCGCTATCGACAGGGCGGCGAAGGCGAGTGCGTGCGCGTCGTGCCCGAGGATGAACGTCGTCGTCTGTGCCTGCCTGCAAGGACAGGCTTCGACCAGTTTCGACCAGTAGTTCTTTGAAATCCTCAGAAGCATCCGTATAGTCCTTCTTTCCGGACGGGAGTATTACGCAAATTGTGACGCACACAGCGCACGCGAGTATCGGGTAGTCGAGCAGCCACCGGTAGCGCCAGGCCGTGCGTCGCGCGAACACGAATTGGAACGTGAACATGCGCAGGTTGTACGTGGCATTGCTAAATCGAATATATTTTTGATAATTCAATTCATTGATTACGTCAGGCCACAATGCTCAGGCAAACATGGTCTGATATTGATGATGATATTTGAAGGGAGTCGCTAAATCAGGCTACTTGATTAGCATTAGTTTTTTTGCCTCCGTGAAAGGTAAAGGTTGATTCACGTCAGGAGTTTTTACAGTCGCAAGATAGCTCTAGGTGGGACCCGCTGGTAACCAGTACCAGTGATGAACGTCGATGCATGCACGCCATTTCTCCATACTCGATTGGTGCAGGCGATAGGAGAATTCACCCGTCTGAAAACGTATCGGGTAAACGTAATAGTTTTAATGTTTTGTAAACCCGTTTATTCGGCATGTTGTTGAACACATCTATTATAGTGTCGTTGATATGCGTGGTGAGGCTGCAATTGACCATTCACAAATTGGAATTTGGGTAACAATCTCATGTTTTCGAAGAAAGTTTGACATTTTACAACAAAAAAATTACGGCAATTGTGTGCTTCTCCTCTTTTTTCCACTAACTCAGGACAGGTGATTTACACGCCGCTTGACTAAAAGAAACACAATTCATGAACTGACTCCATTGCGTGCCGCATCTCCGCTACGAGATGACAGGTGTGCTCATCGTACGGAAAGCTTGTGAACACAAAATTGCAGGCAATACGAAGCGAAAATGGGACCTGCCGGAAGAAACGGTTGATATAGCAACCATAACTACTACAATAAAAACTTTTTAAAAAATACAAAAAAAAAGAAGATAAATACCGATAAAATCATCGATCCATCGCTTTTTATCGTCAATTGCGATGCTTCCTCGATCAAATTGTAGTACTCCTGTTGCAACACGTAGTTCTCCCGGCCAATATGCACACTGGAAGCAATATTTTTTACTTAGGAATTTTGTTTGATGATTCCAAACTTGCCCATTGAACTGTGGCTTGGGCAGCCACGGCAGGTACGGAGCGTAGTCGGGCACCATTCGAGAGATTATGCTGATTAAATTTATTATTTTAATTAATATATTATAAAAATAAATATTAATTGACACATTGCTTACTCGACGCCCGGATGCGCGCTCGTATTCCACACGTAGTGCGGGTTCGTCCATCTCTGTAATATTTTTTAAACATCGATTATCAAAAAATGTACATGGCCATACCACTACACTACCAGGCGCGGTTGTCTCATGACAACTGGAAAATCGCCTTGATCGTGGAAAACTAAACTTTACCTTTACCTAATCAAAAATAGATACAAAAAAAATACAAAAAACAAAAAAATAAATAAATAAGAACGAACAAAGTGAACGGCCCCGTGCGCGTCAACCGTCTCCGCTTGCTCGTCCTGGAAATCTGTTTTTTTTTCAATAGAAAAGAGGGTTTGAGCTCGAAAAAACGCGGTCGCCATCACTCCATTTGCAACACATATTCTCGACCGAGCAAAAAGGGCTGTGACCCTCGTAGGGTTGTGCAGTTTCGGAGAATAAAGCGAGCGAATATGACAGACATTGGGGGGAGTCGAACGTGACGCCCCGAGTGACCCGTAATGCTCTGTCTCGAGGGGTTTAGAAGGGGGGAGTCAACATTTCACCAAGTTCTCCACGTGCCCGAGATGCGCGCCCACGCTCATTTGGATGGGCGACGAAGCGGCATCCGCGCTGAATTTCGAAAATGCCGACTTCAGGATCCTGAATTTTTTGTTGAGTTTGAATTATCGTAGGTCTAATCTTCATTTCGCAAGCTATCGAGTCCGACCGAGTAAAGGGCGCATGCAATAAAGAGGCGATCGCCCGCATTCCCGAAGATGCACGGATTGCGATGAAATTTTGGGAATTTTTAGTGCCATTTCGAAATCAAGTACCCGTGTCATTCGAACCCTAATTCCTCTACTGCTCACTCCTGCTCCTGGTCGTGCTCGAAGCGAGCGAAGGTGGCCGTGATGTCGTCGACGGTCGGGAGGTGCAGCAGGTGCGTGAGGGCGGCCAGCCCGTTGAACAGCTCCATCTGGGCGCGAATTAGAGTTCGAAATACGGGTTATCGTCTCTTCATTTCACACACTCTCTCACCGGTCAGACAGGCGAGAGAGTGTGCGAAATGAAGAGACTTTAACACTGTTAATACTTTTATCCTGACATCAAGGCAATGTGCCTCCAGCAGGAAACATCTATAGGGAGGGGATTGGGATCTTCGTGCTCATCGTCAAAGGGTCAACGAATGGTATCTTCTTTGCTTCTGGACGCGAATCGAGAGGAAATCGACAAGTGAAAGGCATCGCCAGCGGAGCTCGAGCAATGATACCGTCGTCTCTTCATTTCACTCTCTCTCTCTCTATCGGGCGAATGTGAGTGCGCAAAATGAAGAAACTGCGGTTGCATTTCTCGAGCTCTAATCGCCAGACGACAAGAGCGGAGACATTAGGAAAGAGCCGTTGATAATCAACGAAAAAATAAACGAAATCAACGAAAAATCAACTGATCAACGAAAAAATAATCAAACAGTAGTTGGCATGCTCAGTTTATAGTAGGGGGGGGGAACAAAGAGGAGACGTAATCATAACAGTGCTTGGTGTGACTCATCGTTGAACGCTGTGATTTGTTGGATAGTAGATACAGTTGCTGATACTTTTTCTGTGTCGCTTTCTGGGCACTTATCGAGAAGAAGATTTTCTTAAATTTCTGTAAAGTTAGACATTTCGACCTCAGGTCAGGGTAGATCTTTCTTCCACGTCGATGTTTTGATCCTTTTCTCTCCACGATCGATAAAATAAAGTTCAAATTTATATTGTCAATACTCGGCTTTCAATTCCAGCTGGTGCGACAGCTGCTTTAGGTAATAGGAGAGAGGGAAGTATTCGCTCGTGTCGATTCCGTCACGTAATGAATCCTCTCTCCATCTTCCTCCATCCAAACCCAGATGTGTTCACTGTACTACGGCCGAATAACCAATCGTTCTGGCTGATCCTCTTTGTACGCTACGATTTGTTGAAAGAAACGCGCTATGTATACTTCGTTTCCGTCATTTTCGAGGTACAGATCTCGTACATTTGATAAAAATAACAGCCTTTTAGATTATTCTTTCGTGTTTTGGCTACGTAGTCCACGGTCGATCCATTTGGACTCTGATTCAGCATAAAGTAAGCGAAGACATCAAATAACAAACAATAAAAAAGACTTTCAGATTCTACATTTGAACTTTATGGTCATATGGCTGAATTTGTACGTTTTCCTGATAGTTGCGACGCTTGTGCGACTAGTGCTTTTGATCTATGAAATTGGGCTGATTCAGGTCGAAGGTGAGTTTTCTCAATAAAATTCAATTGCGAAAAAATATCAGGTCTCTCCGACTTTCCAATTCCACTACTATGCACAATGCGACTCGCCATACTCATTCAATCTCTATTCTTTCTTCCCTTTGTCGGAATAGAACGGTTCGCAATTTTCTCTATAGAATTCAGAATTTAGCATGAATTCAGAATGAAGATTCCCTAATGTGATTGCAATCTCCTTTGTTTCAGCCTTTGTGCAAGTATTTTCGTCGCTGATTATGAGAAGCACAGGCGTCTGCACATTTCCGTCATTTTAATCGCATCCTTAGTTACTCTGAGCATGACAATATCGTATTTTTGTGTGACAGGTGAACAACCTTGGGGTGAAAACACACTTGTTGTTCTGAACTCTCAAAAAAAGTGCCGTTCGTTGGAGGCACATTTCGGCACATTTTGGGCGCCTATCAGTAATCTGAAGAACCTAAACTTTAAGGATTGGTTAACTGCTACACTGCCGTCATTCTGGGCTTTCTGCCGAACGCAGTGACAGCTACTGTGAGACTTTTCGTTAAGCAAATACTCTATGTCAACCTTTGAAGGCTAGTGTGTTACAAAACCGATCTAGCGTCGCCAAAAATTTCCAAATTAAATTATTGTTTCGCTGCTCAGTTGCAATTATGGCCCGAATGGTGCAAGGCGCCAGCGCGGTCATTCAAAGGGTACCGAGTTCAACTTCACACCTTTACCTATTGCAGTTGCACCCGTTCCTGCTCAACTACAACAAGCGGCGGCATCGTCGTCTGAACGACGCTATCAGAAGGCACGACGTCGACGAGTACTCCCTGAGTCTGCGCGTGCAGCTAAAAGAGAACATCTGGAGTCTCGAGGTCACATTTTACTTTTTTTTGTTTGTTTTTCGCAATTACACTGCAGTGCGCATGCACAAACCGCCGCACCAGCTTGATTCTGCCCGTTTGTCGCAAAAGCTTCGCGCAAGAACGGCAGAAAGGGGAGGGGGGTGAAGAGGTCGATTCTTCAACCTGACAACCCCCATTTCAGAAAGTGGAGCTCGGCATGTACATCCTCACAGCGGGCGTCCTGTTCGAAGTGCTACTCATCTTCGTGCCGGTCCTCTGCTTTTCCCACTCACTGGAGACGATTCAACTGTGGACGTGCGCCGCCAATGTCGGACTGGCCATGTAAGACATTTAGGAAATCAAATCTGGACAATGATCATTATAACAAAAATAATTAGCCGCACTGACGGTATGATTAGGGGAGGGATGAAGGTTGCCCTACGCGATACCGAGTTGCTAACCGGCGATGGGGTGGCTAGCCCGCCCTTGCGAGGATAATGCCAACTTCCTTTACCTTTACCTTTTTTACCTTTATACGACGAAACAGCGTGAACAGGCCATTTCCAACGTCCAGCGGAACAATGAATCGACACTCTTCCAGATCCATCGCTGCCGCTACGCCCGCCGGTCCAGTGATCATCGCGATTCACACGGGCAGTCATCCGCGCTACCTGCGATGGTATCTGGGCGAGTCGAGGTGAGCGATGTCGCAAAAAATATAAAAAGAAGTCAATACTACATGCGTAAGCAAATCAGTAAGTTTTATTTAAAAAAAAAAGATAAAAAAGCAATATTCTGAACGAATGCAACCTCAGAGAATTTTTCTAAGAAAATGCAGAGATGCAACAGTAAGAAAGACATTCAGAGCGAAGGGAGTTTCGGACGGAACAGGCAAGCACATGGACGTGTATTTCATGCAGCTGCACAAGCAATGGACTCACACTTCTTGACCCACGAATCACCTCTAATTATTAAAAAAAAAGCTCTGATGAGCACTTCATTGAATGCGATACATCGATGAACTGTGAAAACTGAATTTAAATAAATATTGCACGCTTCTACATACTTTACGCGAATTGGCTGAAAAAATTTTTTTTCGAGAACACAGTTTACGAACAGTTTTTTTGCACAGAATCACATGTTGATGGCCATTACAGCGATGATCTCATGAGATGTGCAGGTGTTCAAAACACCCAGCGTATTTCTCAACTACCACAATTCAATTTCCACTTGCACGACAGGTGTTCTGAAATAGTCCGCTCTCATTCATGTCGCCGACATCGCACGATGAATGCCCTCTCGTCGTCCTTTCTTCCGGATCCCGACGTTTTTACCGTATCCGGCGAGAATAATCAGTCCTTCTGGCTCGTTCTCCTTGTTCGCTTTGATTTGCTGGAGGGAACGCGCCATGTTTACTACATTTCCGTCGCCTTGGAGGTGTAGATCTCGTACAATTCATGAAAATATCTCGTTCTCAGATTGTTCTCTCCTGTTTCGGCTATTTTGTGCACGGACGGTGCATACTATTTTTGATACAACACAAAGTAATTCAAGAGTATGACCATTCAAACGGAAGATATTGATAATTTAGATTCTTCATCTGAACTTCATGGTATTAGTGGTGAATTTCTATGTTTCCATGATATTTGGATCGCTTATGCGTCTAATTCTATTGATTTTTGAGATCGAGCTAATTGAAGTAAAAGGTGAACTCGTATTCCACACACATACCGCCCATAACGCACATTATCTCGTGTGGTGAATAAAGAATAAAGAATTCCCCCTAATTCGAAGACGAACATTTGCCAGGTCTGGATGCATGGCCGATTCCGATGCTTTGTACGATTCGCTGTGCAACATTACTACAAGCGCTATTCTTTTTAGCGTTCGTCGGAATCGAACGGTACTGATCATTTTCATGATTTGATTTACCTAGACGAAGAAGGCGATTGTAAAATACGTGAAGCTTGAACGAACGATGAAATCTCATTTTGCAGTTTTTGCGCCACCGTTTTTGTTGCCGATTACGAGAAGGCCAGACGACTTCACATTTCCATAATCTTGGTTGCGTCCATGTTCACTCTGAGCATGACGATTGCTTACTCTTGCGTGACAGGTGAGTTTTCGCGCAGTGAAAACACCGAATCCACTCGAAATCAAACGATCATGGCACACCACTCGTCCGCTTTCGCACATTTGAACACAACTTGAGCACATTGTACTTGCAAATGCTAAATAGAATGTGTCTTAGGCGTTCTTAATTGCTACTCTACAGTCGCGCTGGGATTCCTACCGAACGTTGCATCTGCAATTGTGGGTCAATCAACACTCCTTCCCGGCAAAAATAAATAAATAAAAATAATGTTGTTGCTCAGCTGCACCCCTTCCTTCTCAACTACAACAAACGTCGTCATCGTCGACTCAATGAGGCCATCAGAAAGCACAGCATTGACGAATACTCGCTCAGTCTTCGCGTACAACTAAAAGAGAATATCTGGAGTCTCGAGGTCTCTAAAATTCATGTCACTCATAAAGCCGAATAGCGCACCGCGTCCTCCTCTTGTACACCAAAACGCCCGTAAGGGGAATTGGAAGTGACTAGATCACGCGGTTAAGTAGGTCCGAAGAAGAGATTAGGCCTCCGGACTGAATTGGCCTCATAATCACTGGCCTAGCAGTGATCTCCCGCAGGACGCAAGTGCCTTGATTAACGGGATGACCTTTACCTTTTTACCATTACCTCCTCTTTTTGAAGAATAGGAAGGGAAAATACACAAGCTCACATACCAGCCCTACTCGAGATACATTTAGCCCTGTTTCTTACCTTTACCTAGGGGCCACAACGCACATAGCCGATTTTACACGACGGGGTCAAAAGTATATTCAAACTATCCCTCATGGACCCAATAACATCATGCTTTTTACCGTTTGTCGATATCGTGTCTCTGAGCTGCGCTAGAGCCCGAGAAGTACGCGCGCATTGCACTGGGGAAGAGGAGGGAAAGGCGAGACGAGAGAGAAGGGGGCGGAGCCTAATTTGCGTGTGTCTCTCTCCCTCCCCCCGCCCTCTCGCTCGTCTCTCCCCGCGCTCAAGCCCAAGCTTTTGAAGCATGATAAAAATTTAATTTTTTCTCTAAAATTCCTAAAATATTCGTATTAGTCAGATAAATACTGCCCAAACAAAACTTTCCCACTGGAAGGCCTCAAAACGGCCTTTCCCTTCTTTTATATGCAAATTTGATCTACTTAGCGATGATATGCTAATTTTGGGCAGTGCTCAATCGATTGAGGTCGGCAGTAGCTATCCAACGCACTTTAGAATGAGCGATTTGGTTTAGAATGAAGCTTGGGCTTTTGTTTCTCGCTTTTTCGCGAGATCGTGTCTCACAAAAGTGGGCGGAGCTTGTGGCCCCTACCTTTACCTCTCTTCCTTTCCAGAAAGTGAGGGTCGGCCTGTACATCTTCACCATCAGCGTGCTTCTCGACGTCATGATCGTCTTCGTGCCGGTCCTCTGCTTTTCCCACTCAATGGAGACCGTTCAACTGTGGACGTGCGCCGCCAATGTCGGACTAGCCATGTGAGACATTTTCGAATTCGAAAACTTTACCTCGATCGGGCGCTGCGAATGTGGGACGAGCGGGCGATTTGACCTAATATTGCTCTATTGTGTAGAGAAAATGTAGGAAAATGTTCAGCCCTGTGGTGATAGTGATAACGTGGGAATATCGTACGATAATTGGTATCGGCCCCCCGTTCCAGGTCGATCGCTGCCTCTACGCCCGCCGGCCCGGTGATTATCGCGATTCACACGGGCCGACATCCGCGCTACCTGCGATGGTATCTGGGCGAGTCGAGGTGAGCGAGACTGCTGGATGACCAAGGGGATAGGGACCAGTGGGATGAAACCGAGTGCTGCGGAGAGAAGATACTCATGCCGTGGAAAAAGTCAAAGAGGAAAGCACAGATTTGAATTCCCGCAATTGTATATCTCGGCTCCCAGTGGTGCTAGGCACTTGAAATTTGGATTCTGGGGTGGTTTTTAGATTTCCACCCAGAATTCAAATTTCAAGTCGCTACCTATACGGGGAGCTGAGATATAAAATTGCGGGAATTCAAATCTTTCTTCTTCTCTTTGACTTTTTCCACAGCATCACACGCGCGCAAATAATGAAATCGGATGGAAATTCTGTAACACATTCAGGGCACAAAATGTATCGGACGGAAGCCGCAACGATAAGATGGACGTCTACTTCAGCCAACTGCACAAACAGTGGAGGGACAAAGCTTGAGCTCGTTTATGCTGTAGACACCCCCGAAATACGCAGTCAATAAGAAAAGGAACCGAAATGAGCCGGAAAAAGCTTCCGCTGTTGAAATTGATACGATAAGACTATACGTTCCTGTTGAAGAGCGCATCATTTGCATGGCATACAATTTATTCCGTGGGGATGCGCCTGTGGATAAACAGCGAACATCTTCACGTCTATTCCCAGGCATTACGAAAATTCCGCAAAGTCATAATTTTGAAGCCTACGAATCCGACGCCAAAATTCCAATAGGAAGTTGTCGATCGACACAGTGAGGAGATTTCGAAACTAAATGGGTGCTGGAACTCAATGTGCTGGTTAGCGAGCCATTGATTGTCTGGGAGAGGGGAAGGGAAGAGGTAGGGGAGAGGAGAGCAGGTAGATCACTAGCCTCCTCCCGGCCTCTTCCTCCCTCCTCCCTGCACGCAGTTCGTCAAAGGTCAGCTACGAGTGGAATGAAAAATATTCTCATGATAATCATCTTGATGTTGTCTGACCTCCACGTACTTCCTTCGCAAGGAAGCTGCAATCCCCTAGAAAAAAGTTTGTTTTCAGCTCCAGGCACTCTGGTGTCCGATTGTGAGTCTTGCACGATGCAATTACTCGCAATCACTACTTTGTCTAGACAGCGAGGGTAAACACTAATTTCACCCACGGTGTTTCCGTGTACCCAAAGAGTCGGTAAACGGATCTTGCAAGGAGAAATAGTGGGCACCGAACACAGTTCTGGGTGCGATCATACCTGTCCAGGTCTGTCGGCGACCCCTTTTTGACCACGTACCCGGGTTCATGGTCCCGAAATGCCCCACGTGGGGCATTTCGCGACCATGAACCCGGGGGTACGTGGTAAAAAAAGTCGCCGGCGGCGTGGACGCCTATGGGTGCGATAGTTCGAGGTGCTTCAGGGCAGACACACTGTCTTGTCTTGTCTGTGTGGGCGGAGAGTGATGCCGGCAGAACTTTTAGATTGCTCAATTTCTGCCCCCGGGTACACCGACGGCTCCTCCACTGCATTTTGCAGAACTCACAAGTGGTGTCACCCCTCTTAATTAGCAGCCCACGCGAGTCGCGTGTCGCCCCCTCCACTCATTATAGAATGGCAACAATTACCGCCTCTGTTGTGGTCGCGTGTTGTGTTGTGTTTCAGGGGGAAAAGTGTTTGTGAGGCCTAGATGCGATAGGTAACTTGCGACGATAACTTGGAGCTATCGTTTCGGTGAACCAAGTGTTTATGAAGCCTCTATTGCTGGTCCTACTCATTTCTTCTCTCACTGAACAGCAAAACGCATAAAATGCACAACACTTTATCATACATTACAAACGACAATCGGGGGTGAATCACTGCCATTCAGCAAACGGGGGCAGACACATATCAGTCGAAGATGGGGGGCTTTGGAAGGGCCGGAGAGCGAGCGCTTCAGTGGTGCCGTTTGGCGCGGCCTCCGTGCAGCGTGTGCTTGGACACGAGCGACAGCTGGTCGCGCACAGTCTCGTCCTTGGACTGCAAAAATATTCCATTATTACAGGATCAAACCTTCAAAAACCAAAAAAAAAAGAAACACGAATGAAAGTTATGAGTGTCTGGTAGTGGTAATAAATTCAATATTAGGAGCGCAAAGCATCAAATCTAAAACAACGAGGTGAAAGTATACTCCATTCGGACCTGAAAGTGGTCCAGACCCGCGTAGGCATGGCTGAGATCGCTGCCCGCCACCAGCGACGTCTTCCGGGCCCATACCAGGTTGTCCTTGCCGAGGATCGGATCGTCTGGGAAAGATCAAAGATCAGAGATCAGAGATTCGGCATCTCACCATTGGACCAGATGGAGGCGACAAAGTCGGCCTCCTGCTCGTCATCATCCTCATCGTTCTCATCGCTGTCGGCGTTCACCGCTCGCAGAACGGACGCGTAGTCGGCCTGAGATCAGTTATTTACTAATTAAAATCATCGTGACAATATCGCGTTCAGTCATTGGCGCGAAGCCGCGCGATGACGAGGAGCGGTCGAGGAGAACAGGGTGCGCGCACTAACTTGCTCGATATCGTGAGATTATTTCCCATTCCACGCGTAATTGACCTTTGACGAACTGAGTGGAGGGAGGAGGGAGGAAGAGGCCGGGAGGAGTCTAGTGATCTACCTGCTCTCCTCCTCCCTACCTCTTCCCTTCCTCTCTCTTCCAGACAATCAATACGCTAACCAGCACATTGAGTTTGCTGAGCATTTGAAACGCACGATAAGCAATCTCGATAATCTCTCTTGCCCACCTCGACATCGCACGTCGCCCCCGCTTCCATGCACGCGGTCATCGTCGCGTTCTTGCTGCCGCACGCGCCCGGCGCGTAGCCGGCCTGCAATTTCAACATTTAGTTGAATTTTCGACTAGGCGAGCTTTGGTAAATCGCAGAAGGGGGCGCACTGGCACACTACCTGGCCGCACGCCGGCGTCTCGGCGAGGCCGGCCATCAGGCACATGCACATGCCGTAGTTGGCGCCGGAGATGGCGACCAGCGCGTCGACCTTGGCCGAGATGGCACCGCCCAGGTTGCAGGACTCGCCGGCCAGGTGCATCTGAATCGGCGTCAAATTTGGACCAGGCGACCATTGGTAAATCGCAGAACGCAGCCACACCATGGCGCACTAACCGTGCCGCCCTTGATCGCTTTCCGCGCCAGCGTGACGCCCATCGAGTGCGCGACGATGTCGATCCTCTCCGCCTGAATAGATATCGAAAGTTAGTTGTCGATAGGCAAGGCTACCGTACCTGCGTGTACTCCAGGATCGCCTCAATGAAGCGGCGTAGCCCGAGCAGATTGCGGCAGGTGATGCTGCTGAAAATTCAAAATTATAGTTGATTTTTTGACTTGTCGACTATTGGGAAATCGCAGAACACGATGCACGCCGTACCTCTGCAGGGACTTGTTGATGTCCCGCCCGCCGTAGGTCAGCCCGTACAGCTCCGCGCCCGAATACTGGTGCGCCTGGGTACGGTAGTCTATTGTTAATGGTACGATATATGGCGGGATGGCCGAGTAGTGTAATGCGCCGCTCGCCATTCGAAGGGTACCGAGTTCAATCCCCCGCCGTGGCCAATCAAGCCTTCCCCCCCGGGGTCGGCAAATTGGTAGTGATCTCGGTTGCGAAAGGTAAGGCTACCCGAGAAAGCATAGGACAGCCGGGTATGTAGTCCGTCTAAACAGCTGGCCTTACCAGTGGGTCCCACCTATCGTTGTCGTACGACTGTAAAATCGGTTGACGTGGATACACCTTTACCTTTACCTTTACGATAGCTCACCACCAAGCTCACCGTCAACTGAGCTTGCTACGGTAACCATACTAGGGATGTCAGACGAATTCGAATACCCTAGTAACTACCGTACGTTGAAGAACTACCGTACCTTGAAGAACTACCGTACCTTGAAGAACTACCGTACCTTGAAGAACTACCGTACCTTGAAGTGCTCCACGCTCTTGGTCCAGCCACTAGCCATCGCCGAGTGGTGCAGCGCCGAGTCCGAGTTGCCGTGCACGAACACGACTGGCTGCTGCGTGAGCTGTGCAAGAGTACGACGTTTGGTAAAAGTCGCCGAGGAGACACACCACCACCACTACCTTCGAGTCCTTGCTCGCTCGTCCTCCGAAGGTGCCTGAGCTACCGTACTCCTTGTAAGCGGACAAGGTGTACTCGTTGCGCTCGGGGTTCCTGATATTTATAATATTTTTTATGAAATGTATGAAAACAACGATGAAAAACAGGCGATCTGAGCTTACTTTTCTAGGAATTTTACAAAATCCTCCGTGAATGGGCCATGTCGGGTTGCTGCGCTCGTAGCCAGCAGAGCAGTAAGTACGATAAGTTGTCCGGAAGTCATGTGAAGGCAGCAGTAGAAGAGGACTGCCACTGATGGCTTCTATCCCGAGTCGCTTCCCTTTTATACCCCTTCGGCCTGCTGCCTCTGCAGCAAAAGGTCGCACCAGTCTTCCCCTCCACTCGTCCTCTCGTCTCTCGCAGTTTCGCCCGCTATCTCGCGTGCGCTCGCCAATACATACACAGAGCATTCTCCGCCTCCTCCTCCTCAGTTTATCACAGCAGCACACACCACACACTTATGCCACAAGCTCAACGCCGATTTCCCGGAAAATGCTCGAAAATTGTCGGGTGTGTCGCCGGGCACCAAAGCAGAGATGATGTCGGGAGCAGAATAGAGGGTGGGAGGATGATATCAACTGCCCAGGCATTTATCTCAACCCGAATTTTAGAATGGACACACATCAACATGATATTAGCAGCTTGTCCATCTGGCATTTAGGTCAGCCGGAACCGGTTTTTTGGCGCCCAAGACATGATATCAGTCTCTATTTTGGCGCAAGGTTTTGTGTGGGAAGGCATGCGCGTTGTTTGCTGCTTGAACGCCCATTTTCATTATCTTTCGCGAACTTTACGCATCGTCTTTACGCAGGAGAATTGAATACTTTATGAGCTTCTGGTGTGTCTCACATTGTGTTTCGCGTTGTTCGCCAATTAATTATGCACTGATGCGTTTTCAAAAATTGTATCTTGAGCTCAGTAGTCGAATCGACGCCGTCATCAAACCAACACATCAAACCTTCGTCACTTTATTAGCTTTCGTATGCCTCGCTCTAATTTAATATCATGGGCTTTCCGGGAATTTGCGCGCGTTCGAGAGATCGACTCTGTAAGATTGCAGGAAATGTGGTTTGAATATGAAATTATGAGCAAATTTGCTATGTCAGAGTAGAGAGAGAGAAAGAGTGAGCATCTGTGCAGAATCACTGCACAATTTTGGACACTTGAACCTAATTGGTGTGGGCCATTCCAGAAATTGGACATTTTCAAAATGAAAGATTATTTCTCAACTACTAATTACTGAGACCAAAGGCTGAAAGTCTTCCACAAACCTGGCAAAGTTAAGATTTTCAAAAAGAAAAACAACCAGATTGAAGTATCTAATCTAAATGAAGAACAGATGTATGGCCTGATATTCGCTTTTCCAAAAGACACGTAGGCATGTTACGAAACTGTAAACAAGTACAAGCATGTCACGTGAGTTGCAGTTGTGTGAAATGAATGCAAAAAACCGTGCACCGGCGCGGCAAGCAAAACCACCAGTTATAAATAATGCAAGAATGTATTCTTTATGCACAGCGCTATAAATGATGTGAAAACGCATGCTTGAAGTGTATGCTCGAGCTAGCAGGATTTATTCAGAGGACTCTGTTCAACGGTGCTTGTGAAATCAGCGTGGCGGCTGTCTCTGAACAAAAGATGTATTCGTTGAAACAAGTTGACAACAACACACCTTTTCGATGCACTATATATTTACGAAATGGCGTAGTACTTGCAATTAGCGTGAATGAGTGCACGAATGAATTGAGCGAGAACAGAAAAAGCTCGGGGAGAAGAACCCCTTCAAAATCGTGTTTGCATTTAAAAAAAATAAATTCGCGCTGTTTCAACATCCTCACACCGTTCCACAACTTTGAAGAACATTGGCAGCACGAACAAAATTATCGGAATTGCGAGAAATATGCCAAAAATTAGGATCTGAAAAAAATGACACCACATTATTTATTTAGCACTAAATAGCCAGCAAACCTGAATAATCGATTGTCGCGTTTGCGATACCGAAACCGTAACTTTAACGCCTTGTAGTGAACTGAATGATTTTGTTTTCGAAACCTTTTTCACTGCATGCCTAAATGATCGAAACCTCTTTCTTATATGCTGCCGCATAACATGAGCGATATGACCGCCGCATGCGAATGCAAACGCTCCATAAATTGCAATGGTCGCAATGACGATGGCAGCATTTATCTGGAAAATTACAAAATCAGGAAATAATAGAACATTACGAACCCGAGCGATTCGAGCGCTCAATACGCCGAAATTGCGACCGGTCGCTATCCAATCGCAAATAGGACACAACTGCACAAAACGTGACATATGAAGCAACGAAAAGTGAATACCTCCTTGAGAATCTGCCCATAATCGTCAGAGGTTTGCATAAAGTTGACAGCACCGTAAATTATGGGAACTACGTTAACGCCTACCATCAAAATTAAGGAAATAACTAAAGAGTTAATTACAGTTTCCCAGTCTATTTATTACTTACAACTCCTTTTCGAAGAACTCAAAGAGAAATGAGAACCCGCATGCATCAATGATTGATGTCGATAGAATAACAGCAGTGTGAACAAACCGGAGATATTGACCATCATGAAAATGTATGCGCCCTGATCGTATTGGCATTGAGGATTGCTACTACTTCCTGATCATACGAAAAGAAACCAAAACGGGATAATGTGTGCGTTGCAAAGCCAGCTTATGCAGAAACCTCCTCCATATTCGGCATATATCATTGGTATGAACGCGATGTTAAAGTGCAGATTGAGTAGGAGGTACAATACCTAGAAAATGAGTATTTTCTTCTTTGAATGGAGAATTTTACCTGCAAGGAGGCTGTGATGATGAATATATTGCGATCGAAGGTTCGACGATGTTTAATGATTAGAAAAAGACAAAATGAATTGAGCAATAGTGTTACGATTCCGACTGTCAGGCAAAGAAGCCTCACTTTATGTTCGGGGACAATCAAATCATTCGACATGTAGCCTGAACTTGGAAGAGTGACAAACAACAATGAAATGCTAGCAAACATATTGTATTCGATTAGAAAAAGGCAAATGCAGGGAGCAACAGTCTGCTGTCAGGCAAAAGTTGATAATCAAGCATTTGATAATCAAGCATTAATGTTAACGTTTATAGCTCAAGGCGATATTTCTCGCGTAGCCCTGCTCGCTTGTTTTTCACCTGCCACCTTCCGATACTTTGAAAATGTCAAGGTGAATTTGATTTTGCCGTTTTTTGTTCCTGTGAGCACAAAAATGAACAAGCGAATTTGTAATGCATACGCACAGAAAACGACACTAACTAGTTAAAACGCGTTCTCTGTAAGAACTCAGTGAAAGGGGCCTGGGATGGCACAGTTTTAGAAAATTTTCTCATTTCGGGCTCAAACTACACCAACATAACCCCTAGGGAGGGTATTTACGATTTTTGAACTTTGATCCCAATTTTCTTGATCTTTGATCTTTGATCTCTCGAAAAATAAATTTCAGATATCAGTATCGTGTGATAGCTCATTCGAAAGAGCACAAAAAGTTATGTTAAAAACCGGAAGGACCTTAAAACCGGAAGGACCTTAAAAGGACCAATGCCTTAGACATGTGAAACGAGACGTGTGCCATTCTATTTCAGTCGATACAACTTGATTTGTACTGGTCCTGTAACTAATCAGAGAACAAATAGAAAGGGCCACTTCTCTGTTTTGGCCCAGCCACCCCTCCCTCCAACAACAGCTCCGAATGTGGAGCGGATTGAGAATGAAAAAGAAGAGAAGGAATTCTGGAGTTTCGGAAGAAGAGGGGAAAAGCAATCAATAGAGCGCGATTGAAGAGGCAAAAAAAATGCTAAAAAGGAAAGCTAATAAAGCTAATATGCTAAAATCACGGTCCTAAGATTGAGAATTCGCGCGACTGCTTCTGATTGAGCCTTTATTCTTGCATCGATCGGCACCGATTCAGGTAGTCGAACTGAATTTGGAACCACCCCATTAGGGCTGGCAAATGAAGAATCGAGATGCGCCCTTCATTTCATACATAGGTCAAATAAGTTTTCATAAAGGTACGAAACGGCATCATTCTTCATGAAGGGAATAGCGCACCGGCCGTTTCTTATTGAAGGCTTTGAGGGGAGAAATGAGAGGCGGCCCACTGCCATTTCGTCCATCATGAAGGGGAGAACGCAGACGCGCCACTCTTATTGAAGTGAATGGAGAGAGGGAATGAAAATCGTGCTTTCATTTGTTGCAATTCCCTTCATTTGCCAGCCCTACACCCGATTTCTTGAAATAAGAGTGAATTTCGCAGATTCTAATCTTCTTCATTTTCAGGTGTACGAGCCTACAAGCCGCGCGGTAGTCAACGAACAAGTGCCAACGAGCCTTTATTGTCAGGCTGCCAAAGTTCAGCAGTTACCTCGCAGCGTCCGTGTCAAATCTCGTCTGGGAAAGCGCTTGAGTTATATGAGATCTTCTTCGCTCCGTCTTGGGTAATGGTCCAAGCAAAGGAAGTGGGCCTAGTTCTGGCGAGAGTAGCAAGGTATCGTAACATTCAAATGCTCAGCGAAGACACTACGGTGTTTAGCGCATAATATGGAACGTTTTATTCGCTAGCTCAATATTGATTCATACTAAAATTCTCATTTTCTCAGTAAGTGCTACTAGCGCCTCTAGGAAACGATTAGGAACAAAAGCTAGGCCCGGAGACCCTCTAGTCAAGATGTGAAATAAACGAGGAATGGGAATACGCGGAACGGTTTATTGTTTTACGAAAAGGAAGCGAAGCGGGAAGTATCGGCTAATTGTTGACTGCAGATTTACGGGATTTCTCGAGAGACCGAGCTGCAGGCGAGAGACTTAGAAGATGAGAACGATGTGTCCGGTGAAAGCATTGCCGCTGCCCCCCATGCACCTTTATCTGTCGAAATCGCATTTTTCTCAGGGGAATCAAACTTCTTGTTCTACTTTTCTCAGGGGAATGACAATGAGTGTTCATGTTGTAGAAAACTATTCCTTTTTTCCGATTCATTTTGAAGACTCTATTCCGCGACATAACGTAGCCTCAAATAAGAGAATGCTACAAAGAGAATGAATCCTTATTTTTTTGCAAGGAATTCAGCTCCGATTTGCTGTTCCGGTTCAGATATCTACTACAAGCCTCGGCTAAACCTGTGTATGGATTAAATTATGCTGCCCATTTCGCAAATTGAGCCAATATCTCTGTTTGCGACTACCTGCTGATAGGAGATCGGAAATCTTCTTTGCAGAGAGAGAGCCAAAGTGATTCCTAACGTTCAAGAAAACTTTTTTCGATATAAAACTGAGAGTAGTTTAGCGATCGATTTAGAATTATTAAATAGGGAAAAACAATTTAATTGTGTTTTGATTATTAGTGGGGTAAATTGTATCGTCGTGCCACTGCTTGGTACATAAATAATTTAAACATATTCCATTAATCATTCAAATAATCATTTCAGGAAATATTTTCTCTATGAGGCGAATCGTTGCCAATAGGTTGGTCTAGATCATACATTCATCGCACTACTCTAGTCTTTTCGTGTTCCGATATTCTATAAGATGACTACTGTTTGAAGAGAGTATATTGCTGTTGTGTCAAGAGCTTTCGGATATCGTTGTCTCCACAGAAGTTCCAAAAAAAAATAAAGACTTCATTTTCCTTCTCC
Organism: Pristionchus exspectatus; assembly: GCA_911812115.1. NCBI lineage: Eukaryota > Metazoa > Nematoda > Chromadorea > Rhabditida > Neodiplogasteridae > Pristionchus > Pristionchus exspectatus. The sequence goes on from OU461582.1 coordinate 5,405,761, forward strand.
CCACTTGCATGCATCGCTGTCATTATCCAATGACGAAGGAGACGACGCCGTGAGCTGTTCAATCATACTGCTCTTTCCCAAGAAATACGGCGTTAAAGAAGGAGTAAACTCAATATTTTCGGGGGGTATCTGACGTCATAGGTCGATAGTTTCCGTAAACCACACTCCGAATATGAAAATTAGAACTCTCTAGCTCAACTTTGTACTGAGTTACACGCGCGCAAAGTTTCTACAGGGCACAGGCAAAATCAAGATGCGCGGTGCAAAGGGAAGGGGTCTAGGTCAAGACGCAGAGAAGATGGGAAGAGACAGGAGAGGAGCGAAAAACTCTCGCGTCTGTCACTCTCACCCTCTTACAGTACTTCCCCCTGATTGCACAGGGGAATTGCTTCCCAGAAATTGGAGTTTACGCCTTCTTTAACACAGAAAATTTGAACCGATTTTTTTATATTTAGCTACCGAACGTGGCTGACATGAACAGCTGATTGGAAAAATGGAAAAGACATTTCATCGGCTCATTCGCTTCGTTATTCCAGATGAGTTAGGGGAAGATGAGGGAAGATATTGCGGCAACCCTATTGGTGAGAGAGGGGGGGGGCGAATATTAACATGGATTACTGCGATGGATGCGATATCGGAAGTGGCAAATCCGCAATACGGATTCTCTTTCAATTCTCTACAGAATTTAGCAAAATGTCGCACTACCTCAATATGTGAGATAGGATTCGCCTTGAGATTTTGCATGATTCATGTCGTGTTATTTGCGCCCCTCCCCGTTTGGTGAGATACAGCAGACTACAGATGCTCGCGAATAAATTTATTTTCGAATGAATTTCGAAATTTCTGCCTCGCAGAAGAAAAAAAAAGGTCGAACAGCAGATCATGACACTGATTTGATTTGCATGGGAGTCATTGGTATGGATTAGCTTGATGGGTTGATCTTGATGGATACTGTACCTTCCCGTCCCAACTTTTTTGTTCTCGGCCTTCCGCAAGGGCATGCGCCACTGCTTTTGATTCATTTCACGATATTTTTTCCAACGAATAGAGCCCAACAACGGGGTGTTGTGATATATTACATAATCCACTTTTTTAAGAATGATTTTTAGACGCTTACGTAGCGAAAAACGGGTTTTTTCGTATTGATGACGAAATCGATTATTGACTTTTTATAAAAAAAAATCATCAGAAGTTGTTTGGTAAGGGTCATGATTTTAAAGTGAGTTGTGAAAGAAAATGAGCGAAAATAGGTATATTGCATCGACATTACGTCATATGGCATAGTGATTAAAATAAATAAATATTCCATGTTATGTTTGGGCTTACTCGAGGGAAGAAAAGCTCGATATTCGCCAACCAACGAAAAAGATCTAATCCGATATATTGAATGGAAAATCATCTTGAACAGTCATCTTGAAAAAGTGGAGAAGGTTTCTCCTTCATGAATAAAGTCTCACAAACTCTCGCCAACAAATAAGAGAAGAAGTGGGCGAGTCCTCCAGTCGATTCGATTGCACTTCGGCCAAGCGCATTCACATTCATTCGCTGCAGAATTCGTATTGTCAGATAATATAGCGGGTTAACGATTGCTTGGAATAGGCGCTTATATGCTTCATTAGTTGATTGTGAAATCTCTATGAAAAGTGCAATACGATATCATCCTGATTCAGCAGGACGACACTTTAGAAATGGGTATGGGTATAGATGACCAATGCATCGATCTTTGTTGTTTTTGTTTGCCATTTACAAATATATCCGTATTCATGTATCATATATTTTAACGAAATGAGCTGGCACGAAGCCTCTACAAGCCGCATTAGGTGTAAGGAATCCCACAGACACAGTCGCTGCAGCCCCCCCCCCTACTCCTATTTAACCCTGCATTGCCTGCCTATTTCAGCTCCGCCCACCTCAACCACTGTTGCCACCTCCAAACGTTGCCTTCCCCAAGTGGTCGTCTCCAGCGTCAATGTCGTCAATTCTGGTAAACATGGCCATCTTTGCGTTCCGGATGCCCATCGCAGTTTCTTGCTGATGCTGAAAAACTGTTCGAATGGCAACAGACGGCAACAGTGCCATCATACCTGACGGCGACCCCCTTTGACCACGTACCCGGGTTCATGGTCAAAAAAGTCGCCGGCGGCGTGGATTCCTATGAGTGCCTTCGATGCGTGATTTAGACATTCCCAATGTCCCCTCATTTGTCGCCGTTCCAGGCATCCGGCATCCTATTCATCATCGTGCTCGCTGGTACACGAGCGCTGCTGAGCGACCTGTCCCGAGAGCTGATGTGAGTTGACGCGGGGCTCTTCCGTAACCTACCGTAACCTACCGTAATCCGTAATCTTCCAGTGGCGAGGGGCTCATATCGATCGACGCGAACGGCATTCCGACGACGGAGTGCATGGTGTACGCCAATGGCACCAGCGCCGCGCAGACGTGTGCCATGAGCGACGGGGTACGCGCCTTTGCTGCCTTCATCGTTGCTTGGTTGGGGCTCTGATTCTGCGGTCGACCTCGAGGGAAAAGAAATGTATTTGTTTTTTTTTAGTTCGGCGCGCGATCGGTCGGTTGTTTCACGCTGTGGACGCGCTCGGGCTTCGTGCAGCAGGGCTGCTACTCCGGGCAGGAGGTGAGCAAGAGCAGACGATTAGGGCTGGCAAATGAAGAATCGAAATGCACCCTTCATTTCATTTCACAAAGACGCGCGAATCGGCCTCATTCTTCATGAAGGGAATAGCGCACCGGTCGCCCCTTATTGAAGGCTTTGAGGGGGCTTTGAGGGGGCGCGGCCACGCCACTCTTATTGAAGAGAATACAGAGAGGGGACCCCTTCATTTGTCGCACTTCCCTTCACTTGCCAGCCCTACAGACGATCCGGTTCTATGCGTCGAGATGAGAACTTTGCAACCCCTTGAGAGAGACTACTGCTGTTGTGTCAGAGAAGATATTGTGAATCAATTCTCATGCGAACTATATAGTGCCGAAAAGAGCTCGAGAAATCATACCGCCGTCTCTTCATTTTGCACGCACTCTCTCGCCCGCTCGGTCCACGAGAGGAGATTTCTCGAGCAATGCAATCCACCGTAATTCAGCTGTCGCTGCGTGATCAGTGCCAGAGGGGAAAATGCGTCGTCAACGACAGAAGAGGCGCGACCGCGTTCTGCTGCTGCCACGGTCACCTCTGCAACGCTGAGTTGACCCAATAATTAAAAAAACAAAAAAAAACAACAAAACAAAAACACAACACACCCTATCACATTCATCTTCGATTTCCTCGATTCTGCCGCACAACACGGGCAGGGAATCGAATTGATTTTCAATTTTCCCCCCAATCCCATCCCTAATATGAGATATTCTTCATATATTATCCTTGCATCAGACAATTGGCCCCTCCATGAGCAAACAACATTAGGAGCATCCGTAGGGATGTCCTCTGATGTGCCCTCCCAGCACACACAGTTCACTAATATTCTATAAACAACAAGCAACGTAGAAGATGGCAAATGTGTAGATTTTTTCAAATTCTTGCACTATTTTTTTTAAAATTTCCACTTTGCATTTATGCTGGATAAAGATTCTTGAAATCATCTCGATTGGAGAAAAACAATGTGAAAATATTTTACCAGAGAGAACAATAGAGCTACGTCTGAAAAAATCACAAATTTGTGCATAGCAATAACACATAAGGACCTATTCCTCGCATTATGTCTCTTACGATAATTGCTCGAGTAGTTCAAAAAGTGAAGCATGAGACCATTGACCATTGAGCAATTTCCACCCTGTAAGGTATCGTATCTACCTAAATCAACAAACGCCAATCCATAATATTATTTTTCATTCCATCTAGTTAGCATTTCAATCCGCTGTTTGGCCTCTTATTTTCAGCAAGCCCGACAGATTCCAAGTAGTGCAGGTGGCGTAAATGTTACCGAAGGGATGAACCGCAAATAGCTCATCACGGATCATGCAAGATGTGCCAGTTAATCCGACTGTCTGTTTCGGTGATAAGACTCGGATAAAACAAAATCGAATAAGGACATTTCGCACAAATTTCGCGAGCGCGCACACGTCTTTGAAAGCATTTTTTGCGCGAGAAGAGCAATTTTTCTCATGTTTATTGTTTATTTTTCTCAAGTTTCGTACCGAATAGAAGAACATAATAATGTGTTCAAAATTGCAAGAAAACAAGAATGGAGAAGCAACTATGCGAAATGTCCTTGTTCGAAATGTCGCTATTCGAACTTTTTCGGTCGAGTTGTCTTATCAACCCTCTATTTCGAGGCGGATTCATTCATGGATAAGGTCAGACGCGCTTTCCTTCCACTTTTTTTCGCAGACCTGTTCTCTTTCAGGGCATTAGAAAATGAGGCATTCAAGCGCGTGCGGCAACGTTCGTCCGATCTTCCAAAGTCCTTTTTTTCCTCTTCAGTTTTTTTTTCTTAGCATTCCTGCGATATTTATCCGCTGGCGTTCGCTCCATTTCACAAATTGAGATGGGGGAAAAATCTAAATCTAAGAAAACACGATAAAAATCTGTCTCGTGCCAGGCGCCGTACGGAGTGAAGCTGTAGCCATAAGCACGTGCTTGTAGACTCTAAAATTGAAAGAGTTTACGGGAGTGCTCATCTCTAGTGATCGTTACTTTAGTAAATAATTATCCCAATTCCGAATATCTCATTTTACCCAAAATTTCGATTTTAGAGGTAATAATCATTCGTGTATCATTCTGAGGGGACCTGTCTTGTGATCTGACAAAAAATTTATCTAGATCTCTACAAAGTTAGTGTCATGATCCGCTGTTCGGCCTTTTACTGCAAAGCTGAGATAATCCGGAGTGTGTGTATCTAGCTTGTTGCCACTTCGCAAATTGAAGTGGCGTTTCTGTTATCTGAAAGATATTCCGCCCTACAGATTTGTTCATTCTTATGTTAGAATATCCATCGCATTAATCCACATTATAAACGCACCAGGAAAGAACAGAAAACAGAACGAAAGAAGGAAAAAAGATCGGAACGGGCGCCGTAGGCGCTCGGCCACGTCTGGTTTATCAAAAAAAGATTTTCCAGGAAACTGGTTTGTTAATGGAGCCACTCCCAATTCCCCATTCGGGTGCCGGGAATTGAACCCAGGCTAGATGGAATGGCGGGGCGTGCCCTAGACATCGTGTCAATATGAAATTTTTTTCAGTTTTCCGTTTTTTTTTTCGAAAATCCGACGCGCAGACTGCTTCGTCCCGTATCAGGAAGGGAGCTGGTGTCTAATACTGATAAAATCCGACTAAATCCGTTGTAAACAATCGCTGACGTCGCGAGCTAAAAGTGAACCGCCACGTACACGCTGCTCCTTTTAGGGGGGGGGGGCGCACTCCATATGAGGCCGTTTGCGATAGAATCAGACAAATTCGAATGAGTCTGGCACAGCTCGTAAGCATCAATCCTCTGAAACTTTGCGAAATGGGGTTCTCGAGGGTGCTGATGACGATCACTGATGATGCATCGTTGACTTCAGGCGACGTCACTTCGAAATCGATTTTTGGCCTTTAATTCAGTTTCTGATCAATCTACTCTTGCTTTTCTCGCATGTGAATTCGTGAGAACACGAGGTCCAAAGCACTTTCAAGTAGCCTGAAAACGTTGATTGTGAATCCTCATAAAACTAAGAAATCTATTGAGATTACTAAAAAAATCGACAACAGAAAGTGCATGAAAATCGATGTAGAGAACGCGACAAGGCCCACACAAGAAACCATGCCATGCCATGTCAAGACGGCTGTGCTCATAGGAGTATAGGCGTATAGGTGTAAAGAGTACTAGTTGTTTCTTCCCGATCTCACAATCAGTGTGCAAAAGGAGCAGCGACGGCGCATACAGCCCACCGTGTCCACAAGGAAATGACAGAAAGTTTGGTTTTCACCCAGTCAAAGGAATGATGTGGGTGAGCAGTTTCTGACGAGGTGAATTCACATATCATTTCATCTCTTTTAGTATAGGCAGGAATATCATCGACATCGTAGTCTCCCAACGATGAATATTGTTTATACAGTTTACTCTTTCCGCTCGTGATAGATTAGCTTTCGCTACAATCTTTAAATAGAGTATCGGATTTCCGAAATTGTATGAAACCACAAAAATTTGTGCAATGAATCGTGCCGACAGTAGTATTTCTAGGAAATATTGTTGACATGAAAATCGTAGTCTGCCAACGGCAATTGCTTATGTAGTAACTTTCTTTACGCTCGAGGAAGATTTACTTGATTTCTGTATTGTAGTCGTGCTGGAGATTCCAAGCCGATGAAAAAGGGCTCTGCAATGTATATATGTAAACTGAAATTAACTAATATTAAATATATATAAAACAGAATTTAAAAAATAGAGTTAAAGTCAAAATCACATTCGATATGGCCGAACGAAGTAGAGGCAAGTGAGAGGATGCAGAGAAACGACCAGCTCGAAGCACTGCAAATTGAATACAAATTATCGCCGAGCTGATGCACATTTATTTATAATAAACGCTAATTTTGCTTTATTTGATTCATGTTGTGCTTGTCATGTGAAAATCGAGCTTGAATGTACAGAGGAGACAATTCTAAAACTTGTTAGCTTTATTTTTTCTTATTTTATATATTTATTTCTGTCCAATGTGACTAGGATGCTGGGACAGCCTAGAGGCGTCCAACACCAAAGGTTTCTTCTGAGTTCACGTTATGTTCTTCTGCTCTACCCGTGGCAGGCATGATGTACTAGCTAATATAATTAAAAATGCGCTAAAAAATACTTTGAGCAGAAGATGCCCAGCTGCTTCCGATTCGATCTCGCTGTACTGAGTGACCCAAAAGAAGGCCACCCCCACTACATCGATGATTGGCAAGCACGATTGGATAATTAGTCCCTGAGTAAAAAAGAATAAAAGTACAACAGCAAAAATAATAACAAAAACAAAAAAAACAGACTTTGATAATTTCCACGTGCGCCTCTTTCGTTTTACTGCTCATTGAGCTTGCTGCTTCTTTCAGTGCAGATCGAATTTGCAGGAATATCACCAATATGGTCACATACGCTACGGGAAACGGAATCACTATCATAAAAATGCTTGACCATGTGCGAAATCCAACTTTGTCCCTGTAGACTGCAAAATAGAAATTCCATTTACTCGTTCCCAAACAAACAAATATACCAAAATATGTCCATTCCGGAACGATAGTTCTGTTGAGCCTGAGAAGCTCTGGCACTAATTCCTCGTTGTAAATAAAGTCTGAGCTGGCGAAGTAGAACTGAATTGTAATAGAAACTTATGGTAAAGGTAAAGGCACAGGAAGTTGGCATTATCCTCGCAAGGGCGGGCTAGATCAAATCTTATGATCAGCTTAAATTGCTGGCCCGAGCCCCTTTCAAGCATGCCAACAAGATTCTTTTATTCAAAAAAAAATCAGCAAAAAACTCACTACATTGGCGACATTGGGCAGAAGGATTATGGCGAGAGCCGAAAAAGTGGCGCGCTTGCTCGGCACGCCCTTGCGAATAGCGTACAAACTGAGGAAACTAATTTAAGCTCCAGCCAACCACAATGATCATACCGGAAGCAGAAGCACAGGGTAATATTATACGGGAAAAATGCGTGCCCGCAAAGGGCAAACCCAAACAGGTGAATGGACAGGGCAAACGAGCCGATGTAGTTGCAAAGTCCAGTGAGCGCATAGATTTCCAGTATTTCGACTCTGAATCCGATCATAAAATCGGGAAAAAAATGGAACTGAAACTTGGCAAATGTTAGACAACTGGAAACAGCAACCAGGAAATCAACAACGGATGATGTCCCGAGAACCGCGCCATAAGTTCTAAATGTCTTTTTTTTTTAATTTATTGACGCAAGTGGTGATGCAAACTTCATTTCCTTTGGAGTTTTCGTAGCAGTGAAGAAAAGAAGTGTTGAATTACTCAGCATTCCAAAAGAGCAAATAATATAGTGAATTATGGTGAGCCAAATCGGAGTCATTTTTATCTAAAATAAAAATAGAGCTTTAAAACACGCGCTAAGGAAAAATTAATAATTTCGTAAAATTTGAGATTTCATAAGATCGCTGATTGGAGGAAGTAAATTCTCAGCCGCTATTGTTGAGAATAAGCATCGATGACAAAAAATTCAAGCGCATTAACAACCAATTATTTGTACGCATTAACAACCGATTATCAGTTTATGTGATTTGATACAATGCTGCAATAATGTTATTTGTATTCGATATTCCATGTGTTCAATAAGTATTCGTAAGATATGGTTTGGGAATGGTCAACAAACGAATGATCAAAACATGTCACCGATTCCATGAGGCTTCGTTCCGTTCAGAAGAAAAAAAAACAGAAAAAAATTTTTTATTTTGTCATCGGTATTTTTGTCACAATGTATCGAAAACACATAAGATATCGACGAAATCTGACCTTTGAAACGTGGGGGGGAGTGAGCACGAAAACCTCGTCCCTTCCCTCCGCTGCCTCTCTGGCTCACTGCACCCTCTCGCTGAGTTCGAAATCACAAAATAGCCATAGATCCATTTTTCCTTAATTTCATTCCTAAGTAAAAAAAGTTGCTAAAAATGCAATTTTAGGTGATTTTTGACGTACACTCGAACACCACAGGAAACGAAAAATTGACTTGTCAAAAATCTGATGAAATTTCTGTTACATTTATTTTTTTGTTAAATTTCTGACGATAATCGAAATAAAGAAATGTGGTTAAAAAGTCATTGTTTTGGAGATGAAAAAGATAAAGAATACTGCTAGGAAGAGACTTCCTAAAGAAGTAAGACTTCCTAAAGAAATGCGGTTCGATGTTTCAGTCCTCGAAAGTACGGAATATATCAGGTTGATTCAAAAGTTTCTGACGATTTTTCAATTTGTCTTACTTTTATTTTCAACTTATTTTCTCATACGTTCTCACTGTAAATGTTGTCGTGGGCGAGCATTTTAGCGCACAATAGAATACAATAGAATAGACCAATTGAAATACCGGCACAATACCAAGACAAAGAGCGCGTGGTATCGATTCAAACTGACTTTTTCTGAAGTTTCACTCACAGATTCATGGGTGACCCACCATCTCCCAATTTTAGACACGACACTTTTCGAAAATCAAAATCGTCTGCCATGTGTCGAAAAACGTTTTAATAGGTGAATATTCGTAAGAATGACGTTTGGTATAGTATTAGTACATCAAAATAAACTACCAAGGCTAAGTACTTCTCAACAAAAAATTTGGTGAAGATGCTGGTCTTATTTCGAAAGCAACATTATTACTTTCGCAAGCACAAAGAAAGCCTGTGCTATAAAATGTCGTTGACGAAATCTGTGTTTTGTCGATGTCCTGCACTCAGCGGACTTCTGAAAGCTGATGTTTTGCGCTTATTGTGAAGAGCAACCCTTGCCATACTACATTGAGCAACAAATGCCTAAGAGCAATTTAGTATTTTAATTTATTCTGAGTTTCGAACATAAAATTTTATTCATATTCTAGTCATATCTTTCATATCATCCGAAATCGGAGTGACTAAATTACTCTTTCTCAATACGAATTCGGCTATTTTCCTTCGATAAGACGGCGTGCAATACAGAATCGTCAGCGAGCTTACGAAAGTGTGTTTTGTTATGAAAATCCAGAGAATTGGAGAGAGACGATTCGCTGAAAAAGGAAGACATCATATTTTGAAAAAAATTATAAATTTTCACCTAATTGCTCGCCAAATTCCGATGTCGAGGGAGCAAATTGCAAGATAATATTCGAATAATTGGGAATGACGTAGAAGAAACCTGGCACGATACCCTAAACGTTTACTTATGAATAATCATCGAACTTAATCTGTAAAAAATCTTTTTTGAACTACCTGCAGAATCAGGGATCGAATTGCGAGTTGTTGATACCTGAATTGGTAATTTATTCACTGTATTGAAATTTTAAATTCTTGCTTTTTAGTAGCCGAACTTGAGCCGGCCATTCCACTGCGAACCTCGTTCACCAGCTGCACGAGCATAACTATGATGACAATTGCGATAATAGCTGCCCCGGAGTCGGAGACTGAAATAATTAGAGCACCATTAAAAATACTAAAATATACTCGCTTAAATGAGCAAATATGGTGTCCCAATAAGGGTCGAGATAGAAGAATGTCGTGTGTTCCCTCAGCCACTGTAGCTCGTGAGGCATTGCATTCTGAGCAAATCGACTATCGAATCAACGTATCAAATAGGTTCAAAATCAATGGAAATGTTTACCTCTGCGGAGTCAATAGCTTTCGAATAGAAGTGGAAAGAGGTGATAATTATGAAAAGGGCATATAGTTGGAGAAACATGTATAGTGCCGATCTACGTATTCCGAAGTAATTGAACGAACGATTAGCTTCTAGGACCACCTGAAAAGCAGAAATTATAGTAAAATCGATCCTTGGAAAAATAAGGTAATGAGTAAATTCTCAAATATCCAAACAATGCCATTTGCGGTATACTAACCCAATCTTACCCCTCTGCGATAATAGACGCAAGCAAAATATGTAAAGCCGATCTCTGAGAATATAATCAATTCGGCTGCCTGAAACGCTTCTTGTGCAAGATTTCAGCCATCATATTTACCATAAATTTTTTGATACTGAACAGATTAGACAAACAAGAGTCGGAATAGCCGATTCCCTTATTCAGCATAACAATTGGAGCGTATAGGTCAGACAAGCAGTCGAAAGTCAGGGAAGACATCTGAGATTTTAAAAAAATACGTAAAGTAAACGTATTTGAAAAGTATTCGTAATACGATATAATCATTTTTTTTTCTTTTACAAAGGAGAGGCCATTTTCCGTTTTAAAAAAATGGGTATTTCACCTGCAATCCTATGAGATACTTGCGGTATTCTTTGCTTCTTCGGTCCTTATCTGCAGCGATGAGGAGGATAACAAAGACATTAAACATGAACAGGAAGATGCCTAAACGTCAAAAAATATATTGCCCAAAATAAGGGCTTGCTCAGGTTTCTCACCAGTGATATGCTGGATCAGCACTGCAGCCCCTACGAAACCGGCATCGAGTTGAGCCGAATGCATGTTATCGAATGATAATATTACTCTGACGCTAAACACTAAAAAAATATTGAGATACGACGTGATTGCACATTTCAAGAAAGTTGCCAATTGTAAAAAAGAGCGTGGGTTGACAACAAGCTTTTTGTTTTTCACGGTTGTCTGTAACGATCCGGATTCTTCTCAGCTACGATTTTATTGTGAAGACAAATTGGACATGTGCAACGAGCTTTGTCTACAAGATTTACAACTAGAATGAAGGAACATAAATGTTACTGACAAAGAAAATCTTGAATGGTAGTGGGGAGATTTCCCCCACAAGAAAAGGAACGCTAATGTTTCAATTTCCCACAGGTGGTTTGAATCGAAAACATGGCTTAAAGCGAAAAAGCTAAATTGATCAATGGAAGATGTTTCAAAATGAAAATAAGCGCTTTATAGAAAAAATCAGAAACATGTTTGCTGTAAAGCAACAATTTTTGACGAGTATTGTTTTCCGGTGCCAGTTCTTTTGCTATGTCGACAATACGTACAATTATTTACCAATACTGACTACTACTACAAGAAATTATAAAATATTGAGAATAGATATCTCCCTGCGCACCTCAATAACATCTCCAACGTAGGAATTGTCGATTCCGCCAAAATGGAATGGATATTTTTGTGAAACTGAAAGGATATCATTGTTAATTTGCCAAATTATTCTTCTGTTTTAGGACAGTAGCGTTTTACTACTGAAAGTGACGAACAGTGCTCGACAGTAAATTATTGCTGACAGTACTGAACCGCTTCTTCTTTTCAACTTCGTTCGATTTGAAGTAAAGCCCAATTTGCTCTAATATCGGAGCTGAGGCGAGAGATAATCATTGTCTAAAATTTGTAGCATCTAAATTTCCGACGACTTCATGAGTACTCATCACCTGATAATATCCTGAAAAGCGAAAGAAACAGAAACATGTCACGCTGAAAACGTGATTAACGGATATCATCGTCCTTGTTATCATTGTGACTAAAGCGGCAAAGGAATGTCCGATTGAGCACACGCGATAAAACTATCTTATCATTAAATTCCGCAGCATGAATTGTGTGGAGATGAATCAAAGATGCTGGTTTATTTCACTGACATGCAAAACAATAAAAAGAGCGACAGATGCCGATTTTAACCACTGAATATAGGTGCGAGAACAGCGAGACGAGTCTCTCTTTCCATGATAGCATTTGCAGATAAAGCCCCGTATCTCGCGCCGCTTACCACCATAAAACAAGTGTTTGGAGCGGCGCAAGCGATTCTTCTAGCGTGGTTTCCACGACAAATATGCGTGAATATTTGCACGAGCGGGGAAATCACGAGAACTATCTGGCCACATCGTGTTAGCGATGCTCAACATGCAGGGCAGTCACAAAATTCAGGCAATCCGGGACAGGCGCCCATGGGTACCGACAAACACGGTGACGATATCCAAGCTAAAATGTGCGGTGAGATTTGCATGGACACGGAAAAAAGAGCGTGTCTATGAGGCTCAAGACGATCGACGCGCAACTGCATGATAAGGGATAGTGATAAAAACAATTCCGGACAAGCGTTAAGGGTGAAGTATGCTCTGCTATTTCCGCTAGAAAAACGTCATTGAGCGATCTTCTCTCGCGTTTCATTCATTTCTGTTGTTTTTTTCCAAATACGGCTAAGATGGTTGATCCGATCAACATCAGACACCATCTTCAGGTATTCTTCAACTTTATAAAAATATTTTCAATCCTCGATAGTTATACGTTCTAGCTGAATGAGTACGGAATCGATCCATCGCAAATAGCCTTTGGCGAGGTTACAATGGAGTCAGAAAAATATGTCGCTTGCAATTATAAAGTATATTTGTTTGCCCTTTTGTTTCTCTGAAAATGCCCGTCATTATCAGGCTTGTGGCTTGTCTGAAGTGCTGGTCATCGATTTGGAAAGTGCAAATCAGCCATTACAACTGTCCATCTCCGTCGAATCGGCAATCATGCACCCTCGACGGATGATATTGGGACTGAAATGTGAGCGTAGCAAGAAAGAGTGATAAATGGCGCAAAAAAAAAAATGCAAAAAAAAATTGAGGCAGCAAGACACTCCGCATTATCGACTTGTCGAGTAATTACATCGTGATGGAACACATAAGTAAGGATGTAATTATCTTCTGGCGATGGATCGATGAAGCGACGATTGGCTTCATCACACATGACGGCTCGGTGTTTCATTGGACACTTGAAGGTATGATGAAAACATGAAACGAGGTGGAAAACAATGCTGTCAGCTACCTCAATACCCACCAGAATGTTCGTAATCGATCGAAAAGTGAGCTATGATTTCCGTGTCAGTGACTACCGTGTCGATGCCGATCACAAAATCTGCGCCGTCGTTGGAAAAGCAAAGGTTAAATAAGTTTTATTCTTATTTTTTTCAATCTTCTTCAACAGAATTCGCGCGCCAGTCCAATCATTCAACTGTTCGACGCGGAATCCGGCACGTCACTGTTGTTTAAAGGCCACGCACTCCGTTTTGCCCAGATGACCCTGGGCAACAACTGCCTGCCATCGAACCTACTCGTATACTGCACTGCAAGTTCCTCGCCAAGGAACCACATTCTCAAAGTATGATGATGAGCTGCTAAGCTAGGAATTTGCGGACTCATTCCAGATCATCGATATTAGCTCCGGGATTGACGACAATAATCAATCTCACAACGCACCACCTGCAGTATTCTTGATGAAATCGGATGCCGACACTCCTGCTTCAATTCATGCACGTTTGCACCTAACAATACTGCGTTATTTGTCAACAATTACAGATTTCACCAACGCAAGGCGTTGCGTATCTCGCGACCACACTCGGATTCCTGCACATTTTCGACGTTGAATCTGGCTTGGAATTGCACTCGTGTGCAATTTCGAATGACCGCATCTTCAGCACTTCCGACCTCTCTGCCGGGGGATTCATTGGGATCAGCAGAAGAGGCAACGTGAGCACTATATATCATTGCATGCGCCAGTGAATATTCGAAAAAATATCGAAAAATAGCGCAGGTTTTCTCGGTCTCTATGAACGAGGAAGCAATGATCGGCCACGTCGCCCAGTGGAATAAGGAGCTAGCACGAAAGCTTGCTCAGAGGTGGAGCGTGCGCCCGAAGTCAGCGGATAGGGAAAAAACATTCAAAAAAAACTGCGCATTTCAGCAAGAATCGTCATCCTGTTCCTATTCCAATATCCGAGTCGCGGCGACTCGACAGCGAAGAGTCACCGGTTCGGAACTGGTTTTCCTTTGCCGAGCACCGGCCTCACACCTTGATCATATTGACACATTTTTTTTGCTGAACACATTTTGACACATTTTGATCATTTTGATCATTTTGATCCGATGTCTGCGCTATTTCAGTGGAAAATAACAGCGGACAAATTGGCGCGGGAACGCGATGAGCTGGCTGCGCGCAACAGAGAACTCGAGAGGAAGTATCGGAAAGCATTAATGATGGTCTGCTCGCTTGCTCACAGTTTCCACAGTCGGGTGATGGCACGTTTAGGAACTCGAAAGTGAAAAAGCGAAAGTGACATTCTGGAACATAGATAACGCTTCTTAAGTTGACGACGCGTTGCGCGTTAGTAACCGACTCAGTACTTTACTTTGCTTTACTTTAAATGCGTTGAAACGCCTGCAAAACAAATCGAGAAAATCTTTTTTTTGTAGGTTCCAAAAATTCTGGGGTTTCTGCAAAATCCTAAACGTGCCCTCGCTCACGGTTGAATTCTTTCAAGGATTATTGTTGCAGATGGGAAGGTCCGACCAACTTGCGTTGGAACATGGATACAGCAGTTGACCGTCCTTCTTCCATCTATATTTCTTACTTATTGTGCATGTGATCTGTCTGCCTTGTTCCATAGTATGAATCTCATTTTGATAAGATAATTACTAATATGAATCTCATTTTGATAAGATAATTAAATGTCTCCGAAAAAAATGTAAATCAGCTTTAGCATGAATCTGCTCGAATGTGCCCGTTCTTAGCGAGCAATTGTGACGATACTGCTTTAGGCAAGCACTTCTGAATTTGCGATTCTCTAGATTATCCATGTATTTTTTAAAGCAAAATGCGGAATTGCACTACTGCCAAAGGTATTTGTGGGTCGTAATTAGCACTCATTGATGCGTCGTCTAGCACGTCTTGTCTAGTCCAGCTCATTTATCGCAATGCATACCCCCAAACACTGAGAATTTTTTGATTTTTTGAAGAGAGGCCTAAGATCTCTAGAATGCAGAAGTCTGACGAGTTGTAGTCTCCGATCCATTTTTGGAGCGTTAAATTTCGAGAAAAAACACCAATTAATCTGACGAAGGAACAATTTCCAAGCTTCAAAAAAAGTGAATACATTCTATTCATAAATCTGAATCATCCACATTTCATATCATCTTTCATCTTTCGGTGTGAATAATCTTTCGGGAACGTCGTATTCCCAATTAGCGTCCCATTCACTGTCTAGTCTCGCCATCTCGACCTACGATTTAGCAAAAACGGTTCGAAACTCAACATTCTTTTGCCCATAAAATCGAGTGATGTATGATTTTTATTATTCAACATTGTTACTGCTCTCAGGGTGCGAAGAATCCAATCCAGCCCTGGCGGTGAAAGGATTCGAAGGGAATATTTGTGACCTGAACCGAAAGTATCCTTCCGCTTTTCCGCGCATGCACACCTCAAAGTTGGTGAGAAGATAATGAGAAGAAATATCGGAGAAATGCACATTACGTCTATTGTGATGACATGACACTGAAAAAATAATAATATATTTTACCTGAAAAAAAATGTTACCTACCATCATGCAAATTTTTGCTGCTATTGAAAAAGGGAGCAGCTGAACAAAAAACTGCAAAAAAAATTAAGAAATGGTCTGGCAACTCGCGAGTTACAAACATGTTGAACGACGTAAGAGAGCGTTACTAGGAAGTTGCCGACGGTTATGGTGTACAAATTCTGCAAAATTTTTGATTTCAGTTCGAGGACCGTAACCTCACGATCTCTGCGTGTCTTTTCGCTGGACTGTGAATGCTTTTCGTCACCTCGTTGCGTAGTAGAGAATACTGAACACAGAACGATCTTGTTCAATAAAATATGGAACTATACCAGAGTGGCCACGTTTATTGTCAACTCAGAAACGACTGACATCGTGTAGTATCCAAATACGAGAAAGTCGTACACCTGAAACTTTAGTGGAGCGTTTCGTTACATTTTTTTCCTGTTACAATAGGTGCTGGTGGAGTGAAAAAGTAGAATACTTGACCGTTAATCCCATTGTCCGCAAGTAAATATGGTCGCCAAATGATAGACTGTACGATCTGATTTTCCATTTCGATGCTTGAAATTTATCGCATACCCTTGTAGAAAGAAGTAGCGACGGCGCATAAATTATTATAAATGAAAAAAATACATTCTGTTGATGATTCTAAATTAAATTTTCGTATCTAGTGTTGGTTGTTCAATACTTGCGTTTGTGGAAAGGTGCATTCGCGAGATAACGTAAAATCGATTGATCGAAAGGAGAATGCTGAATGAGAAAGGAGCTAAAACAACCATAGAAAAAATGACATCGCCGATCCAGATAAGTGGCGAATTAGCTGAACTATCTTTTTCGATTGCTAAATTCATTTTATAACCAACAAATCATGTCATAGAATGAAAACATGAATTCCTGCGCTGGTAAACGAAGAAAGAAGAGGTTTAGAATATACAAAGCCATTTCCTGAACTTTAATTTCTCTTTTTTTTTTGATTATCCACACACATTGAGAAATTTGAAAGTGTAAAGACGAAGATATTTATTCTTCCCGAATTCCGAGCTTCGCCATATCCGAACGTGTACGTAGACACCAAGGAATATAGAGGGAATAGAGACAATTAGAGACGCAACGAGGGAGTAGGGCTCGAGGCGATTGAATTCCATCCAAAGTTGGAGAAGGGTGTAGAAAAAACACCAGAGGACAGAAGCACTCTGATTGAAATGGACAAAAATGAGCTGAATCAGCTCGCTATTCATCACTTGCCGAAATTCCTAAAACCGCAATGCATGCACGTTGAAATCATCCCTGATTGCTCCGGTATCGCTCCTTTCATCTTATTCACATTTATTCTCATTTGTTAGCGTATGTTTCGAGTCTAATTGTAAGACCGATTTCTCCAGACAGGCTCCCATTTTTAATATCTGGCTGGTAAAGTCCTTCGATGCCATCGCCGATCGCACTTTGACGCCAACCATGTCCTCAGTGCACTCTCATTGCATTCTGCAACGAGAAGCCCTTGTTAGAAAACTCAGGTTACATCTGCATAAAGCAGCCTTGTAGGCGAGCAATTCGAAAGGATGAGTTTGTCTCGAATAGTAACAGCAGCTCACTTTTGCCCACGGGAACGCATTCCACTTCAGCGGTCACATTGGTCCCATCCAGCCCATCCCATCCATTGGTCCCATTCCCTGTTGCAGGCAACAGCGTAGTCTTCACAAATTGAGTAAGGAAAAGGGTTTGAATTTTCGACTTGATCATTTCCCCTACAGTCCGCATTTGTTTTTGTAAACAAAACTGCCGGCAAAAATGAGCTATTTGAACCGCATGATAAGGCGATTGTGAGCTGAAAGCTGCATTCTGCGCCATTCAATGCGATTCAATCGCAGCTGCCGCGTCATTCCGAGTGCAGAGATATTTTTTTCGACATTTACGCGACCAGCACCGCTTTCCCTTGCAGATTTTTGGTCACATTTTTGACATTTGACATTTAAACAACCTTATCAGCTGGTTATTGGTGGGATCTCAGCTGGGTTGCCATAAGAGTTCTCCACTGAGTACGGTCGCGTGCGAGTTGAAGAAATTGTGGACCGGCGGCATTGACAAAGTCGTCTCTCCAACGTTTCGGTGGCCTCCCGCGATTTCCTTGCGGAGTCCATTCGAGAATCCTCAGACTCCACCTTTCGTGGGAGAAGTTCGAGAGTCTTTCAGCCCACATCCATTTACGCTTTTCCGCCTCTCGCACCTTCAGTTTTGTAATACTACGCAGGTGCTCATTACGAATGTGATCAAGTACAGTCACGCCGAGCATTTTTCGTTCAAGTTTGCGCTGGGCAACGGAAAGAATTTGTTTGTCTCGTTTACAAAGACACCTTGTTTCTGCTCCACATAGGAATGCGGGACGATGTTACTCTTGGAAAAATATTTTACAAACAAACCTTTCGAAGGGAGGGATTTCTGACCAAGACGGTGAGCGATTGAGCGAGAGGTTTCAATGAGAGCACGAGCTGGACAAAAATAGAAATCAAGTTATTCCCCGTAGAACTTCTCCGACTCGGAGAAACCCAGTAAGGTCCACTATCCCCCCGAACCTGGATCCTAGCATGACTTCTCCGGCTCGGAGAAACTTTGTGAAGGTCCACTATCCCCCGAACCTGGATCCTAGAATGACTTCTCCGACTCGGAGAAACCTTGTGAAGGTCCACTATCCCCCGAACCTGGATCCTAGCATGACTTCTCCGGCTCGGAGAAACCTTGGGAAGGTCCACTATCCCCCGAACCTGGATCCTAGAATGACTTCTCCGACTCGGAGAAACCTTGTGAAGGTCCACTATCCACCCGAACCTGTATCCTAGCATGACTTCTCCGACTCGGAGAAACCTTGTGAAGGTCCACTATCCACCCGAACCTGGACCTAGCATGACTTCTCCGGCTCGGAGAAACCTTGTGAAGGTCCACTATCCACCCGAACCTGGATCCTAGAATGACTTCTCCGGCTCGGAGAAACCTTGTGAAGGTCCACTATCCCCCGAACCTGGATCCTAGAATGACTTCTCCGACTCGGAGAAACCTTATGAAGGTCCACTATCCCCCGAACCTAGATCTAGAATGGCTTCTCCGACTCGGAGAAACCTTGTGAAGGTCCACTATCCCCCGAACCTGGATCCTAGAATGACTTCTCCGACTCGGAGAAACCTTGTGAAGGTCCACTATCCACCCGAACCTGTATCCTAGCATGACTTCTCCGGCTCGGAGAAACCTTGTGAAGGTCCACTATCCACCCGAACCTGGATCCTATAATGACTTCTCCGACTCGGAGAAACCTTGTGAAGGTCCACTATCCACCGAACCTAGATCCTAGAATGACTTCTCCGACTCGGAGAAACCTTGTGAAGGTCCACTATCCCCCGAACCTAGATCCTAGAATGACTTCTCCGACTCGGAGAAACCTTGTGAAGGTCCACTATCCCCCGAACCTAGATCCTAGAATGACTTCTCCGACTCGGAGAAACCTTGTGAAGGTCCACTATACCCCGAACCTGGATCCTAGAATGACTTCTCCGACTCGGAGAAACCTTGTGAAGGTCCACTATCCCCCGAACCTAAATCCTAGAATGACTTCTCCGACTCGGAGAAACCTTTTGAAGGTCCACTATCCCCGAACCTAGATCCTAGAATGACTTCTCCGACTCGGAGAAACCTTATGAAGGTCCACTATCCCCCGAACCTGGATCCTAGAATGACTTTTCCGACTCGGAGAAACCTTGTGAAGGTCCACTATCCACCCGAACCTGTATCCTAGCATGACTTCTCCGACTCGGAGAAACCTTGTGAAGGTCCACTATCCCCCGAACCTAGATCCTAGAATGACTTCTCCGACTCGGAGAAACCTTGTGAAGGTCCACTATACCCCGAACCTGGATCCTAGAATGACTTCTCCGACTCGGAGAAACCTTGTGAAGGTCCACTATCCCCCCGAACCTGGATCCTAGCATGACTTCTCCGGCTCGGAGAAACCTTGTGAAGGTCCACTATCCCCCGAACCTGGATCCTAGCATGACTTCTCCGGCTCGGAGAAACCTTGTGAAGGCCCACTATCCCCCGAACCTGGATCCTAGAATAACTTCTCCGACTCGGAGAAACCTTGTGAAGGTCCACTATCCCCCGAACCTAAATCCTAGAATGACTTCTCCGACTCGGAGAAACCTTGTGAAGGTCCACTATCCCCGAACCTAGATCCTAGAATGACTTCTCCGACTCGGAGAAACCTTATGAAGGTCCACTATCCCCCGAACCTAGATCCTAGAATGGCTTCTCCGACTCGGAGAAACCTTGTGAAGGTCCACTATCCACCCGAACCTGGACCTAGCATGACTTCTCCGGCTCGGAGAAACCTTGTGAAGGTCCACTATCCACCCGAACCTAGATCCTAGAATGACTTCTCCGACTCGGAGAAACCTTGTGAAGGTCCACTATCCCCCGAACCTGGATCCTAGAATGACTTCTCCGACTCGGAGAAACCTTATGAAGGTCCACTATCCCCCGAACCTAGATCCTAGAATGGCTTCTCCGACTCGGAGAAACCTTGTGAAGGTCCACTATCCCCCGAACCTGGATCCTAGAATGACTTCTCCGACTCGGAGAAACCTTGTGAAGGTCCACTATCCACCCGAACCTGGACCTAGCATGACTTCTCCGGCTCGGAGAAACCTTGTGAAGGTCCACTATCCACCCGAACCTGGATCCTAGAATGACTTCTCCGGCTCGGAGAAACCTTGTGAAGGTCCACTATCCCCCGAACCTGGATCCTAGAATGACTTCTCCGACTCGGAGAAACCTTGTGAAGGTCCACTATCCCCCGAACCTGGATCCTAGAATGACTTCTCCGACTCGGAGAAACCTTGTGAAGGTTCACTATCCCCCGAACCTGGATCCTAGAATGACTGATATGTGACAAATGAATGGCGACTGTCTGATGCCCTTCTTCTCTGATGCACTTCCGCTGTCTATCTTTTTCCTCACATAATAGTAGCAAAACACTTTCTTATGATAGTGGCACTTGAAGTGCGCCGTAATCGCCGTTTACAAAATCGAGTGCGAAAACAATCTTGAACGTACCTTTTTTTAAAGGAGGAGTAAGAGGAATATTTAGTCTTTGAATCTGAAAGCATGGGGGTATTGGTCTCTAGAACCATAATGGAAATTCAAAATTTCAACTTTTTTGGTGCACTCTGAACAAAGATATACACGCGCAAACTTTCCTTGACGGGCAGGGACGATTTGGGTTACTGTATCTAAGTGCTGCAAAATCTTTATCGACTTTTTCAGCTGAGTGCAGGTTCGATTCCTGCCGGGTGCAGCAATCTTTTGCCGGATTTTTTTCTTTTTCGCATTTTATTTTTTTTTTTCAATTTTTATCATTTTGTTCATTATAATGAGTTGGATTGTGATTGTGAATGAATGAGAAAAACACGCATTTGCATAAACAGTGAGATGGACGAGAACAAGAACGAGGATCGATATACTTTGCATAATGAACTTTGCATGAAGAGACCATGAATGAAGAGATGCATGAAGAGATGAAGAGATCTTTAATATGCTACCACACATAAACTGAGTTATTACTGTTTCTAAGGATGCCAATTCGCGATGGTGAAAGGTACGATGACATCACTTCGTGGGAAGGGGTTCCCTCTTCCCCCGTTTGACGCATTCTAGCTGATGTACCCTCTTCCCTTCTTGCTAACCTATATCTAACCAACACTATTCGCCGCTGTTTGTTTGTTTTCGCACGCAATTTGATCGCGATTTGATCTTTAATCTTTGATCTCTAGATGGATTTCCTCCCCGATCCGAAAAAGTCAGCGAAGATAATGGAAAAGTGGAATGAAGATAGGGAAAGAGAGCAGAAGGTTTTCAAGAACGAAGTTGATCCCGAGAAGACACAAGAATGCACGTGTACTATGTGTCCCTCTCGAGATCGTTTGGACAATCATGATTATTGCTGTAAAGCGATATTCTTGTATCCTCTTCTCAAGAAAGGACAACTCCTCAAGGATGGACTCGACTCGAATCTCAAAGACTTCGGATCGACCCCTTGTGTGGCTCTGGATAGGCTCTTCACTGAACTCCTAATAACGGAAGCTGTGAGTTTTATCATCTTCAACGAATTATACCGTATACCCTACCGTACCTACCGTTTAGCCTTCTTATAAAACAATCGATTTCTATTTGACTTACCGTATGCTATTCATCTTTCAGAGCACTGCAGCAGCTGTAGCCCTGCATGCATATGAGAGCGGTCACGAAACAACGGACAAGAACGAGTGAGTATTTCGAATTATCACAAGCTTATTTCGTTTGTCTCATCCTTTTCCCTCTCGCACGCATTGATTCAGAGCGAGCAATGATTGACAAAACGAAATAGAAAGAATGCCAACAGTATTCTGAACTTAGGTACTGTATACCCTACCGTATCCAATCGATATTGTATACCTACCGTTCAGGGCGAGTCGCTACGGTTGCTATCGAGTAGTGATTGCAACTCTTCTCGGTCCTCTCGGAAGAGGAGTACGTGTTCGTCTCCCGGCATGTATAATTGATGCCGTCAGAAGGAAATGGCCTAGTGCCAATGGAATATACACGGGCTTTAAACCTAGTGATATGTTTGATGATGAATGAATAATTCAATCGATAAAGAATTAATGTTAACATTTATGTGACTATCCCTACGACATGTTGAACTCATGCCGATTGTATCTCTTCCCGTGATTCCCCTACCTACCGTATACCTAACAACATCAGATGACCCCACCTTCTCCACGGCGCACATGCGTTGTGTGCAACCGGAAGAGAAGTGAAAGGGAGATGCACCAATTCACCATGAACGACAAGAAACGATCGGATTGGGTAAATTCAGTACGATCTACTACAGAAGGAAGACGTGCCCTGTTGGGAGTACTCAAAGGCTCTAAGAAGCCATATCTTTGTGCTTCCCACTTCCGTTCAACTGACTACAATGGTCTTGTGCTTCGACTGGATGCCGTCCCCTTCTATGATGATGTGAGTTACCATTTATTCATAGAAAATACTTCTTTATTTCTTTTGCAAGCAACAATACGATCCTATGTCTAACCTAGAGTTCGAAATACGGTAATCGTCTCTTCATTCTTTACACTATCTCACCGGTCAGAGAAGCGAGAGAGCGTGTGAAACGAAGAGACGATTACCCGTATTTCTAGTCTAGCTATCTATGGAATCGAATTGGATTATAAGCAAAATCAAGAATCCCGTCAGTCAAATTATCACATTAACTTATAAGAACAATTAGTGAAACGATATATACAAAAAAATACAAGTTTTACAGGATCCTTCGGTAACGTCACCTACCGTATACCCTCTATCTCCCGTTTCACCTCTATCTACTATACTTCCAACTACATCCCTCACCTTTCCCTTCAACTCTTCATCTATGGCGGCAGTCGCTCCTCGCCCTCCTCGTCCGATCCCTCTAATCGATCGGCAGCCGCCTCCCTGCTGCAGATGCTGCTGCAGGCCTGAACAGGTAATCATTATCCATTCAAAAAGGAAATTGACATATTTGAAGGAATCCGAGATGAAGGAGGATCCCAACTGGTCACCTATCAGTGCTACGACTACAGGTTCCGCCCTGTCCGAGTACTTATTTGTATCAAGTGAATCCCTTCTTCCTCTTCTCCGCAAATGCACTAATTGCATTGGTGGAGAGAGATCTCTCAATGTGAGAATGAACGGACTGGCAATAACTTGTTCTGGGACATGCAATCAATGCGGAGAACATTTCAAATGGAACAGTAGCACGAAATTGCCAACTGCTGGTCAATCGAACAAGGAAAAACTCTTTAAAATTAATGTGGACATCGTTACGGGATCAATTCTTTCTTCGATTGGAGGCGTAGTGAGTTTTGTGCTACACTTTATCCACTATAAATTATTCCTCAGGGAATGATCAAAGATCAAAGCTCAACTCATATATGAGAAAAGCACAAAAATCAAGGTTTAATATTGTTTTGTAAATTACAGAAACTTCGCCAAATTCTTCTTACAAGTGGAATATCCCCTATCTCCCCGCCTACTTTCCATCTAATGAAGCAGAGTTATGTTATTCCGGCCGTTGAAGAGTATTTCTTCAAATCGCAGGCGGAAATCATCGAAAGAATAAAGGAGAAGATTGCACAGGTTAGCGTACCGTACTGAGCAGGATATAAAAATAAACATTGAAGGGAGGGAAGATTCATGTATGTGGGGATGGATCGTTTGACAGTCGAGGCTACTCAGCTGCCTGGTGTCGTTATTTCCTCTTAGACGCAGAATCTGGTCAAGCATTGCATTATGTATTGATGCACAAGTCAGAAACAGGCAGTTCGAGCACAATGGAGGTGCACTATTGTATACTAAAAAAATAATAAAACAATATTAGGTCTCTGCACTGGAACGAGGACTGAACGAATTGTCATGGATGATAGGAGGAACCGAGGGAATCGAGAGCCTAGTAACCGACAGGCACTCTGCAGTGACAAAGATGATGAGGGTGAAATTCCCGGGGGTTCAACATTACTATGACCCCTGGCATTTCTTTAGGAATATAACCCTCACTCTCATATCAGTGAGTACATCTTTGATAATAAAACGCAGCAATGGTGTTTCATTGTAGATTTGCAAGTCTGCATACATGGCCCCTGTTCGCTTCTGGGTCAAGCCTATCATAAATCGATGCTATGACGCCGTAATTAGTGCACAAGGGAATGGGGAATTGGCAGCGGAGAAGTTCCGAGCAATCATTTTATGTATGCAAGGAAAGCATAAGTATGATAAGGTAATATGAATCCAGCAAAGGAAATTAAATAAATGAACCACAGAATCCGTCCTTCAAACTCTTTAAAGAGTGTCCACATTCTCCTCCTACAGATGCATCTATCTATATCCACAATGCTAAGATTATCAAAAGATTGCTGGATCAGGTAATTTTTTAACTCTCCCAGTGAACGTTCCTAACTAAAGGTGTTCACCGCGAAAAACATCGAAGATATAAAGAGCGTTTCGTGGCTGCTGCAGACTTCACCATGTGAGAGTATTAATGCTCTCGCATGGAGATTCGCTCCAAAGGACCTCTACTATATCAGGTGGAATCTCTCTCTCTCTCAGTAAATACTGAAATAATTAAGGTCTGGGCACGAAATGCGAACGAAATTAGCTGTTATACAATGGAACTATTTAAAGCAAACAGCTAATGAGGGACTGAGGCCTGTGGTACTATTTATAATATCAAGGTCAATTCAATATTAATAACTTGCATGTGGGACGAAAGCGATATACCAACCCCACCCATAAGAAAGTCGGATGGAAGAAAGTAAGGAAGGCACCTACTCACGCATGGAGAGAAGAGATCAAGTCTCTCACTGGAGAGGTACCAAATATTTTGGAGCGCTTCACTAACATCTGTAATCTAGATTCGAAAGAGAATGATTGAGTCGCCACACACTACCGAGCAGAAAAGGAAGGACGCAATCGCGAAAGAGAAGGTTGCAGCGAAATTTATATTAATTTAGTGACTATTTTAAGGAGAAGTGGGAGAGACTCACTCGCCCTGCCATTCCTCATCCAGTTGATTCCAACCTTGAATGGTCGAGTGATGAGGAGGAGGAGGAGGACGCAGTTCTCCCTCCACTCCTCTCCCCCTCACTCCAGCTCCATTCACTCGTGGACGCATCTCTGAACGATTTGGATGAGGAAAGCGATAACGAAGAAGAATGAGCGAGGAACACGTCACAAATAGATTTTCTCTTGTTTTCCATCTATTTTGTGTGAAAAGAGAAAGAATAAATGAAATTCTGTAGATTTCTGTCCACAGCTGAAAAGCTTGAAATTAAAACAAATACTCAAGTGTTCATTTTTGGTATTTCAATAACCACAAAAAACATACACCGGGCGGTATTTCAGCACACGCGATTGCTGCCACACATTGGGCAGCAATGGAAGGACGGAAGGATTCAGTTCCCAGTGTACTTGTAACATGCTGTTTGACGTTGCACGTACATCCGTCGGTAGTTGGAGCATTCGCGATTGAAGCTCAGTCTGGCGAAGAACAACGGAAAGCTCCTTCGCGAAAGTGCACTAAAACGGAGTGAATTGAGATAGACATAGCTCATGATAATAGGCAAACTTACGAAGTCTGTTGCGGATCCTTGTTCAAGAAACTCCAGCGCACGCCTCTGATCATCAGGATCTGAATACACAATTTAATCAAAAGTATAAAACGTATACGCCGCTTTGCCGGTCTATGAAATATAAATTAAAGTTACTTACTTTGCGAGATTGTCTTCTCGAGTACTTGTACAAGCATCGCTGCCATTTTTAAAACACGCAACTATCAGCCTTCCACTAACGAACACTTGACCGTGCCGTATGGCCTCAATAAACTGAAATTGCGAATACATACTAAATGGGAAAGTATGAAGCGCACTGGTACGTTGGAGCGGATAGAGGGGCAACTTAATATTTAAATTCCACGCGTTGGTTCATAAATCAAATTATGATAAAAACAGGCGGAAATATCGTCAGTTTCGCGGAGAGTGGAAATATAACTCGCGAAAGGAGAAATAGTCCGTTTTTAAAGAAAGAAAGGGGTCAAAATTGCCGAATTAGTTTTAACAGTGCTTAATTGCATAGTGCAGCTAAGCATGGCTGTCCAAGAGTCATGCTCAGCTAGGCAATGCATCGAATACTATATGGGACATGAATATAAAAGCTAAAAAGCGTAAAACAGCGAGAAAAAGTGATCAATAAATAGGGAAAAGTGAGTCGCTTTGAGCGATGGAATTTTTCCTGGATTTAGCACGGACTACCGTATCCCATGTTTGGGGCTGGTTTGTCGTGGTGAGAGTCACCAACACTCATTCCTCTTACGCCTCCTTTAAAACCCTGTCATACTTTTAGTTGGGTCGGAGGTTCAAATCCAACATGACCCCAACATGATTTTTCACATAAGGGGGATCACGGGTTTCCTGTAAGAGTGTAGTAAAAAGAGCTCTCTTTTCCACTAGGAAAAACTTTAGGTCTCCGAGGTAATGTGTACTATAGGTACTAAAGGTAATGTGGTGCCAAGGCCCTACTAACACTAGAGTATGGGCTTGCGAAACTCAATTCGGTAGGAGCGTGTCCGGGGGTGAGCGAAAATGCTCGATTTTTACCGAGCCGGTCTCTTAAAACGCGTTCTCTGTAAGAACGCAGCTGGGAGTGTACAAAAATATCAAAATCATCGCCCGGGGCTCAAATTTCACCAACATGACCCCTAGGGACGTTGTTCACGATTTTTGAACTTTGATCCTGAAGATTGTGATCTTTGATCTTTGATCTTTCGAAAAATAAATTTCGGATATCCCTATCATGTGATAGCTTATTCGAAAGAGCATAAAAAGTTATGTAAAAATTTCGATTTTCAAGCATTTTCATCAATATTGGTTCCAGTTATGACTAAAAGTATGACGATTTTTGCCAATTTTGACGAAAATCTATATGGCTACCCACTATGATATGATTTCCGGGACACCAATTCGAGATATTTTACGTATTTTATGATAAGAAAAATGTAGATATCTTTGTGGGGCATATTTTCGGTCCCATTATGGCGAAATCTTCTCCCAACCATGGTTAGCCACGTCATTTTTCCCAAAATTGTCCATACGAAGAAGGCTCAGTATGTTTGGCCAGAACTTGTTTATGCCTCTAATGATGTTTTTCCGTCATTATGAACCTGTTTAAGATTTTTCGTCAAAATTGGCAAAAATCGTCATACTTTTAGTCATAACTGGAACCAATATTGATAAAAATGCTTGAAATTTTCAATTTTTACATAACTTTTTATGCTCTTTCGAATGAGCCATCACACGATAGGGATATCTAAAATTTATTTTTCGAAAGATCAAAGATCAAAGATCACAATTTTCGGGATCAAAGTTCAAAAATCGTGAATACCGTCCCTAGGGGTCATGTTGGTGAAGTTTGAGCCCTGGGCGATGATTTTGATATTTTTGTACACTTTCCTATCCAAATCACTGCGTTCTTACGGAGAACGCGTTTTAAGAGCTTCGCTGAGAAAATGTGCTGTAAAAATGTCGAGAAATTTCATCGTTTGATATTTGATACATATTCCGCTTGCTTCACCGAACTGAAATTAAGAACTCTGAGGAGACAGATGATGAGAATTAGGGCAGGTAAGAGAAGAATCGATATCCCCTCTTCATTTACGCTCACAATAGCGCGCGAATCGGTGTCACACTCCATGAAGAATTAGAGGAAAGGGAGATTTTCACTGTTATTTTCGCGCATCATGAGAAGAGAGCGCGGCAGCTCGTAACACGCCTATTTCTATAATGCTTTGGTAACCATTTCATATTTTGACGTTTTTAGGCTTCCGGCATTGCTAGAGCCATCAATCGCTGAGAGAAATGCTCCAATATAAAGACTTTTTAGGCTTACCGGCGACGCCTATGCCTACTCTCACACGATTTCATCAGCCATTCACTGCACGCGATGGTCACATTCGCCCCTGAGAGTAGGCAGATTCATCCCCATTCCTCTCTACCTCATCGTGTGACATACCACTCTTTCCCCACTCATTTGCCTCGGTTTCACGAAAATGGTACGTTTCTTTTTTTTACTGGTTTGTCTGAAATTCGGTGAAAACGGGAAATTGTGCAGAATAGTGTCTATGGTTTCGCTTCTTCAGCAAGTTGGGTTTGCAATCTTCCCAAACTCCCTCTCTCACTGTCGCACACAGTTGCTCGAGAGATAGTCGTGAATCTAGATACCACCATACCTGCAACCCTAGTAATTATAGTAGAGGCTCGGAGTATAAATCGAAAAAAAACATTTCCTGAAAATTTATGAAAGAAAGACCTCCAAGATCAGGCGGACGGGTGTTTGGTAACCTGGGGGCTCAGACAGATATAATCGTTTGTTTCAGTTCGGTTTCATCCATGAATCGGTGCGCGTGCTCATCGTGCGTACGTACGGCGAGGAGATGTGGGCCAACGTATTGTCAGTTTCGCCTCACTTTATATAAATTTCCTCTCGAGATTTTTCCATTGGATTCACTTGAAATGCGTTTGCAGTTCTATTGGGCATAATGAACGCCGGTTTCGAAAAAAAACAAAGATGAAATACGGATTTCAGGATGCGGTCCGGGTTCGAGTCCGGCAAGGAGAACATTGTCAATCACTACTACAAGGACTCGGACACGTACCTGCTCATCGACAGTGTGTCCGTCCTCACGAGTGAGTGATGTGTTGAAAGGGGGGGAGATAAATACTTCAGCTAATTTTGTGTGCCCCCGTGAGAGTATGCGGTATGATGAAGTGACCATTTCATGGGAAGCCTTTTTGAATAAAGAGCCGGCACTATTTTTTTTGCTCACCAATTTGTGAGACGATGAAGCGCCATTTACCTGAGAATGTTGATAGCTTCCTGAGGGAGAGCAGCTATAGAATGTTGGTTCTTGTTAGTACGGGCTAGTTATCAGCTAGAGGTCTTTCGCATTCAAATGTACAACCGAGGTCAATAATTCGATGCAGAGATGACACGCGAGCAAGTGTGGGAGATGTACGGCGGGTTCCTCATCGAATACACGATGGAAGTGGGATGGGACGAGCTGGTGCGGAGCATGAGTCCCAATCTAAAGGTGAGATCCAATGTGAATATTTTTTTGCGTCACGAGACGTCTACCGGGGTGTAGACATAAATCTATACTGCACACATCGATTCCTTCTCTCGATGGAGTCGATATCTATCGCCCTCTAATACTATTCCTTCCTGCGGGAAGTAAAAGTCACCCAGGGCAACATCTGTTAGTCAAAGATAAGGGTAAAGGTAAGGTCATCCCGTTAATCTAGGCACTTGCTTCCTGCGGGAGATCACTGCTAGGCCAGTGAATAGATAGTGAATAGTCAAAGATAAGGGAGAGATGAATGCTGGCCCGATACAGATGCAGGCCTGAGAAGGTTTTGATGCTCAGGGTTTTCTGGACAATCTCGACTCGCTGCACTACTTCATCGATCACGTCGTGTACAAGGCGAATCTCAGGTATCTAAACTCGCAGAACGTAAGTAAAATGATTCAGCCCATGCACAACTTGAACCCAATCGAATTATGATATTACGCAAAAAAAAGAAAAGCATTACGAAAAAACATGCACCTTCCATCAGAGTGTCCAGTTCAAAGTCTGGTAATTCCGCAGTACTCTCTAGCCCTCCCGACAGAGCGCGAGAGCATGTGAGAAGAGGAGTGAGGAAAACAACTTGTGCATCTCTCATTGCAGAGGTCCGTCGTTTCGGTGCGAGGAGAACCAGGACGGCACGATCACGCTCCACTACTACACGGGCCGACCCGGGCTGTATCCGATCGTCAAAGGTCGCTCGCTAGACTTAGCTATCTTCACACTAACTGATTCTCCATATAGAGACGAGAGAAAGTGTGTCGTTCTGGATGAATGGGGGGAAGGGGGACATGTTCAGGATATACACGTTCTTAGGGTAAAAGCATCTACTCTCGATAGAGATACATCTGCACGAGAACTATATGTAGTGTTTTGACGACCGGAAACATGTTCAGGTGTGATTCGCGAGGTGGCCCGTCGCGTGTTCGAGATCGAGGTCAGCCTCACCATCACCGGCCGAACGCAGCGCTCCGTGCAGGTATTAATAATTAATTTATCTACGCCCGAGGCGCGACGATGGATGTAACTGGAGGTTGGGTGGGGCGGGGGACTCTTCTGTATTAGGGGAGTATAAAGGATATTAGGGGTATATTAGGGGAGTATACTTCTGTATAAAGGTCGGCGATAATGGGATGTGCGGCTACTCTACGCTTGAAAAAAACGAATATATGCAGCCGGTCTCACAAGTTTGTCGCGCAGCGCCAGGGGAAAATAGTGATGATAGCAAAAGCGTGCGGAAAAACACTTTCAAAGCTTACCGGGAAACACAGGGCAGAAGATAAATGGTAAAAGGTGTATCCACGTCAGCGCAATTTAGCGCCGGGCAGGTATCACATGTATGGCAGCAAAGGTTGCTCTTGCAGATGACGATCGGTGAGCGCATCGAGGAGCACGTCATCTTCCAGATCAAGCTGGACAACGAGACCAACGCGGACAACTTCATCGCCAAGGCACCTACCTCTCTCACTCTTGATAATTCTCAACTCGTTTGCAAACCGCTCCGAAACTCCCCCATCAAACAATTTCAAACGAAAACGATCCCGATCGATTGCACAAACTCCATCTATGACGTCAATTTTAGCGAGTGGCGGAAGAATCTGTCCTGCAAGAGGGCCGACACACAAAGGGTTGGGTCAGTCGCCCCCCGATTCCACCGCTCCCTTCGTCTTCTTCGTGAAGCGTGTTCCTTTGCAGAAAACGCCGCCCATCCTGGAGTCGAACGAGAACTACCTGCGCATGTCGTCACTGGACTTCGCCACCGCCCTGCCCTACCACTTCATCATGGACGAGGAGTGCAAGCTGGTGTTCGCCGGCCGCGAGCTATAGTGGGTTTCGGGAAAGCAGTCTCGCATATAGAGTGAAATGCGAGTGGTTGAGCGAGCGCATCGTCGAGTGCACAATTTGAGCACAGAGAACACGACACAGGCAGCAGTAGATTGCGCGGGATGTACAATTATTATGGTTGCAGCAACCATCTCCCTCGGGAGCTGCTGGCCGTCGGCACGCCGATGATGCGGCTCTTCGAGATCACTCGACCTCAGGTATGCCGGACAGAGAGGGGATAAATTGGGCAGGGGTGGGGGCGAGGGCGACTCCCGAATATCCTTCCTCAAGGGGGCAAGAATGAAGAAGAAGGTGGTGGACGCGGATGCTTGCGGATGCACGCCTTAGCCGAGTAACGGATCGTTTCGATTGCAGATTGCCCTCGACTTCGACAACATCTGCAACTTCATCAACGCTGTGTTCGTGCTGCAGGCGCGCTGCGGCCCGGGCGACTCCTACCAGCGTCAGAGCAACTCGGAGAGGTGCGCCCCCCGCTCCTCCTCGGCGTCCAGGTTCCTGTTAGGAAGCACCCCCTCCCCCCCCCCGAGCGTTTCAAGTTCTTCGGTTTTTTGGCCCAGTCAACAACAGCTCCGAATGTGTAGGGTGGGGAATGAGAATGCTAGGAGGAAGGAATACTCTGCATGAAAAGGCTGGACCTGAATCCGAAGAGGTGCCCTTTTCGCGCGTTACCGTAATTCTCGTTACGCATTCACTCTACGCATAACGGTCGTCCATGCCGTGCAGGCATTTTTAGTTGTTTGGCCCGAGCCCTCGCTCTCACAAGGAAATGTCAGAATTGCCGCGAGAAAGCCGTCCAGA
Organism: Pristionchus exspectatus; assembly: GCA_911812115.1. Taxonomy (NCBI): domain Eukaryota; kingdom Metazoa; phylum Nematoda; class Chromadorea; order Rhabditida; family Neodiplogasteridae; genus Pristionchus; species Pristionchus exspectatus. Next base: position 5,438,010 of record OU461582.1, read on the forward strand.
TCGCTTATTCCACCTGCATTCCTAATTAGGCCCGCAACACGCGAGTTGCCGCGAGATAGCGTGTCAATATGAATTTTCAAGTGATAAATGGCGGGTGCGCACCGAGAATATTAATTAAAAATGTATGGCTATAACTAATAATAATAATAATTCTATATTTGAGTTCGACGGATGACATCTCGCACGTGCAGGGGTTACATCTCACACTCAAGGCGAGTAGTCTCTGATGAGATGTATTCCTCGACGCTTACGCGATTCCTTTCCAGGACAAACCCCTCTTATTAAGGGCCAAATGATGATGCTCTCCTCCAACAAGCACATCATCTACCTCTGCTCGCCGTACGTCACCAGCATTCCGGAGGTATGTGCGTATCGTTGAAAAATAGAGTTTCACTTGTGGTTGACGCCACGGATAACGTTGTCACAGGAAAAAAGATTAAGGTGAAGGTCATACGGTTTTTTACTGTTATCAATCGAAGTGCTCACTATTTTGCGGTGTGGCGTTGGCACATTCCGAAAATTGCGTAGACCTTGGTTCGCTTTGCAGCTGCTGCAGTACGGTATGCGTCTGACGGCGATGCCCCTTCACGACGCCACGAGGGACATCATCCTGCTGAATCAACAGCGTCTGTCCGACGTCGAAGTCAAGTATGGAGAATAGGCTGGGGCTTCTTGAACCCTTGGGGATCAGGGTAGAACTGATGACAAATCATCTTGTCCATTCAGCCTGCAGCTGGAAGCGAACAACGAACAGTTGGAGACGATGGCTCGCGACTTGGAAAAGGTACCGTTTCTTGATCTCGTTTATGATTTTTTTTCGAATTTTGTTCAGAATTTTACTAAATGGTGGTCGATTCTCTCGCGATCCTTCTCATAAGGATAGAAGTGATTTAGGAGCGCGAGAAAACGGACGCTCTGCTCAAGGACCTTCTTCCCATGTCGATCGCGGAGCAGTTTCTCAAGAACGAAGACGTTGAAGCTAGTAAGTCGATCACCTTATCCCAGGCTTCCCTTGAGAAATTCATTTCGCACACAGCACTATTCGAGACATCCCTGGTGAAAAAACTGCCAGTTAGGGGCACGGATTGTGGATACTCAGTAAAATTGCAACAGATGCCTTGCTCATGAAAAGATAGAGCGAGCTGGCGTTTCCATCCGTTGGTCGTAGCAAAATTAGAAACAAAAAAACGTAACAAAATTTCCCATTTTGAGGACAGTACGAGGAGGCGTCCATCATGTACAGCGATGTGCCCAATTTCGCCGTGATCGTGAGCAAGTGCGAGCCGAAGCAGGTTTGCCACATCGCATCACAGGCCATAACACATACAATACAAGAAAACAGAGAAAATGAGAGCAGAGATGTTTGGGGCTCTTGATTTGTTTAGATGTGATATTTTTGGTCCAAATGTGTTCGAACATCGCAGATCGTCGTGATGCTCAACGACCTCTTCACGCGCTTCGACCGCATTATCGGCTTCAATGAGAACGTCAGTTGTTGATCGTAAACCACACCGTCGTACCCGTTTGTACGCCTACAGTATACTCGTGTGCTTCCGACCGCATTGGCCTTCACTGTGGGAAAGTGGCTGCGGCGGCCTTATCAGCGGGTCCCACCTAGCGTTCTCTAACGACGTACAATAGCTTGACGCGGATACACCTTTGTGGGGAAAGTGTGTGTCGAGGATAAAACGTTAATGAGCGAAAAAAAACTCGCTGATGTCAGGTGTACAAAGTGGAGACGGTGGGCGACTGCTACGTGACCGTAACGGGCGTCCCTGAGTACATCGACGACCACGCTGAGATCCTCTGCCACACGGCCCTCGGTGAGTTCACCTATCACCTATTATAGAGTGCGCAATTCGGGTCTCCGTCTCTTAATTTCTCGTACTCTCTCATCACTCGACCGACCGAGAGAGTGTGTGAAATGAAGAGACGGCGACCCGAATTGCGCACTCTAACCTATCATGACGAGGCTTGATCGTACGGAATGGCGCGACGCGCTCTGCCATTTTACCTGGTCCAGTTATTAGGGAAGAGGTCAGTTCTACCTTCATCTGAACGATCAACCCTAACAAATTTCATCCTCACTCTCCCTCGGTCGACGTCGTTATGTGTTGTGCATCATTGCAGGAATGCTGTGGGAATCGCGCGATGTGAAGAACCCGCTGACCGGGGATCCCGTGCTGGTAATCTATAGTGCAAATAGCGCGCACGAGTTTACGAGTTTTTCGTTTCAGGTGCGCATAGGCATCCACTCAGGCCCGATCGTCGCAGGCGTAATTGGAGGCGACAAGCCAAAGTATGTTGCTATCCGAATTTTGCTGTTATTGTTATTGTTATTGTTATTGACGATCTTCAAGTTTGTTTTGCCGAAACAAAAGGACCATCGCGCAGGTACTGCATGTACGGTAACTCCCTATCGGTGGCTTCGCTAATGGAGGCCCACTCGCTGCCCGGACGCATCCAGCTATCGGCCAAGGCGCATCGGTATGCCGCTGTTGTTGGTGATATTGTTGTTGTTGTTGTTGTTGTTGTTGTTGTTGTTGTTATTATATTATTATTGTTGTTGTTTTTAACATAATCATTCCTAGTTGTGCATCTCAGGTGCGCCGCGCGTGGAGGCCGCTTCGAGTTCATGTGTCGTGGCCGGATTCCGATAAGAGTTTGTTTTGTTTTGCGTGCCAAATTTCTTTTCTCAAACAACGCTAGCCTGAGCCTATCCAATCGTGAGCGAGAGAAAGATGTCGTCGTTGTGCAGGGAAGGGGCGAGATGGTGACGTACTTCCTGCAGCGAAGCTTCAAGAAGTCCATCTGGGAGATCACGAAGCGGCCGAGAGGTGAAAAAATCATGAAGTACCAAAATACGTTTGGGGTGAGAAGAAGTGAACCCGAGAGGCGAACATACTAAACAACTTTGGCACACTATTTATTCGAGCCATAAATGTCTCTCACTAACGGGGGGTTCCACCAAGCGTTGTCTTACGACTGTACGCTCCTACGCTTGATGTGGACACACCTTCTCTTTTCCTTTTCTTTTTCTGATCGCTCTTCGCCCTCGCAGATCCGACTGTGCACTCAATCGAGGGATACGACGAGCTGATGGACGTGTGCCAGCCCGGAGCCATCGAGAATAAAGTTGGTGTTTCATCATTTGTTTGGGGTCGACGGTGGGCTCTTTCATTAGTATCAATAGTGGATAGTGATTCTTGTCATTTCGGGGATACTGGGAAGGATTCTTAGTAATGCCGGAGAAAGATCAAGAAAGAGAAGATATATGACTGATCTTTTATCATCGTTCATGTATATTTGCAGATTGCCGAGATACGCACGTTGCTGGTCAAGCCAGACGAAGCGCCAAGGTCGAAAGCCTGCTCAATTTGCTAGTCGATACCGCGTCCAACAGTTCGATAATAGGGCTGTCCGAGTGAAGAATCCGTCTCTTCATTCCGCGCACTCTCTTACCGGTCAGAGTGACGAGAGAGTGCGAGGAATGAAGAGACGGATTCTTCGCCCTGACAGCCCTATTCGATAACTACGAACGACGAACGTGCCCGAGATTCCACAAATTATGTTTTTTAGTTTTCGCATGAAGTAATATAAATAACAGCCTTGCAATCCTACAATGTTAATTCTGTCAATGTTTGCTTGAGCATCTGGAGTGATGCAGGACCGAATTATTGTGATTTATTTTTGAAAATATGGTTGCTGTCCTTCTTCTCTCTTGGAACTGTAACGCTATTTCCAACGTCAAACCAAACGAATGATCATGGAGCCTTTTTTTGCAAATGATCGGGACGATCTCTGGTGCGCATGACCATTGTCGTCAGTGGGGAAGCCCCTCTGCGAGTGTCCTCCCTCACAGATTACGAAATGGATTCGGGCGTACGCTAGGGACTTTGCGCGTCATCTCTAACACCCTCGAAAGCGAGGCATCGTGCAATGCGCGGAGGTTGGTGCTATAATGCAATGTTGACGCGCGCGCGCGCAAGCAAACGCTTTCCGGTTTCACTTACATTTCCACTGAGCATTCGTCGAATCGACTTGAAATGCGTATTCCCTTCTTTGCCACCCTCATCCGTGCAAAGATGGATCAGCTGCGCGTCGGGCCACCCCTCATATTCGTCTTCATTCGCCGTCTTCGACGCCACTAGTTTGTCGATTCTAACAGAATGGGCGATCCTCGTGCCTCGTCGAGCATCTTCCCCTCCGCGATTCCCCTCTTCCTTCCTCTGATGGCTCCTCGCCCGTCGGCATTCACCCCCGTTCCGCCCTCCTCAACGCGGCTTCTCCGGCAGCAAGTGCATCCCGGCTCGCCGATGCCGCAACAGGTGACCTATACTCTACTATATTAGGGCTGTCAGAGTGAAGAATCCGTCTCTTCACTCCGCGCACTCTCTTACCGGTCAGAGTGACGAGAGAGTGCGAGGAATGAAGAGACGGATTCTTCACCCCGACAGCCCTACTCGATATCCCCAGAAGTGAATGCGCATTCGTTATCCTAAAAGTCACGTAGGCAGGTCATGAAACTGTAAACGAGTCCAAGCATTTCGCGCGCACGCGCTTTAGGAATTCTATCTATCATAGCTACTTAAACCTCGTCAACTGCAGATAATAGCTGGCCTTACCAGTGGGTCCCACCTAGCGTTGTCTTATGACTGTAAAATCGCTTGACGTGGATACACCTTTACCTTTTTTTACTGCAGATACTGCACTACTCGTGGACGATTCCCTCGATAACAGTCACGGGCGCGCTGGACGCCCCCGGAAACAACTTCGAGGTTTGTTCGTAAAATTTTTGCTTCGCAATTTCAAAATTATCTATATATCGATTGCTTGACTTCTTTATATTCAGCTCGCAAGTGCGTCTACTCTACCATTGGACATAACGACGGTGAGCTCGGCACCGCTGGAGCCCGCATATCCGCCCATGCACGTCCACCCTCTCACCGCGTCTCCTGCGCGCAGTCGAGGGTACGCAATAGAGTTCGAATTACGGGTCGCCGTCTCTTCATTTCGCACACTCTCTCACCGGTCAGTTAGGCGAGAGAGTGTGAGAAATGCAGAGACGGCGACCCGTATTTCGAACTCTAGTACGCAAGTGTATGTTGACTAAACAAATTTTTTTCTCCTTTCCAGAGGGTCGTCATCTTCCGATTGCTCTTCTCAAGCGTCGCGCATGACAAGAAGAAAGCCCTTCAGGGATCTCGATCGATCCTCGGTAGGTTGAAATGAAATCGATCGAGTGCTTTGTCACGCAAGATAGTATACTTCATCACGAAAAGATTCCAAATTCGAAGAGAAAAACATGGAAAAAAGTGTGCTGCCTTAGGCTGAGTTCTGCGAGTATCGGCGACTCAAGAACGAAAACGCGCGTCGGACGAGGGACACGAAAAGATGGACCCAGCAGGCAATCGAGGCCCGAGTGAAGGTGACTTTTCCCACCTTCGATTTCACCTGGGGATGCTGTTGAAGGACAATCTTATATGGCATACTCCTCTCAGGCACTGGAGGAGGAGAATGCGCGCTTGCGACAGGAAATTCTCTCCATAAGCGCGGAGTTGATGGGGCTCAAGCAGCTGCAGCTGCTGCAGCAAGCCGCTGCAACACATGTGCAGCAGCCGCTGGAATCTAATGTCATACCGTGATAACGGAAAGTATTGTTGATGAACATATGTTGTACAAGGTAGTCGCTACGCCAACAGGGTTTCCTCCAATCGCTCACAAACATTCTCCGATACCAATTAACCCCAATAAAGTTTTTCAACGGCATATCGAATTTTATTTCCTAGAGGAATAACTAATGGCAAGCGAACGACACTTTGGCCTTTAAGTCTTGGATCTGCTGTATTTGCCATATAAATCTCACAAATGGCACAGTTACGCTTTCGCAGACCTGTCAGAGATGGCAAAAACGTGATTTGCAGCCTAATTTCAGGCAGAAATGGTTGGTTGAAATGTAAATTAGAGATCTGCACACGGGCAGAACACTTCCTACGGTACGGTACCAACAGGAACCAAGACTCGACTTCGTTACTATAGCAAAGTATATTGCGATCTAAATATTTTGGCATAACGAATCGCGATACAAAAATCAATTTGTTCAGGAATGATACGCATTACTGCATTTGCTATTGTTGCGTAGAGACCTATACTTTCGAGAGACCAGATGACATATGAGCCGGAAAATCATCGGACTCATCTTTTTTTTGTTGTTGTTTTTAGTATTATTTTCACTTTCCAAGAATAGTAGAGACCGTGTTCCACTCTCATCCGTGAAGAGCTGTGAACGCGCAAAGGATTGGCTCACCAGCCTTCATATTTTCCATACTTGCTTCCATGTCAGGCGAACGCTGCTGCTCGCATTTCTCGTCGAGAAATCTCGGAGATTTAATTCTACTAGTGAGAGTCGAGCCCCATCATTATTCGCTGCGCGCGCCTAACGTAGCAGACTTCGAAATATAATATTTTGACAATTCTAACTTGTAAATGTTCGCGCGCAATTTAGTGAGGGTTTCGAGGCGTTTTGTCGTTTGCGCACTTTCCTTTTGGCACAACTGAGAATCCGTTCCGGAATTCTTCCGATTTAGAATTTTTTCTCTTCTGCAGTATTAACTCGACTCACACCGATGCGTTCACGGTCTTTCTCATTTTCTTTAGTGCTCCGGCTATTTCTGATCAACATTTTTCTGTTCATATGCCAGCTTTGTCGTGAAATTATCCGCAGATTGAGAGGATAAGGCGAGACCGCGTCCCTCAGCCGCGGCGCAAAAGCTCTCGTCTGATCCAGCTACGCGGGGCTACGCGTCGACAAGCTGTGCCGGCCCCCACACACCGTAAACACCTTCCTCATTCGCTCGGACACGACCGTCTCCGGCATGAGCATCTTTCCATCGGTCATACCCGTCGTACAGCTCGCCCGCACTCAATCCAAGCCATTCTCGCTCTTCCCTCCAGCACCGACGACCGAACAGCCGCTGCGGCTGCAGCAGCTGCAGCAGCATGCGCCCCAATCTTCGACCCAGCCGCAGGTTGTCTGAGCGCATTGACTGAGGTATCAAAGTGCAATTCAGCCATCATTCGAATTTGCACCCACACTGCCGCGTATCACCGTTACTCCGCCCGTCGAGCGCTACCAACTCGACCGCTCCATAATGGTGAGTAGACTTTCAATCGTTACGAAACAACTAGTCGTTTAATAGGGAAATCACCCATCGCTCTCTTCATTCTGCACTGTCTCTCGTGAAGAAGGCGGTGCATTTCCCTATTAAACGACTAGTTGTTTCGTTACGATTGAAAGCCTAATGGTGAGATTCCGGCGCGCATTCCCCCCCCATTGTGGATCCACTGTCTGATCTATACCAGGGTGGAAAGGGTAGGCGCGAAGGTTGTCAAGTTTATCCTCGTATTGTGTGTACCACCACAACTGCGTAGTGAAAACGTGCGTCGGAAAAGAGCAGTGGTATTTTCGAGTCTTGTTGCGGATTTCATCGTCGTGGTTCCACATTTCCGTGATGATCAGGTGTGAAAAAACAGTATTCGCAGGATGAGCGGCGACGCGTGAGGAACTACCACGCTCGCAGGGTGCGCGACGTGCGCAAGTGGGTGAACGCGTCGATCCAGGAGCGAATGCGAGTGAGCGAGTCATTTCTTTTTAAATTAAAGATTCTTTTTAAATTGCCTCTCCCCCCCCTGCAGGATAGGTTCAGTTCTCGAGTTTGCCCCGAGTGAGCGGAGAGGGCGCGCTTGCTTCTTGCACGACTCGGCACACTGTCAGTCGCTGTCAGTCGCTGTCAGTCGCTCTCATAATTGCAATTGCACTCATCCCATCCACGTGGCTCGGTTTGGAGTAGATCGTAGCAAGATGTGTGACTGAAGACTGCAATAGGCGGATGTTATTCTCGTTTTCCATCGTTTTCCATCGTTTGGAATTTGTGTGCATTTGCAGTACCTTGAGGAGCAGAACGAGCAGCTGCGAGAGGCCCTTCGCTATTTGCAAGCAGAGCTGCGCCGAGTGCAGCAACAGACGACACTACTGCACAGAGTCGATGCACCTCATAGTGGAACAGCGGCTGCTTCAGAACCCATACAATGACCTCGCACTGCGTGAGCTCACGTCGCATCATGTTTTCCGTCTCCACATTCATACTGTCCTTATTTCGTCTCCACATTCATACTGTCTTTATTTTTGTCTCCACATTCATACTGTCTTTATTTCGTCTCCGTGTCTTTGTCTGTTGGAATAAAGGAAAGTTATTCGTTTGCAGCTCGCCCACAGACCGGATGTACCAAGCTAGTATTTGGCGCAGTTTCGTCCTTTCCTGAGTCAATTTTATGAAAACTCTTCTCGTTGACACACTAAAAGTTACATCGGGAGCGAAGACCGAATCATACGAAACAGAAGCATGCATCCCCCATGTAACGTACCGCAGAGTCTCGCAGAGTCTCCCCAGTTACGAGTGAGTCGCGGTGAGTCATGGAGGGTCACCCAAAGTCACCCCGACTTTTAGGCAGCTTTTGACTCTTTCAAAGTGTATATTTTTGTGGCTATTTTGGCAATGGCCTCATCTCAGCATGGCCGATCGATCTGTGTAATTGAATCTTTGAAATTCCTATTTGATCTTTGATCTCAGGTAGTCGCTCTTATTCTCCTCCCCTCTCTCCTTCCCCCATTTGCCTAGACAGGCAGACCGCTTAATTTGATCACGGGATGGATGAGGACACAGAATGATGCAAATGAGTGAAGGGGAGACCTGAGATCAAAGATCAAGTTAGAATTTCAAATATCCGATTACACAAAGTCTGCCTCAAAGTCGGGGTGACCTTGGGTGACCCTCCCCGACTAACCGCGAATCACTCGTAACTGGGGAGACTCTGCGGTACGTTATTTATATTTTTTATATATTTTTCTCGGAATATTTTTTTGTGCCCACAATACTTCTGTATTTTGTGCCTGAATCATAGGTACTCTTATTTATTAACTATATTTTTCATGTACGGCTGGAATCTACTGAAGACCATTAGCGAAGTCTCTGGGGTATTATTATTTCTCCTATATGTTTTCTCCAATGCCTTCTTGGTACCGGATCGCTCTGCTCTGATATCACGTATGCTCAACAAGAGGCCAATCTCAAATGAGACTGTTCTCATTATCTGCCGATTTATTGGTGTCATCTCACTCTTTTTCAATATTTTCGGGCTCTATTTAATCCGAAAAACGTGGATCATTTATTCTCGTAGCATATTCACAGTGCTGCTGTTGTTGCAGGCAAATCGCGAAGCAGAGGTGCAAGTACAAGTTGCATTTCAGATACTATACACCCTTCAAAATTTCCATTTCACCGTTCTTTTCGTGCCATTTCTCTACATAGGAGGATACTGTATCGGGTCTCTCTGCGAGCCCCATTACGTCTCTTTCTGTGCGAACTTAGTTCGTCGAGGCGTATTAGCTTTACTCACAGTTTATACTTTAGATATTTGAAATATTTATGGTTGTCAACCTTTCTGGGCTTTTCACTCTTTTATTGTTTCTTCGCCATCAAAGTTTATTGGACGAGTCATCTCGAATGAAATTCCGCAGCACGCAAGTGAAGGGTCATTATATCGAAATTTAAGTTTATTAAGCATTCTTTTTTGTAGTAATTTTATTCTGGTTGATGACGGGCATCAATGTACTTCCATTTCGATACATTTATGTGCACAATACAGCGACAACCAGTGACTTGAACAAGACTATGCAAACCGTAAGTTGCAATATCCAGTCATGCTACCTTTTACCTTTCAGTATTGCCAAAAATGCGATTGGCTTGACCAAGGCCGCAATTACGGCGTTATCCCAATTAAAGATGGAATCGTAAGCGTTCGAATAGCAAAAAAACCCTGTTGTAAGATTCATTTAAAAATAATCTTTGCGACTTGGTCTGTCTACATGACATTTGCTGTAGTGTGTACATTTCACATAATACGAATAATAAACGAGTACGATCGAAAGAGGTATGCAGCGGGGTGTGCTAAATATTTTTCGATCTCGCATTTCGCAATGCCCTCTCGGCTTCTCTGACCGCGGCGAGAGAGTTGCGAAATGAGAGTTCGACCTTGTTTTAAACACCCTGGGGATGCAGCTGTAGGCATCAATCCGTTTTTTTCTTTTAGAGCGAGCATAACATTCACACGGAAAGTCAATCGCACTCGTCAATCGTTAATTCAGGTGTGAATGGACTTTAATAACCTTAGATAAGTTTTATTCTTGGAGATAGGAACATTCACTGCGTTCCTCGCCATACCCATTGCTTTGTTCACGATTCCTGCTGTTTACGACTTTGAAGATGGTAATTTCTTTTTTTCCAAAAGCTATATATTCATTCATCAAAAGACTCTTTCGTTCTCATACCATGCATATTCTTGTTTTCTCTAAATTCATTATCCCATTCCTCATTGACCATTATTCAATCGCCCTTCTTCAAATCAATTCGTACTCTTCCTCTCAGCAGTCATATGCAAACAAATCATTATGAGCTTCAATAAACAGGAAAAGCCAGATGTTAACTGTTTCAGCTTCGGCTTTCACAATGAGAGAATGACACATCTGGCAACATGAAGTTAATGATTTTACGTTACTGTAAGAGAATAAAGTATCCACCGAAAGTGAACAGCACAAGTGAATAATTTTAGTAATAAACACAAACAAGCATTTCTTCTTTATCTAGAGGTAATGATTTTCAGTATAGGGCAGGAAGTGAAGACGTACTCGTGATGAGGTTTAGTCAACAATCAGAATTTGTACAGGGCAGCGAGAGCGGGAGAAGATGAAATCATTTCGATTGTATGCAGGAAAGGTGTACAAAGGTTTGAGCAGGTCACGATCCGACTTGCGACGTTTTTCTAGTGCTTTCCTGGGATCCTCGTTTGCAGCGCTTCCGATCCTCTTATGTATTTCGAGTCGATCATTCCATTATCAAAGCTGAGTCGACCGTGTCCAATCCATTCGCGCCACATCGAACGCAAACGTCTGCAAAGAACATTTGTAAAAAAAAATGAAATAAGTCAGATCATGATGTTTTCGAATAGCTCTCTTTAGAGAGAGAGACAAACATGGTTAGACATTCCGTGATGGTATTGTCATGGGACGTGCAAGACATTATCTCACTTTGCAATGCTCTCTCGCCAGTATTGTGAAACGAGAGGTCGCGAAAAAAGATCAGGTTAATGAGGTGCCAAAACAGAGCTCGAAAAAACCTCGCGGTTATCTGATCGTGCCTGCTCAATAATGGTGGCGCGTCTGTGCTGCCGTTGGAGCTGCCGGCTGGATTGTGTTAGCACCTCACGGCACTTGGAAATCGTGCGTCGAACCCAGCTGAAATGATCTATAATATTACGCACAAATTGATGTAATGCAAGCAGAAATTCGATGAACGTTTACTCTAAATTAGTGAAAAGGTTTACGAAAAATTACGAAAAAAAAACGAAAAAACAACAACTCACACGTATTTCGCAGCAACGAGCGGGGAGCTGGATGCATCCATGTTTGTATTGCGGGTGCAATGCGAGAAGCTTGACTTGACCCGTAGTGAATCCAGGCGCATCCTTATATAGACATCAGTCGTCTCGTGATTTCGCATCCATGCAGATAATGTTGTCATTTCGAAGCTTATCGCGCTTGGTCTCGTGACCTCGTTGCCTTTCTTGACCAAGGACACACACTGGCAACGTATTGATAGCTTATCAGGTCGTTCTCGTGATCAGTTTGGCCGAAATGACGAGTAATGTCGCTGGTGTGCGCCTGCGATCTCGATGCCGACTACTACCTGTGTCCTGGCCTTAGAGATAAGAGCACGGTTACACATGCGATTGGAATGCGACGCTATCTAAAGCTTCTATATTCCCGAATGCCAATGTTTTCTTTCATCATCCCCCATCTGTAAAAAGAATTCCTCTTTTTGTAAGAGCCACAGTGTGTTGTTCGGAAAGAGAAAAAACAAAAAGGCGCAGGGATGTGTCCACTTTCACTTTCGCCCGATCTTAAGTTCGGCGGGAGATCAGCCAGGAAGATTTGAATGGAACGAGTGATAGCTGAACACGAACCGCTCAACGTACGCTCAATCCTTCCTCCTTATCCAACTTGTTCCCTCCCCTACTGCTAACAAGTTGTCCGCGCCCCGATGGGCAGCTCTGGTATGGTTGATATCAATGCTGCGCATATCTGGATTGGCCAAGCTCATTCGATTAGTGCGCGGGCTGAGCTACGCTCACAATTTGGAGGGTGACTTGTATTTAGCTGCGCTTTCATAATTGCGCCGCAAACTTATTGAAAAAACCGAACCGAAACTATGCGCCAACAACGTTATTTGCACTTCAGCGACTTGAGCCTTCTTTCACCCCATTTTCCCGGTGAAAGAAGGCTCAAGTCGCTGAAGTTTTAGAGTGTTTCTGCTGTCTACCGCATATAAAAAAGGTAAAGTTCATCCCGTTAATCTAGGCACTTGCGTCCTGCGGGAGATCACTGCTAGGCCAGTGAATATTAGGCCAATTCAGTCCGGAGGGCCCAATCTCTTCTTCGGACCTACTTTACCGCGTGATCCGGGAATCGAACCCAGGTAGAATGGAATGGGAGGGCGCGCCATAGACCACTACACCACTTCGTCTCTACCGCATATCAACCGTACAAATTTGGGCCTCCATTGTTCCAGGATGGCCACCGCGGATCCCCAGGCGGCCCCGGCCGCTGCCGAGTTCCACGTGCCCGTCACGTACGCGGATATGTTCTTCGGCGAGTGGAATCAGGAGAAGACGCGGCACTTCATGGAACACACCCACGTATGGGTGTCTGTAGTGGTATGTTGCGCCCCCCCCCCCCGAGCAGTTTTATAGGTACCCTTATAGGTTCGATATATATATACTTATATATACTTATAGGTACTTAAAGGTCCTTATAGGATAGTTATAGGTACGAGCAGTTATAGGGGCCACTCTGCTGCAAGAGCGCGTGGAGGTTTCGAGGTCAAAGGCAACGAACTCATAGAGGGGATTTGAACATGTGTCGGATTAATATCTAAGGGCAAAATAGTTCGCATCCGACATGGCACCGACTTTTATTCGTTGAAAGCGAAACGATAGATACCGACAGCTACTTCTAGTTGAAAACAGCAACATACAGCTACATGCACATACGCAACAATTACAGGTTACAATCCTTTACCTGCTGATGGTCAAATACGGTCCGAAGGTGATGGAGAAGAGAAAGGTGAACAGATGCGAAAAGGAGAGACGTAATCTATTCACCCTTCGAAGGCGTTCGACCTGCGGACGTCTCTGGCTCTCTGGAATTTCGGACTTTCCGCGTACTCTGGAATTTCCCTGATGGTTCTGTGGAAGCACTTCGTGAAGATCTACGACAGCAGCGGCGTGCTAGGTAGGTGCAAACGGAAGTGATCTGTGTTTTCCAAATGCGAAAGATGTATAGGATGTCTGTACGGGGAAAAATGAGCAAGAAAGTGGGCAGTTCTGAATAAATGGTGAATATTTATCAGCAATATATTTCCATTCCAGGCACAGTTTGCTACAACGACGACCTGTACACGAACCCGGAGTCGGGCTGGTGGGGATGGCTGTACTGCATGAGCAAGGCGAGTTTTCTTTATTTATTTATTTTTTCATTTTTGAGACCTACTTCCAAACGAAATTACAAACGCAATAATTGCAGGGTCCTGAGCTCATCGACACCGTCTTTCTCATTCTCAGAAAGCGACCAGTCATCTTCCTGCACTGGTGAGCGATTTAGCATCAACGAATGAGGTATTTACGAAATCGATTTTGATCACGCATTTCGTGCTACTGTATAGTTGTCGAAATACTGGAAATGGTCCCGGTTTGCAACACGTTCATGCAACCCTCAGAGAGGCGACATTGACGGCGCCCGCATAAGAGGGAAGGGACTGCTATCCGGCATTTCCGCAACTATATTGCTAACTGGTGGAAATTGTGGCCCTCCCTGCAGCGTTTCGTCCCTGCATTCGCCCAGAAAGCGACACTGATAAATATTCGGTATTCTATTCGCTGCAGGTACCACCACTCGGTGACGTTCATGCTCGGGCAGGCGTTCTACACACAGTTCGTGCCCTTCGTCCGGCCCGGCGTGATCATCAACCTCGGCGTGCACACGGTTATGTACTTGTGAGTAGCTCGTATATTGCAATGATTTTCCTTCACCCTCCCCACCTTGTCCGCGTGACCAGCATCATGACAAACGTATTGATCATGAATTGACGCGCAAAAGCCGATTCGACGACGCCTCGCTGTCAACTACTGTATCGCATGCTTACGTACATTTCTTACGTAACTGGAATAAATGATTGACTAACAAACCAGATGATCTCGAAACCATCTAAAGAATGCTTTCTGTTGCAGCTACTACGGCGTGCGCGCATGGGGCGTCAAGACGGAGCGATGGGTGTCCAAGATGATCACGATCACGCAGGTTTGATCTTTGATCTTTGACCATTGACCTTTGATCTTTGGCCTCTTTCAGATCGTCCAGTTCATATCGGCGTCCTTCTTCGGGGCGCACTTCTTCCACGCGCTTGTCACGGACAATCTCCAGGATTGCGGCGCCAAGTGAGAACCATCGAGAATCTCGAGAATCTCTGTAAAAAAATAAACCGTCTCACTCTAGTTTTCGTTTAAACGTCGACACTGTGCGCAGTTGTGAACGGTGCCACTGCCAAGTTAGACCTATACATAGATGAGAAGCCACCATTCTAGTTGATTTCTGTTCCTACACAATCTATTTCTATTTTTAAACGTATTTTTTGGCAAGTGTGTTGCCTCCTTGCCGCACACATTACGCCTAGTCAGGATTCTATAGCGTGCAATACCCCAACGATAACAGCGATACAATACGGGGCTTAATAGATGAGAGATCCAAAGAGCGACTACGCTCTCTGACAGCCTGCAACCCCATTTCTACAAGAATTCTTTATTATCTAGTCTCTTCCTAGCAGTTTCTCTAATCTTTTCGTCTCATAAACCATGTTTGGTTTTAATTTCTATAGGATCGATGTGGTCTCCGTGATTGGCGGCATCGTTGTTGCCTCGTACCTCTACCTCTTCCTGGAGTACTACAGGGACGCGTACTACAAGGACGCATCGCCGACCAAGAAGAAGGTGAGCGATTGCTTTTCGACACTTTTGAATAACTGACATCGATTGCGTTTTGGGCCAAATGTCTGACATCGATGCAGAAAACTTGAAAACAACTGAAATCCATCGAGCCTTTGGCCACTTGTTAGCAGCTGGAGTTGATTGCGCTTTTGGCATTTCTTTAATATCTGAAATCAATTGAGCTTTTGGCCTTTCGTTACAAGCATTAGATGTAAAAAGAGGTTTCTCGGAACTCAGATTCGGGGGGATAAAAAAGGGGGAAAACGGAGGCTCAATCCATGCCTTTTCAGATCGATGAGCCCGTTGAAGCGACAGAGGCCAAGAAGGACAACTAATTGCTCCGATCTCCACGAATCCCCCTTTCCCGTTTTTCGTACCAGTTATTGTATCTGTTATGTATGCAGGCCGGTATAGGACTGACCCGCATACATTGTGGTGTGTGTAAATACGCGTGGAAGTAAAGGATAGTAATACTACCAGTTTATTACATACGGAACAAGGATAAGAGAGATATGGCTAGTGGAAAGGTAATGGGGAGTGAGGTGGTAAGGATACGCGCCTTACATTGGGACCTATACGGGTCGGCGTGTATCCCCTAAGCTACCAACCATCATGGGTTACATGGGAACCAACTCGCAGAACTAGGCGAGGTCGGAAACACGTTAGAACAGGAAAGTTCTAGAGCAACATGATACGCAGCCTGCGTGGCTGCGCAGGTTGACGATACTACTTACAGTAATACTTCAAAGGGCTGTTGAGCTAGGTCAGACACATGACTAATGGCTATACACAGCACCTCCGCAACAAGATATGAAATACGAGTATTGAATATCTGACGAAAAGACAGTAGTCAGGTGGAATGATATCAATATCGTATATGGATAGGGTTATGCAATCAATGGGACTCATTGCGAGTGTGTATCTTCTGGTCGTTCTCCACCTCTTCTGTGGGCACGATGTTCTTCGACGATTTGACGATGACGATGCAGTTGACACTCGAACACGTTGTAGATGTAGTTGCACTTGAACACGATGACGATGCCGTTGCACTTGAACTCGATGACGATGCCGTTGCACTTGTACACGATCTTTCACAATGCAGTCTCGATGACTGTTACTCACGATGTACGGTAGTACCCTTAGCGAACTCTCCATTCACTCTACCGACATCTCGTCTCTCGGACACCCCTCCTCTTCTTCACAGAAAGAGAGTGAGCCGAATACTTGATCTTCCATCCGAAGATCACCAATGAAACTCCACTGTACATTCTACATCAATCAGACACCTTCTTTTATCTCCAATCCAGAGACAGTGTACTGATTCTTCGCAATAGATGCTTGAATTACAGAATGGATTCACTTGGTTTCTCACGCTTCATCATTAGAGTAGTGAGATAATCTTCTATTTATTATTCATGCCGGACAATCACCAGCTTTATCTTACTCATTCATCCACACTTCCTCTTCTTCCTTCTTCAAGAAATGAGCACATTTCTGATAAACAGAATTCATTGGTGAATGAGTAGATAAACCTCGATAGGCATACATTCGTGGTAGGATCCACTGATTCCTCCACATTGGGTTACGGTAGATTTCGCACGCACTCGGCGAAAACAAGAAAGCGAACACAATGTTCCAAGGCATCTCTGGTAATCCCTTCAAGATCATCCAGTGCACTTTCTTCGCATTCCCATACAGTTACTGTAGTCCCGTGGACTCACAGCTTGCGCTACCACCTAATGGTCACTCGGTAAGTTAGCGTCTTTCGGAGTGGGCACATCTCCAACAGTAGTCTCAACAGTTTAGTCAGCCCTTGACGTGTCTGAAATATTCACTGTTCCTTCGTTTTATCAACTTCAACACGTGAATACACATCACAGAAATTCGATCATGGAGAAGTTGCTTCCTCTCTAATGAGTCCAAACAACCTCCGGTTTCACAGGGTTATGCTCTGTCCCTTCCTGGGATCAGCATCTATTGCAACTTTCGACTAGTGCAATACTGTCTCCTGTACCGAGTCCTCTCCTTTGAGTTCACTCACATATTGATCATTCTTGATCACAGATCGATTTCTCATAGTGTACCTGCCGGCTGGTTTATTGGGTTTTTCACCTCACAGTACCGTCCATCGTCCTCGTGGTTACGGTCTGCCAGTCCGGTCTCACATTATTCTGGACATTCCATCCAGTATGTGTAGTTCTCCGGGAACTTGATACACTCGACTACTGCACATTCTCTTCGAATGATTAACTTTGGTTCAACTTCAGAACCATACCACCGATTTTAGTCGAATTATCGGGGTCGAGCAACTTGACCACTAGCTACTCTTCCTGTGTGCCATCACACTACAGGCTGCTCTGTGAATCTTGAGTACCTTAGCATCACCAAACTGATTGCTCTTGGTTTTCATTCAGCAGAGTCTTTCCATCACCTCTGTTACTGCCAGCAGCAGAACAGTTAACCACTCTATCAACTGTTCACATCCGATGACAGTGATCACCAAACACTTTCTCTCAACAGTTTCATTACTGTTATACTTCTTGTGAAACAAATAAATGTTCACTTTGTTCCATTATTACACACCTCGTGCAATAAAATAAACTTCCACTTCAGCAGTAGTTAACGGTACACACACTGTCAACTACTCATGCTTCTCATTTTGTGTTATTTCTCAATAAAATTCCAGCATTACAGCAATTTGGACAATCTTATATCCAATTTCATCATAATGATATTGTGCACCCCGCACTCTGATATTCCTCCACGGAAACGGCTTGACTACACCTCGCAATCAGCCAGAGTGAACTAGAGTATCACTCAATTATCAGACAATCATTAATTGTTCGTGCCTCCTCTTCCTCCTCCTTCGAAATCTTCTTATTCAACCACTTGGGAATGCACAAAAGTATCCACAACTCGTGGCAAAACCAGGTATTAGTCACGCCGGTTACTCTTTGTTACATTCAGGACACTCTGGTTCCTTAACTGCGCCGTGGCGTCTTACGTTATCCACTGGTAAAGACAGACTTCTATTATCCTCTCAAAATTCATTCCAGTTTGCGGCTAAGTTATTGCACCAAATGAAAATTTGGGCATAGCTTCCGCTGCACAGTATGAATCATGCCGGATAAATAGGAGTATAAATAGCCGTAGCTACCTCCAAATGACAGGAGTATAAATGGCTAATGCCACCTCCAACGTCAGGAAGTATAAATAGCAAATGCTACCTTCCAAGGAAACAGGAGTATAAATGGCTAATGCCACCTCCAACGGATTCAAAACAGTTTTTTTTTCTTGATGAAACTCTCTTGACAGAATATCGCTTGATAGAAATGCCGATAATCTTGATAGAATATATCTTGCCGGATCGAATAGAGAATTGAATTGAATTGACCGTTGGAAGACTGAATTAACTACCTGCAAGTAGGTTAGGACACGAAACATGACGAAATTACTAAGGAAAACAACACAACTACGCAAAATATTCAGTTTGCGCGAGCTAGTCAAACAGCCTGAACGCCAATGTTATGTATGCAGGCCGGTATAGGACTGACCCGCATACATTGTGGTGTGTGTAAATACGCGTGGAAGTAAAGGATAGTAATACTACCAGTTTATTACATACGGAACAAGGATAAGAGAGATATGGCTAGTGGAAAGGTAATGGGGAGTGAGGTGGTAAGGATACGCGCCTTACATTGGGACCTATACGGGTCGGCGTGTATCCCCTAAGCTACCAACCATCATGGGTTACATGGGAACCAACTCGCAGAACTAGGCGAGGTCGGAAACACGTTAGAACAGGAAAGTTCTAGAGCAACATGATACGCAGCCTGCGTGGCTGCGCAGGTTGACGATACTACTTACAGTAATACTTCAAAGGGCTGTTGAGCTAGGTCAGACACATGACTAATGGCTATACACAGCAGTATCAGTTAGCACCGCTTTCCAGCAGGTGTTCCTACAACCGAAACGTGCAATACACATGCGAACGCTATCACTCTGTTCTTGTTTCTGCTCATATCCCCTTCACAACCGCACCCAGCAATCTTTGATTTGATACCCAACTATAGACCCCCGAAAGCGCTAAATGTCTTCGTAATTGTGAAAGTTATCATATTCTCCTTTCGTGTAACTTTTTTCAAGCGGATTTTATTTTTTTTCAATTTATTTACTTGTTCCTTTATGCATTTTACTTTAACACTATTAAGAGGCCATCCACGAGAGAACGTACCTACCCCACGGATGGCTTTTTCACAACCCACCCCAAATTTTTTTTGGTGATGTTCTCATACCAAATACTGATAACCGGCCCAATATGAGCCGTTCTAGTGCACTCTCCGCAAAACGCCAGCTCCGACCACAAAAAATGCAATTTTTTCAACGTCAAAAATATGATATTTTAAAAACTCATCCCGACGTACTTTTTTACGTAGATTCCGAAAATAACACTGTTGAAGGGAACGGAATGCGATGAAATGTCGAAAAGTAGGATTTTAGACGGAAATCATCCACCCTGAAAAATTTTTGTTCACGTTACAGTGAGATGACTTCATTTTCGAATTCTCCGTAAAAAGTTACCCCGGATACGTTTTTTTCATCAGCCAAAACTGGGGCGCCCGGATGTTATAGAAATTTTCGTGGAGTGTAGTTGATGTTTTCACGCAACACTATCCTGAGATAATTTCATTTGGAGTGATAATTTATGCGGTTTTGTTGCGGAAATCTCTTGTTTATCATAACATCATATATTATTTGTCTTTAGCTATTCACTCGGGCATTGATAATCCGATCTCACTATTTTCTCGGCTTGTAAAAAGACCTCGCCCAGAGTCAACTAGTTGACACCGATAATGCGGATCCAAAGGGTCTAAGCAGTGCAGGGAAATATCCTGAAATACGTGTACATGTACTGTGAAAAAAATTAACCCAAATCGGACCCATTCACATGCTCAGAAAGTTTCTTTACTCGTTTAGAAACAGAACTATGACAATTGTTATCTGAAATGTGACTTTTGCACACTTTTTTACGGCTTCAAAATAACTCTTTCATGCTTAGATTATGTTTTCTATTAAATACTAATTATTCTGAAGGTTTTAGAAAAATTTTGACGAAAAAATTCCCTCCATTTTACACATAACATGCGTCTTCTGAGAAATTGCAGGAAAATGGTATCCATGAAGAACTACGAGACCCAACTTTGAGTAATCTCGATGAAATTTTTATGGTGAAGTACTATGATTTAAAAATCCTTTTTGTAACACAACTTTTGTAATAAAACCGGCATTTAGGAATTTTCCGGCTCTGGAGCCGGCAATGTTGTATCTCAGCTACGAGGACAGCTAGAAACCTCCAGTTTGGCTTAAAAAATTCGGAAAAACATTTTAAACAACTTTCAATTGACACGGAAGAGATTGGACAACCGTATCATTTTCGAAATAACGAAAAATATCGAAGGTTGTGCTTTCTTGGTATGAGTCGACAAACGTCAAAATCGATGATTTTTTCGATTTCAAATATCGAAAAAATAAACTCAGAATTACTTATCAGCATCATTTGAACATTTTCTGACCTATAGCGCAAAGAACCTATAGCGCAACCTATAGCGCAAGTCTATAGGCTAGACTATAGCGCAAAAAAGTTTAGGCCTAGAATTTTTTTGAGAATAACATATTTTCATTATTTCAAAAATGATGCGGTTGCCCAATCTCTTCCGTGTCAACAGAAAGTTGTTTAAAATGTTTTTCCGAATTTTTTAAGCCAAACTGGAGGTTTCTAGCTGTCCTCGTAGCTGAGATACAACATTGCCGACTCCAGAGCCGGAAAGTTCCTAAATGCCGGTTTTATTACAAAAGTAGTGTTACAAAAAGGATTTTTAAATCACAGTACTTCACCATAAAAATTTCATCGAGATTACTCAAAGTTGGGGCTCGTAGTTCCTCATGGATACCATTTTCCTGCAATTTCTCAGAAGACGCATGTTATGTGTAAAATGGAGGGAATTTTTTCGTCAAAATTTTTCTAAAACCTTCAGAATAATTAGTATTTAATAGAAAACATAATCTAAGCATGAAAGAGTTATTTTGAAGCCGTAAAAAAGTGTGCAAAAGTCACATTTCAGATAACAATTGTCATAGTTCTGTTTCTAAACGAGTAAAGAAACTTTCTGAGCATGTGAATGGGTCCGATTTGGGTTAATTTTTTTCACAGTACATGTACACGTATTTCAGGATATTTCCCTGCACTGCTTAGACCCTTTGGATCCGCATTATCGGTGTCAACTAGTTGACTCTGGGCGAGGTCTTTTTACAAGCCGAGAAAATAGTGAGATCGGATTATCAATGCCCGAGTGAATAGCTAAAGACAAATAATATATGATGTTATGATAAACAAGAGATTTCCGCAACAAAACCGCATAAATTATCACTCCAAATGAAATTATCTCAGGATAGTGTTGCGTGAAAACATCAACTACACTCCACGAAAATTTCTATAACATCCGGGCGCCCCAGTTTTGGCTGATGAAAAAAACGTATCCGGGGTAACTTTTTACGGAGAATTCGAAAATGAAGTCATCTCACTGTAACGTGAACAAAAATTTTTCAGGGTGGATGATTTCCGTCTAAAATCCTACTTTTCGACATTTCATCGCATTCCGTTCCCTTCAACAGTGTTATTTTCGGAATCTACGTGAAAAAGTAGGTCGGGATGAGTTTTTAAAATATCATATTTTTGACGTTGAAAAAATTGCATTTTTTGTGGTCGGAGCTGGCGTTTTGCGGAGAGTGCACTAGAACGGCTCATATTGGGCCGGTTATCAGTATTTGGTATGAGAACATCACCAAAAAAAATTTGGGGTGGGTTGTGAAAAAGCCATCCGTGGACCCCTCCCAGAAGCTACGTTCTCTCGTGGATGGCCTCTTAAAGCTCTATTAACCCTATTTAAACACCCCACTTCATTCTTTATTAATTTTCAAATTTATGCGGTTTTTGTGCACCATGCACAAACAGCTATAAATTACATGAAGTTATAGTAAGCGAATCCTAAGCGAGTCCTTCTGGCGCTTCTTTAGTATCCCGGATTGTAATTGAAATCATTCCTCTATCAACCTCCCTTTGCTTTTTCTTCACATACTGTCAAAGTAAAAGTTTGAACGTTCGTCCGGATACTATAAAAGCGCCCCCGGGAACTCACTGGATTCCTGAAAACGAATACTTATTTTGTTGATTCTTAAATTTTTTTATAATAAAGTAAATGCAAATCATTGAGAATTCACGACTCAAGTGACTCCTCAAGTTCAGGATCGTACAGGCGAACCATATTTTCATTCAGCTGTAAAAGGGATCCTGACTAGAGTGGATAAAGGAAGAGCAATTTTACGATTTTTCGTATTCTTTGAGCGGTCGTACCGGTCGAGTGAGTATGGAAACATAGGGAAGAGTTAATTCCTATCGATTCCAAACATATTGAGGAACTCATTCCACTTTAGAATGGGCTAAAATATTCACATTCTTCCGATTTATTCAAAAACTCTTCCTCAAGAGTGAGTGTTTTTAAGCGAATTTTAGAATATCGTGTTTACTATGCAAATGAGGCCATATATTGTGTTTGCCAAAAATTGAAAAGAGGCACTCATAGGTCTTGAACACATTCTTCCTCAAAATACTCAAAATTGTATTGTTCCTGAAGAACTGCATTGAGTTGTATGCGTTCAGCAGCTCTTCCTTTATCCACTCTAATCCTGACTGGTTCTTGTTGTATTGCTAGAGTACAGAAAATTTTTGCCATATACGCAATTCCACTTGGACTGTTAATACTATTTTTCGCACTATTTTTTGGCACAATCACTTCATTTTACTCTCGGGATTCCACCATTACTCTGACTGTTCCAGCATGGAGCTGCTCCGATTGATTCGGCCGGAGATGTCGTTGGCATCGAACCGCACTCCCGTCTCCTACGCTGAAGTCTTCTTCGGCGAGTGGGAAATGGAGAAGATGCGGCACTTTATGGAGCACACGCACCTGCCAATCTCCATTGCGGTGAATTTTGGCCATCAGAACCTCACGAATACCCTTCTCGCAATGCCCTAAGATGTTTTGCGCTGAATCATTGAGCAAGCGAAAGCGTTGTAATAGCGATTAGTGCCCCTCGAGTTTAATGAAAACCTATATGCAATCAGCTTTCCGTCCACTTTGAGATGTACTCTGCCTCAAAATGTGAAACGAAAACCATTCAGATCACTGGCGCCTATCTTCTCATGGTCAAATTCGGACCTCAGATGATGGCCAATTGCAAAGTGAGTCGAGGGCTTTTTGCATTCTTGAGCAAGCAGACTCTCTAACAGTTCGCATGCAGAAAGGTAAAGGTAAAGGTGTATCCACGTCAAGCGATTTTACAGTCATAAGACAACGCTAGGCGGGACCCACTGGTAAGGCCACACACCACAATGTATGCGGGTCAGTCCTATACCGGCCTGCATACACAACAGTAAGGCGCTAGGTAAGGTAAGGTAGACTGGTAAGGCCAGCTGTCGCATGCAGAACAAGTATATTATTCAAGGCTCCCAATCTCCAAGGCGCTCTTGTACTCTGGAACCTTGTACTGTGTGCGTACTCTGCGATCTCCTTCTACCTCCTGCTACCCTACATCCTGCAATCGTACCACAAGGGCGGCATCATTGGTAAGACTCCCCCCCCCTCCCTTGTTCGATCAATGATAGGTAAAAGGTGTATCCACGTCAAGCGATTTTACAGTCGTAAGACAACGCTAGGTGGGACCCACTGGTAAGGCCAGCTGTTAGACGGACTACATACCCGGCTGTCCAATGCTTTCTCGGGTAGCCTTACCGGTCAATGATAGCGTTCAGGAACCCTATGCTACAACGATGATTTCTACGCGCACCCGGTGTCGGGCTACGTCGCGTGGCTGTTCACGATGAGCAAGGTGCCTTTTAAAAAACAATTTCGAAATTAGAAACAATCGGCTCTGGTCCGTTTTGGGCGTCCCATCAAAGTTTCCTGGTCCCAAAATAGTTTCCTGGTCCTTAAAAAGTTGGTTTATAAGTGAGGAAGAATAGAAAAAAACTGCAAACTGAGGTACAGAATAGAGAAAGACTTCCTAGAATAGTGCGGCTGGATGTTTTTGGAATGGTAAGTGTACTTTTCAGGCGCCCGAACTGATCGACACCGTGTTTCTCATCGTGAGAAAGCGACCGGTCATATTCATGCATTGGTGAGAAAGAGATGTCATTATTATCGTGAGATTATTTTCCGTTCCACTCGTAGCTGACCTTTGACGAACTGAGTGGAGGGAGGAGGGTGGAACAGGCCGGGAGGAGGCCAGTGATCTACCTGGTCTCCCCCCCCTACCTCTTCCCATCCTCTCTCTCTCTCCCAGACAATCAATACGCTAACCAGCACATTGAGTTTGCTGAGCATTTGAAACGCACGATAGCTTCCACACATCAGCCCCACAGTGGGAATTGAGCCAAACGTCTCAGTCTTTAGCCGGGCTTCCAACTTTCATCTCAAGCACACTGCTTTAATCATAAAGTAAAGGGTAAAGGTCACTCCGTACTCAAGGCACGCGAAGTGATAGCTGATTGACCAGTGGCTTAGATTAACCGGATACAATTATTTTTTCTCTCCCCAGGTACCACCACTCGGTCACGTTTCTCGCCGGTCAGATCTTCTTCACGGAGTTCGTGCCCTGGGCGCGATACGTGATCATCGAGAACCTTTTCGTGCACACGATAATGTACTTGTGAGTATTGGAAAGGAAGAAAAAGGAAAAAAAAAAGGAAAATAATCGTCGCTCCGATTCACGTGCGCTCTCACCGGTCACGAGTGCCGAGAGGGTGTTTGAAATGAAGATACGATTACTCGAGACCTCCAACGCCGTGGTCTCATAACGTTCATTCTGAGCACGTGTTGTCAAAGGCAAATCATGTATATTTCCAGCGTCTACCATTCTACTTTTTGAACTTTTTCTCTGTTTTCTGTCGGTCGACCAATCTTGAATCAAACTTTCGCTTTCACCCATCTCTCCTTTTCTCTGCAGCTACTTCGCTCTTCGTGCACTCGGAATCAAGACGCCCCTCTGGATACCCAAGGCCATCACGTGCATTCAGGTATTCACTCGTATTTTACTTATACTTATACTTATACTTTATCACCATTCGATAATATGTGGATGGGGGCGGAAAGGGGCTACAAGCGGTATTTCAGGCTCGGGCGAGCTTTTGGGAGTATCAGTCTCTTCAGCAAATGAACCACTGCAGATTAGAGTGCGCAATACGGGTCACCGTCTCTTCATTTGACACACACTCTCTCGTCCGGTTGAGTGACGAGAGAGTGTGTGAAATGAAGAGACGGCGACCCACTCTACTGCAGATCACTCAATTCGCATCCGCATTCTACCTGGCCGGCCACATGTTCTACTTCCACATCACTGAGGGCTTGCACAACTGCAACAACAAGTACTCCACTCTCGCTTTCAATTTGAAGTGGGAAAAGGATTAAGAAATGAGATCGGTTGTGTATGAGACTGTTTTGATAATTTTCATCACTAGGCTTTGTTTTCGAAAAAGTTTACAGCTTCCTCTCTAACCGTCTTGCGCGAGATATGCACGAGACCAAATGAGATCGGTCGCCTTAGTGAGGGCTGAAATCGTGAATGCCGACCCTTTTCCCTAGCTATACCTCTCTCACTTTCCTCCATGTCTGCTCTCTAACCCGATGCCCTATCCCTTCAGGGTGTAGTAGTGAAGGCATTGTTTTCGCAATGGTTTGCAGCTACCTCTCTCATTCTTGCGGTCTTTTTCACACCTCGAACCGTGTCTTGCGCGAGATATTCAACCCTTACTTCACTCAGAGTGGATCGAATGTGGATGGGATGCGGCGTGCTCGCCACGTACATCTACCTCTTCGCCGAGTACTTCCACAACGCGTACGTGCGAAAGGACTCGCCCACGAAGAGGAAGCGAACGGTAAGATGGCGTGAAGTCGACCGAACCGTGAAATGAAAATGGGACAATCACACCAGAATCAAAATTGCTTCCACCGAACTGGAAAATTTATTGGAATTCTAATACAATCTCGTCTCACTGTTTCCGCGCCTTCCCACTATTTTTGGAATCAGCGTCATGAGAAAGCGCCAGTGCTTTGAGCTCACGGGAGTATCATGTCGGAACATTCAATTGACAGAGACACACACATTTTCTATGAATCTAATAGGTCCTTTTGCAGATCGACACTTCTGCGGAAACAGCAGATGCTAAGAAACTTGAATGAACGCTGGCACCACTCATTTCATACTCTCGATGTCCAGTAGTTTTCAGTTTCTCCCATCTTCAATTTTCCGCATGATAAATATTTATCAGTTTCAAACCATGTAAGACCAGCGATACATGGCTTCAAAAAGCTACATTCAAAAAAAATTCACGAAAAATAGCACGAGAAACGGCAAACGGCTCACAACCCGCGAGACTTTACAATCGCTGCAACAGCGCACCATTCAAGCAAAAGTGTAACTAAAACAAGCGAATGGTTACAAATTGGGCTTACAACCAGCCGGACAAAGGCCCATTCCCCTCTCACTGGCCTTGCGCAAAATCGAAAGGCGCTTTTCGCCCCCTCCTCCCACGATTTTTTGCGATTGCCAGAGCATTTCTTGTTTATCCAAGGAGTTCGCTCAACAGGGTCTACGATCGCTCGCCCCGGGGCGATGGAAACATCGCCACCGAGAGAAAAGAGACACTCTCAATTGTCTCTCATCAATCGGAGAAGCGAGAGTGCGCACTGAGAAGGGCGTTTTATCCCTGAAGAACGTCCCCCCCCCCTCCCCAATGGCCCCTCACCGGTCAGAGCGGCAATAAAAGATCTCTTGTGCGAGATGGCAGCGGCAGCGCGCTCTCTGGAAACGTTCTCTCTATGGTTCTATGAGCGGCGAGAGTGGCTCAGTCTCTGCTAGCGGGATAACAGATCCATTGTTCCTCCGCTAGCAGACATTACGCGCCATTCCTCGAGGTGCGGAGGAGTGGGGCGTGAACCTCGGGCTGTATATAACCGATCGACGGAGCTGCGGAATCATGCGCCATCGATCCTCCTAGTCAGTTACGTCGACCTTATTCGATGCTTTAGTTTTCGATTGTCTTTGCTTCGTTGACTCGGGCATTCCGGGCTCACACACCATCCGTCTTCTGTTTAATCTTGATATCATCGTATCGGAGTGCTTTTCGCGATTTTCCTGATACATTTTCCATCCACTGACCCGATTCCCCTCTTCCAGAATGAAGGTGCTCATCGTGCTCTCTCTCGCCGTCGTCGTCTCCAATGCCTTCCTCTCGTCGTTGTTCGGCGGCGGAGGAGGAGGATGCGGAGGCGGATGGTGAGTGCATACTGTTGAACTATACCGTAACCCTCCGAGCTCACACGGTGGATCTTCTTCTTCTTGAAATCAGCATCTGACTACATCAGGGGTCAAATGCCTGGGTAGCCGGCCAAAAAATGTGGTATGCTTTTTCAGGTTTTTTGACCGCGGTCGGGACCTCAAAAATTTTTTCGCGGCTTCGCCGCGATCTAAGACTGCTGCAAGGACGCACGCGACAACAGGAGATAAAATAGAACTTTAATTAAACAGTTTTAGTTAATTCTTTGTTCTACGCTATTCAGTTGTACCCTACCGTAATCCCCGTCCATTGTATTAATAAAAGTTGTATCGTGTAATGAGTTTTTTGCTTGTTCATTTAAATCATTGTTTGTTTTCTTTTTGTAAATGTGCGAAAGTAAATGTGTTTGATTTTGAAAATGGAAAATGAAATAAGTGATGAGTAATATGTTCAATTCATGATGATGTGTGGTACCTAAATACGGTAGTTTTTTACTCGTCGGCTTTTGAACTCTAATGACACTATTTTTTGTTTAGTATTCTAATCTGTCTGATCAGGCTTCGGGTCGTGAATCGGTGTTCGTAGGATCTGGAGGAGAAGGTTGTTGGCTCTCCTGTATTCGAGTCACTTTTCTTCTATTGGCCTGTCAAAGTGGAAAAGTAACCTGAGGTGAGGATAATAATTATAGCAGTTTATGATCGTTGACTGAATCGATACTACATATTTCATTCAGGAATATCTGACTGTCACTCCTGTATTCGATGTTCTATTTTTCGGAGATTTCGCTGAAATGGGTGATTGGAGCTATTCTGCTAACTACAGTATGTGCGAACGAGGTAGGTGTCAATACGTTTAGGATGGTTTAATTTAATACATCCAGTGCACCGTACAAGACGCAGGAAAATCTTTCCACGCGGGAAAAACCAGTACAGCGTGGTTTACCCTGCTTGGTACACATGGACTAAATAGTGAAGCCTTCCTCAATAACCATGATTCAAGGTCAGTTGTTGAATGCTTTCTTACCTTATCGCAAATTGTGTTTTCAGATTTCCCGATGCTCTTATCGATTGTTATTGTCAAACGGAGACTGTGAAGCAGCAGGTGTTGCAATTAATTAAATACGAAATTACTTACCCAGCTCCTACCCAGGAGCAAACGGACTTCAGTTTTTAGCAAAGTAAGTACCCTGGGGTATGCTTTATTTTTGATGTGTGTGCTTTTCCATTAATTAGGACATACTGGCTTTCCAACGCACCTTCATTTTAACCTTGACGTTAACAAATAAGCCAGAACGAGTCCTTCAAAAAAATACCCAAGATTTACGGGCAAAAACAACGTGCGTGCGTGTGTCAAGCATGAACATTTCGCAGTTCCCGGCTCTGCTTAAATTTCTTTTCACTGACTCACAAGTTCAATTCGTTTCTCTCTTTCTTTATTCCTCTCATTTATTTGTGGTACTCTCATGTCGTCGCTTTTCTCACTAGCCACGGGGGAACATCGCGTGTGTCATTCCCCTCCTTATCCCTTTCTTCCTCCTGGCAAGTGAACTTCCTGTTTTCTTTCACGTGCACTGTGTCAATATCACAATTCATTTACTTATCATAATTCTTTATCGGTCCTTATCAACAACTATTTACAATCATATTTCTTTATTCGAGTATATACAATCGGGGGTTAGTAGAGTAGGGCTGGTAGGATGGAGTGAGGGAGCGGAAGAGAGGAGGAATGATCGATTGGAGTCCCGCGCTCGTGCATACCTGTAAAACTAACATTTAGAACGTGAATATACGAGTGAAGTGGGGGGTTGTTCCGCCTTCGGCGGAACAACCCCCCACTTCACTCGTTTTTCCCCGGTGGTATGCTTTTTTGGTCTGAGGTCTGCCCAACCCAAAAATGTGGTATGCATAGGTCCTTTCGGCAGTGGTATTTGACCCCTGGACTACATCACCCTATTACGAGTTTACTACCGTAGATTTTTCTGATACTTTCGATCTAGCATTCTAGTGGCGTGCTGAGTGAATGCACGCTAGTCCCAACCATCTCCTTTTCAGCGGTGCACCCCCGCCGCCGCCGTGCGGAGGCGGCTGCGGAGGAGGCGGTGGTGGAGGAGGATACGGCGGAGGATCGTACGGTGGCGGATACCCGAGCGGAGGCGGCGGCGGCTATGCCGCGCCCGCGCCCGTCTACTCCGCACCCGCGTACGCTCCGGCGTACGCGCCCAGCGGCGGCTACGCCACCGCCGGCGGATACGGAGCCGCGCAGTCGTTCGGAGGATCTCAGGGAGGCTACGCCGCTCCCTCGGGTGGATTCGGAGGAGCTCCGCTCGGAGGCAACGCATACGCCGGCAAATAGACGCCCGTCGTCGACCATATACATCGTCCACGAGATCCGCTGTAGAGATTCCGATTGTTTGTACATAGAAATGCGAAGGATAAACGGTTCTTTCAATCCTTTGCATCGTTGCTTCAGCAGTGCGTGTATACAGTCGCACGGTATCGTTGGTATTGTGTCATTTGACCTTTTGCCGGTACATATGACGCGTGTAAAATAGGTAAAGGTGTATCCACGTCAAGCGATTTTACAGTCGTAAGACAACGCTAGGTGGGACCCACTGGAAAGGCCAGATGTTTAGGCGCGTGTGGTAACAAGCAAACAATTTAGCCTCAATCACGCCGTGGGTCAGTAGCAGTAGGTTTCGTTTATTAACCAACGGAGAGGAAATACGAAACAAACGCAATTGACGAATTTATTTATTCGACGATTTAATCCAATTTGTTCGATGCAAATAAAGAATAGTTTGTTCCGGGACCGTCAATGCCGATCAAAGTCCGGATCACGGTGATAAAAGGTAAAAGGTGTATCCACGTCAAGCGATTTTACAGTCGAACGACAACGCTAGGTGGGACCCACTGGTAGGGCCAGCTGTTTAGGCGCGTGTGGTAACAAGCAAACAATTTAGCCTCAATCAAGCCGTGGGTCAGTAGGTTGGTTGCTACACATCACATCAATCGTTTACTAACCATCGGAGAGGAAATGCGAAACAAACGCAATTGACGAATTTATTTATTCGACGATTTAATCCAATTTGTTCGACGCAAATGAAGAATAATTTGATCCGGGGCCGTCAATGCCGATCAAAGTCCGGATCATGGTGATAAAAGGTAAAGGTGTATCCACGTCAAGCGATTTTACAGTCGTACGACAACGCTAGGTGGGACCCACTGGTAGGGCCAGCTGTTTAGAGTTCGAAATACGGGTCGCCGTCTCTTCATTTCACACACTCTCTCACCGGTCAGAGAGGCGAGAGAGTGTGTGAAATGAAGAGACGGCGACCCGTATTGCGCACTCTACTGGTAAGGGGATCACGGCGAGATGGTCATAACGTCCTGGAAGAATCGGACGTCATCGTCGAGCATTCCCGTGAGCGCGTACGCTTGCATCTCTTCGTTGAGCCGATTGGTGCTCTCCTGAAAATAAGAGACAACGATCATCGATCTCAATCATAATGCAAAAAAGTTCAAAATTGCCTGAATCGCGTGCTCAAACGTGATGAGATTGCCCATTCGCACGGCGCAATCGTCCAGCGCCAGCTCGTGCCGATAGTACGCCTTGAGCGCCTCGAACAGACACTGCCGCATTGTGTGGCTCAAATCGACGAGGCGGTCGTCCAAGCACTGGCCCGGGTCTGCAATTCAGCAAGCGAACGTGCCTTTTGTTCGCCTGTCCTCTGACTCATACCGCCAACTGGGAATAAAACGTTCCACAGACGATATTTTATCATATTTTATCATAAAACACAATAATGGCTCCCATTTCACAATAATGGCTCCCATTATTGTGTTTTATGATAAAATATGATAAAATATCGTCTGTGGAACGTTTTATTCCCAGTTGACGGTATCCCTGGCGCTCGCATCCACTCAATCGTGCTCTACTGACATAATGCATTCTACCGATACGGTTAAGATGATAACGTTCAACCAATATATTTCACAAGCATAGTGGCAATGTCACGTTATAAAACGGAAACAAATGAATGATGGCGCTGAGGGGCATACCGATGTGCCACATGCACAGCGCGAACAGGACGGCGTACTCCGTGTGCGTGAATCGCGCACGCGCCTGTATCGGCCCGATCAGAGCCCGCGTTTCGTGCGTGTAGTGGTCCGTCATGCTGCATAAAGTAAAGGTAAAGTTGCTTCCACAATCAAGGCGATTTTGCAGTTGTCTTGAGACAACCACGCCTGGTGGTGTACACAGGTAAGTCCAGGTACGGTGAGGCCAGCGAGATCCCTCGTTGGCCAGACTTCTTGGGCATGCTGCATAAGATCACGTGAAACCTATAAGATGAGCAAAAAGCCCAGAGGTACACAAGAAAAGTATATACAGGCGCTACCCTGAATCGCTACCATCATCCGAAAGATTGCCCGCTCAGCTCTATCAAACTCCCACATAGCGTCGTCTTAGGACGTTTTTTTTTTAAAAACCGCTTGACGTGAATGCCTATTATACCTGGTGATATCGCTGCTGGACGCAGGGACGTCATCTTCGAAGAAGAATCGGTAATTCGTCGCATCGAACACGGTGGTCAGCGTGGCCATGCAACTGCGAATTGCAATCCTTTCTGAGGATTTGCGGCGAATGCCTTTATAAAAATGAGCTTACAACCGTCCGTACTGAGAGCCAAACATCTTGTCCGTATTGCTGTATTTTTCGCACACGTACAAACGAGTTGCGAATCCGTTCAGCATGAGGTTCTGAAGATGTGCAAAAACGTTAACATCGTCAAAAACGCCTTAGTGAGACGTTTCTTGTCCCATACAATCGCAGTTTCATGCATAATACCTCTCCTAAATCCCTCAGCGTACCTGTTCGCTCCCTTGCTCATTCCGCCAAAACTCAGTGCGCCGCCTTAGTAACCTTATCAAGAATAGCACAAGCCTTAGTACCCTTAACGAATAGCACAAGCCCTAGTACCCTTAAGGAATAGCACAAGCCTTAGTACCCTTAACGAATAGCACAAGCCTTAGTACCCTTAACACGAATAGCACAAGCATCACCTGATCCTCCCGTGATAAGGAAGCGAACAACGGGAAGGATGCGCGGGCGTACATAAGGTAATCGTCCACGTTCATCTTGAGGCATTCCACGGTAAACGACCACTGCACACATAATTATCATATACAAAAAATAAAGGAGAGATGTCTCCCGGTGTGTGGGTGTGTTTGTGTTTGCGAAAGTCACGTAAACCGGTCTCCAAACTGTAAACACTTGGAAACATGTCGTTTCGCGCTTTCGAAATTGTGAACTAGGGAGCGAACTGTGAGGCGGTGAACGCAGCTAGCCTATAAGGCCCCTCCGAAGAAAAAAGGGCGAAATCGGCTGGTTTCGCAAATATTCGTGATTTCCGCCAACTTCTCCCGGAATGTCCGCTTGCACGTGCCGCTTTAGCGCCGTTTCTCGCAGGGCGAGTTCTCCCGCTTTCCGACGAGCAACGGATAATCTGAAGAAGAAATTTGTCCTTTCATCGAAGAAATCAATTCTGCCTGTACTCCCTCAGGACACGTGTCAACAGGTGATCGCTGCTGTGTGAGACGCGCACGTCAGACCACAGTCGCCGGTGCATAGTTGATTGGCTGAACGGCAAAGTGACGACGGGGGGGGGGGGGCGACGGACCTCGGTTGGACTGCTGGCAGTTGCATCGTGGGCCGCCGGTCTGCGGGCGATTCAAGCGACTTTGACCGCTCGCGAATGTTTTTTGGTCTTCCCGCTACTATAGCAGGCGCGGGAAGCTCTTGAGATGTTGCGCGGCGGAGTGGCAAGTTGTCGGGCGGCCATTTCATCCCCAATCGCGTGCACCGCTCAAAGCGACAGCCTCGACAATTGTGCCGGTCCTCTTCAATAAAATATCACGCCTGTCACGAGAGAATCGAGCTAGAATGAGAATTTTTGGGATTGGGGCGAAAATCGTAAGATGAGTTAGCATCAGTTTTGGGCACCTCCAGGGATGTCCTAGCATCCCCCAAAGTCCCATTGTCCAGAAATCATTTTGGAGCTCCCTATACCGGGTCGGTATCCTGGATCCCCAACTTTAACCGTTTATATCTCAGTTCTGGTGCGTTTTGGAGAAAAATTGTTCTAAGACTAACCCCGGCTAACTTCTTATGCTCTATCGATCTGTCCCAATTAGAAGTCATGAAAGTGCGTCATAGCAGTGCTACACTCTAGGAGGCATAACTCAAAAATTTAGGAAACGGGCTCGCCCGGCTTTCTCTATGTTGTGCACCTCGACGAGCTCTATCGAATGAGTACCTTACGCAAAAAATAGATCCATGGAGCGATATCATTTACTCCTTCGAAGTGTCTGAGATGATTTGAAGATTTTTTTCAACAGCAAATTCCACTCGACACCGCTCCATTCACTGTGATTCGTGCGGAATGAATGAGCTTTTCTATTTTTCACTGTGGAAAAATATTTTCAAATTATCTCAGACACTTCGAAGGAGTAAATGAAATCGCTCCATGGATCTATTTTTTGTGTAAGGTACTCATTCGATTGAGCTCGACGAGGTGCACAACATAGAGAAAGCCGGGCGAGCCCGATTCCTAAATTTTTGAGTTATGCCTCCTAGAAAGTAGCACCACTATGACGCACTTTCATGACTTCTAATTGGGACAGATCGATAGAGCATAAGAAATTAGCAGGGGTTAGTCTTAGAACAATTTTTCAACAAAACGCACCAGAACTGAGAAATACACGGTTAAAGTTGGGGATCCAGGATACCGACCCGGTGCAGGGAGCTCCAGAATGATTTCTGGACAATGGGACTTTGGGGGATGCTAGGACATCCCTGGAGGTGCTCAAAACTGATGCTAACTCATCTTACGATTTTCGCTCCAATCCCACCTTCAGCTCGATTTTCTCGTGACAGGCGTGATATTGGTCAGTTACTGGGTTCCACAGTGAGTTAGTTCATAATTCAGCTAGGTAATCGGCACTAATCGAATATTTTGCCCGAGAGCAAGCTCACTGGGGTTGATGACGCATTTCCCGTCGCCTCTCCTGC
The DNA here is from genome assembly GCA_911812115.1 of Pristionchus exspectatus. Classification (NCBI taxonomy): domain Eukaryota; kingdom Metazoa; phylum Nematoda; class Chromadorea; order Rhabditida; family Neodiplogasteridae; genus Pristionchus; species Pristionchus exspectatus. Next base: position 5,472,622 of record OU461582.1, read on the forward strand.
ATACGAAAGCGCGTTCCGCACGAACCGTTCGCTTGTAGAAATCGGCACAGTTCCTGCAAGGATTTCGGATAATTAGAGTCATTGAACGATTTTTTGCGAGCTCGGAGTGCGCACAATGTCACTCCCCTCAAATGAAGGCACGTAGCGGAATTTTTTTTCCAAAACCACGGCGATTCCCCACGCGCGTATGACTCCTTTAACCATTCGACAATCGAAAAAATAATTATGAATCACCCCCGAAATAGTCACTGACCTAGCAATGGGCTCCTGCAGGACTTCGTGTGCCTTGAGTACGGGGTGACCTTTACCTTTTACCCCCACCCCCCCCCCCCCGAACCATGTGCGACTGACCGGCAGGAATCGACTCCGTAGTGCGCGTACTGCGTGGGTGCGGTACAGATGAGACAGGGTCGCGTTGGCTCGCTCATTTGCCTCAAATGCAGATAGGAATGATCGATGAGCAGCGAAGGTCGGGCGATAGTCGAGTTAGAGAGAACATTTGCGCGCGCACGAGAGTGCCGATCAAGGACGCTAGAGTGAACTCAGTGAACTCCCACCAGCTCCTATACCTGGTGCTGATTTCGCCCCATTTGTACGTTGCTTATTATACGAATAACAATCGCGCTGTTTCCCGGCCAATAAGCCATTGAGAAGGTGCACCACTCACACACATCTAATTCTCTCCAACGATCGTTACAGATTCACTAGATAACATGGAAATGTGAGCAATTCGGAATGGTATAACCGACGAGAAGAGAGAATCGTTTAAGTTAAAAACAGAAGATACTGAAGAAAAAAACTGAGCATGTGAAAGGGTACTTCCACTAACACAATCTTGAAATGAACAAGTCTATGTAGGAGACACAGTGCAAAATCTACTGTATTTCTCAGAAACAACCTTTTTTTGCTGAATGAAAGCTTCCATGAATATTGCCAGTGGAAAACAGAGCAGAGACAGAGATACAAATACTTAACGATACAAAAGTTACCTTCAATCTCTCATTCAGTCTGTACACTAAATTTCTCCAACAACAGAGTGGTCAAAAATATGAATGGTTGGTAGCAAATTAGGGGAAACAATAACGTGTGTTTGACATTAGATTTCGATCAGGAGGTATTGCTTGCTCACAGCGAGCAAAAGAATGGTATTGAACAACACGAACAAGTGAATCGAGAAGTGTAAAAAAGTTGCGTTTTACGATGCTCGATTCGCATCAGAAAGCAGTGTGCTTCCGCGTGTCATTCCACTCCTTCAGTTTGGGCACTGCATTGATGCGCTCGATCGTCTTTAGCACAGCCGGAAAGTCGTCGAGGAATCCGGGAATTAGTCCGAGCAGGATTCCGGCGTGGTCAGCGATGAGCAGATCGACCCAGGTGAGCGACGCGCCGACAAAGTGCCCGGTCATTCCGTTGGCCTCAAATGATTTGTTACCGCAGGATAACTAAAACGGTGCACCTGGACAATGTTGTCCAGATATCCAAAGTATTGGTTTCTTGCCGGAACGTAAACGTCCTTCACAAGCTGTTTCTTGTCTGAAAACGGGGATGCTTCGAAAAAACACAGTAAGTTTGCAAACCTCCGGGAGCGAAGCCAAAGAGGACCTTCAACACGGGTTCGATTACAAAAATGTAGTCCTTGTGCAGATCTGCAATAGAATCCACTAAGGCCTCCTCGAAGGCGTTTGAGCCGGCGAGACCTGCGGAGAAATGAATTATAAATGTACAAACACACGTTCCATTAGACTATTGGTATTAGCAGTTAATTTTCTGAGGTCAAGTGCACACCGTTGCCAAACTGCCGGGCCAAATAACGGTTAATGGCGAAGGCCTGCGCGAGCACCTTCCCGTCCACTTCGAGGAGTGGCAATTGAGCGAACGGCGTTTCTTCAATGTTTTCCAGTTATAGTGGCCGGAGCAGTCAACTTACTGGCCTTGAACGCTTGCCACTCGGCCATTGGAAGACGGTTGTCCTCGAAGGGAACACCCGCAATGTGGAAGAGCTGTCGCGCAACCTGCACATTCTAAATTTTGACAAAAAAAATAACAAAACAACAGCGAAACATCATGGCTGAGAACAATAATCTGCGTACCTCCCCGCGGCCTCGCCCATCGAAGTAGGTGAGCTTGTAGGAAGATGCAGGCTTTTTCGAGGAGGACATTGGGGCTTGTGGTTTCGGGGCGAGCTACGGATCGTTAAATATTAGCGAATCTGATTAGAAAAAGTGGTCAACGGTCGCTGAGCATGAGAACTAAATCGAAAAATATAGTACGTGCTACGAGAATACGAAACGAGCACAAACAAAAAAGTATACGAATACGAAATACGAAAATGAGCGATCATTAGAAGGTCATTTAAGAAAGATAGGAGAAATATGAATGCACGATGTACGGGTGTGTAAGCATTGGGGTTTGCATCGCGAAACCATAAATTATTTCTGCCAATGAAGTGCATTTTTAGAATATAATTTAGCAAAAGGCGGACTATAAGTGAATAGAAAATTACGCTGCTCCACGCGGCTAGAGATGAGAGGAGCTTGAGCATCACTTGTGTACAAATAACATTGGCTTATGCGGATACGAGGTAACGAACAGTGCGTTAAATATTCGCAAAGCCAAATACGATAAACAATTTTGATCGACGATCGCTGAGTAGAGAGAACTAACTGGAAAATATTACGCGCAAGTTACGGGAATAGCTAATGGCCTCGCATAACAAGATGTGTGCTCGAATACGAAAATAGACAATCTCAAATAACGACAAGGCCACACAAGTAAACAATTATAAAGAGCTCTTTTTCGAGCAATCTGTAGAAGTTCGGCATAGGCCAGTCATGGATCATCCAGCATGTTCAAAGCAGTTTCGCGTGCATTTATCGAAAAAAATATTATTAGACTGATCTCTAGAGTGGATAAAGGAAGAGCGGCTGAACGCATACAACTCAATGCAGTTCTTCAGGAACAATACAATTTTGAGTATTTTGAGGAAGAATGTGTTCAAGACCTATGAGTGCCTCTTTTCAACTTTTGGCAAACACAATTTATTGCCTCATTTGCATAGTAGACCCGATATTCTAAAATTCGCTTAAAAACACTCACTCTTGAGGAAGAGTTTTTGAATAAATCGGAAGAATGTGAATATTTTAGCCCATTCTAAAGTGGAATGAGTTCCTCAATATGTTTGGAATCGATAGGAATCAACTCTTCCCTATGTTTCCATACTCACTCGACCGGTACGACCGCTCAAAAAATTCGAAAAATCGTAAAATTGCTCTTCCTTTATCCACTCTACTGATCTCAGAAACCATGCTTCTCAAAACATCGTTGTGGTCAAAACGAACTTGAAACATTTCAAGAACAGAGTTTTTTTGGTGAATCTATGAGACGCTGGTCTCTCTCAATAAGATTACCAGAAAACTTGATTTCACTTGATTACGATTGAGTTCTCCATTCTGCTTTGTACTGCATTCTTTCCTCTCCTCTCAGTCTCATTGCTGTGATTTGATGTTCGCGCTCGGCTGAAAGATGAACATGTACGGTGCCTCAACTCCATAACGCTTAGTATGTTTTTTTCAGAGCTGGTTGTTCTTGCTGCACGCGAATTTCAGAACAGCTGTCGAAGGACCGCACGGTACTGCGTACAAGTCGCTCATTTCGTGGGCCACCGAGTATACGGCAGACGGAGAAAGCTCCGCATTTAGGTAGTACGGTTGCGCCTTTGTGTAATACGGTTATAAAAAAAAAGTTTATTTCGATAAAAGAAGTAGAAGAAGGAACACGTATTAATAATAATTGTGCAATTTTTTTTCCATCATCCGGACTTACCGGTGGGCATTATGCCATACGAATGGCTTGTTGAGAATGCTCTTTTATTGGGAGTAATTCATTCATTTATTTCCTTTTTTTACAATTATTTTCTACAAGAAATGAGACGAGATAGATAGCTGAAACAGTGCAGAATGCATGTGGGAATGAAATCACTCGGACCTCCCATCACACTCAATTACTATCAGGTTGAAAATTCTCTTCATAATCACTTGATCACTCGGATGCAGTGCCCGTTTAAAAACTGAAGAGTAAATAATCAATCATTTAGTAATAAATACACTTTTCTATATATTTTTTCATTGCTCACTTTCAGCTCGTATTTCATCGAATACATTTATCTTTGCAAACGTCTCCGTAAGTTCGTCAATGTCATACAACCCAGCATGCAAATTCAGTCGCAACTTCTTTCTGAGATCTGCCAGCTGCTAAAATGGTTGCAATTTTTGCAAATTTCGAATTGTTGATGTTCAATTTCGAAATCTTGTAAACATACGTTGATGAATGTCTCCATCGTACTGCTGCTAATTCTCGTGCCGATAAGTGCTCCTGGATTCACTGTTATCCGCTCGATTCCCGCATCAAAGAAGCCCAGAAGGAGTGTGAGCGCCCAAGTAAGCTGAAAGAGATCATAAACGAAAATTGACTTGCCCATTTCTGTGAGGCAAAAGGGTGTCCACTGTTACACCGTTTGAATAGATGAAATGAAAATAATAATTTTAGAACATCGTATGGAAAGTGAGTATAGATTCCACGACCGCCGATCCCGTTGCCCGAGAATGAAATCTCTTTCACGCCGACTCCCGCCAACTCGCATGCCAAATCGCCTGCAATGGAGTGAATGTGTGAGCTATTATCAGCATTCTCTATTCTCATACTTAGGGGCCACAACGCAGATAGCCGATTTTACACAATGGGGTCAAAAGTATGTTCCAACAATCCCTCATGGACCCAATAACATCATGCTTTTTACCGTTTGTCGATATCTTGTCGCTGAGCCGCGCTAGAGCACAAGAAGTACGCGCGCAACTCACTGGGGGAGAGGAGGGAAAGGCGAGACGAGAGGGAAAGGGGCGGAGCCTAATTTGCGGGTGTCTCTCTCGCTCCCCCCGCCCTCTCGCTCGCCTCCCCCCCCCCCCCGCTCGCACAAATCAAGAGGGCACAAGCAATGAACCTTGTGCCCTCCCTGTCTCGCTTTTGGGCGAAATCGTGTCACACCAAAGTGGGCGGAGCTTGTGGCCCCTACTCATACTTTCATGATTACCATGCATAAAAGGATCGAGACAATTCTCGCATTCTTCAGGATTCTCGCCAATCCTCTCCAGTATGAAATCTACATGATTCGAGTGGAAACGAGCAGCTAGCGATGATATTTTGTTTCTGAACTAATTTGATAAGCACAAAACTCCAGAAAATTTTTCGGGCTTACAGATTAGATATAGAATCGTTTTCGAAGACAAGACTAAGTTTCTCGATTGTGCAGCCATCCAGCAGATTGATGAGATGCTTCATATTTTCATCGTTCAGAAGCAATGGGAAATTCTGAAGATAGATATTTCTAACTTGAAGTGCCGAAATGATGACTAAATTTGCGTACTATTTAATCTAAGGACCACTGAAATAGTCTGATACCATACTAGAAAAGAGTAGAATCACAATTTCGAACGCAAGCTGAATGATAACCTGGTCCATTAGAAGATGATCGATTTCCGCATAATCAAAGATTGAGTACTGTCGCGTGGGAGGAAACTCAAATGTGCGAAAATAGGTAACCTGATAATGAATCTTCAAAATAAACTAAAATTCCAATGTAACAAACCTCGCCGGTCTCAGGGTCGGTGTTATTGTAATCTCTGATCGCTGGTTGAGAGAGAAATTCGTCGGCAAGAATATTGCCGGGAAAAGTTGTGGAGATGTGAAGCGTATTGAATAACTGAAAATTTATATTTGAATCGGCTCTTATTCAGTATTTCGAGTCAGCCATTGTTCTCACAACCTCCTCACTTTTTCCAGAATTCCTAACCAGCGTTTGTACGAACTTTTTCAAAGGCTGACAAAAAAATATAATTATACCACATGCACGCTGAGAGTTTTGATGGGAAGAGGAATTAAATTTTTGAATCGATCACATGCCTGAAAATGTCGATAATGTGAACACTTAATTGAAGAGGAGCCATGTTACCTGGCGTACTGCGAGCTTTTCTTCTCTCTGTAGCAGCCCAAAAATATTGACCAATATTTCGGAAGGGAAGGTTTCGAACGAAGAAGAATTCATCATCGATACCGGATAATAATAACTAATCGAAAATACGAATAAATTCCCGCTGACAATGAGTCACCTTCATTCTATTTGAATGCGAAAGATCCATACCAGAGGGTTGTATTGCATTCAAAATCAGGCGTCATCAATTGCACGCACTTTACCCCTGGCAAACCAGCCAACAAGACATAAAGCTGTCAGTCTACAACTGTTCCTCAAAATGTCTCGTTCAATCAGACTCATATCGTCCGATAACAAATCATTTCTGATCAAGATGTCGTTTCTCAAACATTCCGGAGTGTTCGCAAAACTTATTGGGGTAAACTCCGCAAATTGTATTTTTTGAATAATATTGATTACTATTGTATATTCAATAGGTGCAAAATTGTTTATATTTTAAATATATATATTATTATATAATATATTTTAAGGATTTGAAACTGGACAATGCCGACGCGGGCGTTTCTGCCTTGAGCATTCCAGTTAGAGATGTGAATGGTTCCGTTTTGATAAAAGTTCTCGAGTGGTTGAGACATCACCAGGATGATCCTGTGATCACAGATTCAGACGATTATTTCGAATTCGATCAATATTACAAGAAGTGGGATAAGTATTTTTTCATGGTGAGATGCGAGTACGAATTATTGTTGATGCTCTAAATAAATACCGAGATCTGTTATTCATTCCAGGCTCTGAATAAGGCTAACATTGAGATTATTGACCTGATATCAGCGGCATATCATCTTGAGATCAAACTTCTCAATCGCATGATTACGAAATATTGCGTCGATGACTGTTACAAATTATAAATATAATTACTATTCATTTTGTCTGATAATAAACTTATTTCGCCATTTTCTCAGTTAAATTGCACTTATGTATAAATTTATGCAGATAAATTATGGCTGAGAAATGATGGAAATTATAAAGTGACCATGATCGAATCACAATCTCACACAAATAGATACATACATTGAGTATACAATTCGGGCAGATGTACTGTAAGTGAAGGGTAAGGAATTCGTTTTCCGAGTTCGTCTGCCTACTTCATCTCTTATTTGGATAGAAATACGCTACTCGTCGTCATAGTAATACATTTAAACGTACGATAATAACAATTCTTTATCAGAGATTTTGTGTGTGTACCCGAATAGCACCAAATCATGCAAAACTTAGAAGGCCACCCAAAAAAAGGTACTTGATTATTTAGTAGGAAAACAGTAGTCACGAATTGAATTTCTTCAGTTTTTTCCGTTTAGTTTACGGCCTTATCAGTGGGTCCCACCTAGCGTTGTCGTACGACTGCAAAATCGCTTGACGTGGATACACCTTTACCTTACCTTTTACTACATACAGGGACTGAAGCGGTACCTCTACGCGGTTGACCATCGCCACGTCTTCTATATCTGCCCGTGTGACTGGACGCACCTGTACTGGGACGCCTTCAAGGCAAGTTTCATCATCGCTACGCAATGACCAAGTTCCAAAAGGCTGCTGAGACAGCAAGTCCTGCGCGGTTTCCGCAGCACGGATTAGCGATACATGTAGTTCTATCCCCCCCCCTCACTCTCGCTCCCGTTGCACTCTGACTCTGGAACCGACACGCATATTCATCGTCAATATACTCCACAAGTCTCACAAAACAGCGTGATTTTGTGCAGGATGTGCAGAGAGCGCAGACTTGGACCGCCATCTCAGGCGGCGAGCGTGTGGCGCAATGGCGAGGGTCGTAAAAATGCAGTGCGGATCGGCGTGAACGATTATCTGCAAAATCTGTCAAAAGCTTACCAAATTGTTCCAGGAAGATCGCCCACGGGCATAGTATAAGGCTCAATTGGTTTATATAATCGAATACTTCTAGATCTCGGCCGACTAGACTTTGAAAGGGAACTAGGGAACTAGTTCCTTACTAGTCAAATGTCCACTCCAGCAAGAGGAATGAGGAGAATCCACTCTAGATTTGATAAGTAAGGAACTCGTTCCTATTCCTTTTCAAAGTTAAGATCCGACATCATCGAGTACATCTTCAAGTGAGGGAGGGAGGGCTTCGACGATAAGATCAACGGCACAAATCGATTCGTGTCGTGAAAGTCATTGTTTTCGATAAAGGGTCACAACAAAGCGCTGAGTCAATAACCGTATTTTTTCTCTTTTCATAGGTCAAACACTTGAGTATGCACACAACGAATCATTTGCCTCCAAAGCGCTGATTCATATCGCCCGTTGTTCTGTCGTGGAAATTCGTTCCTCGTTTCTCATCTTTGCCGCCTCTCAGCACACTCTCACTCTACAAGCGACGCTCTTTCATCATCAACACACATCACAAATTTCCAACAAAACCGGTGAGTATTTGTGCACAGCGCGAGGTCATTTTCGTAAACATCCTCGTTCCATGCGCGCACAATCTCAGCGCAGACTCGCCTGTTTTCCTTCCTCCCCTCCTCCCGCGGTATAAAATCGTGGAGAATGAACAACAACGTCGGCAGCCTTTTCCATTTCCGAAATGGCTAAACTCGTGCTGAAATGGCAGATCAACAGGTAAATCGCCTTTTTTTCAAGAGGTTTTATTCAAGAACGAGAACTTGACATTTACAGATTCCTGCAAGCCAAGGAGGCGGCGGATTCCGTGCCCGCCAATGTCCGCGATCTACTGGAGCAACCGGGTGTCAGTTTCGCGGGCTGTTTACGATTGATAAGAAGGAAGAAAAGGAGAAGAGAAAATCCTTCCACGCGCTGGAAAAAAGAAGCCCTTTCAAGCATTTTGCAAGCATTGCGTCCTCATCGAATGCATCTGCAGATTCACACGACCCACCGGGTGTTCGTGCTCGAGAAGATTGCCGGATTGATCGAGGCGGGCGAGGACAGCGTGTCGGTGCGTCTCATCATTGATTGTATCGTTCGTTATCATAGATCGTTATCATAGAGTTCGTTATGATAGAGTTATCATAGGTTATCATAGGTTATCATATCATAGAGGTTATCACAGATTATCATAGATCATACTCGCCTCAACAGATCTCGAAATTGAAAGTCCAACATTTTTTTTTAGAAATAATGAATACCCTTTGTAGATCATCGCGAGCGTCTCCATCGCTAACGACTCGATAGTAAGCATTTTCTCGCTGCAACCGTTTGCTTGGCGTGCATCCGCCATTTCTTGCGCAATTATGCATCGATTTTCATTAAGGGTTCGCCTCCGCCCGCAACGCTCACCTCCAATCGGCCCAATGTGATCTTTCTCGCCGATTCCACTGATGCCGTCGTGATGGAGCAGCAGCAGCAGCAAAACTGCTGGAGCGCAATCACGCTGAGGATAGGATTTCTCAATGGGGTAATCTGTCTAAAACGTGTTCTTTGTGAGAACGGCACAGATCCAACAATGATTGAAAAGGCTCCGACCGAGCCGAAATGTTTTTTAGCGCGGTTTTTCCCCTGTTGATCTTTGATCTCTGAAAAAATACCGGTTTAAACCTCGTGCGCTAAGCCAGAATCAAAAACTAATTCAAAAACCATACAGAGAACGCCTTGTAATCTATGAAATAGCCGCCGAAAAGGTGTAAGAAGTGTGCAAGCTGCGCGGAACCTTGCGTGAGATCTTTGAGCGAGGATGGGGAATGATTACTTGGTAGTGGAAGAATAATCTCTTTTTTATACAGACCAATCAACTCCTTTCAAACATACAATCATTGCAGATCACTATCATTATTGCAGCATCTCGAGAGGCTGCCCGAGTTCCTTCCCGTCTTCGACATTGTAGTCGCTGACGAGCACGACATGAATCTATCCGGCAAAATCATCGAGGAAATCGTCGCGACGAGCAGAAAAAGCGCTACTTCTCGATAGCGTTGTACACTGAATTTCTCCGAATTCCGTAAAAAAAAATGTACAATCGATAAATACGAAGAGGTCTGCCATAGATTTGATGTAATGCACAGTATTGGATATGGAATGGAATGGCTTCGGATTTTCGCATCGAGAACCACTCTAAACCCGATATCTTCTCTTATTTTTTCGATTTCGTAGCATTTTTTTTCGTAATATCGTCTCATCAGCTTATAAGCCAATGAGACCCACCATTGATGCCTCTCCCCATTTAAAAGCGAAAATTGCGGAAAAAATCACTAAATACATGCTTTCAGTTCTCCGGTTCGTTAACCAAGCCAATGCGTTTTTTTCTTATTTTTGTCTCTTAGGGTAGATTTGTTTTCGTTCTCTTCATTTTTCACTTTTCTCGGTATCGTTTGAGATGATACCTATGAGTTATAGCCCATTTTTTTATTCAACTTATCGTCTAGAATAGATATTTTCGTGCTTTTTTACATTTCTACGGAACCGTTTGAAATGAAATTTCCATGTTCTCTATTCAACCTCAACAAGAGTGCCAATCGTATTCTCTTGTATTTAATTCCTCCATCACTACTTCCCTTTCTTTTTCCAGACTAAGTTTGATTGTTTTGTAGTTGTTCAGCTACGTATTTCGGGAAGACACAGTAGCTGCGCAGACCGCTGTGCAGAGAATACCTATAGGTATATCAACGATAGAGTACGCTAATCCGAATCCATCTCATGGGATATTAACTCCGGCATCGGATCTCACCGATGTGCGGTCTAGTATGCGGAATCGTTTTGATCAAAACGATGGCACGCCCACCCCTCAAAAACACCTTCGCTATTAGTTGTGAAAAGCGAGGCAACAAGGCAATGTTCCACCTTCCCATTCTCGCCGACGATTCCGTTATCGAAGAACTGCAGCTGAGGGAGTAGGAGAAGACAGCTGTATTCGGCTCCCCATCCATCCCATTCGAACTCGTGGTCATCGCAGTGCGTGCATCGCCCACTTCGCTTCCGTATCATCTTCTCATTTCTTGTACATACGCGTAATGGCATAAATTGATAAAACATGAAGTGAACCACGTACATATATAACATACAGGTCGAGAGACATTTCTGACTATTTTGTCGTGTATTCATTTAGCGACATCGGGAAGTGAGAGCCGATCTTTAGATCATTTGTGTTGTTTGCAAGTTTGCTGCGAGGCTGATGCCAAGAAATCGAAAAGATGTGTACTTGCGCACCATCAGCATCTAGTTCGCAATTCTCTATGACTAATGATAGGTATTAGATAGGGCTGCGCCAAAAAAAGACGGACAATCAGGACAAAATGTCGGAAGAGCACTTTTTCATCAAGGTTCATTTTTTTATCTCCAAAGGTTTATTTTTGTTATATAACTATATAACTCATTCTTCGCATCTGAGCGGATGAGAGCTGGTCGTCGATGTCAAAATTTCGATTATGAATCGACCAGCCCTTCTCTGCTCGAGTGAAGGAAAGCGAGGCGAAATTGATGATTTCTCTTGTGTCCTGACAGTTTTGCATAAATTTCGGACAATTCCGGACAATCGGCAATCTCTCCCTCATTCTTCATTCGTCACCGAGTCGATTTTGTCCGTTTTCGCAAGCAAGTATATTCGATATGATAGGTTGTGCGGGCCTGGGTCAAGTGCTAAATACTGGTGTTTACGATTAGAAGATCCGGATAGAGAGAGAGAGAGAGCCTCAGCTTCTCTACGAACCGACCTCATCTGGATTCGTTAGCGTCTTGACTTTGCACGTTTTGTTTTCTGTATCGCTAAGCTGCAAATGATTAGCAAAATTAAGCCTGCCACAGCCAGCTTCGTGGCTTCGATTAGGAAAATCCTTAATCGGGATCGGAGGGTCCGATCGGGCGGGAAGCCTCGAACTGTCACGCGTGACAGTTCGAGGCTTCCCGCGGTGCGGTTTTAAAATGATCAACCGATCTTGGCAAGATCTTGAAAAAATAGGCAACTCCACTTGCTAAGATCATTCTTCGCCTTTCCAATCCCATTTGTCTTTTCAATAGTCCAGAGTATTCCTCCAATGAGTTTCCTGATTTCCCCGACAATTGACCAGAACAGTAACACACAGTATACTAGCGCGTAACAAGGGCGTCTTTATTCATCACACGGTTGCGCTCGGAACGATGAGAAAAAATCATTTTTTTGGGGGAATTTACTAATGGTGGGGTGGTGTGTGAAGAGCAGTATTTTTTTCTTTTTTTCTTCTTTTTTTTGAAATTTCAAGTACGCGCGGCATTGCAGAGGGCGCCGAAGCAGCAGCAGAACACGACGCCGTCGCCCTTTCCATCCGACGAGCACGCCCGCCGCTTGCACTGCGTACGCAGCGCGATCTAGGAATGAAAAACAAGGTAAAGGTACAACAAGGTGGTACAGCTGGCCTTACAAGTGGGTCCCACCTAGCGTTGTCTTACGACGTAAAATCGCTTGACGTGGATACACCTTTCATACACCTTTACCAAAGGTGCGTCCACGTCAAGCGATTATCCAGTCGTACGACAATGTAAGACGATGTACACGATGCCACATTCACAGAGAAAGTAGGTGGATGTTCGTCACAGGGAACGGTCACACGCTAACTCCAAAAAAAGGCTAAAGCGCCAGCGAATCCTAGCTAGCTTAGCCAGATCTGTTGATCAGAAATCTCTCCAGCCACCGCGCCCCCACCTCCTGGTTCGAGTAGCAGCCCTGCTGCAGCAAGTCGGTCCCATTCCACACGGCGAAACAGCCGACTGAGCGAGGGCCGAACTGAAATCGAGCATTCTTTTGCGATCCGGACTGCCCGTGAAAATACTACTATATTAAAACGCGTTCTCTTCTACGAACGCAGGTGAAAGAAGAAGGGTTCCAATTTCATCGGCATATAAGCGATATAGTCGGGCCGTTAAAGAAGGATAAGCACGGTTTTGAGGTATAGCACGGTGGACTAGAGTTCGAAATACGGGTAATGGTCTCTTCATTACTACCGGTGAGAGAGCACGTGAAATGAAGAGCTGATTACCCGTATTTCGACTCTACGGTGGACATCGCTGACATGCGGGCGCTTCGTGCTGGGGCCCGCCAACTTCGTTTCGTGGTCCTGACTTTCTTTGAACCATACCCCTTCGGTCATGGGGCAGAGCTGGATGCGGGCCGAGCCGTCCTTGAGCGGCGACAGCTCGCATACCGTAGCCGGCAGACCGCCCTCCTCCAGCGACAGCAGACCCTCCGCGCTGTCAAAGAGAAGAATGTGGACTCGATTTCATGTGCCCAAATACCCGAGTCAGCTCTCTCTCTGTCAGCTTTTCTATTTTCCGGAAACGGAAAATAGAAGAGCTGTCTCTTCTGTTTTACTCTCTCAGTGCGCATACCTTACACTCGGCAACAGATCTCTAACGCGTTTGCACCAACGTAGACGATGCTCGTCACTGGTTTCGCAGCCGCGGTCTCGCGCTATTTCAGGAAGGATTGGGCAACGGCGAGCATTAGCAGCAAGCTAGCTTGGAACACGGTAGAAAGATGCTTACAGCAGATCGGTGGATAGCTTGCTCAGAGCCGCAGCGGAGGTGGTTGCGAGCACAATCACGAAGATGAAGAAGATCATCTGAGATAAAGAACCACACCATCAAGAACGATCAACCAAGATTCATGAAAATCGGAGGCAAATAAATCTTGTGGAAAAAAACGTATTTTGTTTCTATTACGGGAACTATATAGTATTTGTGGTGCACGTCATGCATGATGTCTTTGTATAGCAAACACTGCAGTAGGCTGCAGATGTTTCTAGAGATTTATGAATTGGCGATACAATGAAAACAATCGAGGATGTGATATCACCATTAGACCACCTCCGCAGATGCCCTGCAGAATAATTGAAACGTATTTTTGTTTGCGTCTAATTAAGTTACCGGCATTCAGAATAGCCATGGTGATGAGGAGAGAAAAACTGTCTGTTACTGCCTTTTTATCATAGATTCCCAGAGGCGGGCTTACTCGTGATCTCTAAACATAGAATCTGACGCGGCAAATGCTGAATGCAGTGTCAAAGTCTAGACGAATACTCTGTAGGCAGACCAGGAGGGTGAAAAAAATGAGAACGTCGAATAACAGAGAACGACTCTCTTGCGTTCGTCTACACGATTTATTTCGAGAAAAGTAGTCTAGACGTCGAAGATATTCGCAGTATTATAGGCTTCAAGTGCACCGTATGTATCAGTACGCTGTGAACCTATCAGGCTGATAGCGCGAGAATTAACGAGCATCGGCAAATATTATTCTTTCTGCAAAACGTATACGCAGACAATGCCGAAGTTTTAGACTAGTTTTTTCCATCTCACTCAAGATTCAAAATTCAATCACTTTGCTGGACCATAGCGCAAATGGAGGAATGTCGCTTAAAAATCTCTTAATGTGAATACACCTTACCTATCCTTAGAATGATTTAGCTTTTGTTCCGCATATGGGAATTAAGAAATATCCTCAACCATTTTTTTTCTATATTTTATGTTGCGCGTATCCTTTTGGTCTCGAAATGAAAAAAAAACAATTGAATTGAATCGAAATTCGAAACAGAACATTTGTTCTTCTTGATATTTTTTCATTCAGTTTTATCAAACCGAGAAAAACTAACAAGTCATCTTTTAGACTTCAGCTGCATAATACGTCTACATAATTAATTAAAAAATTTCCAGAATTCTCGAACTCCCGCTGATGAAAACTAGGCATGAGACAAGATCGAACTATGCAACGATTAAAATTAGTTGGACGCGAGCTTGTCTCCGACAGGCGGCCTGTCGATGGGAAGGATGGCCACCGTGTGCTTGCCCTTGACTGCAATCTGCAAGTGAGCGTAGATTGAACAGCATGCGAAGAGAGGTTGAGTATCGCACTATTGATGCCTCCTCTGCATGCCTGTATTCGTTGTTGCAAAAAAAGGCGCACGCCGAGTACACCAGTCGGTATTGCACGTCTATCGATACAATTTCTCTGATAAAACAGTGCTAAGGCATCAAAATAGCGCGCGTTTTCGAGACTGCTTGTCAAAAATAGAGCAAAATTCGTACCTGGCCGTCGGGCCGCCTGAACTCGATCTCGGCAAACGCAAGATTAGTGCCAATCTGAAAAGGGCTCATTTTCGAAAAAAAACTGGCCAGTTTCGCTTTTTTGTCACACGTCTAAGTTGCACGACGGTCACCTTGAGCACTGTAGCGACGATTTCGATGCGTTCGCCGAGCCGCACCGGCAGCAGGTAACTGCAATCGGCTTCGTTCGACTCACCATTTTTCGTGACTTTATTTTTTCGTGATTGAACGAGTGCATGTAATTAACGAATGAATATAATGAATATAATTTCGAAAAACTCTCTTCTTCTTCTTTCTTGATCAATATCACCTGATTTCTTTTAGAATTATTAAGAATTTTGGTTTAAAATTGAAAAAGAATAGAGTGCTAACTTATGCAAAGGAAACAGGAAGACTTCCTAGAATAATGCGAAAAAATAACGCAAAACAACAACGTGCGCACCTGACGGAGAGCTCGACGGAGGCCAGTCCGCGGTCCTTGACGCGCACTCGCACGGCGCGCGCCGTAATTACGTCAGTGAGCGTGGCGGAAAACCCGCCGTGCAGTGTGCCCTGGCATTGGTCAAAAGTCAATGAAAGGATCAGTACAACGTGCACTTGTTCTCAAATATGAACTATTTCGCAAAATTTTCACCCGCCGCGGAAAGAGCTCATGAGTGCCGACAGCGCAAAGTTTTAAAATTTTTGTTGAGTGTTCGAATTTTCGGAAACAATGAGCGTGATATATCTTAATTTTTGAACAGTATTTGCAGCTTACCTTCGTGTTGACGTGCTCTGTTTCGACGATAAGTTCGCACACGAGCTTCTCTGCGGATACAGAGATCGGACGGACCTGAGAGTGCCAAACATTGTATTCTTGTATTCTTGTATTCTTGTATTCTTACCTTTGAGACAACACGATTGAAGTTTTCCATTGTGCTGAGTCGCTGCAAATCCCTGACGACGAGTGCTAGTTCGGCATCCTAAAATGAAATTATGTTCACAGTGAGCTATCGAAAGAGATCCATGCCTGCTCTTTTGGGCGTAAAGGGCAATTGGCGGTCGCCTCTTCGATATTGGCCGTCGACATTCTTAAACATGAAAGTAGTCAAAAAGTCAAAATTCAAAAAAAACAAATCATTCAAAGTTGATTAAGGTGTTGAATCATCACATGCTGCTAAATAGAAAGCAGCAAAGTGAGCAAAACTTTACTGCATTTGTAAACAAAAAGCTCTAAAAATGCAAATATATAGCGATAAAACAAATGGACGAAGCGGGGCGAAACGCATAACGTGGCGAGGAAAGAAGGTAATATAGCAATAACCGGGAGAGCCCCTCTCGCCATCGCTGGAAGAGTTGATATGACGAAGAGGGAGTGGTGTGATGGTTCGAGGGAAGCTGATAAGGCAGGCCATTGCATTCACCACTCGAGCACACTCACCTGGTGCCGCTCATTAGGTAGTACGCAACATTTGGCCCTTGTTTCGATGCAGCATAATATGGCGACTGAAAGGCATTAGAAATGCTTATGCATGCATTTTGCTTTGCAGAATGCGACACTGCATCTATCAATGTCACTTATGCATCATTTTCATGTCAATGATCTGTTCATTCGTATCTGTGCATGCTTTGGACCACACGGAAAATATTGTAATTGGCACATTTTTCTCTTTCATCTTTCTCTTTTGCTTAGCAGACAAAAACGGAATGATATGTCCAATCTGAAGCAGACAACAGATTATCCGTGCTGAGAAGCACCTTAATTCCTCTCCATTTGGGGCCACGAACACTCATTTGCAAAATGAAGCACGCATCCCTTCAAGCTTCCTTTTTCTTTTCTTTTTCCAGACCTACAGTATATTTCTGGTCTAATGTTCTAAAATCAAGTTTATCCGCTTGGTGGGTTATGTATAAGTTTCTGATTGCACGATGCTCATACATCGGACTACCTGTGCGCATTAGGGATAGTCAGCTCTCAGTTTTAATAAATTATTTTATTTAATTAAAATTCCTTCTGGTTGAACGCGCACAATTTCAGCGATGATGATGCTTCTCAGAACATCAAGAGATGCTGTGATGACGATAACAAAGTGGGTAGCTTCTCCGCTTCCTGAACCAAGCGAAAGGGAAGAGTGTCCGAGAGGATTACTCTTTCTCGCCGATATACCGTTTTTTTTCGCCCAAATGCAAGGCGAGGAGGACACAAAGTTCATATTCAACCTCATCAGCGGGCCTTACCAGTAGCTTTGTCTTACGACTTAAAATCGCTTGACGTGGATACACCTTTAGTTTACCTTTTACTCGTTCATTTCTATGCTACTAGCATACACTAGCACTAATCCAGATTTGCAAAGCAACGCTAAAGAGGATCAAACGAACAGCTATTTCCTGACTAAATGGAATAATTTAGTAATTTTAGCATTTTTCTCTGAATGATGTCGTGTAATCATCAATAGCACTTCTGGCTGGAATTATAGCCACAAGGCGCAATAAAAATGCAGATGAATGCAACAAACGATGGAAATTATGAAGCACAGACCAAGAAGGATATAAGCAGAGAATTGAAAGAAATACCATCAGAAAGAATGGAAACTACCTATAATGGTACAACGAGCGTTGATGTGAGAGTAATGCAATTCATTTCATCTTTTCCGATCCATGTCCAATAACATTCTTTGGTTAATTTAGTAGGGAAATTTCCTAGTAATCAAAAATCTTGCAGGCAATTCCTAAAATTACAGTAGAATTTTCCACTAATCCTGACGTAAATTGGCTACTTTGTTTTCCGCTTATCCCGGTTTAACGCATGGTCCCCTATCAAATCCATTTGCCTCAAGCAGTCACCCACTCCCTCTGATGGAAAAGGGAGGGGGTTTCCTATCTGCCTATCGTCTCCGTCAACGATCCAGAGCCAAATCTCCATCCAAGCCGGCCTAGTCGCCAAGTGATGGGCATTACCGCCAAAACCGAGCAATCATCCCTCAGAATCTCCGCTCGAATCTCTGAATCTCTCGTTCGAAGACTCCGACGCGCCTTAATCAGCGCCAGAGAATAGAAACAATCTGCATTCCAAGGGAAAACTCTTCCAAATCAGCACCTTTCACCTACCGCAATTAAACCATTCATCGAAATCTCTTGGCAAAACAATCTCAGATGCAATTTATTGGTTAAAAAACAATCAAATTTATATAGTGGAATGAAGAATGGATTGAAGAAGTGGTGGAAAAAGAAAATCAATATATTTTAACCGTTGAAGACGCGGTTTCATTTTTTGAGTGACTCCTTAATGATGAACCCTGAAGGAATAGTACAGAATTTATGCAAAAAAATACTTGAATTCAGATATCATTGTCTCTCTACGGATATGCCATGTATTCATGGTGGTGCTCGCGATTTGCAATGTTATTACACAGCTGCAAGATTTCGGAAATCAATCATCAACTAATCGGACGCATGAGCATCTTAGATGTCGTTTAGCTGCATCTTTTGACAAAATCTTCCGAAAAAGAAACTCCGCCCTGCCTGTATCAAGTATTTAAATGCAGAATTAGCGAGTGTCTGTCATCGCACAAATCGTCGCCTGCCTAAACCGACCGTACTCATGCCTTCCCTCGCACTGATCCGCTTCGTCTTCTTTGCACTTGCAGCCTCCGAAAATATGCTGGGCAAGCTCTCCGAAGAGCTGCTGTAAGTGCACTCATTCACCACTGCACCATGCACCATTTGTTCACCAACAGCTGGTTTTCACAGTTCCGAAGGGCTCATTTCCCTGGACGAAAGTGGCGTCCCGACAACCAGCTGCGTTATCTCGAGCACGTACGCATCCAAACACATTGAGGAATGCAGAATGACCGAGGGGGTACGATCAACACCTTTTTTTGGTTAATCGCAAACTTATTTGATTTCAGTTCGGCCCGCGATCGCTAGCGTGTTTCGTGGTGTGGAATGGAACGGAGGTGCTTCGACAAGGCTGCTACTCGAACCAGGAGGTCAGCTCTTTTATGCCGCCTTTCCATTGCAAAAGCTGACGTGAAATCACCAAAGAATTTACGAAAAAAACTGGCTGTGTAGTGTATACATTGTGTGAGGAGTCTTAGAAGAGTTTCTGAACCCGAAGTTCAGATAATTTCATGCTTCAGATCTCACTGAGAAGCCAGTGCAGGAAGCAAGCGTGTGCTTCGCCTCCCCACCAGAACGGAATCGCATTCTGCTGTTGCCATGGCGCTATGTGCAACGCTTGAAGGAATAGCGTCTGCTCCTATTCAAATAATCCAGATTGTATCCCTATTCTCCGAAAAGAATGCAATTTTCGCTAACGGTATTCTCTCACAACACTGTAAATCCCAATCTTATATTAGCCCCGCATATCTGATAAACTTGAAGATCATTCATTTGCCAGAGTTTTTCTGAGGAGAAATACGAATCATACCAGAAGCAGAATGTATGTATCGTGAGAATATACTTTCCAATCCACGTGAAGGTGACCTTTGACGAACGTTGAAAGGGGCGGAGAACGGAAACTTCAGGGAGAAGGCTAGTGATCTACCTCGCCCCCCCACCTCCGGTGAAATACGGTGGTCACTGATTTCGATTGCTGGGCATTTCAAACGCAAGTATTGGAAAATAAGAAAAAGAAGCTCCATCTAGCAAATGAGTATTTGCAACCCGAAATGGAGCAGAATCTAGGGGCTTCTCTGCGCAGCTCATCCGTTGTCTACACCTGACAAGCGTAGTCATCTCCTTCCTTATTTGTCTGAAAAACATCCGGAAGCTGTGGACAAAGCATCGATAGTCTAGTTTTATCTGTGACACTGAGCGTGCGCGAGAATTGATAGATGAAGAAAAATTATACTATTCATTAAAGAAATTCGCTCATGCGCGCGTCTCAGTCGTAGTCGCTTTGGGATATACTTTTCGCCGAACGAACCTGAATATTGGTATGCGTTATGCGTGAAAAAATGACGTGGTGCACTCACGGCAACTCCCTCACAAAATCTCTCGCGACCGGTTTCGAGAAGCATAGCAGCAGATACGGCGAAATTCCTCCATAGCAATCATTGATGATAAAATAGCCAATGTAGAAAATTCGCAAGTCTGACTGAAAATCTCCATTTTTTAAAAGTAATTTTCACGATTTTTGCCTCGAAATTGGTCTCCATCACGAACGCGTACGCATACGTTATATAGTAGATGATCTGCAAAAAAAACTGTAAAAGACTATCGTGCGTTTCAAATACTCAGCAAACTCAATGTGCTGGTTAGCGTATTGATTGTCTGGGAGAGAGAGGAAGGGAAGAGGCAAGGGGGGAGGGAGGAGAGCAGGTAGATCACTAGCCTCCTCCCGGCCTCTTCCTCCCTCCTCCCTCCACTCAGTTCGTCAAAGGTCAACTGCGCGTGGAATGGAAAATAACAGAGACTATATGAGAGAATTTAGTAAGGGCCGTACAATGATTTTGGACCCTATGCTGAAAAAATGGCCCGGGGGGTACTTTTTTATGTAGAACTCGAAAATCGACCTTAGGAAGCCGTATCTCTAACCCCCGGTACCCTATGGGTCCTGGTACCGTGCCAGGCTGTAAGAGCAACTTTGCGACTGGGGCTTCAAACCTATTCATGTGATAGCGCATTTTGTAGAGCTCGTCGAAACAAACATTTTTTGTGAAGAAAGTGAAAAAAAATATTTTCATTGAAGAGAGTTATGAAGAGTGAAAATAAAAATTTTCACGTCGTGAAAAATTTTTGCCCGTGCCGTGCAAATTTTATTTTTCCAATCGATTCAGCATCGTTTTTTACCCCTTCGGTCAAAAATTGTGCGAAATCGAAGGTGACAGTACCCGACTTTTTTTGCGCCAAAGCAACAACACACCAAGATCAGCGATAATCGATGTTGCGAAATCGGTCTTTTTTGACGGTGATTCATGTCCCATATGCTTATATTGTTATATTCACGATAAATTGAGAGATGGTCTCCTTTTCTTGCTCGTGTGGTCCATCCTATGTTCGCCTTGGAGAGTTGCTGATCCATCTCGACTTTTTTCGATTATTCGTTTTCGATCATTTTCGATCATTCGATTCCTTCACTTCCAATGGATTGGGCGCTTCTAGGAGCTAAGAAGAACTCGATCTTGCCGAGAGAACGAAACGAATCATCCCAAAATGTTTCCTTGAGAAGTCTAAACTTGGAAAAAGAGCGGAAGCAGAAGAGGGGTATCTGAGAATGATTTCGGAACCTGCGATACCAATGGAAGAGCGAATGACAAAGAAACTTATCAAGCGACACATCAATAGTCTCGTCGCTACTCCGGTCAAGAAGAAGGTTGTCGTTCGAGGAAAGCGATCGGTCGATATCGAAATGGATGAGAAAGGGGATGCGATAGAGTGGAAGATCGAAGATAGAGATGGTGTGGGGGAATGGGAGATGGAGCCAGGATGTGATGATGTAGAAGAGGGACAGATGACTCTGGCTGATGAGTATTCGGAATTCAATAGAAGAAAAAAAATTCCATTTTACCTGACTCAATTTTATCGAAAATTATCGGTGCTGACTTGCGCAACTGATGGAGAAGGCACCATCGAACATTCGCAACATCGATGCTGATTTTCCCTGGTCTGAGCGTATAATAATGCATATTTCTGCATTAATTGTTCTCAAAGCAGTGAATATCAACTCAATTTATCGTGAATATAACAATATAAGCATATGGGACATGAATCACCGTCAAAAAAGACCGATTTCGCAACATCGATTATCGCTGATCTTGGTGTGTTGTTGCTTTGGCGCAAAAAAAGTCGGGTACTGTCACCTTCGATTTCGCTCAATTTTTGACCGAAGGGGTAAAAAACGATGCTGAATCGATTGGAAAAATAAAATTTGCACGGCACGGGCAAAAATTTTTCACGACGTGAAAATTTTTATTTTCACTCTTCATAACTCTCTTCAATGAAAATATTTTTTTTCACTTTCTTCACAAAAAATGTTTGTTTCGACGAGCTCTACAAAATGCGCTATCACATGAATAGGTTTGAAGCCCCAGTCGCAAAGTTGCTCTTACAGCCTGGCACGGTACCAGGACCCATAGGGTACCGGGGGTTAGAGATGCGGCTTCCTAAGGTCGATTTTCGAGTTCTACATAAAAAAATACCCCCAGGGCCAATTTTTCAGCATAGGGTCCAAAATCATTGTACGGCCCCTGTGGAGCCTAACTAAATTCTCTCAGATAGTCTCTGATAATCTCACGATAAATTGAACAAGACCGTTCCCCACCTCTTGTGTGCATACAAAGATAGCAATGTGTAGCAAGGAAATATCCTGTTTTCGCTGCATCGAATTTGTACTCGTCTGGAAGAGATCGTGACTTTGTGCGATATTTATATCCACATATCATCAGATATTATCGGACGCACTTTCCTGTCCCTCAAATGGTGAATCAGCACCGCATATAGTACAATGACGAACGCGAGAAGAATGCTCATTATCACGAATGCTGTGACGAAAAAGAGCCGCGAAGCCTGATTACGCACGAACTGAAATGATTCGGTGGTGTGAAAACATTAAAAAAATGCACCTGTATGTAGCAGCCTCCTCCTTCCGCGTGCACCCAGTACACATCTCTCGTTGCCGCAACTATGCCGATGAATACCCCGAAAAATTGCACAGTCAGGGCCAAGCCGCGGAACAGCCAGCTGGACCAGATCTGAACATTTTAGCCCTGGATTCTAAAAAGGCAGACGGCCGTTACACACTTTGCACACTTCTGCCTTTTCTCACAGATGTTGTCGACTTGTAACGTGTAGTTCGATAACGAACAAGGAACTTACCGCCGCGTGTCGGAGCGGGAAAACAACGGCCGTCGCGCGGTTCAACGCGATCAGGAAGCCGCTCATGCCCTGTGACGTTCGCGTGCCCCACGAGGAGAAGAGGAACAACTGAGCACGGACAGTGTTGCTTGCTACCTTATGCTGTGGAAAAAGTCAAAGAGGAAAGCACAGATTTGAATTCCCGCAATTTTATATCTCAGCTCCCAGTGGTGCTAGGCACTTGAAATTTGGATTCTGGGGTGGATTTAAGATTTCCACCCCAGAATTCAAATTTCAAGTTGCTACCTATACGGGAAGCTGAGATATAAAATTGCGGGAATTCAAATCTGTGCTTTCCTCTTGACTTTTTCCACAGCATTAGTTCCGCATCATCGCTCACTCTTCCGGGAAGCGTCGACGAAAGGAAAAAGGACAGGAACCACCCGCGCGAGGGCAGAACCGCCAGCGTGTGGCTGGCGACGAGCGAGAAGATGTCGATGCCGCTGCCTATCTGCAATGATATTCGAAAAATACTAGAAAGGATGGCATGCCATATAGATGACGTAGAAGTAGTTGCTCGTGTATGGAAAGCGCCGACCGCGGTAGAGAATTTTGAGTAAGATAACGTTGACGACGACCGAAATGGCGGCGAAGCAGGCGCATGTGTAAGCAACGACCGCATTGGCCACGTCGACAGTGTCAGTCATTCGCAGAACCCCTGCGAATATCAAGATACAGCTGAGCACTGGCAAATGAATGGGACGCTGACGCCGGCTGCATATGCGCACACCGATAAAAAGAAACGTGTGCATGTTGCGTGGTTAGAAAATAAGCTGTGGCTGCCTTTACCTCCTTACCCTTAAAACTGAGCAATTCATCGACCGTGCATGACAATTATTAGCGCACTCTCAGAGAAATACGACTGAATCACACATTTCGAAGAAATCAGAGAAGAACTTGGACGAAACCACCTGTCCCGAGGGATCAGAACTCGAGATCGTAGAAGATTGAATAAGATATTATCGCACTCCTAGCAAAGTACTGATTCGTGTTTGTCGTATTAGCACACAGACTAGACTTATTATGTTGAGAATTGTGAGACTTGTGAAATTATGCGGTTATTTGGCGGCACGGAAGGCAGAATTGTATACGGAATCAACGATTAATAATTGATCGCACGTCTTCGATCTCATCGTATCACAGAACAACGTGTGGGGTCTTCATTTTCGCAATCGCATAAATGAGGAAAATATCGAAATATGAAAAAATTAATTGCTGCACTTTACATCCGACTTCCCATTTTGAATATTCTCATTTAGAAATTTACTGGATAGTACAATTGTATTGTACACTGATTTTTCAAACGAAAACCTTCGCTATAGAGTTGTTTCAGAACCCGAGTTACGGTAATCCGTATATCGCAAACTGGCATTATTTATAAGCGTTTTAAATTTGTCTGTAATTTTCTCACCGGTCTATCGTGATCAATTTCAGAGACCATCCACGAGAGAACGTACTTACCCCACGGACGGCCTACTATGTTTTGCCTACTATGGCCTACTATGAAACATAGTACGGCCTACTATGTTTCCTACTATGTTTTTTCACAGGACGGCCAAAAAACAAAGAAAATCGCCCATTTCGCAATCTAGAAGTTATCCAATCGCTCTGAAAGTGGTTTTTAGGAATCTACGCCTAAAAATACGTCTATATAGATTTTCAGAACATACATTTTTCAAAGTTGAAAAATTCGCATTTTTTTGGCCCGAGCATGGCGTTTCTCGGAGAGTGCACTAGAACCCTTCATATTGGGCCAAATATCAGCACTTGGTATGAGAACATCACCCGTGAAATATTGGGCCGGGTTGCATAAAAGCCGTCCGTGGCCCCATCCCAGAAGCTACGTTCTCTCGTGGATGGTCTCTTAAGGAAGAATCTTAACTCATTTCCGCGTTCAAAAGTGATAATAAAATGAGGAAAAGTGTCACTTTTTGGCGCAACTGTACTTATGTAAAAAGAAAATATTATTGCATATCGCAAACTAAAATTTCAATAACAAAATTTCATTGAGCCCAGCGCACAACACTGTCACATCATACACAGGAAGTGATCAGCATAAGTTGGAGCTTATTTAGAGAATTCAGTGCTGGATACAGCAGCAACTCTTGTCTTGTGGTAGACTGTTTCCTAGACGATTTCCTCGGTGATTTTGCCAGATAGATTCATGTCGTGTTCATCAGCGACCACAATGTCGAAGACGGGAAGGAACTCGGGCAACTTCTCGAGTTGCTGCAAAAATAATGATAGTGATCCGCAATTATGGCACGTTTGAAGCGGGTTGAATAGTCTGTATAAAAAAGCAGAATATTCTTCCACTCCCAAGTAAAGCAACTCTTGTCTTGTGGTAGACCGTTGTCCATTGGCTCTATCACAGGTATCAGGAGAAAATGTACGAGCCCGGGAACAATTTTTTTCAAACATTTTTTAAAAATCTCTCTTTGTGATGGGAGAATGCCTTGGAGGCGACAATTCGATTCATATAGGCAATTTGTCCCAAAACCGGCTTTTAGGGATTTTCCGGTTCTGAACCCGGCTCCGACGTAACTTAGCTCCCCGATGGGCTATTGAGATGGCACCGGTCCCAAAAAATGCGGAAAATTTTTTGGAACAGCTTTTATATTTTGACCGAACATGGGGGACCGAAAACAAAAATGATAAAAATTAAAAACCATTTTCTAAACAAAAAAATAAATAATAACCATTTCTCAGAATTTCAAAACTGGGAATTTTATTACTGATTATGAAAGATGAAGTCACCCTTTTTTTAGAAAAATATATAATTTGAAAATTAAGTGTGGTTGTTTTTTTTTTGATTTTCCACTCCGAACATAGAAAGTCTAGAAAATCTAAAGTTATGATGATTCCGATTTCGCCCCCACAGTCAAATTACTTCTTCTGCATCTATGTGGAAGTTTTATGAAGCAATATACTATCGAATTAAATGCCCCTCAGGCAATTTGGCTATCATCATTTTTTCGACCATGACCCGGGGTTCATGCCTCCGTTGTGTGGCATGACCATGAACCCCGGTCATGGTTCAAAACTCAAAAAATGAAAGTATCGGAATTGAGGTCAAAAGTCCCAGAAACGTTGTATTTGATCGTAAATTTCATAAAAACACTTTCATTTCGAATAAAGCGGAAGAAATTAGTCTGTGGGGGCGAAATCGGAGACATGATAACTTGAGATTTTCCAGATTTTCCATGTTCGGAGTGGAAAATCAAAAATACAGCCGCACTTAATTTTCAAATTATATTTTTTTCTAATCATATGGTGACTCCATCTTTCATATTCAGTAATAAAATTCCCAGTTTTGAAATTCTGAGAAATAGTTAATATTTATTTTTTGTCAAGAAAATGGTTTTTCATTTTTATCTTTTTTGTTTTCGGTCCCCCATGTTCGGTAAAAATATAAAAGTTGTTCCAAAAAAATTTCCGCGTTTTTTGGGCCCGGTGCCGTCTCTCTAGCCCATCTGGGAGCTAAGTTACGTCGGAGCCGGGTTCAGAGCCGGAAAATCCCTAAAAGCCGGTTTTGGGACAAATTGCCTATATGAATCGAATCGTCGCCTCCAAGGCATTCTCCCATCACAAAGAGAGATTTTTAAAAAATGTTTGAAAAAAATTGTTCCTAAGAATGCCAATATTGGTACATTCTCTCCTGATACCTGTGCTATGTACTCTTCGTAAAATCTGAAATGTATTAGTGTTTCATATACCAAGTGACCCTGAGCGTGCAGGAATTGAGAGAGGGAAAGAAGGGCAGTGAAGAGACGGCACTTGCAAATCGCGAGAGACTACGCAGTGTAGAGATCACGCAGTGTCACGAAGTGTAACCAAGAGACAACGGTATACCACAAAACAATCACAGTTGTTGTTGTATGCTGCTGCCGGTGCTGCAGTTACGGTAAAATTAATTGCTGCACTTTACATCCGACTTCCCATTTTGAATATTCTCATTCAGAAATTCACTGGATAGTACAATTGTATTGTACACTGATTTTTCAAACGAAACCCTTCGCTGTAGAGTTGTTTCAGAACCCGAGTTACGGTAATCCGGATATCGCAAACTGGCATTATTTGTAGGCGTTTTAAATTTGCCTGTAATTTTCTCACCGGTCTATCGTGATACGGAAGAATCTTTAGCTCCTTTCCGCGTTCAAAAGTGATAATAAAATGAGGAAAAGTGTCACTTTTTGGCGAAACTGTACTTATATAAAAAGAAAATATTATTGCACATCGCAAATTAAAATTTTAATAACAGAATTTCATTGAGCCCAGCGTACAACACTGTCGCATCATACACAGGAAGTGATCAGCATAAGTTGGAGCTTATTTGGCGAATTCAGAGCTGGATACAGCAGCAACTCTTGTCTTGTGGTAGACCGTTGTCTATTGGCTATCTGATCTATGTAGTCCAAATCTGTAGGTTCAGTGAATCTGAAATGTATTAGTGTTTCATATACCAAGTGACCCTGATCGTGCAGGAATTGAGAGAGGGAGGGAGAGAAGGGCAGTGAAGAGACGGCACTTGCAAATCGCGAGAGACTACGCAGTGTAGAGATCACGCAGTGTCACGAAGTGTAACCAAGAGACAACGGTATACCACAAAGCAATTACAGTTGTTGTTGTATGCGGCCGAAATGTTCCGCATTTTGAAGCGATGGTTCGGTATCCCAGCCAATCGTGCTCGCCATCAATTGAAATTCGCCGCCCTGATGGCAATCGGAGCCGCATACCTTCACGTGCTCTCATTTACTGCATAGCCTTCTCTACACTTTCATTGTATACCTTAATGAGCAATATGTTCTCCCTTCTTTCATTCATTTCTAGACTTTGACAAATACTGGAGCATAAATCGCAAGATCGAGGATTGAGAAAAATTTAGAGGTGGTTTTGATCCCTAAAGTAATAAATTATTTGCTTTTATCTTGAAAACAATGTGTGCAAAACACAACTGTTGGCGTGGGAGCACAACCGTCTCAGAGACCACCGGTTTGCACATGAAAAACAATTATCTCGTGGGATATCGTCAAACTTCCATATTGTTGCATCTTGTCCAAAAGTCACGAGTCTTTCCGAGTTGTTATTCGACAGTCGCTCAATAAATTACGTCATCATGACCGCCAGTGCGTGGGTGGTCAGTGCGAGAGTGATCGTGTCCGCTGAAGGTTAGATGATTTACCGCTTTTTTTCGCCCAAAAGCAAGGCGAGGAGGACACAAAGTTCATATTCAACCTACCCACTCGATGGCCTTACCAGCAGGTCCCACCTAGCGTTGTCCTACGACTGTAAAATCGCTTGACGTGGATGCACTTTTACCTTTACCTACCCACTCGATCATCTGGCTTTACCTGCGAGTCCCACCTAGCGTTGTCTTACGACGTACAATCGAATGACGTGAATACACCTTTACAATACATTCATGATGATGATAATTTCCAGCAATGGCTGGAGTGTTTCTCAACGTGTGCCTGCTCGTTGTCCTCTGTCGCAAGGACATTGGGAGAGCGGCAAGGCTGTATCGCATTTCGTGCATGATCACAGCTCTGCTCGGGTTTTACACGTCATTTCTGCTGCTGCTCCTACAGGACGTTCGTAATCAACATTTCGTTATCAACGTTCATCTAGGAAGTCTCTCTTTATTTAGTTTTTCATAGCAGTTTCTCTATGTCTCTTCTATCCGCAACCAGGTTTAACTTTAATTTCTTGCAAGAACACTGTATCGCGGAGACCCTTTGATAAAACTCCTGGAGGATCCGCCTCTTATGTCTCACTCTTTCTCTCTCTCTCTCTCTCTCTCTCTCTCTCTCTCTCTCTCTCTCTCTCTCTCTCTCTCTCTCTCTCTCTCTCTCTCTCTCTCTCTCTCTCTCTCTCTCTTCTCCAGGCCGTGCTTTCCACTGAACTTCCACCGATTCAGGTGGTCATTCTCGTCGATGACTGCCTGGCTGTCGTTCTGTACGGTCGTCTTCTCTTCCATCTTCCGAATCGCGTCGTCGACCATCTCGCCGTTGCCTTCTTCACGCAAGTGCACACAATGTGGCAGGCAAGCGCTTGGCGAATTGTAAAACCTAGAAAATAAAAAAATAAAATAAAAATAAAAAAAATAAAAAATAATAGACGATCTCCGCACCATCGATCGTGCAGTGGATGACGCTGGCAAAGTATGATTTTTTTTCTATTTTTTTCATTTTTTCACACCATTTGAGGCCGAACTCAAGCTCCGCTCGCAAACTACTCTACGCCTACTCTATTCCTACGCTGTTCTATGCAAACACATGGGTAGGGCAGACCTGAAATATGGAAAGAAAAGCATATTTGAGTACTACATGTACTACATTATCCCTGATCCCTCACTCAAAGCCAAGCTAGTCTCAAGCATCTACAAACTACACGGAACAACATTGGATGATTTTCACATTTATGGGTTCCGGATGATCGACGATGTGAGTTCCTCTGCTAAATTTGGCCACGTTTTCTGGTAATCTTGATATTTCAGGAGGATGGTGATCTGCGTGACATAATGACGTTCGAAGCGTTTCCGTCTTACCTTGCATCGTACGGGCTCTTCATCATCAGCGCACTGCAGGTGATCAAGTCACTGAGATATTCTCTAGATTCGGTCAATTTCCAGATTCGAGGTCGCCTTCGGCGATTCGGCACCGTTTCCAGCTCCAGAACGATGATAATGCAGCGACGATTCTTCCGCATTCAAATCGCTCAAGTATATAATAATAATATTTATCCGCACGATGTTATGGGGGAGGGAGTGGGAGTGATAGGGGAATTAGAACAAGATGAGTAATGCGAATGATATGCGCAACCGAGTAGATCATCTAACCTCCTTCTCCCTTCTTCGTGCATCAAACCGAATCGATGTCTGGACGAAAATGACGGAGATGATTCCGCTCATTTTCACAACTATGTGATGAAGCGAGTGGGGAGAATGATAGGTCTCCCTCATTTTCGTTTATACGTCGCCACTATACCTGCTATAGTATTTGGGCGGTTCCCCCTGCAGGCACACTGCTTTGAATAAGGATAAATGTAAATGTAATGTACATATTCATGCGAAGGTGGTGCTTCCGCTCGGGCTCCTCTCGCCGCCGTTCTGCTTCGCTTGCATCGCGGCG
The DNA here is from genome assembly GCA_911812115.1 of Pristionchus exspectatus. Lineage (NCBI taxonomy): Eukaryota > Metazoa > Nematoda > Chromadorea > Rhabditida > Neodiplogasteridae > Pristionchus > Pristionchus exspectatus. The sequence goes on from OU461582.1 coordinate 5,502,607, forward strand.
CTCAACGGCGTCAGCTTCGCCAATCTCTCCTTCGTCCTCGTGTACACCCTGTGGCTGTCGCCCAGTGCAACGGTACGGTCGAGAGTTGGGTTTGGAGATTAGGCGGACGGGTCGACGGGCGGGAACGGGGAATGCGGCGTCGTATTTTCGACACGGCGCCACCTCTCGGCATGCAGCATCGAATGCGGCCCGGGATAATGAATTTTGTAAAATAAAATCTCACTAAAGGCGTTCTTACTGCTCATCTTCATTGCGAGATCGGAACGTCGCTGGAGTCCCAAAACGTCATTGTCAAAAGTGAGTCGTTCTCGGATGAAATTATGTACAAAAAAAACTATCCACAACAGATTTCTCCAAATCCTCCAAAAACGAGCATGTCTTCGCGAGCCATTTGATTCGACCCGGTTCATTTTTATTTTCATTTTCATGCACTTTATAAAACTTCAATGCATTATTATTCATTTTTAGCCATTGTAGCTATCTTGGCTGCACTCACTGGAAAAAGCTTTCTCATCATTTCCTCGTAATCCTTTCCGATACTCAGAATATTCATCAGTGCAGCATCAAAGACGAAAGAAATGCTCAAATAACAGCGACGGCAGTTCGAAGAAGGAAATGTTGAAGAATACTTGTCGGAAAAAGCACATGATTTGATAGGCCTAAGACTAAAGTTGACAGGTGAAAAGTGATTTCGTGTTTTTTTTAATTTTGTGCGGTCGTACCGGAGGAATGAGTATGGAAACCCTTAGAAGAGTTGATTCCTATCGATTACAAATCTATTAAGGAGCAATTTCCAATCGATAACGGGCAAAAAAATTCACCTTCCTTATTATTCAAAAACTCTTCCCTCCAACTGGGTGTTTTTTTCAGTATTTTTTCGATTAATAACAATAGTATGCAAATGAGATGTAGCAGTCTATTGATCAAGTGTTCAAAATGAGGGCACCCATTACCTGAACACGTCTCCTAGTCCAACTCTTCGGTTTACTACTTCCCAAAATTTCGCAGGCCTTTTACAGTATTTAAAAACTCTTCACTTTTCCACTCAACCTAAGACAGTGGGAAGACGAAGACATTAGGATTTTCTCAGCAGGAGCATTTTCTGTTTATTTTTTTCAACAATACGCTATGATCACAAGATGTCAGTTAATTATAATTGCGAATACTGAATGTGCACAAAACAATAACAGAGTGATAGTATCACTGTTTCATTGTAGAATCGGCACCTCCGATCCGAATATTTGTCACCGTCGATACACCGTTGGTAGAACTCGCAGGCTTAATTCTTGCCTGCCATCGGATGAGAACTTTTCGAGCTTGAAATACGGCCATAATCACTCTGAATAGTATACAATGAATATTACTAAAATGCAAATAAGACAAACCCATCTACGGTGTGTACCAATGCCCAAACAACAGTCGTGGTCGCGAATAACATCCAATCGTTGGTTGCGTATCGCGAGAGAAAAAAGTACGATACGTAAGCGAGCAGTAACAAGACGATTTGGTAAAGGGACTGAGCGAATGTTCAAATAGTCAGCTTTGAGAACTCACTTGGAAGAAGAACCCTATCTCCAATTTCCGTTTCTTTTTGAATGTGTGATTCCAGTTCGAGTTGTCAAGGACCTTAAAAGAGTGTTAAGAAGCAAAAAAAACGCAAACCTTCCGCAGGGTCAAAATCGAAATTGTGTCCAACACGATTATGCAGCAATACACGCAAATCGACAAAATGAATTCGATGTAACTGGAAAACACAAGGAAATTCGAAATATTAACTTCTATGGCTTACAATGAATAGAATCTATTGCAAGCAGTATCACCGTAATCCCATATCGCGAAATCGCTATAATATGTGCAGTAACATTCTTCTCCTGTGATAAAGCTTTTTTTTTTGCGCAAATCGGCGCGGCGAACTCCAGAAAAACGGCACTACTAGAAGAAAAGCGAATATAATAGGGATGGTTGCAAAGAAGGTAGTGACTGTAGTGTCAGATTCAAGTGTGTGATACTAAAAAGATTAATTACTATTGTAGATGTCTGCAGATAGAATGCATGAAATTCAAGAAATCTCATTCACAAGTCCTCCGATGTGAAATAGGGAAGATATACGAATGTATAAGAAAAGAACATGAAAAAACTCACTTTGAGTGGAAAAGTCAGCGAGAAGAGTCTGTTGATAGAAACAGCGAAATGAGCGTATACTTTAAGATCGAGAAAAAAGATGGAAATCTATTTTAAATATACTTAAATATTTAGAACAGATCAGATCTCACCTGTCCTACAATCTTACCCGGCAGACCGGAAATCGTTGACTCGTCGAACCTTAAACCCTCTGATCCTTTTTTGTATGCTGAAGGCAACAACACACAGATACGGTCCATACGCGCTCCAAAGTAGGTGAATGAAGGATTCGCAGAAATTCGACGCAGCGAGAAGAGCGCAAAGCGTACCGAATGTATTGTGCAAGTGTCTGGCATTTCATAAACGTTTTTTTTTCTTGGAAAATAAAGAGTTACTTGTAGCGATATACTGCGTACAGCGCGAATGCATTCGAGATCAGTCCAACAGAAGAAATCTCCAATAGAAAAAATAATCAAAATAGTCTATTTTTTTAAATTTAAGACTCTCACCAACGCGAGGATTGAAGAGGCGATCACCCGGTCGACCATAATTGTTTGATTTGCCATATTTGCGGGTGTAATAGTCGTATTCATCTAATTCTCCCTCGGGAATTAGATCATTCTAATGAGCGGCAAATTGTGAATCATATGCGGCACGTCTTTGACACATAATGTGATGTAATATTTATGATAATCTAATTTTTTATTGTTCTCCCTGATCTCCCTGATCAGCATTGCCGTTACTTCAGTACGAAACCTGTTCTAATAAAAAAAAGAAAACGTTGAGATTGGCGAGATTTTCTACTTCTTCTCGGGCGAAATGCACGACCTTTGCGCGGTGAATCTACATCGTTTTTTCCATCACTAAAGCAGGTTGTTCGCCTCCTTTTCCATCTAATCCTCAACCGCTTTCAGGCTTGGCGTAATGACACCGCCCAAAATCCTCGTCATCTGTGCTATCTTTGCGTCTTTTCGTACCTTCCTCATGACGTGGTTCGGTAAGTGCGCTCGATAGCGAAAACAATCTTATCAGGTAGTACTCAAGACATTTAGTAAAGAAAATGTCAACCTTATCAACGGGTGCCCTTTTTTGATAAAAAGCGCTACCGTAACACACAGGCGCACTTCACAGGCGGTAATTATAATTATCACAGTTATTGTTGTTTTCCTTATTGATTTTTACCAAATGTACTCGACTTATAAAATTTGGTCTTTGCCAAATTCTGGTTGTTTATTTGTTGCTTCCACCCGCTTGATCGAAAGATGGTGACTAACGCGCGAAGCGGCGACGCTTATCACTACGAAAGAAAAGAAACGCGCGCGCGCGGCATTCAAAATTACGAAACTATCCTTTTCACTCATTGTCTTCCTGTATGCCTGCGGAATTTCGGTTTGCTCTTTTCTACGATTTCAGTGTACTTTGTTGTCTTCTTCATTTCAGATATGATTAGGCGGAGCACTTCAATCGCTTTGCTCGCGGGTGGAATCACCGGGGCATATCTGACCAGGTGAGTCACTGCAGATGCTAGGAAAATCAGTGAAAATACAGATTTTTTTTTGTTTCAGAAAATATATCAGGGGCGGACAATTCACGGAAGCTGTGAGCGCTAGTGGCAAAGTTAGTCCGAACAGGTGAACGATACGAAATTGTTCAATTCTAAAGGTCGCAGTCGTCACAGGAGCGAACACCGGCCTCGGACTCGAGACTGTCAGGGAACTGAATCGAAGAGGGGCAAAGGTTCGTCGTTTTTTTTCGGAAAAAATGCACTTTATTTCGACATTCGAATCGAAGTACTCTGGTTTCGATAAAAAATCTGAACAAATGGTTAATAAAATGTTTCGAGTTGCAGGTCTACATGCTCTGTCGCAATGAGGAGAGAGCAGCTTCAGCGATGCGCAAGCTTGAGAGGGTAAAATTTTATTTTACTCAATACAGCAAGACAGATTTGACACATTTCATTGTCTTTTTTCGTACAAATGTTAAAAAATTTCACAGTCGGGTTGCGACGGTGCTCGACTCACCTACGTTAACTGCGACCTCGCGTGCATGGACAACGTCAGGAAATGCGCCGCTGACCTCAGCCAACGTGAGATTTTCGCCAGTCTTTCGGATGGATAATAGGTAAAGTTGTATGCACGTCAAGCGATTTTTACGTCGTAAGACATCGCTATGTGGGACCCACTGGTTAGCAAGCATGGATAATAGCATACGCCAATATTTTTTAGTCTGATCGTAAAATAAAAAAAGTTTTTGAAAAGTTTTTTAGTGGAGCCGTCGATCGACATTCTGGTCAACAACGCGGGTTTGACGCTGACCAAGTACCAGCAGACGAGGGACGGTCATGAGATGACGTGGGCAACAAATCACCTGGGTAAGTAGGCTAAGTGGGTAAGTGGTGGTGGGTACCTGGGGTACCTGCCTGGGGTAAGTGGGTACCTGGGTAAGTAGGCACTCGTTGAGTATGTTATGATATACAATTAGACCCGTCATTTTTTTGCATTTTTCGACATTTTTCGATGTTCACGCATATAACGGTATAAATTGTCACTGGCTTCATGAGAGTTTGCCCATTACAGGACCTTTTCTGCTTACTGAATTGTTGCTTCCGCGCCTGCAAAGTGCGCCTCACGGAGGCCGAATCGTCATTGTGGCCAGTAGAGGACACGCAAAGGTGCGCAACTCGCAGACACGAATATAGTTCGGCGAAAGACAGATAGCCACGTGTTCTTGAAAGTCAAAATTGTGAAGAAAAAGTTGCTTCAATCAATCTGACGCCTTAGAACTGAGAAATGGTAAAATTGTTTTCGTTCAGAGCCCCGCAATCGACCTTGATACAGTGGACGATAGTGAGGGATACAATGGACGGGTGGCCTACTACCGATCGAAATTGGCCAATGTGCGTTGATACCCGACGCAGCCAATTTCCCTAGAAGAAGTGAAACGCGTATGTTCAGGTGATGCACTCACGCGAGCTAGCTCGTCGATTGCGAGCGAATGGCCAGACGAATGTTACGGTGAACTCGCTACATCCAGGTGTTCAATTGTGTTTACTTTAGAAAAACGCTCACATTGTTTTGTATTTGGCTCTCAGACATCTGAACTATAAAATTTGCAGGAGTGATCGCGACCGAAATCACTCGTGATATGAACCTATTCTTCAAAGCGCTAGCTTTTCTCGCGTTAGTTGATCTGATTTTCTGGCTTCTTCGTGAAATTTTATCAAAAAATGCAATTCTTTTCAATATTGTTCCAGGTATCCGTCAAACAGCTGGCCTTGCCAGTGGGGGGGGGGGTCCACCTAGCGTTGCATTATGACTGTAAAATCGCTTGACGTGGATACACCTTTACCTTTATCTTTTACCAGGTATCCGTTCGTTAAGACGTGGCGAGATGGCGCGCAGACGTCCCTCTACCTTGCGCTGTCCACCGAAGTGGACGGCGTGTCCGGGCAGTACTTCTCGGTTCGTCCATCTATACCTAACCTGAATGATATATGCTTTCGAGAGACTCTAACGGTGCGCAATCGCGCAATGCATTGGGCTGAATGCGAGTAAATTCGTAGAATGCTCAGGATTGCGCTCGCAAAGAGGTGGCGCCGCTCGCCCTCGACGACCTCGCGTGCACGCGGCTGTACGATTACAGTCTGCGCGCGGTCGGACTGGACAAGACAACGGAACAACCGGGAATATGATAAATCAGATTTTGATCGTCGTGAAAAGTCCTGAGCTGGACTATAATTTGATCTCATTACATTTTCGCATACCTACGGAATTCAAGCATGGCAAAGACCTATTGTCCTATTGCATCGACGACTGCGTCTGGCACATTGCGCCATGACGACAGTTAGCAACAATGGGAAAAATCAAATTAAATTAAGCATTTATTGTGTTTGAGGTACGGTTTGGATCACATGATGTCTAAAACAGGCAAATTGAGCTCCTTCGATGTAGGCGAATGGGTTGAAAACTGAACTTTTTCTGTTAGACGGAGGTTGATGTTTTTCCTTCAGCTTACACTGATTACGTAATTATTTATAGCCCAAGTTCAATCGCCGATGTTGCCCTTTAATGTTCGGGTTGTCGGTCGATACGACCACATTCAAAATTAGTTTCAAAAGATAACAAATCAATAAACTTCAACAAATGATCACACTGTTCGCGTGGTTTTCGACTTGATGATTGATATGTGGGCCTTTGATTTCGCCACTGCTGCTCGCTCGTTCCAGACTGCCTGTCGGCCAGTTATCACATTCGTCCACTCATGAAGCGTCGTGCGGAACCTGACAGCAAAATCTATTGACTACATATTATTCTAGACATGTTTTTTTGGTGTTTTGTTTCGATTTTGCACGCTTCGTCGTGTTTTTTGCTCATCGCTAACCTGCTTATCGATGCAATGATCAGTATCGGGTCAAGCGCGGGAAAGAGTGAGGCGAACAGTCCGCACACATTGCCCGTCTCGCCCAGCGGCATTCCGGTGGCTGGCAGCACCACAATAGCGGTGAACGGAACGAAGGAGAAGAGGCAGGGAATGGCGAACTGCAAGAGTGAATTTCATAATAATAATAATAATAATAATTTATCTACGCCCGAGGCGCAACGAGACCGAATCGTTACATAATAAGGTGGTAATTTCGTGTGATTTGTCCTGATAATCCAAGATTTAAAAAAAAATTCGTTCCTAGGATAACGGAACATCACGCATTCTTTGCGATGACGTCTGCTGCCGTTTCTGACCAACCAGAGAGAGAGAGGGGCATTCAATGGCCCTCGTTGCCGTCTCACCTGTATCAGCAACGATCGGAACAGCTGAATGTGCATTCGTCGCGTGCGAATTTCGAGGGCCCTGAAAGCAGGTTTAGCTGAGAGTCTTGGAGACTTAGGTTGAACTTAGGTTTAGGTTGAGAGACTTAGGTTGAGAGAATTACCGATTGCTGATGGCCGCGAAGATTTTGTGGATGCACGCGAGTGAGATTGCGATCGACTGTGCGCCGACGGCGCCTCCGATCAGAATAATGATGATCGCCCGCGCATTCGCCTCCGCGTCCGCGTTCTGCGCATGGCATTGTCAAAAAGGTAAAGGTGTATCCACGTCCAGCGATTTTACACGTCGTAAGACAACGCTAGGTGGGACCCACTGGTAAGGCCTGGCATCGTCAAGAATCAATTTTTTTTTAAATAATCTACGCCCGAGGAGCGTTGCAAAGGCCCTATTTCATAGGGGGGGGGGGCGTGTGAGAGAGCGAGCGGTTTCATCCTTCTGAAAAGAAGGCTCCCTATCTTTTATCTTTTTGGAAGGGCAAATTGGTAGTGGCTATAGAGAATTGGTCATTTACTATCATTGGTCTGGTAGCGATCCGCAGAAGGACTGCAGTGTCTCTATTAATGGGATAGCATTTTAAAAATAAAAAAATATAAAATATAAATATATTTTTTTAAATATTACCATGTACTCGATCACGGCGATGTTCGTGCCGGGCGTCCATCGTCGAATGCCGTACTCGCTGAGCACACCGTAGAACCGCTTCGGCACGCCCATGTCACACCTGAACAACACTTTCACCCTAAACTCCCGTAGTTTTGATGATATCTGCATTAAGCACTGGCCTAAAAGTGTAGTCCCTTAGGACGAAAGATCAAAGAGACCAAGTATCGAAACCACTTTGCTTGTTTTTCTCTGAACATTTTTATGAGTAAAAGCGCAAAGAAAGAAGAAGAAGTAGAAGCGCTGATCATCTCATAACTTACATCATGTGCGCAATTACGCCAATCGATGAGGTGAACGCAATGGAGTACAGTACACAGAACGCGACGAACCGTGGAAAGTGCTCCTTCACGAAGTGAGGACTGCAAATTCGTCATCAAAACGAGAAAAAACGAAAAAAAAAACGAAAAAAAATGAAAAATAGTTGTAAGGAAATACCGAGCGAGCGACAGGTATCGATACACAAAGTGCAGGCTGATGAGCATGAGCGGCAGGAGGAATGTTGACGAGAAGATCGCGTTCGAGTTTCGAGCGATAAAGCTCGTGCCGAACAGGCAGCCATAGCCAAAGTAGGCAAAGCCATGCCGGCCCAACAAGAACATCTGAAGACGGGCAGCTGCCTTGCACAAATTTGCACAAAAAAGAAGAGAGAAAAGCCTACCGGAATGTACCACGCGTGGAATAGGGAGAGAAAAATGTCCAGACAGGCGAATGCGATCAGCAGATATCGGTAGTTGCCCAGCGCCCGTCCGCTGCGAGTGCACAAAAGAAGGAGGAGCAGCCCGTTGCCCAGCAGGGACACCGTTGCGTACCAGTAGAGTACGAGCAACAAAGGATTAAATTTATTTTATTTATTTAAAAAATCAAAAACCTGATGAGCGCTCACGGGGATGATCATGGTAGCTACTGAACTCATTATTACGATTTATCATCGTTGTTCAATGCCTTCAATGCTCTCGGGAATCGTCGGCGCAATCTTTCGCGAGATGATAAAGTGTTTGGGTGGAGATAATTGCTGCCCTGATTCCCCAGTGAATGAGAATATGAGAATTGAACGGTTCAGACATTTTTGATGCTCGATTTATTCATTCTCTTTCACTTTTGTACTGAAAACTCGAGAAATCATTTTGTTTTGTCATCATTCTGAATAACAACCTTTTTTTAGTTGTACTGCCTACATTACTTACTGCGCCTTTAGCAAGTAATGAAGGCAGTACAACTATTTTTTTTGACTGAGAAGTGCGTTCAATTCAATTGTTTATCGCACTAGGCGTTAACGACGGACAGGAAAATCAATCGGTCTCATTGCTGGTTTCAATTTCGATTATAAAAAGAACCAATCAAGGTGATGCTTCCGATTCGTGCGCATTTGCGCTTCTTTTGGCGATCGCAGCGACGTACGGCAAATTGATCTTTCTGCGGTGCGCGTACGCCTGCGGAAAGTGAAACAGAATGATGACGAAGCTGAAACGAATGTGTTTTTTTTAGAAAACCCGGCCAATGATCGAGGCATTTTCTCACGCGTCCAGTATGTTCGTCACGATCCATATGGAGGAGAAGACAATCTCCAGATTCGGCGAAGACATTCCCGGTAGGACGAAGAATAAGATGATGTTCACTGTCGACGTCGGAATGCACTGGCAGAAACTCTGAAGCGACCTGTTTTTTTTTGTTTTTTTTTGTTTTGTTTTTTGTTGTTTTTTTGCATAATAATGGACAAATTTCACTTGAAGGACTAGACGCGTCTCCGCACGGTGACTTAACAGGCTTTTTGTCAAAGATTCGATCCTTTCTTGATTTTTAACACCACATAAGTTCAACGCCCATACCGCAACCACGAAGATAGTAGCGAAGACGACCAGAGATGAGAGAATTCACTTTTCTCGTTCCGCTCTTCACTCCCGACAACTCCTTCGATCAGTGGAAAATCGTACTCATAATGTACGATTCGTGAAATCTCGAATTTCATTTACGAATTATTCAGATTCGCCGTAGTTCTAATAGTCTCAAACGTGTTTTTCATAATGTTCGTGAAAGCCGAACGGGAAGAGCCAAAAGTAGGTTTTAAGGTTTTAGTTTTAGAGATACGGCTTTTTGAGGTCGATTTTCGAGTTCTGCGCAAAAAGTTGATCCTAGGGCATTTTTTTCAGAATATTCTATTTTTTACTGTACGGTGGTAGGTGAGCTCTCTCAGATAGTGTCTCATAAACATAAAAACATCAATGAAAACACACACACACATACACACACACGAGAGAAAATGAATAATAAATACATTCCAGGTGAAAACCTCTCAACAATTCTGAAAATTCGTCTGAGCATGGAGAAAGCAGTATTGGAATATTTGACGCTGAATATATTCTGATGAGTTGTTAAAAAATAATACGGCGCTTGTGCAGTCGGGGGGGGGGGGGGGTCTCCCCCTATTTCACTTTCCCCTCCCTCTCATTTCGCCTCATTCGTCGCATTCCGCCCATCTAAAAAAAACCGAAGAATGAGAATAAAGACTATTCGTCAACAAGTCAATTAGTCCAGAATGAGATTATGTGTCTTGTCTCTCACTTGACTCTCACTGGCATTTTACATTTTGCATTTACATCCCGTCTCACCGTATATAAAGGATGAATTCTACTTCTCTGGTTCAGTCCATCGCTCTCCCATTTGAGGAGAGGGAGGGGAGCATTCGCCCCCGCGGACTTGGTCTTCTGTCATCTTTGATTGAAGACAAAGTTTTACAATTATTTTTTTTTAAATATTGCTTTCGTACTTTCATACACGCTCATTGTATACGCTCATTGTAGTTAATCCAGTCCCTTTTCTGGACTCAATCAGAGCGATGGTCCACAATGTCTACAACGCTATCACTCGTATGGTTGCATCGGTCGGGCTGGGAGCCAATGCGCTGCTCCTGGTACTCATTCTAAAGCGGTTTGTCGTTCGAGATCCCATTCGGAAATTGTTTTTTTACCCATTTTAACCCGTCTTTACCCATTTCCAGTACGCCCAAGTACATGCGAACGTACGCGATTCTTCTTTTCTCTTCCGCAGTCGCCGATTCGATTACACTGATCGCTCTGCTGATTACTCTGCCAAGGTTTTCGAGAGATTTTCATATTATTTTCGAAATTATATTTTTCGAACAAAGAAATATAAATCGCAGGCTGATCGGTCACGGCGACCTTCTCGTTGTCGAGTTCAACGGCATTTGCGCCGCGTGGTCGATCGAATTATGTTGCGTGACTTACGGTATAGCATATTTTATGGATATTTTATTCTGAATTCCAATTCGAGGTTTTCTATTGTCAATGTTCTCTGTGACGAGCGCCCTGTTCGCAGCTTCTTTCGGCCTGCGATTAGCGGCCATTTCGAATCGCGACTTGAGCCCATTAGTAAGACGACTTTAATGCTCATTTTTTCCCAATTAAATGTTCAGCAGCTCGCTGGAATCATCTCGCTTTCTGTAGCAGTAAATATTCCCTTTGGAGCCATGTACACATACTCCTGTTTAATCGGTTTATCCCATTATGCAGCTGCTAATATCTCGCGCATACTCGGAACGAAGCAGAATGAGATTGGTTGGATACCCATTCTTACTTGTTTTACTAGCATCAAACTTGCTAATTTTGCAGCTATATTCAATCAACTGGATCCGTTCTCAATCCTTACAACCGTACCGTTTACGCTGATCGCTATCGCACTTCTTATTCTTACTCTGATTTTGCGTTCACTGATCATTCGCAAGTTGAAAGCCGTCGAAGTGAGCCTATCAACGTGCGAACAACAAGAGAAGGGAATAATTTCAGCACAATCTGTCTGATCAGACACGGCGGGCACATGCAATGCTCATTCGCGTAAGACGTTCAGTTCACCTAATCGCTTTTTTTTCTAGAAGAAAATAATTGCAGGCCCTGAACATTCAATTTCCAACCAATTCGTGTTACTACATTGGACTTGCATTGTTTATGCTCAGTTCGACTAGAATTATCAAAGGAGATTGGGTTCAATACTGGAATGCCTTGGTAATTTATCAAAAAATAACAAGAAAAAAAGAAAAGCAGATCGCTAATCTGCAAAATGTGCTCGCTCCACTAATCAATCTGTTCATAATCCATCCATACCGACAGTAAACTCTCCAAGATTATTCGAATAAATTTGACCATATTCCAGGAGCCTGATCAACATTTTCCATAGAGAAATCAAAACAAATCCTTCAGCTCCTATATCAACAGTGGCTGGAATCTGAGGGTTCAAAACTCAAAAAAATACACGTGAATTGGAGTTGAATGTATGACACCTGTCATGTTATGTGATTTTGAGATCACGCTTACAAATCACTGCGTTCTTAAAGAAAGCGCGTTTCGAATTCCTTCATGTATAAAGAAATATATATATTACTTTAATTCAAATTTTGTTAACGATTTTGCATCGATTTCGCCGGCGCTGTGGACATTGGAAGCAATGCGAATCCTTTCAGGAAGTTGGGAGTATCAACGTGAAGTTATGCCAGAGAATGAGTATTCGTTGTCAAAACTGTGACACAACACCACAATTTACACAAAGAAAGCACGTCAAAATATTCTGGGTAGACTTTTGTCATTGAAACACACGTTCAGCACTGTGAACAAGAGCTTTGCTTTCGCTGGTCCGTCCTCTGTTTTGCCACGACACGAAAACAACGATCAGGTTCCTTCGCTAGCGGTCTCTTCGGCACATTCCCCATGTTGTGGCTGCTGAGAGGCGTGGGAGCGCGAAGAGTACGCAATCAAATCACCAAGCACTAACTCGATTCCAAATAAATGAGCATACCATTAGAAATGAGCTTGCTTGCCCAAAAATTGTGCAAGTTCACGAGAGTGGGCACGAAGTGCTTCCTTGGATCGCGTTTTTTCTCATGAAATCGATTTTTTTCAGACAATGTTCGTATTCGGTAGAGTTGTCTATACGGAATGCGGAATAACCCTCCTCTAATTCCTCGATTTCATTCTTTCCGCAACGCGGTCTCCCCTCTCAATTTGAATGCGTAACTCTTCAAAATTGCGGAATTTCCGCAATTCTCATTCTTCCGCAACCGCGAGACGCTGATCGGTGGGGGAATTGAATGAAAAATGAAATGAGTTTCACGGAATAGACAACGCCCTAATCTCATTTTCACTGTCAATCCAGATTGCGGAAATTCCGCAATTATTCGGAAATTCCGCAATAGAATGAACCGGTACAGCCGAGATGCGGAATCGAGAATGAGAATGAAAATATTGCGGAAATTGCGGAATGAATTCCGCATAGACAACTCTAGTAATCGGTGCTGCTCTGCGGCCTTACGCCGCTCGCCATCTCCGCTTCATTCTGGCTGTTTGTCGCTCTGCCTTTCGCATCTGTGAGCCAATATTCTTAATTTGAGCGTAATATTCGCGACGGATCGTCAGTATGACTGCCTGGGGCTGATCAACGGGAAAAAAGGAGCACAAAAAGGAAAAAGGATTTGAGATTGCCTGAAAGGTTCTCGTGAACCCACAAATTTGAAATTTTAGATATTTACAAAAATAACTTACTTTCTACGCAGTGATGCAAGGACGAGACAATTGGCAATAAGGCTGATCGAGGTAGTGAGAACGAGTTCAGGGATGAAGAAGTTACGGTATTCGCTGATTATGTGATTTACTACATATCGAATGAAGAGGCTTAAAGAGGCTTAGAGAAGAGGCTTAGAGGGCTATCCCTTGAGACTGGTAGTTCACTGGTAGTTCGCACTCTATCATCCTTTTGAAGTGCTTAATTTGTTTTGGTCAATAGCTCTCCATTCTCGTGATATTTAAAGTTGTTTTTTTTTGCACATCTCCTCAACAACAGTTTTTCAGACGCAACAGTTCCACCAGAAATACGTCAATTGTATGAGGCTACCCGACACGGTTCAACAAGACTCCACGGGGTTCGGGAGCACGTGGAAAAATAAAATCTCTGAAAAATTAAGCCCAGCCGTTATTTTTGACACACCGTACACTGGAGCACTCGATTTCGCAAAATGCCCATTTTTGCTACGGGAGGGGCGTGCTAATCTTGCACCAAAACTCTTTTTTTCGTTGTTTTTCCTAGAAAATACATTCGATGTTCACTTGGATACTCTTTATACCCAACATGCTGAAATCCCTGTCTGATAATTGAGATCGACATCCAATCAAAGTCAACATAATGCGAGTTTTTCACACTTTTGATCGCATGTCTTCTTTCTGATAAAGAACAAGCGTTTAAAGTTAACTACTTTATTTCGGATATAAAAAATTAAATATCCTAATTTATGACACATTTATTCATCAGGCAGTTCATTCTCATCGCTTGTAGCAATCCTGAAATGGCGTGTTCAAACATGCTAAGGAAGGGTCCGTAGCTGACCTCGACACCCTTGGGAATGTAACGCTGTGCGTATTTGACAAAATCTGCCAGCAGGCACTGGCCATCAGTGCACTTCATGGGCAAGAAGGCGCTGTAGTCGACCAGATCAGTCTCGGAATTTGGAGCGAACAGGATCTGAGAGAACGAAATATGCAATGGTAGCGCTCGACGCGCTCACCTTCACATAGTATTGCCCATTGTTCTCCCACAACTCGAAAGCGAGTACCGATGCGTAGTATGGATTGCCAGGGCCGACGATTGGTTCCTGAAGGCTAATCCACCTTTTGAAAAAAAAGTCTCTTCATTTCACTCGATCTCACGCTGGTCAGGGTTGCTAGAGTGGGAAATTGAAATAGTGGAGACTCGAATTCGTATTCACTTTCTACGGAAACCAAATCACAAATGCTGTATTCCTTTCACGTACCTTGACGCCGAGCGACAGCATGAGCGCCCGCTGGATTGTATCGTGCTGTAATGCATGAAAAGTTGAACCGAAAAAAACCCGAGATTCCCCCTCATTGAGAACGACAAATGACTAACCGCAGAGTACGCAAAGTACTTGGTCGTGGTTTCATTGTTCACAGCGGCCCACATGTTCTTCACGAGTTCTCCGAGCATGAATCCGCCCCGCAGCCGGAGCAGCTCCGTGTCTTCTGAGAGTCCAAAGCCGGCTGCAAAGATCATGTTCGATCTTGGTTGCTGATCATGGTCCCCCATTCTCCTTGATAGGTACTAGAGACGCACATACTCTCTCACCGGCCGATTGCGCACTCTGATACACCGTACCGAAGGCAAGCGAAAGCGGTGACCACCGACCTTGCCCGTCAATGTAGTCTTCGGAGTCCTCGAACGCTTCCTTGAGATCGCCGTAGAACTCGTCCGTAATCCACTCGGGCATCGTTAGGTTGAAGTCGCCCTTCTGCAATAAATCAAGCATGCGTTTATTATCGAATCGAATCGAAGAAGTCAAGCAAGCAAGGGTCACGTAGGCCTTACCTGTGCACCCCCCCCCACCAGTCGTGGTTGTTTCATGACAACTGTAAAATCGCCTTGATTGTGGAAGCAACTTAAACACTGCATCAGCGATTTCGCCACTGGTTTCTTCTGTATCAACGCTAAAAACAATTACCTCCACTCGCAGAATGCCCCACATGTGCGCGATCGTGTACGAGGACACGTTGAACGTCTCCCCGGAATTGGCGTTGATGGCATCGAACAGGGGCTGAATGGCAATTCTTTGATCGTAAAACAAGAAGAAAATACCTGTTTCGAGGCGAGAAATTCCTGGAACGCCGGCTGATTCTCCCGGTTCTTGCTCAATTGATCGGCGCGAGGACACGACACGGCCACTTCCAGCTCCTGCAATTGCGCTAAATTGAGAAAAACCTAGGAAAGGAGGATTTCTTTCCCGCTCATTCTTGTTCAAGCGCTACCGAAAAGACCAAAATAGTAGGGGAGTTCTGAGAGCGTTCCGCAAACTTCCGAGCGGGGGAAAAGTGGCTGACCCGGTCCTCCTCGTACGGTCGCGAGTGCACGGCGATCGGCGTCCACGTCGACGGCCATCCGTTCACGTCGGCCGGGAACGTCGGCGAGTCTGCAGACGCTTGCTTAGATGGTCCCGCACATCAATCTCGGCAAACAACTAGGCAATCTGTCACAAAGGCCGATACCAGGTACAATGACCGTACACACCCGATATAATGTCCCAACAGCCGATGCTAGGTGAAATGTTCCAAAGGCTGAAGGCGTCTGTGTTTTGGGAAATGGTTAACAAACCAGCGTAGAACGCGGCCAGGTTCGCTTGTGCCGATTCGATGCAGCGCGGTGTGTCCGCCGAGCGCACCGCCGTCTGCAATGTCCCCAATTCCGATTTTTCTTAAAAATATTATCTTGATTCATGAGCGTTTGAGTCTTTCTTTTCCTTTATTTCAACTCATTGGTTACATTGAGAAGCCTCGTGCGGCTAGAAGAGCCCTTCCATACCTCGTAGAGTTCGAAATACGGGTAATCGTCTCTTCATTTCACACACACACACTCCACTCTGATCGGTGAAAGAGTGTGTGAAATGAAGAGACGAATACTCGTATTTCGAGCTCTAATACCTCGTATCTGCTGTACTTGCTGCCGATGAGTCGCGTCCGCTCGATGTACCGCCGTCGTAGTCGCTGCCCCTGCTCGAAGTGCTGCCGCATTCCCGTCTGTGCACAAAACAGCTCATCTATCGTGAGCTTGCAATGATTAGCTAAAGAAATTGGCTGGTTAGCGAGTCCCAAGAATTCCAGGTAGATCACTAGCCTCCTCTATGCGTCTGTCAACTGTGTGTGGAATCGAAATTAAAATATAATTTTCCAAAAGCTCGCAAATCAAGGAAAAGGCAAATGCAAGGAGCAAGAAAGCGGGAGAAAAAGATCCCTGTAGAATATCTCGCTCACCGCCGTGAGCTCGCCCCAGGGCACGCCCCAGAACGATTCCTGGTAGGGATCCGTCGGGTAGCAGCCTCGTGGTGTGCGCGCGCCGTGCCGCCATATCTGAAATGTCGCCTTTCCGAAATCGACGTTCAGCACTAAGGGCACATCGGGCTCCCTGGGCGCTAAGAAAGGCTTCGAAGTGGGCCAAGACAACTCTCGTAGATGGTCTAACGTATTTGTCTCACCGTTTGCGCCAGAACCAGACGATCCTCTGTTCGTGCTGCTGTGAGAGCGGTAGAAAGGAGAAGAGCGACGAGTAACCGCATCGCTCCTAAGTGTGAACGTCGGCTGAGATTGGGTGCTTTTCTATTTCAAGCACCGCGGAAGATAAGACTAGAGCGTGCCAGACGACTCGTCTCTCCATTTCGTACACTGCCTCATCGGACAGTGTGGCGAGAGAGTGAGTAAACGAGAGAGTATTGTGCGATAACACTGGCCGGATATGACACGTAGTGGAGTTTTTTTCCGGTAAGGAAAGATAAAGAGGTTAGAAAAGGAGAACGAAATTGTCCTGAATTGAGAGTCTACGATGAGCTCACATTGCGTTCGCTTTTACTCATCAAATGATACCTTTCAATCGGTTTTAAATTGGTTTTATTCTGAGCGATGAGTGCACACAGATTGCCGCTGAGCTTAGGATTTGCGCGCCGAAACTACGCAAATATTTGGGCCGTCACGTAGGAGATGGATCGTTGTCTCTTGTTCTGGCGCTATCTCTCGCCAGACTGGGCAGGTAGTGAGCGTGCCGAATAAACGATGCCGATAGACCAAGATATTATATTTCAGATTGATATCGTCCACTAAGCGAACTGAATTGCGAAAGAAATCCCCTACCACGTGCACACAACAGCCTAGGTCGTGTCATAGCCTAGGTCCTAGCCTAGGTCGTCGAATCTCTCGGGACAGACTGAACGCTGAATTGGCTTGGGGTGGCAGAGCCCGCCCTAGCGAAGAAAATGCCTAACACCTTTACCAATAAGCGAATTGATTCTTTTGATCAAAATACTAGAAGATGATCAGATGAAACCAGATGAAACAAAAAGCGACACTATGTATGACTATAACTAGTCGTGGGTAGAGAAAAGCAATTACTATTGCGCAGCTGTTCCACGCAAACGAGCTGCAGAGAGCCGCATACTCGACATATATGTAGTTGTGTGCTCTTCAGCGACTCACGTGAGCAATTCTCCTAAGCTCATTTTCGACCACAGCAGCAGGTGCGAATGTTATCTTTTCCTGATTGGACATATCCTTCCCACTTACTTTCGAGAGGCAAAAGCGCAGGGATGTCGTCTCAAATCTTCATCTCGCCCGATCTCGAAGCAGTCATCAGCTGCGCTCATCGCGCCTTCTTCACAATTTCCGCGCTATTCAATGCGATCGCGAGCGTTTGCCTGTACAAGCAAGCGCCGGACCTGCAGTCGGACCTCGTCGTCTACCTCTACGGCATGCAGGTTGGTCTTAGTCTCCGTCTGAATCGCTAGCCGACCCAGCGCGAGATTTTGACAAATGAGAAGACGGCCTTTGACCTTAGTGGCATTTTAGAACCTCGACAATTTTTCCCAAGTTTTACTATGTTTCAGACTATTTTAAAACTGTCACTTTTCCTAAGTTTGCCATTACCGGACATCAAGGGTTTCAACTAGGGCTGGCAAATGAAGAATCGAAATGCACCCTTCATTTCGTTTCACAAATGCGCGCGAATCGGCGTCATTCTTCATGAAGGGAATAGCGCACCGGTCGCCCCTTATTGAAGGCTTTGAGGGGAGAATGAGAGAGTTTTCCATTGTCATTTCGCCCTTCATGAAGGGAGAGCGCGGCCGCGCCACTCTTTTTTAAGAGAATAGAGAGAGAGGACCCCTTCATTTTTTTGCAATTCCCTTCACTTGCCAGCCCTAGTTTCAACTTTTAGGCAATCGTGCTCATGACGGATCTCAACCTGGAAGTGCTTGTGCAACCCTTCTTCCTTTTGCCGGTCCTGGGCGGATACTGCAGGGGCATTCTCTGCGAGTGGATACACGTGCGCTACTCACTGGTACGTAAATTGTGCTTGTGATTTCCAATTAAAGAGGGTAAAGTCAATCCGCAAATCAAGCAACGCGTGTTGTAGAGACAATGGCTATAACACGTGTATCACGAGAAAATGAAGCAATATTTGCCCCCTCCGGAACAACTTGCAAAAAGTTCAACCGATTTCGACCATACTATAATGCAAGAACGCACTAGGGACCAAGATTCGAAAAATATAGGACATTTGTCCCAAAGCCGGCTTTTAGGGATTTTCCGGTCCCGAGCCCGGCTATATCATATCTCAGCTATCCGATGAGCTAGAGACCTGCGGTTTGGCCCAAAAAATCCGAAAAATTATAACAAACAAATTTTCTATTGACACCGAGACAGGAGGAAGAATAATAAAGATGGCAAAAATAAAAATAGAGTTTTTTGGGTTATAATAAAATCTGGCCCTATCTAGAATGCAACTTGCAGGGAATTTTATTGCAGAATATGAAAGAGTTAGTCCACCCCTACAATATAAAAAATTAAAAATAGGAACTTTATCGTACTCTCGACCTTCTTTTTTGGGCTCGAAGGTGGCGCATCGCATGGATGACCAATCGTTTCTGGCTCTATTTTCTTATTGTTTGTGAAATCCCAAGCAAATACCACTCAAATAACATTAAAGCGCCATATTACGAATATTTATCACCATTGGAAACTAATCCGCCACCATCATTATTTCGGATCATGTCCTGGGTTCATGCCTCAGAAGTGGCCCATGACCAGGAACCCGGCGGGGTCATTGTCCAAAATGAACATGAAAAGTCATGTTTGAGAAACATCAATTGCTATACGCCGATGTGTTGCATAGTCCCCAAGAACATTTCCACCAACGGAAATACCGTAATTCGTCCATCGCGAATTGATTTATTAGAATAAATATCAAATTTTCTTTTAAAAAATCAGTTCTCGATTTCGCAGCATCGAATTACGGTTTTTCCGGTGGTGGAAATTTTCTTGGGGATTATGTAATACATTGGCATATAGCAATTGAAGTTTCTCGAACACGACACTTCATGTCCATTTTGGACCATGACCCCGGGTTCATGGTCATAGTCCACTTCTGAAGCATGAACCCCGGGTCGTGGTCCGCAAAAATGATGGTAGCGGATTTGATTCCAATGGTGATAAATATTCGCAATATGGCGCTTTAATGTTATTTGAGTGGTATTTGCTTGGGATTTCACAAACAATAAGAAAATAGAGCCAGAAACGATTGGTCATCTATGCGATGCGCCACCTTCGAGCCCAAAAAAGAAGGTCGAGAGTACGATAAAGTTCCTATTTTTAATTTTTTATATTGTAGGGGTGGACTAACTCTTTCATATTCTGCAATAAAATTCCCTGCAAGTTGCATTCTAGATAGGGCCAGATTTTATTATAACCCAATAAAAAATCTATTTTTATTTTTGCCATCTTTATTATTCTTCCTCCTGTCTCGGTGTCAATAGAAAACTTGTTTGTTATAATTTTTCGGATTTTTTGGGCCAAACCGCAGGTCTCTAGCTCATCGGATAGCTGAGATATGATATAGCCAGGCTCGGGACCGGAAAATCCCTAAAAGCCGGCTTTGGGACAAATGTCCTATATTTTTCGAATCTTGGTCCCTAGTGCGTTCTCGCATTATAGTATGGTCGAAATCGGTTGAACTTTTTGCAAGTTGTTCATGGGCAGCTCCGCTTTCTCGCGATTCACGTGATAAAACGCTAGATAAGAAATTATGATAGTTTTGCTTCCATTAGTGCTCGAATGTGCGTTTTATGACAGGGAAAGCGAAACCAACCGATGAAGCTGGTTAATCAACAATTGCTCATGTTCAGCTGCTGTCGTTTGCCAACGCGGGCGCCATAGCCTTCTGCATATTCTCGTGCTTCTGGTGCCGGCATCAAGCCATCGTCACCGGCAGATTCAAGTTTGGATTGGTTCGGGGGCTTTGAGAATTAAAACGCATTCTCTGTAAGAGCGGGATGGACTTCCACAGAGGGTGGCACAAGGCTTCAAAATGCTCCGATCAAGCTGAAATTTTTTTGGGGACTCCCTAGGGGTCAGGTACACTTCTGGCAAAATTTCATGTTGATCCATGCGTTTCATGCATGAAAAATAAATTTTGACTTTGACCCTCATGTGATATACCATTCGATAGAGCATCTAAAGATAAGTCTAAACCTCACTTTTGAGTCAGTTTGGACTAAATATGTCCGAGAAAAATTCGAAAAACTACATTTTTCGATGGTTTTTGATTTCTTAAAAATCAAAGATCGAATTTAAGCTTTTTGTCTTTGTGTTCATTGGATTCCTCGTTGAATTCTGCATATGTCAGAATTTTTGAACAGGCCAATATCAGGGTGCATTGATGTCATGCACGTCATTTAGTAGCGCGCAATCAGTCATTCTGGTTGGAGCGCTCGTCAATGAATGACTGATTTTCCGAACTTTCCCTCGCTGGTTCGAATCCGCCTCCCTGTAAAGGTTTTGCCGGATTTTTGGAATCATTTCCCATTTTTGGAATCATTTCCCACAGGACTCAGCAGATTATCCGACATACTGCCGCTCTTCTCAAGATAAAATCGTTTACGCCTTTCGCTTTCGAAACGGCGAAAAGAACGTTCTATCTTCTTTTTTTTGCTGTGTTCTAAGGGTCGCTAAGAGGTTTTCTCTGCTCATCGGTGGAAATACTGCCACAATAAAATAATAGGTTTATTCGATTCGAAGAGGTTCAAGTCGTAAAGAAAGAATACGATTAGAATAGTTCTTCCTTGCTTGAATGATAATCATCCTCTTCCATCTTGCAATCCTCCTCAATTTCGGGAGGATCGAAGAATTCGCTTTCGTCGTGAATGGAGGGATCGAAGAATGCGAAGTTGGGTGCGGTCCATCTGAAAAATACTTCTTTTTATTAAAATAGAGGTTGAAGGCTAAGCTATTTCGAAACTTGTAACTCTGAAATGATGACGGAAATACCAGTGTATTGGCTGATACCTTGAATTCTTCTGCACTTCCTTCTCGAAGATCTCGAATGGAGCGTCGAGATCGAAGAATTCATGAAGTGACTCATTGACCGCCATGGCGATCATATCACCATCCGAGAGATGACCTGCATCCGAAAACACAAGCATTTCATCGATATCTTCAATCTCATCTTCCTCTGTGAACTCGATCTGCCGCTTTCCTCTTCCTCCCTTTCCCTTACACTTTCTCCCTTTCCCTTTCACAGTGGTACCACCGCCATTAGGATAGGGAGTGGTCGAAGGGACAGAAGATGACGACACACAAACAGTAGAAGCTCCTTGATTTTCCTTCCGATCACTAGTGATTCGACTGTAGAATGACGAGATTTGGCGACTATTCAATCTCTCCTCAGCACTGAAACGCTTGCTTCCATCGGCATTGCGCTCCGAGAACATGCGCTTTTCAGCAACTTCAGGAGAGATTTTCGTGCCAGTACGAATACCCTCGTCAAATAACTGACAAATGAATTCCTTGGCACTCTCCTTGTATCGCACACTCGTTTTCTTCTTCTTGAGTGCATATCCCTTCTCGACCTTGGGAAGTCCATCGTCATCTGACAGCTCCAGTTCTCTCACTACATCGTCCACCTCGGGAATCTGAAGTCGACTCTGGGCTACACCTTCCAGATGATTCTTGAACATGTGAAGCGATCGATCTCGCATCGACATCTTCAATGGAGAAACAGTGTGATTCCCTTCGATAACATGAGCATCCAGATCCTCCATCGATTCGAATGATTCACTGCAAGTCAATTCGGGACAAGAGAAGAGACCATCGTCATCAGATTGCCGGTCATCTTTCTTGGCTGATTTCCTCCAGAAGTTGTCCTGCTCTCCATCCACTGGAAAGTAGCCTCCTTTGGACATTATCCAGAGTGCACCTCCATTTCCATCGTCGATGAAAGACTTGTAGGGGAAAACAATCCTTCTCCAATCTCTCGATGTCTCCAAGCTCGCACTCCAGTAGTCTCGAAACGAAAGTCGTACATTTCGGACACCTGCATTTTTTTAAAAAATTCTGTTAAATATCCTTCCTTACTCGTGCTATTTTATTCTTCGACGTCGTTCCTCCCTGGACGGACGCGAGATAAAAAGATGTCGCTTCCAGAAGTCTTCCCGACGTGGCTGCCAGAAAGAACTCGGCGTGATTCTTCGCATCCTTTCCACTGTCGACAAAACTGCGCACCTGAAACATGGATGAATTGGACTGATATGGACTAGATGAATGAATAAGAAGATAAATTACTTTGTTTTTAACAGCGCCTGCGACACGATAAGCAGCCGATTTTCCATTTTGCGATTCGCCTGTAAAATGTGGTTCATATCAATATCATTCAATATCATTCTTACTGAAATTGTATTCCGCAACTTCAACACCAGTTCTTGTGGAGATTCCAGGAAGAGAAGTCAGAACACTGGAGGCGTGATAAGACGCTGATAACAAACTCATTATTTTGAGATGATTTTATAATGACTTACGAGCATTGTCAGAGCGTAGATATACTCTCTTGATTCCCTTTATTGACAGCTCGGAGAAAACATGCTCTAAAATCTGAGTGACCGCAACTGCATCCTATAATGAGAACATTAGCGCAACAATACAAAAATTAGGTTACTTGACGATCATTCTCAATCACGTGCACAAAATTGTGCTGTAGAAGAACATCATCCATCTTCGTTACGACATGACTGATATGGAAGGAGAGGCCGCGTTTCCCTCAGTGAATCTCTGATGTCTCCGAGTACAGCTCGAACGAGTTCGCAGCGACCACAGGATAGCCCGTGAGAATGGATGGAGTCAACGGCCTGTGAAATAGTTGACGTTGATTGAAACACACGGTGTGCGATAACCTCGTTTGAGCATTGAGAAGACAGCTGTTCTTCTTCAGGGTCCGATAAGGAAAAAGACCAGCAATGATCGGCAACTCGAGAAAATCTCTTGGTGTGAATGCGAAAATCGCCCTTTAGATAAAAGCGGCTCTCCTTCAGACGATCCACAACGTCTCTCTTCCAGCTTGCTGATTCCTTATTCTGAGACACGAGATAATCGACAGTATCCAAGAGATTCTCAAATGCCTGTAACAACGCAATGAATACAAATCAGGCATTGATGAAACATACCAGCTCGGAATCTGAATAGTAGTAATCTACACAGGTCGAGGCCTTGCGCATCGTCGAAGAACATGCTCGAAGAATCTTATACATGGTCGAATTTCCAAGTAGAAGATCATCCAATTGGTTTTTCTTCATGTGCGCATTGTACATGTGGACGATTTCGACGTGCCGTTGTAGTCGAAGAGAGTTGGGTATCGTCATCTTCGATCCATCGGATAGTCTCACTCGCTGTTCACCAAATGGGAGATCCGAGCTGATCAACGGGCTCCAAATAAATAAATAAACATTTTTTTAAAGAAAATATTCATACCTCGTAATAAAGTTAAGAAAATGCTCAAGTTTAGCGGGATTATAACGCAGCCTCGTGAACTTCTCCTCCACAATCCTCAGACCATTCTTGGCGATTTTACGAGCCTGAGTTTTCAAATTACAACAAATTTTTTTTTTTTGGAATAAGCAATCAAGCGCACCTTATAATACGATCTGGTAGACAATCCTGGAAGATAATTCCTCAATTCGACAAGAGGAACCGTCTCAGCAACTGCTGCCAGAGCAATCATCTTCTCCCTTTTCCCAGGTGCTGAATTGAATCGTTCCGCGAGATTCAAGAGCAGCCGATCGTACTAAAGTTCACGTAATCTCAGAGAAGCAAAAGTAATATTACCTTGGATGACGTTTTCTTTGCATTCCAGACGTCGACGGATGATGACATGGTTCTCCTGGCAAATTCCTCCTTATCGTCAACAGCAATGATGTCGAATATGACATCGATCAGTCTCCGAGCAGAGCAAACCTTTTTCTGAACCGAGCGATGCTTCAGTTCAGAAAAAGGCTTTCGCAGGGTGAGCCGCTCCTCTCCAACTTCCTTCGCAAACGACCGAAAGAGTGCGATCGCATTGAGAGAGACTCTCGAATCGTAGGGAGTGTGAGGAGATTGAATGATGTCGGCGATATCAGCATTCGTTATCGGCTGATTAGATACCGATGATGCTCTTGATAGAAGTCCTTGTTCGGGGCGGGGCTCGATGCTGTATCCTCGATCTTGAACTCGGAATTGAGCGACAGTGTCGGCGAGCATTCTCTTGTGATGAGGGCAAACTGCTGCAATGGGGTTCAATTATTTCAATAAAAATCAGGTTACGAACGTAAGCCGATATGGAGTAAAATTCCTTCGAGAGTGACAACAGCCTTCGCCTCTTCCTTAGTCACTGAGTAAACATCATCGAACAATTTTGAAACAGAAGGCTTCGTTGCGCCGTGATATCCATCGGGATAGGTGCAAGCGGGTCGATTTGTCCGTGTCTTCTTGAAGTAGTGCTTGTATTTCTCCTCTTTCCAATTAGTACTTAGTTCCTTCTTATGTTTCGCACAGATAAATTCATTTGAGAATTCATTTATAACCTAAAAAATGACTCGTAAAACTATTTTATAAAAGAATTCGCACCTCTTCATTTGCCAGATCCTTCCAAAATTCACCGGCTCCTCTCGACAATATCAAATCGAGTTCATTAACGGTTCCGAGAAATTTACTGTTTTCAGTCAGTAAAGATAGTCTGAAAAAATAAAATATTATTGAATATTTCTAAAACAATTCTTACTTGGTCATTTCTCCTTCGCAGCCTTCGGAGACTGTGGACTGAACAGATCTCGGCTTCGTCTCCTTGTCAGTCTTCCGCAATCTCTTGAAGTAACAAGGGCGATCGTCCTCTGCAGCCAGAATCTCACTGAGCGAGTCTTGCTTCCTCCTCTTTCCGTCAACTGCGCCGCCGAGCGATAGGTCCTCTTCGAGTCGTCGCTGAATAAACGAATTTGGCTGAATTTAAAATTCAAAAAGCATACCTTTCCTCCAATGACGACGTCTAGAGAACCGGTTCCGGGCATCGGACGTTCATCAGTCGGAAGGATAAGAACGGCGAGAAGAAGGGGGAGATACGTCCACAGCATGTTATGATACATGCGGATGTGATTCAGGGGAGAAATCATCTCTCTTTTATAGGAGTAATATCAGCACAAAACCGAAAATAAAACTGTTTACGGGCCACATCGAGATCAACATGGAACCGATTTTTCTTAGAACACTGCAAAAAGAAGGAGGAACGTTCGTTTCGCCATTAAGAATGCGATAGTCATAAAAGATTTTCCCAAGAACACAGCAAAAAAAAGAAGATAGAACGTTCCTTTCGCCGTTTCGAAAGCGAAAGGCGTAAACGATTTTATCTTGAGAAGAGCGGCAGTATGTCGGATAATCTGCTGAGTCCTGTGAATTTATAAATAAATGGGAAATGATTCCAAAAATCCGGCAAAACCTTTACAGGGAGGCGGATTCGAACCAGCGAGGGAAAGTTCGGAAAATCAGTCATTCATTGACGAGCGCTCCAACCAGAATGACTGATTGCGCGCTACTAAATGACGTGCATGACATCAATGCACCCTGATATTGGCCTGTTCAAAAATTCTGACATATGCAGAATTCAACGAGGAATCCAATGAACACAAAGACAAAAAGCTTAAATTCGATCTTTGATTTTTAAGAAATCAAAAACCATCGAAAAATGTAGTTTTTCGAATTTTTCTCGGACATATTTAGTCCAAACGGGCTCAAAAGTGAGGTTTAGACTTAACTTTTGATGCTCTATCGAATGATATATCACATGAGGGTCAAAGCTGAAATTTATTTTTCATGCATGAAACGCATGGATCAACATGAAATTTTGCCAGAAGTGTACATGACCCCTGGGGAGTTCCCAAAAAAAATTTCAGCTCGATCGGAGCATTTTGAAGCCTTGTGCCACACCCCTCCCGTTCTTACAGAGAACGCGTTTTAAGCAAATTGTCATTTCGTAGTTGGGAAGTCGGGCCGTTCGCGTGCTAGTGCTGGCTGTATTTGCCTCGGCCGCAGCCTACTCGTTCCAGACACACTTTGACGAGAGCCAGAGCGAGCAACTTATTGATCTGGCGAGTTCTATGGTTTGCCCAATCCTGCTTTTAACATTCCAACGACGTGCATAAATTAAAAAGAACGGATTTTGCTCACTTGCAGCATGGATTGGGGTGGATACGGACACGCGGACCGCACGTGATTATCAAGCGAACTCCAAATGTCACTCTCGCCATTCCGCTCGTGTTCTTTGTCGTATGTTTTCACTGAAGTCTTGCAAGCCTCGACGTGAAACAGATAAGATGAAATGCATGATATCGTCAGGTCTTAACGCTCGTGATTATCTTCGGCGTGGGAATTGTTGCGCACACGCGGTGGCATGTCTACCATGGAGTGAGTATGACCAAGTTGTATCTGAGCATTCTCGAGGGAAACGATACGCACTGATAGCGAAGGGCGTGCACATTATTTTGTTCAGACAAAGCGCAGCGCAAGCTCGGTGAAGCGAATTCAGCGAGCAATGCAGATTCTTGTGGTCCAGGTTGGTCGCAGAAATAGATTTTGAAATAGATTTTGCACCTGCCTCACACACACACACACACGCACACCATCTCTCCCATGACCAGGGCAAATTTTGTTGTTTATTCGAAAACAGTCAGTCTTCGTTTGTTTATTATATTGCGCCATACGGGCAATCGTCTCATTTTGCTCACCACTTCATAGTTATGAGACCCCTTTTGCGCATGTCATTTTTATATGTTATTCACCTGTCCTCATAATTGTGCACGATCTGTTTGTTCGCGTTTCCTCTTGGGGTCCACTGAGAGGGCAAAAACACAATTAGAAAAGGCTTTTGCAGCTGTGTCTGCCGTTGACGCTGGTGGGCCTGCCGAACACGCTGTTCATCCTCTGTTTCATGGACGATTCGGAATCCATCCCGTTCGGCAAGCACAGTTTTTTTTCCAAATCTGACATCAGGAAATTGGTTACTGAAGGAATTTCGTGCTGAATCAGCGTTTCTCAGTGGCTCGCGGCTTTTCCCTTCCTGATCATGGGGCTTGAGATTGCAGAGCTGTGCTACAGCACGATCTTCTTCGTGAACGCGCACTCCGTACTGCACAGCGCGCTGCTCATCGCGCTCACTCCCGCCTATAGGTTCGTGCGCGCCTGCAATGTAAAGGCATTGAGATTGGGCCCTCCGGACTGAATTGGCCTAATATTCACTGGCCTAGCAGTGATCTCCCGCAGGACGCAAGTGCCTAGATTAACGGGATGACCTTTACCTTTTACCCTGCAATGATGATGATTATATAGTTCGGGCAGGGCGATCGCCGCCCGTTCTCAACTCTTTGATGAAACATATCGTCGAACAACCCACACATTTTTCTAAATATGCAATAAATCTTTTTTTTCAGAAGGTTCATCGTGCGCTTCTTCCTGCAATGCAGTGCAGCGAGTTCGACGCGGACGATTCAGTCGACGAAACCAATGAAAAATGCGAATTAAAAACAAAAAAAACGACGTGTGAAAGCCTAAAAAAACTAAAATGTGTAACAATAAAATGATACTAATTATATATATTTTTGTTGCAGTGGGAGGAAACCGGTTTACTTTGTCGTCATAGGGTTGCCCATCTCCATCTTTTTGTGCTGCTATTTCGAGCAATACGAGTACACAGTCATGTGATCGGACACAGAACTAGCTAAGAGGATGATGGATATTTAGACCTGTCAATTCTCTTTCTCTTACTTGCTCTGTACCAGATTTTGACAGAAAGTATTTTGTTGTTTAGTTGCTGCATTCGATAAAAAATGAGAATGTTGGCGTGATCGGACGCGACAGTGAAGCAATACATCGAGAAGAACATTTTCGCAACGTGTCAATGTCCATCGATAACACCACCATTGTACTCCAAAGGAAAGGCTTGAAAATATAAACCCGATGATTGGTGCCAAAACTGCCATCACTTCTTATCATCTCGACTCCCCTCAACGCGCATCACTATGTTTTCTCTCCATGATTATTCTTCCTCATTCCCCCCCCCCTCATTCCGTTATGGGCGCTATACTCTCCATTCACGATGCATTTCTTCGAAATTTGCCTTTCTTATTCGTATTTCGTAAGGAACGATCAGGTAGACGCTATTGATTGCTAAGTTACATGATATTTGCATTTTTTTAGTTTCGATTCAGCCTAAAATAATTAATATATTTGAACTACCGCAAGCTTTTCTCAACAAACTCATGCGTAAAATGCAGATCAAAGATCGTCTGAATCTTCGTCTAACTTGCCGGTAAGGTTTGTACTGCGATATTGCATTGAGGATAGTAGTTATCGAATCAAATGCGATCCCAATATTCTCGTAAATGCTAAATTTTAGCGAGTTCGAAAGTCTCGTGGCCGAATCACATGCTGGGTACTTTGAGCGAGGAAAAATCACGAGAGACAAACAAGATAAGGTGAGCTGTTTCATTGACATCAATAACTGCATTCTTCAGGGCAAAATCTTGGCATGTTTCGGAGATGCCGACTCTGTGATGAATTTCACTCATTTCAAATTAAATGAAATTGGAGTCAAAGAGTTTCAGCGATTAAGAAGCCGCCTTTTCAATAAAATTACGATTTCGGGAATATTTCAAGTTGAAGTTAGGGATTCTTGAATCAGAATTTTTCAAAAATCGCACGCTTAGATTGATTCCAATGTCCTTACGCTGGAAGTTGCTCGCAAGTTTCTTGAGAACTTCGAGCTTGAAAGTCTTTGTCTGATCGTAAATAGAGAGTCGCTGCTAAACAAGTGAGTTGGAAAGGTTGAATGTCTATTTTATGTGTATTTTCTCAGATCATTAACACTCCTAGCGGATTTTCCTAACTGCAAATATTCGATGAATCTTCGATTTCTACCCGAAACAAGCGCGCTTTTATCCCTGCCTCGCATGGAAGGA
Source organism: Pristionchus exspectatus (assembly GCA_911812115.1). Classification (NCBI taxonomy): domain Eukaryota; kingdom Metazoa; phylum Nematoda; class Chromadorea; order Rhabditida; family Neodiplogasteridae; genus Pristionchus; species Pristionchus exspectatus. The sequence continues at coordinate 5,532,068 of OU461582.1, forward strand.
CTACACATTCGAGGAAAAGACAAAGCGAGCAAATTTTGATTGGTCTTTCTTTAATCGAAAATCTTCAGAACCCCGAAGAACAGATTCCTTGGGAAATCTCCAGCCACTCGTTCTTCATTCTCCTCAAAAAACATGAAAATATCTACTTGGACCACGTGCAAATCACACCCGAGGAATGTGAAAAAGCACTGCAGGTGAATTGCTGAGCAAACACAGAGAAATAGTGTATATTTCAGACTTTTTTGTCCGAAACAGAAGCACACTCGGTCGAGGTTCAGCTGAAGCATTCGATAATCACAGCTTGGTTGGGAGCATACGGTATCACCGAGGACACCGAGTCTGGAGACGTGTGTGGCGAGGTACTGGAGACTGACCAATCAAGCATCGTACATGTACAATGTACATTCTTCCAGACTTGTCGTGAGGAGAGTAGAGAAAAGTGTCTTTTCAGTTCACCGCGATTCACATTTCCGTCTCTCGACTGCACCTTCAGTTCGTATATAAAGCAGCACTCAACAGGGAATCGTGCAGTGTTCGCGTCAAATCCGCCTCTCCGTTGTGGTCCAAAGCAAATGATTGCGCTATTCTGACCATGGAGAAGGATTGGGAGCAGCGACCGGGCGAATTTTAGAAAAAATTTTGTTAATGCATGCCATCATTCTGGTTCTACGTAGGGTTTCCCGATTGATCTTCGGTTATTGATAAAAGTTAATAATAATGGTTAATAATAATAATAATGGAGAACTGAGCGATTTCATCAAACAACCGTACAGTAAAAAAAAGAAAGAAAAAAAATGCCCTAGGATCAACTTTTTTGCGTAGAACTCGAAAATCGACCTCAAAAAGCCGTATCTCTAAAACTAAAATTCCTACAGCTCACTTCATAGTGACAGGGGTCACATACAATTGGCGGAGAAATGCTTTTTCCAGTGGATGAGTGAGCGCAATCAAAGATTTATTGAGCGGAAGCTGTCAATTTCGACGACTTCATTGCACTTTAGGGAATTCTCGCCAAACAAACTTTATAATGTCATTTTTTGAAAGGTATGTTTCATGTTCCTGAGCAGACCCTCTTCTCTGCTGTCATGCGATATTTACTCCCGTGCATTGACGGCCGCGACTTGCGATCGGATTGGTGTGCCAGTTCTGTTGCCGACCTGTCCTTTGCTTAGCTCTCAAAGTGGTGCTGAAGGGGTGCTATTCTCTAGTTTCGCTCACCCTGAGCAAAGTGCGCACGGGTTATCAGTGTACACAGAGACGCGCTGTTAAAAGCGCCCGCATCTTCTCATAGGACCCACACATTTTATTGTCTGATGAGCCAATTTCCCCGATCCTCGTCAAATTCGTTCGCTTCAATCAATTTTTCTCAGATGCGGACTATTCTTCTCTTTCTTTCACTTGTCATCGGGTTTGAAGCGCATAAAATTCTGGTGTACAACCTGAAATTCGCCCATTCGCACAGCAACTTTCTTGGAAATATCGCGGATATTCTTGTCGATGCCGGTCATAACGTAGTAAGCAATGCTTAGAAATTTTTATTTTGACGAAATTTTAAAAAAAAAATTTCTTTAAAAGATAATGGATAGTGCAACTTCATTCGAATTCAGACCTCGCTCGTTCCCGAGATTGCCGTTGCCCTGAAGGACGGTACTACCAAGTCCACGGTGGTCCGCGTTCCGCCGAATCCCGTTACGGCTGAGACGTTCACGAAATTTGAATCGGGTATTTATTTATTATTTTTTAAACATTTTTTTATTGTAGATACATACGATAGTTCAGGCGACGTTGATTTCTTTGCGACGAGTGATCTCAATCCAATAATGCCGCTCGTTGTGAGTAATTCAACACTGTCGGCACATCAACACTCTTTGGGTGAAACAATTTCAGTTGAGCTACAACCTCGGATACATGTTCGCCAAGCAATGCGAGTCGACTATCGAATCGGGGATAATCGAGACACTTCAGGTACAATTAATAAATAATAAAGATTTTTTTTAAATACAGGAAATATTACAGAAGGAACACTTTGATGTCTACATTGTGGAAACGATGGATGTTTGTGGAATGAGTGAGTGCGATGATCACTGAGTGAAATTGACGATAAGGTTTGAAGTGCTCGCCCCTCTGATCAAGCCTCGAGCCATCGTCAAGACTTCCACTACGATTCTTCTCGGGGAACAATTCGACGAGCTAGAGGTGCCGCTTCCACTCAGCTACAATCCCAGTGAGAATAAGGATTGTTGGAATGAAGAATCCATCTCTTCGTACCTCATTGTCTCTCGCTGGACAGGGAGACGCAGAATGAGGAAACGAATTCCTAGTGATAATCTAGATTTGAACTAGTGAGAAATCAATGATAAGTTGTATCTGCCAGGCCCACTCACTCGTTCTCTGGACGTTCACTCCGTCACATCTCGGGCGTGGAACATCATAGCTGAGGGTGTTACGCGATTGATGTTCGCCGGTCCGCGAATCCAAGTCGGTGCCGTGTTCCGAGATCGATTCGGCGCCGAGTATCCGACGTTGAAAGTGAGATTTATTTTCTGTTTATTTTTCACGCTTAGGCGGGAGGGCATTTGAAATGAGACGGAGAATTGTGAGAAAAGCTTCAATTTGAGGAAATTTCCGCCAATGTCGCCTACATCTTTACCAACTCTGAACCATTGATTGATTTCGCTACGCCAACTCTGCCCAGAGTCATCGAAATCGGAGGATTGGGAGCGAAGCAGCCGAAGGAGCTGAATGAGGTGCGTATTAGTCAACGTTGACCGGACATACGAGAAAACCCTTTTCAGTACTGGAGTTCTGTAATGAACCGTCGTTCAAAAGTCGTCCTTATCTCGTTCGGATCCCTTGCTAAGAGCCATCTTCTGTCTCCTTCCACGAAACAAGCAATACTCAAAGTTTGTCCTATCTTTTTCATCTTCGTGAGAACACATGGAGCTTTCATTCAGGTTGTCACATCCTTACCTGCTGTCACGTTCATATGGAAATATGAGCTCGAAGATGAATTCGCACTAGGCGATGCAGCAAATGTTGACAATCTCGTGCTATCGGACTGGATGCCTCAAAATGACCTACTTGGTGAGCTATATCGTTTCATCGAGATTTTCAAATCTTCACGATCGATAAATCGTTCAGACCATCCCAATCTCGCAGTGTTCATTACGCATGGTGGAATGGGTTCAGTGCAAGAACTCGCTTTGAGAGGGAAACCAGGTAAGTTGCGCCCGTAGGCAACGTACTTTTCCGGATACAATCTTTCAAATTTCAGCCATTCTCATCCCAATATTTGGCGATCAACACCGCAATGCAGCAATGATCGAGCATAATAGGATGGGAAAAGTATGACGATCTTCCTGAATTATTCCCGAACATTGATTGTACAGGTTCTGAGCAAGCTTGAAGTCGGAAATCACGAGAAAATGGTTGAATTGCTGAATGAACTGATGGAGAATCCAAAGTGAGTATGTGGTTTCGTAGCTTTTCGTATGCATCCATTATAGATATAACGCGAATTCGAGAAGAATAGCGGAAATGCTCGCCAGGAAACCCTTCTCATCAAGGGAAAAGCTGCTGAAATACGTTGACTTCGCTGCAGAATTCGGTACCTAAAATAGAGAACTTAAAAAAGAAAAGTGTGATCACAGGTCCCTCGAATGCGCTTCGTCCACAATCTGTCCACATGTCCTTCATGGAGTATCACAATCTCGATATTATCCTTATCGGAATCCTCGTTATCATCCTCATCTCGCACCTCTCTGTGAGGCTCATATATAAGAACCGATAGAGAGATAAAGACGAAAAATGAGTAGAAATGAGTAGTCGGCAAATGTACAATAAAGAATTCCTTTTTGTTGTCATGTTTCTCATCAAATTCATATGTAAAAGGCGTTGTGCACCCTTAAATTATCTCCCATGATCGAAATCAAACTACTAAAAACATGTTAGCTTCGGTCGAGTGATTAATTGATCAGTTTACCATTGATTGTGCCATTATCGTACCTTCGTACGGTCTCAAAGTCCTCGTTGTTTCTGATTAACAAACAGGCTTACACCTGAGTAGAGATGAGAGAGGAAGAGGAAGAGGAAGAGGAAGACTCTGCCGCTCGGTTTGGAGAAGAATGAGATGGAAAGGAAGAGTGAGAGTGGGATTAACTCTTCCGGAAGAGTTCGAACTCTTCCGGAAGAGTAGATGTGGAAATGGGGGTGTTTTCGATCAATTGACGTTGAGATTTTAGGCCAATCGACGTGGCTTTTGCATGAAGACTTTCTAATAGAGGTTTATGACCATTTTCCATACCCTTGGCCTAGCTTTGGGCGTTGAATAAAGAATCCATATCAGTGCAACTTAGCATGTGTTTCTCAAGATTAAAGACAAGACAAGAGACTTAGCAATCACCCTAAACCTCGAATACATCGAAAAGTGAGCAGATATCCATATTGTGGCAAAAATGAACCTCACTACATCGTAAAGTACTGATGATTTTGGTTCGAAACTCTGCACAACTAGCATCAATCTCTCATTCGTGGCTAATATGCAAAAACGAAGTCGATTGAAACAGTATATTGACTTCAATTGCTCAAAAAACACCATTTTCACATCTACTCTTCCGGAAGAGTTCGAACTATTCCGGAAGAGTTAATCCTCTCCTTCACTCTTCCGGAAGAGTTCATTTCATTCCGCGCCACACCGCGCACTCTTTCCTCTTCCTCTCCCATCTCTACACCTGAGTCAACTTTCAACAGATGAGCAACTAAGGATCGCTCTCTGATTCTCTCAGATCGCCATATTCTTTCCTCCTATATTCCCGACACCTCATTATACATTGGGAAATGACGCAATCCATGAAGAACCTATAAATGTGACAACCTATAAATATTAGGCATACTCTACGTACGCTTGATTTTCTCTTAACAATTGAGCGCTCAACAATTGATTTCGATCGTGAGACCAGAGTCTTCAACACAACGCAGATCACATCCGAGTAAGTACACATATTATTGATGATATTAGCATGGAATCGATTTACTTCGGCCGATTGCAGGTTAACGACTACGACGACGCCGAATACGTGGGAAACATCACGATCGTCAGTGCGCGATGCGGCACCCGACAAACGTTTGAGGCATAAATACGTTTGTGGGGCAGAATGAGGCATCATCTCCGGAGTTACAATTAGACTAGGAGATGGTAGCGTGTGCGACGAATGTTCAGGTGCTACTGGACACTGGCTCGGTCAATCTGTGGGTGCCCGATGTCGCGTGTGCCGACGGAGCGTGAGTAGCCACTAGAGTTCGACATACGAGTAATCGTCTCTTCATTTGACACACTCTCTCGCCCCTCTCTGACCGGTGAGAGAGTGGGTGAAATGAAGAGACGATTACTCGTATTCGAACTCTAATGAGTAGCCACCTTATTTACTGGTTAACCATCATTTTGCGTTAAACACCAACCGCAGTGTGGACAAGTGAAGAGGATTGCAAATTGTCTTATCATGGGGACTAACATCAAGCGTGTCGATACGAACAGCTCCTCTGGTCCACGCGCATCTCTGTTTGTGATCGCAATGACGATTTCAGCAGATTGCATGCTTGCTACGTGCATCTATGGTTTGCGATTACTCGTTTTGACCACAAATACGAGATGAAGCGCAGCCTGAAATACACATTTGTCTAAGCCGATTCGGTTGTCTCGTTCACCGTAGCGCTCATTGTTAGGTAGAAGATATATAGAACGAGGAATGAGAGGTTCCCGAGTCTCGCTCCGGATAGTGTTGCAACAGCGAAGATTCCAATCGGCACAGTCAAAAGAAAGAACGGCGTGAGGACCTATGAATACGTTCAGAATATGAACTTGTTGCTTTTCTCCGAGACCTGCGCGATTTGATTGCGAAAAAATCGTCGCTGCATTTGAGCGCACTTCGAACTCGCAACACTTCCGAGGCCACGCAATCGATAACGAATCTAAAAATGAAAACATCGTCCTTATTGGCTCCTTCAATTGCTTACCTTTAGTGCAGTGTAAATGTAAACACCATAGCACACAAGATGGGAAGTTGCCATATCGTACAACATTATGTCAAACATTCCGATTCCATTCTAGTCAAATGAGGGGATATTCAAACGTAATTGGTTTTATGCCACTCTAAAGTCCACCTTGTTCACTGCTCTCACTCCATAAACATGATGATCATTTGGTCCGGTACCATGCAATTCGAATAAATATTTGTTAAGCTCATTCTTCAGTGTTGCGTCAGAAATGAATGCGCGGTCAAAGTACTGAATATAATGTTAGTCCTCAAAGACCACATGAAACATCAACCCATGCGTTTGCATAGAAGATCAGAGGCACAAAATAGGCGTACATCAACCGAGTTGATGCTCTCGAGTTAGGTCTATGGAAAAATATATGTTTTTTCAGAAGTCAAGACTTCAAACTTTGCAAGCGACAACCATTGGACGATAGAGGGCGGAGGAATTATCTGGAAAAAAAGGATTTGGAGTCGCAAAAAATTGACAAAGAAAAAGATGAAAAAAGATGTCACCAGCCAGGTCGTGTGTATCTGGCAGATAAATGCGACCATGAGATAATCGATCGCTCTTTCCGGAAGAAGAAATAGCAGCGGCCCGTAAAGCACCACTGCAGTGGAATCATTGAAGAGAATCGCAACCTGATGTGTTCGAATTTTGCGAAAATAGTGGCGCTTATGATGGGAGATTGTTTCAACGCATGCAATACATGGATAGGGAAAAGGGATTGCCTATCTGATAAAAAATCTCAATTCCAGAGAAACAGCGCCTCAATATCATTGAAATAGCTCTAAATACACAGATACAATGATAAAGACGCAATCAAAATAAGTTCCGCCTAATTGCCGAATACCATTTGGTTGAGCAGAGTGAATGTCGATGTGCATACTCCAATCAGTGCGGCAATTAAGCATGTTATTCGAAAGACCCAGGCTGATTTGTCCATTGTTGATCGCCAGAGTTTGAAGATAAGAACGATGTTGAGAGATAGCCCCACGACAGCTGAAGAAATAGAAGTTGCAATAGAAGTTCTAAAAAACTCTAAAAAAATCCATCTAGGCAAGAATAATTCACATAGTTTTGTACGTGAGGGTTTTACGACATCTTTATGCTATTCTATTGATTTTCAGGAGGAATAGCACTTTCAAAATCGTGCTGACCTAGCCAAGCAAGTTATGTGAAAAATCAGCCCGATATTGTTTTTTTTTGTTTTTTTTTCTATTCCGAGTCAATGAAAAGGAATCTTTTTTAACGTTAACCGACCAAAAACAACGTTGTTCTTTGACTGGCAAAGGGCTTACCTTCGATTGGTATGATGATTTTGGCGCAACGCGGCCAGACGCTGACAACCATATCGAATCTTGATAGCGTCTGCTGACAAATCTATATGCTTTGATATTCAGAGAATTAAGATTACGACAGCAAGTCACATCAAAAAATAACACGAGATCTGTTGTTGAATGACTGATTTGTCATTTTCTATTAGCCTGCTCCCATGGCCAGAAAACAAGACGCCAATTTCCCACAATCAGATCAAATTCATTTCTGTAGTCCATAGATGTACCACAGCTAGCTTGCAGGCATTGAATGTGAGAACTAGGAAAAACGTAAAGATGTCTTTATTTCATCGTTTACCTACAGATTGAGCATTGACGATTTCTCTCACTAAATTCCAGCTCATAACAGTCGGAGCCATTACCACGGCGTCGGGCGGCCGTACCCTGCGATAGCTCATTTGACGATAGATATGATGACTTTATGTTATACCTCCCCTTGGCCTACCGTACCCTCCATGACCACCGCCCTGACTCCATTCTCCGTTGTTCCAATCGCCGCCGTCATTACCTCCCCAGTTGCCGCCAGGCGGGCCAAAAGCGTTCACTTGCGCCAGTGTGAGCGTTGCAAGGCACCCGAATAGAAGGACCGCAACGACCAGCGAGAAGAATGAGATCTGGAAAAATGGCAATTGATAAAATCTAAGAGACGTGAAGCGCTGAGGCCTTCTCGAACGTGTTTGTCTGCCTAGACATTCTCAGAGACGGGGGAAAGCATTTCAGAAAAATATGTAAATATTGCTTAGGGCTATCCTCCTGGAAAAGTACGAAGGAGAGGAAGAAATGTTTTGAGAGAAATTTGGTCGAATTAGATGTAGTCGATCTGAACTCTCCTTTATATCGCGACCTCCCCTTGGTTCGACGGTACTCTAACGCGAATTGCGCATCGAAAGATCAAATGTTCCGATTGCAATGCTCTTTGTCCTTGCCTGGTAGCAAATCGGGTCACCGTTTGAGATGTTCAATTCAATTCAATTATTTATCCACCAGGTGAGAAAGGAATAGAGGTAGTATCGGCGATCTTCGTAGACATACATTCGTAGATTGACATGATGCGATTGGTTTCTCTTGCTGACAAGAGAGTTAACGAGATGCAGTGCGCGAATAAATGATCTCTGCATTGAATTTCTTGTTTAAAGATTCCGCTCGAACCATGTTATTATTGGAGACAGCTATTGTGCAACACAAGGAAGAACAATACTACACGATTTATGGTTTTTGCTTGCCGGTGCGTAATACCATGGTAATTCGTGAGATGGAGATTATTCCCCTTCTTACGCCATTCATCAACTCCGTTCTTCACCTTATTAGATAAACCGTGTCAGTACTGCTCTGCTCACTTCTTTCTCTCGTTGCCTTCTTCTTTCGCCATCACTCCTGTTCACTCGTTTCTGCATTTAGCATCAGGGTTGGCTAAACGATTACGACATTGAAACGATGCAATGGTAGGGGGTCGGTAGCAACGTTGCTACCTCTCTAGGGAAAAACAGAGATAGGCGAGGGAGCGTGCGAAAATGAGAGGATCTTCCCTTCTGTCGTTGCAACGTTGCAACGGTCGTAGCAACATTGCCCTACCCTCGCCTCTCCGTTGGTTGCAACGTTGCTACCTAGGTAATCGCTATTGCAACGTCGCAAAAATCGAAAAAAGGTAAAGGTAAAGTTTCTTCCACAATCAAGGCGATTTTACAAAAATCGAAATGTCAATCCTATTTAGAAGTGATCAACTCTGTTTACAGAACAAATCTGCAGAATATGCTACGAGGAAAGTCATCAATCGTGACATTTGATGTCGATTGTGACTGCAAAATCCGTCATCTGTTGCAGCCACAGACCATTGCTGTATAGCCGATCATATTCACCATTCAACATTGAATCGCATCCTTGCTTCTCCCAAAACTCATCTCATATTCGATAATCCTGTTCGACCTTTCCAGAAATGGTGCATAAAATTGACACAAAATTACAACACAAAATTGAGCCTGCATTGCGCAGTTGACAAAGCGGTGAAGGCAGCGAGTCAGCGAGATCCCTGAGCTGAGAAGAGAAATGAAATGAAGAAGGTAGTGAATGTAGACTTAACATGGATATTTTCGCAACGACGAATAAACAACAAGGAAAAACATCTGGACAGAAGTGGCGCCAATATCCCGCGCGCCAGTCTCTACAAAGGTGTTTTGTGATAGGAAAACGAAGTTTTATGATTCATGATTTTTGCTAGGGGTTTGGTGCATAATTGATTTGGTCTTCACGCAGACAATGCATTTATTTGAAAAAAACATTTGATTTGTCCGACCATTCGAGGCTGTGGGGATATCAAATAAGAATAAATTGTGTCAATGTTCATGTTGAACCGTTTGGGTGTTTGATTTTTCATTGTTAGCTGTATTGCAAAGCCGCAATAATTGCAGTAGTTGTAGCGTAGTGGGATAGGAAAGGATCTATTGTTCGATGGTTAGCTACAAACAGGTGTGAATACTAAAAGAAATAGGCGTTACACGCCTGAGATATCCGCATTAATGCAATAACATGAGACTGATTGCTCCACTTGCCGCGTCTATCGACACACCACTTCGCGCTATACGATATGCCCTGTCGGCGCTGTCTTTCGCATTTGCCATGCTCACAATCGGCATCATTCTCTCCTGCGAGAGTAGACCGGGCAGGGCATATTCGCGTCTACTTCTCGGCGTTGTGGTGAGCAATCTCCTCCTTTTGCACACTCTCTCTCGCCTGTCTGACCGACGAGAGAGCATGTAAATCGAGGAGAGTCGTAGTTAGCAACGAAGGGCACTGGTGGAACAAAAGGACAGAAAGTATTGCAGATTGTGTCCCTATTATCTGATATGCACGCACAACTGGTCTTTGATCCATTCTATTTCTTTCCGGTTCCATGTGTGGTCAGGTAAGCGTAATCTACTAAATTACATCCATATCGTGTTTAGATACGATCCATTGATCAATCTACCCGGTAGAACTTCGATTCACTATGTAAGTTGTTTGCCATACGCGCAGTATGAATAGAAAATTATAGATAGCTTACAATATGATCTTTTCGTCCGTTGCCCCTCTGTTTACAGCGTGTTTTTTCTACAGACATCAGGTTGCAATTTTTGCACAAATTTGAAAACTTATTTTGCTCCTATGCTTTATTCACCAGCTCGATCTATTACGGAAATAGTCAGATTGGCGTATGCGGGTTCATTCCATCTTTTTTGGAAATGGGAATTCTTGATAGGTTGTGTTATATAATTGTACTGTCATTGAGGCCGTGATGATGCCTGGATCTCGGTGGGCGTTTCGACCCGGCGCACAATTGATGCTTCCTCTTATCTACGCTCCGCTCATCATCGCCCTTCCTCCGCTGTTGCTTGTGAATTTTATATATTTTTTTAAATATTATACATTTGTGTCTTTTGAAAACTAACAAATTGAAATATACTGAAATTATGAAGATGATAGATTTTTTTCTGAGATAATGAGTTTCGATTATTGCAGCACTCTATACGATCTCCGGGAGCCATTTTTCACTGACGTCAGTTAATTGTCAAGTTTGCAAATTAGATTTTTTAGATTGGCTTCTCACTATCGGCAAAAGGACCTTTCCAGATGCTTTCACCCGATTGGAGTGAAGATATTCTCGCCCGCACTGATTGTTTCGATACACAAGGGTTTACTAACATAACCATACTATACGTCGTTTTTATCTACCTCTACTTTTCGATTTCTGTTGCTGTGAGTGTTACTGGGGAAAACAATTACTAGACCGTGATCTCCATTGTAGACGGTATATCACACGTTCGAGTCACTTCGCAAGCACATTTCAATGAGCGAAACAATGAAAGCTTATCATCGAACAATGACGAAATCACTGGTTCTACAGGTACATTTTTTGCACATTTGTTAGAATCGAAATGAAACGGGATACGCGTTAAATTTGTTGTGAGATTTATTTTAAAAACATCGAGAAACGAAACGTTTTCAGACAGGCGTTCCATTTATCGTATCTGTCTTTCCAATTTGCATGATCATATATGTGTACCTGCTCAACATCGATTCTCCAAGTAAAATTAAATGAAACAAGGTTTAGGAAATGTGTACTGTTTTAGGAAAACTGCATAGAAGGGAGAATGAAGATAGAACTAAACAGACATATATTTAGTGATAATCCCAACATGCAAATCCATCGTCTCGGCCCATTCATTTGTGCACTCGATCTCTGTGCTTCTAACAACGCCTGTTTATCGCAAAATGATTATGTATCGCATTTTTAGAACGAAGGTGAGAAAGCAGTGAAAGCACATCTCGGAATTCTATATTTCAGAAACCGGTTGTTGTAGTTTCTACCGTATATAACGTAGTCGTATAGATTAGGCGTGGTGGCATTTTTTTCATGGATATTCTTTATCGGACTTCAGATTGAAAATCTGTTCAATTGTTGTCAGATCTAATTTTTCTCCGAAGTGAGAATAAATATTTAGAAATCAAGTGTGATTGTCGACTTATCAAAAACTGTTCTCATCAAATAAACATGGGTGTGGTTGTCGTGTGTAGTTTGGCAGAGCGATAGAGATGAAGAATGAATGAGCTGACAGTCGAGAGTAAAGCTGTACATGGCGAGGGTAGGGCACAGAAACTGAAATGGAATTTTTTTGCTGATCACTAATAACGGAAAAAAGTGATCAGTGGAAGAGAAAGAGATTAGTGGTTGCTTCGGTATTCTGCAGGCCTCCCGGATGCAAATAAAGAAGCAATCGCTAGAACACAAAAAATCCTTTTCCTTGTACAATAATAAACGGATCAGAATATGGTATCTTTCTCAGTAAATCTGCAAATACATTCAATGATCAACCGCAATGGGCGCTAAACACAACAATTGAACCTCATGATAGAAAAGTGAGTAGTGCTCACGGTCCGAAGCTGTCCGTAGTCGCTTGCGGATTGAGTTGCGAGACCGCTTTAATAACAAGAATGCGAGCGGAATGAACGAGCAGTTACTCCACCATTGAATGTCTACTTGAAATGTTCGGATTGAACCATGAAGACGTTGGACCACTCGGCAATCAGCGTGATAACGTTAGTGCGGAAGCGATCGGTTGAGAGAAGATCGATAAATGACTTTTATTGAATCCGGTTCGCGCAAAATCTCATCACAGGCTGATATTTTTCACAGGATGTATTGACCTCTTCTCGGACAGAGTGAAGAGATGCCGAAATTCTTTTTCTTGTTGCTGTTACTCTCGATGGAATTTGTTGATACGAGTGATCCTCTCGACTCTCTTGTCGATTCATTGATAAAATGCCTTTCATCGCCGATAAACGCGCTATTCCTCTCTGACACTCTTCCTTCTTCACTTGCTTGCATCTCTTGTACACCAGACCGTTTCAACACACTCCGATTTCTCCTCAAAGTAGATATCACATTGACCAACATTTGCGCACACTTTTCGCGTGGTGAGTTGCCGCCTCCTTGACAAATTTTTCACCTTTCCTCTCAGCTTGGCTATTTTCACGCGCTTCTCTACAAAATTATTCATGTTGCTAGGAAAAATCGGCTTTTGACTCCGTTGTTTTGTGCTTGTAAATCATTTATTGGTATATAAAAGTGATGGTGACACGAGAGCCGGAGTTCCTTCCATCCTCTTCTCAACGAACCTTCACACTAAAATCGAGCCAACATGTCCATGGTCTTCCTCCACTGGCAGATCAGCAGGTTTGATCATTGAATTCTAAGTTTTTTTTAAGCCTTTTTAAGCCTTATGGTTAGAAAATAATGAAAAAATTAAGAAGTTTTGCAGATTCCTGCTGGCTCAGCAAGCTGCGGCCACCGTGCCCTCCGACATTCAGGGTCTCTTCGACCGACCCGATGTTCGTTGTCTCGTTTCTTTTTGTTGTTTCTTTTCTAAAATCAACCGCATTTCTTTAGGAAGTCTTTTATTATCAATGGAAACAGGTGTACGAGATTGGGTAGAAGAAGTAAAGAGAAGGTAAAGAGATGAAATGGGCTGACAAAATAAGAAAAATGGACGATAATCGCTGGACTCGGAAATTGACTGTTTGGATTCCATATGGCCAATCGCTCAGGAGAAACCAAGGAAGACCTAGGCAAAGATGGCGAGATGAAGTAAAAAGGTGCATGGGCAATAACTGGTGGAGCCTAACGAACGATGAATGGAAGAGACTCTGCCCATGATCAGCGCAAACTCCGCGACTACTGATAAATTCTATTCTATTCTATTCTATTATTATCTAGTCTCTTCATAGTAGTTTCTCTAATCTTTTCGTCTCATAACCCATGTTTGATTTTAATTCATCCTAGGTGCATGTCACTCAGCGTGTGATGACTCTCGAGAAGATCGCAAGGCTTATCGAGGGAGGCGAAGACAATCTGTCGGTGAGCTTGTTTCTACGACCATTCCTAATAGCTCGAGACCAGCCCAGCTTCAGGATAAAATGCCAACAGATCCATTTACCGTCTAAATGCTGGAGAATCACAAATCCAAATCACATCATTCTTCAGGTCATCACTCGTTTCAATCACGCCGATGACGAGGTAGCGAACGACCTCATGATCTGCGATCATAGCGAGATGTGGGACAAAGTAAGACGCATTTTACATATTTTCAGCATAAAATTTCTCACATGAGAGTAGAATCAACGAATATGCTCACTATCTCACAGGCATCGATCGCCGCTCGTCCCCATCTAATCGTGATCGGTGATACGGTGGAGAATCTGGAGAAGGCATTGGGCAAGGAGAAATTCGTTACTCTCCGGATCGGATTTCTCAACGGGGTGAGTTGTGCTGCATGTTGAGAATGATAAGCGAGCTCTTGGGAGTGAGAAGAACGGCCTTCTGATACCCCCATCAGCGCAATTTTGCGAATACTGATAAATCTGTATCTGGGAGTGATCTCTTTCTTCAATCTTCGTATCTCGTATCTGAATCGCAACTTTCCTGATAAGCGCTAATATCGACCATGGATATATTCTGATTCTGATTCTAGAGTTCCCATGATATGGCTTCAATGCGGGCACGGGAAGCGGCATTATTTGAGAAATCCGCCGTTACATTGCAGCCACTAGAGAAGCTGCCGCAGTTCCTTGCCTGGTTCGACATCGTCATCACTGGCGAGCAGGCGCTGGACGTGCCGAGAAGGATCATCGCTGAGATCGTAGCCGGCAAAGGCCGAATCGCAAAGAAAGAACTGAGTTGAAGTGACAACTACCGTTGAATTCATCAAAATTCAGCACAAATTCAGCATGCATACTCACCGAGCATAAATCTTCGATATCTTTATTTGCATTGCTCGTAAAACGCACTAGGCGTCAAATCTGACAGCAGGTTTATTTCAATGACAAAAGAATTTGCGTTCGGTTCCGGTGAGCTTGAAGAAGCCTTTCCTGAAATATTATTTTACTTTATTTTGAAGGACAAATATGTCGCTCACCCCTTGTACAAATTAATGTACAAATTCGCAGCATCGTAGAAATTTATGGTTGCTCCTTCATTTGCGAACGCATAGAGCATCTTCAAATAGAAATTTGAATTATACTCGAATCATTTTTCTTCGAGTTTTTTTTGTGACTTGAAGGGAAGATTGGGTTTGATATTCCCATTCACTGACCGTTTCATCAGGTGCTATTGCGCTTAGTGTGCTAGTCTTATTTGTCCTCGTCCAGCTTACCTAAATATTACTATTTATTCCCAATCGCATATATCGATCGTACCGTGCTTCCTTTTCTGTAGTAGACAACGCAAGCTTCGGTAGGCGCCTACAAGGTAAAAAGGAACATGTCAAGTGATTTTAAAGGCATACGACACTGCTTGGTGTGACACACCGGCAAGACCGGATTCTAGATGGACTACAATTGTTGTTCAATGCTTTTTGGGCGACGTTGGTTACATTCCAAGCACAATTTGTACGTTACGATAGCTCCAACACTCACCAATTCATACGCACACGTGATCTTGCAGTAAAATTGCTTCTGAAAACGGCCAAATTTAGAACATTATTTCCACACCAAGCAAACCAGCGCGTCAGTTCCCGTCACACAAAACACTTTCGTTGGATCAGTGCTCCATTTGCCGCAGCTGAAATTAAGGAAAATATCGAGAAAAAAATATCTTAATTTGAACCGCGTTCACTTTGCGTTTTCCACGAATACTGAACTGGTTTCGAAAGACGGTGCGTTAGTAACGGAACATCCAGAATTTGGGCACGATCTCGGGCAGTATCTATTGACGATCTCGATTTGTTTACGGGGCCTATTATATTATAAAAAAACTTTTAAAAAAAACAAAAAAAAAACTGACCGTTGTCGGTCGGCTTGCGTATACGCACCGCTAGCGCAGAATCCATTTCGAAGCCAGCTCGCGCAACGAAAACAACCTCCATTTCCCCGCGCGAAATTGGCGCATAACTCACTTTGGGTGCTCCGAACTAGCGCATTGAGCATCGGCGAACGTTTCTAGTACCACGAGTGCAACGAGAAGTGATCGTCCCATTTCCATTGTGAACGCAGCAGGAAATTGCGCTCCTGTATTAGGTGCAGTGCGATTCCCGTCCGTTTTTGTCTCGTGAGCGTAGAAAAGTGTTTGATCAGTTGCGTGTCCGTAAGCAACGAATTTCACTGATCCATCCCACAAAATTCGATCATCCGGATATTTGATGTTTGTTCAGGCGACCAAAGCGTACGCTTGTGTCTACTTGTACTGGAAAAAGTCAGACACCAAAGTCGCCGTGAAAACAACAAGTCAATTTACGGTCGTCCAGCCTCGAGTGGTACACAGGAGCCCCGGTACAGTTTAAACCAGCGATTTCGCTGCCCGTCTTCAGCGGGATCTCATCGCTTGGAGGCCTCTTCCATCTGCATTGCGCTCTCCATCCATTTTTTTCGCAATATAGGAGGCGCACGTTTGAACTTGTTTACAGTTTCGTGATCTGCCTACGTACCTTTCGCAAAAGTCAAAGCAACAGACACGGAGACAAACAGACACACACTGATCGAGAGACATCTCTTTATTAAGGAGTATGATAATATATTTACGGTCTCTCTGAACATGTTTCTAATATTTAGTCATTCTTCGCTTTCAATGGAAGTGATTTGATCCATCTGCACAATCGCACAATTACAAAAAGAAGTACTAATATAGACGAAATGAGGGCCAGCGATGCGACAGCTAATACGTCGATCAGGTAATACTGGAAGAAGTTCAGCTTCCTTCCGTGGTGATCCAACTGGCGCAGAGGTCCGTGCTTCGCAAGGAATTCCATGTTGCGCGCGAACACCTTTAATGCCGTTTAGATCATGCGTGTCCGTAAAAAAAAAGAAGGTATACTGCTCCAATCTCAAGCTCACCTCACGCGCTGTGAATGGCTTTTCATTCAGCATCGCTGCCGTGGCCAATAGAGTTCGAAATACGGGTCGCCGTCTCTTCATTTCACACACTCTCTCACCGGACAGAGAGGCGAGAGAGTGTGCGAAATGAAGAGACGGCGACCCGTATTTCGAACTCTAGTGGCCAACGCCCGCTGCTTGTACCTATACAATATTTCCAGTTCTTTTAATTATATTCTTAAATGCTTTTTTATGCAAAAAAAGCTGGGAATCATACTTGGGATTGTGCAGCACCTCGCGGATAGCGTGTTCAAACGCGCCGGGGCGCTCGAGTTCACTCCTGTCCAGGGTCACTCCCAGACCGTTCCTCCTGACCTGATGCGCGTTGCGCACTTGATCGAAGATGACTGGAATGACCACGAGAGGGACACCTACAATCGGATTGAATCTTGGCTTTCCAACAATACCAATGTTGATTTCCTCGTTGCATCCCGCATAAACCAATGCGAAAATTATTTGTACACTTTTTCGCTCTTTTCAGCCACGTACTTGTTGTTTCTCTATTTCTGTTCAGCCTTGGATTTGTGACACAATTATATTACGGAAGGAAATGTGACCTGCGTAGTTCGCCTCCGTGGTGCTACCCTGTCCGCAATGCGTGACGAAGAGCGAGAGACGACCATCGCCTGCCATGCATTAAAAAAATTATATGTTGCATCAATGTTGGTTCACACAGCGTTCTCCTCCGACAGAGAAGGGGGAGATATTCACATACGTACTCTCTCACTTTGCAAGAATCGAACTGGGGAGGAGCGACAGCTCTCCCACTCATGTTTAAATTTTCGCGCAGGCGAGAAGGATTCAAAAATTAATCCCCTTGTTCACCCTTGTCTGGAGAGAACAATCGGGGTCCGAACGCTGTGTTCAGATTCATCATTTTTACGTCGTTATTTGGGCACCGTGCTGGCACGACTACCTGGTTTGCCTGGGCCATAAACTCACGAAGCTAGTCGTGCTGTGGCACCCACGTGGACTCGATTAGATTGGGAATGCCCTTAGTGACGTTGTGGTCGGGTTTCTGCAATTTGAATTGAAAAACTACGAACAGTGATTGTGTGCAACTTTTCAACAATTATTACCCGGACGTTATGCTTTTTTTCTTCAGAGCGTTCAATTGCTTGCCAAGTTTGTTTTTCTTCCCAGTATTTGGTGATACGAAGCAAAATTATGGAGGTCACGTACCTCGTACTTCCAGATGAAAGTGACGTTGGGGAGCGCTTTAGCCGTTCTTCTAATCGTTTCCTTGTACGCTTCTGGCATCGCGTGCGCTCTCGCAAATGTTCCGAACGACAGGTAGATGGTTTGAGGACGAAGGTCGAGAATGTCGGACCACTTCTGCATGTGTAACGGCTTTATCGTGCGTTTCAAATGCTCAGCAAACTTAAAGTGCGCTGGTTAGCGAGCCAATGATTGTCCGGGAGATAGGACGGGAAGAGGTAGGGGAGAGGTAGAGCAGGTTGATCACTAGCCTCCTCCCGGCCTCTTCACTCAGTTCGTCAAAAGGTCAACCACGTGTGGAATGGAATACAATCTCACGATTGCTATTCTTCTCGGCGAAATCACCTGATTCAGTTTGTTGAACCCATTCGACACGGCGATTCCGCCAATGTCGATCATTCGGGCTGCCGTTGGCCGTGAAAAGTCGACGAGAGCATCGGAATTGATAAAGTACAGCGAGTTGTCGGCCATCAAATCCTGGAAGTGACTTTCCCATATTGTTTCCTCCTCAAATCAACAATCATCATATCATACTCCTTAATAAAGGAGAGATGTCTCCCTGTGCGCATGTGTGTGTGTGTGTTTGTCCACTGTTGCGAAAGTCACGTAGGCAGGTAACGGAACTGTCAAACGTATTGCGGCGCTTTTAAATGGATGGAGAGAGCTCAACGCGCTCAACGCACACTGAAGGGGCCTTCAGACGATGGGCGAAATGGGCTGGTAAGAATATAGCCGTCGATTTGGATCATTGAAAGCATCATGAATGTGGTACTAGAATATCGAGAAAGATACTCACGATAACATCCGGGAATCCGGGATGGTTCATCTCAAACATCTCCTGGAACTGCTGAGTTGATCCGTAGTTGTAACGAGCATACATGAATGTGTTGAACACATTGTATGCTCGTTGCAAGAACGTCATGTCGTCGCCGAATGAACCGCCCATGATGGCTGAACAATTTTTTTTCAGTAATCATCAGTCCCAAGGAACAAGCAAGCCACAAGTCGTCCCTCACAAATAACATTTCAGAAATTGTATTTTGTAAATAAAATCTACTCACAAGGAACGTATGAAGGCACCGTTGTCACTTGGCTGTTTTTTTTTCTTTTTCATACATACTCCCATTTTTTCCGTCCTTGTAGGAAATCGACTCGGTAACGGCGAATTTGCTGATTCCGGCAAGATGAAATAAACCTGAAGTCGATATTTACAACGTTGAGGCAGAGTACGCGGTATACCTCCCATGCACCAGTTCATGGACTCTCCGAAAGCGGCGTCGAATTTCTCCTCACGCAGGCGCTCAATCAATCCAGGATGGTTTATTGTATCTGCATCGACTTATTTCTACGGCTTTCACATGCAACATACTATTGCAATCTGCCACTACGTGATCATTCATCTCTGCCCACTCCTATAAATATTTTGTTGATAGTTAATCCATGATATTCTATCATTCGTCAGCGAATAAATCGTAGCGTGCGCAATTTTCAAACATCGCATCTACAACAGAGAGCACCCAAGAGGTGGAGCTGGAGAGATGAACTATGCCGAAACATTGGAGAAGACTGGTGGTCGATTTCGCCGATAGAATGCGGAAACAAACGAGATCAACATGCTCTTTAACCTAATGCATGATTCTGATAAAGTATTGATTGATTGATTGATTGAACGACAACATATGAAAGTAGTAAATGAGTCGTTCGGAAGACGCACAAGCGTTGCTCTCCAGGACTCGCCGCTGTTCCACGTGTTGAATGTGTCGACGGGCATCACACGGTCGAATTCACGCACGATATCGGATTGGGGAATCTGCAAGTGATACTGCCTTTGTCAAGTGCCTTTTTTCAGATAAATCCAAATATTAGTTATGCAAATAACAACAAGCAACAATTTGAGGTAAATGAAAATGACATCAATGATTCGGGCCCGATCGGATCCCGCTCCTTTGACGCTCCTGTCGAAGAAAGACGAGATGATCACCTGAAAAAAACGTTTGCTACTCAAAAATATTGATTCGCAATAAGTCTCTTCGCCGAGAAAGTCACAGGCTAATCAATTGAAGCCAATCTGGGCATCCGACTGCAGCAAATGGAAGTGCGCATGCATACTCACAACTTCATGACCGGCGTCGATGAGCGAATCGGCCAATTTGCCCAGAAAATTGACATGACTCGTTCCAACTCGAGACGAATAGCACAGGAACTTGAGCGGGGCAGCGAGCGGGATTAGCAGAAAGAGATAAGAAATAGCGCGCGAAAGTGAGAGAGGCAGCTATGGAAGAATGTGGCGAATTCCGACTTCAACTCTCTGAGCTCACAACGAGTAGTTACGGAGTTGCACGCCTGACGGACTCATATACATTCTTCGCCCCCCCTCCCCTTCCCCCACCCCGGGTCGAAGCGGTTGCATCCCATTGTGCAAAACGAGGACGCGATTGCGCTATCTGCGCTGTCTTTGCTCTCTTCGATTCGCGCGCACTCTAGTCTGTCTGACTGGCGAGAGAGCATTGCGTATCGAGTGAGTCTCCCGCATTCCCGGCGCGCTGGCTGCTTGGAGCGAAAGCGCACAAAAGTGTGCGCAACGCGAACAAAGATGGAGTCGTACAGCAACGCACACTTTCCACGGCCATAGAAAACGTGATTTTTTAGCACTTTGCAATCTTGGACTAACGTTCAATTTTGATATTTTTACAACATCTCTACCCCGCGAGCACCTCTCATCAATCTTCGAAACGAGTTTTCCTCCCTACTTGTTGTTCGAAATGCGATCTCAGCAAATCGTGTCACTGAGAAATGAGACAGCCAGACTATTCACGTATTTCGGAGAAAATTGGTGTGTGTCCATTGTGATTTGGTTCCAGTAACATGCGAGAGACGGAGACGAGAAAAGACCTCGAATGATCTCTGTGATCACTGTTTTCTCTCTTCTTCTCCGTCTCTCGATTGAGTGTGCAATCGTCTGTTGTGCAATCGTCTACCATTATATAACAATAGCTCAGAAACTTTAAATGTTCATTTAAGATAATTCCCATTGCATAAATGTTTTCAACTTACTAACGTATATCTCAGGGTATGATTATCGTTCTCTTCGGCATCGCTCTCGCAGCGCTCGTATGCTACTCGCTGTTCATCAACAGAATCAAAGGTGCGCCTGACTGTTGTTGCAGCTAAAAGGTATACAGGTAAATGTGCATCCACGTCAAGCGATTTTACGCCGTAAGACAACGCCAGCTGTTATTGTTGTAGCTAACATGCTATTTCAATAGTCATTTCCCATATTACGGTCCTCAAAATTCATGAATCCGAATTTAACCCGAGTTTGCCACACAGGTCTTCCGCCCGGTCCGCCGCCTCTTCCACTACTCGGCAACTTTCTGCAGTTCCGTCCGGATATGGACAAGGTATGCAGAGACTGCGCCCGCTGACTACCGAATTTGCCTTGATCATTAGCAAAGCGCGAGATACGAGATGACAGCAAACGACTAATGCGACTAATAACGCCCGTATTTCTAGGTGTTCGTCAACTGGAAGCGGCAGTACGGTCGGGTGTTCACCGTCTGGATGCCCCATCCCACCGTGATCCTGTCCGACCATGAGGTGTTCACAAATATTCATGTTCTTCGCCTTTTTTGATTGAAACGAAAAAAAATTGAAGAGGTTTGCTCCAAAAAACGACGAACATCATGCATGTTTTTTTTGCAGTTACTCCAAGAGCACATCGTGCGCAGCGACGACAAGTTTGCCGACCGCATCAACCCGAAGATGCTGATGAAGTATCGATCGGGCGGCGAATACGGCCTCGTCTTCAACGATAACAGCATCTGGCGGGTGAGATCGGACGAAATGCTCTATTCGTTTTTTTTCTATTTGTTTTTTTGTTGCTTTTTATGTCTTTGAAAAGACTTCTCAATTGAAGGACCAGCGTCGATTCGCGCTGCACACTTTGCGGGACGTCGGATTCAACAGTGTCACCATGCAGGTACGAAGCACGCCAATACATTTTACACGATGTCAAGATCAAGAATGCAAATTATTCAAGGTTCGAGGAATAATCAAATGATCGCAGAACACGGCCGTAAACTACGCGCAAGAGATCGTCGCTCGCTGGAAGCTGCAGGGCGCCAACCGGCAACCCGTCGACCTCACAATGGGCATCATGGTATATGGGTAGACGTTGAGTAGGAGTCAAATATGGCGTACCACAGTTGTATCACTTCGTATTAGGGAACACACGGAATGTAGAGAAAGCAGTTACGATGTGATTGCTCAAAATCATGAATACAGCGTTACAGATCGGCGTCTCCAACATCATCTGGCAGCAGACGTTCGGCCGCACACTGCCATACGACGACCCGCTGATTGAGCGCGCTAAGGATCTATCGAACGAGGTGAGATATTCGCTCGCGAGAGATTCAGTCAAGCGGAATTCGCGATTTCAGCCAATACATTATTGGTGTTCTTGGTAATTGGAAGATGTTTATAATGATGATTCAGCTCGTCGTGCGCATGTCGCACCCCATGATGCTCGCCGTGGAGATTTTTCCCGTTCTTCGCCACTTTGATCGACTGCTTGGCTCGCCCATTCAGCAGTACATTGCGTGCAACGGCCGCTTGCACGAAGTGATCCACGAGGTGAGACGGAGCTGGTTGAAGGATCGTGCGAGCGTACACTCGCTCGTGCGAGCGTACACTCGCCCTCGGCCCTACGAGCGTACAATCTAAGCATATCTGCGTCCCTTTTCGTACTTCATTCCAAGACGCCATAATGATACGCCCTTGCTCAGGAGCTGGAGCTTATTCGTGCAGAGTTCAACGAGGACGACGAGACGCGATCGTACGCGAATGCGTTCATTCGAGAGATGAAGAAGAGGGAGACGAGGGGCGAGGAGCGAGGTCTGTTGTTCAATATCGAAAATGAGTTTGGCATTGTCGCCACGGCAAAACGCTCGCGTTGAAAAGAATATCCCGATACCGAATTTCAGTGTGGAGAACAGAATGAAAGTGATCAACAAAAAATTTTGCAGATGCTTTCACCGAGCAGCAGCTGGTCGCGGCTTGCTACGATATTTGGATCGCTGGCTTCGAGACGACGGTGAACACGCTACGGTTCATCTTGCATTACATGGTCAGCCATGCACATTCGAATGCATTTTTTAACTAACTAACTCACGAAAACCCCACATAAAGAACCCCTATCATTCGCAGATCAACAACCCCGAAGTGCAGCGCAAAGCGCAGGCGGAAATCGACGAGAAAGTCGGCAAGAGGGTACGCTATTTTCTGTATCGATGTAGAAGCCGTTTTTTTTCATCAGAACGTTCGCATGAACGACCAGAAGAGTCTGCACTACTGCAACGCGATCATTCAGGTGAGGACAGGAAGATTGTCAAGGTTGAAATTGATTATTTCAGGAGGTTCAACGCATGGCGAACATCGTTACCCTCAATCTGACGCGAATGGTCAGCTCGCCGGTTACGATCGAAGGTGACGCCTTGTTGACACTTCACAATCCCCGTTGAATTTCTCATTATTGATTCCTGGATGAAACATATCTGGGCTCATTCTTTCGTCACCCTCATGTGTGCCATCTCTTCCGGGTGATTGCCGTCGCCGCCGCTGTTTGTAGGCGTTGTGTTGTACAATTTCCGTTCGCGGGTTGTGAAGCCGAACTTATCAGGTTACACCGTCCCCGCCGGCACCGGGATAATTCCCGAGTTCTCCATGGTCCACATGGACGAGCGCGAGTTCCCTCGACCGGACCACTTCTGCCCGGAGCGACACATCAACGAGCGCGGAGAATTCGTCAGGGTTTGTTCTTGCTCAGCGCAACATCACATAGTCCACGAGACCTCATGCGACACCGAAAACCCAAAAGAAAACGCAGTACATGCGAAACGTTTGCAGGATGCCCGCATCACGCCCTTCTCCGTCGGCAAACGAGCGTGTCTGGGCGAGGGACTGGCGAGAATGGAGTTGTTCCTCTACTTTACCTCTTTTATCCAGCACCTCACATTCTCGTCCGTGACAAAAGTCCCACCGGCACTAAACCTTCTCATCAGTTTCACGAGATCTCCTGCGCCCTATGAAGTGCTGATCGAGAGCCGTGATTGAACCAAACACCCTCCGCTGTTTTTCGCAATCCATTATTATTTTTATATCCTTTATAAAAATATTTTATATCCATGTAAACTAAATTTTCTGTGTTCGTGACTGTTCGTGAATAAATATTGCTAAATATCTCTCAATGCAACGACCAAAACTGAAACACCACAATAAATTAGCTATAAAAAAGAGTTAGAAGAATCCTACTCAAAAAAATCAAAATTATTTATGTATTAATGTTTGGATTCTTCTGTTGAAAAGTTACGGTGTCGGAGAAAAAGGAGATATCGGTGGCAAAATGCTCGTTTAGGAAATTCTGCAGGTACAGTCCCGAAAACTAATTTTGATGACGATATATCTTATAGGATGGAAACTATATGTGATTCTGCTTCGCAATTTTTGAAAAAAAAAGCGATCGATGATTGTTCTTCAACTACTGAAGCTCCGCCCAATCGGGGAGTGTAGTGTCAAATAGGATGTCGACTGTACAATGAAAATGTGCACCCTGTGATCGCTCTCGTTGTCTCGCCGCTCTCCTCTGTGCCCACTCATTCTCGCGGTCATCGCTCACTTTCCTAATGTTGTGCAACCACCCGGCGCCACACTTATAGTGCGACGTCGATCGACGGTCCATATCCAAGTTGCGGACTAAGTAGCTGTACAACGGGAATGAAATGATCCTCGTACTCTTCTTATTGGCTGCTCTAGCACTTGTATGCTTCTCGCTCTTCATCAATCGAATAAATGGTAACTCACATGTCCTCTTTACGTTATTTATTTTTCTATAAGGTCTTCCGCCCGGTCCTCCTCCATGGCCGTTTCTCGGCAACCTATTGCAACTTGACGCAGATATGGGCAAGGTATCGTGCGTTTCAAATGCTCAGCAAACTCAATGTGCTGGTTAGCGTATTGATTGTCTGGGAGAGAGAGGATGGGAAGAGGTAGTGGGAGGAGAGCAGGTAGATCACTCGCCTCGTCCCGGCCTCTTCCTAACTCCGCCCATCGAACGGTAGTTAAAAGTCAACTACGAGTGGAACGGAAAATAATTTCACGATAGAGTATCGGATTAATCCGTAAACGAGCACATTCACTCTCCATTTACACCTCAATAGCAGCTCATTATAATTTCTCTATTCACAACTAGAGATGAGAGAGGAAGAGGAAGAGGAAGACTCTGCCGCTCGGTGTGGCGAGGAATGAGATGGAAAGGAAGAGTCAGAGGGGGGATTAACTCTTCCGGAAGAGTGGGAAGAGTAGGAAGAGCAGAAGAGTGGGAATGTGGTGTTTTCGATCGATTGACGTCGGGATTTTTGGTCAACGGACGTTGTTTTTGCATAAACATTGTTTAGAAGTGGTTTAAGACCGTTTTCCATAGCTTAGATCTGACAGTGAGCGTTGTGAAAAGAACGATGATCAGCGCAACTTAGCATGTGCTAATTGAGGTGGAAGTGAAGACTTGGGACTTAGCACTCATCCCAAACCTTGAAAATGTTCTAGAGTGAGTTCAAACACATATAGTAGTATGAATTGACCACGCAACATCTTCAAATACGAATGATTTTGGGTCGAAACACTGCGCAACTAGTATCACAAGCTAATTAGTGACAAATATGCAAATGCCAAGTCCATAGAGACAGTATCTAGACGTCAAACGATCGAAATCCACATTCCCACTCTTCCACTCTTCCTACTCTTCCCACTCTTCCGGAAGAGTTAATCCCCCTCTCTCTCTCTTCCGGAAGAGTTCATTTCATTCCGCGTCACACCGAGCACTCTTCCCTCTTCCTCTCTCATCTCTATTCACAACCAAGATTTAACAATAGTTCAAGCATTGGTCTCCAAATCAGGTATTCACCGAATGGAAAAGTAAATACGGCAAGGTATTCACTGTCTGGATGCCACAACCGACCGTTGTTATCACTGATCACAAGGTTTTTTTTACAATTCTATTTTTTGTAAAAAATTTCACAATTCTGAATATCTTAAAAAATCCAAAGTTGCAGCTGCTACAAGAGCACATAGTGAAAAACGGTGACAAGTTTTCGGATCGCATTAATCCCAAGGTAAACATGTTAATTGAGCTATATTCCAAAATGAATATGAAGATATAAATATTTCTGTATACAGTTATCGTTTTTAAATGGGTTTTGAATGATGTATTTCAGGAATTGATGCGTCTGATATTGGACGGTGAGTACGGTCTGGCGTTCAACGACAACGGAATATGGCGTGTTAGTTCACAATACTGGCCAGGCATAAAAATCGGAAATTATTCTTAAAAAATAATTAATGCATTGCAGGAACAGCGTCGATTCGCGCTGCACGCTCTACGAAACGTCGGTTTCAACAACGCGACCATTCAAGTGGGGGAATAGCTAAATACTGACTCAATCCAATAAATTAGGATATTTTATATTTCCTTTCCTTCTATTGAGCTAGTTCTAATACCAGATGCGTAGATGCGAACTTTATCGAGAGCGTTTGCAAATGCGCTTTTCACCGCAACAATCTCCAGGACATCACCGTTCGATACGCTCAAGAAATCATCGCAAGATGGAAAGTACAGGGAGCCAACAAGTCACCGGTGGATCCAACTCACGGTATCATGGTAAGTGAGCTTCCGGTTCCGTTGCTTGAACTTCGAAAAAGATCATGAAAATGCCGTTAGTATCGTAGGGAGCTGGTGAACAAGCGCCCGACACTAGGGCCCCTGTAGACGTGCATACGGTTTGCAAAATATTGGACTCTCCGGATTTCTTTTATAAAATACCTTTTTGTACGCCTCTCACCAAATAGAAACCATTGCAAGAGGTCAGAGATCGAGTGGTTCCACCCAAACTGGAAAAAAAATGCAAATTCCTTCCAGGTGGGCGTTTCCAATATTATCTGGTACCAGACATTCGGGCGGACGATGCCCTACGACGATCCGCTGTTCGTAAGGGAAAGAGAGCTCACGGAGAAGGTAAATCCTCGCCTTCGCTCGAGGATCAGAGATCGATAGCTATCTTCATTTCTTCAGCCCTTCTTCCATACTTTATCACGATGACGCGAACTTGCACTTCACGTGTTTTTTACTCGCAAAATAACGATCTCTTACAGTTTCGTGCGAGCATGTCGCATCCGCTCGTCATGTTTCTTGAGCTTATTCCTGCACTCAAATACGTCGATAAATTGTTCGGGTCGCCCATCAAAAAGTGAGCGACGTCAACGGCGAATTTTTGCAAATGCTGAACGAAGTGAGTGCCTTTTCTTCGCGTTTTTTTCATCTCCAAATGTATGATTATTCTCCAAAACGCTGCTTGAAGGAGCTACAACTCGTCCATGCGAACCTCAACGAAGACGATGAGCCCAAGTGCTTCGCCGAAGCGTTTATCGGCGAGATGAGAAGGAGGGAGACAAAGGGAGAGGAACTGGGTGGGTTTTCTGGGGAGCTAGGTCTTATCGTGGAACCTTATTTGTTCTCCAGGTACGTTCACCCATCAGCAGTTGCTCGGATGTTGTTACGACCTGTGGACCGCGGGCTTTGAGACAACCACGGCCAATCTACGATTCATTTTCCATTTCATGGTCAGTTTCTTCCGTAGCTCGGCCGTTCAACAAATTCTCATCTCAGATCAACTACCCGGCCGTTCAAAGAACTGCGCAAGCAGAAATCGATCTTCACATTGGCAAAAGAGTGAGTTGCGTGCCGTACGGATGAGAAAGCGTCTGTAGAACATATCGTGAAATTATTTTCCATTCCACTCGTAGTTGACCTTTGACTACCGTTCGATGGACGTGGTTAGGAAGAGGCCGGGACGAGGCTAGTGATCTACCTGCTCTCCTCGGCCCTACCTCTTCCCTTGCTCTCTTTCCCAGACAATCAATACACTAACCAGCACATTGAGTTTGCTGTGCATTTGAAACGCACGATACGAAGAGAACACCTTCCGAAATACCCTGAATGCTAGTATTTCCCCGCGTGAAAGGGCAGGAAAAGAGACCCACAAGAGAGGAAAAAAGAGGGCGCTTGTCATCGGTTCGGCCTTGTCGCAGAAGATATCAAGCCATTTCAGACGATCCAAATGGAGGACCAGAAGAATCTGCACTACTGCAACGCTGTCGTTCAGGTTAGCCAATGGTAGGCAAGCGGGCAACATTTTCGTAATCTTGTGAGCGCAGGAAAACGCGGTTGCACAGTGCAATGCTACAAAAAATTCTCAAATCAGTTCAACTTATAAAAAATAGGTACAGAATCGTGTTTTGAGGAAGTCCTGCGGCTCTCGAACATCCTCCCTACCAACTTCACGCGCATGGTCAGTGCTCCCGTGATTATTGAAGGTAAGCTCATCTGGCAAGAAACTTCCAGGGGAGAAGAAATGTGATAATGTCGGATTCGTGGAAAGCAACTAATTGAAAAAATCTATTCTCAATCAGCGCTCTTCGTTTACGATTACCGGTGTAGGAGCATGTTCAAATCCATTGATTCCTTGCAGGATACACCCTTCGCCCCGGGATGGGAGTGATTCCGGAATTCGCGATGGTCCATCTCGACCCGCTCGAATTCCAGCGACCCGACCACTTCTGCCCTGAGCGACATCTGAACGAGCGGCGCGAATTTGTCAAGGTGCGATTCTGATTGCACCCACAGATCGCCTGAACTATAAGTCGTAGCACGTCTCCAGTGTTTCAGGGTGAAAATAGAGCGAGAAACCGAGACCAGCCGACCGTCATTTGAAGACGATATCATTTTGCAGGATGCCCGCATCACGCCCTTCTCCGTCGGCAAACGAGCGTGTCTGGGCGAGGGACTGGCGAGAATGGAGTTGTTCCTCTACTTCACCTCTTTTATCCAGCACCTCACATTCTCGTCCGTGACCAAAGTTCCGCCCGCGCTCAACGTACTGAACAACGGATTTCGAGCGCCGGCTCCGTACGAAATTCTGATTGAGGCCCGAGATTGAGCTGTCATCCTGTTGTGTTTAGCATCTCTGTTTCTAGGACAGTAGTGTGAATTTTCTTTATGTCAAATAAATATGTTTTTGTCACTAAGTACGAAGAATCCAATCCCCTCCATAATGATATTTCCACCCGCAGGCACTATGCCTTGAATCAGGATAAATGTACGTATGGGGATAATGTATGTATGAATATATCGAAGAGATTGTACGGCATCGGACATGCGCTGGGTGGCTTGAAACATCTCTGCATCTCTAGTGTTCTCTCTCATCGCAACCCGAGATAGCATCACCTGCCAGCACGGCCCACTCTAGCCCACTCTTCACTACAGCCTTCTTGCCACTGCATACGATGTCGATCTACCTTTCCGGCTCTAGCGAAGCTCAAACATTCGTGTATTTCCACGTAGTCTTCGTAATCGCACTCGTTCTCGATGTTATCGGACTGCTCTTCTTGGTCAAGCAGACCCCGCCCAATCAAGCGACCATCAGGAACTATCTGATTATGATTCAGGCATGATCTTTTTTTTGGCCATTTTTACTATAGAGCCATACTTAATTTTTTAAAAATTATGAATAAAGACAGCATCATTCAAGGTTATGCTTATTGTGGTGGACGTCAACTTTGATGTGGGATTCTGCCCGATCTTCCTCTTTCCGGCTCTAGCTGGCTATGCTATCGGCGTGCTCATGAAGATCGGAATCTCCGCTCATCTTGGATTTGTTCGCATCTTTATTGACATATTAATGATTAATTCACTCGTATTGCAGTCCATCACACTCGTACTATACGTATTGCTGGGTAACACAATCACGAATTGTGTGCTGTTTCGACATCAAACCATTATTCCTGTCGATAGTGTCTTCAGAGTCAAACCGGTGCTCGGATCGCAGGATATGCAATTGTAATTCTCCATTTGAGGTGTTACTTTGGCTTTCGCGATTCTCATTGACGGTTTTGCTGGCTTGTTTCTACATATTTTACGCGTTGAACGCAAATGATATCGCGTTAATTGATCAATATTTACTCGAGGTGATCGAAAATACAAATCTAAACATTAGGAAAATCTAATTTTCACTTTCATAATAATATATGTCTCACTTCTCAATACTACCAATTTTTCAGGATCCAAATAATATTACATGGATTAGAGATAGGGGATCATACTATGTCACACAACGAACAACGACATTGACTTATGGGATCTTTGCTGGAATTTTTGTATGTGAATTCAGAATCGCATGTATATTTCCGCATTTAGATAATGTTCGCAAGTACCTACGAAAGTTCTATTTTGTTTGGCCACATGTCTTATGTGCTACAGAAAGATGTAAGTTTTTTTCAAGATTCAAGACGCTTTTCAAATTATTTCACTGTTTGTTTTGATGATGTCATGATTAGGCAAAGCGCAGCCCGCAAACCATCAAAGCCATTCGACGATCATTACGGAATTTGTTCTGTCAGGTTTGTTTGTTTTTGTTTTTGTTTTGTTTGTTTTGCGTTGCGTTTGTTTTGTTTTGCGTTTGTTTGTAATTTGCGCGTAATTTGTTTTGCGCATACGAGAAAGAATATAGACTTCAGCTAGTCATTCCACTCGTTTTGTTCTACATTCCCGCGGATATTATCTTGCTTGGAGTTGCCATAGAAAACTTCACGACTTTTGGTAGTAATTTTTATTCTTATGATAAACTAGGGTACTCATTCAGAAGTAAGCTTCCGACTATCGTTCATTCTTCCTTGGCACTCGATTGGCCACAACTTGATCCTGCTCACGATCACAACACCCTATAGGAAGCGAATCATGACTGTTCTCAAAGTACGACCATTAATGCCAACGACTATTGTTAATAGTTAACTTGATACTCGATAAATCAACTAAATTTTCTTCATCTTTTGTACATGAACGAAAAGGGAGTGATATTCTTCGCACACTAATTTCCATATAATCACCTGCCTGGCTTGTCTTATGCCAGTGGATTTGCTCAGGCAGATGAAAATAGAATTTCTCAATGATTCCAAATTATCGTAGAAGCTCATTTGCCTCGGTATCTTTAAAGGGGAAGGACACCAACCGCGCAAAATGGGGAAAGGGAAGACACGCTCTCTCTTTTTTGCACGATTTCTAGCTCTGAAACCTGAAATCCTGAAACGCATGGTCACTTGACACAGCCAAAAAACATGTCAGTTTCGAAGGAGTGGTCGGGAAACAAAGATCAAGATCTCACATCAAGAGCTCACCTAGCCAGATATTGATGCATATCCCCCTTTAATCGCACCAATTCCTCCGTTGAGCTTGAGCTGATTGACTGCGGAGTCGTTGCGATCTCTTGCAGAGTACGCTCGCTGGAATGAGATGATTTCTCCTATGAAAAATATCGCATTTGTTCATTTTTTTTCCGAAATTTTTTTTCCTGAAGCATTTATCGTTCAAACGAGGTCTCTGCGTGCGCACAAACACTAACCAACCTCCCGGCACCATTCTAATCAGCTAAAATATTTCGATTGCCGGCTATCGGCTCATCTTTGGAAACATTATGAAGCGAGTAGTGATAAGCGAGCGATAAGTGCGTGTTGAGTGCTCTCTCGACTGCCTAAGAGGCGAGATAGCACGCGGGAAGAGGAGAGTCATTTCTTATCAAGCAATCTCGCAGTGAGAGACGAAAGGCAACGAGAGCGCCATTGCACAACATCTCGCTCTTCGCTTGTGCTAATGTGTGTACCTTTAGCGCGCGCAATGCACTTTTCCCTCCATTACTTGCTTATGAGAGACGTGCGCGCAACGAGAGACAGAGAAGAGACATTAGGCGACGAGAGCGCCCCCATTGCACAACTTCTTGCTCCTATGTAACAGCCTTGAGCTCTTTGCGCTTTCAATTCGTCTCATTCGACGATGAATCTTCACTCAGTGCTCCTGGTTCTTCTATTCGATGTCGCTGCGCCGCTCAAATTCCTATGTTACTCTCCTCGACTAGGCCACAGTCACGTCAACTTCCTCGGGAAACTGTCCGATTCACTCATTGATGCGGGGCATGAAGTGGTGTGTCCATTTCCTTTTTTTTTCGATTTTTTTTCATGCTTTCACTTTGATAACTTTGGAGAGAGCACTAGATCGAGTGAGTACTTTGAGGCTACGACTACAGACAACTGTTATGTTAGAGCAAATGTGTGAAATGCGAAATGGTACCCAGCGTTTGCAGGTCATCATCTCTTCCTTCTTCAACAGCAACGTCAAAGGCGCCGGGTCTACTCGTGCGAGAGTCATTGATGTATCGAAATTATAAAATATTTTTTTTGGTATTTCTGGCCAATTCCTCGAAATATTGCGTAATGAATCCTGCGGTTTTGCGCGATAACGTTGCAGCATCAAACACTGATATGGAATGAGATCGAGTTCGACGCATTAGATCTTTGCAGATTCCGGAAACGGAGATAACGGGAGCGTTTGAGCGCGAATTGCCTACGGACGGACTGGACACCTGGGACAGCGGCGAAACTTGGCAAGCGATGATTGTGCGTGTTTTCTCTTCATTTTTTTTTGAAAATATAAATTATGTATTCAAATTAATTCCCACATAAAGCGTTTTTTTCTTCAGAATTGGGTGGAGAAGTACGAGCACATGGTTGCCGATTGCAATGGTGAGTTTGAGGCAGTTTGACCCTGTTAGCGCATTTCAACACTAGAGATGGGAAAGGAAGAGGGAAGAGTCGCGAATGTATGCAAAGTGAGCCGCGCTCTTCCACAAGAGCGAGAGGGAATGGCCTCTCTTCCACAAGAGTGAGATCTCTTCCATTTATGGATTCGCGACTCTTCCCTCTTCCTTTCCCATCTCTAATTTCAACTACAAAAGATATATCGAATTAATCGAATCTATTTCGTCAGCGGATATAGAAATACGATTAAATTTAGCGACGATTAATCATCCGGGCTTGATCGAGCAACTTCGAGAGGAGAAATTCGATGCTGCCTTCGGCGAATCGAATTGTTTTTGCATGGGAGGTACACCGACATTCGTAATTTGAGGGAATGAGCAATTATGGTTGCAAATTAATAATCAAAGCGACATTGAATACCGGGATATCTTCAACTTTTGATTAATTTTTTTTATTAATTTTTTTTTACATTAGCGCTGCTCCACCTCGCTGGAATTGAGAAATTCGCCATCACCGAGTCCATTTCGTACAAGGACGGTCTGTACGGCCTGCATCAAGTGCCTACTATGGCATCCTACGTTCCCTGTGAGTTGGGGGCCATTTCATCGTAAAATTGGCATGTCTGATAGAATTCTCAACTTCCTCCTCACAACCCGTCCGCAAATTGTGGATCATCATTATTTCCTTTGTTCCAGCCATTATGGGCGGCTCGTTTGGCGAAGACATGACATTCTTCCAACGCGCATACAATCTCTTTAACACGCTCGTATACATGCAATTCAACTACTGGCCGATGGAAGAGTATCGGAAAATGTTCGAGAGCAACTACCCTGGGTTCCCTGACATCCAGGTACGTTGGACTAACCTCGTCTACAGTTTGCGGAATACCTGTCCAGGTATGACGGCGACCCCTTTTTGACCATGAACCCCGGTACGTGGTCAAAAAAAAGTCGCCGGCGGCGTGGACACCTATGGTTTGCGGTTTCAACAACGCATTGAAAAAGTCCAATGTTCAGGAACTGATGGCCCTCAACTCGCTGTACTTCCTCAATTCCGACCCACTCATCGACTTTCCGCGACCTTCCGCGGCAAGAGTGATCGATATCGGAGGAATTGCGGTGTCCAATGGATTCAACAAACTTGATCAGGTGCTTATCCGAACAATATACACTATTTGAAATGAAGAAAACGGGTGTTAGGCATTTGCAAAGGTTGTTCGTATTTTGTTATTCCCGTGGGTCAAAATCTTTCGTCTCGCTAATCGAGTTTGCTTGAGCGTGTGGCGGCTGAATAGGAAAAACAAGGCTGTGATTCGATCTCTAACTTTCAGAAATGGTCGGACATTCTCGACCTGCGTCCTCAAACCGTCTACATGTCGTTCGGTACGTTCGCGCAAGCGCACGCGATGCCCGAAGCTTACAAGGAAACGATTAGGAGGACGGCTCAGGCATTCCCCGATGTTACTTTCATCTGGAAATACGAGGTCGGTGATCTTTCGTGCGCGCTTTGGTAAAGGTAAAAGGTAAAGGTGTATCCACGTCAAGCGATTTTACAGTCATAAGACAACGCTAGGTGGGACCCACTGGTAAGGCCAGCTGTTAGCTGTGTGCGCGCTTTGATCAGGATCAATGGTCATGGGATGACGATGTTAATGTGAGGCAACGCTGGTGATGTTCAGAATCCCGAGCACAACGTCACTCAAGGCATTCCAAATCTGCTCGAGTCCACGTGGGTGCCGCAGAACGATTTGCTGCGTGAGTGTGCCATTGCAAGGACTGGCAATTAGGGTTGTCAGAATGAAGAATCCGTCTCTTCACTCCACGTACTCTCTCGTCACTCTGACCGGTGAGAGAGTACGAGGAATGAAGAGACGGATTCTTCACACTGACAACCCTACTGACAATGCCTAGTAGTCCAATAAGAATCGTGTCTCCAGTTGGTCGTTCGAATTGTATACAGAGTACAGCTGAACATGAGTCGGTTGCAATAATAAGCTTGGTGTTCCTTTCTAGGTGACCCTCGGCTCTCACTCTTCGTGACGCACTGCGGAGCGGGCAGCACCACCGAAGCGAACTATGCAGGCACGATTATAATTCTTCTTCTTCTTCTCTTGATCCCGAGTCTCTTCTAGAGTTGTATGCTTATTGGAATCCCAATAGCCTCCTTTATTCCTTTCCAATTCAATCTTTTACGGTTGCGTTAATGTGAGAAGATATCCTCTCTCTAGGAGTCCCGCTGGTAGTTGTGCCCGTGATCTTCGATCAAATCTACAATGCGTACCAGCTGAAGCGGCACGGATTGGGCATTATTCTGGACAAGACCGATCTCGGACGACCGGCGATTTTCCAGCAGGCGATCAGCAATGTCTTGCGCGATCCCGAGTGAGTGTTGAGCGATTGTGAATATCGTGATGATAGTTAGCGACGATCAGGTACAAGCGACGAGCTGTGGCCACGGCGGTCATGCTCAACGATAAGCCCTTCACGGCGCGGGAGGTGAGTGAATTTACAGAACATTTCTGCTCCAAACCTGAGGATAAATTGTTTGATTATCTTTCATCCGAGGGTAGAGTTCGTAATACGGGGGCAATCGTCTCTTCATTTCACACACTCTCTCGCTACTCTGACCGGTGAGAGAGCACGTTAAATGAAGAGACGATTGCCCGTATTTAGAACTCTATCCGAGGGGTTCCGACTACAGTCTCATTTCAGCTTTTCGTTCGCAACATGGAATTCCTCGCAAAGTACGGACCACTACGCCAATTGGACCATTACGGAAGGAAGCTGAACCTCTTCCAGTATTACTGCATTGATATCTTCGTTTTCGTGGCATTTTCCCTCCTTTCAGTAGTATCGTTTGTGTTCTTCGTAATAGTGAGAATGTGCCGATTGATCAAGTCAACAGTGAAGTCAAAAAGTGATTAGAATCAAAAATATAGAATTTTTTAATGTTGCTTTGTAATTATTCTAGCTCATAAATATGGTCCAATCGAAGACTGGAAACGGTTCGCATTCGAGTAATAGATACATTGCAGACTCTTTTTCAGTATCTAAAATTCAGTAAATGGCCGCAAGGTCCTCTAAAATGGTCGATTCTCTTGCGATTCGCAATAATAATAATAATGTTTATCCGCACTGGTGGTGCTATTAGTCTGCGAGAGTCCGACTAACAACTTTGGAAAAAAATTTTTGGAAAAAGGCGAGATCGAATAGCAGTTCAAAGCTTTGGCTCTGTACGGAAACGGGGGTCCCATCAGAAAACGGGGTCCCATCAGAAAACGGGGGTCCCATCAGAAAATGGGGGTCCCATCGGGTCCCATCAGAAAACGGGGGTCCCATCGCGTCCCATCAGAAAACGGGGGTCCCTTAATTTTATTTTTATTTTTCCTTGCTAATTTCAGTTATCACATCACTAAAGCGTTTTTAGACGTATTTTTCGCCTCACTTTCGTAAAGATTTTTTTCAAATGTAATATGTCCATTTCATTGAATATGAAGATGCAAATCAATGTAGCGGTAGCGGCTTTCGTAGGGGTCTCGTAGTTGACTTGGTAGCGGCCTTCGTTGTTGTGGGCTTGATGGTCCTACTGGGTTCACGAGATTTGGTGGTAGGAGCGGTTGTAGGCTTGGGAGTCGTGGAAACCGACTTGCGCATCGAATCGGGGATGCCAGTGGTACGAGAAGACTTGGTAGTAGTGGACTTGACAGTGGGCTTGGGAGTAGTGATTACGGTCGAAGCTCCACCGCGTTTCGGTCTGGATACCGCAGATGAAGCAGAATCCGGCTTGACGGTTTTACTGGTCGCGCGCGGAGAGGTAGTAGTAGGCGGGACTGTGGGATTGGGAGAGGTGGATACCGACTTGCCAGTCGACTTAAAAAATATTTGTTGGGACCCGGTGGGACCCCCGTTTTCTGATGGGACCCCCGTTTCCGTACAGAGCCAAAGCTTCTTATGAGGAGACGCGGCACTTTTCTAAGACCGCAAATGTCGGAAAAATTGCAGTGTTTGCGCGATCCTGTTCAGTTTTCACCGCCTGAAATTGCTCGCGTCTCGCTTCCACCTCTGCTAAATTGCTTGTTGTTGAAAATTGCAGGATAGCGGAAGTGGAATTTATTAGTTTTCGTACAAGATCAGCATCGAATAGCCATTAGAGCAATTCTTATCAGCAATATTGTTATACGTAAAAAAGTCTTTATCATAAAAAAACATAGTGTCCGCTAATTTCACAGTATCCGATATGGGGGGGGGGTGGGTTAATGGAGCGCAGCTCACAGTTCATTGAACGATTGCGTACAGCATCGGGTTGACGATCGTGATCAGAATCTGGAGGTCGTTGAGAAAGTACGCGTGAGTTGAGATCAGCCTGCAAGGAAACAATTTTTTTATGTATGACAATATTGCTGATAAGAAATGCTCTAATGGCTATTCGATGCTGATTTTGTACGAAAACTAATAAATTCCGCTATCCATTGTGACAGAGAGTTCCCTCCATTTCTCTCTAGTCTCTAAGCAAAAATGGACCAGTGTGAAGCTTGGTTGGTCGATGCTAAAGTACTTCCCAGAAGGACTCACTCGCGGAAGTCGATGCTTAGATATGAGACGAGAGAGGCGAAATTGTACGGGAACCACAGCAGGAAGTGAGCGGCGACGATGAGAAGAGTGGACCTGCAAAATAAGCCATCAATTGATGTTGGGAAAAGTGTGGCAAAAACGAGTCACTTTCATCTGAGTTATTCATGGATGACGTGAGCAGACTAAGTCATAGAGAGAGAGGCTATCGAACCTGAACAGTTTGCCGCGCAGTCGCTGCCTCCACATTGGCTGAATGAGCACACCTTGAACATGCTCCGATCATTACATTTTCTCTGGATCAATATCCTGAGCACATTTCGCGACTTGACCCCGAGAAATCGGATGAAATGTCCAACCAACTCACTGTTCTGGGGGATCATTGACGACTGTCGTCGCTTGCGCACCGCTGAGAGCACTCTCTGGATGGTCAGCGGACCTCGCGACTTTTTGAGCACGAGCAGCGACGGCTTGCGACTGTCCAAATCCTCCATGTCTGCAACGGAAGACCATCATCATCATTTGATCCATTTCAAAAGAAAAGCAATAGGGTCATACAAGAAAAAAAACGAAGCGAAAAATCAGCATTTAATTTTCAAAAATTTGAAGAAAAAAAAACTCACCGTGCCCGTCGTTCGTCACACCGCTGAGACGATGCGCGCCCTGGAGCATATTCAGGTTATTAACTAATTAATTATTTAATTAAATTTGGCTCTGTACGGAAACGGGGGTCCCATCAGAAAACGGGGGTCCCATCAGAAAACGGGGGTCCCATCGGGTCCCATCAGAATACGGGGGTCCCATCGGGTCCCATCAGAAAACGGGGGTCCCAAAAAAATACGGGGGTCCCATCAGAAAACGGGGGTTCCACCGGGTCCCAACATTTTTTTTTTAAAGTCGACTGGCTAGTCGGTATCCACCCCTTCCAATCCCACAGTCGCGCCTACTACTACCTCTCCGCGCGCGACCAGTAAAACCGTCAAGCCGGATTCTGCTTCAACTGCGGTAACCAGACCGAAACGCTGTGGAGCTTCGACCGTAATCACTACTCCCAAGCCCACTGTCAAGTCCACTACTACCAAGTCTTCTCGTACCACCGGCTCAACTGGCATCCCCGATTCGATGGGCAAGTCGGTTTCCACGACTCCCAAGCCTACAACCGCTCCTACCACCAAATCTCGTGAACCCAGTAGGACCATCAAGCCCACAACAACGAAGGCCGCTACCAAGCCGACTACCAAAGCTGCTACCAAGTCAACTACGAGACCCCCTACGAAATCCGCTACTAAGCCGACTACGAAGCCCATAACGAAATCAAGTACAAAATCTTCCACCCGAACCATTACCAAGGGCCTATCAGACCTAAGAACAACCCTCCCAAGCCAGCCTCTACTCCCAAACTCCCAAGTTCTCCTCCAAAGACGAAACCTCGTCCACGACCCAAACCACGCTAGGGGAAAAAGGATCGCTTATTCTCAATCCAGCTTATTATTAATCACTCAATCCAATAATCACTTTATCTTTCTATTTTCTGTATTCTCTCTTCTTCTTTTGTTCCTCTACAATTCAGTAATAATTATTTAAATTCGCCATTATTACTTCTAAAAACGTCTAAAAACGCTTTAGTGATGTGATAACTGAAATTAGCAAGGAAAAATAAAAATAAAATTAAGGGACCCCCGTTTTCTGATGGGACCCCATGGGACCCCCGTTTTCTGATGGGACCCGATGGGACCCCCGTTTTCTGATGGGACCCGATGGGACCCCCGTTTTCTGATGGGACCCCCGTTTTCTGATGGGACCCCCGTTTTCTGATGGGACCCCCGTTTCCGTACAGAGCCTTAAATTTTATTTAATTAAAACAGCTGGCCTTTCCAGTGGGACCCACCTAGCGTTGTCTTACGACGTAAAATCGCTTGACGTGGATACACCTTTACCTTTACCACCTCACCTGCACTCCGCCCATAGAGTATCGCGCCAGCCGGATCGCAATGATGATGTAGCAGATGCACAGAACGGCCAGCGGGCCCCAGAACACCAGCAACTGCGAGGAGGAGCGTGAATTAGAGCCGCAAAGACGCGTCCGGGCCGGAAGCCGGGATTTAGCCGGACACCGTACCAGGTGGGCCAGCTCGTATGCGGCCCGCATCGACGGTCGCAGCAGCCACCCGGGCGCGGTCGGTGGCGCGCCGACTTTGTGAAATCTGCAAGAATGCGTCCCGGATGCACCATATTATCTTTCCTGTGCAGTAAATGGGCAGGTTGTTCATGGTCCTTGTGTCCCCTACCACAAGGAAATGAAGTCCACAGGGACAGAGAGATAATTGGAAAAAGCCATTATTTTGCATGTGCGCGGGATTAGCGGGCAGTGAGGCTGCAGGATACACCGTAGCGTCTCACAGACCACATCAATGAAACAAGCCGCACATGAGTTCATGAGGATTCGTTTTTTACGAGACGAACCATACCGAGACAAAAGAAAAATATAATCGCATTGTGAAACTCAAACGCTCCTGATACTCTCTTCGAGTTAGCGCCGTAAAGAGCCATTGTTCCTTCCTTCCTTTCTCTGCCTCTCTCGCTTCCCCATGCTATTTCTCTGTCTCTAACCAACCTTCGCTCACACCCCTCGGCTGCCCCTCTCCGTCACTCTCTACATTCCCTTGTCTCTCACCGTGTTCTCTAGACCGGAAGCGACCCCCAATAGGTGGAATCGAAAGAATACTTTCTATCCCACGAGTATAGCTGACCATTTGACGAACGATCGAGGGAGAGGAGGGAGAAGAGAGGCCGAGAGGCTAATAATCTATACCTCGTCTCTGTGCCCCTTTGCGTTTGCTGTGATATCAAACGTACGATCACACTCACGAATTGATCGTCCACACATCCGAGCACTGCATCCAACTTCCCTCACTGTCCGCGAGGACGTCGACCGTTTGGAACACGAACAACTGAGGGGTCGACCAGAGGAAAGCGAGCAGCCAAGCCGCGATGATCAGGGCTCGAATGGACCTCTGCAAGGAGAGTCAGACTCAACCAGAAGGGTGCGAGGGATAAATTGAGAGCCACAACTGTTATGACATATTGCCCAAGTGCCTGCATAACTCAGATTCTAATGGCCTGCCATAAACTGAGAGGAAGTCAGTTCTCGATCGCCTACCGTAGTCCCTCGCCGGATTCTGCTCGCGCCCAGCACATTCTTCAGTCGGTCAATGGCGATGCACACGATGATGTTGGACGAGAGGTAGAACGAGGCCATCGACAGGTACTGATGCGTCCTGCACAGAAGAACGATTACGATTACGGTAGTCACATCGTAAAATTGATTCGAATTCATGATCTCTGATATCTTTCGTGAATGAATGTGTCGTTTTGACCGACTTGTGCGCCGCAACATCTTTCTCCATAATTTTGGTCAACGTGATCACTGGCAATCACTCCGGTAGATTGAAAAATATTTGAATTAATAAAATGAAACTTGCTTGCACATTCCGTCCGTTCCCCTCCACTCGTACGTCAAATTCCACATCATTTTAGGCAGTGCGTACAGCAAGAGCAGCATTATATCGGAGATGGCCAAATTGAGATTCAGCAAGAGAAATGCGGTCTGGAAAAGAATGACAATGATTCAGCTATTGTTCCGAGCCGCATTTCTTGTTCGATACTTCAACTTATACCTGAATTGGTTCAACTCTGTCCATCACATCTTGTTCTAATTCCCCTATCACTCTCGCCCCCCCCCCTCCCCCACAATCATTACATCGTGCGGATAAATGTTATTATTAATATTATTATTATCTATCTCTGTCGTTGTCCCTCCGCTTTCGGTTCGATGCCTTCAATTAGACAGCGTGCAATCATTCCAGACGAGACTGCGCTTCTCTATTATGAAGCTCGCCTTGGGCTTCTATGAATTGTTTTCTCATCATTATACCCCGACGAAGTCTGTGACTCAAATGTGGTTGTAGTACAGGTCATGTGATGATACCAAAGGATGTTCTTTTTTCTTTTTTTTTCGGTGAATAATATTATTGGCTGACTGTTGTCGTGGCATAATAATGATCCGTAACACTATGAGCTAACTATTATGATGACAATAAGATTTTAAGTTCACACATTCATCTCATTCCAATAGAGATTGCGTATAGTACAGTATTGCCAATACAATTAGCGTTAATGGTAATACTCCTTTGAATGAAATTGGCTTGCAATGCACCCTAAGCATACGCTTCTTTGACTTTTGTTGTGCAGGAACCGCGGGAATGAGACTAGAGTGCGCAATTCGGGTCGCCGTCTCTTCATTTCACACACTCTCTCGTCGCTCGACCGGTCGAGAGAGTGTGTGAAATGAAGAGACGGCGACCCGGATTGCGCACTCTAAATGAGACTCGTGAGAGCGTGAGAGGGTGGGAAGTAATGCAATGGCGATCTCTATTTTATCCCATCTCTTGTCGTTCAGACTAATAATATCCGGCTTACAACCAGCAACAACAGACATTAGCTTCAGAAATAGCTCGCGGGATGGTTCGAAAACGGCAATTTCATCACATTTCCTTGTAATCGCGAAAGAACCGTGGCAAGCAATTGAGAAGGAAGTTCAGATCCCGTTGAAAAATAAAACTACTCGTTGCGCCTTCGCCTGGCAACGAGCGGGCACGAAACTAGAACTAGAACACGAAACTAGAACACCTCTAGACTTCTTCCCCACGAATGATTTCACTTGACCTTCAAAGGCATAACATTGGAGGGGGTCGGAGTCGCGAAGCCAT
Organism: Pristionchus exspectatus; assembly: GCA_911812115.1. Lineage (NCBI taxonomy): Eukaryota > Metazoa > Nematoda > Chromadorea > Rhabditida > Neodiplogasteridae > Pristionchus > Pristionchus exspectatus. The sequence continues at coordinate 5,574,080 of OU461582.1, forward strand.
ACAATTCTTGTTCAGGAGTTGCAAAATAGCCCCCCCCCCCCCGCTCGTTCCGTGAAGATATGAGCAAAGTAGTAAAGAATAAGAACCATGGGACTAAGGTCCCGCACATTTAGCTTCTAAATGTTGCGCTATTTTCTGCTCATTGAGGGCCTCAAATAACGTTTGATTTTTTCGACCAGTACCCAACAGTATTGACCTTTACGCAGTCGTTGTGGGTGGCCTTGCGCAGTCGCTGAATCCGACGGAGAATGAGGCAATTGGAGGGCAGTCCAATGAGGAGAACGACGAGCAGGAACACGAGCTGCAATAAAAAACACGAGCTGAGCTCGGAAACGCAAAAAAACACGAGCTGAGCTTGGAACACGAGCTCGGTTCTATCCCTCGATTTCATTTCTCACTCTATCAACAGAATTGTGTAAGAATCAGAGAGTTATTCCAGGAACAGTGTGCATTTATATATTCTACACATGACTTTGCAAACGAAAGCCACTGCAATGCATTCCGAAACGCGCTTTCTGACGCACCATGAATTCTCAATTGTGCATAGGCTGCAATGTCGCGCAAGCTGTACAAGAAAGGAGCCGAAGGGGCCTTGTATTTTTTTGTATTTTTTTTTGTAAATTTCGCTTCCAATCATTCTATCATTTGTTTTCGGTTCGATGCTCTTCCCGCATTCTTGAAAAAAAAACTATTTCGTGCGCAACAAAAAATGCAAGTCTGGATGCAAAAGGTTGCTAGGGTTGCTCAATCAGATGGTGAATCGCGAATCACCTGCACATTATCCGTGGGAAGCCTCTCTGGAGGCGAATCGCCGTCTTCTGTTCCGTTGACGCTCATTCTGAGCGCTTTGAGTGTGCAATCGCTGAGAACCCCGAAGAAAGACAACCTTAAAAAAAAATTCGTGAGAAAGTGCAAGTTTTCTCGTGAAAGAAGCAGTCATGAATTGTGGTTGCGTGTCATTCGCATGAGAAAGGACGCTGCACAGGGCAGGTGGTGCAGAGTTGATCGAAGAGAATTTATCGAGGGCAAAGATCATCTCTAGCAACTGAGAGGGTTGCTACCAGAACTTGTGGGAGACGGGGCGGAGGTGGAGCGGAAAAGGATCCGCCTCCTTGCCATTATTCGCGAACACATGGCGGTAAATAGCTAGTACGGGCGGCATTCAGCGAAGATTTGAGGGGGATGGCGACGACAGAGAACGGAGGTGCGCATTATCCACTCATTATACGGGAGAAATTGAATAATGGTGGCAAGTCTAAGGATGGCAAGTGTAATGAGTTGCGACAAATGAATAGGGGAGCTTCCTCCCTCTCTCTCGGTTTTCTTCAACGAGCGCGGCCGCGCCGCTCTTGAAGAACTCTTCAATAGCGAGCTCCTTCACGAACATCAAACTGACAATGGAAAACCGTCTCAGAACTCCCTCAGTTTCTAGAATGGGTGATCGGAGCGTGATTCCCTAATATAAAAAAGAGGTGTCTCACGAATTCTGACTTGCCAACCCTAATATAGTCTCGCTCATTACTCTCTAATGGCCCCATTCCGGGCTTCTTGTTGCATTGCCGAATTTAGTTTGTTGGAAAAATCGCCATACACAAGTGCACTATCAAGCATTCTCTCAGAGAGAGAGTTTCGTCATACTTTCCGTTCGTAAAGTTCTCAATTTGAAAGAAGCAGGAATTTTTGGCCGCATAATAATTCAGTATGCATTCGCATGAATGACGAAGCGCCTATCTTGCCGCTTTCAAGATAACAGACAGTACTGTGCATTTTTTCTCTGTGCCTATTCTCTAGTAAATCTCATTTAAAGGAGAAAACGCGTGCGGACAAGCACGTCTCCAGTACTTTAAGCCAATTTCCGGCGCGATTTCCTCTCGCAAGTAACACCATGAAAGCAGCTCAGAATTCCACGAAGGCGCAAGGGGAACCGAAACCGAGCAAAACAATGGATAGCACCTAGCTTGTTTACGCTGAAAAGTGCCAGGGCGTTGTGCGGAAAGTGTGCATGAATAAGCCCAGGACAAACATCGTCCTCGCTCGCCATCGAACGAGGGTTGAAATTTGTCGTTCTAATTAGTTTTTGTCGCTACTTTCTCCTGGGTTTCAGCACACTTCAACAGCAGCAATGTCGAGCAAAACCAGGAAATGGGGTCCTTTGAAGGGAGATAGTGCAAAACAAAATGTTCAACGGAGAAACAGACAACAGGCTGAAGTCGTGTTTTTCATTACTTGTAAGACGAATAACGCAGTTCCTAATTTCGCTAATCTTCTCCTCTTGTCTAGAAATGTTTTTTCACAGGAGTCCCCTGCCACACAGGGAAACGGGCAGTTTGCGTTTTAGTTTCTCATTCCAACGCTTAAAACTGCATGCACTAAAACGTGCACTACAATGGCTTCCGCTTCTCAATTACTTTTATGGCATGTGCCTTACTTGAATAGATACAACAGAGGAAGCAGAAACGAATACAAATAAGCTGCTATACATATTTTTTTATAATCTGAAAAGCGAAAGAAATGCCGTAGTATGCTCAAAATACAACCCGCAACCCGCAGCAGTATGCCTTGCCGAAGAGGCTTGGAGGGCGAGTTTATCATAAAATGGTAAAGATCGTCGGTCGGAAAGTGACTCGAAACGCTTCTGTCCTGGTGAAAATACAAGCAAAGTTCAGATCAATTAAGATCAATAATTTCAATATAGGAATCGACGTAAAATCGAGACCAATAGTGTCGTAACACACTCGGGGCATGGACTAATATACTGATGAAGTATTTTTGAGCCGGTGATGAAAGTGATGAAAGCCTCAGTAAACAAATTTCCTACCACGTGCACACAAGACGGATCCGAATATCCTCACGCATACGTAACAGAGATTCAGGAGACTGAATGCTGAATTTTCCTGGACGCGCGTTGCGATATCAGCAAATAAATGTCTGCACGACTTTTTCGATCGATAACGATTTGGGCTCTTCGGCAAGGCATACAGCTGTGGGTTGTATTTTGTGCATTCTGCAGCAGCTCTCTCGTTTTCCCGATGTATTTTTCCCGTTTTCCAGATTTGCTGTTGCTTGCTCTGCTAGTTTATAGTCGAGTTTTTGTTCAAGCCAGGTGGTTGAAGAGGAATAATAGAGGAACGGAACCCGCAATCGAGCACGCAGTTATGAGGGGACTGAGAAAGAAAAAAGTAGGAAAGGGATGTTGTCGTCAGAAAATGCAATACAGTCGGATCACGAGAGATCGGAAGGACAGCCCAGGAACGTCCACTACCAGTGGAATGAACATCTTCTGCCATGTTCATTGAAAAATTGCGTTTGCAAAAATGAACAACATTATTTATCGTTCTGTAGCATTCACTTTCGAGTGGAGGAGCTCATATCGAAGGCTCGTATCTCGAATTCGACTTGCAGTCGTCGCCGTCGATATGAGCGCATATTCCACCAGTGGAGGATAATACCGAGCGTGGCCAGTGCCAGAATGAGCCCTGCGATGAAGATGAGAGGAATGAGAAGTGACTCGGACCCTGGAAAAGCATAGATCAGCTTCTCCAACCGACAAGTTTGCATGCAACGCCAACCACAGCATTCAGACCCCCCCCCGCTTTGTTCTCTCCAGAAAGGGAAGGGTGAACAAGGATATTAAGTGTTGCATTTTCCCGCTGCAAATCGATATCAGACTATGAATTATTTCTGAAACAAATCCCACTTTCAACTGGTCAATCGCATTTTTTTTTTCAGTTTTTTTCAATTTTTTTACATTTCATATTTCAAGTTCGGTTGCAATCCTTTTATGTCGGTGTAATAGAATTCGGTGCAACAACAGAAAAAGAACCGCACCGTCGGCAATGCAGCTTCCGCCGTCTCCGCGGAGGAATCCCTGCTTGCAGTGACACCGAAGCTGGCCTCGAACGGGAACACAGAGCATGTTCGGACCGCACGGGCAAGACATGGTGTAGAGACAGTAGAAAAGGTAGAATATCAGATTGAGAAGAGCCAAAACATGCAAATGGCTCTTGATTTCTTCATTTCTCTCTGCCTCTCTGTCTCTTCTCGCGCGTTTCCCACTAATTTAATGCACATTTCCGCTCACATTATCATATTTACCTGACATCATTGTCACACGGGATACAATGCATAGATCAAATCCTGCAATGTTCTTATTCTCGTGCTACTGTATCCTTGCCCTTATCCTACGAAAAGTGTTGACGTCTAGGCGAAATTGAGGGAGACGGCGTCTCTCATTTTCTCCCCTCTCTGACGAACAGAGTGGGGAGAATGAGAGGAGTCGTCTCTCTCATTTTCGACTAGACGTCAACACTTTTCGCAGCATTGCTTCCTTTGCTTCCTCGCTTTCGCTTGGGAAAGCAACCGTCACCCATGGGGTATTTACATGGATGGCAGACGTCCGCAGGTTGTCCTTCCGATCGCGCTTTTAGAGAACACGCGCTTCTCGTCTATGTTCCGCGATTTGAGAGGAAGGGAGCATGCAGTCTGCAAGAAAAGAGGAAACTGCGGAAATCGGTCGTAAAAATTGACCATTGTATTGATGAAACATCAACCCCAATCATGAGAATGAGGATAGCGGAAGCAAGTGCATGCCAGTAGTGTCTATGTCCCATCCTGCGAACCATTGCTGCACGCTGTTCTAAAATGTTCGCTTCATGTGTACTCCTAACGTTGTTTAGCGAGTATTATTTTAGCGTGAGTGTTATGCAATTGTAAGGGAAAGGGGGAAACTGAATTGCCCGATGATTGCAATGATCTGGAAAGTATATTTTGAAAGATGTCTTCATGTTTTTTTCGTTGAGTCTCCGACCACTAATCGCTTCAAGAATGTTTTATCTTGCCGGCCACCGCTATTGAGCAGACTATGTACAGAAATGTCGGCGCTTCTGTTTCTTTTTGTTCGGAACTCGGGAACTCCTAGATTCGGATCATTATCTAGGAAAAAAGTGCTTCCAAAATGGTATAGAAGTTCCGAAATGTCAAAGATCATTCCGGTCTGTTCTGTCGAGGTCTGTTTCGCTGATGAGTAAGTGCGGCTTTTGTTGCAAAAACGTGCATATCGGCATATATATATGCAAGGGAGATTGGAGAGGTTGTGAGAGTCAAAATAGCAAGACTCAGAAGGGTCAAAGCACTTGTTCGGGGAATACTACAGATGCACGGTCCATGGACTGAGTATATAAGCAGGAACCGTTGCATCTATCGTCACAACTGCCCTCACTCATCTCCCTTCGCATCATGAACTCTCTCCTGTGAGTAGTTTAGATCTGAGTGATTACTCTAGTCATAGCCGAGTAGGCTCAAGGATTAGGCGCGGAAGCCCCGGGTTCGACTCTCGGTCTGTGCATTAACCTTTGCTATCTCAAATAATGTTTCCTGTGAGTATCACTTCTATTTGCTTTGGAATCTGTGCCCCGAACCTTTGAAATCCGAGGGTGATGGCGCATGATCAATTATCAAATCACTTTCCAGTCTCTTGTTCGTGACTGTCCTCGCTCTTCTCGCGCTGGCAACCCCAGTGCATTCGTACCCATACAACTACTATCCCTCGTATGGCTACAACAATGGCTACTACAGTAATGGATACAACTACAACTACGGATGCAACTGCATCAATGGCTACAACAGTTATTACGGCTATGGCAAGAAATAGATTTTTTTTTTTCGATTTTTTTACCATTAGGAATTGCCATTTCATTCAAGTACCCTCTCTCGTTTTCCGTTGCATCGCATTCGTTCTATATGCAATAAACAACACGAATTTCATTTCTATACAAGCTCAACAGATCTCTGAACTGGATGTCTTTATTTAAGAGAATGTCTCCACATAAGATTATCCTGGCCGAACATTCCCTCAGTAGATCGTATCAGCAGTCTATACTGTTATCATTGAAGCACATCTGGTTTGGGGAGAGGGGTACTATGATTCTTATGGAGAATGCTAGCATATGCATTTTACTTGGCCGAAGTGTGGTCTTTCGGGGTAGGCTATCGGAGTAGTTTATTTTTTCGACCATTTCTCGGGAAAAGGAGGCTCCATTCTTCTTTTCATGCTAGTGTTTCCTTTTTTGAGAGTTCTTCTGAGTGAATGCTAGACACCACTGAGAAATTAGAAGTTTGAGCTTTGCAAATTAAGTTTATTTTCTATACGACTTCATGGATAAAACTGTTTCCACAAGATGATAAATAGAAGGAGGTGCTTCAGAAGTGTTGAGATGTATTCTTCTTGAATGTATAATTAATTTATTTCATTTTTATGCGACGATACCTTTGGCTTCGCCCACTCTTCCGGTTCGGCTTTCACGAAGATTGTGAAAAACACATTTGAGACGATTAGCACTACGGCGAATCTGAATTGTCGATAGATTTCGGCGTTTTCAGATCCACATAAGCACACGAATCGTACATTATGAGGACGGTTTTCCACTGATTGAACGTGTTATCGGGCGTGAAGAGTGGAACGAGAAATGTCGCCGCGAGAAGCGCGAGCATATCGAAGATCTGTGAAGGAAAGATGTTCTTTTTTTTCTATTTTTTCACTCCCGTTTGAATACAAAAAAAAGGAAAAAAAGCAAATTAAGTTATACATGCATGAGACTGAAGACGAAGGGCGCGTGCTCTCGAGCAATCATCACTGCCGCCTTCTGGAATCCGCCCGAGGCAAAGCCCAGGAAGATGAACGGCACGACTGAAACGAATATTAACGAGGAAGATGACTGAAACGAATATGAACGGAACGACTGAAACGAGTCTATTCCAATCTATGCGTTAGCGCCTTTCTGTGAAGTACGCTGCTAGAAACGAACTGATGACCGCGGTGGCTGCAGCATCGTTGACGCCGGGACGGACGAAGACGGCGGCTATTAGCACGGCCGCAGCTCCGAAGGATGCCAGCGAATTGAAGAAGCGCAACTTGCTCGCCTCAAGTGCGCACACTTTCGCATTCTACTACTTTTCATGTTTTTTTAGGTACGCAATGCGAAATCGGGCTGTGAAAATACTTACCTCGCTGATCATTGTCAGTCGATCGGACGCGACTCCAGTGATGAACTTGACGGGCAGCAGGCCGACGGTCGGAATGATCGTCAGAGTGCCGGCGATGGTCGTCGAGTAGCCGAGAACGGATGTGAAGTACCTAAATCTGGAGTTCAGGACGATAAAATCTTTTTTTTGGTTTTGTACTCCCCAGTTTGCCTGACAATGAGATGAGAAAACACGGAAATATTGTGTGCGCGGCTCACTGCGGACTGTTTATTGCCATAAACTGCGAGACGAAGTAGGTGCCCATGGCGGCCACGAACACTGCCCAGATGGATGTGGATGAGAGCACCGCGCGGGTAGACGGCTGCAAATATGATAGTTATAAAAGGGAAAATTACCGCCATTATCAAAACGATTTTACAGCCGTTAAGAGTGTTGCACATCACCTGGTACCGGATTGTCGGTACGATTACCCTATATATAGCTACGACTTTGTTTATCGATATCTAAAATAGGATTCAAAAAAGATCTTTTGATCACTCTCACAAAACAGTTTTTGCTGTACGCAGGGAATTAGCAAAAGTGGAGCTAAATTGCACGTGAACTTTCCGTAAATTCCCTGTTATGCAGAGAACTATTGTTTTCGGGAACAGCACACGCAAAACGTACGCTCTCGACAGTCGCGCCGTTCTTGTCCTTCTTAATCAGCTTAACTTCCTCGGCCGACAACAGCGGGTGATTGTCGGGGTCGTCCCTGTGAGTATAATACGTCTACCGGATGGCAAGATTATAGTGTGAGCAAGCGTGTCTTTTTTTGTTCCTAGCACTTCTATCATATGGAAATCTCTCGTTTTTGATCGCCTACAAGCTTCGACGTAGGGAAGATTTCGGGCGAAATACCTGTAAACCAGACAGAGAATAATCGTGAAGAAGGCGCAGATGAGCGCATGAATGTAGAAAGTGGCCGGCCAGCTGACTGAAATAAACGGAATCTATTCGCCTCCTATTCGCATCTGTAACTGGACCAGAATCAATCACTATAGTCAAATTTCAGCGAGCTCAGCAGTAAAAAAACGGCAAGATTGATGCAATGGAATAAGCAAGAAGCAGATATTCACTGTTCTCAGCGATGAGCGCCCCGACGGGCAGTGTGAACAGCATCGCAATTTCGATGCTGCCGGAGAGACACGAAATGAAGAGACCCTCAAAATATTCATTCATTCATTATTTATTTATTCCGTCAGGTTAATGTACATGGAATATGCGATAGGGCAAAATATGCAAATCAATAATTTTAAAAAAATATACGAAACCTTCTCCTCCATCGCTGCCCAGTCCTCGATTACTGCGCCCATCAACGGAAAAAGCGGAGCGGTGAAGAAACCCTGAAATATTCCGGAAGGTTCATAGGACTTCCCGAGTCGAGCGCGCCCTATCGGCCCCATCTCCTGTCCACGACGATTCTGAGCACTCGGTCTCATAACGCGAAAGATTGGCTCACAGATGTGAAACGGAGAGCGACAAACAGCCAGAATGACGTGGAGATGGCGAGCGGCGTTAGGCCGCAGAGCAGTGCGCACATGATGCCGATTACGAACATTGTCTGCAACAAATATCTGAACTACATAGGGTTGACAACTCGGCCTCATTCCGTCTTCCCAGGCGCTCTAATCGGCATCGAGAGACATGCATGTCACCCGTAGTCTGAACACCAAAGTTTCTTCGTCTTATGAGGGCCTATGATGTCAAACGATTTCATGGCAGGCCCTTTTCCAAGGATGTCCTATTCCCGGCTCTCAAAGAATGCACTGCGTACCCTTCGCGCGCCCGTCCGTCTCAGCAGCCACAGCAGAGGGAATGTGCCGACCAGGCTGCCGGCGAAGGAGCCTGAGTCAGAATTGTGTTGTTGTTTCCTCATCAGGGGACGTACCTGCGAAAGCGAAGCTCTTGTGCACAGCGCCGAACGTGTATCGTTGCTGGTCGAGGCCAGATCGAGGCTGTCCGGCGCCCAATCGAAATCGACCTATGAATTCAAATATCCGGACCGTCAGGTAGTGCAGAATTCATAGTCACTCATTCCTCATTTAGATGGATCATCAAAATCACCCTTCGTAGTCGAAAAAGCTGATAGATCATTTTGTCCCCTCACCCTCTCTTCCCCCTCCAACACACAGTTGACAACTCACAGTCGTTGGCGCTGCAGAGCCCATTGACCAAGCCGCAGTTCGGTTCAACACCAGGTCCACATAGGCTCCGAGAAGCGGCGACGTTGAGAGGTCAGCCATTTCCACGTAAGCCACATTGAAGACAAGCATACTGAATTGATCAGAATTTCAAGAAAAGCTGGGAACAGATAGTTCACCTCGCTTGCACGAATGCTAGGTAAAGGGAGGCAGTGGCGAGGATAATGAAGCGAACGAAGCGGAACCCTCCTGGAAGCATGCGACGAATTATCGTGAGATTATTTCCCATTCCACGCATAGTTGAACTTTGACGAACGGAGTGGAGGGAGGAGGAAGGAAGAGGCCGGGAGGAGGCTAGTGATCTACCTGCTCTCCTTCCTCCTACCTCTTCCCTTCCTCTCTCTCTTCCAGACAATCAATGCGCTAACCAGCACATTGAGTTTGCTGAGCATTTGAAACGCACGATATTGTAAAATCAACAATAGCATACCATTAGCGTTTAATTTCTGCAATACTCCCATTGCTGAAGTGGTCTGTGAAATTCTGAAAATGTCGAAAAATGATTGACGTGAAAATCTAATCTTAATGCTAACTACAGGGCAAGTCATACAGGGCAATCAATAACGAGATTTTTTTAAAATTGTACACAATTCCTCTAGAGTTGTTCTACAGAGTAAATGTGTACAAAGGGACATAATCTCGAGCACTTGTGGCAAAACAGGAAGGTTCCTCGGCAGGGGTCGAGGGGGAAGTATTTATGCGGAGAGAGCGATTGCTCTTCGATCGGCTTTGTCACTGAAGTCTGTAGCAAAACAACACACAAAATGACCTTGCCCTGCAGAGCTATCAATTACGAAATAGAAAGGCATCAAATAAATTCCGGTAAACCATCCAAACATGATCGAGTGACACTAGCATGTCTCCTTTATTAACGCATAATGAATGTCCGGTGTCCGGGTGTCGGGACATGGTATGGATAAAGAATGCATCGCTTCATTTCACTCTCTCACTGGTCCTAATGAGAGCAAAATGAAGAGAAGGCTTCGTAAATCTAACTGCCATAGGTCAACGCGGGAAGAGTGGGCGAGTTGTTGATTGTTCAGAAGAATCGCGTTTGCAGAGCAATCCGGCCGTGAGGTTGTTTTGATTTACTATATTCCGGAATGATTCTGATCTACGCCCCATATGAGGGCAAAGTATTCTCGCAGATTATGCTGCCGTATGCGCTTACTATGTGCTTCGATATACTAGAGAATAAAATATGAAGCAATGACCGATACACCGCTCCTCTGCCGAAGATCATCGCCGCTGAACATTGCAGTCGTTTTTTTACGGATTCAGGTACAATGAAAATTCCTTTCCTTTTAGTTACTTTGACATCACTCGCAAAGCAGTCGACATTCTAGATTCTCCTTTCATTTTGCTATCGGCTTCATATTCTTGAAAGAACTGCTGCGAACAGTACCAAAGGATCGGGAATTTGGTTCGGCATTTTTTAGTTCGGTATATTTTTTTAGTATTTTTTCGTCACACACGCCTGAAATCACTAGTAGAATGAAGAGTGCCAATTTAATTTGTTAGCACAAGTACTATGTCCAACCTCAAACAGAGAAAAGCATCGATTTATTATTGCACAACACATTCATCATAACTCGAATTCGCTACAACGCAAACTATCTGTATTTTCTATGGAAAAATGTTCCACTACGTTCAAAGCAATTGACAATAATTTCATAATTTGCCACACATTGAGGAGGGGGCGTCATAATGTTCTCGATGAAAGGGCTCAGTAAGTGAGGGCACGGGCTCGGTCTTCCTGCAAACACAAGAATTAATCAAAACATTTCTACGATGTGAGTTCTGTACATGCTTTGCCTGTCGAAATGATAAAAAGAACATTTTTTTTCAAATAATTGGACGAATGATATGCGAACGGACCTCCTTTTCCGCCCTTCGGGTCTTCTTCGCAGCTCGCCAGTAGAAGACGATTGAGATGACGCAGAAGAAGGAAACCAGCGAGAAGTGCACGGTCATCGACATCATCGGCGCCACGAAGAAGATCACCGACTCGGCCAGCGACTGCGAATATATTGTGTCATTCATTGCTTTCCAATATGCAGCCATATTTACGTATGAATACTTCAATAAACAAAAATACTATAGTTTTGAGCGTTTTCTTGTCTCATTTTAAATTACTTTCTTATAATTCAGTACTGCTCCGTTACCTGATAGAACTTGCTCATCGAGTACACTTGGGCGATGTGCTCCGGGATGACCAGGGCGCAGATGACGGTGCGCGACGTGTTGAAGCTGTTGTCCGACGCGCCCAGCAACAGTGCGATCACGAGCGCTATTATGGGGCTGAAACAATCGCTAGATTGACACTGCACTTCATCGCCAAGGTAAAGGCAAAAAGGGTAAAGGTGCTAGGTGGGACCCACTGGTAAGGCCAGCTGTGAACTTCATCGCCATTGTCTAGAGTATATCTACATTATGCCTCAGAACCACAGAGTCCTCATGAGAATGAGGACCTAGGACCTTACCTGGACCATACCTTACCTTAGAAGACCTTAGAAGGACCTTACCTGGGCTCAAGTAGCGGAGTCGGCTCGCCGGTGGGCGAGTTGGTAGCTGCGGGAGGCGTGCTCAGCAACGCCAGCACCATGGCCACCATGAACAGAACTGCGCCTGAACCAGGTAGGTTGAAATTCGAAAATGGCCAGATGAACAAGTTTGGAGACTCACCAACGATGAGCGAGGGCAGCTGGGCAAAGTTCTTGATGCTCTTGGCGGCGATCGAGATGACAATGCCCACTGAAAGGGGAAATTTTCCTTCAATTTTTGAGATTTTAAGCCCCAAAATGCTGGTCATGCCGATGTGCAATTCAAATACACGACTCTGGTTGTGGATAGAAGCCAATTAGAGAAGCTGCTATGAAAAATCCATTGCAAATCGCTATTCATCGCTATCCATTACAAAGCAGTACTTCAGCAGAAACTGCACTACTCACTGAGAATCTCGCCGACGCCAAAGGTCACGAGGTAGAGGGCGGGTAGGTAGATGTGGCCGGACAGCGATTGCGAGAAGATGAGCGTGGTTGGGTACGCGCCCACCCAGAAACCTGCAAGTTTACGGTAAAATAAAGAAGTGTCCCAGTGCTACAATGCAATTTACAGGTGAAAAGACCAAAAAAATGTAAAAAGACCAAAAAATGTAAAAAAAAACCAAAAAAAATGTATCTTCGAACGGCAGATCGAGATAAACGTACACGTTGATAGGCCGAGGAAGCAGAAGAGCGGAATAAGCTCGAGGGCGCGAACATCAGTAAAAGTGTCGTAGATCTTCTCTGAAAGGATATCTATTACAACTAGGGGAATTTCGAATTTCTCGTGGACAAAATCTGGCGCAAATCTGGCGCGGCAGGGGCAAGAAACTAGCCCCCGGAGGGGGCTAGTTTCTTAATCTACACTCATCGTTTGTTCAGTTGTTTACCCTTACGAAAGGCTAAGGTCAAATACTGTTTTCCCTTCCGCGGCGTTGATCATGCAATGATCAGAGCGCGCGCTATTCGCCCAGTGCACACTAGAGAGTAGGCACGAGCCATCCCTTTCTCTCATATTTCTCAACCCAAATGCGAGCGCTGACTAACCGCCGTGGTTGTTCTTTCACCCCCGTCCATGTGAGAAAAGGTCGCGCGGAACTAAAGGGCTGTTGTGGGAAAGTTTTGTAAATTCTGACCCATTTTTTCGGATTTTGACCCACTTCCATGGCCTGTAAAAAGAACTTACGCATTTGGTCGACGAATCCGACTCGGCCCTTGCCGAATCGTGCGGCGATCGAGTTTTGCACGTTCTTCGTGGGGATCAGGACGAAGATGAGGTTGCCCAGCAGGCAGACCCCGGCGAAGGCGCCGTACACGATCCTAAATAGGAATGTATTCAAAATAAACATAGTCTTTGAGACGAAATGATGAGAAGATAAGAGAGAAGAGACTGGATAATATCCTAAAGAAATGCGGTGAAGGTTTCCGAGTTGGGTCGTATCTTCCGTGACTTCCAGCTGATAACTCACTTGATCTCCTCATCCGAGTACTGCCTGTAGCTGCGGTGGGCCTCCACTATTGGGACAGTACCGTTGACGAGCAGGCCGCCCAGATCGGTGTCGTTTCCGGCGATTTTCGCGATTTCCGAGGGCTTCTGTGCGGTGAGCGCGAGCACGCCTCCTCCCGCGATCATGCTGCACAAATGGGCACATTATTTTCGAAAATAAAAAAGCAAACAGACGAAAGACAACGCTAGGTGGGACCCACTGGTAAGTCCAGCTGTTAAAGGCTCTGTTCCATTTTCCGATAGGACGAATTGACTTACCAGCTAGTTGCGATCGCCCAAGTGATGGCAGAATTGCGCTCGATCGTCTTCTTTGTCGAGTGCTCGGTGAGGTAGCCGCCGTGGCCAGAGTAGAAAACTGGAATGCCTCACTTGCCCAGACATCAGTTATCACTCTCGACGAAACAATACACTTGCAAACATGATCATTAGATCGTCGCAACCTTCAGGAATGTGTTGTTTGCGCGAGGTTCTCGGAAACGAGAACTTGTTTTCGCATATATTTCGGGATTCTTCCGTATTGCGAAAACAATCTTCAAGTATCACAGGGAGCGCAAGTATTGTTCCGTGTTCAAGGATCGTGCGATCTATCGTAGCAGCACACAAATATGGTTGGGCGAAATTACTCACGCGCATAGCCAACACCGATGGCGGCCGATGTGATGTAGTAGGACAGGTAGTGAATGTACTGGAAGCTAGCGAGATGGATGGTGAAGAGGAGCGAACCGAGTAGAAGCGTGTACTGCAATTGCATCAATGATGATTGATCTCACCAGATTTCACTGTGCCACATCGCTTTTCATCATAACTGATCACTTTTGCGAGAAGGAGAAAGGAGCTCGCGTCTTCGGTATATGCGAGAGAGTTTTCAGGGCAGATTCAGTCCTCTATGGCTAAGGAATGCGGAACGGACATACCTTCGATCCGAGAATGCCTAGTACACAGGGCGACACGAGGGACGCAAGCATGAAGAACACCGTGCACATGCCGGCTCTGCAATTAATATTTCAAAAAAAATAGTTTTTTTAAAAATCGATAATTCTCACCCATAGAAGCCAGCGTGCGCCGATACGGTATCCGGCGCGCGATCGTGAACTGATCTCAGCACCGGCTCAACGATCGCCAATTGCGTGTCGTAACCTGCAAATATCGATCGATTTTCACACGAATACCGTAGCCAAACGCTAATCTCCAGCTCCGGATTCGTGAAAAATTGTTAAGCATACCCATGAAGAGAAACATGTTGCCGATCCCGAGCAGAAACGCGCAGACAACGTCGTAGACAGCCTCGCGCATTCTTGTTGTTGCGGAGAGAGGTGAGTGGAGACGAATGGGGGTAGCGAGCGGTCGACGATCCTTTTATACGGAGCAGATCGCTGAGAAAGGACGATCACTGAGCGAACGGCGTGGTTCGCGCGCGTTTCAACGCTAGCACGCGCACGCCGGAAAGGCAGAGACGATACGACATTGAGAGAGCTTTCTCTACCCTTGTTAGTGGGCGAACTTGGGAGTAAGCGGGGACAGTTCAGCTAATGCTTAGGTGGTTCCAACCAGGGAAACGATTAGCTGTGTTCGCACCGTCGGCGAAATGGGAGATTAGTGATCAAACCCACCGGAAATTGGCCCGAGAAAACGTCTCGGAAATTCCAGCGCCCAAGTAAAACTGATGCAATCAGCGTCTTTGATCAATTTTGCACTTTCGCTGAGTGCGCGCGACGTATTGCGAAATCGGCGTTTGCGCAACCAACTAAATTTCTAGAAAAGGACAGAATATCAACAGAGGTGCGCGTTCTCTACACATTGTCCTTCGAACACAATGTACTCTAATCATCTAAAGTTATTTGCGAAAAAAAACAGGTCGATTCGATGTTCAAATGTCGACAACTGTCATGATAAATATGATTAATTATCGACATGAGAGAGATGTTTTCCAGAAAAATACATGTCCCCAACGCCTCCGGGGTTTTCAACCTCTTCTAATTCATGAGAAGAGCGATCGCAACTTTGTGCATCGAATGTATAGTTTCGCGTTCTTGCTTCTTATATGGCCAACTTCATTTGATTCTCATTAAAAGTCAATAAAGCATGTATCAACCCGTCGCACTGATTTTTGTGCCGACATGCGCCGATATATTTTCTTTTAAAACCGTGAAATGTAACATTACCGGAATCTGAACCACTCCTACCTTTCTGAGGTTCAGTGAGTGTAAGAAAGATCGTAGACAAATCAGATTATAATGACTCTCGATCCGCGCAGGTTTGTTGTGAACAACTGTCCGCTTTGAAGCATTAAAGAAGGAGTAAACTCAATATTTTCGGGGGAATCTGATGTCATAGGTCGATAGTTTCCGTAAACCACACTCCGAATTTGAAAATTAGAACTCTCTAGCTCAACTTTGAACTGAGTTACACGCGCGCAAAGTTTCTACAGGGCACAGGCAAAATCAAGATGCGCGGTGCAAAGAGAAGGGGTCTAGGTCAAGACGCAGAGAGATGGGAAGAGACGGGAGAGGAGCGAAAAACTCTCGCGTCTGTCACTCTCACCCTCTTACAGTACTTCCCCCTGATTGCACAGGGAAGTGCTTCCCCGAATTTGGAGTTTACGCCTTCTTTAACGAATTGGGCCTAAATAAAAATACTTTATTGTTTTTTTTTCAGAATCTGGTATACACACGAAAAGGCGATAATCAAATATGGCGGAATCGAACTGTTGACTACGGACACCAAAATGTAAAAGGAAGTTTTAGTCTCGTTCCGGAAAGTGCATTTGATCCGGATAACAAGGGAAATGAACGTTACCTTCTTACTGCATAGTTCTTTGAACACAATGGGCTGCACCAATGAGAGAATCTGTGTGGTAAGTTGAGTTCAATAAAACCCAATATGTTTACATTAGCAAAACAATACCTCGAGAGTACAGATAATGAGTGTAATCGAGTGCAGACCGGTATCGTTTCGTGACTGAATCTTGTATTGAGGAACCTAGAAATTCTTTAATTCCGTGAGATCACAAAACCAAACCTTTGTTGTTGTTTTTAGCAGACTGCTTCCACTAGCTATTCTCTTACGGGAATAATTAGATTCGCATATTACTCTTTGTCGCTTTCTGATTTCGAAAACGTATGTATCCGATATGAGCATTTCTCTCCCCTAGCCTTCCCACTTACTTCGCTAACACAGGTATTGCCTTTTCATTCCTTGCCGGAAGATACGGAATAAAAGGTGATAAGAATGTTACTCTATTGACCTTCCGTGATACCGAAAAGGAGAATTAAAAAAATTCAATGTTTCGTAATTTTCAGTGTTTCCAATCATTTTCAAGTTCTGAATTACGTGTAAAAGCTGACTAATTTAGATGTTAATACCATAATTGAAAAGTACTTATCGTTCAGGTCATAACATCTCAACTTGTTTTCTCAAAAAGTCTCGTACTTTTCACCTTCAACGCTGTCTAACCATCTGCTTTTTTTCAAAGAAACTGGATCCAGTGTTATGAATGACACTATTTCGTTGTCTCTTCAAATTCACGACGCAATGAAGATTGCTCGTCATATTCTCGCTTCTCTTTCCCTCATTTCCTCAATCCCTACCCTCACCGTAATAGTTCTCTGTGCGAGCAGAGTCTCACAGCGATACGCTGTACTACTCGGCCTGATTGTGGTATGGAGTTCGGAATCCGGGTATTCGTCTCTTCATTTCACACACTCTCTCTCGCCTCTCTGACCGGTGAGAGGGTACGAGGAATGAAGAGACGGTGACCCGAATTTCGAACTCTATTGTGGTATATTCCTTTGCTCGGCTTCTCTTTCCACAACATTCTTTTCAGATTCAGGTAAATGTAATGACTTTTCTGCTTTTGATTTTGGATCCACTCATGCTACTACCTTACACGTGCATGCTTAGGTATATCAACGTGTCGGTGTCAATTAATTCAAGCACTTCAGGCAGAACCCAGTTATTTCCCTACCGGGTGGTGCAAATCTCTACTATGTAACAGTTGCACAAACAGGTTAAAAAATGCATATTAAAATATTGCAGGAGCTTTGGGTAGGCGCCACCACCATGAATGTGCCACTGTTTTTCGCGTGCTTCTTGGAAAGGCATCAGGTGAATTTCGCGAAAACATAACATTCAAACGTTAGTTGTCCCCCAAATAGGGAGTTGCGCACGATTGATCGCAAAATTTGATGGCTGGACAGGCATTACGGGGGGAAGTAGAGAAGCGTCTAAACAGCTGGCCTTACCAGTGGGTCCCACCTAGCGTTGTCTTATGACTGTAAAATCGCTTAACGTGGATACACCTTTACCTTTTACCAGTGGGTCCCACCTAGCGTTGTCTTATGACTGTAAAATAGCTTGATAGTGGATACACCCTTACCTTTTTTAGAGAAGCGTCTATGCGTGCACTTGCAGGCGGTCCAGAGTCCGATGTCTCGCTGGCGGCTGCCTATGGCCGTTCGCCACGGTTTACTCTTCGCTGTCGTATGCGCTGTGATAGCAATCTCGCTGATGCTACGAGTTTGTGATTGACGAGTGTTAAAAAAGTAACCAAACAAATCGCAGGTAGCCGAAATGTCACGTGACGAGGAGCAAGTGCTACTGCAGGTGCGTTAGACTTTTGACGACTTTTGACAATACGTGCGGAACGTAGCCCTTCCACCGATGATTTCGTACTGAGCATACTCATGCTCGAGTCCATAACTTAGTTAGTAAATTGTATTGTATACTCATGCCCGGATATCCTCCGACATAACTTAGATTTTGTTTTTTTCTTTTTAATTGATTTTCAAATGACGTGTGAACGCCGGACGCAGGCACATAATATTCTATTATCGCATTCAGACATTTGCTGATCGTTGGCCGGCCGTGAATGTCCTTGGCGCCAGCTGTTTTGACAATTCTCTCTTCATGGTGTTTTCAGCGATGGGAGCGTGCGGGCTGACTGCTGGTGCTGTGGTCACAGCTCTCGTAAGTATATACGCTCACCACATATTCATGTTACTCAATTTTGCAGATATCATGGCACACACTATACACGCTCAAACAAGCATCAACACTAAGTGAAACGATGCGAAACTTCAACACGTCAATGACAAAGGTTCTGATCGTTCAGGTACAATTGCGGCGCTAAAGCGGTGCGCACGTATTTTTCAGGCGATTTTCCCGATATTTCTGATTCTTTGTCCACTGCAATTTTCGCTCATTGCTGTAATGGCTCGAATAGAAGGACCATGTGCGTATTTTTTTCGCTTTCGATTTTTATAATCAATTTGCAGTGCCATTTTCCACGTGCTACTTGAGCATGACGTTTTACGCTCTCACTCATTCGCTAGTGCAGCTAACAGCGTCGCCGATGCATCGAAACAAGCTCAAGAGGCTATTGCGAACGGTAAATTGTTGTTCGAGATGCGCGGGTCGTCATCCATGTGGTTTACCAACTATCCATCGAATGCGAAGAAGCACAAACACATCCTGGGCTGTATGCATTACGTATGCTGAACCGACGATCTCGAACAGACTTATCGGGGTGAACAATCCCTTTCTTTGTTCTGCCTACTCGGTCAGAGTGGTGAGTAGACTTTCAATCGTAACGAAACAACTAGTCGTTTAATAGGGAAATGAACCGCCTTTTTCACGAGAGACAGTGCGGAAAGAGGAGAGCGATGGTTGTTTTCCATAATAAACGACTAGTTGTTTCGTTACGATTGATAGTGGTGAGCGAGCATGCGGAACAGCACTAATCTCTAACTATGCGAAGCTCCCGTTCAGTCGCTAATAGAGCTCGAGAAATGATACCGCCGTCTCTTCATTTCGCACTCTCTCTCACCGGTCAGAGAGGCAAGAGAGTGTGCGAAATGAAGAGACGGCGGTATCATTTCTCGAGCTCTAGTCGCTAACTATTCGATTCAGGGCCCCGCACAGCGCACAGTCAAGATGTTTATCAGCACGTCGAATTGATCTCCTTTACTTCTTTTCTGCTAACAGCTGGCCTTACCTAGCGTTGTCTTATGACTGTAAAATCGCTTGACGTGGATACACCTTTACTTCTGTGTCGCATTTCTCCCTTTTCCATTTGACTCGTGACTAGAAGACAATGCAGCCACTCGTACGAAATGTTTACTCGTCACAGCCTAATATCAACAATTATAGATATCACAAATGAAGCTAAAGTAAGCGGAAACTTGCAACGATTTAATTTATTTTAGGTCATTTTCTGGAACGGTGAATTGTAATTCGAGTTTGAATATGATGGGGGGGGGGATATCACTCGCACGCGACCAGCGCGCAACCCTGATGCAACGGGCCGAGCCACTCGGAGCAGTTGCCCTCCTCGATTGAGAGCACGATCGCCCGATCACAAGCCGGTCTGCAAACAATCGAATAGTCCTGCTCGAATATGTATTCACGCAAAAGTACGCTGAATCCTATCAATGTTGGCAAAAGAAAAGTCCTTCAGCAATCACGATTCTTAGAATGTTCTGGAACGTTGAGAGCGCTAACCCGAAATTTCACGTTACGATAAGAAAATGCATTACATTCCCTCTATCAAAAATAGCAAATGATTATCGAGTGAGTGATCATTTCATGACCGGTTCGCTTACCGTCTCAGCGCACCGCACCACACGCCCTGCAGCTTGGAGAAGGGGAACAGTCGCTGCACGGCCGCTTCCGCCGCGGCCCTGCAATATTTCCCGCTCCTTCGTTCAATATCTTCGCTAGGATGTATTCATGCTAAAGTTAGAAATTCGAAAAAAAATGTTATTGGAGGCAGAGGGTGAGCGAATGAAGCTCCCCCGGGACCTCACGGGTAATCGACATATGAAAATCTAATTGAGAGGGGGGGGGCTCATACTTGGCCTGTTTCTCGATCGCCGTGGGCAGTTGGAGGGCAATCTGACGCAGCGTATTGCACAGACCGCCAGCCAGAGTCGAGCCGACTTCAGCGTACGGAAAGTTGTCCTGAAAGAAGTTTGCACGATGGTACTCCCAACTCCCTGTCACAATACGCACTGCCCCAAATATCCGAGTATTCAAGCGTAGACTTGCTGCACACCCCATTATCGCTGACCTTTCTAAACTCCCCTAATACAGGAGAGTCCCCCCCCCACCTCCAGTTATATCCACCTCAAATGTACCATTAATATCGTCGCGCCTCGGGCGTAGATAAATTATTATTATTATTAAGTTCCTGGGGAAACGGCACGCACGGGAACCCTCGAAAAGCGATCAGTCTCGACGTCTAGACGAAAATAGGGGAGACCATTTTGCCATTTTCCATTGCGCCATTGATAGCCTGCATAACTATTTTAGGTCCTAAAATTTCTAATGTTAGCACCACACTTTCTTACTTTCGCCAGGTCGTCCTTGTCGACGGCTTCTAGCGGAGCGTAGTCCTCCTTCGACTCGGTGGGGTACTGCAAATCGACTGTTTTCTAGATTTTTTCCAGAAAAAAAAGCAGGAAAGAAGCATCTCTTGCCATGTCATGAACGAGCGTGGACGTCGCCTCGGAGAAATCGAGAAACCGCTGCTCGTACAGGCGATTGCGCGCAAACTCGACGATTCTCTGCGATATTGCTCATTGGATTACACTGCTCTATTTATTCTATTTCTAGCGTCCATCGAAGTGCGAAAACTGTAAATAAAGTATGAGCCAAGTGAAAAACACGGATCGCAACCTTTGCACACGTAGTTCTCGAGGTTCAAGTCGTGCAATATTTTCGGATCCCCGCTCTCTAACACATCGC
The DNA here is from genome assembly GCA_911812115.1 of Pristionchus exspectatus. NCBI lineage: Eukaryota > Metazoa > Nematoda > Chromadorea > Rhabditida > Neodiplogasteridae > Pristionchus > Pristionchus exspectatus. The sequence goes on from OU461582.1 coordinate 5,595,094, forward strand.
AGTATTCAATCTGAAAAAGAATCTGGCCGCAATGTAGTCCGTTATTTATGACGGTCGATGGGCCACAAGCTCTCGTATTTGGCAAACGGACCAGTATGGTGGTCAATCCAACAAATATAGCGAATATAAAGCTCACTGCGTTTACTGCCGAAATGCCGAAAAGCGGCGCGGTGCAACCGAGCCAAATCACCGATCCTTTGCCACTTTTCACTGCTGCTTCATTCTCCAGAATATGAAGCCGGTAACAGAATGAAAGGAGGATCAATAGTGTCGATTGGATCGCGAGCGATGGTAAAAGAGCTGAAACATTTCGGCTTTTTGAATCGTAAATTTTCGATTAGATTACGAAATATGAGTCTCTCTCATCACTCAAGCTGGCGAGAGCAAAATGACAAGAAGACGTCTCGTATTTCGCGATCCATTCACCGTGAGTTTGGTGGCACAAGTTGACTAATGAGCACGGCCCAATATAGGCGAGAATTGTCGCGTTGTCGGGAGCGCTGACGACTCTATATGAGCGAGGCGGAATTAGATCAGCAGAAGAGTTCGAAATACGGGTCGCCGTCTCCTCATTTCACACACTCTCTCGCCTCTCTGACCGGTGAGAGAGTACGTGAAATGAAGAGACGGCGACCCGTATTTCGAACTCTAATCAGCAGTAGACTTGAACGCACCTTGTACACGTAAACAGCCCGCAAATGGCCAATATTATGTCAACAACCGCGCAGTTTATGAGAAATATTGAGTATGCGCGCATGTTTGCTGTTGTCCTTAAATAAATTTCGCGATTTGGAGGAGCGTTTTCTGAGTGCGACATCACGATCTTCCCATGCCTTTATTGACGAAATTGGACATTATTTGACAGGCGTGGCCTGATAAAAGTGAAATGTGAATGGCGCGTGTACCTTTTCCAAATCACAACCAGCAGTACCGCATTGCCTACGACCGCCAGTAGGCTGAGCACGGCTTGAACAGCGAGGTGGATACGGTCCGCAGGGGTGAGCATGACTGGCACATACGAAACTGACATTCAAGCCGATACGCATCTTATTATTCAGATGATTTCTTATAAGCGTAAACGATCGAAAATAATAGTTCATGAGTAGAACTTTCAAGGGCAAATCGACTCAGAAAGTAATGGGTTCGACTCCTCAGCTGTGCAATCCTTTGACAACATCGATGTATAATTGTGGCTTGACCCTACTCGGAAATGTGCAGAGCAATAACGCAGAACAAGTTAAACTCGGAATGTGGATCTCCGAAGGTTCATAGGAGATGCACTGCATGCACAACAGATGCACAATATTTTTCGATCTCTTATCGATATGAAGAACATCTTCTGGGCATTAATTATGGTAAAGATAAAGGTAAAGGTTCACCACGTACTCAAGGCACTTGCGTCCGGCGGGAGCCGGCGGCAGCCGACGCCTCCTTGCAAGCACAGTCATCAAAATTTTGATATTGGGTGAAAAAATTTTTGTTATTGGGTGAAAAAATTTGGTAAATTATTTTTAAATAGTACCGAGAAGTAGCAGCAACAATACCGCTCCCACTTTTTCGAATACGTTCATGTCACGAATGAGTTCTGTGGCAACTGCTAATAAAAATTTTTTTTTAATTTTCCGGAAAATTCAATAATAAAATACAGCATACCGTATGCAGCAGGGATGTGCATAACAATTCTCGATCTCTCATTTCGCCTCAATCATTCTGACTGGCAAGAGAGAGCACTGCGAAATGAGAGGTCGAGTATTTTTTGCACACCGTAGTCCTAGATGCAGCGCGTTGACACATATCCTAACAGGTCCCAAAGTTTGAAACTTTGGATCAACTAGGTCCCAAAGTTTGAAACTTTGGATCAACTAGGTCCCAAAGTTTGAAACTTTGGATCAACTAGGTCCCAAAGTTTGAAACTTTGGATCAACTAGGTCCCAAAGTTTGAAACTTTGGATCGAACAGGTCCCAAAGTTTGAAACTTTGGATCGAACAGGTCCCAAAGTTTGAAACTTTGGATCGAACAGGTCACAAAGTTTGAAACTTTGGATCGAACAGGAACCTGACCCGACAGAGTTGTCGGGAACCTGACCCGACAGAGTTGTCGGGAACCTGACCCGACAGAGTTGTCGGGAACCAGAGTTGTCGGGAACCTGACCCGACAGAGTTGTCGGGAACCTGACCCGACAGAGTTGTCGGGAACCTGACCCGACAGAGTTGTCGGAGACCTGACCCGACAGAGTTGTCGGAGACCTGACCCGACAGAGTTGTCGGAGACCTGACCCGACAGAGTTGTCGGAGACCTGACCCGACAGAGTTGTCGGAGACCTGACCCGACAGAGTTGTCGGAGACCTGACCCGACAGAGTTGTCGGAGACCTGACCCGACAGAGTTGTCGGAGATGACCCGACAGAGTTGTCGGAGACCTGACCCGACAGAGTTGTCGGAGACCTGACCCGACAGAGTTGTCGGAGATGACCCGACAGAGTTGTCGGAGACCTGACCCGACAGAGTTGTCGGGGATGACCCGACAGAGTTGTCGGAGATGACCCGACAGAGTTGTCGGGGATGACCCGACAGAGTTGTCGGAGATGACCCGACAGAGTTGTCGGAGACCTGACCCGACAGAGTTGTCGGGGATTACCCGACAGAGTTGTGGAGACCTGACCCGACAGAGTTGTCGGAGACCTGACCCGACAGAGTTGTCGGAGATGACCCGACAGAGTTGTCGGAGACCTGACCCGACAGAGTTGTCGGGGATGACCCGACAGAGTTGTCGGAGATGACCCGACAGAGTTGTCGGAGACCTGACCCGACAGAGTTGTCGGAGACCTGACCCGACAGAGTTGTCGGAGATGACCCGACAGAGTTGTCGGAGACCTGACCCGACAGAGTTGTCGGAGACCTGACCCGACAGAGTTGTCGGAGATGACCCGACAGAGTTGTCGGAGACCTGACCCGACAGAGTTGTCGGAGACCTGACCCGACAGAGTTGTCGGAGATGACCCGACAGAGTTGTCGGAGACCTGACCCGACAGAGTTGTCGGGGATGACCCGACAGAGTTGTCGGAGATGACCCGACAGAGTTGTCGGGGATGACCCGACAGAGTTGTCGGAGATGACCCGACAGAGTTGTCGGAGACCTGACCCGACAGAGTTGTCGGGGATTACCCGACAGAGTTGTGGAGACCTGACCCGACAGAGTTGTCGGAGACCTGACCCGACAGAGTTGTCGGAGATGACCCGACAGAGTTGTCGGAGACCTGACCCGACAGAGTTGTCGGGGATGACCCGACAGAGTTGTCGGAGATGACCCGACAGAGTTGTCGGGGATGACCCGACAGAGTTGTCGGGGATTACCCGACAGAGTTGTCGGGGATTACCCGACAGAGTTGTGGAGACCTGACCCGACAGAGTTGTCGGAGACCTGACCCGACAGAGTTGTCGGAGATGACCCGACAGAGTTGTCGGAGATGACCCCAGAGTTCCAAAGTTTGAAACTTTGGATCAACTAGGTCCCAAAGTTTGAAACTTTGGATCAACTAGGTCCCAAAGTTTGAAACTTTGGATCAACTAGGTCCCAAAGTTTGAAACTTTGGATCAACTAGGTCCCAAAGTTTGAAACTTTGGATCGAACAGGTCCCAAAGTTTGAAACTTTGGATCGAACAGGTCCCAAAGTTTGAAACTTTGGATCGAACAGGTCACAAAGTTTGAAACTTTGGATCGAACAGGAACCTGACCCGACAGAGTTGTCGGGAACCTGACCCGACAGAGTTGTCGGGAACCTGACCCGACAGAGTTGTCGGGAACCTGACCCGACAGAGTTGTCGGGAACCTGACCCGACAGAGTTGTCGGAGACCTGACCCGACAGAGTTGTCGGGGATGACCCGACAGAGTTGTCGGAGACCTGACCCGACAGAGTTGTCGGGGATTACCCGACAGAGTTGTGGAGACCTGACCCGACAGAGTTGTCGGAGACCTGACCCGACAGAGTTGTCGGAGATGACCCGACAGAGTTGTCGGAGACCTGACCCGACAGAGTTGTCGGAGACCTGACCCGACAGAGTTGTCGGGGATGACCCGACAGAGTTGTCGGAGATGACCCGACAGAGTTGTCGGAGACCTGACCCGACAGAGTTGTCGGAGACCTGACCCGACAGAGTTGTCGGAGATGACCCGACAGAGTTGTCGGAGACCTGACCCGACAGAGTTGTCGGAGACCTGACCCGATGACCCGACAGAGTTGTCGGGAACCTGACCCGACAGAGTTGTCGGGAACCTGACCCGACAGAGTTGTCGGGAACCTGACCCGACAGAGTTGTCGGGAACCTGACCCGACAGAGTTGTCGGAGATGACCCGACAGAGTTGTCGGAGACCTGACCCGACAGAGTTGTCGGAGACCTGACCCGACAGAGTTGTCGGAGATGACCCGACAGAGTTGTCGGAGACCTGACCCGACAGAGTTGTCGGGGATGACCCGACAGAGTTGTCGGAGATGACCCGACAGAGTTGTCGGGGATGACCCGACAGAGTTGTCGGAGATGACCCGACAGAGTTGTCGGAGACCTGACCCGACAGAGTTGTCGGGGATTACCCGACAGAGTTGTGGAGACCTGACCCGACAGAGTTGTCGGAGACCTGACCCGACAGAGTTGTCGGAGATGACCCGACAGAGTTGTCGGAGATGACCCGACAGAGTTCCAAAGTTTGAAACTTTGGATCAACTAGGTCCCAAAGTTTGAAACTTTGGATCAACTAGGTCCCAAAGTTTGAAACTTTGGATCAACTAGGTCCCAAAGTTTGAAACTTTGGATCAACTAGGTCCCAAAGTTTGAAACTTTGGATCGAACAGGTCCCAAAGTTTGAAACTTTGGATCGAACAGGTCCCAAAGTTTGAAACTTTGGATCGAACAGGTCACAAAGTTTGAAACTTTGGATCGAACAGGAACCTGACCCGACAGAGTTGTCGGGAACCTGACCCGACAGAGTTGTCGGGAACCTGACCCGACAGAGTTGTCGGGAACCTGACCCGACAGAGTTGTCGGGAACCTGACCCGACAGAGTTGTCGGGAACCTGACCCGACAGAGTTGTCGGGAACCTGACCCGACAGAGTTGTCGGGAACCTGACCCGACAGAGTTGTCGGGAACCTGACCCGACAGAGTTGTCGGGAACCTGACCCGACAGAGTTGTCGGGAACCTGACCCGACAGAGTTGTCGGGAACCTGACCCGACAGAGTTGTCGGGAACCTGACCCGACAGAGTTGTCGGGAACCTGACCCGACAGAGTTGTCGGAGACCTGACCCGACAGAGTTGTCGGAGACCTGACCCGACAGAGTTGTCGGAGATGACCCGACAGAGTTGTCGGAGATGACCCGACAGAGTTGTCGGAGACCTGACCCGACAGAGTTGTCGGAGACCTGACCCGACAGAGTTGTCGGAGATTTGTCGGAGACCTGACCCGACAGAGTTGTCGGAGATTTGTCGGAGACCTGACCCGACAGAGTTGTCGGAGACCTGACCCGACAGAGTTGTCGGAGACCTGACCCGACAGAGTTGTCGGAGACCTGACCCGACAGAGTTGTCGGAGATGACCCGACAGAGTTGTCGGAGACCTGACCCGACAGAGTTGTCGGAGACCTGACCCGACAGAGTTGTCGGAGACCTGACCCGACAGAGTTGTCGGAGACCTGACCCGACAGAGTTGTCGGAGATGACCCGACAGAGTTGTCGGAGACCTGACCCGACAGAGTTGTCGGAGACCTGACCCGACAGAGTTGTCGGAGATGACCCGACAGAGTTGTCGGAGACCTGACCCGACAGAGTTGTCGGGGATGACCCGACAGAGTTGTCGGAGATGACCCGACAGAGTTGTCGGGGATGACCCGACAGAGTTGTCGGAGATGACCCGACAGAGTTGTCGGAGACCTGACCCGACAGAGTTGTCGGGGATTACCCGACAGAGTTGTGGAGACCTGACCCGACAGAGTTGTCGGAGACCTGACCCGACAGAGTTGTCGGAGATGACCCGACAGAGTTGTCGGAGATGACCCGACAGAGTTCCAAAGTTTGAAACTTTGGATCAACTAGGTCCCAAAGTTTGAAACTTTGGATCAACTAGGTCCCAAAGTTTGAAACTTTGGATCAACTAGGTCCCAAAGTTTGAAACTTTGGATCAACTAGGTCCCAAAGTTTGAAACTTTGGATCGAACAGGTCCCAAAGTTTGAAACTTTGGATCGAACAGGTCCCAAAGTTTGAAACTTTGGATCGAACAGGTCACAAAGTTTGAAACTTTGGATCGAACAGGAACCTGACCCGACAGAGTTGTCGGGAACCTGACCCGACAGAGTTGTCGGGAACCTGACCCGACAGAGTTGTCGGGAACCTGACCCGACAGAGTTGTCGGGAACCTGACCCGACAGAGTTGTCGGGAACCTGACCCGACAGAGTTGTCGGGAACCTGACCCGACAGAGTTGTCGGGAACCTGACCCGACAGAGTTGTCGGAGATGACGAGATGACCCGACAGAGTTGTCGGAGACCTGACCCGACAGAGTTGTCGGAGACCTGACCCGACAGAGTTGTCGGAGATGACCCGACAGAGACAGAGTTGTCGGGGATGACCCGACAGAGTTGTCGGAGATGACCCGACAGAGTTGTCGGGGATGACCCGACAGAGTTGTCGGGGATGACCCGACAGAGTTGTCGGAGATGACCCGACAGAGTTGTCGGAGACCTGACCCGACAGAGTTGTCGGGGATTACCCGACAGAGTTGTGGAGACCTGACCCGACAGAGTTGTCGGAGACCTGACCCGACAGAGTTGTCGGAGATGACCCGACAGAGTTGTCGGAGATGACCCGACAGAGTTCCAAAGTTTGAAACTTTGGATCAACTAGGTCCCAAAGTTTGAAACTTTGGATCAACTAGGTCCCAAAGTTTGAAACTTTGGATCAACTAGGTCCCAAAGTTTGAAACTTTGGATCAACTAGGTCCCAAAGTTTGAAACTTTGGATCGAACAGGGGTTGTCGGTAACCTGACCCGACAGAGTTGTCGGGAACCTGACCCGACAGAGTTGTCGGAGACCTGACCCGACAGAGTTGTCGGAGACCTGACCCGACAGAGTTGTCGGAGACCTGACCCGACAGAGTTGTCGGAGATGACCCGACAGAGTTGTCGGGGCTCCGCAACGGGATTGCGGAAACCCACGAGATCCTCCGCAACGGGATTGCGGAAACCCACGAGATCCTCCGCAACGGGATTGCGGAAACCCACGAGATCCTCCGCAACGGGATTGCGGAAACCCACGAGATCCTCCGCAACGGGATTGCGGAAACCCACGAGATCCTCCGCGACGGGATTGCGGAAACCCATCAGATCCTCCGCAACGGGATTGCGGAAACCCATCAGATCCTCCGCAACGGGATTGCGGAAACCCATCAGATCCTCCGCAACGGGATTGCGGAAACCCATCAGATCCTCCGCTACGGGATTGCGGATACCCATCAGATCCTCCGCAACGGGATTGCGGAAACCCACGAGATCCTCCGCAACGGGATTGCGGAAACCCACGAGATCCTCCGCGACGGGATTGCGGAAACCCATCAGATCCTCCGCAACGGGATTGCGGAAACCCATCAGACCCTCCGCAACGGGATTGCGGAAACCCACGAGATCCTCCGCAACGGGATTGCGGAAACCCACGAGATCCTCCGCGACGGGATTGCGGAAACCCATCAGATCCTCCGCAACGGGATTGCGGAAACCCATCAGATCCTCCGCAACGGGATTGCGGAAACCCATCAGATCCTCCGCAACGGGATTGCGGATACCCATCAGATCCTCCGCAACGGGATTGCGGAAACCCACGAGATCCTCCGCAACGGGATTGCGGAAACCCACGAGATCCTCCGCGACGGGATTGCGGAAACCCATCAGATCCTCCGCAACGGGATTGCGGAAACCCACGAGATCCTCCGCGACGGGATTGCGGAAACCCATCAGATCCTCCGCAACGGGATTGCGGAAACCCATCAGATCCTCCGCTACGGGATTGCGGATACCCATCAGATCCTCCGCAACGGGATTGCGGAAACCCACGAGATCCTCCGCAACGGGATTGCGTATCTGAAATTGTCTGGCCTTTGCTTGGCCTTTGCCTTTGTAGATTGAGCTCTTTCACGTTTTCCAGTCCAATGCCCGCGTTGCCTCCCGTTACCACTGCTATTTTTGCTCAAAACTATTCAATTCAATTCAATTAAATAATTTATCCGCCAGGTGAAAAAGAAATAGAGCTACATTGTTTTGTAGTTGCCCAGTTATCAACATTCTCCACATGAATTAATACTGCAAATGTAAGAAATAGTGGAAAAGATCTCTTGTGAAAAATGGCTAAGCTCAGACAGATAATGAGTCCGTACCTCTGGCACTTACAGATTCGGTGAATTGTCCGCTTCTAAAGTACTTCTGCAATCACTGTTTACGCTCCTTTTTTCACTTCGAAGTTCCTTTCGAAATTCGAAATTACTGAAACATACCTGACAAGGAATAAGATAACGGAAGCTGCATCAAATATGACCAGAAAGATGCAATTGTGCACCAGCATCATCGGAAATAGAGCGAATTGGGTTGCAAAGTCGTGGAAAACATTGGAAAGCAAACATGCGTTAGAAAACAAACTAAAGAGTGTTGAAAACACTGTGGGAACTATTTGTCTACCGCGAATTTTTGCACGGGGAAAGAATGTGATTTGCAGTATGGGAGCAGAGAACATCAACGATATTGCGAAAAATTTAGCGATATGAACGCATGCCTAAACGGAGAAAAACTGTTGCGCAGTTGAAGTTCATTTTCCGTGTTTACCCCAGCCCGGATTATATCCATGGTACTCGCCAGGTCCCTGGCCTTACCAGTGGCTGGCCTTACCAGTGGATCCCAATAGCGTTGTCTTATGACTGTAAAACCTTTGACGTGGATACACCTTTACCTTACTCGCCAGGTAGTACAACGGATATTACGCCGGATATTCCCTTTCCGATAGAAGTTTAACATTCAAAACAATGCATCACAATTTTTTTGGAATTGGGAGCCCGGGGTTCTCATGTTTTGCACGTTCGCTCGCCGATTAGAGGCAACGAAATGCGAAAAAAGGAATTATTTTCATTTGGACATCATGTCACTCGTGTTATCCTTTTGATTCTATCAAATGATTTACCACAGGTATCGCGAGAGAACGAAGCAATGCTGGAACAACTTGCAAAAAGTTTGCGTGATTCCGACCATACTAAAGTTTTATAATGCACTAAGGAACATATTTCGAAAAATATAGGCAATTTGTCCCGGGGCCGGCATTTAGGAATTTTCCGGTTCCGGCCCCGGCTATACCGCATCTTATCTCCCAGATGAGCTAGAGACTTCCGGTTTGGCCCAAAAAACGCGGAAAATAATTATAAAAAACTTTTCAATTTTGACGAAAGCTGTAAGTGAAAAAATAAAATTGCTAAGAATAAAAAATCGAAAAAAATTGAATAAAATAATTTGTTTAGCCGTCATCCAAATGCGTGCCACAAAAGTTTTCCTGAAAATATGGAAGAACAAGTCCACATACATGTAATAAAAAAAGAAAAACAGGAACTTGATGGGGGTTGTACTCTTCATTTTCGCGGTCAAAGGTTCCGAACTGGGTGTTTTTCACTAAGGTCATCTCTTTCGTTGCCTACCAAATTGCCTATACTTATCGTAACATGGTCAAATATGGGTCAAATATCATTTTTAGTGATTGTTACGAATTTTTATCACCGCAAAACTTGAACAGTCAAAAGTCATATTTTTGACTTTATCACCATGACCCCGGGTTCATGATCTTTTGGGACATGAACCCCGGGTCATGGTCGGAAAATGACTTTCTCACAATCGAGTTCTATAGAGATATAAATGCACTATGAACCATAAAAATGCTATTTAACCCATATTTGACCATGTTACGATAAGTATATGCAATTTGGTAGGCAACGAAAGAGATGACCTTAGTGAAAAAACACCCAGTTCGGAACCTTTGACCGCGGAAATGAAGAGTACAACCCCCATCAAGTTCCTGTTTTTCTTTTTTTATTACATGTATGTGGACTTGTTCTTCCATATTTTCAGGAAAACTTTTGTGGCACGCATTTGGATGACGGCTAAACAAATTATTTTATTCAATTTTTTTCGATTTTTACTCTTAGCAATTTTATTTTTTCACTTACAGCTTTCGTCAAAATTGAAAAATTTTTTATAATAATTTTCCGCGTTTTTTGGGCCAAACCGGAAGTCTCTAGCTCATCTGGGAGATAAGATACGGTATAGCTGGGGCCGGAACCGGAAAATTCCTAAATGCCGGCCCCAGGACAAATTGCCTATATTTTTCGAAATATATTCCTTAGTGCATTATAAACCTATAGTATGGTCGGAATCACTCAAACTTTTTGCAAGTTGTTCCTAAAGGGGCTGATTTTGCTTCATTCTCTCGCGATACCCATGTTACGCGTAAGTTGAACACATTATTTGAACTAAATCGTTGAAACTTAGAGATATGGGGTGAAAAATCAATGGCAACTTATACAATACCAATCACAACAACAGGCAGCGTATTATCAAAACAGTATATCATAAGTGGGGTGTGTCTTAGTGGCAAGGAAGGTAAATTTTGTCATAGGATCACATCAGCAGCGTCTACATCAACGTGACGATGGCCACTCCGATCATGCACCCAACGAGGGCGATCACATTACTCGCCAGGGACAGCATACTGCCAGCCTTCTCTCGGAGAGAAGCATCGACGCTCCTGGAAAACCTTGTTGGAAATCCATAAAAAAGGCTCATAAACATAGTGCAAAAGAATCGAGACGCAACGAATGTTATTCTAGAAGTAAAAACACTCTTGCATTTGAAAATTCGAAGCGAGACAAAGAAACAGACTGGATGGCTTTCACGTAAGCGTGCGTGTAGCAGAATCCGAAGGAGAGCCCGAGCGTCATGATGAGCGACGTGAAGACGGCGTCGTTTCTGCGAACGGGCAATGTTAAAGAAGTAGTGAACTCAATATTTTCGGGGCCTATCTGACGTCATAGGTCGATAGTTTCCGTAAACCACATTCCGAATTTGAATATTAGAACTCTCTAGCTCAACTTTGAACTGAGTTACACGCGCGCAAAGTTTCTACAGGGCACAGGCAAAATCAAGATGCGCGGTGCAAAGAGAAGGGGTCTAGGTCAAGACGCAGAGGAGATGGGAAGAGACGGGAGAGGAGCGAAAAACTCTCGCGTCTGTTATTCTCACCCTCTTCCTTACTCCCATCGTACACAGTATTTGAACTAAACACAGTATTTGAACTAAATGAACACAGTATTTGAACTAAATCGTTGAAACTTAGAGATTTGAACTGACCCTGATTGCACAGGGGAACTGGTTCCCTGAAATTGGAATTTACGCCTTCTTTAAAGGGGATATCAATATCTACTCGTCAACGGCAAAAGGCGAGTCCTTACCCCCAGCCCCACAACCTGTGCGGATTAATATTATTATTATTGTTATGTCAACAATAGGCATCAATTCTGGCTCAAATATGAACTGAGATATTTTAGAGATTCATTTCTGTTAGGCTTTCAGTATTATTGCTCCATTTGCGGGACCACTTGCCGTATCAATGTGGGCGAATTGTGTCGCGGTTGCACGTCGCAGACTGCAATCAGCGGCAGCAGGAGCAGCCGGGCGATCGAGAGGTTCTGCAGCGTCCGGCGAGACTGAAAGGGAGCTTGATGAGAGACGATGACAATGGCTAGAAGCATGAGTGTAAGCTATCATAAATACACTGGGGAAACTGTTCTTCCTGTTAAAATCTCGTCAGAATATTGTTTGTATGGTTTTGGGAATGTCAAATTCCTTCAAGCAATGTCGAGAATGTGAAACGTACAACGCTGATTCGCATCGCGAATATCCTTCCTAGACCATCGGCGAAGCCGTAGAGGAGAAAGCAGCAAATCGATGAAAAGTAGGCTGAACAAGATGGCATTTTGATCATTGTAGCTAGTTTCATTCATGGAATTTGAGGACAATATGATGTGCGATTCACCAACAGCTTCAACATGAGATCTCACCTCTCCATGTCGAGTTTGCGGTGTGCGGTCGCACTTGCGACGCTAGGGCGGGGAAAGCCGAGCACGACACGAGGATGATGAACATTGTGCACGCCATGTCCACGCCGCTCTGCAAGCAACGGAAATTGTCTCGTCTCCCACCTTAAAGAAGGCGTAAACCCAATATTTTCGAGGGATATCTGACGTCATAGGTCGATAGCTTCCGTTAACCACATTCCGAATTTGAAAGTTAGAACTCTCTAGCTCAACTTTGAACCAAGTTACACGCGCGCAAAGTTTCTACAGGGCACAGACAAAATCAAGATGCGCGGTGTAAAGGGAAGGGGTCTAGGTCAAGACGCAGAGAAGATGGGAAGAGACAGGAGAGGAGCGAAAAACTCTCGCGTCTGTCACTCTCACCCTCCTACAGTACTTTCCCCTGATTGCACAGGGAAGTGCTTCCCCGAATTTGGAGTTTACGCCTTCTTTAAGTTGCGAATCGTGAATATCAAATGAACATATTTTTGTATAAAACTGCTTGTCCCACCTGCTTCATGATCGTTGCCCAGCCGCCGAAGAGCGATGTTGGGTTCGTCGTTTGCGAGGTTGCTGAATCTTAAAAAAGTCCACTGAGAAGCAATGAAGAATGCAATGAGGAATGGTTATTCTATCTCTTTGCAGAATTGGATCTTTGTAACCAGATATATGCCTACCGTCTAGCAGCTGGCCTTACCAGTGGGTCCCACCTAGCGTTGTCTTATGACGTAAAATCGCTTGACGCGTGGATACACCTTTACCTTCTTTTTTTTTAAACCTTTACCTACCGTCACGTCTTCGCGTATTCCCCTCCGCATCAACGCTCTCCTCCTCCTCATCGTCATCATCATCATCATTGTCGTGCACGATCGGATCGCTGTCCCTGAAGCAACTCTCGATTAGGGTTGATCGTTCGGCTTTCGGAACGGCGCCGAACAATACAATCAATTATCTCCACTTTTCCGGAACGAGAGTCGAACAAAGGAATTTTCTTTGTTCAGATCTACTCTCGTTTCGCATTGGCCATTGTTCTTTTTTAATCCGTTCCGGAATGAGACGACAATTGAATTAAAAGTTCGGATTTTCCGGAATTCGTCCCGTTTCGTCAACCATAATCTCGATGGTCTGATCTGACCCTCATCTTGATCCAGGATCCCCTCAACACAAAACTAAATTACACGATTCTCACATTTCGACGCTTTCCTTGTCCTGGCTGGAATTGACGAGGTACAAGTAGCAAAAGACTGAGATGATTGTCCACACAAAGGCAATGCCTGTGAAATACAAATCTTATAGTATAGCAGGCCACGTACGCCTTTCGTAATGATCTGAAGAAAATCTGCCCCGCTCTCTTTATGATATGGAATATTGAGAAATTTCGGCGATGCAACAGCATTCAACTTGCGTGCAATTCGTCCTCACCAAAGTAGATTCTTCCATTGAGGACGGCGTTGTCTGTCGCTGCTTGGCAGCCGATGGAGAGGAGCGAAGTGCCCATGCCAGCAACTGCACTTGCGATCATCACCACTCGGACCTGAAGGAGAAATTACGTATTAGTAAGAATATTGGTTTAAAATTGAAGAAGAATAGAGAAACTGCTAACTTATGCAAAGGAAAGACGAAGACTTCCTAGAATAATGCGGTTGGATGTTTCGGTCCATTGGGTCGTGGACACCCAACCGCTTCACGAAGGGTGGAAGGGCCTCACGAAATATATGTTCGCTCGCACAAATCAACATCAGGAATCAGTAAATCGTCTATGCATCGTCTGCATTCGTAGATTGCTCACTCCGTAGTTACACTCGATTTTCTCAGGATTAATCATAGCGTAACGTTCGATCTTTCAAAAATAACAGTGCAAAAATATGCGATTCTGCTCACGTAAGATGCTGAATAGGCAGCGGCCAGTCCCTGAATGCCGGCTCCGATCAATCCCGATGACGCGAATGACGAGATGGAGGAGAAGAGCATCGTCGACCAGAAAAAGTACTCCTGGTCTGAAATTAAATCACTAGTATTCGTCTAATAGGCGGGATGGCTGAGTGGTGTAAGGTGCCGCTCGCCATTCGAAGGGTACCGAGCTCAATCCCATAACACAGCTCTTCTGAGAGAATGTATGAACTGGGGAACCCCCCCTTGACAAACTGTTCAAAGTGCTTCGATTTGGCTCAAATTTTCAGGGTTGATGCATCCATGGACTGGTAATGTTCGGCTAACTTGGTTAGGTCGTAAACTCATTTGCGCTCGAAAACCGGCTGCGGAGCTGTCGGATTTTCGAAAAATCATAACTTCCTTCAAAGTTGAGATAGCACCTTTTTGAAAAGCGGAAAATAATCGTCATGAAGAGACAAACAAACTTACTTCTGATCGCAAAAAGAAGGAGACGGTAATATACCCTTATCAGCTCACCCTTATCAGTGTCAATGAACGTGTAGAGCAGCGTGGGCACGAGTGAGAGCAGGACGATCGCGTGCCCAACCAGCACACGGAAGCTGTTGGACACTCTGAAAATCACAAATGTCAACGGTTGCTACCACTGAGGAATGATTCGAGCGCGGCCGCAAATCGTTGCTTTGCGCTTCATCCATTTGTGCTCAAAGCGTGTGGAAAAATATGAGGCCGTTCGCGTAAGGTTCAACAAGGCTCAACGGGGGTCTGGAACAGGTCAAAAATCGAAATCGCTCCTAATTTTCCCCTAGGGATAACTTTTAATTCTAAAACGCCGGTGAACTCAGTTTATATATGAGGCTGTTCGCCTAAGGTTCAACAAGCCTCCACAGGGGTCGAGAGCAGGTAAAAAATCGAAAACTCCAAAAAGTTGGCCCTAGAGGTTATTTTTGACCCTCTACACGCTGGTGCACTCGATTTCGCAATATGTCCCCTCCCCGCTCCAGGAGGGGCACCCCCCATTTTGGCCCAAAATCGCGTTTTTCGCTTATACTTCCTCGGAAAGTCGTCAAAAATGGGTGAAATCTCATGTATACGACCAGAATTTCGAGCTCTATCTCGTGGTTATGCTGAACTTTCATGATCTGTATTCGTTCTCGAGAAAAAGTCGATTTTTGAACCGAGACTTAGGGCGAGGAAACCCGTTTAAAGTAGAAAGAGGAGATTCTCCTGATCATTTTGGTATATTGGACTTGGGGATATATCTGACATACGGGTGTTTTTTGGGGGGTGGAGCGAAACGGGGACACAAAATTTTTTCGCAAATATCCCCGTGTTTGTGCTCATTTTGAAGAGCTCGTTAAACTGATCATTTTTTGTGTTGGACTTTTTCATGAAAATGTTTCCTTAGGAAGTTACAGCTATCGAAAAAGTGATTATCGGACATCTCGCAAAAACGGCGGATTTGAGCGATTGTATTTTCCGAAGGAATCATTTTCATGAAAAAGTCCAACACAAAAAATGATCAGTTTAACGAGCTCTTCAAAATGAGCACAAACACGGGGATATTTGCGAAAAAATTTTGTGTCCCCGTTTCGCTCCACCCCCCAAAAAACAACCCGTATGTCAGATATATCCCCAAGTCCAATATACCAAAATGATCAGGAGAATCTCCTCTTTCTACTCTAGACGGGTTTGCTCGCCCTAAGTCTCGGTTCAAAAATCGACTTTTTCTCGAGAACGAATACAGATCATGACAATTCAGCATAACCACGAGATAGAGCTCGAAATTCTGGTCGTATACATGAGATTTCACCCATTTTTGACGACTTTCCGAGGAAGTATAAGCGAAAAACGCGATTTGGGCCAAAATGGGGGGGTGCCCCTCCTGGAGCGGGGAGGGGACATATTGCGAAATCGAGTGCACCAGCGTGTAGAGGGTCAAAAATAACCCCTAGGGCCAACTTTTTGGAGTTTTCGATTTTTTACCTGTTCCCGGCCTTTGTTGAACCTAAGGCAAACAGCCTCATATAGCTGTAGCTCACCTATGCGTTGCCATCGTATTCACCAGCGCGCCGAGAATACACGTGATCCCGCTGGTCACCGTGAACCAACCCTCGTACGTTCTCTGCAGCTCGGTCGCAGGCTCGGTCTCTAGACGAGCAGATATAGATACATCGTATGTGACTTTGACTAACTACTGCTCTCTTATGCTTCAGATTTGCTACCGAAAAGACTTTTTTGACTGCCTTTTTTGACTGCCTAAGAAAAACATCGCTTTTCTTTTTTTTGACCACCTAAGAAAGCGAGTCTATCAGTAATTTAATGTTTGCTCCCATAAAAACTCACCCGTCCTCGAATGATTCCTGCTTCCAGAAACGACCTCCAACAGATCGGCATCCATCATATTCAGTCCAGTTTCGTTTGCGTTTCGCAGTTTGTAGTAAAAGTACTGCAAGAACGACTTCAATAGGTTTCGATCAGTTCTGAATATATTTCAAGAGTTTTGTCTCGACTCGCGATTGATTGAGCTAGAAGTCCGGAACTGACCTCATGAGCGTTCATGAACAGATTGTACGGTATGAGCGAGGTCATCGTTACAATTGCGAGCGCTGCTGCAGTCGACTGTCGAAACATGTTGGTCATTCTGGAAAAAACATGTCTCAAAACGCGTATTTCCCTATTTGCGACGATCTCCTTTGACGCCTGTTTGAGAAAATTCGTATGTACGAGTACTGTTTGCGTTTGATAGTCATTCGCCCCCAATCTAGCCGTTCTGTCTGTGCGAAAACAGCCGATAGGAAGAGGAGGAGAAATGGGTAGGGGGCGAGGGGAAGCGAAAGGATGCTAAGATCAAAGGTGGATGTGCACACTGGATGGAGCGCTCACCCCGGGCAATCGATTGGCGAGGAACGCGCTGTGCTAGCTGGCTTGCTTTGCTGTTTGAACCGAGATATGCGCAAGTTGTATAGAGGGAGAAATTTTCCACGATTCAAAGTCTGAAACGGCAAATCACGAAATTTGAAAGTAATCTAACGCAATAACGCTTGAGGAAGAGTCGCAAGGGAACGTGACACAAGAAATCCGGCTAGTCCAGCTGAGATAGAGAGAGAGATGAGAGAGGGAATCAAGGGTGAGAGCGAAAGTGACCGGGGAAGGAACCATTACGTATGTGTTTGTGCTTTGTAGCGCGTAATCTCAAGTCGCGCGACGGTTCCCTGTGCGCGGGTGCATGATAACACTAATAGCCATACCTATTTTTCACCATTAACCAGGCGGATGGTATGATTATGCTAGTGAATGTGACCTCGGCACTACCCTGACAGCCGCTCATCGCGGGGGTCACGCTATGAGACAGATGGTGGTAGGCTTTCGCAGTGCTCTTGGTAGGCGGAAGACAGACTAGTGGGGCCGAAAAGGTCACGGGTTTGCCATACACTATTACTTTCGCTAGTATATTCCACGTCTCTCCCTGGAATAGTCTTTACTTCTCGCTTATCAAGTTATGACTAGAGATGGGAAAGGAAGAGGGAAGAGTCGCGAATGTATGCAAAGTGAGCCGCGCTCTTCCACAAGAGCGAGAGAGAATGGCCACTCTTCCACAAGAGTGAGAGCTCTTCCACAAGAGTGATTCACAAAATGAGAAAGGGCTAATTCCCCTATGGTTTTAGCGCTTCGTAGCCAAGAGAAAAGTTGTAGATAAACATCTGCCCGATAGATTAATGCCACAAATGAGATGATATGATCCAAACCAAGAGCGGCGTGGTCGATTGCGGCTTGGTATCCGTTAGGATCTTCATGAGATTGATATTATATAACCATGAAGAGTTATTTTACTTACTTTACTTAGTTTACAACTGTTCTCTCTATCGCCACACTCAAAAGACGCTGAGAGCTCGCCCGAACCAGGTTTGGAAGGAATCATGCTCACAGCACACATGACGAGGCAAATCTATTGAAATCCTATTGTATGTTGGCTAGATTCCACTCTAAAACGACAATTTTGTACATTTATTACAAACTACATAGAAAAATGATCAGAAATCAGCTGGAAATGCTGGTTCTTCGAATCAACTCTTCCACAAGACCCCTCACTCTTCCACAAGAGTTAATCCCTTCCCCCTCCTCTTCCTTTCCCTCTCATTCCTCGTCGCGCGTCGCGGTTTCTCTTCCTTTTGCTCTTCCTTTCCCATCTCTAGTTATGACTATCTAATTCGATATATCTGTACGGATATCGTTCCCCCCCCAGATGAGACATATCTCTACTGATATTGTAGTTTTGTAATTTGTGAAATCATCCTCTGCTGATTCAATGTTTTACTCGTATTCCAAACTCATATTTCGTTAGCATAACATTGGAAGATAAAAAGAAGGTGAACAATCTAAGGTCCATGTGTTATGATCATAGCGTATACACGTAACATAAATACGAAAGGCACGTGAATTGTAATGATGGCCTAAGGCGTGATCGGGATAATGTAAGCACAAGTGATATTTCAATTGGTGAACTCAGCGACATCTGCGTTTGCAATAGAAATGTGGCTGTAGGAATGTTGAAATCATTCTTCATTCTGACGTGTTCTATTATCAAGAGAGAGAACGTAGGGGATCAATAATGGCTGTCCATATATTAATCTTCTACATCAACGTAACGATCGCCACTCCGATCATGCTGCCAACCAACGCGATCGAATTGCACGCCAAGGATAGCATACTGCCGGCCTTCTCACGGAGGGAAGAGTCCACGCTCCTGCAAAAAGTGGTCTTCTTCTGATTCGTGAACTTGGCGTTCCTCATACGATAAAATGAGCTAGGATCGAATAAACCACAAATACACGAAAACACGATATGTGAGTATGGAATGAAACCCACTGGATTGCCTTCACGTAGGCGTGCGTGAAGCAGAATCCGAAGGAAAGTCCGAGGGTCATAATGAGCGAAACGAAGACTGCATCGTTACTGCAAGGAAGGGCAGGTTATACAAAGATGGAAGGGATTTGGCGGGTTGCGGTATCTAGTCAGCTAAGCAAATCAATGACTAACAAATTTTACGTTACCCCGTGTAATCATTTTTTTTCACAATCGACATGCAAAAATAGCTTTTGCTTACAAGAAAAGCTTGCAACCAATTTTTTTCGCAATAAACACACAAGAATTGCTTTCATGTTTAAAACATGAATGTTGTGCTCGTCCCATTTTCGAAACCTACTATATCAGCGTGGGCGAGTGGCGTCTTGGTTGCACGTCACAAACCGCTATCAGCGGTAGAAGGAGTAGTCGAGCAAGAGAGAGGTTCTGCAGCGTCCGCCGGGACTAGAAGAAAAAAACATGATGGATCATGATGGAGATAGGCCATAAGTTTAAATGGGGTTTGTAACTCCCCTCTCTCTCTGGAAAAATAACCAGAGCATGTAACATGCAATGGAATGGCAAAATACATCGGTTCAATCTGCGTTGAAGTTGTTCCATAAGAGGAAAATCTAATCTCTCACAATATCAACCAAAATGTAAAACGTACAATGCTGATTCGCATGGCGAATATCCTTCCCATCCCATCGGCGAATCCATACAGGAGAAAGCAGCAGATTGAGATGAAATAGGCTGAAGAAGATATGGTTAATGGATCGGACGCCAACTCTCGTGATAACTTCCTGAATCTTTACAATGAGAACAAGAATCCGATTTGAACGATCTATTCACGAATTGTTATTTTGTTAGAGTTTTGTTGCAAAGTTAGAACCAAGGTTGTAACCGCATAAAAGATAAGAGTATTTAATGAGAGATTTGCTCGTTTTTATCTGTTTGTGTTCGACGGTATGGCCGGATGGGCCGGAAATCGCATAACGAATTTCGGATCCCTAGTGCTCGCCTTTCCAGGTCGCATTTCCGGTATGCGGACGCACTTGCGACGCGAGGGCAGGGAAGGCGGAGCAGGACACCATAATGACGAACATCATGCACGCCATGTCAACCCAACCCTGCAATTGATGGGCTTTAGGCTTCCCTCCTGGTCTGCCTCCTTCATCCAGCGCTGTTAGTATCACAGCGAAGCAACAAGGACCGTGCCTTGTGGTACAATATGTTACCATGCGATTTGTACGCTTCTATTTGCGCCTAATCCCCTGTTCATAATCTCCACTCTTGAAATATCAACAACGCGTCAAGATACGAGATAATGTGCGAAATGAAGAAGCGGCGTCTCTAAGTTCGATCTTTACTGACCTGTTTCACAATCTTCGTCCAACCGCCAAGGAGCGACGAGTGTGTTGCTTGCGATTCTGCCGTTTCTAAACACACATGTCGTATTGACAAATACAATGAGGAATGGCAGTGCCATGTCAGCAATGAAGAAAAAATAGTACTTATGTGCAACGAAGAAGGATGCAACCGCTGGCCAAATATTCCCGTCGAGCTCTTGTGCATATTCCTGGAAATCAATGTTATCTTCATCTTCATGATTATTGTCTTCGACAATTGGATCGCTGTCCCTTGTCCAATCTATGGTCACCAACATAGAAAAGGTATAAACAAATTCTAAGGTGATTGTGTCGAAATCCACTGAATTGGGGAAAAGCGCTTGATGAGCGGTATCTATCAGAGCTGTGCGGCATGGGCCGAAATATGTCGAAAAATATTTCGGCATATTCCGGTATGCCATATGCCGAAAATATCGTCATGCCGCACAGCCCATCTGGGATAGCAAATAATGAAATCGGAAGATGGTATTACTCTGACATTTCGACGCACTCCTTCTCCTGTGGGGCCGAGATCAGGAACAGGTAGCAGAAGACGGAGACGATTGTCCAGACGAAGGCGAGTCCTGCAGCAATCTGTTCTTAGTTTTCATTCAACTACCCGTGTTTTCATTCAACTAAGATATCTCACATGTACTATCTCAATCTGTTGTTCATAGTAACGCCAACTTGCGGCTACTCCCACGTCTCATCTCCGAGCTGTATAGATCTCAACTATTCCGTAACAAGCGTCAATTCACTGTAGTACTACAACATCCCACAGGCACAGCCGACGTTTCGGCGTCCTCACCAAAGTAAATTCTCCCATTAAGGATGGCGTTGTCCGTCGCGGCCTGGCAGCCGATGGAGAGCAGAGAAGTGCCCATGCCAGCGGCAGCATTGGCAATCATAACCACTCGCACCTGCAGAAAGGTAAACTTGTTTCCACAATCAAGGCGATTTTATAGTTATCATAAGGCAACCCCGCCTGGTGCTGTACACGGCTAAAGCCAGGTACGAATATGAAGAAGGATCCTTTCGTCGAACTCAATTCCGAGTTGCATGTGAAATAATCAGTTTTTGTTTACCTCCTAGTTGATTACTCCCCCAACGCTGCTTAGGATATGGCTGAAGCTCATTTCAACTTATATTTCATGATCGCTCAAGTATTTGTTATGGTGCACGGTTGTTTTTCAGTGGGCATTTCCGGTGCATGATTGAGACAAATTCTGGCCTTACCAGTGGGTCCCACCTAGCGTTGTCTTACGACGTAAAATCGCTTGACGTGGATACACCTTTATTGAGACAAATGGCCTCACGTATGATGATGAATATGCAGCGGCCAGTCCCTGGATGCCCGCCCCGATGAGTCCCTGAGACGCGAAGGACGAGATGGAGGAGAAGAGCATCGTGAACCAAAAGAAGCCGACTTGGTCTGGAACATGTAATCGTAAATGTCTCCCTGTAATCAAGCTTACAAAGTGCCTGCTAAAGGTCAAACCAGTGGGACTAGAATTGTCATCGGTCATCGGATGTGTTTTTTTCTGCTCCATTTCTTTGTAGACGGCCTCTGTTACTCCCTTACCCATTTCAGCGTTCGTGGTGCTACTCCTTACTCTTCAATGAACTTCCTAGTGAAATAATACTATTCCATCATCAACTCCATCGTCGCCCTTACTAGAGTGCGCGATGCGGACTCTCACCGCCCATCCGGTCGGGAGTGTGTGTGAAATGGAGAGACGGGCGCACTTTACGCCACTTACCCTGATCAGTGTCGATGAAAGTGTAGAACAGGGTGGGCATCAGTGACACCAGGACGATCCCATGTCCGACCATGACGCGAAAGCTGTTCGATAGCCTGCAAACACGTTAGTGTTGCTTCTACAATCAAAACGGCATATTACGGCCGTACCGGCGGATCTCGCTATCGAACGACGGTAAAATTGATTGACATTGTATCTTTTCAATCTTTTCATAATCCAAAGACCTCATAATGGTTGTATGCATCCCCGTTGCTTCATCGGTGCTATCATGTATTACGCTTTGACAGTGATCACGAGTCGGTCACACGCCGGAAAGGGCGAGGCGAAGTATAAACGAAACTTGGTTTTGAAGATGAAAAATATAATGAAAAAGAAGAAAAAGATAAGAGACTAGGCATGAAAGACCTAAAGAAATGTGTTTGGATGTTTCGCTCCATTGGGTCGCAGGCAGCCAACCACGAAGGGTGGATCTCGTCAGTACGACGTCCTTCACAGCCAATCTCCTACCCTAATAGTTCAATGAAGGCCGTGTTTCAGAAACATGGAGTATAAAAAAGCAGAAACTCGCCTGTGCGTTGCCACTGTATTCACGAGTGCTCCCAGAATACACGTAATCCCGCTCGTGACAGTGAACCAACCCTCGTATGTGCGCTGCAGTTCCGTCGTAGGTCCGCTGTCTGGAAGTTAACGTGGAAATCGCTTGACTTCGCTCACACACGGTGACTTTCTCCTAGCTTCACAAAAAAGACATGAGCACTAGAAGGGTTTCAAAAATAATTCATAAGATTTATTATCATCAGCTCATCTATCGTGAGTATATTTTCCGTTCCACTCGTTGTTGACCTTTGACTACCGTTCGAGGGGCGGAGTTAGGAAGAGGCCGGGAGGAGACGAGTGATCTACCTGCTCTGTTTCCCCCTACTTCTTCCCTTCCTCTCTCTCCCAGACAATCAATACGCTAACCAGCACATTGAGTTTGCTGAGCATTTGAAACACACGATACCCTTCCCGTGCTCTACTGGTTTCGCTAACCAGACATCAGAGCCGATGTTCAATGTTAGCGTTGACACTAATCATCTATGACTGAGCATGCTGACCATTAGAGTGCGCAATACGGGTCGCCGTCTCTTCATTTCACATACTCTCTCGTCACTCTGACCGGTCGAGAGAGTGTGTGAGATGAAGAGACGGCGACCCGAATTGCGCCCTCTACTGACCATGGATCCCGTCAGCCGCAGAGATTGCCTCCAGAAGATCGCCATCCGCAATCGTTATATTTAGTGCAGTTGTGTGTCGTAGTTTGTAGTAGAAGTACTGCAATGAACATTTGAAATCGCATTCTAAAGGATTTTCTGTGCATTTTGATCAAGCGTTTTCTTATCTTGAATTTTCCTGAGACGAAAATTACTGTCCTACTCAGGTCTGTTTGAAAATTTCCCGAACACATCTTAATGCTCTCTTATGAGTTAGGCAAAGCTAGAGCACACAATATATGGTTGGGTGTCTACGACCCAATAGACCGAAACACCCAACCGCATTTCTTTAGGAAGTCTTTATTATCTAGTCTCTTCCTAGCAGTTTCTCTAATCTTTTCGTCTCATAAATCATGTTTGATTTTAATAAGGAGCTCGGGATTTGTCCGCTCCTTGTCCTAATTGACCCTGTCTGGTGGAAGGTTGAGCGAGGTAGCGAAAACAAAGGAACAATTATTGGTGGCCAGACTGACCTGATGGGCGTTCATGAACAGGTTGTACGGTATGATGGCGGTCATCGTGACGACGGCCAGTGCGGCCGCGGTCGACGGTCGAAACGCGTTGCACATCCTGAAAATCACTCAAAGGTAAAGGTGTATCCACGTCATCAAGCGATTTCACGTCGTAAGACAACGCTAGGTGGGACCCGCTGGTAAGGCCAGCTGTCATCCTGCCAATCACTCCTATAATATATGATTACTTATCCGCACTAGTGGTACAGTTGTGAGGGGGGGGGAGGTGGAAAGTGGAATCTATGCTTATCGAAAATGCTTATCGAAAATTGCCGTAAGAATAGGGAAAAGTATCCTGCGTGAACAACGCTACGAAAGTGGCGTAGAATTAGAACGATCGGAACGGAACTTTTATCTACTTGCTGTGCGACAACGTGAAAATGGTACCACTGTCTCTTCATTTCACACTCGCTCTCTCGTTGACCGAGCGGGCGAGGGAGTGTGCGAAATGAAGAGACGGCGGTATCAGCTTCTCGAGCTCTACTCCTCGGTGAGCAAGCAAGCGAAGTGACGGTGACCCGCATTGCGCACTCTTCTATCGCAAAGAACACATTTCCCACTCTTGGATCGTTATTGCTTTACGCGACTTATCACGCTGCGCAGTGGTGTACTCGATACGTCTTGACGATGAGAGAAAAGGATCTAAAACCTTTAGCGCATCTAAAGTAGCAAGCGATCTTCACTTTGGACCAATCTAATCCCTTTCATTCCAATTTCGCCATTTGCATGAAGAGATGCCAAAAGCTGCGCGAAAAGAGATCGTTTGACAGCTGCTGTTTACGCGGATGTGTTACTTAGCGGGAAAACAGCGATTTCTAAAGAGGTGAGAGTGAAGGGGCAGAAAGATCAAAGGTGGTTGCGCACTGGATAGAACGAGCGCGAGTGAGCTATTGATTGGGGGGGGAACACTCGGGTCGCAGGGTTAACGAGTGATCTCTAGGTAGAAGAAATAATCACGAAATAGAGGTGAGACAGTTGATAAGAGTTGCCTTCGAATATACCTCTTATCAACTAAAATCAACTGTGTAAAGTGGCAACTCGTGATCAGCGAGTAGCTACGAAGAACATTGAACGGTAAGCGAACATGTCACAAGAGATCCAGCCGAGTAAGAGATGAGACGAGATGAAATAGATCAACGGTGCGAGCGAACGTGACCATGGAAGATATCATTGCGTAATGGAGTTCGAAGTACGGGTAATCGTCTCTTCATTTCATGTGCTCTCTCGCCGGTCAGAGTGACGAGAGAGTATGTGAAATTATGAGACCATTACTCGTATTTCGAACTCTATTGCGTATTGTTTGTTGCGAGTAATCTAATCTCGAGCACGTCGTCTGCACACGGGCACTTGCCATGACAACAATGATAGACCATAACTATTCTTTCGTCGAGAACACGCATCAGTGATATTAACGGCAATGGTGAAACTATGTGCTCTAGCGTGTCACCTAGGGTTGAACCGACAACCACTCCAATGGCATACGCTACAGGCAACTAGAGGGACCGAGATGGTCGCGAGCGAGCGATTGATTAGGGAGGAACGCCCAAGTCGCAGAGTTTGCCCGCAATGTCTCGGATGGTGGATACGCACAAAGTCGATAAGACGAATTGAAATTGAGTAACGGAACAACTCGCGATAGCGAATATCTTCGAAGATCGCTCAGCGGAAAGAAGCGGGGAGGATGTTTTTGTGCGATTGACCTAGGGTTAGAGTGTCGAAAACAAACAATTTCCAAATATTCGAAAATAATTCTCTGCTCTCCTCATTCTGAGTAGCTTCTCATCAAAAATGCGGTTCATTTACCTGTTAACCAAATATTTGGAAATTTGTTTTCGACACTCAACCTAGGGTAGGACCAACAACCACCCCAATTGCACTCGCTAGCTGAGATCGGCGGACCGAGATGGTCGCGTGCTAGTCAGTGGCTGATACGCTTTTCTTTTTCTCGTCATCTCTTCGAGTTGCCGTTTTTTATAGTTGATCAATGTACGTGATCTATTGGCTCAGCCCATCGCTCCTCCGCTCTAGCTTTAGACACACGGTCATCGCAAATACTCTATTCATAACGCTACTTGAATGTCTTCTAGCGAAAGTAAGAAGGCAACGCAAATTCTGTATGAGCTAGGCCAATCTACTCCTTCGTAGTCATTATGACAGCAGTAGGCATGTGAAGGCAATAGTGACAATAATTTATTTAAGAAGAGACTCGCGGGCGAAAAAGAAAAGGCGGGGTGAATTTCGCCGGTTCAGCCCATCTCTCCGTCGATGTCGTCGTTGCAGTCTCCTGCGAGACGTGCCTGCATATCCTGCGAGACGATGTATACGGCAGACGAAGTCGTCTTCCCACTCTTCAATCCGAGTATTCAAAGGACGCCCTCTCTAGAAAGAGAGTTGATTAACGACTTCTCATGGAGCTCCACACCTTTCCGATGTGATACATACCGCGCTCTTTTCCTTACCGCGCTCTCAATGTATGAGTGTGCCACGGTTCCGTAGGTTGAATTGACGCGGAGCGTTTTTAAAGGAAAAAAAATTAAAATCCAATTAAGATCCAAATTGTCATGCTTCTGCTCAGATTTGACACAATTTCCTCGACTTCCTCTCTCGTTATTGGAAACTTCAAGAGACGAAACGAATCTTAAAAGTGCTTCTTATGTTTGAGCTCTAAATGTCTGCGAAGAACTCAACGCAAGAATTCCCAAGAAGATATCATTCTGCTGCTTGAGCACAACATCTGCGCAGGAAGTTTGATGAGGGTTGTCCGATGTCATCACTTTGTCTCCCGGCAAACCAATATAATTTTACTTTGGAGAAAGAGCTTAGAATGACACAGGAAGTCCAGCTGAGTAAGAGCGAGATGAGAAAGAGAAGGATGAGAGGGACAGCGACCGTGGAAGGGACAATTACGTGTGTTTGTGCTTTGTAGCCGGTGAGTACGGTTCGATCGCTTCGAAGAACCCGACAGTGAGTAGTTTCTTCGCGTAATATTTATTCGTTTATTTTTGAACGAGATCAGTCAATTTTGCGAGTCGACAGATTAATTTTAGCTACTGTGCTTTGCATCGTGTCCAACTACTTGGTTGAATGCATTTTTGCATACCACCGTATCGTGAGCAGTCAATTTAGACACTGTTATATCTGCGAGGTGGTGGATTTCCAAACCACTTTGCTACAATGAAGAGAATTCGAGCCTGCTGAAAACTAATAATTATGGGTGCATTATCTGCTCTGTCATTTCGTCCCAAATCTATTACATTTATGTTGTGGTCTGTGTAAGGACACTACTTCCATCACATTTCGAGATAAAAAAAGTACGATGCATGAAGTCTTTAGATACTTTTGCATATTTATTTCAGCACCGAATCAGCTTGTTATCTTTTGGTCATTTGCTACTGACTTAGCTCTTTTGAGGTTTTTCTATTTTCCAAACGGATCAACAACAGACATTGTGAGATGGATTCAATTCGTTGCCTCTCACGCATTCCAACTTTGTTGTAGCAGCTCAAAGTGGGACACAGCGGGATCGACGGGCGGAGCACGATACGCCCTGAATGCACTGATTTGATGTGTTTTTTTGTTGTTTTTGTTTGTCTCGTTTTCTTTTTTTTTCTCGCAACACACACAACCGTCTCATTGTTTCGCACACTTTCACTAGACTCAGGATCGATAATTTTTTCGAGATTTTTTCAAGATTTCACACGAGTCGCCCACCTCTTCTCGACGCTGTACTTGATGATATACGTCAGGATCAGTGGTAAATAGGCCGGGAATGAAACTGATTCCATGAAAAGTTGTCTGGCCATTTCCGTTGGGTTAGGAACCATCTGAATTTCCACTTATCCGAAGAACAACTATGAAATACTAAAGTGCACAATCGCCCACCTTTCTGTGTACCACCACAGCAATCAACGTCACCAACATGATAATAATTTGGGTTAACTCGATTGGAAGAAGGAGAAGGACTATTCGCCGATTTTCAGACAACTGGAAGGCTTTTTTTCGAAATCCATAATTTATCGTATATTTTTCTACCTGGTACGATACGGACAATGACGCAATTGATTGACGGGGACGAAAGAAATTCAAGTAAATATCAACGAGCAATATCAAGAGAGAGACGAGATTCAGTAATCCGACAATTCGCATAAAGCCCTGTTGTAGTCGTTGGATAACAAAATAAGGAAATTACAAACCTCAAAATGCACTTGAGTTCGGGGAATGCTCACTGATAGTAGTGCCACTTCATTCTTCTCGTGAAACAATCGAAAACAATCCGACACTATCATCATGCCGCAGATATAGGAACCACCAATCTGCAAAGCGTTGTTGCAGAACGAGATATGGGGAAAATGTATATTGCATTCATCGCGATTTCTTTCATACTCTCCTTTTCACGTAATTTTTTTTTAAATCCTCTCGGACTCACTACAACTGCCGCGAGGCCGTTCGCGAGCAGCTTGCTCGAAGATCGCTCGAAATGTGCGGGGAAAATTGTAGAGTAGAGTCGCTCGAGGGAAAGCACGAGCATCACGTGCTGAGCTGCGATTATCGTGCAAACGCCAATGCCTCTGCAAAAATAATCTTGACACTCATTTTTTATTGTGATAATTTCGAAAACCTCGTCAGCAATATGTAGCGAAAATCGAGCAGATAACAATCGAAACGAAGCCTGCAATATATTTTTTGTTCAAAAAAGGACAACTTGTTCGCTCACCGAATCAGCTCAGCAAGGTGCACAAAGGCAAATATTGTAGAAATTAGAACATTTAGAGCGAAATAATAGCGGAACAGGGTTTTCGTGTTTTTGTGCACCAAGAATCGAACTCCCTGAACAAAAAAGATGCTTATCTTGGATATTGGAGAGACGTGCACTTACGTATTTCATCCACTGCCTAGTAATCCGAATGGCTCCAATGAGGCAAAGAGTGCCCTTGATGATCGATACGAAGTGATAGTGAAGACTGTGAGAGAGCAAGGCAAAAACACGACACTCGGAAGCATCCATATCAGTGTGTAGATAAAAAGAAGCCGGAGTGGTGTTATGCCAGAAACGGGTTTGTTATCCAAGGCAGGCAACTACATTTGCGCAAGCAGCAAAATAGCTCTGTTCAAAAGGATCGGTTTCAATTTGTATTTCCTTCTTTTCTAAAAAAAGCAGCATAAAAGCAGCACGACGTCGAAGCCAAAAGAAGAAAAGATGATAAAAGAACAGTTCAAGATTTGAACGTGTACAATATAATTATGATATCTAGCAGAAAGAGGAAACCGTCGATCCTACATGATTGCGAAAATGCTGCGCGGTCTTGTGACGACAACACCTACTCTTCAATTAGTCTAAAATTGAATAAGAAATTATCACTTTGTGACTCGTGAGCCACAGTATTCTCTAATCCTTTCCCATTCTTCTTCTTCCATTTCTACTCAGCTTTTGCAGCGCAAATCGCAAAAGAAAATCGCAGATATCGATCAAATTTTCGTTGCCTATTCCACATCTAGCACACGCATCACAACTGATCTCGCCGATTCTAAAATTTTTTTTTAGCATTTACCTGCTTTGATTTTTCCTTCAACGTCGTCCTAGGTCTCCCGGGACAGACAGTTCAGTGCCACCCGTGATTTCAAGGGCACTTATACTTCGTCAAACAATCATTTCATCGCGTTAAAGGAAGTGTCCCACGAATATCTCGATGTGAGATGGTGGGTCGAGCCTACCCGATAACACTTTCGTAACTCCCACGTTTACAATTTTCGTTTGAACTGAGATATGAGCACTTGGCTGCGTTCCAAGTGACCTTGCGCGCGCAGGCAACGAGTGAGAGAGCGTGCGAAGACTCTCACTCCTCACTTTGCATCCTTGCCCGGGCGATTCGTGGGACGCCTTCTTTAAGTGAGATGAGTGGGACGGTCTACAACGGGGTGACCGTGGGCATCGCTACCGTTGGTGCGGCGGCGAACGCGCTTCTCGTATGGTTGATTCTGACCAGGTGAGATAGTAGGCTCGGACCATTTTTCTTACACTTTCTCCAAATTTACCGGGTATTAGAGTTCGAAATACGGGTCGCCATCTCTTCGTTTCGCACACTCTCACATCGGTCAGAGAGGCGACCCGTATTTCGAACTCTACCGGGTAGCGGAGTAAACGCGGCGTCTCCATCTCGCCTATTTCCAGGACGCCTGCCTACATGCGAGCGTATGCGTGTCTGCTGATTTCGTCCGCCTTCGGAGATCTGATCGGACTGCTTGCAATCATCGCGACGCTCCCGAGGTTTTTTGCTTTCCAGTGAATGATTATATCCATAGGTGTCCACGCAGCCGGCGACTTTTTTTGACCACGTACCGGGGTTCATGATCAAAAAGGGGTCGCCGTCAGACCTGGACAGGTATGGGTATGATTATATCGTTAACTTCCCATCGTTCAGGGAAGTCATTCACGAGCGGCTGCTGGTCGTGCAATTTCACGGCATTTGCGCCGCAGTGTCCGCGGAGGCGTGCTGGGCGACATTCGGTCCGGATTTTCGATTGGAATTTGATTGACACCCTTTCAGGAGTGCTGCAATGGATGTTTTCGGCCACTTGCGCGCTTCTCACTGCATCTTTCGCCCTTCGTTTAGCGATTCTCGGCTTTTGCAATGTCGGAAAACTGGTCAATCGAACACTATTTTTGACTAAAACAATACTAGAAGTTTAGGCCGTTTGCGGATTAAGCATGCTCATTGTGGCTGCATTCCTGCCAGTTGCGTTCATGTTCGCGAACGTATTCCGAATCGGGTCACCGCACGCAATGACGCATGCTGTTTCGAGCCGCTTCGCTGAGAACAGCACCCAGCTTGGTACTGAGAATTGTGCAAACTATTAAATTTTAAATTTTTTGTAATCTACTACTTTTCAATTTTCAAATTTGTGTAGTCCAGCAAATTTCAGGCATCATAGACCAGGCAGAAGGGTTCACTGCGTTCACTCTCAATTTCACGATTTTGACCGCGATGATCCTCTTCATAGCGTGCATAGTTCTACGCTTCATAATTCTGCGGAAACTGCGCTCCATTCAAGTAAACAAAAATATCTTTATTTGTGATAAACTGATTTTTTTTTCAGCACAAACTCAGCGCCCAAGCGCGCCAGGGCCACGTTATGCTCATTGGAGTGAGAATGTTGGAAGATCCTTGACAAGAACGGTATTTAGGCTCTGAACATGCAACTGCCGCTTACTGCATTCTACTTTTGCGCGACCCTCATCTACGTGCTGAACTCGACGGGAACACTCACGGGAGACGCGGTCGACTACTGGACGACACCTGTACTCACCTTGAACTCTCGCGATGAACAAATCCCATTTCACTACTAAGCTCCGCCCACTCGACGCGCGCGCGCGACAGCAACGCGTGCTAGATATAGATTTTTCGAGAATGCCCTTGCCTAGACCCTACTCGTTGTCTATAGACCTCAGTTCGAAATACCGACCGACGTCGCATATTTTTGCCGTCATACTTTCATATAAAAAAATGATTCCCCGAAAAATACGTTCAGATTGCGAATCTCCAAAACGTGCTGACTCCCATGGTCAACCTGTGGATCATTC
The DNA here is from genome assembly GCA_911812115.1 of Pristionchus exspectatus. NCBI lineage: Eukaryota > Metazoa > Nematoda > Chromadorea > Rhabditida > Neodiplogasteridae > Pristionchus > Pristionchus exspectatus. Next base: position 5,626,467 of record OU461582.1, read on the forward strand.
GCCCGTATAAGAGGTGTGCTTCTAAACATTTTCTATTATGAACAATTTCACATATTTTTAGAAGCATTCTCGACTTCTTTGGATTTGGAAGAAGAACAGTGAAGACTTCGACAGTGAAGACGGAGTCCTCAGCGTATACAAATGTGACATCGATCGCATGAGCGCACCTGGTTTTGTGTTCTAATCTGCTCTGGTGAATGATAATTGACGCGTTAATAAACAGTCAAGAATTGGGGTTCAACAAAAGGCAAAGGTTTAAAAGAAAAGGTAAAGGTGTATCCACGTTAAGCGATTTTACGTCGTAAGACAACGCTAGGTGGGACCCGCCGGTAAGGTCAGCTGTTAGCTGTTCACCAAAAAGGGCTGAAAATCTGTTGCGAGGGTCTGCTGAGCATGGTTGGTTGCTAGAATACTTCGTTGTTTCGCTTCGCCATTCGCTATGATACAAGATGCAGAATTTATTGGCGCTATTCTTTCTGGAGAGCGCCGAATCGCATACGTTGACAGAGCGGCGTAGACAAATAGAGACAGAAGATATATTTTGCCCGTGATGACTGAGTGTGCATTCAACGATGCTCTGGTTAAGCTGTACAAGTTTATGCGTTATTATGGTCGCTTTCTCAGATGCAGAATCGTTGCCAGTCCGTGCCGATAGTCTTTGATCATGAATACAATGACGACTGCGTCCCAACCAGGAAAGACGGACAGCGCCAATAGGAAGTATTTCACCAAACCAAACACTGAAAAAAATTTGAAGAAAAAATTTTCTCCAATTTTTGAAGTTTTCCTGAGAAAATAGTACCTGTAATGCTCAGAAATGGCGCCATGATTGACACGAAGTAGGGAATGTACACGCATACTAGCGGGACCGACGTCTGAAGTAGGGTTTTTCATTTGCATAACAAGAAAAACAACAATAACAAAACAACATCAACCTATAACCTGGATGCACACAGCTGCCAGCAGCGTGTATTGTATGGTTCTGTGTTTGCTCGAAAGCGTGGCCACTCTCTGGATGTTTCGGTAGGTTAGCGCGGCCAGTGTTGCGGCCACAGAAAAGCTGCCGATAATGATGATTACTGTTAGCAGTACGTCACAGAAAACGAAGGGCTGGAACTTTCCGTCTCGCTGCAACCTAGTTTCTTGTTCTGATTGTTCCAGAGAACCTAAATGCCTACCCAGTGGTCCATCACGATCCATCCATCCCTGATAGTGTCACGGTGCGCAGCAAAGAACGCTGCTTCTATCTCGATTAGGCGTGCGTCACCGGAATCGGTTCGCAACACATGAACCAGAAAGAACCTAGAGTCCACACGAAATGGTGTAAAATGATGACACGAATAACGTAATTCGACCTCATTAACGTTAACCATTATCAAGTTGGCCTTTCTTACCAGAGAATTCCCAAGCTGATTGGATACAGGCTGATGCCAAGGACAAATCGAGGCCGAGCGAAAAGTGCTACTCGTTCTGGGCTTAAATATCAGTATTTCTTTTTGCTCCTCAAGAGACTTTTTTTTTACTAAGCGACGCTCCAGTATCGATAGAGAAAATGAATGTTCATAAGAGAGAATGGCACGGTGAAGCAGGCAAAGTATAGCGATGTTAGCTCCTGCAAAATGAGCAGCAGTTACAGGCAACGTTCAACTCTAATAAAAGTCACGCATTAAAAAACATCGATTCAGCCTGCGAGACAAAACTCTGAAATCTAGAGGGACTAAACTCTCAATTTGGCAGTTTCCTACAAGTTTCGGCGGCTCATGGCAGAGTGATGGAACGGTGCCCGTATTTCAAGCCCAAGCTAGGGTTGGCTTGTCGAGAAATGACTCTCTTCATTCTACGCGCTTTCTCACTTCTCGGATCGGCGAGAGAGTATGCGAAATGAAGAGACCATTCTCGCTAATTTCTCGATAAGCCAACCCTAGCCCAAGCACTTACGATGCTCTGCCAGGGAGCGTAAAGGGCAGCGCCAAGCGTATTCTTGGTGATTATCACGACCTAAAGACAGGCAATCAGAGCGCTTAGAGACCGAGACTCCAACAGGATTGAGAAGGCCATGAATAGTGCATAGATAGATATCGTAAACACCGAAAACGGCCAGCAGATATTTATAATTCCCAAGATACGAACTCGAATAGTTCTTCACTAGGAAAAGCAGTAATCCATTCAAGGCGATTCCTAAAACTGAAATAGCAGAAAATAATATCATATGAGTTCGAAAAAAACTTACAAACATTGAATTTCTCGGCGGAGAAGGAGTAGTAGGATAGCAGTGAATGCATTCTCATGAGAAGATCGAGATAATGAGTCGTGTTCACTGAAATCCCAAGACGGTTCCGCGGTGGTTTTCATGATCATTCTAGTCAAGTAAGAGATCATAAAACACGATTTCAACACACAACGAACTTTAAGAAATGGATAATATTGAATATTATGATAAGCCAAAAGGCAACTAACTGTTTCTCCTGAATTGATTATTTATAGAAGCAATTACGGCATCAGTATTCCTGCTCTGTTTCTTGTTGACATTCGTTGCTCGCACACCATAGTCCAGTTTGCTAACTAGTTGACATATTTGCTATATTTGTTTTCACGTCCGATTTCTGCAAAAATATGGCGACATTCCCATCATCAACTCTCCCGTCCGTCATTTTTTTTCCAGGAAAAATTGGTGGCAGTATAATAGTTTCATATCGAAAACCATCTTTCTAATGGCTCCAAGCAGTAGTGCTGTATATTTGAGTATTACTCGCCGAATATTCTGACTCAAATCACATTCTTCGATTTACTCGAGCGGCCGATCTATTAAGAGCAAAAATTGCAAAATGATTCGCGAATAGCGAATTACTCGCGAACAAATTTGCACGTATTCGCGAATAATTCTTCGATTTTCACGTAGGCAAGTCGTCAAGAAAAGTCGTCGATCGCAAGTCGTCGTTTGCAAATCATATCTGCTCGAAATGCCGATTGATTGGCATGATTATCTTTGATGAACGAGAATTGTCCTCCGCTATGAAATACTCGTGTTCCATCGCAAATGCTATGCTATTAGCAAACCGTTTTGGAGAATGACTATTTGAAGGACAACTTTTCAACCGGAATATCTGCTCCGTTTTTTACATGCTCCGTTCTCTTCTTTTGTCATCGCAGGCAAGGACAATTTTGATGTTCATTATTGTTCAATATTCTTTTTATTTAATACATGATATGGATAACAGAGACTATCTGAGAGAATTTAGTAAGGGCCGTACAATGATTTTGGACCCTATGCTGAAAAAATGGCCCTAGGGGTACTTTTTCACGTAGAACTCGAAAATCGACCTTTTGAAGCCGTATCTCCAACCCCCGGTACCCTATGGGTCCTGGTACCGTGCCAGGCTGTAAGAGCAACTTTGCGACTGGGGCTTCAAACCTATTCATGTGATAGCGCATTTTGTAGATCTCATCGAAACAAACATTTTTTGTGAAGAAAGTGAAAAAAAAAATTTTCATTGAAGAGAGTTATGAAGAGTGAAAATAAAAATTTTCAAGTCGTGAAAAATTTTTGCCCGTGCCGTGCAAATTTTATTTTTCCAATCGATTCAGCATCGTTTTTTACCCCTTCGGTCAAAAATTGAGCGAAATCGAAGGTGACAGTACCCGACTTTTTTTGCGCCAAAGCAACAACACACCAAGATCAGCTATAATCGATGTTGCGAAATCGGTCTTTTTTGATGGTGATTCTTGTCCCATATGCTTATATTGTTATATTCACGATAAATTGAGTTGATATTCACTGCTTTGAGAGCAATTAATGCAGAAATATGCATTATTATACGCTCAGACCAGGGAAAATCAGCATCGATGATTGATCAGTCAGCACCGATAATTTTCGATAAAATGAGTCAGGTAAAATGGAATTTTTGTTTTTTTCTAATGAATTCCGAATACTCATCAGCCAGAGTCATCTGTCCCTCTTCTTCATCCTCACATCCTGGCTCCATCTCCCACTCCCCAACATCATCTCTATCTTCGATCTTCCACTCTAGGGTTCGCCAAACAAGAGTTAGGCGAGAGTCGAGACAAATCATTCTTCTCATTTTAACTCAAATGATTCGGTCTCTTCTCGACTGAGAGTTCTCGATGAGAGCAACTCTCGGCCGAGAGCTCTCGCGAGAGTTCCTTCTCGTCTTTATTTTGCCTTGCGGTGTGAGGTGAGAGGGAGAATGAGAGGAATCGCCTCTCTTGCAACCCCTTGTCATTTTGCACCGACCGTCTCGTCGAGCGCTCGAGTGAGAGAATGACTCTCGACTGAAAGGAAACACGGAACTTTCGAGTGAGAGCTCTCTGTCGAAAGCCATTTTCGAGTGAGAAATGAAGGGTCTTTCGCGAGAGTTCGTCTCATTTGGCTAACCCTATTCCACTCTATCGCATCCCCATCCTCATCCATTTCGATATCGACCGATCGCTTTCCTCCTTCTTCTTGACCGGAGTAGCGACGAGTCTATTGATGTATCGCTTGATATGTTTCTTTGTCATTCGCTCTTCCATCGGTATCGCAGGATCCGAAATCATTCTCAGATACCCCTCTTCTGCTTCCGCTCTTTTTCCAATTTTAGTCTTCTCCAGGAAACATTTTGGGATGATTCGTTTCGTTCTCTCGGCAAGATCGAGTTCTTCTTAGCTCCTAGAAGCGCCCAACCCATTGGAAGTGAAGGAATCGAATGATCGAAAATGATCGAAAACGAATGGATCAGCAACTTTCCAAGGCGAACATAGGATGGACCACACGAGCAAGAAAAGGAGACCATCTCTTCCTTCTGTGAGGTATGCCAAAATGTGGGGGCGGTGACGCAGAGGTTGTGTGCCAGGAATGCGATTCGAGAGTCACGAGTTCGACCCCGCCCGCCCTCAGATCCACCCAAACCAAGGGGGTAAAAGAAGGGGTGGTACGAATAACTGGCTAACTGAGTTCTCGATGTCAGACGGTGTGGCATGAGCATCCCATAACGCTTTCGAAACTCCCATGTTTTCAATTTTCGTATAAACCGAGATATACTCGATTGGCTGAGCATGCAAAATGAGGAGAGTGCTTCTCCTCACTTTGCATATCGGCGCGATTCGTGCCTCTCCTTCTTTAAGAAATATTGGAAGTGATGACAGATGACTCTGGCTGATGAGTATTCGGAATTCATTAGAAAAAAACAAAAATTCCATTTTACCTGACTCAATTTTATCGAAAATTATCGGTGCTGACTGATCAATCATCGATGCTGATTTTCCCTGGTCTGAGCGTATAATAATGCATATTTCTGCATTAATTGCTCTCAAAGCAGTGAATATCAACTCAATTTATCGTGAATATAACAATATATGCATATGGGACAAGAATCACCGTCAAAAAAGACCGATTTCGCAACATCGATTATCGCTGATCTTGGTGTGTTGTTGCTTTGGCGCAAAAAAAGTCGGGTACTGTCACCTTCGATTTCGCTCAATTTTTGACCGAAGGGGTAAAAAACGATGCTGAATCGATTGGAAAAATAAAATTTGCACGGCACGGGCAAAAATTTTTCACGACGTGAAAATTTTTATTTTCACTCTTCATAACTCTCTTCAATGAAAATATTTTTTTTCACTTTCTTCACAAAAAATGTTTGTTTCGATGAGATCTACAAAATGCGCTATCACATGAATAGGTTTGAAGCTCCAGTCGCAAAGTTGCTCTTACAGCCTGGCACGGTACCAGGACCCATAGGGTACCGGGGGTTGGAGATACGGCTTCCAAAGGTCGATTTTCGAGTTCTAATCATTGTACGGCCCCTGTGGAGCCTAACTAAATTCTCTCAGATAGTCTCTGATAAATCGGGTGGACTATTTCACAACTCGTTTGATCTCGACCATGTTCATTGAACCAATAGCGAGAGGTTCGTGGACGAAATTTGAGATTGTGATCGAGAGTTCGCCTTTTTTGATTGTGTAATCGGCATATCCATACGCTCTTCCGAATGGATTACGGATGTGCTGTAAATATCAAATACAAATAAGATAAAAAAGATTGATAAATGCACTCACCAAGCGCACATTAACTGAAGGATCGGCGCTCACTGGCTTTCCGCCCAGGATATTAACACCAAGCAACTCGAGCGAACCCTAGAATTTAGGTTTTTTTCGATGCTAGTGATGACAAATCGGCCGTGCGCCTCTCTTCTATTTGTATAGTCGCTCGCCCGCTTGGCGGAGTAGGGAGCATTTGAAATGCGAAAGCCACGCACCGAATTGACAAAAACTTCGTTGAAAAATTGTCAAAAAAATTCAAACGTGAACTAAAAATCGCCTATCGAATATATTCAAAGTTCGAATGGCGAGCAATGATTCTTCATTCGATTCCCTTTCTCATTAGAATGACCGGGCATTCAAATTTACTAGTGTTGTTGTTGGTGTTGTTGAGCGTTTTTCGCGAGCGCCGTCGCTCGAGCGGCCTCTCTAATTCATCTCCCGAGCGACCATTTCGAGAATAGCGCTCAAGCGCTCATCCCTCAAGCGCTCAAAAAGAGAGATCGAAATAACATCACTACGACTAAACGAATGTTGAGTTCTTTCTTTGCTCGTCTCCTCACTCTTCCCCAACCATCGCAGTGAACCGGTGTGAAGGGCGAATAAAGAATGAAAGACATTCGAATGGATATTCGATTGGGCCGAATGACCATTTCCATATTCGCTTTGTCATTCGCGAAACGGTCTCTATTGTGAGCCAAAGGTGAAATTTTAAAAAAAAATTCATTTAATAAAATAAAATCCATCTTTACTTACTAACCTTCAATGTGTACCAAGCTAGTTGAGCTTTGAACGAATGGCCCGCATTCAACACAATCTGCGTATTTCATCAATATTCTTCAAATCGTTTCTCTCCAATTCTCCTTAAGAGACCGGCTACGTTAGATTCGAGGGTTCAGCCGTTAGGGCCGGACATCGACATCTCAGATTCGGACCTAAACTTTTTTGGGGATACCCCCATGGGCCCTGAAGACAATTTGAGCCATAATAAGAGATCTGAGATGTCGATGTTCGGCCTGTCCTCGGATCTTACGTAGGTAGCCGGCCTCTTAATATTACCTTGACAATTTCCCAGATGGTCGTCGGTTCAATGTATAATCGTACTCCTTCTACGGCACACTCCAGTCCTAGTGACCGATGCTTTCGAGCAAGCAATAGCACCAGCGAGTCCGATACCTTTATTATTATTAGTTTTATTAGTTGAAAAAAGAGCGATGTTGTCTATACCTTAACCACTGCTTCGCCTGACGCACGTTCGTACGTAAAACCATGCCAGTTCCATGTCACAATGATCTTGGGAACCGAAGAGATTTTAGCGAATTCTGCTTCTTCAATATTCCCCGTGGTTCTCATGTTCAAATAGATACTCCTGCGTGGCTTTATTTTGCGGATAATCTCGAATATCCTGAATGTGAAGTGAGTAAATTTCGAAATTGCGAAATCATCGATCGGAATATGCTTTTGGTATTACTTTGCTTTACCTTGAATCGTAGTCTTCTGATCCGACACGAATAAAAAGATCGTCGCATGTGATCAAATCCCACCGTTTCATCCAAACCGAAACATTCGTATGGTTACTCCCTTCTACCGATTTGAAGCTACTCTGCAAGGTCTTTCGTAAAAATTGTTGATACTCTTCGATTATCGTACTTCATTGATGTCGATACGGTCCAAGTGAGCGCTTCGGAATAGCCTCCGGCAAATAACGACTTCTTCATAGGCATTATCTCGTCCGGTACTTCCGTAAGGCCGCTGTCCTATGCGGATTTTATTCTGAATTTTTTATATTTAATTAGTTCACTGTAATTTATGCATCTTGCAGTACAAAATATGGCAAGTGCAGACAATTTTCTTATATTTTGGTGTTAAAGTTTCGAAAAAATGCTTACTTTATCGAGAGCGAGCGTTCGCAAGAACGATGTTGACTGCACGTCGCACTCAGCGACAAGTTGTTCAATCGCCTTGCATGTTGCGCGCAGGCTCTTACGATCCTGTAATTAATCATGAATGCGAACGCAATTTTTACTAGATTTTTTAAACTTTTTTTTTTCGTAAAGCGGAAAATATATCAAAACATGCATATTTTGATTAGCGAAGAGGGAATGCATTCACCTTCAAAGTGATGTCGTTAATGATGTCTTGTCCAATAATCTTGATAATAATCTCTTTAGGGAGATCCAGCAAAGTGAGCGGCACGACGTTACTCATCGTTGAAGGAAGCGATGAGGAATCTGTTTCTCTGAACAGGTCTAAATGCGCTGTGGCATGATAGCGGCAGAGTGATACTGATTATAACAAGGTGTGATGATTGCTAATTAGGGAGGAACATTCCTAGTTGTCATGCCAATCATTGTTTATCAACTATTAGGTTGGGACCACTCCCTCTATCAGTGAAGTGAAAGAAGTGGCAAGCAAACGATCGATCGAGAGAAGCGAGTGATAACAACCGACAGTGCTGGTTGTCTCCCTTTTCCGTCCCTTTTCGTTTAAAAATGCGTTCTCTATGTGGTACAATGGCCTCAAAATGCTGCGATCGATCTGAAAAATTTTGCGGGTCGGATCGAAACAGGAAATTATATAAAAATTAGGAAAAATTTTGATCATGAAATGCATGAAGCAACATACCTGTCCCCAAGGGAATGCACACGTAAACCTTCAAAGTGGTCGGAGCATTTTGAAGCAATTGTGCCACCCCTTGATGCTGTCCCATTCAAACAGAGAACGCGTTTAAAATACTGCTAGCGTGTATAACAATAAGCGCGTCGCTGCCTTTGCTTTCTCAACACATACTGATGACTCATAGTCTCTCTCTCTCTCGCTTGCTCCAGCTATGCGTACAACAAGATGAAAAAATAGCAGGAAAGCGAATAGAGTGCTGAAAGGAAAATTTCTTTCACAAATGATAATTTTTTCTTCAGGATTTCGTAAAGGCAATTTTGCTTCAGGTGAGATTTGATCATCGAAACATGAGAAAAGCAGTGCACGATTTTTTACACAAATTAAATGTTTGTTTTTTCTCAAGACAACAGAAAGACAGAGAACTACAAAATACCCTATGCTAAACGAGTTAGGCAATAAAAATCGAATATACGGTTGATATACCGCAACGACCAAAACGGAGCGTAATAGGAACACAGGCAAACCGAAAGAAATGATTCTTTCGTGTCTAAACGTGTTTGTTTCTCTGCTCTCACGTCGATGACTCATTCTCTCTCGCCACCCGATTGTTTTTTTTGCTGTTTTTCTTCTTGGCAGAAAGACACAAAAAAATGATAGTTTCTTAGAAATTTCTCGGTGGAGAAAGAGTAGTGGGATAGCCGTGAGATGGAATGCATTCTCATGTGAAGATCGACACAATGAGCAACAAAACTCGTGTTCACTCATTTCCCAAGACGATTGAGCTATCGTTTTCATGATTTTATTAGTATTCTATGAATATTCATGTAAGAGCATTCAAAACAAATTAAACACACCCGAAAACGATGTTGAAGGAAAGAATACTATTGAAATCTTGATGAACCGAATGCAGTGAACGTTTTCTACCTTTTTCTACTGAAACGAGTATTTATAGAAGCGCAATTACGGCATCAATGATACTGCTCTGTTTTTTGTTGACATTCGTTGTTTGCACACCATAGTCCAGTTTGCAAGTTGCATGCAATATTTGTTACGGAATGATAATATTCCGCAGGTTTACGTCTTAGAGCAAGACTGTTCAGAAAAAAACATCAAAAACAGTTACAATTATTTGCGTTATTCTTTCTGAAGGCGATAAATAAAATTGTCATCATCCAAAATGTTGAGCAGTCGAAGATTCTCAAAGTGTTCTTGGTATCGTTCTTTAACCTAAAATATCGCATTGTTCACTCCTACTTTTCAGTAAAAAACGCACATCAAACAATTGAATGAACATGAGAAGCTCGCCGAGACGTGATGCGTAATCATCGAGTTTCAGTTTCTCTCTGAAAACAATATTATCCGAAGAAAAACCCTGATAATTGCCTGTAAAATGCATGGAGCTCCCTCATGATCTGTTTCCTGTACGTTTCGGCGAGCTCGCAAAGGTGTTGGCGAGGAGAAAGTGCGTCTACAATGCCCACATAACGAAAGGTAAATAAATGCAAAAGTGTATCAACGTCAAGCGACAGGACCAGACGGTAATTCGTAGACGGAGGACCACAGTAACGAAAGCATTGCTGCAAATCCCGCTCATTGGAAGCAGCTATCTGATATTTCCCCCGCTTTTCGTGCTCACCAATGGACCAGAACATGAGTCCCATAACGGCGAGAATCTCCTCGTGATGCGGATGAAGTCGCGCGATGACCGCGCGCGCCAACGGAATTTCGTCGTTGATGTTGAACGGGCTGCTCTTGATGTACCTAAATGCCTGTGACAATCAGCTACTAGCTAATATCAGCAATTTGTTCAGAGTTCATAAGAAAGAGCATGCGTCAACGAGTTGGTATACTGCATGTATACCTCACGGCGCCAACAACATCCGCATGCTTCGGGAATCCATCGTAAAAGTGCGCGTAAACCTCAGGGCTGAGGTAGGATGTGAAATTGGGCAGGAACCTAAACGATGCTGATTTTTCGCGCTTTGGCTGTAGACCGCTCACCGCTTGGGATGCTCGGGAAAGCAGACATTCGCCCGAAAGCAGCCCTCAAACGTGCGAAAGCGGTAGAAGAACTCGGTGACGATGTTCCACTGAATGTTTTTTTGAGTGTTTTAGATGATACTTATCATTTCCATGCCTGCTCTTGCCCCTCTAGCCCGGCAAAGTCGGGAAAGGCAGTTTTTCCAAATTCGAGCAGACAAGCGAGCAGGATCTTGTTGCCGCTCTGCATCATCTTGCACGTTGCTGGCAGTGCGGGCTGAAATCGCTCACATGTTTTCGTCCGCCCGGGACAAAGAAACGAAAGAAACGAAAAGAAACGAAGAACAAGAGAAACGTGCAAAGAAACGTTTTACAAAGAAACGTGCGGTGATCGATGCAGTTTGGAGGTGTATAGCCAAAGTTGAAAAGTCTTTACTGTGAGAATCAAAGCAGTAGCATATTTCATCAAAAATTGGAACAGCATGACATCCTAGTCTACCTTGTCCGTCGAATAGTTTTGCTGCTACGCCCTTGATTCTCATCTCAACATGGCGTCACACTCACGGGCGCGTCGACGTCCATCGACAGAGGATGCGACGGATCGCCGCGAGCGTGCATCTCCGCAATCATTCGCGTGTGGCACATCGACCTGAGAGGATCTGAGAGATTAATGGAAAACTTCAATTCAATTCATCTACTCTTCACATGCAGCAATCCACCAATGTCACTCCTTGGGATCGGCACGCCATCTGGGTGGCCTTGCAGGCGTGATGTGCGTTAAGGTAAAAAAAAATCGAAATATAATAGTCCTACCTGTAGTGCGTTCGTAATCCCTCCAAGAGGCTTCCTTTAGAGGACCACCTGAAAACTCGCAAATACAGCGTTGTTCGCTTTCGCTGACTTACGAAGACTCCGGTGGTGTGATTCTGTCGTTCGACTCTCCGAATTCGGCTGCGGGAGAACATTGCGAGCGCTCAAAGAGCGATTGCACGCATGGAAGAAATCGCACGAGAACGTATTGAGCTTTGGGGCAGAGCGGATATTGAAATTGCCGGAGAAAGTAAAAAAAAGTGGAAAAAACAAAAGCTCACCTCACTGCTGCTTGGCAATGGCGCCCGATTGAGCATCCGTTCGATCCAATCGAAACGGCATTTCTTGCAGTTTAGGCCTGAATCTTTTTGATCATTACCGAAAGTCGAATGCAAATGCGCTGGAAAAGCTTGATTTTTGGCCGATTTTAGGTTAGAGGCAGTGTATACAATGAGGAGGGAGCGTTATCCTCTCATATTCCTGCCTTACCTTCACCCGTCGGGCACTGATTGGTGCTCGCTCGGCACGTTCGTACGCGCCTCTTTGGGGCTCTTCTGAAATAATGTATTTCTTAAATAATGAACTTATTTGAAATAATGTAAATAATGTATTTGAAATAATGAAATAATGAAATAATAATGAAATAATAATGTAATGCTGGATTTGAACCAAAATGATACCAGTCATCTACTAACCAATCACCCTTTTTTTTCGAGAAGAGCAGGGATGAATAGACACATATCAGCGCACAACCATCGGCACTAACCGATAAAATATTGCGCACGCGCGACACAGATCGATGCCGAGGTGCGCGGCACTCGTAATCCCACCGCAAACTAGGCAGTTTTTCTCCTGAAAACGAGCAACGAATGTCCAGAATCGAGCGACGGAACCTTACAGATTTCTTGGCGGTGCCTTTGTACGGCATAATTATCGCGAAACTGAGAAGAATTGAAAGGATGACGCGCCAAAATAGAAGTGAGTGAGCGTCTCTCCCTCTCCCTTACTCTCTTCGTCACGCGAAAGCGCTTGCGCACAAAATGTGCACAATAATAGCGACACACCTCTCTGATCGGTGTGTTTTTGGGAAATGCACAAACATATCATCCTTGCAGATGATTCTGGGATAGGAGCGTGTTAAATACAGATTTTTTGTTATTTGATCAACCATGAATTGACGCAGAAAGACGTGGAGCTTTTTGTTTTCTACGTGCACTTTAAAGGTAAAGGTGTATCCACGTCAAGCAATTTTAAGTCAACGCAAGGCGGGACCCGCTGATAAGGCCAACCTCATTACCCTTTGTTGTCGATCTTCTCTGATCGTATCTGTTGACACGATTTTCTCTCTGCGCACTGCCGCCCTCTCCCACTGCCGGCAATCCGCCAACCGCCAACGTGCTCGGCGCATGCCCGCCCTGGCAGCGACTATTGTGAGCGAGCCCGCTGAATATATTTGATGCTCTTCTCACAAAATATTAATTGATTTGAGCAAACAAGTAGCCAATTTGAGCACGCGTCGCGTCGGATGGTCGACTGATGACTACGTCATAGCTAACGGGGATGCATTCATCTTCTGTGCGGTGAGCTCAATACTCAATACTTTATCAGGATCATGCATTGGGGTTAGGTTAAAGAGCATGCTGATCTCGTCTGTTTCTGTATTCTCTCGGTGATATCGACCACCAGTCTTCTCCAATGTTTCGGCTTAGTTCATCTCTCCAGCGTATTCTTGGGTGGCCTCTCGATCGTGACCAGTTGTAAGGTACCCATGTAGTCAAGGCTCGAGTCCAGCGAGATTCATCCATTTGTCGTACGCGATTGGCCCAATCTATCTTCTTCCTCTCTGCTAATTTCACCCAATCTTGGACTTTGGTCCGTTTCCTCACTCGCAGATTGGTCCATCTGTGAAACAGCGAGATACCGATCATCTTCCTTTCCATCTTTCTTTGTGCGACACGCAACTTCTCTTTGTCCGATTCTCGTAGCGACCATAATTCAGCTCCGTATAAAGCAGCAGGCGTTATGAAGGTACGGAAAGCTTTTCTCTTGTGTTTGAGTGACAGTCAGGGTGACGTCATGAGATCATGGATCCGGCTCCAGGCTCCCCACGCGCATCTTATTCTCCGGTCGACTTCTTGAGTTGGATTGAGTGGGAATGACAAAGTAGTTCCGAGATAAGAGGCATCATCTACAAACTTGTATTCCTCTCCGTCGATCACAATTGGAGCTCGTGTTGTTGTGCAGTTCATCATTAATACCGTCTTCTTCGCATTGATGGACAAGCCACAGACAGCTGCATTCGTCTTCAGAGTGTGCGGTGAGCAATCGATTGTATTTATAAGTGATACTTGTTTATTGTTTATCCTCATTATCTCTGGCCTAGCAGTGATCTCCCGCAGGAGAGATTTTTACCTTTACTTGTATATTTTGCACATCCGGTAGGCGCAATGTATGCATGCAGAATGAGCCACAAAATATAAGTCGCGTTCGAACACATGTAGCTATTCAGGCTGGCGGATGGATGGTCGGGGAGATCAGCACTGGAGCCGCATACGAATTCGTTGGCGGCGCTTGTAATTGGTGATTTACATCGGAAATTGCAAACATTATTCTGTACAATGATGTGTGGTTGATCGATAAATATTTGCTGTTAATTTCTTCTACAACACTTTGAGAGCATTCACAGATGTGTTTTATCAAAAAGACAATTCGAAATAGCGAAATTTGTTTTAAATTTAAAATTTATCAGGTATCGCGAAATCGCGCTGATCAGGGACTAGACATTTCATTATTCGTCAGTTACACATATCATTTTTTCTTGCCTCGATACTCTTTCTTCACATCTTTCTTTAAGCTACGCTCTGCTCGTATTTGCTTGGTGCAAAGGTTGTTTTTCTTTTGCTACAGTATCGGATTATCACCGTCGCCGGTCGGATCATCAGTGCATTCTACAGTTCCTCAATAAAACACAGTACCCCGAAATACCGTAACCGGAGTAGTGAATTTTTTCAAAAAAATCATTAAAAAAGATTGTGCGAAGAATCAAACGCGAAGTCCCTCAGTCGATTCCTCACTACCATTTCCTAACAAAAAATGTGTACGTGATCATTACCTTAGACGGAGATGCTCAACGGCTTGTTGACTCTCAGCGAGGCCATGGAAAATGGATCTCTTCATTTCGCGTGCTCTCCCACCTCTCTGACCGACGAAAGAGCGTGTGGAATGAGGAGACCACCCAGCCTTTCCTTGCTCACTCACTTGAGGATCTGCCATGGCGACAGCGCATCATCGTCCATTCTCTTCCACTATCCCACCTCCGTGAGCGGAAGATGCGTGGCTGCTTTCTGGTGTTGATCGTTATTCAGGTACAGCTATCGATTAGCCAGTTGTCCTGATCGATGAGAACATGCCATGAAGAGACTGATTCTTCATCCCTCATCTCAGACGGCCCTCGCAGCGACATGCTTTCTCAACGAGACGTCCACCACTCCCTACGTCACGATGTCCGTCACCATCGAGCAGTCGATCAAGTGGTGCTACACGACGTGCGATGACACACCCGGGGTGAGTCTCAGGCGTTCATTCGCTTTTTCCACTGACGATATCGATGTCTAGCCGAGAAAATGGTTCTTCCTGTTGCCAGTTCAATCGATAAATGAAAAAGCTGATAAACCTGTGAAACGAAGATAGATCTTTCCACAATTTAGTGCACATCTGTCGTGTACGATGACAAGGACGGAAGCTGCGTGAAACTGAGAGCGTCTCCCGTGCTCAATCCGCTCGTTTGCCAAGCCCCGTACACTCGCCACTACATGACCGATGCGGGCTGCCCGTGTGAGTGGACAAACTGTGTAAAACTTAGCCCGTGGACGATGTCAAAAAAAATTTGAGAGACGCCCATGCCTCTCATTTGCTGATTTCGTCTAGACTGGTTGTGCGAACTCACCGAGTGGAACGACGTTTTTTTTAGACGGCGATCCAATGGCGAACATGGGCACGGATCCGTGCTCCCGTCTGATGCCCTTCCTGCTGGACTATCAAGTTGAGGGAACGAACAAGATCTGTCCGCAGCGCAAATGTGATGGCACCAGTGGACCACCAATTATCGTTAGGTGAATAAATGTGCTGCTAATCTAATATTCCCCGCAAACCAAGGGTATACCTCAAAACCTTGCAGGTACCGAGACGAGTCGGGCAATTTGCAAACGATGGATAATTGCAATAACAATAAGCTGAACTACGACGCAGCAACGGGGAAGGTTGGCCGGCCATTGTCTAGTGATCTGTTAACTACGCTATCATTACGAAAGGAGAGATCATATAACATTTTGGGCAACTCTAGAAAGAAGACACACACGTATTGCAGTGGGAGCTCACTTACAATGATAAGTACGGCAACTTCTCCGTTATTGCTACGGCAGTTGCCTGCGCGGAGATCACGAGTAAGCCTCAGCACCTTCAATTTCGACCGCTAATATTCAAATACAGAAATAAACACAGAAAAATGGCATCTCGTTCAATATTTTTTCTATTTCTTTTTTTTCCAAAAAAAAATACCATTTTCCATTTTCCAGACGCTGCCGCATGCCCTTGCCCACCTATTGTTGAATATTCGGAGCCTAACCTGAACCCGAAAGGCCCAATGCTTTTGAACACAATTCCCGCATGCCCGCCGCCGTACTATCCCAAAGTCATGTGAGCTTCAGTTTTTTCTAACTTTCATTTAAGTAGACCCGAAAAAAATGTACATCAAAATATTCAGAGTTAAAAACGCGAAAACTGGAACACGCACCTTGGAGGACCCGAACACGTTCATTGCAATTTGCATGGTATAGATTTGGCATATTGAAACATAAATTTGTTTGATCTTTATAATCTCTGTTGTAGGGTGGATCATGGATGGCGTGCGGTAGTGGGGCCTCCAGCTATACGTCAATGAAGATAGGAGGATGCGGCACTCCGTAACATCTTCATAATCAGCTAATAAAGTTGTTTAAATGTAAATGTAAATTAACGGTGCTTACATTTCGTGAACAATTAGAGTTGGGTTAATTACATCCTATCGTTCGCGATCACTGACAAATTAAGAGATAATCACATCTTTCTCGAACGAAGCGACACCATCCCCGTTAATCTTTCCTTCGAATTCACTTTGACTGCTTTTCTTCTGATTCCTGAATAGTTTATACATTTCGCATTATTTTATCTGGTGAAATACCTGTGATGTCGGTAAAATTGGAATACTTTGAAGTGAGAAAGGAAAGAAAAAGAATAGATGGCAGCCAGAACAGCGGCATATACCGCAACGATGATTGAATACTCTAAGATCACTGAAAAAGATTCGTCATCAGGGCACGCAGAGATTTCTTTTTAACGTATTATCACTGTGATCTCTGATCTATTTCTCTTCGTGGTGAGAACAGAAGAAAACTGTACGTGCTTTTTCGATAAATTATAATTAGTAAGAATAAATTATAACTCTGTTTTCACCTTCATCCAAGTTACCACTATGAGCATTTTGAACATGATTGTTGAAGACGTCACAAGTCCACAATATTTCTGAAGCGCAGGTTGTGTTCCATGCTCTGAACTCTTTTATGTGAATCAAATTGTTTCAAATGTACTAACCGAACTTGAAGAGACACACAACTTTCCGAGCCAGTGGATGACACGATTGCAATGGTGAATACCGCAAGTGAATCAAGTAGACCATAGATCTATAAAAAAAGTTAAAATTTCAATTATTCTTGACGCGAAAACGTTACCGTTACTACTAATACCGGAAGCATCCAAAGGTCATATTTCTTGATAACTGCCTGAAAAAAAATTGAACATACAACTTTTTTGGCAAATTTACCAATGTGAACGCGAACAGTCCAACAAAGCAAACAATCCAGCTTATACACTGGAAATATGTTAGCAAAAATTGATTACATTGATTTTTTATTGATTACAAACCTGAATTATTAGCGAGAGAACATAATCGCAATCAGACGCTACAAACTGCACGAACACGCTTAGAATTGTAGTCAGCAGAATTAAAACTAATGATAAAAGCTGAAGTATTTGTATGATAGTACGTTGGAGAAAAACGAATTATCACCACAGCAGGAATGCGACAAAGTCGGGGTTCTTCTTGTGGATCCATGAAAATAGTCGAACAATCCGAGAGATAGGGGAATCAGAACTTATATTGCAGTAGAAATAATGGCTTTTCACGATCAGCTTAGTCATGCGCCGTTAGTCACCAACGTGAGCACTGTCAGCATGTTGTTAGTCGTTGACTATCACATGCACCCACTCGAGATAAGGAGATGGAGATGTCACACTGTGTGACGCAGTGATCATTGCTGTTAGTCCCTCAAGGGAGAACGCTGGGAGAACATCTTGGTAGGGAGATGTAATACATGAGCTCGGGAAATGAATCAACAATTTTTATCGGCGGCATAACATCTTTGAAACTCAATTCATTTGAGTCCCTTCGTAGTCAACTTCCTTCCTCGCCGATTCGTCACTTCCTCCTGAATGGATGCGCACTAAACAAGAGAAGGAGCTTCCCGTCGCTTAGCAACTCCACTCACAAAGCCCTAATGGAGCCTATTTCCACAACGAAGACAACTTTTTTCGAGAAAAATATTAGTCAATTTCATCAATCTAAAGCGAAAAGAAACCTTGATGGAATGCTCGGACGCTGCATTCGCTGCTTTCTTTTTCCTACAGAAGATCGTGCTGAAGATCATCACGAACAGGGCGACAAATTCGACGAGAGAAACGACTGAATACTTTCGAAATTGGCTAACTGATAGAGCACGCGCTATCCCACCTGACAGACCCAACCACAGCCCGGCATGCCCGCCGACGTCCGAGAGCAGCGTTACCAACTGTAAAATAGACGAGTTGTATTCCACACAGTTATCACTCTAATCAATCGCCTCTCCACTATTTTATCGGGCTATAAAAGCCCCTGATTGAAAACCGTTTGCAATGCTCATTTGCTCAAATCACATTGTATGTTGGTGATTGTGTGTAGGTATTCGTGGCGAGCGAGCCGAAGTAGAGCTCGAAGGTCAGCCCGTTTCGTTGGTACCTTAACCGTACTTTTCTTGCATTTTGGAAAGGATAACTGATCGATCACCACTTGATGCACTCCGCGGCGCCCTTGAAGTTCTTGTTCGCGTACTCGCAACTGCCGTACTGCAAAATCGGTCCCATTTTTTTGATCACAAAGGCAAATATATACTGCAACTGCCACAATTATGCATCTCTCATGCAATATCTAACCTGCCATCTTCGGCAGTTCGGCTCAAACTGAATCATGAAGGGAAGTGTGAAGACTCACTCCCGGCCTGTCGACGGTGGTGGTCGTATTGTCCGTGGAGTTGACTGACTGCGTGGCGGCGGCTGGGTCAGCGGCGAGCGCCGATCGCTTCTTTCGTCCGTACGTCGGAGGGGTCGGATTGAGACGCTCGCGCGCCGCCCACACTGCTGCTTTCTGAGCGAAATCGGCACCAATATCTGTTGTTTTCCCCCTTTTCCCGCAGGGCTTCCTCCTTCATATCAATCCACATTTCGTGCAGTTTTTGACAGGACCAATAACAGAGAAGTTCCGCAAAATCATGCTCGTAGGAGCACAAGATGCCGACGAAGACGTACCGTCAGACTGCATAGTGTCGTTGATACATCCAGATTGATGCTGCTCAGGAAATTGGCGTCGAGCAGAGGCGAGCCAGTCAGCTTTGTGAGGTCGGGAGAACTCTGGAACAATAGCACGTGTTATACTTCATGACTCTTTTATTCAAGAAATTTCTTGAAGAATCTGTACTGGAATGCGTTATTTAATGTAATTTTTCATGAATTTCGATTTGTCATGAAAAAAGCTTGAAATAAATATAAAAAAAATGAGTTCGTACGGGAATGCGGACGCAGGCGTCCGTCAGCCAGCAGCTGGCTCGGCCCATGTTCGCGGGCACGTCGCGGCACCGACTCGACGACGGCCCGACCCCGCTCTGCCAGTCCGTGATGTTGGGCGTGTCGACGCCCGTCGGTATGAAATCGAAGACGGCAAAGAACTGAAACTTTGGCTGAAAATAAGGCCACTCAGCATAGATGGTTTCGCGTTTTGTTTGCCGAAATGTTGGAACGCTCTATCGCAGTGGGAAGCCTATAGGTTGGATCGGATTCCTATGTAGGTTTCAGCCACTAATCCTCCGCACGACTGATCACGTGTTGGCCAATCAGCTAATCACTACAATCACAGCTATTTCAGCAAGTCCTAATTATAATTCAGCTAATCACTCACATCGGCGCAGTTCAGTCCCGTCGTTGCGTTGTTCTTGTACTGCGTGCACTGCTCGTAAGTCCAGTACGAGCACGGCCACTCCCATTTGGCTATCGACGGGTCGGAGTACATGATGCACCTGAATCCGCGCAATGGAACACAGACCGTCCCTATGGATCATGTTTGTGAAGTTTGAGCCCCAGGCGACTTTTTGAAATTTTTGTACACTTTCCTGTCCAAATCTTACAGAGAACGCGTTTTAAGACATAAAAGAATACATTAGAGATTGCTAGTACCGTGGTACGGGACGCTTGCACGACACTCTTTGACATTTTTCCCGAAAATTTGTTCTTTAACCTACGTCTGGCAGGTCTTGTTCGAGAGGCATGGCCAGCCCTGCACGATCGTGTACTTGGGGTTCTCGTAGAACTGCGGGTGCCACACGCGACAGTTGGCGGCCGCGTCGCCCAGCGCGTTCCGCACGTCCGCCTCTGCAAATAGTGTAAGTTGCCAGATGAGTGTGCAAAAACCAATGGAGGTTGCTGGAATCGAACCAACGACCTTCCGTTCAATTGACGGGTGCTCTAACCACTGAGCTAGGTTTGTTTGACTATCCTCGTGGCTCGTGCTATGATCTACGGGCGCGGCATCTCACAGGGATCTCACAACTCCCTTACAATAGTGTGTTGTGCCCATCTATCCCCACAATGCCGCGCACACAAAAGTTGAGAAAGGAGAGGAGGGGTGGAAAACAGCCCATGTTTCATCCATGGGTCAAGATGTCTTCCGCAGCCTTGCATAGAATGGTAGCGCAAGTGACTGCGTTAGCCAAGGAAGGATGCGAAAAAAGGAGTTGGTTACTTTTGGCGGGGTGAGAGACAACTGTTGAAGTAGTTCTCATCTTACCTCCGGGAAACATTGAATTATGCAAAAAAGTGCTCACTGCTCAGCATCTCGGACTCGCACACGGGAGGTGCTGTAGGCGCGGGAGTGGTGGCCGAGTTCTGCAAGGACCGACTTCTCCCACTTGTGCTTTCTTCCCTCTCTCCTTGTCACCAAGAAACATCTCTCCTTCCCATTTCTAACTCATAAACAAGGGCTCTTTCTAAATCAATACAACCGCTCACATCATAGTCGTCGGAGTCATCATCCGGCACGCCGTCCCGCCCGCCGCCCTGCTCCACAAGGAGCATGCCCCGCTGCGCCTGCGTACCCGTCGCCACCTTGTACTGCAATTGACAAGGCCGTGATCAACCGATTCTTATTCTCCTCCGTTTCTCTGTATTATTCATCATCGCTCAATCGTATGTGTTGCCGTACCCAACAAACACGGAATAACTATCGGATAGAATTGAATGAAAGGTGGTTTGGCGTAATCCTGGCGGGCTAGCCAGCCCATCGCCGATTAGCAGCCCTTGAGCCTATCCTGGGACGACCAGTGGCTGGTTGCGCGGCTTTACCGCCCGTGTTGCGTGTGCACGTTGTAAGGGATTTCTTTGCTATGCTAATCGGTAAAAAATAATTGACCCGTATCTTCGCGTAATCAATGCGCACCTTGGCCGACGGGTACACGCCGTACGTGATCGTGCGCGCCAGACGCGTCTCGGCACACGGTGGGAAGCAGTCGCACCACTTGCTGGACCGATTCGGAGAGGCGACATTCTGCTTGACGAGATCCACCAGGCAGAGCACTGCAAGTTTCTTTCATTTACGAAACGGCAATCACCCCTAAGCTCGCCTTCTTACCGCAAAAGGTAAAGGAGAAACGCATAGCATCGTTTGGCTGTCGAGCGTTAAAAACGAAAAGGCGTATACACAACTAGCGATTTTTCAGTCGTGTGACGTCGCTAGCTGGGAAATACACCGGTTAGATCACCATACTGACGATTCTATGCAAGTAAACGAACCATAGGTGTCCACGCCGCCGGCGACTTTTTTGTCCACGTACCGGGGTTCATGGCCCCGCAATGCCCCAATTGGGGCATTGCGGGACCATGGGGTCATGGTCAAAAAGGGGTCGCCGTCAGACCTGGACAGGTATGAAACGAACTATCAGCGGGCGTCGTGCAGTACGTGTGGTCGGCGGCCTTCGGATGCACTGGGTCCACGCACTTGCACTTGTCCCAGGCAACTCGCTGCAGGCACGAGTACTGACACGAGTTGAACGTGTACGTGTAGTTCTGAACAACAACGACTATTCGGCGGCAGACAACTTATGCTGTGGAAAAAGTCAAAGAGAAGAGGAAAGATTTGAATTCCCGCAATTTTATCCTCTCGGCTCCCAGTGGTGCTAGGCACTTGAAATTTGGATTCTGGGGTGGGATTTCCACCCCAGAATCCAAATTTCAAGTCGCTACCTAAACTGGGAGCTGAGATAGAGATTTGAAAATCTTTCCTCTTCTCTTTGGCTTTTTCCACGGCATAAGACCTATACCGCATAGTAATTGTCCGCATCGTTCGGCTCAGTGGTGCAGTTACCGTACGGAAGGTCGGTGCGCGCGTTCGCAATCTAGAACTAGTAGTTCATTTTAGAAATTATTTTTGAACCAACGGTTGCGATCGAGATGGCCGCTTGCGTGGCTGCGCCCAACTTGAAGCCGGTGCTGGCAAAGTCTGGAAAGTCGTGCGGCCCGTGGATGACGGCTCGACTGCAACACAGAATTGTGATTGTGAACCGTGTGGCGTCGCTTACATCGCGGCGCTTTCCGTAGTCGGGAGGAAGTCGAAGACGTTGAAGGTGGGCGAGTCTTGCTGGAATGCGCAAATTGTGCACGCACAAAGGATCATCTCTAGAGCTCGAGAATTGATACCGACTTCTCTTCATTTCACACTATCTCTCGTCGAGCGATAGTGCGCAAAATGAAGAGACGTCCGTAGGAAATTGAAGAGACATCTCAAGCTCTAATCGTTTCCTTACATTAACGGTCATGAGCATCCTCAGCGCCTGTTCGGCCCCGGCCCTCGAGATGTTTCGATCGCGAACGAACGTGAAACACACGCCAAAGTCCGGATGGAGAAAGGTGGTGAAGTCAGTACTGAAGACGAATCGAATAGCTTCTCTATCTCGAATTGATCAGACTTTGAAGAGGAACTAGGGATGTAGTTCCTGTTTAGTCAAGAGAGTCCACTCTCGATTTGACTAGTAGGGAACTATAGTTCCTAGGTGCTTTTCCACGTCTGCTCACGACTAGAGTTCGAAATACGGGTCGCCGTCTCTTCATTGTACGCGCTCTCTCGCCGGTCAGAGAGGCGAGAGAGTGCGCGAAATGAAGAGACGATTACCCGTATTTCGAACTGTACTCACGACGTGCAGGTCTTGCCGGCGAACGTGCACTCGCTGACGATCTCGGTGAAGGAGTAGCCGCCGAGCACGCGATCCGCGTCGCTCAACTTGCGCATCAGCAACCTTGAAATGATATTGATAGACAAAACCATGGTTCCTCTTTCGATTCTCTCTTTTTATGATGGTGTTGCGCGGCGGAAAAAAACAGAAAGGAGGCCCATGTCTTCAGAAAATAAGCAGACACGAAAGGCAGCCAAACCTGAGCATGGTGCGCGCCCGGGTCAGTCGTTGCATGCTCATGCCGGAAGCTGCGATCCCGTAATCGTCCACCTGAAAGGGAGAGTTGCGAGATCCCTGTGAGATGCCGCGCCCTAAGACCATAGCACGAGACACGAGGAGGGTCGAACACGGGGGGTTTAGCTCAGTGGTTAGAGCGCCCGCCAATTGAACGGAAGGTCGTTGGTTCGATTCCAGCAACCTCCAATGTGGTTTTTACCCACTCCTCTGGCATCTTACGCACCGTCCTCGTCCTCTGCTCCACTTCCTCGTACTGCCTGAGCATCTTCGATATTTCAGCGAACGCGGGATTCGAGCTGGAAAAATACCTTTCGAAAATGTGTTGACGTCATAACTATGCAGAACTATGTCGAAGATTATACGTCACCACTCTCTCTCTCTCTCCCTACTCACTGTATCGGCTAGAACCGATAGTGATCTCCTTCTCTTCTCTCTCTCTCCCTCTTTCCCTGAGCCGTCGGCTCTTCTCTCACTTCTATGATAAAGCAATACCACTGAACGGCTGATAAATGGTGCATCGGCTCGGATTCGGATTCGGATTTTGATTTGTTGTCGTGTTTCTTGTCGCGTATTGGTGGAAGCGCTTTCCACATTTTTGATTGTTTGTCGTTTATTGTCGGTCCTCATTTACTTGTTGCTTGTTCCCTCCGCAGTCTCTGGGACTCGGAGTTGTTCTTGTCTTGTCGTCATATTTGTGTATTTGTCGTCATTTTGTTTGGTCTTGTTTGTCGTCGTCCTTTTCCCCAATATTATGCCACCTTTTCTTGTTTCCCCTTCGATTTATACGCCCCTAAATGTGAGTATTCATGGCCCAACTAATTATTATATCCCCAAATATACTTCCCCTCAATTTGTGTCTACTGTCTCTTCCTTCACTGGAACAACCACCACAGTGACTTCGTCTTATAGCACTGTTCATTCTTCATCTTTATTCCCATCTGCTGGTCAAATTACAGCGTCCACGTATGCTCAGAGACCAATCTGTTCTTACGTGAATACGCCGTCTATATTCCTGTCTGTTCAGTCTACTCCAATTCTGAACACTGTCTGTTCTGATTCTGTCTGCTCTTCAGTCGTTTCTGAGAATCCCTATGGGTCCTCCATGACTGAGTCTCACAATGTCTCAAAACATTCTTCTCCTGGAATTCATGCGAGATTCCCGGAAATTTCTTTGCCTTCTTTCGATGATGATTCATTGAAATGGGATGATTTCATTGACACTTTCGATATCACAGTTCACAATCGATCAATTCCCGATCAAGAGAAGATGATTCTACTCAGACAATCTCTTTCTGGACGCGCGCAACTTGCCGTTGCCAAGTTCCGATCGTGCCATTATCTCAAGGCTTACGATCATCTCAAATCTCGGTTTGGAAAACCAAACATTGTTGTTCATCAGCTGGTGAACGAACTTTCAGAAATGTCTCAAGCGACTGATGATCTCGTTTCTCTGAGAGCCACAGTTGATAGGATCCAAGCGATCATCACTCTAATTGATGGATACGAAGAGTCTACCAATGAGTCTGTCCTTCATCTACTGACCAGCAAATTCAATCTTAAATTACGGATCAAAATAGCGAAAGCTATGATCAGAGACCAATCTGGATCGAAATGGTCTGTTTTACGTCTGATGAATTTTGCTGAGAGTTATCTCATGGAGCAGGAGGAGCTTCAAGTTAGATTGTCTACCACTATGCCTGCAAATGTCCCTGCAATATCTTTGAATCCTCCGATTTATCAATGTTCCCATTATATTTCTGAGCACTCGGAATCTAGCTCTACTCTCTAACGAACATGTATTTTCTGCAACTCCTTCTCTACTGACCATTCTTCACTTTTCTGTCCCAAATACAAATGTCTAGATGAACGCAAACAGCGTCTTATCAAACACGGCCGATGTTTCAACTGTTCTATTGAAGGTCACATTGCCAAAGAGTGCGACCGTGGTCCGTGCCCTCGTTGTGACCATTCTAGGCTCCATTCTAAACTTATCTGTCCTTCTCTTATCCGAACTTCCCTAATTCGTTCTTCATCTCGATACAGAGATCGAAGATCAAAGTCTAACACCGATTATTCTATTTCTCAATCTCACTCTTCTCCCTTCCCCTCCGCTACATCTGATAACGGGCGGAGAAACAGGCATGATTCATCTCAGGAGCAGATTTCTCCTTCTGATAATAATGACACGGGATCAGACGATTCCGCAACAGACGTCAATTGTAATAGGGATCCGAAAGCAATTATTGCAAACTCTATCTTCTAAAGTCTGATGTCTGATCTATCATAATGACCCAATACTCTTCTCAAGTCTTCTAAGGTCTGATGTTGGATCTATCATATTGATCCAATTCTCTGATTCCCCTTTCTGTTTCGTCTTGTCCTTTCGTTTATTTCAGTTACTACACTTCTTCACCGGATCGAATGGATTTTCTTTAGTTTTGTTGTCTTCCTATTCTTGTCTAACTATTAGGTTCATCTTCATTGTTATTACTCTAGTCGGCAACTTCTTCTACGATACATGGCCCTCGTGTTTCTCATCTACGGACGACATCAACGGACGATCACTTCCCCACCCCTCCTGCACCTCGAGCACTTGAGTAGTCTAGTCACAGACGAGCTAAGTTATAAGGCCGTCAACGGGACTGGCGACCCCGGGATGTCTTGGAACCTTTATCCATTTCATCCGACAGGCTCTCTTGTGTACTCGTTGCCCATTTCACCTTTTGTGTCCCCCTCCCCAGTGTATCGGCTAGAACCGATAGTGATCTCCTTCTCTTCTCTCTCTCTCCCTCTTTCCCTGAGCCGTCGGCTCTTCTCTCACTTCTATGATAAAGCAATACCACTGAACGGCTGATAAAGATTATACGTCACCACTCTCTCTCTCTCTCCCTACTCACCCTGGTGGATAAACAAATTGAATTGAATTGAATTGAATTGAATAGAATAGAATTTCGCTCACTCAACAACGCTTCGCTTGAGCGGATTCTCGTTGCAGAAGCTGAAGCGCGGGAACATCTAGACAGCGCGCATTTCATCATCATAACATTCCAAGTCCGTGTCCGCCCACCTCCGACTGCACATCGAGCTTAAGATCGGTGGATGAGGGATAGTGGAGGAACTTGACGATGAGATTGACGGAGATGAAGATGAAGAGGAAGAGCCTGGATGGCGGAATTTCACTGAATAACGCGAGGGATAAACTGACATGGCAACAAAGACAATGCTAAAGATGACTGAGATCCATCGATTGTTGGACACGATCTTGTTCAGGCACGCGACCGTGCTCCATTGGGAGAAATCGATGGAAAGCTTCTTGAACGCTTTGCCCAATCCGCCCTAGAAATTACTGGTGTGATTAGGATATCGATGTGGCTCAACTCACCATCCTCGAAGAAGCAAGGAAAGAGGGGGAGGGGGAGGGACAGAGTGGGGAGCCGCCAGCGAGTGGCTGCTGGGCAACCTCTCGATGCTTCTCGCTGACAACGGGGATTTCATGGTCCCGCTACAACTAAGAGAGCACGCTTCAGGCATCACTGATCTGCTATTACAAGAGCAGGTGAGAAAAGATTTCGCAGAAACGTTCCAGCTGTTTAACACAATTATTTCCAACACAATTACCGAGAAATCTGCGCGGAACCACATTCAATAAATATCGTTGCCTTTCTCTCCCTTTTCGTTAAAGCTATTTGCTGAGTTGTTGCAGCTCGATAAATCAAGTTCCCCAATTTCGCATGTTCCCTCCCTCGATATAGGGACCACAATGGAGAGAGTTATTAGCACCCCATTCACCCACCAATAAATACCGCCATACTCTAGCTCATTGACTGACCGATTCTGCACGACTGCACGCGGGATATGTTTCATCTGCTTCCTGCACTCTCATAGAAGACCCATCTTGTTACCAGTTCCGTGTTTCATCATCACATTAGATGCCATTGCGTTGCGAGCAAGCCGATATCAATGCCCAACCAACAAAAAAATGAAGCACGCTGACTTTTCAGAATGTTGGTCGAGCAGAAAAGACGGAGCTTTTGAGTGGAAACCACCTGCATATCCTTTTTATCTAATCAGTTGTCGAAAAGAGTGGAAATGACCACTAGATTCTCGATTCAATAAATCACTTTCTTCATCACAGCAATGAAGAGGATATTCGTCGCTCTGAGCACGCAAAGTGCCCTATTCACGGCGCAGAAAGTCGTGTTTCTATTCTCGTCAGTGCTCAATTTCATCGCGCTCGTGTGCCTTCTGAAGCGGACTCCGCCCCATCAAGCGGTGATCCGCAAATACCTCATCTTTTTGCAGGTATCTCGCCTTCATTTTTTAGGTTTTTTATTGTTTTCATCATTGCAGGTAACGATTATCATGTGCGATGTTACACTCGATGCTATGGCCGAACCAATGCCGCTGTTTCCATTGGCCGGTTTCTACTGCTGCGGATGGCTGTGCCGTTCCGGCCTCCCACCAACCCTTCTTGCGGTGACTGACTTGTAAATTTAAGACTTTCATGAGAACGGGAAATCAAGATTTTGGATATTTTTATAATTTAAAAATTTTTGGTCATCCCCGAGATAGTAGCGCTCTTCTTATTGCCAGACAAATTTTTCGTACAATTTTTCAGGTGTTCTTGTCGATTCTGATGTGGAATATCGTGTTCGGCATTGCGCTTTGCTTAAACTACAGGCATCAATCGATTCTCTTTCAGTCGAGCAAATGGAAGTTTTCCGATGTACGCACAATGCGCATCGTTTCTTGTCAATATTGAAATAATCAGCGTGTCTCAGTGCACCTTGCGAATTTTTCTTTTGATCTTTCTCGCCATATTCTACTGCCCCGCTCTTGTCTATGCGATACAGCCCATTGATCATTCAACGGTTGAGCGAGTGATAGATGATGTATGTTCCATATTTTTTTATTGACTAGTAAAATGGGAATATATTTGAGAACGATCTCGACTGGGTTCGTGGGCGCGGCTTGTACCATTTCGAGCCAAAAGGCATCGTAACGACTGCTATTGGATTGACGATCGCAACTGTATGGTACAACAAATCACATGAAAACAATGCTCAAGTACAGGTTGCAACGGTCTCGAATCTTTCTGCTGTACTGATATTCGCGCACATGCATTTCGTGCTTCATCAAGATGTGAGAATGCCCATCTTGTAATCCGTGCAGAACAAAATATTCAGTCCTCAAATCGCAGTTCGGCAAGCACCAAAGCAATCAAGCGTTCGCTCATTGTTCTGTTCACTCAGGTATTATCCACTTCTATCCACCGTATTATCCATAATATTTTGTCCAATTTCGGAAGAATTTACTATGTATTACTCAGTTGTTCGTGCCATTTCACAAAATGGATAGCATTCTTTCCCGCAATTTCGGCCTTGAAGAATCATATCGTTAGCATTCAATTCAATTCAATTATTTATCCAATAATTATATTATTATATTAATAATTATATAAATATTATTAATTATTTATTCAGTTGTTCGTTCCATCCTGCATGATCGGCGGTTCGGTGACGGTGATCGGCATCGGTCTCGCGACGCACGACCTTATTCCATTCGGTGATCGTTTTCTTATTTACGAAGCACACGTCAGTGTCGTCAGTTGCAGAGCTCAGTCTGACAATGTTCTACGTTATCTGCGCTCATTCGATCGCCCACAACCTCATCCTCTTGTCGATGACACGCGAATATCGCAAATTTATCGCCGATATTGTTCGATGCAAGAAGACCAGCGAAATTGGTTCGAACAACAGTGGACAGATTGTGCGCCCATTAAATGCTCCTCGATTATGAAGCGTAGAGCCCGAATAAATGTTTTCAACTGTTCGCTCTGAACAAATATGTTTGCGGTATACATGCAGCAAGGCTGCGGATATTAGGAAAAAAATCATGAGCACGACCATTTTTGCGATTAAGCTGCGTTGCAATCAAAGTCTAGTCTTTATTCGTTTGCAATAAATTGCAAAACAAATAATGAAATGCATTGGTATAATGTTACTGCTAGTGTTGTGTAAATATTTGGCCGCAGCGATGATCGATAAACCGAACGGAGAATGAAGAACAGAGATCATTCTATGGAGACGACGAGATCAGGAAAAATACGTTTGGGCATACGAATACGAAAAATACGAAAAAAAATACGGATGGAATAGTAATAGAGAAAGCTACCGGGCTGAAATGAGTTGAGAAGAGTGTCATCGAGAATCAATAATTTGTGATATTCGTGCCATTCATAAGGGTATGTGGTAGAAACAATGGGACGTCATTTCCAAGTCTCCGCGAGATGATTGAAATAGGCATCGCCGAGTTCATGAGTGTTTCTGAAAAAAAAAGAATTTCAGAAACGCTCCATTTCGATATCAACTCGATAATTGTTGATGAAGAAGCGGTTCCAGCCCAATGCGGTCGAAATTTGAAAATCTGCAGCATTCGCGGGAAATAGAGCGGCAGCGATCCAATGACTCCCGCACTTGCCCTGAAATTTGATTGTGTTTTTTTTCTGAAACGAATCAATTTTGATTTTCCGAAACTTGCATCGACAACCAGAGATGGTACATGGACGCCGAGAGGAATCGGATTCCGTCGTAGCCGATGTTTGCAGGCAAGAGATGGAATATCGGGTAGAACGCGAATGGAGGCAAGCACACAAATACCAGCGGACGAGCGATACGCGTGTAAGTCTTCAACAAAAAAAATTGTCGTGTTTTGCCTCAAAGGAAATCGGCATTTACAGTGAGCAAGTGGACGTTCTCTCTGATCTGGTAGGTTCTCGAGATGGAGTATTTGTTGATCACTGCGCCGCGCTTCAGTTCACGCAAAACGCGCAGATTGTGCCGGAATACTAGGCCGAACACCTCAATCCGTTTGGGAAATTATTGCGAGAATCTGGACAATAAACAGAGCACAATTTATGGTTTTGGAAGGGTTTTTTTCCTTTTTTTCTTTTAAATTTAAAAAAATGAACTACAAAAATACAATCACCGATGATCCGACACTAATAATGACAGCAAAGCCGAAGACCGCATGCATGCTACTGATGTATCCTGTAATTTAAATTTATAATTTGTAAAAAAAAATAAAAAAAAGTTGCATTTGATTGTGCAGAAAAAAAACTGACCGTAAACGATGAGATACGCCAAGGAGATAGCGATAAAATAGTGAAGAATTTCTTGAAGAGCAAAGAACAGCAGCGTCGAAATTGCATTGCTTTCGTACCTGAACTGAGTATTTGGAGAGTCTCATCAGCAGTTCCTACCATGACCAAGCTCGTGTGGCAACCAATCTGTCCAGAGCGAGAAATAGCACTCTGAAACTGTCATTTTACAAGATGCGGAAGCATGAGCTAACAATGAGGCCATGTAGCTGATAAATGTCTGCATTGACATACTGGCGAAGATGAGGGCTGTAGTCTCAACTGAAAATATAGCATTTACAAAGTTCGATTTATTTCGGAAAATTCGGAAAAGAAAACCATATTCCGAAGACCCGAAATACTGATGATTTATCACAATGAGGCGTGTTGTAACGTAAAAGCAAGCGAGTAGAATCGTGAAGACAATGCGCAACTTCGTCTGACGGTGAACAGTGTTCTCCATAGAATGTGAGCATTAGCGCCCACCAAGCATTGCATTCGAACAGTCAGCACTAACCCACACACGAGAAGTGATGCGATTTGCGCAAGTAATATGAAAATGAGCTGAAATTTGCATTTTTTACGAGGATTGTTTCAGAATTCCAGACCGCACCTCGATGGCGTAGATAATCTCGAAAAGAGGAGTGTATCGGTCGGTGTCATTTCGAGATAGGAAATTGACGAGAAACATCGCCGACCACCGACGTTCTCTCTGCTGTTTGGCTCGTGCAATCAGAACGGACGTATGTTTTCAAGACATGCTACTTGTTTATTACAGCTGCTCAGTGAAAGTGTGCAGGACAAAAGCACGGCTGTGCTCGCTATGTTTTGTGGTGAGGAGATTCCTATTCCATGACCAATAATGGGAGAGGAGGCTTCGCCTTTCGAATCGTGAACAAAAAATCTATTATTGCCGTCACACACTATACAGTTCAATGTACAATTTCGCTGTAGTCACTGCGTAGGTTGATCGACCATAGATAACGAGGAAGGTAGTTGGTTACTAGACTTTAATTTTTTCCACAGTACAGCAATATTGAAGCTGTCACAGCAACAAAAAAAAGATAGCAGAAAGTTCAAGAACAAAGTTCGACTTCAATTGTTTACTTTGAAGGCGCCGTCCTATTAAGAAATTTATGCCCGGAACCAACTTTCACTTTCAAAGAAATCGAAAATTGAGAAAAGGTGTCTCAAAAAATTTCAGAATCGAACAGATCTCGACCTCTATGGTGTTACCTCTATTCACTGTTGTACATGTTCAACTTCAGCTTGTTCTTCCGCTGTTCTTTTCAAGGATCATCGGCCCCTGTCAATGTGCGCAAATGAAACAGTTTATGGTTGCTCCGTAAGAATATGCACAGGCAATGCGCGGAATGCACAGGCTAGTTTCTCGGCTCGATCCTGACCATGAAATGCTTCACCGATCGAGCGAATCCGGTGGTGAATTCGATTGGTGGCGGCACCTGCAATCGCTCTTATTTCGAACGATTTCCAACGATTTTCGATGTTTTTCGAAGAAGGTTACTTTGCCAGTGCTCGTAAAGTGACAGTTCTGCACGAAAGTCGCGAAGAGGACGAATATCTCCATGCGAGCCAGCACTTCGCCTGGATTTTCATTTTTATTGTGCTTTTTTTCAAATTCGTTTCAAATTCATACCGAGACATGCGCGCGCTCCGACAGAGAACGGAGTAATTCGATTGTCCTGTTACAACATTGAAAATTTTTGGCGTTATTATCAAAAATTGAACCTTGATGAAGCGGCCATCGCTGTCGATATGCCTCTCGGGACAGAAATACTCTGGCCTCTCAAACTCCTTCGGATCCGCATGAACCATTGAGAATTGCGGCAGTATCGTCGTTCCCTCGGCAATAGGGTAGCCTGAATCATTTTCCCGCATAGTTCGAAATTGTTGGAAAAAGCGCACCCTCAAGCACGGTATTATGCGTGGTCTGCCGGAGAAAATTGATGGGCAGCACGTTCCCGAGACGGAACACCTTCAAATTTATATCAGAATTATACTATAACTGCAAGCTGCCGGTCAGGAATAGTGATGTGAATAGCAAGCATGCGTCTTATCTTACGCCTGTTCTTTCGTCCTGTTTCGCCGTACCCGCTGCCTTACCTGTGTACTAGAGTTGGCTAAACGATACTCTAAACGTGGCAGGTTTAGCTGCCCCTACGCTCTATGCCCCTGAGATCGGAAGCACTCTCGCATGCTCTCTCGCTCGAACTAGGGAAGAACTAGGGGAGGGGGAGCTAAACCTGCCACGTTTAGAGTATCGTTTAGCCAACCCTACTGTGTACCCCATCAGGCGTGATTGTCTCATGACTACTGTATAATCGCCTTGATTGTAAAAGCAACTTTAACTTTTTTTTGAGATAAAGATAACAGGAGGAATGAAACGGCTGCATTCTTCATGCTGCAACAGCTCAACTCACTTCCTGAAGGAACGCACACGTGTAGGGAAGCTGCTTCTGGTCATCGAAACGGATTCTCTGCAAAAATGATCTTTGATTATCTTATCTTAGATTTTATCTTATCTTTATCTTATTTATCTTATTATCTTATTGATTTTATCTTATTGATTTTATCTTATTATCTTATCTTATCTTAGATTTATCTTGGCTCATCACTCACTCTTCCTCCGATGACGCCATCAATCTCCTCTTGCAATTTCCTCTGGACGTCGAGATGATTGACCAACTCGAGCAAGCACAAGCGAAGGGTATTTACGGTCGTGTCAAAGCCTGCACCAAATACATAAACAAGGGGCGATAAAAATGTGGAAAAAATCATACCTGCCCCCCAAAGCGCCGATGCCGATGCAAGTAGCTGCTTTGAGTGGAAGTTTCCTGAAGAATAATGAAAATAATAACTTCAGATTGTGCTGCGGACCTTACCGATCGGCTTCCCGGCCTCTTCCAACCTCTTGACTTCTCGTTGAAAAGAGTCCACGTAGCAGCCGGGCTGATTGTCAGGGTTGAATGACTTCATCGCGCTTTCCATCCCCTGAAATATCACGGGAGTTCATAACAAATGAGCATTGAAATCTCTCACATCTTCGACCATGCGATTGGCTTCGTTCAACATTGTTTGCAAACGTGCGAAATGATGATCCAGTAGAAAATCGAATTTGCGAATCATGGGGAACGTTTCGAAGAGCATCATTAGAGGACCGCCGACCATCGGGATGAACTGAATGATGGAATGAATCGAGAGCCTCGGGATGGCATTGGAAAGCACAGGAGCAGAGAGCAGATTTGATATATTTTTGTGCCTCAGTTCACCTTGGTGTTCATGGAATTTAGAGGCTGTGTTTGATTCATGTGTCCACGCCAGAAACGAATTTCAAGTCTACGGGATCAAAAAGTGATTCTTATCTTATGTTTTCCGCGGCACTACTTCCTAATCTCTCTGGGCAAGAGAGAGAGAGAGAGAGAGAGAGAGAGAGAGAGAGAGAGAGAGAGAGAGAGAGAGAGAGAGAGAGAGAGAGAGAGAGAAAGAGAGTGGAATACCTCCTGCTGCATTTGCCGGAACTTTGGAACGATGTCGTTGTCGAAGTCAAGATCGATTCCGAATATCAGCTTCCAGACGACATTGCCGATCGATTTCTGAGAGTTTTTCTGATGGAGAACAACACAAAAAAGTACAATGATGTAGTTTAAACGATTGGAATGAATATTTGTTTTCCACTTCTATTTTTGGCAGCCCAGATGTTTCAAGAAACCACCTACTGCCCACCGTTGCCTCGCGCCATCTACTTTTGCAGCCACTGACAGGAGTGGTCAAAAGGCACGGAAAACAACAACAATTTGGAATGCGGAAGTAGATGCACTGAATTTTCACCGCAATATTTTCAGTGACGTCCACTTCTGCTCCTTCTGACTTCCGCCAACGCGAAACGACTTCCATCCCGAAATTATGCACGGAATCCTGTAAAGACGTTTCTTCATTTGCCAAGCCTAACTCGAAACAAAGACTAGCCTCGAGTGCGGGAGAATTGAAGCCGATCTCGTGGAGAGTCTTGAGCGCAAACTTGCGTTGTTCCTGATCCATTCAAAGATTTACTTTTCGATAAAAATGAATGTACAAGTGTGGCGGTAGAAAAATATCGACAGATGGATTACCTTGACCATGTCATTTGCCTGGAAGCCGAGTCCGTAGCTGCCACCGAACCACATCTTTAGCAGTTGTTCGGGATTGCGCTTAGCTGCAAGGATACCGATTTTGCCAAGCCCAAAGCTGCCAAAAGCAAGTACTCACCGAGATACACGTTTGCGTTTTTCACCACGTGCTCTTGCAGAACCTGACATGAATGATTGACTGGTCTTCTACAGTACCAAAATATACCCACTTTGTGATCGCCGATCACAACTATCGGATTGGGTAGCCAGACGGTGAATACGGTACCGTAGCGCGCCTTCCAGTCGAGAAGGACCTAGACAAAAGCAAAAAATGCGAAGATCGACGATAGACGATTCTTGAAATGGACTCACCTTGTCTAGATTCCAATTGAACGAGAGCATGTTGCTGTTGTGTTCCTTGCCTTGTAATATCACACGTCGTTATGTGGAATAAGGTTTTATCCACAATCGGGGAATAGGGAACTAAAGACAGGGAGCGAAACACCTACTCGCCAACTACGCGAGAGCTAGAGTGAGAGGGGAGAAGGGAAGAGAGGCGAGGGAGAGGGAGACAAACACCTCGCGCGCTCATGGTGTAAACAAGTAGAGAGCGCGAGCAAACTACATACTAGAGACGGGGGCGAGCAAACTACACTCGGGCCCGGTGACACAATGTCTGTGAAGTAGGGGATACTCTACGATACAACACCTCCCCTCCAAGACACGAGCTTGGGGAGAGTCTGAACAAACATTAATTACATACAATAATAGTGATTCGAAGAATTATTCCTTTCTGTAGGATTTCTTGGATGGATCGACTTCGAGATGCTTCGTCTGCTTACGATCTCTTGTTGATCTCCTCGGTTCTACCGGGAGATCTACCACTTCTGCAGGTTGAGAAACACTCTCGTCCTCTTTCTCAATCGATCCAGTCTCATCATTGATCACCTCATCATTCATATCGAATTCCTTCTCGAGGACATTCTCATTCACCATGGGAAAATCATTCCCATCCTCAATTCCATATTCAATTTCCTCGTCCGATTCTTTCCTCATTCTCAACTGATTCATATGGGCAGTGATCTTCCTGTTCTCTAACTGAACCTCATACATCACTTTTCCTTTCTTTCCAATTACTGTTCCTTTCGTCCATTTGAATCCATTCGGAGGCACATGCATATGATACATCACTTCATCTCCCATTCCAATCCTCCTCGATTTAACACCATTCTTTCGATCAAATTGATCTTTCATCGGAACATTTATACACTGATCGTTTGAGTCGAATCTCATAATAGGAATCATAAGATCGATTTCTGATCGAATCTTTCTACCAAGGAACACTTCTCCTGGTGACTTTCCATCACATTGTGGATTCGGTGTTTTCCTGTAATTCATCAGGAACAACTGTAGTGCCTCCTCCAGAGGTCTTTCTCCTTTTTGTTTCTCCAGACTTCTCTTTACCGTATCCACAAATCTTTCGGCCTGGCCATTACTCTGTGGGTGGTATGCCGGGCTATTCAAATGCTGAATGCCTCTCTTATTGCAGTATCGATTGAAAGCATCAGAGTTGAATTGTGTGCCATTATCAGTCACGATGACACGAGGGAGACCATTCCTCGAAATGGATTCATTCAGGATCCGAATGGTGACTCCTGCGGTCATCGTCGTTGTGCTCACAATCTCTGGCCATTTCGAGTATGCATCGACCATCACAAGCAGATACTGTCCATCCACCGGCCCACAGTAGTCGAGATGAATTCTCTCCCATGGAGTACTCGTTTTTGGCCATGGTTCAAGTGGTACTTTCACAGGTCTTTTTGCAGCAGTTGCACACTCATCACACGAATGTACACACTTCTCGATGTCACTGTCGATACCGTACCAATAGCATGCTTGCCTAGCTATCGATTTCATTCGCACCATTCCCGGATGTCCGGTATGAAGCATTCTTAATACTTCATTCTTGAGTGATTGCGGAATAACAACTCGATCTCCGACCATCAAACAATCATTAACTACGGATAACTCTTTCCTTTTCGTCCAAAATGGAAGGATTTTCGAGTAGAGATCGTTCTTCCTAATTCTTTTCTCATCTGGCCATTTGGTAAGATGATAGCTTCTTACTTGGCACAACACGACATCATTCAGAGAATGCTCTCTGATCTCCTTTGCTGTCACTGGCAACTTTTCCAGATTGCTTGACACTGCATTACACATAACTCTTTCCACTTGATCAATCTGATCCTCCACACATATCTCTCCTCTCGAATCGGCGATTAGTCTGGAGAGTGCATCTGCATATGCAAAACTCTCTGTATTCACATATTCCATTGTGAAATCGTATCCGAGAAGAATAGTGCACCAGTGGAACAGTCTCCTTGCTGTATGAGCCGGAACTCCGGTCTTCGAGCCAAATATCCATAGTAGAGGTTTGTGATCAGTTTGCATCACAAACTTCCTTCCGAAGAGGTATCGATGGAACTTGGTGACTCCGAAAATGAGTCCCAGTCCCTCCTTCTCGATCTGTGCATATTTCACTTCTGCTTCCTTGAGTGATCTCGATGCATGAGCAATGGGAATGAGTCTGCCATTGACTCTATGTGCAATCACAGCACCAATTCCTTTCTCACTTGCATCTGCAGCCAATACAATCTCTTTCTCAGGATCGTAGTGGATCAGATTTAGATCAGATGCCAGTACTGATCGAATTTCCTTGAAGACCTTTGCACACTCGAGTGACCATTCCCAGTCCACTCCATCCTTCAGCAAGTTATCGAGAGGACCTCTCAACTTGTGCATTCCACTTATGAAGGGACCATAATATGATACCATTCCTAAGAATGATCTGAGTGAGGATTGATCTTGAGGCTCTGGCATCTCTCTGACTGCTCTCACTTTCATAGGATCTGGCCTGCGGCCTGACTTATCAATGATAAATCCGAGATAACTGATCCGAGTCAGACCAAAGGAGCATTTCTCAGGTCGGATACGGAATCCATACTCCTGGATTCTCATTAGCACCTTTCTCAAATGAATATCGTGCTCTTCCTTTGATCGACCTCCAACAACAATATCGTCCAGATATGCTTGCGCATTATCGCAACCAGTCATCATTGTGTCCATTATCTTCTGAAAGATTCCTGGAGCAACGCTCACACCGAACGGCAGTCTCACGAATCTGAACAATCCTCGATGAGTACTCACTCCTAGCAGATTCCGACTCGATTCCTCTACCGGTATCTGCAGATACGCATCACTGAGATCGATCTGACTGAATATCGTGCAACCCTCTAATCGGGCAAAGATCTCGGCCATCACTGGCAATGGGTACTTGTTCTGCTCCAGATTATCATTCAATCCGGTCGAAAAATCGACGCATACTCTCCACTTGCCATTTGCTTTTGGGACGGTGAGAATGGGAGCTGCCCATTCCAGATGATCAACTGGCTCGATCGCCTCTATTTCCAACAGTCTATCCAATTCCTCATTGACCTTGGGAATCATTGCCAGAGGAATCTCGCGCCTCTTACAGAATACTGATCTTGCATCTCTTTTCAGAGTGAGACTCGCTTCAGATTTCAAGCACTTTCCCAATCCTTCTTTGCAAATTTCGGAAAAATCATTTTTGATCCATTCCACATATGGATCAACTTCATTTTTGATTGCATTTACTGTAATCTGCTTGGGAACAAGACGGAAGAAAGTGACGATAAAGTCTCTTCCCAGAATGTTTGTATCGGCCTTCGCCGTATACACCGTTCCTTGGGCGACAATTCCATTCAATTCGAGCGAGAGATGGCATTTTCCACTCAATTCCAGTGGAGTCCCATTAGCACATTTCGGGAACGCATCGTGCTCCATCCTCTCGGGAGAGCCAATCTCTCTCCACGTCGAATCAGAGATGAGAGTAATATCTGATCCGGTGTCGACCAGCATCTCAATTACTCTTCCATTCATCTCTACCGCAGCGTTGAAATGCTGTTTTCCTTCATTCAAGTCATCGTAGACCATATGGACCTTCTTGTCCCTTGACTGATTATCCATCGAATGACTCCATTTGTTACACATCACACTCAAATGTCCTTTCCGATGACATTTGTGACACTCTGTGTTGATGTGACGACAATCGTCTTCCTTGTGGCTATCTCTTCCACATCGAGAACAGACTGACTCTTTCGGTAGACTGTAGTCTCCACTCTTTGGTGACTCTCGATTTGATGGCTTGTTTCGCCATTTTGGAGTGTATTTGGAGACTGCATTCACAGCAGGAGCACTCTGTCCATTTTGACACGTGGCTGCCTGCGCATCTCCGTATACTTTCCTGTAGTTATCAGCCACTTTCAGAACAGATTCCATTGTGGGAGTCTCGTCTCCAATCTGGTTCATCACATGAAACAGAGTAGCAGTGTAACGAGGGAGGTCAATTCCACTCAGCATAATCATTGCTTTGAATTCCTCCGGCTTCATATCACTGATATTAGCATCCTCGTACACTCTGTTCACAATTCCCGAGAACTCTTTTAGATCCTCGCATCTCAACTTCGACATCTTTAGTTGGAACAGATCGAGTCTCTTTTCAAACTGAGATCGCTTATCTCCAAACAAGTCTCTCATTACAGTCACGATTTCATCGAATTTCAGATCAGCTGGATTTTTGGGGCGGATGTGATTTCGGAACTGTTTATCGACCTTATCATCGATTTTCCTCAACAATATTCTTCCTTTTTCACCATCGTCCAATCCACAGAATTCATTCTCGAATATTTCTCTATGCCTTTCCAACCACTGATCGAATGTAATTCCCTCTTCCGGTCTGTATGAGAATACTCTGATTTGTTTCTCAAGAGCATCCACCGATGGACCTTTCTTGCCATTGCTCTCGGAATCAATAATCGATCTTTCATTTCTCTCCCTCAACAACACTTGAATTGCCTCTGCCTGCACTTCATTAGCAGTCCTTAGAGATGCAACTTCATTCCTTGTGTCTGCTAGCAGAGAGATCATCTTATCCATCAACTGTCCATTAGTCGGTTCTCCCATTATTATCGTGTTGATTCAATCAATAGTTCTCAATCTCAATTCAGACAGCACTACCGTGTCTTTGCGATATGTACACGTGTACTGTGTAAGGGAGGCCCTGCCTCTACCCAACACTCGGATATCGATTGAAAGTGAGAGGCCCTGCCTCTATCACTGCCTTTGTGAAGGGGTGGCCCTGCCACACCCAACACCCAACTATCGAATGAAGTGAGAGGCCCTGCCTCTATCACAACACTTACAAGGACAAGGCCGATCTGAGTACCTAGACTCCCTGAACGCCACTGTTGTGTTCCTTGCCTTGTAATATCACACGTCGTTATGTGGAATAAGGTTTTATCCACAATCGGGGAATAGGGAACTAAAGACAGGGAGCGAAACACCTACTCGCCAACTACGCGAGAGCTAGAGTGAGAGGGGAGAAGGGAAGAGAGGCGAGGGAGAGGGAGACAAACACCTCGCGCGCTCATGGTGTAAACAAGTAGAGAGCGCGAGCAAACTACATACTAGAGACGGGGGCGAGCAAACTACACTCGGGCCCGGTGACACAATGTCTGTGAAGTAGGGGATACTCTACGATACAACAGTTGCCAATGAGAGGAAGCGGGGGAGGCCCGGGAGGCAGGCCTGGAAAAAACATAGTCTAGGTATATAGTAGAGCTGTCTCATCGCCCGGCCTGTGAGTGAGCGAGCGAAATGAGAAAGCAGAGTATTTAGAGCTCTTTCGAGCACTCCAGCACACAAATACAGCTGATTTTGGATGGATACCGAGTATGCGGTTGATGCCGTAGTAGTAAACGACCACAGCGATCAGAAGAAGAATCAGAACGAGCATTCTGAACAAACGAAAAGGTGAAAGAACCACAACGATAAATCAACAACACATAAGAAGTGCGTAATGAGGTGTGCAAAGAAAGTTGTAATTAGTAGAACAAAGATAACTACAGAGTGAAATGATGTCTTCACAGAACCTCTAGAATGCTTTTATGAGAGGAATCGCCAGAAAATCGACCATTCAAGGGGGGTCGGCGGCGGTAGGAAATTTTACCTAGCTAAAAAGTTCAGTGAAAGTACTTTGAATGATGCTCTATCGAACTGCGTCGGCCGTTTTTGCATATCTCTACTCATTTTCGGATGGCGGCTGATCGGAGCGGTCGCACTAAGGGATTTCGCCGAAAATTCAGCTCACAAGAATGGTCATAACTTTGTTCAAAATGAAGATATTCACATTTCCAAAGAAGGGATCGATAGAGGAGAGCTCGGCCAACATTTCATATATTGACGACATCATTCCTAGTGCACCCGCTGATGCGGGGCGGTCACTTTTCCGATAAAATGGCATAACTATGGAAAACGGAAGTATCCCAACAAGCGACTATGCGGCTTTTGTAGCACGTATATGTAGGTAGAAGATCTGAAAAAATCGTTGAAATCGAGAGGGGGAGAAAAAAAAAGCGCTGGTTTTTGTGCGCCGGTCTCCATATAAGTAATCCATAACATGCTTGTCTACTCTTCATATTGGTACCAGAAGTACCCAATATCATCCAAAATTGTTGAAAATCATAGTTAAGAATGCTAACACTGGTATTGAGGTCATGTTTTTCGAGAAAAGTGTCGTCCTATCATACACAGTCCTGAAATTTAAAATCGCCGTTTTTTCTTATTTCAACCTCGGAAGATGTTCGGAATAGAACAGTTCTCTTTCAGGAGACCCCCTGAGATGTCTGAAAACTGTTTAAGCAAAAAGGGCATCAATGAAGATGGTTTTCTATGTGTGGAGATCTTGAAATTTCGAAATATCGCAAATAAGGCTAGAATTGTGCTACCGAACTGTAACCAAGACTAAAATGTAGCCATTGATGTCCTGAACATTTTCTCTGTTGACAGTATGATCTTATCTCATCTCTGCGACGCGCTACAGGGCCTAGAAGAAGGCGAGATTGCGTAAAGAGCGCGCGCGAGAGAGCGGGTCAAGAGATGAGAAGGCGAGAGAGCACACGAGGTGAGAGAGTGCAGACAAGCAGAGCGCGCGTTCTCGGGCTATTTTTCGGGGTTTCTATGCCCTGTAGCGCGTCGCAGAGATGAGATAAGATCATACTGTCAACAGAGAAAATGTTCAGGACATCAATGGCTACATTTTAGTCTTGGTTACAGTTCGGTAGCACAATTCTAGCCTTATTTGCGATATTTCGAAATTTCAAGATCTCCACACATAGAAAACCATCTTCATTGATGCCCTTTTTGCTTAAACAGTTTTCAGACATCTCAGGGGGTCTCCTGAAAGAGAACTGTTCTATTCCGAACATCTTCCGAGGTTGAAATAAGAAAAAACGGCGATTTTAAATTTCAGGACTGTGTATGATAGGACGACACTTTTCTCGAAAAACATGACCTCAATACCAGTGTTAGCATTCTTAACTATGATTTTCAACAATTTTGGATGATATTGGGTACTTCTGGTACCAATATGAAGAGTAGACAAGCATGTTATGGATTACTTATATGGAGACCGGCGCTCAAAAACCAGCGCTTTTTTTTCTCCCCCTCTCGATTTCAACGATTTTTTCAGATCTTCTACCTACATATACGTGCTACAAAAGCCGCATAGTCGCTTGTTGGGATACTTCCGTTTTCCATAGTTATGCCATTTTATCGGAAAAGTGACCGCCCCGCATCAGCGGGTGCACTAGGAATGATGTCGTCAATATATGAAATGTTGGCCGAGCTCTCCTCTATCGATCCCTTCTTTGGAAATGTGAATATCTTCATTTTGAACAAAGTTATGACCATTCTTGTGAGCTGAATTTTCGGCGAAATCCCTTAGTGCGACCGCTCCGATCAGCCGCCATCCGAAAATGAGTTGAGATATGCAAAAACGGCCGACGCAGTTCGATAGAGCATCATTCAAAGTACTTTCACTGAACTTTTTAGCTAGGTAAAATTTCCTACCGCCGCCGACCCCCCTTGAATGGTCGATTTTCTGGCGATTCCTCTCTTATATTTATCGAAGGTACAGATCTCCTTATCAACCACAGAGACGATCCTGTCTGATAACAATCCTTCTTATCTCTCATGTAGTGCCGTCTCGAAGAAAGAGATGACGATAGTGTGCACGAAACGAGGAGAGACAAGAGAACAGAGGGCTATCCAACTGACCGCTATGAATACACAACAGACACTGCAGCGCACCGTCTGATAAGGATAAGCACAATGCGCTCTGACGTTCTTCACTTCTGCTTCATTCAGCTACCATGCTACAGAGCACTTGTCAGCATCAACTTTTGCCGTGCATAGTCAATATTTTGTTGTTTGCGATTTTACTTGCGCTGCTTTTTGCGATTATTGAAATCATTGCCAAATATGGTTTATTCTGCAGTCATTTCACAAATAGCGGGAGAGCGACGATCATACGTTCAATAGTTAACTTTTTCGATGCGCAGCTTTTGCGGTTTGGGCGTCTTTATGGGTCCGGGACGTGGCGTGAGGTCTACTGTTTCGCCGGCACGAGGAGTGATCTTGAAGTGCTGGAAGGTCGAAGTGAGTCCGAGGAAGAGCTCGACTCGCGCCATTCCTGAATGTGTACATTGTTCAGGCGGCATATTTGTCAATGGTGAACTGATTGCAAGTGCCCGTATCTCCATTTGCTACTTGTTCACAGAAGTTACATTGGAAAAGGAGGGGGCAATACCTTCTCCGGCGCAGACTCGCTTGCCGAGGGAGAAGGGAATCGTACGCTCGACGAGGTCCTGCAACAACGATACTTGCAAAAATTTTCGAGAGCAATTTTAGATTCTACACCTATTCCACTCTGGGGAAGTCTTTGTAGGGAAACACGCTCACACTTCTTAGCGTCTTTTCGTCCTCTGCAATGTATCGTTCGGGACGGAACTCATCTGGCCGCACAAAGAGAGGATCGTTGGCCAGCAGGAAGTGTATGTCAGCCTGCACCCATGTGTCCTTAGGGATCACTTGGCCCTGAAAGGGGTTGATGTCTTTCATTATCAATCGTCGAGATATCTTTACTATTCTCGAGCTGCGTATAGCTCTCTGGATGCGTGGAATGAAGAGATGAATCGTGGATTCTCTGCTCACTCACCCGAACCTCCACATCTCTCACGGTCATGCGCTGATTGTTCGTGATGATGTTGGCGAATCGTTGAAGTTCAAGCACACACGCGCGCGCGTACGGCATCTGTGTTTCGGAAAACGTTTTGAAAAAAAAAAGAAAAAAATTGTGGGGAAATTGTGCCCCACCTCAGGCTGGTCGGCCATGGCCGGCGAACGCTCGTTGCCGACAACGCGGTGCACTTCACGACGCAGCTTTTCCTGCAGAGGCAATCATTACTGTTTGCGCATAACTCGCATCATTAACTCGCATCGCATCACTCGACAAAAAAGAGAATCCATGCCAATCCCATTCCCCTCCAGTACGATGTGTCCTCCTACAGGCACATTGCCTTGAATCAGGATAAATGTAAACAGGAATTGCTTGTGTTCTCAAGGACAGACCTGTACATGCTGATGCTTGGCGAGGAGCAGCATAGCCCATCTCAGCGTCGTCGTCGTCGTTTCCTGTCCGGCGAGGAAGAAATCGGAGCACGTAGCGTACAGATTCGTTTGGCTGCAAGAAATTTTTCGGCCCTTCGAAATTGTTTCTAGTTTGGACAAAACTTGGGCAAAGATTAGCACTCACTCAAGGAAGGCGTTGCTCTCCATCTTCTGCATGTAAGCGTGCACGAAACATGTTGGTTCATCGTCGGTTTTGTAGCCTTGCATCGCTCGATCGACGTTGACGACGATGTACTCGTTGATCTGAACGTAAATTTGATAGTTTACAACACGAAAAACACAGAAACATCCTAAAACTGAACAGAATTGAAATATTGTTGAAAATTGGCCTTTGCTAAAAGTGAGTGAACGAGAAGAAAAAGGATGCCAAACTGCGCCACCTTTTGCATGTCCCTCTTGAACTTGCCGAACGTGTGCCATCCGACGATCGGGAGCTTGGTCAAAACGGGAAACGCAGCGCCGAGCATAACTCCCTTGTTGTCGATGATACCGTCGAGCAACTACAATTCGAGCAATTTCAACCTTGA
Organism: Pristionchus exspectatus; assembly: GCA_911812115.1. Lineage (NCBI taxonomy): Eukaryota > Metazoa > Nematoda > Chromadorea > Rhabditida > Neodiplogasteridae > Pristionchus > Pristionchus exspectatus. The sequence continues at coordinate 5,671,171 of OU461582.1, forward strand.
TGAGTGGCGACCATACCTGACCAGCACACTAGTGGCGGCCCTTTTTTGACCATGACGCCTGTACCTGGGTGCGCGCGCTCTAACGCGAGGGTGCGCGCACCCATGTATTCAGGGTCAAATAAGGGCCGCCGTTGGCGTGGACACCTAGGGGGGGGGCAACGACGACCTTGTTGAAGTCGTCGACGTAATCGACGAGAGGCTGGCACGAATCGTGCTTGAACCGATAGCCGAACAGCGCTTCGTTGATGATGTTGGCGACCATGACCTTCAATTTTTGTTGTAAACACAACTATCGGATTGGGTAGTCAGACGATGAATACGGTATACCGTGTTTTGGTCACTTGTACAGCCGTAAAAGTAGAGTGACCAGTGCATTTATAGTACGATACAATAAAAGGAACCTGGATTGGCCATCGCATATCGACGTTGTCCTTGTCTTCGATATTGCTCAGAAATTCGATGTAGTCAGCGACCGATGATCGAACCTCAATTTGAACACTCATCATCATCATCATCTTCATTTTATCCAGGTCGAAAGTAGAAAACAATAGGGGTCATACAAGGAAAAAAAGTATAATGAACTCATCACTTGAGTACTCATCAGAAGAGTAAATGTTTTAAAATCTCTTGCCTCCTCACTACCCTCGCCAATTGACAAAAAAAATGGATGATATAGTGAAAATACGTCGAATTGCAGCATGCTTACCTGTTCCTCCATGAGATTCTTGCCCATTCCAAAATCACGCAGGATCGTAATGGCTGCGCGCCTTTGCTCGCGCCAATTTTCCCCGTTCGAATTGATCACCCCTGAATGTGGATTGATTGGCAACAATATGACCTGAATAGGGCACTGAATTTATAGTACATGTTAGAACTATCGTGAGATTCCACTCTCTGACCGTTGACAAACGTAAGAGGGGGCGGAGAAAGGAAGAGGCCGGGAGGAGTTGATCTGTACCCTCCCCCCTTCCTTCCCTCGTCCTCTCTCCGAGACAATGGATAGCTCGCTAACCAGCACGTCTCATTTGCAGAGCATTTCGAACGCACGATAATTGAGACAATGCGAAATACCTGCGTTTGGCGCGTACGAAATGGCTTCCTGCACGAACTTGTGGCTGGGGCGCGCTGTGAATGCGTCTCCTGTAGGAATGTTGTTTTTTCCACTCAAAGGGTAAAAAAGGTGTATCCACTTCAAGCGATTTTACGTCGTAAGACAACGCTAGGTGTGACCCGCTGGTTCAGCTGTTCCATTCTAGAAATTACAAAAGAAACATGTTTTTGGAAATGAAAATAAGTAGAGATACTGCAAAGTGGGTTTCGTTTACCCTGCTCGATGTATGCCTCCTTCATCGCTTTGAAGTCAGTGATCTGCACGTAGGGAACGGGCGTGAACACGGTAAAGATTCCATCGTGTTGCTTGGCGATTCGAGCGTAACTCTCGTGCTGCGCCTTGTAATCGATCTGCAGTACCATTGCGATTTTCCGCGATTTGTTCTTGCTGATCAATGGTGACGGTGAGCATTTCACAGCGTTTGATATTTGTCAGTATCATGGAGTGAAAATGAATCAAAACCGCTGAGCTCGAAAGCGCAGAAATGTGGCCCTAATGGCCGATTACGAACTGGAGACCAGAGCTGGGAAACATTTACCGGATCTCTCATTGCACAGTGCTCTCTCGCCGGTTTGCAGCAACGAGAGAGCATTGCGAAATGGGAGATTCGTTAAGTGTTATCCCCGCCCTGCTGGGGACTCACTAAAGTTCGAAATACGGGTCGCCGTCTCTTAATTTCTCACACTCTCTCACCGGTCAGAGAGGCGAGAGAGCGTGTGAAATGAAGAGACGGCGACCCGTATTTCGAACTCTAGTATTTACATCGTAGAAATTGCCAATGAACGGCAGCGGGCGCGGTCCCCTCGGGTATCGCGCGGTGTACTGATAGTAGCGAATGATGGCATACACGAGAAGGGTAATGCCCCCAAGGGCAAGGATGGCGATCATCTCCACTCAGCGTTTGAGCTTCCCTGAACACTGCACATTATACGAAAACCCGTTTAGAGAGGAACAATATGCGAAGCAACACATGCATGGCGAAAAGATGGCGATGTGAAGAAACGTTGAGCGTTTGCTATTTATAAGGGAGAGTGAGTGCGAGATTGACCCTAATGGACAGCTTAAAAGACGCGCGCGAACTAGAGACAAGCACGCGAAACTACACACAGGGACGAGATCGCACAGTCGTTTTGTGATCGATGTGTGCCGATTGTAGTGAGAATAGCGGAAAGTCTAAAGGGGTTGTGAGACCCCTGTGAGATGCCGCGCCCTAAGACGAGACTCGAGGATAATCGAACAAGGGGGTTTAGCTCAGTGGTTAGAGCACCCGTAATTTGATCGGAAGGTCGAGGGTTCGAATCTCTCAGGCTCCATTGGTCTTTGCTCACTCCTCTGACATCCTAATAGGGTTCGCGATTCGGGAACTAAACGGCCGGCTACGAAGGAGAGGTCACGTAGCGGGCCGCTATGAGGGAGGGAGAGGGTAGCTACGTTTTGGACGGGTCTGCTTACAGCGTGATACCACTCATAATGCTTTTAATTATTCTTTATTTTTTCTTGTTGTTTTTCTTCAATTCTTCATAATAATTGAAATGCAATCCATTTATACACGAGGTGCATCATATTATTGCTTCACCATACTCGATTTTAGAAAAAATTCCGACTTTTGAAACCATTGGCTCCTGATCGGTACCTCTGTCAACCTTCTCGGATGCGTCTGAGCTGAGTTACGGTGCGAGGGATTTTATTTTGACTTGTGCAGACATGCACATCCAATTAATCATGAAACTGAACGGTTTGGATAATTCAAAGACCACCCAAATCTGTAGGTTACACAAAAGTCTGAAAGGGCCACCAAAATCTCAAGGAAGCCAAAATTTCTTGGGGCCACCAAAATCTCAAGGGGCCACCAAATCCGTACAGAGCCGCTACGTCTACCCCCTGCTGCTAGTCACTCGCGTGAAAACATCCGTCGATGGCTAATTGGTCTATAGTTCCAGCGTCGTCAATATCGTTCCACGAGCCACTATAATACGTGGAAGTAAGTACCTGCTGAAGTATCCACAAGGAAATATTTCGAGCAGTTTTAGCGACAATGGAATTAATTCCCAGAAGCAATTTTTGCCAGCAGGCGATATTTTCTGCATTAACGAGTTTTCCAACTAGCGTTGTTATGGCACCTGACGCCTTATGACCAGCGCACAACTCACATCGGGGAGGCGTTACGATTGACGTTCGTTCGAGTACTCTCTACCGGCAGTTGGGAATGTGGAACATACCTGAGTGGCTGCCGTACGCTGAATTGATGATTACGTCTATTGCCATGTTTTGGGTGGCTTTCCTTGTCTTCATCATCGGCACCTCACAGCTGCACAATGTTTGCAGGTAAGAAAGACAAAACAATGTTTTTCAAAGTTCGTTACAGGGCCTTGTTCTGCACTAACGTCACTGCGGTGCTGATCGGAGGAGTGGGACAGATTTCGATCGAGTTATGGATAATCCGCAACGGACGACCACTCGGACACAATGAGTGTATGATCTCTTGCCTTTACTGCGCATGCATCACTATATTTCAGTCTTCTTCTTTCCCATTGTGTGCATTCATCAGACCGGCTACTTTATGTGTGCGGTTTCCTTCGTTCTCATTATCGGAGAACGTCTCTTGTTATGCTTCCAACCGGGGTTTTATGAAGAAAGAGATTTCTCATTTTCTACTGTGTTTGCTGCTGCGGTCTTCGTCGAGGCGATTGTTTACCGCATATCTCAATTACCTAAATTTTTAATTTTTAGATTTCGCTGACGATACCCATAATTATAGCGATGCAATATGGTCTGAATTTGCTGAACTATATACAATTAATCTTTTTTTTAGAAAATCTAAGTGTTCTTTGTGCTGTAATATTCGTTGCGCAAGAAGCCATTTCACTCTTGGTACGATTCAGAGAAAGAATAGTACAAAAACACATTTTCAGCTGCTACAAATGTGTAAAAGGAGAAGCCGCAAACATTATCATACCACATTTGTGAAGGAGAGCTTGAATGCGCGTTTCGAGGTGGAAAATGGTGGAAATCTGCAGAAATGACAGTGTTAATTTCAGGTGAAAGGCGTGATTGAGTTGACCACTGCGCTCATTCCGATTTGCACAATTGCACTGATCGTCAAAGGGCTTCTGCTTATCCTCAATTTCATTTCCTACTTTGGCAAAAATCACTTAGTCCAGGATGCGCATTTCCTTCTACGAATTGTGAGTGAGAAATGGGGTGATCCATTCACAAAACAGTACTTCCAGGGGAGCCTCATGTATGGAATCGTGTACCCATTTCTGCTCATTTCCAGTGTGAAAACACTTCGAAATCGATTCTCAAACTTTGTTCCATCATCGAAAGTGACGGTCTACGTGGAATCTCCTGTGAAGAAAGAATCGGCAGAATCTTCAACAAAGAAATATTTTCAACATTTGTCAGTTCAATGGAGTTGAATAGTTGTTTGTCAATGGACGTCATCGAGATTTTTGGAATTTGTGTTTTTTCTCAGTTGTTCGAAGTACAGTTTGATATATTGACCATAAAGGCGTTTAATCGTTCGCTGTCACTGCTCTAATCATCTCTCCACTCACATTCAAACAAAGGAGATAGTTAGTAGAGAGTACATATGTACAATTATCCAGATATGAATTTGATCAAAATTTTATGCCCGAAAATTCGAAATTCAATGATTACTGAACTCATAATGGTCACAATCCTATCTTTCTAGTTGCAGTATCAATCATTTCGCTTCTGTATCGTTGTGGTTTCAAGGGTTTCAGCCGTTGTTGGTGAGGTGTCACGGTTTCCACTCTCCGCAGATCATCTACTCACATTAATTCATTCTTTATTTATTGGTGCGAGAGGTCTGACTAGAGACGGATGTCCGTCGACGACGTCGATTCGGTTCTTGCGGCAGCAATGGTAGGGGAATGAGGGGCATTAATGTAAATTGCTTTGTGTATTCCAATGGCACGCCAATATCAGCAGTGGTCGCCGTCTTTCATGCACATTCTTCGAACATTATTTCAATAATATTATACTCACAGTCAACATCGTTTACTCACTGGAGGGCGTGTCAACAACCCACCACGGATCGATACAACCGTCCGATTAATCTGGTGGGAATATCGAGCAGCTTGAGCACCTTGAAGTTGCACTTACTTGATTGTTCTCAAACATTTTCTTGTTCTTTGTTCTCCATCTTTGTTCTTCTTTGTTGTTCTCATACGTCGTTTCGCACGAGATCTTTGCCGAAGGAGAGGCTCACTCACTTCCGTTGTCCTCTGATCATTGAGAGGCGCATCTCGGCATACAGCGGCCATTGTTTCGAAGTATCGTTTCTACGTGCGTAAGGATGTCATCGAAGAGTCTCTAGTTCGATTATTTTGATATAAAATTTTAATGCAACCAGGGAATATGTTAATTGGACTTGAGTTCAATATCGATATGTATCAATTCCGAGAAAGCTGGAGAACCCTGCTGGAGACTGAAGCTGGAGACCGGAACAATAGTGTTTTTGATCGCTGCTTCTCATATACCCTACTGAACTCGTTTCCTGGATACTTCCTAAAGAAGTCAGCGTTCTAAAAATAGCAATTAGTAAACATTCGAGACGATATCTGTTTTCAGGTTTGTCCACTTAGCGACCGTGCTTGCCAGTGGATTCTACGAGTCTGGGTAAGGAAACACTCGGGAGAAACACAATTTGAAGCAATAGATAACAACTTTTTGTCTCTGTTGTAGTTAAACTTCGGCATTCTAATATCGTTCTAGATTCCGATCGAATCATGTTCTCAAAAACATCAACAAATTTTTCATGATACGCCTCCTTTAAAGAAGGAGAGGCACGAATCGCGCCGATATGCAATGTGAGGCGGAGCGCACTCCTCATTTTGCATGCTCTCTAGCTCATTGCCTGCGCTTCAGGGTGACTTGGCAATCAGCCAATCGAGTTTATCTCGGTTTAGACGAAAATTGAAAACATGGGGGTTTCGAAAGCGTTATGGGGTGCTCATGCCACATCGTCTGACATCGAGAACTCAGTTAGCCAGATATTCGTGCCACCCCTTCTTTAACCCCTATTGATACTGGGCCCCTTAACTGTCCCCCATAAAAATATTGGTCCGGGAAGGGCCCTATAATTTTCGTGGGCCCCTATATTTTTCTTGGGCCCCTATAATTTTCATAGGCCCCATAATTTTTGAAGGCCCCAATAACTACAACAGAGCCACTTTTTTCGCTCAAAGACAAGTAATATTGAGAGCAACAACTACTATGTCTTCGAATCACCTTTTGTCGACTTTGAAAGAACGTACGTGAAGGCTTCGCGAAATCAATCCTAAGGAAATATCGCCGCTCAGGCATACTTCTCGACTTCAGTCTTGTTCTTGTCCAGTTCGATGACGCGACGACAGACGACGAGGTGCAAGAGACCTGATGTCTCCCTTTTTGGCCTGATGATTCTTCCGGCGCTTTAGCGCTCTAACTCGCCCCTCCTTTCTCTGTGGGCGCATTACCAACGACTACACCTTGTTTAGTATTCGGCTCTGTAGTAGAAGAAGGGTCCGAAAAAAATAGAAAGGTCCCAAAAATGAAAGAAAGGTCCCAAAAATGAAAGAGAGGTCCCAAAAATGAAAGAGAGGTCCCAAAAATGAAAGAAAGGTCCCAAAAATGAAAGAAAGGTCCCAAAAATGAAAGAGAGGTCCCAAAAATGAAAGAGAGGTCCCAAAAAAATTTGAAAGAAATAGAAAGGTCCCAAAAATAGAAAGGTCCCGAAATTGAAAGAAAGGTCCCAAAAAATTGATAGAAAGGTCCCAAAATTGAAAGAAAGGTCCCATAAATAGAGAGGTCGCTAACCATTATAGAACAGATGAAAATAGAAAGGTCCCAAAAATATCGTTTGAAAATAGAGAGGTCCCAAAAAATGTATTTGAAAATAGAAAGGTCCCAAAAACTGCGTTTGAAAATAGAAAGGTCCCAAAAACTGCGTTTGAAAATAGAAAGGTCCCAAAAGGAGATTTGAAAAATTGAAAAGTCCCAAAACAAGCAGTAAAAAAATCGAAAAAATTCAGGAGAAAGATCCTTGTGCATTTATCTCTATAGCATAGTACATTTCCATGCATTGGACGACTCTAGATGTCTATAGAAAATAAAATGCTTAGGCTTAGGCTTAGGAAATACGCATGCTTAGGCCGGCGTTTCGCACATTTCCCGTACTACACGCAGCTTAGGGAGGCTTCTCGCGCAGCGTAGGCCGGCGTTTGAGTATTTTCCCATAAATACTGCAATGAAAGGTCGCGCCCTGAAAAGTGCGAAACGCCGGCCTAAGGTTTGATGGACGCCTCCCTAAGCTGCGTGTAGTACGGGAAATGTGCGAAACGCCGGCCTAAGCATGCGTATTTCCTAAGCCTAAGCCTAAGCATTTTATTTTCTATAGATGCATAGTGGCGTCCAACGCTTGGAAATGTTGCCTAGCGCACTACCCCCTATAGTCGAAAAATCAGAGTAGAAATCAATGGGACCGCTAAATTTATGGAAATCTGTTGGGACCATTATTTTTTAATACCTTTATTTGGGACCAGTATATTATATAATGATGGCCATAACATGTGAAACGTGAGAAGCCTGTTGACACTGAAGTAGGACACTGCAGAACGCATTCAGGCAACGTTTCCAAAAAATGCTTAGCCCGCTTATGCTTAGGCCACTCTCAGTTTAGGGATATTTCTGAGTAGGGACCTTTCTATTTTCGAACACCTATTATGGGACCTTTCTATTTTCAAACACAATTTTTGGGACCTTTCTATTTTCATATGATGTTTTTGGGACCTTTCTATTTTGGGACCTTTCTATCATCATGGGACCTTTCTATTTTTCACTGTCTTGTTATACCATTTTTGAAACCAAGGGACCTTTCTATCGTGGAAGGGACCTTTCTATTTTTTTGCCCTATTTTGGGACCTTTCTTTCAATTTTGGGACCTTTCTATCCTATGGGACCTTTCTATTTTCATGATACGCTGGGACCTGTCTTTCGTGGGACCTCTCTTTCATTTTTGGGACCTTTCTTTCATTTTTGGGACCTTTCTTTCATTTTTGGGACCTTTCTTTCATTTTTGGGACCTCTCTTTCATTTTTGGGACCTTTCTTTCATTTTTGGGACCTCTCTTTCATTTTTGGGACCTTTCTATTTTTTTCGGACCCTTCTTCTACTACAGAGCCTAGTATTCCCTCTTCCGCCGCCACAACTCGGCACTAGTGAGACGCTTCGTCATGATGTGGAGGATATCGGTCAGGCTTCGTAAGTTGTCTATTGCCGGAAAAAAAAACAACTATAAACTCACACATTGCAGAACTCTTCATCACGACCGCTTCGGCTGGTGAGCATGATGTACTTTCTATCTGGGGATTCACTAGAGTTCGAAATACGGATCGCCGTCTCTACATTTCGCACACACTCTCGCCTCTCTAACCGGTGAGAGAGCGTGTGAGATGATGAGACGATTACCCGTATTTCGAACTCTAGAATTCACTACTGTTTTCAGTCTGCTCTGACTATTTCACTCCTCTCATTAGCGCGGACACAAATCCGTCGCTGTTGATCGTCTCCGATTGTGAGTCGTTATTGAATTGGGCACTCTAGCGATAACGGTTTCAAGGCCGATTCTGTCCGGAAGTCGAAATCTCTTCCTGCCTCGATAATATGGCATTTCAGCCACCGCCTACCAGTGCGTGTACAATGTGGACAGTGCGCCTGGCGCACCACCGACCGTCGGCTCGTGCGACCTGTCCTGTCCCGTAAGTGGCGTATGATCAGTTGGCGAAATACTTTTGATCACAAACATTACGCTGACGATAAATGGTGATCGAACCCTTAGGACGAACGCCCGTGAATTTTGTCATTTTTTCGCTCTTCGCTTTGCACTTATTGTGTCAGAGGAGTTCTGTAGAATTCTGATACGAAATTCTGTAGATGTCAGAGGAGTGTGCAAAAACCAATGGACGTTGATGGAATCGAACCAACGAATCGTGCTATGGTCTTAGGGCGCGGCATCTCACAGGGATCTCACAACTACCTTTCAAGTTGCGAAATACTTTTGATCACGGAAGCATTGCTTGCACAAACATTACGCTGACGATAAATGTTGATCGAACCTTTATGACCCCTTGACTTTAGTCATTTTTTCGCTCTTCGCCTTTCACTTATTGTGGAAAAATGATTTTTCTAAACGTGTCATCATGCTCTTGCAGGTTGACTCACAAGTGGTCGTGCTCTATCCGGCCATCAACCAGCAGATGTATCTGACCAGCGCCCACTTCGACTCGGCCAAATGGACCGGTAGGATGCTATTCACGCCGTCGTAATTCATTGCGCGTTAATGTGTTCAGGGCAGCAAGCTAGTTCCGCGCCGGCCGTCGACCTCGGCACCAACGTGCAGTTTGCTTGCTCGAGTCGGTTTTCTCCTCAATAACACCAGCATCAGAAACGCATCACTTGATAACAGTTTTTAAGGAGAAAAAAGATTGGGGAGTTAAAAATTGTAAATAAAAAAAAATTTAAAATATTGCAGTTCGTTGCGTGTCGTACATCGACGGCGACGGTAGACAGCATCCGACGAGGTATGCACAATACTTTATCAGCGTCGCTTTCTGCGCGCTCACGTGTCAGAGGGAATGCGAGGCGTTTGATGCAACAAAAAAGAGTTGAAAAAGAGTTACTGACACCCCTGCAATTATGATTGAAGAGCAAGAAAGAACGTGAACTAATGAATGATGCGGGGCATTTCTTTCCAGGCCATGTCTTTCCAAGTGTTTTTTTGCATCTATGATAGATGAAATTGCCCGTAAAACAGGTGCAACACTGCGGACGCGGCTGCAACATGCAATGAGGATCGCTCTCAGCCGCTGTGCTCGTGTAGCCCCGGCTATACCGGGCAGTACTGCGGCGTGTGTGAGTGGGGGCTTTGACAGGGATTGTCGCTACTCTCAACCGAGTGCGTGCAATGTGTCCTGATCCTGATCTCATACCAATTGCATGGTGCATTAGCGATGGCCTGGTCCCATATCGGTACCCATATCGTATGGTACAGCCGCTTTCTGCTAGCTATGACTTGCTTTCCCATTATTTCTAGAATACTTTGCAAATGCTGAGGCTTCTTCTCGTCCATATTACCGAATATTTTGGCGGGAATTCCTCTTGATTTAGTCGTCGCTTTTAGCGGTCGCCATGTACCAGACGATCACGCAATGGCTCGGGCCAGCCGACACTGTGACCATGCTGGAGGTGAGGCTTGATTACTAGAATATTTTTGCGCTAGTATCACTAATAACTATGGTAGTGTTTATCAGTAAACAATCGAGCTTGGAAAGAATTGAGAGGAACAAAAAAAGGGAACGTGAAAAATAGCACAATTCAGATAATCGCGGTGGCCCAGAGCTCTCCCGCCGCACTCGTCGCTGTGCTTCCGTACATGTACGCCGCTTTCCCGCCGGATCAGCTGAAATCGTGGGGCTTCGCGGCGAATGAGCTCGTGGACTCGATCGACTTTGACCAGAGCGAGGTCGATCTGGAGTGAGTCATTTTGGCTCTGATTGTTGCTTCCTTTTTTTCTAGACCAAGTGAGTGTTTTCACAATCTCTTGACTCCTAAGTGAATACGCTCGATCAACTGTTTAGAAGCATTTTTTTTATTCACCTGCCATTTAACGAACGTATTCGCCCCCTCCTCCATGCAAAAGGAAACCAATTAATACAGTACCGCGTTCACGCCCGTCACCGACGAGCAACTGGGCAACTGCTACACGTTCAACTACGCGAACCGGACCGATGTCGATGAGGGACTGTACCGAGCGCACTTCTCCGGACAACATCGAGGTTGGTGAGATATAATTAACATATCGTTAGCTATGGTACAGCCGCTTTCTGCTAGCTATGACTTGTTTTCCCAATATTTTTAATATTCTTTGTAAATTCTGATCATTCGCTTCTTGAGTATGGTCCCACAAAACCTGATCAACCACCTTTGAATTGATTACGGTTATGACTATGGTGTATGCAGACCTGGCGATTACGCTGAAGTTGCACCCTTCGGAGAATGTGGCTTGGATTGATTGCGACGCCATCTCCACGTATATCCATGCACCCGGGACGCCGCCGAGACAGGTGAGTGCGCAATACAAGGTCGCCGTCTCTTCATTTTACACACTCTCTCGCAGCTCGACCGGCCGAGAGAGAGTGGGTGTGTGAAATGAAGAGATCCATACTGCGCACTCAGTGAGAACACTTCTAACTAAGCTTCTTTCTTGAGAATGTCTCTCTTATTTTCTTATTTGTTGTCAAACGAAAGCTACAACTTTGAGGGAATCCTCTACTCTGTGCGTGGGGCTGCGGCGGACTTGATCGCACTGCGAAAGGTTGCCGATCAATTACATATCATTTCTTATCATCGAGTATTCTCAGACGATCACTAAGCTCAATTACGGCTGTATCTCGTCCACGGATAAGCTGCAGCAGAGCTATTACGAGGACGGAAGCTACACTGCGGATGTGAGCAAATCGAATACATCATTTGCCAACCATAATCATCTCGATAATATCCGCTTGTGTAGTTACCGTAGTGGAGAAACTCCACTGCTCATGATGCCGTTTTGAGCGCAGAAAAGAGATGCGCTGGCGCTCTTTTGTTCTCTGATTTCGCCAACTTCCTGGTCACACACACAGGGTTGCTACTCGGCCTGCTACCAGGACAAAGTGCTCGAGAAGTGCGGATGTATGGATGCGAGAATGAGGAAGGCGCCGACCGCAAGTCAATGCCTCTTCAAGGACAGTGAGTACTCAAACAATTTTAAACTGAAACAGCTCGCGAAAACACATAGTAATCACAGCTCGCGAAAACACATAGTAATCCTTTGCATTGCATGCACGTGTGCACTCGACAAAAGCTTCTTTTGGTGTTTTGGTCAAGGACAGTGAGTGCTGACAAATGTCGTTGTTCACATGCGCACATTCAAAGTATACATCTTCTGCTCTGTCAAAGGGGTCACAGAACGATATAAGATAGCAGAAGATGATGATATGACGGTTACGGATTTTAGAAGCCTGCGTCGACGCCGTCACTACCGTCCTCGGCGACCCCACCTCGTGGCCGTGGTGCAAGTGCCCGCCCGAGTGCTATCAAGAGGCGTACGCGCTCACCGCGACAAGAGCCAGCTTGCCGTACAAGGTGAAATCTTGTTTGATTCCATATTGAATAGACGGACTCGAGCCACATGTAGAAGTGTATTGGGAATTTCTCTGTTTTTGGCCCATGCAGCAACCGCAATGAATTGGTTCGGGGTAGAGAATGGGAATGATATGGAGCGGATACTCTGCGAGAAATTACTGGGTCAAAAAAACGGAGAAGTGTCAAGTATTGCAGCTTGCAATCTGTGCAAATTCCACGGATTGTTCGGATCTGAACCAGTCGATCGCTCGTCTCACGGTCTACTTGGAATCACTCGAGAGCGAAATCTTTGTGGAGTTTGAGAAAATGCCGGTATGCGAATTGGTCCTAGAAGAGATCAATGTGTTATTTTTTGCAGTTCCTGACGATGCTCTCGCAGGTGGGCGGCCAATTGGGCTTCCTGCTAGGAATGTCCGTAGTCGGAATACTTGAGATCCTTATTCTCTGTGCGACACTTCTCAAGGACCAGTGCTGCTTCAAGAATTGATGATTTACGTTCTCATTTTGATTGCTGTTGAATTTTGTTGTGATGCTCATGTTCCTTGCACTTTTTTCATGATGCTTTTTTTTTCGAAGATAACGCACACCAGCACAAGAATTTGAATGAATTTGAATCGTGCTTCTGAGGAAATTCATCACAAACAGCGGTGCAACATTGTTTATCGATAAAGAAGACACGACTCTGATCAATGCTCCCTCTCTGACTCTGTTGAGTCCGTCCTCATCACTTGTCGTGTCTTTACTTCGCCCTGAAAGGAGGCGCATCGCGGCGTGACTCTTCCCTCCCGTCGCCTAGCATTGCCCCTTCTAGAGGCCTCCTCCCACTACTATGCTCACTAACTGAAGGAAAGCTAGTAGTGAGGGGGATAATTATAGTGCATGGATGAAATAAGTACTGAGATGTCCACAATTGCAAAACCCTGGGCTTCGGATGGGTTGATCTCCAGGACTGTGCGTAAATCCCAGCCTATAGTGCGTAAATCCCAGCCTATAGCAATCCAGATCTTACATTCATGGAATTCGCCGCCCCTACTTCTGTCGTCGTCTTTCTTCTGCAGATGAGCGCATTGAAGATCATGGCAAAGAGAGCGATGATTTCCATGAGTGAAACGACTGAAATTAGAAAGAATCTTGGTTTATAAGTTAAGAAGAATAGAAATAACTGCTAACTGAGGCACAGAATAGAGAAAGAAAATTGTTGCCTCAATCTGAACCGTATCGTACTGAATATCCCTTACTCGAGATGCCCAGCCACAGCCCGGCATGTCCGGCCACGTCGGACAGCATCGTCACAAGCTGGAAAGCTTCTTTTTACTGATAAAACTGATAATACTGATAATAATGATAATACCGATAATACTACTATACTGATACTGATAATACTGATAATACTGATAATAGGCTAGCCCGCCCTTTACGTCCTTTACCCTTTACCCTTTACTGAACAGCAGAGATGTACCGTGTAGCTAACCTTTTTCGATACGTTTTTTTCGCAATTCGGAATCTCAGTTGTCGTCGATGCTCTCGAACGTGGGCAATCAACTGGGATTCTTGCTCGGAATGTCGATCGTCGGCATCATTGAGATTCTCATTCTCTGCGCTCAGCTTGGCAAGGAGCAGTGCACATACAAGACGCAATAACCGACAGCGATAAAGGGAATTACAAAAGAGACTCGGGAGTAGATTTTTTAATAAATGAAACACTGCGAAAATGTGACGAAGAATACTTCCTAGATAAGCGAAAGGGTGTTTCGGCCCTTGGGTCGTAGACACCCGAATAGATAAGTATAGTTTATGAGGAAACTGCTAAGAAGCAACTCATGATGTTTTGTAATTATGCCCTTTCGCCATTCTCACCATCACCTCACTAATTTTTTTGAGTTTTTCTAACATCGAGTTGTCGGACATTGCGGGGTTATAATTATTAGAGCTGAAGTTTTTTTCAGCCATTTTTAGCGATCTTCAGAGATGTCCCATCCGAGTTCTAGTATGGAGTACCACAAGGCCTCGTCCACTCTCACAAGGCCTCGTCCGGTCTATCCGAGACATCAATGGCAACGGGCACACTGGCTTTCAGGAATCACCAACGCTTGCCAAACGATTTGCCTTACAAACTAATAGCGAAGTGAAATGCAAAGATTGAGTGCTCGCAGGAGTATTGACATCAGGTCTAGGTAAAAAAAAGGTAAAGGTGTATCCACGTCAAGCGATTTTACAGTCATAAGACAACGCTAGGTGGGACCTAGAAGGCCAGCTGTTTTGCATGAGACATCAGGTCTGGTCTCATGCAAAACTCTTGCGCGAGATCCGGTATTTTCCATCGATTTATGTCGAAGTCAGCGGACCTTTTTCTTTGCTTAGGAACATTACGAAACATATTATTATTCACGCACACGAGTCAGGCACACAGCGTTTCAGCTCTCCTGTGGATGTCATGATGGTTCCTCGTTTCAATTCCTCCGCCCGATTCTCGCCTTCTCTCATTATTCTCATGTCATCTGATTCTCTCGGCCGAGTCCGAGTTTGACACATTTCGGTGTGCCCGATTGAGCAGCATCATTTGCATGGCGGTCTTCTGGATTGGGGCGACCGTATATCGAGTGTTGAAGGCGAATAGCGAACGGCGAATGGAGGGCGCGCAAATGATGAGACACCTGAGTCAGAGGCCAATGTAAAGTTGTGATTCAGAGGGCAGTAAAGAATGCTCGTGATGGAGTACACTTAGAAAGTGGTACCGAAGGTTGAAAGCAGTTAGAACTACTAGTTACTGAAGAAGGGGTAAACCGCGAGGAAGGGAATACCATTCATAGGTCTGGATTGAGAATATTCGCAACTTACCATACCGGTGACAGTCTGGCGATGCCGAGAAAAAGAAACTGCGCAATTGCACAGAATGCAATTTGAAAATACTGGGCAAATATCTGAAAAGGAATTTGTATTCGCTGCAAAAATGGTAGGAAAAAACCCTATTGATGAGGTAAAGCGTTTGAAAGATATAAGAGAATGCGCTTGTGAAAATCAATCCCTTCTCCGCATTGAATCTGTTCGAATTTTCAATACATTCAAAATCTGCATCTCGATTTGCTCACTGTTTTACACCTGATCGTCCAACTCTAGTCATTAATTTTCCTTTTCTAGTTATGAATACTAAAACGATGTTCACAATCAGAGTTGAGACACTGACAATAGTAGTCAGAATATTGGAAATAGTTAGAAAAATCTGAAAACAAATCGTATTTTAGATTTTCATAACCAAAGTAAACTATCTACTAACCGAGTTTGAAGTGTCTGATCTTGGCCACATTATTTTTTCGTCCATTAATGTTGTTTGAACAAAGATTATTTTAGTGAAGAAAGCATAATCCAGAATACTCGGAAGTGAAAGCAGAATTGACACAACTATTGAAAATACGAAGAATAAAGAGTCGTTCTGAAGAGTAAATATCGCGATCGAGATTTCCTTTCACAACAATACCCCGTTTCTTCTTTGCATGATAATTCGTTTTACCCGATTTAATGCTACAAATAGTGTTGAGTAAAAATTCAAACCAGTAAAAAAGAGATTGATTATTACTGGAACGATTTCGTGCAGAAATGTATTCAATATGTCTACTCACTTATCGGCTGGCCAAGATCGACCTTTTCAAGAAACTTGTAAAAATTAAACATAAAGTGGTATGAGGTGAGCTGCATGAGAATGAGATATATTAAAACAGATATGATACCCTTAAATTTATTTTTATTTTTTTCAATTCTAACATTTCCCTCGCGATACTTACAGCGACTCCATTGACAACGATAAGTTTGAACGTATAATTCCTCGAAAACGGACTTGAAAAGAGGAGCTTGAAATAGACATACGACGCGAAAGGGATAGTGATGGCCAGGAGCAAGGAAATCGCTATCGTTTGACACCAATCGAGAATCGTCCAAGCCGGCCACATTTTTCACTGAAGGTAGCGCACGTAAAATGGTAGTTACCTCTATGATCAAAGCGCGTTTTCCACTCCTATAATAATACTCTTCGCTTTTCACACCATCACCACACTGCACTTTTGGGGTTTTCTTCCAATGTACTGTCGGACGTGTGACGTTTAGTCTATTTAATGATGTTGTTGTTGGTCATGCAGTTAAAATCCCCTCCCAGCATAATTTTCAGCAACATTTTATAAAGTATTCGTAGATATTACACACTAAATGCAAGCAGGGAGGATATGAACGTCGGGACTACATTTCCATATTTATATATTGCTCCTACTTCTACCTTTCCAGACATAAATATATTGCTCCTACTTCTACCTTTCCAGACATAAAATTTGACGTTGTTCAGTTAGCGTCTGCTTCATTTTAGCGACATTGACAGAAATCAAACCTCTACAAAATCAGCCGTGTACGTGACAATTTATTAGAGTAAGTAGTCGTCTCGAAAAAAAAGGCGAAGGCTATAATTATAACAGTGGTAGGGAAAAGAACAAGAGTCGGTCGATGATGTTGCTTACTGGCGAAATCCAAAGGAATCCAAATTTTAATATTATCATTGATGAAGAGAAATCGGCAAATTAATTACTGGCGTATTCCTTTCCCTAAGATGCTGAACAAGGATCAGAGAAAAAATAATGAATTCTGTACCTTCTCTCATCGCTCTTTTTTTGCACTGAGAGGACGATGTGGATCGTATCTTCCCTTTGAAAGCAGAGTATATCGAGTATTCATAACACTACAATGAACCAACAATGTAAGAGATGTGAGCACGTAGGAAGCGAAGAAATAAACCACAAACGCTCCCCCGGCACTAATATGGCGCATCAAATTGTTTTATTTGACAAAAAAATTGAAAATGTAATAGAAGCGGTAGTACATCGCGTTTGAATGTTCGGCTCAAACTTATGCTGAGGAAAAAAGTAGGGGGAGGAAAGAGAAGAGGAAAAATCGAGTGGAAAAGTCAAGGGATGATCTCAACAATTTGAATTCCCACAAGATTCGTTATGTCAAAATATCTCGGTTCCCATTGATGCTAGTCACATGAAACTTATTTGTGTGATGTGAAGTAGTCGGAAAAGCCTTTGCTACAGTTTGAGTCGCAAGCTCCTCCACGATTTCTTCCACACGAGGAGGAAAAATTTCACACCTAATCTTTCAACTGATTAAAACTTATTATCGCAACAATACCTTTATTTGTCTGCATGCTTTCATCACTCTGAAATTTTAACGCAATCTCTCTCTCTCTCTCTCTTCCAGCTCGTGAGTTGTGTGTGCACTACAAAGTGCGGAGCATGTGCGATGTTTGTGATTCACTCACTCTTATCGCGAGATTCTTCCAAATAAAAGGAACCCCTCTACAACAGATGCATGTTTTCTTTCGGTTTCTCTTCAAATTTTACTTCATTTCCTTAAACATTATTAATTGAGTAAAATCCGGCCGCTTCAGTAATGAAACTCCTTCTTCTCTTCGTCTTCATCGCTCACGTCGCTCAGACCTACAAAATTCTGGTCTACAATTCGAAATTCGGTCATTCGCACTCGAATTTTCACGGAAGTATAGCTGATGCGCTGGCTGAAGCAGGACATAATGTTGTTAGTTGTCAATATTTGAATTCAAAATACGGCATCTTCATTCTGCGCGTTCTCTACTACGACCGAAACTGTGTGAAATGTGGAGACTATTCCTAAGATCTTTGCCACATAATCAGAAATGTTAGCATCTGTCAATTCAGACATCGCTCATTCCGATTCTCGACCGGAATGTGCGCGATGGAACGACGAAATCGCACATAATCTACATCGAACCAGTGCCGGAGGTGGAGGAAAGGTGAGCACTTACTGAATTATAATAAAGCGAAACATGGCTTTGGAGATGAAAAAGATTAGGGATACAGCTAGAAGAAGACGTGCTAAAGAAATGCGGTGGGATGTTTTGGTCGATTGGGTAGTAGATACCCAACCGCTTCACATTTGATCTTCACCTCTATGCCTGATAAGACTCAAATGCTCCTTACAGTTATCGAAGCGATGGCAGCATTTCAATGAACGCTCTCGATGTGAACAACTTCAATCCCATCTTTCCCTTCTTTGTGAGTATTTTGTTTTTACAAACAAATTTCCAACGAAAATTTCCAATAACGTTTGGCTCTCAGGTGGGCAAGTTTATGAAGAAATTCGTTACCACTTGCGCAAACACTCTTCTCTTCGTTTCTCTTCAAATTTTACTTCATTTCCTTAAACATTATTAATTGAGTAAAATCCGGCCGCTTCAGTAATGAAACTCCTTCTTCTCTTCGTCTTCATCGCTCACGTCGCTCAGACCTACAAAATTCTGGTCTACAATTCGAAATTCGGTCATTCGCACTCGAATTTTCACGGAAGTATAGCTGATGCGCTGGCTGAAGCAGGACATAATGTTGTTAGTTGTCAATATTTGAATTCAAAATACGGCATCTTCATTCTGCGCGTTCTCTACTACGACCGAAACTGTGTGAAATGTGGAGACTATTCCTAAGATCTTTGCCACATAATCAGAAATGTTAGCATCTGTCAATTCAGACATCGCTCATTCCGATTCTCGACCGGAATGTGCGCGATGGAACGACGAAATCGCACATAATCTACATCGAACCAGTGCCGGAGGTGGAGGAAAGGTGAGCACTTACTGAATTATAATAAAGCGAAACATGGCTTTGGAGATGAAAAAGATTAGGGATACAGCTAGAAGAAGACGTGCTAAAGAAATGCGGTGGGATGTTTTGGTCGATTGGGTAGTAGATACCCAACCGCTTCACATTTGATCTTCACCTCTATGCCTGATAAGACTCAAATGCTCCTTACAGTTATCGAAGCGATGGCAGCATTTCAATGAACGCTCTCGATGTGAACAACTTCAATCCCATCTTTCCCTTCTTTGTGAGTATTTTGTTTTTACAAACAAATTTCCAACGAAAATTTCCAATAACGTTTGGCTCTCAGGTGGGCAAGTTTATGAAGAAATTCGTTACCACTTGCGCAAACACTCTTGATCAACCGGGACTGATCGAGCAATTGAGAAATGAACACTTCGATGTCTACATTGCCCAGAACGTTGATTACTGCGGAATTGGTGCGTTTTTCTTCCATTTGATGGGGTTCTTTTTCGAGAGATCAAAGATCAAAGATTAAATTTTTTGGGATCAACGTTCAAATTTCGTTTATACCATGCCTAAGGGTCAAGTTGGTGACGTTTGAGCAGGATTGGATGATTTTGGCAAAACTGTGCCATCCCACCTGCGTTCTTACAGAGAACGCGTTTTAATGTTTTGCTTGCATTTTTAGGCCTTGCTCACTTGATCAAGCCGAAGGCCATCGTCAGTGCTTCTTCGTCCACACTCAACGGATTTCTCTTCGAAGACTTGG
This sequence comes from Pristionchus exspectatus, assembly GCA_911812115.1. NCBI lineage: Eukaryota > Metazoa > Nematoda > Chromadorea > Rhabditida > Neodiplogasteridae > Pristionchus > Pristionchus exspectatus. Next base: position 5,690,852 of record OU461582.1, read on the forward strand.
GCGTTCCGGAGGCACTCAGTTATCGGCCTGGTAAGAAAACTCGAGATCTTTTAGCAATGGCCTAGCAGGGCGGGAAATATCTTCACTTTAGATGTATGCTAATCTGAGAAGTATAGGGGAGAAGTAGTAGTATATCTGAGAAGTATCTGAGAAGGAGAGAGAAGATAATCTGAGAAAAACCAAAAAAAGAATACCATTTATTCAGCCCCCTACATGTCCTCTCTCAACGTTCATTCTCTCATCGATCGTGCATGGAATATCTACGCGAGTTACGCTCTTCGAGGGCTAACCTACTCCCTTCGAAAGAACATGAATGCCTTCTTCAAGGGGCGATTTGGAGATGATTATCCCTCTATTGAGGTAAGTATATAGATGATTGACAATTTCAATCGGAGCTTCAAACCATACAAATTCGCTAAATATCAGAAATAATTTCGCAGAAAAAATACGATTTTTTTCATTGCAGGACCAAGCAGGAAACGCTGCTCTAATCATCGTCAATGCCGAACCACTGATTGACTACGCTGCCCCAACCCTTACTAAAGTGATCAACGTCGGAGGAATCGGAGCAAAACCAGCGAAGCCACTTGATGAGGTGATAAATCGACATCCTATTTAATCAATTAGCTCACATATTTTTATAAAAAATGCTGTTTTCAATTGTACAAGATATCGAATTGTCTGATGGGCAGTTGAAAGTGGTTCATTTCAGTACTGGACTGAGATTCTGACTCGCCGCGAGCGAACGATCCTCCTTTCATTCGGATCAATGGTCAAAAGTGTGAATCTGTCGCCTGCGCAAAAGTCTGCGATAGTCAAGGTTAATCATGTTCTCAATGAACGATTTTTAGCATCAAAAGTTTCAGATGGTCTCCGCCTTCCCCGATATCACGTTCATCTGGAAGTACGAGCGACCCGACGACGAATTCAGTGCGGAACATTCGTCAAAATTGAACAACCTCGTCCTGTCAAAATGGATGCCGCAAGCAGACATTCTCGGTGAGACACACTGCATTTCTAACTTTCGTCGTTTTGAAAAAAAATTTAAAAAGGAGATTTTCAAAATTTCCAGCGCATCCCAACCTCGCTCTGTTCATTACGCATGGAGGAATGGGATCAACCATGGAGACAGCGAGCAGAGGAGTGCCCGGTTCGTATAGTTTACTTTATTTTTGTAAATTTAATTATAAAAATTTGAGGTATCTTCATCCCAGTACTTGGCGACCAGCCGCGAAACGCGGGAATGATGGAGTACAACGGATTCGGAAAGGTTCGATCCCAACTGTTTTTTTCGGCACATCCATGGAGAAATAAGCTAAATTTGTGATCTCAGGTCTACGACAAGAATGATCTCGCTAATGCTGAAAAGTTGACGGCTACAGTGAGAGAAGTGCTCGGCAACGGAAAGTGAGCTCTTATTTTTAAAAAATCGATATTCGTGAATTTTAGGTATCGTGAGAATGCCCAGCGCATTTCGAAAATGCTCGCCCGCAAGCCTTACTCGTCTAAGGAACAGCTTGTAAAGCATGTGGAGTTTGTCGCTGAGTTCGGTGAGATTTCTATTTTTTGGGGCCCTAAATGAAAAACAATTGCAGGCCCGTCGACAGCTCTTCGCCCGCAATCCCTTGACATGACCTTTATCGAATACAATAATCTGGATCTCACTGCTCTGTGTTTCATTATTTTCGCTATCTGTCTTTATGTTTCGAAGATATTCGCGGCCCGCGTCCTCAGGAAACTGACGAACAAAGGAAAACCAAAGAAAGAATGATCTCTATTGTTATGTACTCTTAGTTGTTGTAAATCTCATGCATGAGTCCAGTAATAAATATTGTAGCTGTAATATAGTAAGACTCATGCATTACCCTAGCGGAAGGGAAATGCATTCTGTACTTCTCTTTTCGCAGATTTTTTGCTTTGAGAATGAGGATCGTTTCTTCCTTTAGAAACTAGAGTCTATCGAGGATTCAGTCAGAGCACTCCAATAGAACACTCCAATGTTCGCGATGTTGAGAGAAATAGAGTGAACACACGATTTCACTCCATAACGCAGTCCATATGTGTTAGCTCTTCCATTCTCAGTGTACCGAATACGTTCAGGGTCATCGATCTCCGAACGCTCTGTTATTCGATGGCACATATACAAACTAAAACTAGAGAATCGAGTGTTTGCCGATGGGAATTTCAATCGGGTTTCACGTTAAATTCTCGCAGTTTGGTCAGCTTTACATGGAGAAGTAACGGAAGAAAGAGGCGTCTCCCGCGAAATATAAACAGAGTGAATGGGACAGAATCACATTCGGAAGTGCCTCTTACCAGTAATGAGTACTCTACTTCTTCAATTCTTCTTCGTCCTTCTGCTCTCTGCCACTGTCAACGCAGGCCTAATCTCTGCTGAGTGGAGCGAGTGGGTTGAGGTAAGACATTGGTGTCTTCATATCGACATGCTTCGAACAATAATATTACGAAATGAGAAAAACACGTTGGAAGCGAAAACATCCAGCTCAATCCTACCGACGGCACTGATATGGTGCATCAAGTAGTTTTGTGTGTAGTACATATCGTTTCAACGTTCGGCCCAAACATAGTATACCCCCTTCTAGGAAATAAATTTGTAAATAATTACAGACTCCGGATTCTACCTGTTCCGATACCTGCGGATACTGTGGAGTGAGAGTAACCGCGACGAGAACATGTGCTAATCTCAAATACTGCTCGTAAGTTTCATGCTCATCTTCTCTCCCATAATGATGTACCAGATCGGTGTTCTGATCTATAACAATAAAAAATACGTTTTCAGGGGCGTTTCTCAGCGATACGAAGAGTGCGCACCCAAGATGTGCTCCTTCCCGAGAAAGTGAGTACGATCAATGATATTGTTATGAGACGAAACGCAAAGCAAACACTCCAAGCTTCACGTTCGGGCGCATTTCATGATCGGAAATGGGAATTTGTTTGATCAGTAGGGAGAGAGACTAGAGAAATATGAAATAAAGAGCCAATATTCATTTCAGTACCTGCTGTGCGGGATACGTGAAGGGAGTACTCGGAACGGAGTTCGAATGCGTTCCCGCAACAGCAGTCATGGCAGCGAAGACTCATCTGTCTTAGGGAGGACTTTAAACTCACTTGAAAGCCTCACTTGTATTCCTGACACTGTCCGACACGAAATTACACCTCCTGCTCCACCATCTATTTATTTCTATTCTTCTCGTGTCCGTCATAATAATCTGGAATTGAAATAATCGAATGTTCGGACCTGAGATGCTGATAAAGATATTGTTGTATCGTATAGTATCCCCTACTTCACAGACATTGTGTCACCGGGCCCGAGTGTAGTTTGCTCGCCCCCGTCTCTAGTATGTAGTTTGCTCGCGCTCTCTACTTGTTTACACCATGAGCGCGCGAGGTGTTTGTCCCCCTCTCCCTCGCCTCTCTTCCCTTCTCCCCTCTCACTCTAGCTCTCGCGTAGTTGGCGAGTAGGTGTTTCGCTCCCTGTCTTTAGTTCCCTATTCCCCGATTGTGGATAAAACCTTATTCCACATAACGACGTGTGATATTACAAGGCAAGGAACACAACAGTGGCGTTCAGGAGTCTAGGTACTCAGATCGGCCTTGTCCTTGTAAGTGTTGTGATAGAGGCAGGGCCTCTCACTTCATTCGATAGTTGGGTGTTGGGTGTGGCAGGGCCACCCCTTCACAAAGGCAGTGATAGAGGCAGGGCCTCTCACTTTCAATCGATATCCGAGTGTTGGGTAGAGGCAGGGCCTCCCTTACACAGTACAAGTGTACATATCGCAAAGACACGGTAGTGCTGTCTGAATTGAGATTGAGAACTATTGATTGAATCAACACGATAATAATGGGAGAACCGACTAATGGACAGTTGATGGATAAGATGATCTCTCTGCTAGCAGACACAAGGAATGAAGTTGCATCTCTAAGGACTGCTAATGAAGTGCAGGCAGAGGCAATTCAAGTGTTGTTGAGGGAGAGAAATGAAAGATCGATTATTGATTCCGAGAGCAATGGCAAGAAAGGTCCATCGGTGGATGCTCTTGAGAAACAAATCAGAGTATTCTCATACAGACCGGAAGAGGGAATTACATTCGATCAGTGGTTGGAAAGGCATAGAGAAATTTTCGAGAATGAATTCTGTGGTTTGGACGATGGTGAAAAAGGAAGAATATTGTTGAGGAAAATCGATGATAAGGTCGATAAACAGTTTCGAAATCACATCCGCCCCAAAAATCCAGCTGATCTGAAATTTGATGAAATCGTGACTGTAATGAGAGACTTGTTTGGAGATAAGCGATCTCAGTTTGAAAAGAGACTCGATCTGTTCCAACTAAAGATGTCGAAGTTGAGATGCGAGGATCTAAAAGAGTTCTCGGGAATTGTGAACAGAGTGTACGAGGATGCTAATATCAGTGATATGAAGACGGAGGAATTCAAAGCAATGATTATGCTGAGTGGAATTGACCTCCCTCGTTACACTGCTACTCTGTTTCATGTGATGAACCAGATTGGAGACGAGACTCCCACAATGGAATCTGTTCTGAAAGTGGCTGATAACTACAGGAAAGTATACGGAGATGCGCAGGCAGCCACGTGTCAAAATGGACAGAGTGCTCCTGCTGTGAATGCAGTCTCCAAATACAGTCCAAAATGGCGAAACAAGCCATCAAATCGAGAGTCACCAAAGAGTGGAGACTACAGTCTACCGAAAGAGTCGGTCTGTTCTCGATGTGGAAGAGATAGCCACAAGGAAGACGATTGTCGTCACATCAACACAGAGTGTCACAAATGTCATCGGAAAGGACATTTGAGAGTGATGTGTAACAAATGGAGTCATTCGATGGATAATCAGTCAAGGGACAAGAAGGTCCATATGGTCTACGATGACTTGAATGAAGGAAAACAGCATTTCAACGCTGCGGTAGAGATGAATGGAAGAGTAATTGAGATGCTGGTCGACACCGGATCAGATATTACTCTCATCTCTGATTCGACGTGGAGAGAGATTGGCTCTCCCGAGAGGATGAAGCACGATGCGTTCCCGAAATGTGCTAATGGGACTCCATTGGAATTGAGTGGAAAATGCCATCTCTCGCTCGAATTGAATGGAATTGTCGCCCAAGGAACGGTGTATACGGCGAAGGCCGATACAAACATTCTGGGAAGAGACTTTATCGTCACTTTCTTCCGTCTTGTTCTCAAGCAGATTACAGTAAATGCAATCAAAAATGAAGTTGATCCATATGTGGAATGGATCAAAAATGATTTTTCCGAAATTTGCAAAGAAGGATTGGGAAAGTGCTTGAAATCTGAAGCGAGTCTCACTCTGAAAAGAGATGCAAGATCAGTATTCTGTAAGAGGCGCGAGATTCCTCTGGCAATGATTCCCAAGGTCAATGAGGAATTGGATAGACTGTTGGAAATAGAGGCGATCGAGCCAGTTGATCATCTGGAATGGGCAGCTCCCATTCTCACCGTCCCAAAAGCAAATGGCAAGTGGAGAGTATGCGTCGATTTTTCGACCGGATTGAATGATAATCTGGAGCAGAACAAGTACCCATTGCCAGTGATGGCCGAGATCTTTGCCCGATTAGAGGGTTGCACGATATTCAGTCAGATCGATCTCAGTGATGCGTATCTGCAGATACCGGTAGAGGAATCGAGTCGGAATCTGCTAGGAGTGAGTACTCATCGAGGATTGTTCAGATTCGTGAGACTGCCGTTCGGTGTGAGCGTTGCTCCAGGAATCTTTCAGAAGATAATGGACACAATGATGACTGGTTGCGATAATGCGCAAGCATATCTGGACGATATTGTTGTTGGAGGTCGATCAAAGGAAGAGCACGATATTCATTTGAGAAAGGTGCTAATGAGAATCCAGGAGTATGGATTCCGTATCCGACCTGAGAAATGCTCCTTTGGTCTGACTCGGATCAGTTATCTCGGATTTATCATTGATAAGTCAGGCCGCAGGCCAGATCCGATGAAAGTGAGAGCAGTCAGAGAGATGCCAGAGCCTCAAGATCAATCCTCACTCAGATCATTCTTAGGAATGGTATCATATTATGGTCCCTTCATAAGTGGAATGCACAAGTTGAGAGGTCCTCTCGATAACTTGCTGAAGGATGGAGTGGACTGGGAATGGTCACTCGAGTGTGCAAAGGTCTTCAAGGAAATTCGATCAGTACTGGCATCTGATCTAAATCTGATCCACTACGATCCTGAGAAAGAGATTGTATTGGCTGCAGATGCAAGTGAGAAAGGAATTGGTGCTGTGATTGCACATAGAGTCAATGGACGACTCATTCCCATTGCTCATGCATCGAGATCACTCAAGGAAGCAGAAGTGAAATATGCACAAATCGAGAAGGAGGGACTGGGACTCATTTTCGGAGTCACCAAGTTCCATCGATACCTCTTCGGAAGGAAGTTTGTGATGCAAACTGATCACAAACCTCTACTATGGATATTTGGCTCGAAGACCGGATTTCCGGCTCATACTGCAAGGAGACTGTTCCACTGGTGCACTATTCTTCTCGGATACGATTTCACAATGGAATATGTGAATACAGAGAGTTTTGCATATGCAGATGCACTCTCCAGACTAATCGCCGATTCGAGAGGAGAGATATGTGTGGAGGATCAGATTGATCAAGTGGAGAGAGTTATGTGTAATGCAGTTTCAAGCAATCTGGAAAAGTTGCCAGTGACAGCAAAGGAGATCAGAGAGCATTCTCTGAATGATGTCGTGTTGTGCCAAGTAAGAAGCTATCATCTTACCAAATGGCCAGATGAGAAAAGAATTAGGAAGAACGATCTCTACTCGAAAATCCTTCCATTTTGGACGAAAAGGAAAGAGTTATCCGTAGTTAATGATTGTTTGATGGTCGGAGATCGAGTTGTTATTCCGCAATCACTCAAGAATGAAGTATTAAGAATGCTTCATACCGGTCATCCGGGAATGGTGCGAATGAAATCGATAGCTAGGCAAGCATGCTATTGGTACGGTATCGACAGTGACATCGAGAAGTGTGTACATTCGTGTGATGAGTGTGCAACTGCTGCAAAAAGACCTGTGAAAGTACCACTTGAACCATGGCCAAAAACGAGTACTCCATGGGAGAGAATTCATCTCGACTACTGTGGGCCGGTGGATGGACAGTATCTGCTTGTGATGGTCGATGCATACTCGAAATGGCCAGAGATTGTGAGCACAACGACGATGACCGCAGGAGTCACCATTCGGATCCTGAATGAATCCATTTCGAGGAATGGTCTCCCTCGTGTCATCGTGACTGATAATGGCACACAATTCAACTCTGATGCTTTCAATCGATACTGCAATAAGAGAGGCATTCAGCATTTGAATAGCCCGGCATACCACCCACAGAGTAATGGCCAGGCCGAAAGATTTGTGGATACGGTAAAGAGAAGTCTGGAGAAACAAAAAGGAGAAAGACCTCTGGAGGAGGCACTACAGTTGTTCCTGATGAATTACAGGAAAACACCGAATCCACAATGTGATGGAAAGTCACCAGGAGAAGTGTTCCTTGGTAGAAAGATTCGATCAGAAATCGATCTTATGATTCCTATTATGAGATTCGACTCAAACGATCAGTGTATAAATGTTCCGATGAAAGATCAATTTGATCGAAAGAATGGTGTTAAATCGAGGAGGATTGGAATGGGAGATGAAGTGATGTATCATATGCATGTGCCTCCGAATGGATTCAAATGGACGAAAGGAACAGTAATTGGAAAGAAAGGAAAAGTGATGTATGAGGTTCAGTTAGAGAACAGGAAGATCACTGCCCATATGAATCAGTTGAGAATGAGGAAAGAATCGGACGAGGAAATTGAATATGGAATTGAGGATGGGAATGATTTTCCCATGGTGAATGAGAATGTCCTCGAGAAGGAATTCGATATGAATGATGAGGTGATCAATGATGAGACTGGATCGATTGAGAAAGAGGATGAGAGTGTTTCTCAACCTGCAGAAGTGGTAGATCTCCCGGTAGAACCGAGGAGATCAACAAGAGATCGTAAGCAGACGAAGCATCTCGAAGTCGATCCATCCAAGAAATCCTACAGAAAGGAATAATTCTTCGAATCACTATTATTGTATGTAATTAATGTTTGTTCAGACTCTCCCCAAGCTCGTGTCTTGGAGGGGAGGTGTTGTATCGTAGAGTATCCCCTACTTCACAGACATTGTGTCACCGGGCCCGAGTGTAGTTTGCTCGCCCCCGTCTCTAGTATGTAGTTTGCTCGCGCTCTCTACTTGTTTACACCATGAGCGCGCGAGGTGTTTGTCCCCCTCTCCCTCGCCTCTCTTCCCTTCTCCCCTCTCACTCTAGCTCTCGCGTAGTTGGCGAGTAGGTGTTTCGCTCCCTGTCTTTAGTTCCCTATTCCCCGATTGTGGATAAAACCTTATTCCACATAACGACGTGTGATATTACAAGGCAAGGAACACAACAGATATGATAATTCTAGTCATGGTATTACGATTTCCGGATTTCCAATGTTTTCCCTTTTCCTATAATCGTCATGGACGAGACATAATCCCGCTCTCCAGATCACAAGCACATTCTTGACGCAGCGTGAGAGCCTTTGGGTGCATTGAATACCCTGATTTCCTGAATCCGCCTTCAGTGTTGATGATGTTTGCTCAATGAACAAACTGTGACTCCATTTTCAATGTCAGTAGTTTGATTTCTTTCATTTCTTGTGCGATATTGTGCCTATAATGAAATCATACTCGAATTCCATCTACGATTTGGCACAATTATTAATCTCACTTTCCTCCGCCCCCAAGACGTAATGTCTCATCCTTAGGCTAATATTGAATGACGGTAGGTAACTGTGAATACAGGTGAAAAACATGACTGAAATTGATCGACTAAATGTGAATCTGGCTCGGGCATTTTACGCCACTTCATGTGTATTTGCATTATTTGGAATATTCTGCAACTTCATCTTGCTCATGACAACAATTAAATCGAGGTTGGATCTACCGAAAAAAAGAAGCACATAACCTCGGTAACCTTCCGTGTCTCAGTACTTTGCGCACAACCTGCAATATTCTCATCGGAATATGCGCCACAGCGGACATTGTTCACCAAGTAAGCTATGTTCAGTACTATCGCATCTATTTGCCAGCTCGGCACTCTTTCTCAACTTCCGCTTCTCTTTGGATACATTTTCGAAATGGACAGCGATGTATGCATGATTATCATGGTATTATTTTGCTTCTGCACTCTGAAACAACACAACTTTGCTCAGTACCTACCCGAAATGGGCGTTGCAATCGGAGTCGCGACTATATTCGCTGTGGGTTTGGACCGAATGCTCTCGGTTATGCTATCGGGATGGCATCGATCACTGAACAAGCGCATCTTCCATTGCGTCAGCTTCCATAACCCATTTCGAAGTGAATACCACGGTTACAGTTCCTGGCTTCTCTCATACTCGGATACTGCGCATCCTTCACGCTTCTTATGGTCGTGTATTACGAGAAAAGGTACGTGCTTTTCAAAGTATTTCACGAACTTTGATGATTTTCAGAGTAGTGATTTGCGGCATGCTTTCTCCGTATCCTGATGCCGCCGTAATTTGGTTCCGAATAATAAATTTTATCGCGAACGGAGCCACAGCCCTTGTCTACGCGATAACATGGTTGGGATTAAAAGTGTACAAAGGTGAATTCAGAACACGTTTCGAAAATGACAACTCATTGATACAGATGCACCCGGAATGAAACGAATTATCAAATCGCTGTTTTTCATTGCTGCGGCGGACGTTTGTGGTTGGATACTCACGCCGGCTGTTATTGAACTCATCCAACATCTAAGTCTGAACTGTAGCCGAATAGCGTCAGCATATCAAGAAGGTCTAAAGCGTTTCAGCAAATCAAATATTTGCTTGGACGTATTTTGGTACAATTTTTATCAATGCCGCTATGTCAACCAAGCTTTTGATCTACTATTCAACGAGGTTTCCTTGAAAAAATATTTGACGGAATTTATATTGATTTCAGTTCTGAATATCGACTAGCAATTAACGCTTTTCTCATATCTCATAATTGATGTGAATGCAGTGAGGATTTCATGTAACACTTTCTATTATAAAACCTTTCTCGGTGCAATCTATTACTTATTTGCACGTGGTTCAAGTGCGTGTGCGATTTATGGGAAGTTACTCCCACGCAAAAAAAAACTAGATATGCTGACTCAGCAAACAACATGATCCTATCATAATTAATGCATGGATGGATCACATTTCATACATTTTTAATCGAAATTCCGCGATGTTTTCTCCAGTATTTATCGAATTCAATTTCCAGATTTTTAGGTTAGCTGTGTGAATCTCACCTGTTCTGTGTGGTTCAGGCTCAATGTATTGAAGACACATTCGTATCTTGTGCGACTAATTACAAATTAAGAAAGTTAAAAATGATAAGATGCATTATCCCATACATTTTATTGAACATGTGGACTATTTTACGTTTCTCATTAATCGCGTGATTTTCAGCTCTGCAAAGAAATACAAGATCTTCGAACTGCTCGCCATGCAAACAGAGCAGTGATAATGCTGTGATTCTCGTGATTTGTTAGCCTTATTAGCGTCGCTGTTTTTGGCCTCTGACTGCGTGTTATTCTTCATTGGTCGCTCTGATCAACATCACCTTCATTCGCCACCGTCACATGAGATTAATTGGGAAGCCGAGAGAAAATATTCAATGATGAGCACGTATCACAAAATGCAATAATTAGGGTGTTCAGGTTTCAATCTGTCGCAGTTCACGTTTGAACTTGTGCCCTTGGTAGCACTTCCACCATCGTAGCCGTGGCTGTGGCCTCGGCAGTGGATGCGTCGTGAATTTTGATAGGGAGATGGAACCGTCGAATCAGTGCGATTCGGAAGACTCGGATGAAAAATAGGACGAAAAAGGCGTCGATTGAGGGGAAAATGCTCGTTATGATCAATAGCACATTGCCGAATGCGCCGAGAGAGATACCTGAAAAAAAATTTGAATATCTACACAAAAAATGAGAATAATTGCATAGCCCACGCAATGGCTGTCAACCATACCAGTTACAGGGCCGAATAAGAGAATCATGGAGAGTGGAACATACGAAAATATCACGGGAATTGCTGTCTGCAACAAATATAGCTTGAGCTAGCGAAATTAAAAAGTAACATCTGAAGGAGCCATTTGCTATTTACCTGAATGAGCAGAGAGTTGAATAGATTTCTCTGAATCTTTCTCGTTTTCGCCGGCAAATGAGTCGATGATGATCTATAATTTTGCAAGTTTGAACCGTTTCTTGTCGACATGACTAACTTGAAAATGTTATGAGTTTGCCACATACAATAGAGAATAACACTGGCCGTTCCGAGAAACATCGAAATTAGCATGGATATTCCAATTGCGGAAGACCAGTGCCACCGAAGCTGGCCGGTGACAAGGCCCGGCCGCTAAACTTGCTGTGAACTTTAAACGTTGCGTAAAATCATTACCCGAACCGCAAGTACAGTGAAACCTCTATTCAGATCGCGCAAATTTATGCCATAGATCTCTTCGATTTCCTGTGGAACGATATCACTAAACGAAAATCAGAAAGTGAGAACGTTGTCGATCAGATACCGCGTTTCTTTAGCCGGTGTGAAGCGCGATGAGATGAGAACTAAACCGGCTATGTACGTAACGTTGACCGCCACGCCGACTACCATCCACTTTCGGCTCGTCCAATTGTTCGTGCACGATTGTACAATACCTCTGAAAGATCAGCTTAGGCATCGAATAATCGTATTATCACCTGGACACAATCTTGTACCTGTACACAAAGTGATAGGCGAGCACGAGAAACGTCTGATAGTATGTGGCAATGAAGGTAATCGTGAATATGCTGTCGAACGAGGCTGAATTTAACGAATAAAAATATATATAATCAAGAGTGTTCTAACTCCCAGCAATCATAATCTTTCCGTGTCGAGGGAAAAAGTAGAAGCCACCATTCGTCATGTGCAAGATCTACATGAGGCAGGAATTATTTTTTTTCTGAGAAGCTAAATGAGGAAGTTCACGCTAAAGCAATATCTGGAGAGAAAAAAACGTACTGGCTGAAATGCTATGTGCGCGCAGCTAGTGATGATATCGCACATAGCGAAGACTGCAAGCAGATACGCGTACGGACCGATTTGCGTCGCATAGAGTATGAACAGAAGGAGTCCGTTGGAACACGCGGACACGGCGGTGGTGCAGAACAGGAAGTAGGAGTGGAAGGGATCCTCGTAAATCCAAGCATAGCATGCGTCCGTCATCGTCGAACGTACAGATAGCCCCCCGCAAGATACAGTAGATTCACCTAAAGACCAAACGTTGTTCCATGCGGCATAGAATCTGATGAGAAAACGAGTCTTAAAAAAAGGTATAGGGGTATCCACGTCAAGCGATTTTACGTCGTAAGACAACGCTAGGTAAGTTAAGGCCACTGCGACCACATCATATTATGAACGCACAAGATCTGCATATTGAATATTGATGTTCAGTATTAATGATGGTGAAGATGACTGATCTTTATGGTAGGGATGGCTTATTCTGATATAGCTCTCATTATTGCGCGGAAAATACTTCCTGTACCAAACAATGAGTTAAAAGACAGTAAATAAAATTGATTGATTTTATACATTCAGTGGTCACTGCAATTTAAATTTTGAAATATAATAAACTGATTTTAGAATCCACATTGGCTACTCATTCAAGTAGTCAAAGGTCTACTTCAATGCAAACTCATCTTACTTTCTTAACAATAGATGACTAATGTTTGCGTCTATCGGATTAAATGGTAAAAAAATATCATTACGATGTGAATAAGTTTTCTAGTTCAAAGTGACGTGGCACGTTAGGTCATGGTAAATTTCCTCATTTTCAGTGTGTCTCTCCTGACAAAGGGGGCCCGTCGCCTTGGCTTCGAAGGATACGCCGAGGGCCTTTTCTATTTTTGAGGCAAGACATCAAGGATCGCGGGTACCCGGACACTCTCACAACAGTATCTTTATTTGGGATTAGCAATTTCAAGAAACTGAGCAAAATAATGATTAATAAGCGAGCAATTGAGAACTTGATGGGCGGAAGCGGAAGTTGTTTAGTCATAACAGCACGCTCGATCCAGCGTTGACGAGAACCAGTTCGGACTCGTGTACTGAATGTACACGCCATCCTGCAATAGCACTTGATGGTGCGTTCATCGTCGCCGCTCCCCCTGCGAGAGGGGTCAGAATGACTGGGCGAGGGGGGTCTGGCGACGACGAATGAGGGGTCAAATCGTCGTTCTAGGGGGGTCTGGGAGGCGGATTTGGGGGGTCTGGAGACGAGGAATGAGGGGTCAAATCAACGTGCGAGAGGGGTCAGAAACACCGCGCGAGGGGGGTCTGAAGACGCAGAATGAGGGGGCAAATCGACGTGCGAGAGGGGTCAGACTACGTGATTTCGAGGGTCAGATCGACCAATTTCCATTTTTCAAAAGATCAGATTCGATCGTTTCGTTCATTATTACCACCTCGTGACTTTCTGGTTGGTTTCTTGTCTTGTCTTGTCACGTTATTCATGGGTCTAAACTGCTTTTCTACTAGATTGCGAGGCATGGACGATGCAGCAGATGATCTCGTCGTTTTGGCCGCTTGTCTCCTGTTGATGCAGTATATGGGGGCCTTCTCAAGACGCCGTCGGCCTCGGCGTTTTCGTGCTCGTCCGTTCCTTCAGCTTATGCAGGTAAAAAATTAATCCACCATTACAATTTCTGGTTTGAAACTATTTTCCGTATTATCAGGCCGCTACAAGTTCAACTATTCGCGTCCGTGCAATGTCTGTTTCTGACCAAGAGTTCAAGGTTAGTATATCCTTATTATCTACTTGATCCCGTCTTTGTCTGTTCAGCGACAGACGCGTTTCTCACGATCAGAGGGGGGATCGCGGGTGGGAATGAAGTGCGGAGCGATAATCGTTTGAAGATACTCAAACTCTGATCGTGAGAAACGCGTCTGTCGCTGAACAGACAAAGACGGGATCAAGTAGATAATAAGGATATACTAACCTTGAACTCTTGGTCAGAAACAGACATTGCACGGACGCGAATAGTTGAACTTGTAGCGGCCTGATAATACGGAAAATAGATTCAAACCAGAAATTGTAATGGTGGATTAATTTTTTACCTGCATAAGCTGAAGGAACGGACGAGCACGAAAACGCCGAGGCCAACGGCGTCTTGAGAAGGCCCCCATATACCGTCAACTGGGAATAAAACGTTCCACAGACGATATTTTATCATATTTTATCATAAAACACAATAATGGTCAGAGTTGATGAAATTGCACAATTTTCGGAATTTGGGCGTTTCAAGTGATGGTCTTTAAGACACAGATAAAAAGAAATAATCAAAAACTCAAGAAAGTACAGTATCAAAAGCGTGGTGTGTGGTGTGATTTCGAGCCGCGGAGTGCGTGTGACGTGCACCGGTGTAATTCTCAATTTGTCATTTTTTTGCACATATCAGTTGAAATACGAAATGGTGACAAAATGTATCAATTGAATGCCTCGAATTCTCCATTCTCCATTCTTGCGCTCACGACGGGCGGTCGACTCTCACCCCCGCTCTCTTCCATCCCCAGTTTGGAGAATCCTCGTCCGTCAGCTTGGGCAACCCGACGAGCATCGCCCACTTGGATCATCAAGAGGAGGATCCAGGACGGATTCTAATCGTCTCAAGTTATCTACGGCCAAGAAAAGCCCCATTAAAGAAGACTACTTCGTGAGTTTACTCTTGACCACGCAAGTCAGGACTTCGGCGGCTGGATGACCTACTTCTGGACTCAAGCCATCGACTAAGCGCGACGGGCCACCGACAACAAAAAGCTAAGAAGATACCATCCCTTGACCCTTTGATACTGAGTACGAAGATCCCTATCCCCTCCCTAACGATGTTTCTTCCTGCAGGCCCAGTGCCTTGATATCAGGATAAATCTGTATCTGTATCTGTATCTGTGTCTTAAAGACCATCACTTGAAACGCTCAAATTCCAAAAATTGTGCAATTTCATCAACTCTGACGGAAATGGGAGCCATTATTGTGTTTTATGATAAAATATGATAAAATATCGTCTGTGGAACGTTTTATTCCCAGTTGACGGTACTGCATCAACAGGAGACAAGCGGCCAAAACGACGAGATCATCTGCTGCATCGTCCATGCCTCGCAATCTAGTAGAAAAGCAGTTTAGACCCATGAATAACGTGACAAGACAAGACAAGAAACCAACCAGAAAGTCACGAGGTGGTAATAATGAACGAAACGATCGAATCTGATCTTTTGAAAAATGGAAATTGGTCGATCTGACCCTCGAAATCACGTAGTCTGACCCCTCTCGCACGTCGATTTGCCCCCTCATTCTGCGTCTTCAGACCCCCCTCGCGCGGTGTTTCTGACCCCTCTCGCACGTTGATTTGACCCAACATTCCTCGTCTCCAGACCCCCCAAATCCGCCTCCCAGACCCCCCTAGAACGACGATTTGACCCCTCATTCGTCGTCGCCAGACCCCCCTCGCCCAGTCATTCTGACCCCTCTCGCAGGGGGAGCGGCGACGATGAACGCACCATGAATAATTGTTTTTTTTATTTCCTAACGGAACATCCGGAAAGAGCACACCGTTGATCAATCTCATATTTGCAATCACCGTGGGCATAGGTGTCCACGCCGCCGGCGACTTTTTTTTGACCACGTACCCCGGTACATGGTCGAAAAGGGGTCGCCGTCAGACCTGGACAGGTATGAGCGTGGTAAACAGAAAAACACGCTCACACTGCAAGTGAGGTGCGCCCTGTTGCCTGGACCAACAGCGACGCCGTTGCCATTCAGAATCCTGTAGCAGAGGCAAGATTAGCTGTGAAACAAATCCGGCTGCTTTAGGTTGCCCAAAGTCCAGTGAGCACGGCAACACGGTATATGGTCAGGCAGTTGTTGCCTCTTGCTTCCAAGAAATCATCAATGCGCCCAAATTCGCGTTTAGGAGCTCAAAAAACAAGTCGAGAGCATATTGGCCAATGTTCCAAACAGATTTGCTTTTCAAGGTTTTTGTAAACGCGTGCAATCACCATGTGTCATCTTGAATTGGTGGATGAATTCAGCTTACCAGAACATTTTCGCGCACGGGAATGGAGTGTCGAACGTGGGCGTCGACGTGCAGTTCACGTAGGTCTCCGTGAGCGGCGGAATCGGCGCGCAAGGACACTGGCCAGATGTACCTAAAAGTGTGTGGGCTTAGAATCCACATTGGCTACTCAGTCAGAGGTGTTCTTCAATGCAAACTCATTTTTTTGTATCACTTTCGATTTGATGATTCCTAAAAGTGTGCGGGCTTAGCCTGCGGCCTTGGAAAGCAGGCTGGGCAACAGCGCAATATTCTCAATATTACCGCAATATCTTTATAAAAATTTAAAAAAAAAGAAAGAAAAAAACGTACCCACGGCGGCGCACACGAACGATGAGGCGCGCACATATTGCGGCGTCGATCGCACGACCTTCGTCATCAATGTTCTCTCAAATTGCGATATTTGCATTATTACCTGGACGTTTGCAATCTATATCTCTGTCACAGGCTATACAGAGGCGAAGAGGAAGAGTTGAGGCAGCACAAAGGTATGCAAGGTGAGATCGAGAGGGACCATTTTCGATGTCAACCTTTTGCGAGATTTTACTCACCATTCCTCCGTCCATCTCGCCCATCGGCATATTCGCCAGCGTCACCGTCTTCCCGCTATCGAGGACGGCTCTGGAAGGAGCATGATTGCCAACGTCCGATGCCGCATACTTCTCACTCTTGACCCAGTGTATTCACGTTGAGAAGCACTTTTCAATATGCTAGCTGTGGCGGGAAGCTACGCATGCTAACCGAACGACGAGCAGCGGTCCGTCGCTGCCGTCGGGATTGCGCACCGGGCACGGCCTCTTTCCCGTCTCATTCAGGGTAAGTTCGGGGAACGCTTGCGTGATGCACGGATCGTAGCGGGTAGCTGGAATAAAGTGTCAGCGGGAAAAACGGAACAACTACTAGCGACACACACAGTTCAGCTCACTCGTAGTTGAAGCGGGCGTCGTTGTGGTGGTGGTCGAGCTTGAGCTCGAAATAGTCGATGTGTCCGTGTTCGACAGAGTCGTTCGCGTGAGCAACTTCCAGCCGCCTATCGCTGTGGATGTCGAAGTGGTCGTTGAAGTCGGGCTAGTGTATCCACTTGAATCGGACGAGGCGCATGTGCGCTTCTCATACGCGAGATACGGCTTGGCACACGTGCATGGCACGGTTAATGATTGCTGGCCAAGCAGCACGCATTTACCGTTGTTCGAGTTGAACGTGCATGCCTCGCACTGAAACCTCACAATCTATGTTGTTGTTGATGCCTTGCGTGGTCACCTCGGTCATGTCAGCACAGAGAGCTTTGCAGTCGGATAGGGACGCGGATAGGCTGACTGAGACCGCATCCCGGCGCACATTCGTCCCGACCATCATGAAGCACACAGCAGCTTCGACATCCTCGGGGATGGTAGGAAGTAATTGCATCTGAGAATGTTGGCTGAGATTGATCGTCATAAACTTTCACGCTAGAACAAAATTGGATCGAGATCGAGCGTAAAACGTACCTCGACTACTCTTAGGAAGAGTATAACGATCAGGAATGAGATACGCATGTTGACTTCGTGAAGACGGTGAGTTATCCTCCCTGTCAGAATGTCTCGAGAGGATGATGATGTTGTCTAGCGACGATAGTGGAGGAAGAGTGGGGAAGAGTAGAGGAAAGGCAGAACAAAGGCATAGTCGTCTCTCAAAAGTGATGTATTTCCGAGAAACGAAAATTTTCGGTTGAAATTGAAGGTAACACGCTCAAACTCACTGCTTGAGAACAAATGTATTGAATTTGTAAGGAGTGCGATGTTGGCACATTTTCTTTTTTAATGAGGTGTTAACGACCTTTTGCACCCAAGATCTTTTTGTAATCTTTTTACTAACGATTTTTTATTAACGATATTACGAGCAAGAGTATGGTGCGCATGCTGGCCAAGTTGTGATGGGTCTATGGGTACGCTTCTCTCCGAATATCGCAGAGTATGATGGTGCTGCCGAGCAACGATAGTTGAGAAAGGGTAGGGAAGGGTTGGCATAGACCAAAAAAAGGAATATCCCGTATCTCAGCAAAGGAATTTCTGCTTCGCGATGGAACAAAAAGATTCGGTGCGAAACGAGTGCGCGAATACCGAAATTTCTGTGGAAAAAACCCAAAATGCACAGAAAGGTATAGGTTTCGATATTCGTTTATTTTTTTTTTTTTCAATGCATGGAGAAGGAAAGGCTAACATTAAGGTAACATTTTATCATGCCCATGAAAATCAATCAATGGAGAATGTACGAATAGAAGAGAATTCGAAAAGACATCGAGGCACATCGGCAAAGCTCAAGCTCCACAGCAGCCTTTAACCACTTCTTTCATGAAGAAATTGTTGCGGAAGTAGAGGATGTAGACTCCATCCTAGAAAGATATACTTGAAGATTTCATGCAGTCGCAATTGTATAAAAACAAACAAAACAAAAAAACCCCACATTACAGATGAGAAGCGTGTCACTGCCCATTTCGTAGTCGAGATCGTAGCCGTCGGAGATCCTGAGATGAGATGGGAGATGGCTTCAAGAATCTCAGAGATAAGATGAGAGAAGAGAATAGCAGAAATCGTTGACAGTTTTTCTTAAGAGGCCATCCACGAGAGAACGTACCTACCCCACGGATGGCTTTTTCACAACCCACCCCAAATTTTTTTTGGTGATGTTCTCATACCAAATACTGATAACCGGCCCAATATGAGCCGTTCTAGTGCACTCTCCGCAAAACGCCAGCCCCAACCACAAAAAATGCAATTTTTTCAACGTCAAAAATATGATATTTTAAAAACTCAACCCGACGTACTTTTTCACGTAGATTCCGAAAATAACACTGTTGAAGGGAACGGAATGCGATGAAATGTCGAAAAGTAGGATTTTAGACGGAAATCATCCACCCTGAAAAATTTTTGTTCACGTTACAGTGAGATGACTTCATTTTCGAATTCTCCGTAAAAAGTTACCCCGGATACGTTTTTTTCATCAGCCAAAACTGGGGCGCCCGGATGTTATAGAAATTTTCGTGGAGTGTAGTTGATGTTTTCACGCAACACTATACTGAGATAATTTCATTTTGAGTGATAATTTACGCGGTTTTGTTGCAGAAATCTCTTGTTTATCATAGCATCATATATTATTTGCCTTTACTTATTCACTCGGGCATTGATAAACCGATCTCACTATTTTCTCGGCTTGTAAAAAGACCTCGCCCAGAGTATAGCGCAACCTATAGCGCAAGTCTATAGTTTAGGCCGAGAAAATTTTTTTTTTGAAAATAACACTATAGGTTCTTTGCGCTATAGGTCAGAATTCTGAGTTTATTTTTCGATATTTGAAATCGAAAAATCATCGGTTTTTGACGTTTGTCGACTCATACCAAGAAAGCACAACCCTCGATATTTTTCATTATTTCGAAAATGATGCGGTTGTCCAATCTCTTCCGTGTCAACAGAAAGTTGTTTAAAATGTTTTTCCGATTTTTTTCCTCTGGAGCAACTGGAGGTCTCTAGCTGTCCTCGTAGCTGAGATACAACATTGCCGGCTCCAGAGCCGGAAAATTCCTAAATGCCGGTTTTGTTACAAAAGTTGTGTTACAAAAAGGATTTTTAAATCACAGTACTTCACCATAAAAATTTCATCGAGATTACTCAAAGTTGAGGCTCGTAGTTCCTCATGGATACCGTTTTCCTGCAATTTCTCAGAAGACGCATGTTATGTGTAAAATGGAGGGAATTTTTTCGTCAAAATTTTTCAAAAACCTTCATAATATTTAGTATTTAAAAGAAAACATATTCTAAGCATGAAAAAGTGATATTGAAGCCGTAAAAAATTGTGCAAAAGTCACATTTCAGATAAAAATCGTCATAGTTCTGTTTCTAAGGGAGTAAAGAAACTTTCGGAGCATGTGAATGGGTCCGATTTGGGTTAATTTTTTCCAGAGTACATGTACACGTATTTCTGGATATTTCCCTGCACTGCTTAGACCCTTTGGATCCGCATTATCGGTGTCAACTAGTTGACTCTGGGCGAGGTCTTTTTACAAGCCGAGAAAATAGTGAGATCGGTTTATCAATGCCCGAGTGAATAAGTAAAGGCAAATAATATATGATGCTATGATAAACAAGAGATTTCTGCAACAAAACCGCGTAAATTATCACTCAAAATGAAATTATCTCAGGATAGTGTTGCGTGAAAACATCAACTACACTCCACGAAAATTTCTATAACATCCGGGCGCCCCAGTTTTGGCTGATGAAAAAAACGTATCCGGGGTACCTTTTTCGGAGAATTCGAAAATGAAGTCATCTCACTGTAACGTGAACAAAAATTTTTCAGGGTGGATGATTTCCGTCTAAAATCCTACTTTTCGACATTTCATCGCATTCCGTTCCCTTCAACAGTGTTATTATCGGAATCTACGTAAAAAAGTACGTCGGGTTGAGTTTTTAAAATATCATATTTTTGACGTTGAAAAAATTGCATTTTTTGTGGTCGGGGCTGGCGTTTTGCGGAGAGTGCACTAGAACGGCTCATATTGGGCCGGTTATCAGTATTTGGTATGAGAACATCACCGAAAATTTTTTTGGGTGGGTTGTGAAAAAGCCATCCGTGGACCCCTCCGAGAAGCTACGTTCTCTCGTAGATGGCCTCTTAACATGAGAACGCAAACGTCGACCGGTCTTCTCACCAGAACTTGTTGGCGCACGGTGAAGAGCCAAACGCGGGCGATGACGCGCACCGTGCGTCCGGATGCGTGGGAGGCGGCATCGGCGCGCATGCGCACTGCGTATTATCTGAAGATTCGCGAAGAAGCTGAAAGTGACACCGACCGAAGCATGCCAAAAAAAGGTAGTAGGCGTATCCACTTCAAGCGCGTTTACAGTCGTAAGACAATGCTAGGTGGGACCCACTGGTAATGTCGGCTGTTAGACGGACTCCATACCCTGCTGTCCAATGGTTTCTTGTTTAAGCAAGCCAAAGTAAGGGAAAAAAAAAAAAAAAATACGCAAAAAAAACGCACCCACGGAGGCGCAGACGAATGACGATGCGTACACGTACTCGGACACACCGGAAACGCTCCTCTTGAACAGCGCTCTCTAAAGTTGCACTTATGCTAACAGTCTCATTCTATAGGTAGAGAAATGGAGTTGACGGTTTGGTCAAGTTCAGATTGAGGGGAAATGAATTCATTCGTTCATCACACTAAGTCTATTTCTCTGCCTAGTGAATGAGGATAGCATTATCGATACAGAATCAGTTGCTAAATATAGATTATTAAGGGGCGGTTGTACGCTCAGCACCCTTACCAAACCACCAAACATTCCCGACATGACCATGTTCGCCAACGTGACCACTTCGCCAGTCGCAGTGACAGCACTGGAAAATGTTGAGTCACGCTTGCCTCAATCATATACGACCCTTGTTTCTACAATACAATGGACAACTGTTAGTCCGAACTTTCTCAACGAAGCAAGAAAAGCCAGTTGGAAAGCCGTACACATCAGAGCTCTCATTTAACCTGACCGCTTGCTATAATCGTAAAATCGTAAACAATAGCACTCGGCGGCTTTTTCGGTAGAGAGAAACGGACCGAACGACGAGCAGCGGACCGTCAGATCCGTCCGGATTGCGCATCGGACACGGCCGCTTCTTCGTCTCGTTCACTGTTAGCTCGGGGAACGTTTCGACAATGCACGGGTCGTAGAATGTCGCTGGAAGCAGCTTTCCTTCATACAGAATCTGGTTTCGGCTCACTTGTTGTAGGTGGGGTTGTTTCTACCGTAGAAGTGAGCAGCTTCCATCCCCCGCCAGGTGTCGTGGCAAAGTCGAGGTTGCATTCGAGCACCTCTCATAGATGGCGACCGGCTTCGAACAACTTCCGGGCAGCGACGATGCTTGTTTCGCGCCAAGAAGCGCGCACTTGTTGCTGTGCGCGTCGAACGAATAGGCCTCGCACTGAACAAAGACCAATTGAAAACTGCTGGTCAATTGACGAAAAGATGCGGTAGTGCTAGCCTGGTTGTTGACTTCGCAGAGTCCGCTGCAGTCCGTTTGTGATGTGGTGAGAGAAACGGCGATGGCGTCGCGACGATCCGTCGAATCAACTGGCACGAAGCATGAGTCTAGTGATTTCTGAAGTGAATGAGCTTGTCGTTTTAATTTTTACCATTTTTTTCGACAAGCTATACGTGTTGCTAAGTTTGAACTTACCGCGGTCGCCAAGATCACAATCAAAAGAGGACAGAAGATCCGCATTTGGATGACGACAAGAGATGGACTCGTAGGGTACGTTTTCACTCAGATTCCCCCAGGGTGAGCGACAACCACTGTGAAAGGCAGGGATAAGGGCTCAAACAAAAGATTGCCCAGTGGCTCCGGCTTACTCCACTCATCGTGGGTGAGTGAGTTGACAAAGGGAAACGCCAATTGCTCAGGATCGGCCTACTTCCTCGTAGGGAAAGCCCAGCACAGAAAGGCACAAGCCTCTCGATAGAATCGTGAGTAAGCCTCTCCTGGCAACCACTGACTCTCAGAGGATGAGCTTGTCTAAAATGACGTGAAACATCAGCGGTGTTTTCCAGTTCAGAACACTTCTCGACTCAAAAAATGAATAAACTGTTCTTCTTTCTTCTCCTGCTTCTCACCCAGGTAATCATTATCATTCTTCTTATTTTACTTTATTTTCGAAGAGCACACAAGTTACTAGATGAAAACAATCAAATTTTGGCGCATTGGGGGATTTTGACAGTGAACGAAAACGAAATAATTTCGCGAAATAATCGAAATAAAGTGATCATCCGACCTAGCGTTATTTCGAATTTGTCGTTTTCTTAGATTTCGTAATAGTGTACCCGCTCCTTGTCAGTACCATCTCGCGAGGTGCACATGCTACTTGGAAGAGACGGCGACGATTCCGCACTATGCAATGTCTGGCTCCAACGAGGCTTCGCTTGCCGCATGCACTAGCGTGTGCGATACCACTGCCGGAGTACGTTTGTCTAACAACTTGAGCATCGCACATCACCAATTGCTTCTGATGTTTATGATGAATGAAGATGCAAATGCTGCAAGAAGCAAACGGATTTGTATGCACATGCAGTGTAAGCACCCCGGCAACTACCGAAATCTAACGATAAGGGCAACAACCCTTTTGATTTTACCGGCAACGACCGGATTAGATTGCAGAATAGGGCAACAACCCTTTGATGATTCGCCGAAAACGACGACAAGAAGCGAATCGCGAAAAAATCTTGCAATCTTTTTTTCAGTGCACTGCCGTCGTGTACTTGCCGGACAAAGCGAACAGCTGCGTGCTGCAGAGCGATCAGACCCTCC
This sequence comes from Pristionchus exspectatus, assembly GCA_911812115.1. Taxonomy (NCBI): domain Eukaryota; kingdom Metazoa; phylum Nematoda; class Chromadorea; order Rhabditida; family Neodiplogasteridae; genus Pristionchus; species Pristionchus exspectatus. Next base: position 5,714,410 of record OU461582.1, read on the forward strand.
AGCCTCCCCTGAAGTGCGTATCGCCCTACCCACGACACTACAGGACGGAAACGGGCTGCTCGCGTGAGTTTTCTCTCGATACGGTCTGCTGGTAGAGATGAATGTTCTTCACCTCGTAATCTTGTTGTTTGCAGCCGACTACCCGTAACGAATCATGCCGACTAACGCGAACAACAACTGATGATGTCGTTTCATCTTTCTGATTGTCCGCATATTTTTATCAACATATAATTTGTAATTGAAATGTTTTCGCGGCAATGTTCAATGTCGATAAACGATTATACGCATCGAAAAGAGTATGAGCAAGATACTTTGTTTATCCAATATTTTAAGTATTCGATTTCCATGATGAAATCCCACCCCGAAATAGCCTCTTCTCGGTACAGGCTTGCTCACTAATCGAGTGACGCTAAGCAACCACTCGTAAGCATCTCTTTTTCTCCTCTTCTGTTGTGAGCTCGCCAGTAGCCAATCTCACAACCTACGCCTCCACTATTGGATCATAGCAACGGCCACATCACCCTAATCAAATTGCATACAACAATACGTCATGATTTTGTTGATCATCATCTTTCGTAAGTAACTGATGTAAATATCTGTCCTAATTGTTCTCTTTAGATTTATCTACTTTGCCAAATTGTCAGGGTTATGCTATAGATGGCCAAGACGTCTGTAAGATTTGTTTTCACTTTGTCCCTGATTAAGAATACAATTCCAGTGTGTCACGATTTCATGATGGACTTTGTTGCGCCCAACTCCAATCCCGCCCTTCTTTCGATGACTGAGAGTATGCAAATTTTGCTCATTTGACAGATAATTAAGCCAAGGTGAAGAAAAATCTATAAATAACTTACAGCTGGAATCTACCAATGTGAGTACTATGCGGATGAGCTGGATTTCGCCAATGAACCGATGGGAGCGTGCGAGGATGTCACATGCCCGGTGAGTACTGCTTGTTTTCCTCTAAGAAATCTGGAAAGATTTGCCCCAAAAATGGCAAACATAGACCGATTATCGAAATAAATGCTACCTGGAAGAAATGTTTATACATTCGAGACTGATGTCGTTCTCAATATGCTCATTCAGAAAGACTCGCAACTTATCGCGTACAATCCCGACCTGAAGAAGGTGTCGTTCCTGGTGACGGCGAGATACGACGGAGGAGGATGGTTCGGTGCGACCTTTAATTAGCGCTTTTAATTCGGCAAGCACAGCGAGAAATTTAATAAAAATAAATGGGAGTTGGCAAATGGAAGTTGGGGAGAGGTGCCAATTTGTCATCTCTAATCAGTGTTTTTTGACAGGTTTTGATGTTATCTTCAGGAACGCCGGCAGGCGGCAAGGAATTCTACCTCGGCTGGCCGTACGATCCCGTGCTGCAGCGAAACTCGATGCAGTTCGGATGCACGAGTAAGTCTTTCGACATGATAGAGTAGCTTATGCGGAAAATTACATTATCATATTTTAAACTAACTAAAAAAAACACAAAATAACGATTTTCAGAAACTAACGTCATTTTCAGTCCGCTGCGGTGGCTTTGTCGGCGGCGACGGCGTTGAGTATCCATCCAAGTAAGCTGTCCGACTGTTTGCCGTCAATATTCTAACTATGTATACCATACGATGGTGTAGCTTTGCTGCGCAAACTTTTTCAAAATTAATTTCTTTACATAATGAGTTCTTGCGGGACATTACCAAAAGAAAAAGAACAATTTTTGAAGCAGCGCCATGATTGCAGGTGTAACGCAAAAGATGCGGCTGCCGTGTGCAATGAGGATCGCTCGCTGCCCCTGTGCACGTGCAGCCCCGGCTACACGGGAACGACGTGCGGCGCGAGTGAGCATCAGGGAAACATTTATCGTATATCTCTCATTTCACAATGCTCTCTCTCGCCGGCCTGAAACACCGAGAGAGCATTGCGTTAAATGCTTTCCACGTCCAGTCTTTGTAGGACTATCGTAGCTTCATCTCTCTAATTTTGAACCCTCCCATCCTCACTCATTGAGAGATGTGGACACATTCTCATTTCAGCCATCGAAATGTACGAGCGAATCGACACGTGGCTAGGCCCCGAAGAGGCGAAGAAACTGCTGGATGTTTGCCCCAATTTTAATGACGCTGAAAACTCCAACTGTTCAGCTCTTGACCATATCCAAGACGTCTCCAGCCGCCTTAGTTTCCCTCATGCCGTCGATCTATGCTATGCTTCCGCAGGATAAAAAGGTGCGTTGTGCGAACACCGGGAAAGTGTGGGAGCTGTTCCACACTATCATATCCATTTCTGGTGATAGTCTAGCAAACGAAAAATAAACCTTCCCTGCAGATTGCAATGGGCTGGTCCATAGACGAAATGATCGATTCACTCGACTATGAATTGCGTGAGATCAACTATACGTGAGTGGCGCTACTTTTGGTGGTGTTACGATAGTTCTGTTCCAAATAATATCCAAAAGTGACAGCTAAGCAGTTTATGCTGAGAACAGTATTCCTGCCAAGGCTCATTTTCTAGGTAGAGAAATCGGGGGTCTAGGGTTGGGTCTTTTTCTCTCATTCTCGACTAGACTAACCCCTCTAGTCGAATAGGCAGTGGCACTGTCCTCAGCATAAATGTCATGAATTGCATTGTAGATCCGCGTTCACGCAAGTATTCGACGAGCAGCTAGGCAACTGTTACACATTTAACTACGCGAACAAGACGAATGAGGGTCGCTACAGCACACGATTCGCCGGACAGAATAGGGGTAAGAAATAAATGAGCAAATAATTCTTGAAAATTGTTCAGACTTCAACGTTATCCTCAAACTTGACCCAAGCGAGCAAGCGGCGTGGGTTGATTCCGCCTCGATCTCCACGTTCATCCATGCTCCCGGCACGCCTCCCGATCATGGAATACTGTATTCGGTGCGGGGTGGTGCATCGGACTTGGTCGCATTGCGCAAGGTATTCGATCATAGCTCTGCTCCACTTCAAATCATAATCATTAGCAACTCTGTGCACCCAGAGCCATTTTCTTTTCAATGAGGCACGAACAATTGTAAATACTGTACCTTGTACCTAGTACCTTGCGCAAGGTACTAGGTACAAGGTACAGTATTTATAATTTGTGAACAACACGTGAACGTGAATGTAGAAAGTTATGAACTCAACGACGTCAATTCAGGTTATTACGAAGCTCATCTATGGTTGCATTTCGTCCCTGGCCGAACTAAAGCAGACTTACTACGACGATGGAGATTATACTAGAGAAGTGAGTCATTCCCTTTTCAGAGGAATTAGTAAGAATATTGGTTTAAAATTGAAGAAGAATAGAGAAACCGAGAAAAAAAGAAAAACCGAATATTGATTTTTTTTTTTCGATTTCAATCCTCAGGGTTGCTACGCCGCTTGCTACCAGGATAGAGTGCTGGAGAAGTGCGGGTGCATGGATGCGCGAATGAAGAAGGCCGATTCCGCAAGGCAATGCGACTTCAAGGACAGTCAGTGGTCATGCGCATTTCACAAGCACAAGAATAGGAAATGCAATAGCTGGTCGACTTGTACACTTTCCAGCATCATTCCGCAAAACGACAGAGAGATAGGATGAATCAAGATGAGAATCTCCTATTATTAATCCGCTTGAGATGACTGCGTCGTGAGCGTATCCGTGGACTACGGCGGGTCTTCGTCCTGGTCGCACTGCAATTGCCCGCCCGAGTGCTACAGAGAGACCTACGCAATCTCGGCCACTCGAGGCGCACTGCCATTCAAGGTTCGCCAACTTGAGCTCAATTCTATAAATTATTACAATTTTGCATTTATGCTATTTGCAATTATAATTACTTGGAATTACAAAAGAAACATGTTTTTGGAAATGAAAAGAAGTAGAGATGCTGCTGGGGGAGACTGATAAGGGGATACTTCCTAAAGAAATGCGGTTGAATGTTTGGCAGATTTTGGTGGTGCTTCGTCATCTTATTTTCGTTTTGCGTTACCAGATGCTCTTTGAAGCTTCCTGACTGCGGCAATGCCACTCTGTGCCCGGACCCGACGCAATCGACCGCCCGTCTCACCATCTACATGGACTCACTGGAGAGCGAGGTGTACGTCGAGGAGGACAAGATCACTGTCAGTTAAATGTCTAAATATTTGACCAGAGACAAATAAATGGACTCCTTAGTTTGCCAAACCGGATGGGAGCTCATTACCACCCCCAAACGATCACTGAATGCACAATTGAGAAGATTCTTTTTTCTCAGTTCATCACCCTGCTCTCCAACCTCGGCGGACAACTCGGCTTCGTCCTCGGCATTTCCGTCGTTGGCGTTATCGAAGTGATCGTGCTGTGCGCGGAACTTGGCAGGCAGCAGTGCGCAAGCGACAACTTGTAATGACCACCGCCTTCGTGCTGTATTTGTGCGAATTCGTGGTGTATTTGTGCGAATTCGTGTTGTATTTGTGCGAATTCGTGGTGTATTTGAGCGAATTCGTGGTGTATTTGAGCGAATTCGTGCTGTATTTGTGCGAATAAACTGTTTACGCAGCGAAAAGGTATTGGAAATCGGATTTACTTTCGGTAAAGCTAAAGATGATTATTTCACAGAGATTAGAGCCAGGTGATTCTGCTTACCGGGCACTAGCTGTATGCACACAAAATCAAAAACCTATGGAATGGTTTCGTACCTCTCACCATGACCATTGGTAGTGATAAGATTGGTAGTGATCTACCATTATGCATGGAATGGAATAAGAGAAACGTGCAGGAAAGGAACACCCCAGTTCACTGCCAGTTCACTGAGGACATTTCTCACGAGTCGCTGATGAAATTTAAACGAACTATTTCAAACCCACAAATTCACGATTGTGTTGTTCACATGTATGCTTGTTTATCACCGAATTATTTCCTCATAATATTCCTCACAGAACCCAAGTTCGAGTGCGATCCCGGCTCATCCCCAGCTTTAGGTCTTCCGTGGGGACCATTCAAAACAAATCTTCTTGCCCGTGCAGTTTTCATATCGAACTTATCTCAGGAAAGCTTAGAATACAGAACAAACTTGTCTGAGATGACTGTTGCGAAACAATGAGTGCTAGGAGAGAAACGGGGATTTTGGGAATAAATGCGGTGCTCAAATGTGAGGTATATTTCTTTTTTTTCTTTTTTTTCAATATTTTTCCGATCATTCGATGCAATATTTCGTAATTGCGATGTAGAACAAAAAAATGCTTTGTGTTTACATACTTATGAACCCGTTCGAATAAGAATTGCACAAACAGTCAAAAAATCATGAAACATTCTGAAGTCGATGGGCATAATCATTTTGATCATGGAACCTGGCTTGCGGGCTCAAGATTCATTTGGTCGGCGACGTTACTGAGACTCACGGTTCTCAATATCCGACGCTCTCATGGCCTTTCTGTAGTTCCGCACTGCCTGTAAACAGCGATTGCTTGCCAGATATAAGTTTTGGATCCACTATCCCGTGGTAAGGCCAAAAGCACCAACACCCATCGAAGAACCCAAAAGCGCTAACCCAAAACAAAGCAAACGAGCCCAACCTGGATCATTCCTGTAATTTGCTTCATCAGTCCGATAGAATACTTCGTTTCTTCTCTCGACGCACATTCTCCACTTTCCTCTCGCCCCGCTGTGTACAAATAGCCATGGATCTTGTCCAGTCGGTAGCGAAGTTTGCCCTGGGCGCCAAACTCGGCGACACAGTAGATCTCTTGTTGATCTTCGAGGCGCTGAGGTTCGTAGACGAGAGCGTCTGGGTCGACTCCGATATTGGATCCGTTCATTCAGAATTCAAGAGAAGTGAGTGAGCCGCGGTGGTCACGCCCCCTCCTGTGCTAACACAAAATCGCTGCGTTAGGACGTGTAAGCATGTCTGTGAGGCGTGTGGGGGTTTGTGTACATTGATGGCAGCAATATACGCCCGGAAACGTCTCACGTTTGGCTTCCTGGTTGCTTATCCTACTCATCGTTCACGACTTAAAAGTCACGTCTCCGGCATTAATAACACCATTCGGGAACCTGACAGCAGTGCACGAAGCCATTTCCTTGGCGTCTGAATGACTAATAGTTCCTTATTAGATGCGTCGTCGGAGATGCAGCTAACAAACTGAGAGTAAGGAGGAAAGATTGATGGTTTGCCCTGCTTTGAAGAAATTGCTTAGCTAATAATTCAATTCAATGGGCAGAAAAAAAAAGAGGCGAAAATTAAGATCCGCCGACTTTAATGAATGTTCTGAATGACGATGAAGTCTCATGTAGCGTTGTATGTTCTTGAAATCCGTTATGTTCGAGATTGAATTCGTTGCTCTAGTTTGGGTTGTGCGATCAACTTAATTCATCATGTTGGAACAAATGTTTAGTCATTGTGCTTTGTAGTGGTTAGCGAGAATTTCTCAAATCATTGTTGTCCGCAGAATACAGAGTCCAGAGCTTGAGTGCTCAGGTTTGACATGGCACTACCTCGCTTTACCTCGCTTTCATAATTATATTATGGATCTCAAATGAACGATGTAAAGAGCATTCAGGTAAGCAAATTATGCTTCAAAACTCGAGCCCAGTGGGAATTTATATCCAACGCCATGCACTATGACTCCTGCAGAACACTTCTCAGAAATCGAACAATGACTCTTCCTTGTGTACAATTTGAAAATTGAGCTGTCGATTAAACAACTCACAAAAAAATCTAGAAATCTTTGTGATCATCTAGAAGCAGGGAAACAAAATCAGGAACATTATAAAGGTGGAATGTGCGAGAAGTTATTTATTTATAGTCATTTGATTGAGATTTCCGTTTTTGTGAAGCTCGAATAGACCATTTCCTATAGTGATCTCTGTAGGCAACAGTGTGTTCACGCTTTGTTTCACTCGTGATCGCGCATTCCGGCTATTAGGACAGCGGAAAGCAATAAGGCTATTTCTTCCTACCTCAATAGACATCTCCCTGAACTGGAACAGTAAAATGATTGTAAGTCGTCTAAACGAATCATTAACGCAAATTATGTTTTAGATCCTTCCCGGTTTTGAAATGCTCAACGTTGTTTGTATATTTGGCGATTGCCTTTCAGTCCTTCTCAATTCAGGTAACTTTATAACTTCATTAGCGTACATTAGCGTACTTCGTGTGCCAATGCTCAAAACGAAAGGAAATATACAGGATTAATTGTGATGCTTCGTGGTCATGGAACATCGTTAGACAAGAAAACGGTGTAAGTCTTATTTTTGAAAATGAATATCAAACAGGGTAAACTAAAATAGCGAACATCAGGAAATTCGCTATCGCTTTTGCCATTCTCAGCATAATATTTGCAATCGTTCATTTGCTCATCCAACCGGTAGGTGGACCAATTCAACGGCGTTGAAGGATTGTCGGTTCATTTTCTACTCTAGACACTTTCTTTTTGCATAAACCACAAACTCGACAAAATTGAACTTTGTACGGATATGTGGGCTCTTTGAGATTTTGTTGGCCAACAAATCCTTACCGAGCCCTAAATTGTTGTTAATTTTAAGTTTTGCCTCATCTTCGACGGTGTTGTGGGGAGCTTCGCTGCATCGTTTATGCATGACAGCCCATTCACGCAGTACATTATGACCTATGCGGTCAGTCGCTAAAGTGTTTTTTCGTTCAATGTACAAATTATTGCTTATTCGAGAATCACTCGCTGAGTATTTTGCCTGAACTCACGTTTTACGAGTTGCTCGGGTTACTCTGTTTTCGCGAGCACAAAAAACAAAGTGATGCGCTAATAGAGAAGCTCTCGAAATATATGTTTCTACTCTGCGTTCTAACAACGATACTACTTAGAGCCAGTCATTCTCGCGTTCTTTAGTTGTCTCCTTGCTACATCGCTATACTTGAGTGTGGCGCCTTCACGTTTTTCTACAAATACGCTGCTACTTGCAGGTAACGATAAAATGGGAACTTCAAACAAATCTATTGATCGAATCTCTTCAGCAAATCACTGTATCATCGCTTTGACAGCCCGATTTTCAATGGAAGTCTTTCTACAGTAGGCGGTAAAACTTAAATTTCAGAATGAGTATTACGCGTACTTGATTATTTATAGCACTATGGCTTTCAATTTACACATACTTTGGTGCATACTTCAAGCCCACCATGAAACTGCGGAACAAAGTAAGAATATTCGGAAAAACACGACTTTCCTAGGATCTGCGAAGCAATTTGAAAATACTCCAAGAAATGGCATCATAATCCAATTCAAAATAAAAGTGTGTCAAGAATGGGAAACATAATGTACGTGATCAGACATAACCACCTTCTCTGATTAAAGTACTTTGAAATGTTTTTTCCGCGTTTTGAAATTAGCAATAATTTCATTCTTTCATCAGTTCGCTGTAGCGTTCAACGACCGCTTCCACACCGATTTCCGGAACACGAATGTGTGTATCTCCGGAGTTGACGTCGAGGAATATGGTGATGTACGTTGCCGCACTAATCTCGATTGTGTCGCCGAAATACCCACATTTCAGCAGCAAGCCCAGGGTATAGGACCACTGCTGGCGATGATCAACTTTATGTCGCTCATTAGCTGCTGCATTGGTAAGCAAATGAAATCGTTAAAGTGATGAGAGGGGGGGGGTTAACTCAATATTTTGCTGAATACCGAATACTCCACTGAGAAACCACACCTATGTTCTTCCTGGGTGAACTATACGTTGTTTTTCCGGCACGATTCTCTGGTGTGGTTGGCGCATTCAACACATGATTGCGTCGAATAAATTGAGCGAGCGAGCGAGGAAATTGCACAGAAAAGCACTGAGGCTGCTGATTCTGCAGGTTAATTTCATAATTTCGCTTTTCTCTTATGGCCTCGTAAACACCGTCGATCACTTATATTTTTGGAACACTAGCCAGCCATGCTCCAAAGCGCTTTCAAAACGCATTTTAACGTTATTTTTCACTTCATTCTGGTATTTCAGACGTCTAATCCGCTCTTCTTCTGCGTCGTTCCCGGCATGGTGCCCGCGTTCGTCGTGCAGTCGCGCGCCACTCTCCCGGGTTTCTTCCATTTCTTTCCTTTTCGAAATATGATACTGACCATCACTTTTTCTCAGCATGCTCTATCGTTACCAGTGCCTCGAAAGCATGCTCTATCGTTACCAGTGATTTAGAATTTGGATTGGTTAGAATTGAATCGCGTTAGACTCGAAACTAGACTGTTTTGAAGTAGTCCAAATCAGTTAAAGTCGATTCCGCGTAATAAAACTCTGCTTCCTCGTGTGAATTTTGTCGATTATCATTCAAACTATGTAGTCGAAATGGGATTGTTTTCGATTAAATCGACTGGTTCATTTTTAATAGGAATAATTAGATTAGACGTTCGTTTTTTGAGATTAGAATCGCCACCCGAATGAAAGGGAGTGTAAAATAAAGATCCCTCAGAAGAGAAATAAAATTAATAGACATCACTTCAGAATGGTTCTCCTGGTTCAACGCTTATGGCCTCATCCTCTTCCCATTGCTCAATCCAATCATCTTTGTTATCTGCACTAAGGAATTTCGGTAAGCGAAAAGACTAAAAAAAGTAGTATTTGAGAAATTGGGCTGACTGGTTCAATATTAGCCAACCAGCCAACCTTTAAGTTTTGGTGTGGGCGTTCAGTGCAAAAATGCACTCTACAGTAATGAAAACACGCATTGTCAGAAACGTAAGTTTTGATGAGTTTCAGACCATCCCTGCTAGGGAAGAGGTTCACTGCATCTGTGTTGTCCGGGAAAAAATAAATCTGCAAATGCGCAGAGGGGAAATAATTTCGGACATTGCAGAAGCTTGCTACTGTACAAGTTGTGCGGCGTCGGAGTAGCGCCGAAACCGATGCCCAGTTCAGCTCCGTCAATACATTTCCACAGTACCACCATCTGAATTTAACTTTTCACTCTAGAGAGCGACCAGAGAAATTCACATAACAGGCCATAAAGGTGTTCATTATTGTCTTTTATCGAGTGACGGATTACAGACAGCAAAATAAAAAATTCGCACAACAAAAGGGAAGAAAGTTTCAACGTTAAATTATCTCTCGGCTCAAGCGACGGAGTATTTCGCATTGCAAAGTGCGCCATGACAGCAGCAGAAGTGTACGGTGTTCTGGTTACGGCTTGCCACGCACTCGGCCTTCCGACACTGGTCCCGCAGCGAAATCTGCGATGATCCGGTAGCAAGGAAACGGTAATTACAAAAGAGACTCGGAATAGAGTTTTTACACAAGAAGCACTGCGAAAACGGTAAGCAGGATCTTACCACCTGCCCGGAGTAGCAGCCCTGCCGAATTATGCCCGCGTTACTCCACACCGAATAACATCCCACCGAGCGTGGGCCGAACTGCAGAAACCAATTAAATTGTGATTATTTTTTGAAATAACTACGATATTGTATACTTACTCCCTCAATTATAGTACAGTTCGTAGAGATGGCAGGTCCATTCTCAATCGACATCGCACACGTTGTTGTGGGAATTCCAGCATCATTGGTCCAGATTAAGCCCTCCGACCTGTAAAATGCTGTCGATTACAGGCTGCATAAAGGTAGCTACATTAGCTCTCTGGATAGATCACTCATCGAAGTCTCGGCAGCGAATAGAGCCACAACGGTGAAAATAAGCAGTGTTCTGAGCATAACTTATCGAAGAAGATGGATTATGTACCAATGATTGAAAAAAGATGTGCGCGCATTCCTTATATATGCCGACAATATTTTTTCGATATGCAAATATAAATGTTATTGAATGATTTTTAATGTTCTACCGTAATCCCTGCAATTAACAGCTACGTATGGCTATGTCTGTCATTTTTAACCAAGAATAGTTGTTTTCAGCCGGTAATGATACTGTAATTTGTATATTGTGCCGCCAACTCGGCATCATGTCGATGGGGGGGGGGGAGGATTGTTAACAGTTATGGTAGGATGCAAAACTTACTTAACACTGTAATTTCGAATTTATTGCTCTTGTAATGATACGCAAAGCTATCGGGTGTTGAATTGAAAAACCCGCAGGAGAAAAACCCGCAGGAACTTTCGCACCAGCCTAATAGCTAGCTTTTACAAGCATCTAAGTTTCCCTCAGGAGCCGAACTCTTTTTACTAATTTTAGGACTTCAGGTAACTCAGTAAACTTATAAAAACTGTTTTCGACGAGACGTCGTCTGGACCAACGACGACTCTAGATGCTAAATGAATATGCCCATCGTCATCAGCCCCGAAATATTAGGTTGGTGCAAAAGTTTCGGTACAACACTGATATGAATATTGCAGAATCTTGTTCGTTCGGATTAAAAATCCCTTTGATTTATACTAGCCAATTGAATTATCTTTCTGAACGCTCAGGAGCACAGAAAATCGTGAGAAATACCATTTTCGACCATTGAAAGTTATTAAGTCCCTTTTTACGCTTTTTTAGACTAAACCCTCCCTCCTCTGCTCTTCCCCAGGTCGCGGGCGAAAGAGCATGTGAAATGGAGAGAGCGCTGCCGATCTAGCGGCCTCGAAGGGAGGAGGAGGATTACGGGACCCGTTTAGAGATTACGGGACCCGTAATCCTCCCCCTTCCCTAGCGATTTGATAACGGGACCCGTTATGGAGAGGCGCGTCATTACGGGCCCCGTTATCCCGTATTGCCAACACTAATGCATGAGTCGTCAATTCGACACCATGAACCCCGGGTCATAGTTTTCGCCGGATTTTTTCTAAAATCCAAAGAGCTTTAAACATGGTATGATGTTAGTGTTTGCACTCACTAGTGAGGGCACTATCAGCTGAAGTGTAATTCAGGTCAAAACCTAACATTCGATACGCAGGCCACAAACTTTGCAATTTTTTCCAAGGAGTGGCCTCCACCGGAGTCTTCCGCAATAGGTGATACTTATCAGAGGTCTTCTGAGAGAATGCATGAAATCGCAACCCCTCCTTTACAAAATGTTCAAAGTACTCCGATTCGGCCCAAATTTTCAGGGTTTATGCATTCATGTACCAATAATGTTTGGTTAACTTGAATAGGCCGTAAACTCATTTGTGCCCGAAAACCTGCTCCGGAGCGGTCGGATTTTCGAAAAATCATAACTTCCTTTAAAATCAAGATATCGACTTGCTGAAAAGCGGAAAATAACCGCCATAAAATTCTGAATAAACCACTTTTTGAGCGCAAAGTTGGTCGACAAAAAATCATAATGCAAAACCTGAAAAACCGATTTTTCTGTCGAAAAATCGCGTATATCTCGAAAACTTTTCATTAGTTTCAACGAGGTAACTTCAGATTCGAATTCTACGCACTTTTTTACTACGGCCCTGAAATTTTCAAGAAAATCGGAGGTGGACTTCATTTTTATTTACGGCTCCGAAGGCTAATTTCTCGCTGTTTCTCCGAAATAGACTATTTCTTCCTCACGTTTTGCGCTATATTTTTGCGTCCAAAACGGTTGTATAATGTTAAAATATATTTATTGAATATATTTACAGTGTCTTTATACAATTTTATTGCACATCTTTACTTTTTCACATGTGCAGATGTGCATACCGCACAAAAGTAAGGACCCAAATTATAAGTCATCATAACTTTCTTCAAAATTGAGCTAGTGGCCTCCGGTTGAGTGCAATCGACAGATAAAACATAGGAGAAAAATACTATATGGCATAGGATTGGAGCGCCTGGAATGCTCATTCGCCGTGCAAGTTTTGCCGAGGTGCTGTCGTAAATTATTTTTTGAACCTAGGAAAGTGATGCGTATCGATTCATATCTTCTGTGGGCCGATGGCCGAAACCGATGGCCTACACAATCCACATCATGACCCGGATAAATTTCGCAATAGCAAGTTTCCGACACCACCTAAATTTACGAAAAATTGCGAAACTTCTGTTCCAGTGGTGCTAGAGTTCCCAAATTTGACAGGTACTGTGATAATCAAAGCCGTAGTTACCTTTTCGACGGACAAGGTAGTATGCATAAATGCACACATTACCTGGCTACAATCTGCACAGAAAAGCTATTGGCTTCCGTTTCAAAAATGGTCAATTTAGCTTGAAATAATGATTTTTTGGACAAAAAAGCGTAAATAGTGACTTACAAGACCAATCGGAAAAAAGTCAAATATATTTTTTTTGAGTGCTGAGTTTGTCCTAAAAGTAACGGTAACTGAATTTCGAATCCGTGTCCGGACAGGGGAAAGTGTGACGCAGCTGTCTTCTATACCTCATTCGCGTTACAGTGAAAAAAAAAACAATAAAAATAAAATTTTTAAAAAAACTGAGCAAAGAAGAACTGCAGCTGTGCAAAAGCGCGGCGAATTTTTCCGCGATGAAATTAAGCTGGATCCGAATACCGTATGCCGAGTCGGCGAATAGTCATCGAGACCTTATCTTGTATTCGGCCTTTCTGCCAGTGAATGTGAGCGTTGGCTGAGCGAACCCAACGGACGGGAATGGGGCGATATTACGATTTGCTCTGCATATTTAATAATGCCACGGTCTCTAACAAAAAGCACTCGACCAAACAGCCAATGATGAAAACATGCAATTGTGCAGAGGTAAAAGAATATACCATGATCAGAAAGACGCAGCTAAACCAACTATTCTCATACTAATATCTGATCGTAACAACTTTATTCTTCACTTGAACAGTAAAGTAAAGTTCTGAGTCGGTTACTAACGCGTAACGCGTCGTCGACTACCCCACGTCTGAACTGCAACTGGGGCCTAACCCGTGAGAACAGTGGCCTGTTGCTAAAGACTAACCGGCATGTTGTGTGCACGCTGGCGGGGAATTTAGATCGTGTTTACTAGGCACTACCAATATTTCTTAACCCCCTTGGTTGGGTGGATCTGCAGGCGCGGGGGGTCGAACTCGTGACCTTTCGATTCGCATTCTGACACACAACCACTGCGCTACCCGGCCTACTAGGGCCGTGATGATTCTATTTTTAATCGATTTCAAAATAGTGCATCAGACGAAAAATAGTTCCGGGAAGACATGAATCTAAAATTCGAATGCGAATTCAATCAAGCGATTAATATCCGTGCCGATTCCGTGGTTTATCGCATTGCATTATTGGTTACTCTGGGAAAGAATTAGACATGCAAATATTCGAAGAGATCATGCATTATAAATGCCTTTTAAAACTATTTAATTGTTTGAATTCGGCAATTAGCTACTTTCATCTTTGAAACGCGCTCGGGCACCGCTTATTTGGTTGAATCTCTCGTCTTGGAATGAGTGGTGACTTCTTTGATGGATTTCACGGTCGACGTCGCCCCGACCATCATCCGAATCGAGTTTTGAATCTGCAAATGAGCTTCATGAACCCACCCTTGCCTCGATATCTCACCTCCTTGTTATTCGTCAGATACACCGTGGCGTTGGCGAGCGTATTGACCAGAACGAGGACAGCGACCACTCTGAACGGAAAATATATATCGATATTCAAATCGATGTTCAAATTTCCAAGGCGCAGTTTGAAAGAGCATTGTAAAAAGTACTTGCCATATACTTTTGGGCCGGATTGGACATATGTTTTGTATTCCGCCACTGGGTGGTCGATTCTCTCGTGATTCGCCTCATATATCTTCACATGAACGCTCGCTCTCTAATATTCCAGCCCGCCCAACCTTCCTAATGACAAGTATTCATTATTTCCCGCGATCATACACCCTACATGTGCCATCGTTCGCCCACGCGTACCCGTAAACGTAGAGTGCTCGTATGTTTCCGATTATGATCGGGAACGTGTTGAAGAGGATCCACGCCAGCGAGTAGACCAGTGCCATGATCGCGAATTGGATGGCGTATCTGTAACAATGGTCAAGTTGGATTGAAAGCTTCTGAGTTTCTTCTGGAAGTTTATCTTCCTTTCGGGACCATTACACAGCATTCTGATCCGACAGAAAAGGAGGAGCGCTTTGCATACTTACTTGCGCACTTTGCATGAATCGAACTGCAAGGACTAGGCGGGGGGAGAGGCCGCTCTCCCCGTTCATTTTGAATTTTTCGCGCCGGCGGGAACGATTCAAAAATTAATCCCCTTGTTCACCCTTATCTGGAGAGAACAATGGGGGTCAGAATGCTGTGATTACTGCCTTGTATAGTGCTATAAATAGAGCGACCTGTACTCCTGATGGCGTCTCCGCTTGTCATTATCCAGCTGCACATTGTTGACGCGTCTCGACCGATGCATCGTCCAGATGATCTGAAATCACTGCCATTACAAAAAAGACTCGGAATAGATTTTTTTTTGACAAATGAAGCACTGCGAAAAAGTGACGAAATAATGCTTACTAGATAAGCGGACCGGGTCCTAGCGACCATGCATTGTTTCGTTATTTTCTAGAAAAATTGCTTTTGTAATTGAGAAATGCTTAACGCTGCGTACGATTAATATGCAATCACATCCGAGCATTGTTGCAATGCTACGATTCAAAACCCGTTATGAAGGTAAAAGGTAAAGGTCATCCCGCTAATCAAGGCACTGTCCTGCGGGAGATCGCTGCTCTTGGGCAGTGAAAACGCGTTATGTAATTGGGAAACAGAGCTGACCGTTGCATACGACAGAATCGACGTGAGAGAGGACGCACAGTCCACTGGGATGGTGGCGAGCGCAGCGTAGTTCGTGACGCCGTCCTGCAAAATTTTTTTTTAAAGTATTAAAATTGTGAATTAGTACAAATTAGTAAAAACAATATATCGGTCCCGACACGGAGAAACGTCTGTGCTACCTCGAGCCTGTAGTAATAGGAGAAGACGGCCCACGAGAAGCTCAGTCTGCAATGGGCAAATAATGCAAAGGTTTAGTAATTTTCCAAGCAGTTGTTCATGGATGCATTTCACGAGATTATAGTCTCTCGGTTCCGTTTGAGAAAGTATGTGAAATGGAACAACCTGCAGCAGGGCATCAGAAACTCCGTGGCCACGGCCAGAATGATCGCGATTAGATGATGAAAGACGCAGAGAACGATGGTCCTGCGACGGGTGAACAAATCGAGCCGCTTGAACACGATCACGAACAGTCTGGAAGATGTGATTAGCAAAAAAAACGGTATGAAGGTGTATGCACGTCAATCGATTTTACAGTCGTAAGACAACACTAGGTGGGACCCACTGGTAAGGCCAGCTGTTAGGGTTGTGATTAGCGCGGTATCTTCATTACGCATTTTCTCTGCGTCTGCTATATTTCTCTCTTGCTCTTGCATTCAACAGAGCCCTAGTTTTCTTGCTCTCGTTTCTTCATGTCTCATGGTCTGCTCATCTGTCAATCCTGGCTCTAAATCTGTGAGAGAAAATGCACTTCGGAATTCACACCCACACAAGTTAGAGAAACAGAGAGTGAACGAAAGAAACGAATCTTATCTTATCAGTCTAAACGAATCTTATTAGTGATATTATTATAGAGATTGAGAGAGAATTGATGTGGGAAGAATTATTTCAACCATGTACTCATGATATTTTTCTGGTTTCAATTAACCTGTTCAGTGCGATGAGAATGTGACTGAGGGAGTTGTGAAACCAGCAATACATGAGCAGAAAGTCGCAAAGCGCATCGACGAAGGGAGGAAAGACATCGTACTAGAAATATTTCTATTATAGTTGTTTTCTCCTATTCTTAATCAATTCCACGGTTAGAAGCTGTGGGCGTGAGAACATTGACACCAAACTCAATGAGGACACTTTTTCGCTGTTTCTGACTGCCAAGCCCAAAACCGGTAAGAAAGAGGTCCAAATGATGGCCCACCTGCAGGAGCACTTCGGGCGCGTGGTACACGAGATGCACAACGATAAGGATCGTGTCCATCATCATGGTTTGCGACGAGAGAATGTACACTGGACTGGTCTGTAAAGGCGCCAAATCCACACTTTCAGAAAAGTCTGTAAAGAAGTCTGCAAAGAAGTCTGTAAAGGACTTTACTGACGGTTGTCTAATCGACATCCGGTGAAAATTGGAAAAAAAACAAGGAAAAAGAACTTGTGGGCACGCAACTAGAGTTCGAAATACGGGTAATCGTCTCTTCATTCCGCGCACTCTCTCACCGGTCAGAGAAGCGAGAGAGAGTGTGTGAAATGAAGAGACGATTACCCGTATTTCGAACTCTAGCAGCATCTGACCTTAGTACTGAGCAGACCGCCCTTGTAGATCGCCAGCAGTACGGTGGTGTTCATGATGAGCTTGAATTCAACAATAATTGCTAAAACAGAACAGCACTCTCGTCTATGGGAGACACGAGCGAGAATTGCCAAACAAGAGATACAGAAAATCCTTCAAAAAAAAATTGAAATTACCCCAACAAGCGCGAGTGTGCCGAAGAAGCCGCCCATGAGGCAGGACGTCAGGTCAGCGGCCATGCTCGAACGAACGTAACGCACAGCCTGGAAAGGCAGCGCTATTTGAGGCTAGTGCGTGCGAACGGGGGAGGTGGGATTCCAATGACACTCGCCCATAGACTTTGAGATAATGACAAATGAACGGGTGTGTGAATTAGGAAATAAATACAGTGCTCGCCAAAGTGCGTGT
The DNA here is from genome assembly GCA_911812115.1 of Pristionchus exspectatus. Taxonomy (NCBI): domain Eukaryota; kingdom Metazoa; phylum Nematoda; class Chromadorea; order Rhabditida; family Neodiplogasteridae; genus Pristionchus; species Pristionchus exspectatus. The sequence continues at coordinate 5,731,911 of OU461582.1, forward strand.
GTGTCGATAGTGCTGAACGGAGATCATTCGAAATTTTTCACACATGAAAACTCTAAGCGACATAAATGAGTATAAAAGAAATATGAGAGTATCTGATCAGAGTCAAATACAGTATGCCATACGATTTCATTCATGGAGCATCGAAGACTTCCAGTATACAATTGCAGCTGATTCGTAGAGTTTTACAGTTTTCAAAAACAGTTATTCACGATTCATTGATTACCCTATTCAGTCGACAATCAGTAGCAGCACACCTGTCATAAACACATCGAAAATCCAATCGGAGCAAGTTTGCAAAAAAAATATGAGATGAAATGCTTTGCCGGAGAGAGGAAGAAAGAATCCACCAGGCACGAAAGTGATGTCTGTCATGACGCGAATTGCTGTCGTTTCGAGCGAAGGAACCATCAGATGCGACTTAATCCGCCCTTTGAAATGGACTAACATCAGGCACCCTCGCGTTACGATCGTAGAAAAGCACGTAAATATTGAAATGGGATCATTTATTTCTAGCCTAAGTGCTTTACACAGCATTCTGACCCACATTGTTCTCTCCAGAAAAGGGTGAACAAGGGGATTAACTTTTGAATTTTCCCGCCACACCGTAATCGGACTGCAAAAATTCAAAATGAGCGGGGAGAGCGGCCGCTCCCTCCGCCCAGGCCTTGTAGTTCGATTCATGCAAAGTGCGCAAGTACATATGTAAAGATCTCCCCCTTCTCTGTCGGAGAAGAATGCTGTGTTTAGTATCTAGTCACCGTGCACCTAGGATATAGAAAAAACGCTTTCTCTCTCAATTCTGTTTCCGACGCGACGTCGTCTGGAGACAACGAGGGCTCGACATGAAAAGTTAATGCGCCCATCGTCATCAGCACACTCGAGAACCTTTTTGACTCTATCGCAAACGTTCGACTCTATCGCAAACGGCCTCATATCGAAAAGCAATGAACAGTCTTTCAGAATTGTCGTGCCGGCCTGTACCGCTTGAAGACCTCAACCAGAAGAACGCCGTGGGCACCATTTCGATACGATCTTAAAGGGGGATAGGCATCAATCAAAGTTGGTGGGTCCCACCACGAAGAGCCTGAAACGTTGCAATCCTACTGTATACTGCTCAAGCTATGCGCACGTATCATTGTGACTCTGGGCAAAGAGATCACCATGGCTCGTAGCCTAGTGGTTGTGCTTTTGCCTAGCTATCCAACACCCGTTGGTTCGACTCCCGCCGAGCGCAATCCTCACTATTGCCGCTCTTTTCGACTGCCAATCTAATAAAATCAATACGAGAATACAGTACCCCAAATCTTGCCTGAAACGTCAATGAACTTTAAAATTCTGTAGTGAGCTTCAGAGGCATTTCTAGAACTTCGGATAACCTGATCTCCGATTGGGTAGCCATTCTCTATCATTCCACGTTGCCAGTTTATGTACGAAAATATTGATGCCTATCCCCCTTTAATTGCTTTTCAAAAACAGCAACTATTATCAGTCTGTGTTTGAGGTCTTCTGATACCACGCGGATTCATGCACTTTTGCATGGAAATTTCATTGGACAGCACGGTTGACCGTTTCAACATTTGAAAAAAATATAATTTCAATTAGCATTACGGACACAGCAAGTGGACAAATGGAGATACCTATGACACCATTTCCGAGTTCTCCATTTCTCCTTATACTATTGTTTATGCGTTTCTCAGATAGTGCCTCTTACATATGCCAGTAAGCGCCCATTTTTTCCGTCTGTTACTAGTGTCCTCCAACGGTCATCCACCTGGGAAGAGTGGTTAAAGGAAGAGCGAAGAGTGCATGCACGTGGTTCCTTCGCAGGTGAAGACTTATTTGACCGATGAGTGCATGATGTTGCGAGTAGTGAGACGGGACGAGTGGAAGAGTGAACGCTTGCGCAAGGGAGTTGATCTCTTTCCCTCTCCTCTTCCCTTCAATCGGCCACTCTTCACCTGGCATCGCTTGCGAGATCAAGTGACCAATCTACTTCGTTTTCTTTCCTTAACGCGCGCACTGTCCGATTAGAGTGCAGGTGGAAGCTGTACAAGTGACCAACAATCAACCCGGCAGTCCACGCTCTATCTTCCTGCCCCGAGATCAGGAGACATGACAAGCGTAGTCCGATTGCGCAGGACGGGTGACCAACAATTATCCCCTCTGCCCTCCCCCCTCGCGCCTCATTACCTGCCCTTCCTGTCCACGAGTTCAAGTGTGTGTGCGCGCACGCTGACCCCCGAGGGAGTGGTTGAGAACCGCCGTTTCGCGATTCCGTTAGTGTACAGTCAAAATGACATAATGTGAACCGTTTATGATAAGTTATGATAACTTATCATAAGATGTCATAAAACCATGATTGCTCAGCGGAGCCTGAATGGATCACGCTGAAATTTTGCATGGTGACACAGTTCCTGTGCCCCGTCAAACTGACACTCTCGAAAACTCGATATTTCACACGCGTCGCGGTCACGCGTTTCGCGCGTGATGACCAAAAGTGGGCGGAGCTTAGCTGAATTTGGACATTTTTTAGTCCTACTCGCTAAAATCTCATTTTTTATGAATATTTCGGTATTCTTCAATTTTGAGAATGAGATTTTCGATTCAACGCAAATTCTCGTCCAGACTCCGCCCACTTGGGGTCATCACGCGCGCAACGCGTGACCGCGACGCGTGTGAAATATCGATTTTTAAAGAGTGTCAGTTTGACGGGGCACAGGAACTGTTTTACCATGCAAAATTTCAGCGTGATCCATTCAGGCTCCGCTGAGCAATCATGGTTTTATGACATCTTATAATAAGTTATCATAACTTATCATAAACGGTTCACATTATGTCATTTTGACTGTAAGTGCGGGCACTTACACTCATTTCACTCATTTCACTCACCAGCACTCCTTGACATTTGCTCTCGCCACGCGATCAAGTGCTATTGTTACTTCGTCTCTTCATCGCGCGCTCTCTCTCTCGTCGTCTCACACCAGCGAGAGAGCACGCGAAACGAAGAGACGCATTCTTCGCCCCCTGACACCTGCAGTGCTCGTTCTATGCTGCCCTCTCCGCTGTCTCAATGCGATCAATCTGCAACGGCGATGAAAAAAGAGAAGAATGCAGAGAGCGGGCGCTGCGCACTCTCTTTCTCTTCTCTCCGGCTCTCAGGATATCTATTTTTTTCGGCTTCCTATCCCGAAACTTTCATGTCCGAATGGCACACTAATATTACTGAGCGTACAGAGGACCCGCATTCGGTTTCTCCTCCATCTCGAAAAGTCATCGCGACATTTGGTCGGATGATAACTACTATTTCGCAAAAAATTCCCTGACTTGACGAATGTTTTTCGCCTTCATAAGCTCTCATCCCATCTCCTCGTGGGCTCGTGTAAATGGTTCGCTCAAGTGTTTACTTCGAGAGTATGATTAGTGTGCACAGGCGATGGCAAGAGACGCGCGATACGGGAGAGAATAGAGAGTCAAAGCTGTTCCCTTCTTTGTCGTTTACTTTATAGCCTGCATTATTTCCTTGGGGATTTTTTTTTCTACCGACTAGCGGATGGAATGCATTGAAAATACCTCGCCGATTGATACTATCTCACTTCTGATATCAATCTTGTCGGTGTTTGGCCGCTTCTATTTCGCTTTTCTTCGATGACACTTTAGCGATTACATGATTGATAAATATGCATTTCTCTTTCCTCCTTTCCAACTGACAGCTGGCCTCCTGCGGATGACATTCGCTGAAAATGTATATTCGTCGGCCGGCGTTAGAGACCAATCGGTTCACTCCCTTATTGGAATAGTAACGCTATTGGAATTCCCATCCCCTTCCCTTTCACTTTCAATAAAGAGCCGGAATGGACCGCCGTTGAACAGTGATCACTTATTGGAGATTCAATCCATATTGGAATGTCGGAATTGCCTGCAATCAGAGCGCAATAGTTCACTCCCGTGCTCGGTGTGAGCAGGGTGCAGAGAGTGGGGAGAGAGAAGTGAGCGAGGAGGGTGACCTTCAATCTCTCTTTGACGCCCGTGATAATCACGCTATCAATCGGCGTGGACAAACAAGCGATGGTTGATGCGCGTTTCATAACCGAATTGATTAGATTCCGCTCCAGCCTACTCAGGCTGTTTGTTATTCTATTGGAATCAGGGGTGTGCAACAAAGAATTGCACTCCTTTTTTCGCGTGCTCTCTTGCTCTGTTTAACCGACGAGAGAGGGAATTTTTAAAAATTCTGATTGGAATGCGCGTCGACGTGTTGCTCATTAACATCATTAGCCTCGCGACAGTCTCTCTTATCGAGGTCTCTTTCGCCCTTTCTCTCTCTCATGTCAAGGCAAGTGGGGAGATTGCGGGGGAGATCCGTTGACCCGGTATACCTCTTTGATCAAGTGGTTCGCATACATCGCGCTCTCTCTCTCTCTCTTGCCGAGACAACTCAGTTACGGAATGCGGACGGAAGGAAACGGTAGAGAGACAGGGAGTAGGGCTGCCAATGTGAGATCGTTCTCTTCTCTTAGTATATGTTCCGATCGCACAGACAAACATGATGAGCTGATTATTCGATACGAATGATGGCATGATTTTAGTTGTTGGATGAATGATGTGCTCTTCGTGATTTTTTTATGGGCGAAGTGAAGTCGAAAGTGGACTAAGCCTGACAATTGGCTTGGAAACTATTTATTAAAGCATCTCCATACATTTCGATGCTCATTAGCATGGCAAAATACGGCCAAAAATGGCGAAATGTGCCATCCTCATATTTCAATCCCTTCATACGTACTACAGCGCACCCCGTTTGCACCCGTTTCCTCTCTATCTCTCTCCCGTTCTTTGGACGGAAAAAAGAGAGAAGGTCTCTATGACATTGGATGTTTGATCTCGTCTCCGTGTTGCTCCGCCCCCTTTTTGGAACTTGATCTTGCGCGTTGTTATCGTTTCGCCCCGATTGCCCCGATCGGAATGTGTCGATCGAATGCTCATCCTCTTTTCTTTCACTCCCTGCGCGCTCAAAGCGATTCAAAGTTAGGAAAAGAGAGAGTGAACTCAGTGAACTTTTCTGTGCTCCTTTTCTTCTTCTATGCGACTAGAGTGTGCAGAGAGAGAGTGCGAGCGCGCGGGGCAGATCTGGTCTCAACGCTCCCGCTACGTTGGAAGCCCTCTCTCGTCGAAAGCTGACTTACAAATAAGTTCGCTAGGTTCACTCTGCCTCCTTCTCCTTTCACTCTCTATGTAGAGACGGTGGATGAAAGGAGAGGTTATAAAAGAGAGAAAGGGAGGGAGAGAAAGCGCATTTCCTCCATATCGTATATCAGAGATCTCTGAACCGGTAATAGAGAACGTCGGCAAACTATATACATTATTCCCGTACGCGTGTTCGGGGTCATTTTCTCGCCGTAGTTTGACCGGAATGGACTGTGTTTTGTAAAAATACTGGAATTCGAGATAACGACGTCCCTGTAGATGGCGTCCCGCGTGTTTTCACCTCACGTTGTAAACAACAACTAGGCCACTGACCTTTTTTTGTTTTCTAAATGATTCCGGTAAATGGCTGATTCAGGTAGTTATCGTATGAGCCCAAATACGACACTCAAACTTAAAAGTTACCGCAAAGCAAAGGGGAGATTTAACCGGCTTCCCGGTGCTAGATCCGATTTCTCTGATTTTCTATGCCGAAATGCTGGCCAGCGGGAGGCTCTTCATGGTTTGGACTCTGCTGAAGCGTATTTGTACCCGATGTTGGTCCTTCCTTTGCCACGCGAGAGATTTCCTCTCTTCACTCGTAGCTACAACATCTGCTCAACTTTGACAATTTTCGTACAAAAATCGTCGTTTTGTGATTCGCTCTGACTACAGTAGGGCAAATGTGTGTTTCGCTGAACCTTGAATCTGACACAAGGTGAATGAGTGCTTCTATTGGGCTTGTGGCGATTGAGCAACGAAACAAGACCTTGGTTTCCCTATCTGATGTCTATCTCTTTTGGTCCCTTCCTCAGCACTTTCGCTTTTACTGTGGCGACTTGGGCACTCGAGCAACGACATTTGAGCTATGGGCTCGCATAAAATCCCTATCTTCCTTCTCAATTTCCAATTCATGAAATTGCACTAGGCACGAAATTCAAAAGATAGGCGAAGCAGGCATTGAACAGAAAGGAATCTATAAGTAGGTCGATTTTTCAAGCCCGGGATGTTATTCGCGAATGTCGTGGCCCGATAATAAAAGTCCCTTCACATTCGTTGCTCCCTCTGGTCCGCGATCATTTCTGCCCTTTCAGGAAATGGCCTCTAAGCAAGGAGCGCAGCCCAGAAACGTAAGTTTGCGAGCGTGTTTAATTGTGTGCAAATTCCCTTGTCAATGTACATGTAGGCCTGATTTTCGCACGCACGCAAACACTCACCGACACTAATGAGCAACATCGCGCATCTCATTGAAGACTGCAAGGAGACATGTTGACTAGAGATGCCGAATCGATGGCGATTAGTACTCGTACTTGCGATGACATCGCATCGAGAGAAGACGTCTGCGCCAAGGCTGTTCAAAAATTTAACGCACTCCTCATTTCACATGCTCTCTCGCCGGTCAGAAAGAGCGAGAGAACATTGCGAAATTAGGAGTGCGTTAAATTGTTGAACAGCCCTGGTCTGCGCTCTCTCCATTTGACGCACGATCTACCCTCTTCCCTTCTTGCGATGACATCGCCATCGAAACTGCAACCCTAATGTAGACCAAAGGAGCCGCCTGGCCCATCTCTCACCCCCCCCCCTCCCCAGTTGGAATTCCATATTTCGCATTTCAGTCGCGCCCCTCCTTGTGCGTCGTCTGCGGTGACGCGGCCATCGGCTACAATTATGGCGTAAGTTGATACTACATCTCAGAAATTACGGAAAAAATGGCATTAGCGTGTGTTGAAACGGCCCGGCTTCTTCCTCTTGGGCTTCTCTCAGCTTTACGTGGAAATCGGATAAACAAAGCAGAAAAAATAAGAAAATCATAAACATTGATTCCTTCGTTTTTTTTACAAGTAGAAACTCCCCTTACTTTTTGCACAACATGAAGTATTGAGCGCACGTGATTGCGATTGCTCCTTCCTTTTCATTCTTTCCACTGGTGATATTCCACTAGTGACAGCGCATTCAGGGAGCCTCTTGCGCCCCGTGCAAGGCCTTCTTCCGTCGGGCGGTCACCGCAAAGCGAGACTACTCGTCGTGCCAGCGGAGCGGCGTATGCGCAAGCGACCGTGAGTATGCTGCCCGCTCTTGGCACCTAACTAGAGATGAGAAAGGAAGAGCGAAAGGAAGAGAAATCGCGCGGCGAGGAATGAGAAGGAAAGGAAGTGGAGGGGGAGAGATGAACTCTTATGGCAGAGTTATGGCAGAGTGGCCATTCTCTCTCACTCTGCCATAAGAGCTCGGTGTGATTTGCAACAATTTGAAACTCTTCCCTCTTCCTTTCCCATCTCTACACCTAACTATACTCCCTCGCATCTAGCTGGGCAGGTGGTGTGCAGGTGAAAACTGCGAAATGTAGTTAGAGACGCGGTCGTGTTGTCACTATGATTGAGCCAAAGTGCAAGTTTAATTCCCTTTCAGCATCCGTAAAGCCATGCCGAAAGTGTCGCTACGACAGATGCATTGCGGGCGGCATGAACCCCGAATACGTGGCAATCTTCTCCGAAGCGAGAAGTCGGCCAATGTCAATGGACGAAGTAGGGGTTTACTGGACAATTTCAATGTGCAACAATATTTCTCTTTAAGAAGCCCTCGTCAAGTTCTGAAAGCGATTCGAAGGCTTCGCCCTGCAAAGTACGACAATTTGCTCCTCTCGTTAGTTAACGTCTTATTGCACCCGTTCCTCAGAAATGCTCATTTTCTACAAGAATGTAGATATAAATGAATAATTAGTAAGAATGTTGGTTAAGAATTGAAGAAGAATAGAGAAACTGCCAACTGAGGCAAGGAAAAGGGAAAAAAGAGAATGTTCCCTGTCTGAAATGGGCGTTCACTCAGGCGTCCGTTGAATGCCAGACGACAATTACCGCGGAAGAGTCGGACGATGCGCCTGCCGATCCCGCGCCCTCGTCGTTCTGTCCAAATGAGACGACGGTGAGACTCGGATTTTGATCACAAAAAACGAATATTTACGAATATTGATTTTGCAAAGGCAAACACGCATTTTGCAGGACGCCCAAATCGTCGCGAATCCATTCCAAATAGAGAGCCGAATGGAAGCAATGATGCTGAATTTGGATTCTCTGGAGACCGCGCTTCAAAAATTAAGGTGAGAAGCGTAGGCAGCGGAAAGTCTCGGAACCCATGATTATTATGCAGAATATCAACGTATGCACCGCCTCTGTCGTCTACGTTGCGGATAGACGATTACGCGTTTGGTCCCTCCAAACTTGGCGAAAAGTTTGAGGTGCGATCAAGTCTGACGAGCAATACATGTTTAAATTAGTGTCAATTAGTGTCAATTAGTGACTTGTAAAATGTCAAATCCTTCAGCGAATGTTTCCGTCCGCCTACGAGCCGCATTCGGAGATGCTAAACCCTGTTGAGGTTAATATTATCTTCAAAAATTTGTCAAATAAATTATTCGACTCTCAGACATTAATCAAAATGCACATAGTAATCGATTTAAAAGATTTCGACTGGAGTACACGCAAGATGTGGGCGACTCAGGTGATAATTTGAAATAATCAATGATAAGATTCAGTTTTAGGATGTCGTGTATACAATCGAATTCATGAAGGCATTGCCAATTTTTCAACTCATGGACGACAGCTCTAAAGTAAGAATTATCTTTTACTCTTAACTGTATTTCTGCTCCTTTTTTCGTTGGCCGTACTCGGGTTAGAACGAAAGATGTTAAGTAGAGCAAGCATCGTCTACTTTCGTATTTTTAAAACTGACCACAATGGAAATGCAAAATACACTTTTAGAGAGTGCTGGCTGCATCGGCTCTCGTGTGTACTAATCTCTCGACCGCGTACTACTCATACTCACAGAATTCCGATCGAACCATATTTCCCGACGGAACAGTGCTCACTTGGAGCGCAGATATGTAAGCATACCTGTCCAGTTCGGACGGCGACCCTTTTTGAGCACGTACCCGGGTTCATGGTCAAAAAAAGTCGCCGGCGGCGTGGACACCTATGTGTGTACGCCCAACACATTTGCATTTTTTTTATATTGATTTTAGAGAAAACCAGGTCATTCTATAATTCTAAACGCAATAATGTTCCTTTTTTCAGACAAGATCAAGCACCCGACTCTGCTCGTTTCCATACAAAACTCATCGCTGCGCTCCGAGAGGTAGTTTTTTTTATTTGTTTTTATTGTAATTTTTACTGAAAACAATGCTAAGAAGCTAAATTATTTGTTGTAAAGTTTATCGATTTACCGAAACCAATTCGAACCCCGTGTATTCAAGGCTGACGTCGACGCTCGAGAATACGCTCTGCTGAAACACATCATCATTTGCAATCCGAGTATGCCACAAACTTCACCGTGTTCTTACCACCTACTCTAACATATTCGATGTCCCTATTCAGTTCTCGATGGTCTGAAGCAATACGATTCTACCTTGCTGCAGCAAGAAAAAGAGCGGTATGATTTATTATTATTTTTTGCTGTCTATACGATTTTCTAGATTTACTAGATAAATTCACAAAATAAGAATTCCATTCACAGATGCACGAAAACGCTCCTATCCTACGTACTCGCACGCAGCGGGGTCGACGAGGTGAGGTTGACCGATCTATTGTATAATAATTGGGCCAATTTCATGATATTAGGTAAAAAAAAGTTTAAACTATTCACCATGGATCCTTTCGATTTTGTTGACATCGCTGTGTCGCGCTAGATGCGCTGTGGGGTTGGAAGGGAAAGATGCGACTCGTGGTAGTAAAGCTGTGCCTCTGTTGTGTCGCCTTCTCTCGTTGCCTTCTGTCGCCCCTCTCAAATGAAGCGCCTGACTAAAATCATGGACTCGGATTGCAGGGCCCTGCACGCTTTGCGAGAATTCTATCCATTGTTGATGTCGTTACAAAACTCACCTCGTGGCAGAAGGTATCTCAAATTTTGTTTTGTAAATCATCAGCCGAGAATTTCAGGGAACATTAATCGTCTGCTTCGCATTGGGCTTGCTCAAGCCCACTTCACCCTTTACCGATTCAATCTTCAGCTTGAGTTAACCCCATTTGTTTCCTGCTTGTGTCATACGTTCAAATCTCTTGCCGGTTTTTTTGGCTCTCTGCATTGTATTTATTTATTTGTCTTTCGCACATTAAAATCGGATAAAGCGATGCGCCAATGAAATCGAAATTTTTGCTTATCCTTTCTACGAGTTGAGCTATGATGCAAATTTTTTAAATTAAAATTGAAATTGAAAAAGCATTTTGGGTTCCTTGTTGCGTAGGGGGGGGGGTTCTTCCAATTTCTAAATAGGCTTGCGGTAAGAGATCATTTTGTACCCGACATCACTTCTCCAAACAACAAACAAGGCGTCACAAGGAAGTCGAGTTACTCATCGAATGAATGAGTCCAGGAAGTTTCCATCCAAATTCAGGGAAATCACGAGAGCGCACAGAGTCTGCTATACAATGCCCTTTCCTCTCACAATCACATGGCATCTTTCATAGTCAGAATCCTTCCTGCTACTTGCGTTAGTTGACAAGCAAGTGTGATATGGATCTCGGCAGCGGCATCGATTCGTGGTCTCAGTCCGTCAATTGGCGCACATCCTGGAGAGCATTCGCCGTCAAGAACGTCGTTTTGTCCTCGATCACCTATCTCCCGCTGTTGTTCCTTCTCTACTGTGCGCTCACGCACCCGAAGACTTTTGCCGTTTATAAAGTGAGAATTACAATAAAGACTCGGGATAGAATCCTTACAAATGAATCACTGCGGAAAAGGAAGGAAGGGAATGCATTAATGCTTCCTAGATAAGCGGACGGGTGTTTCGGTCCTTGGGTCGTAGACACCCGACTCGCCCCACAGTGAATGTTTATCTTTCATTTCGAAGGAAGCAGCTTTTAACCTCAGTTGATTGCAGAGAGTGGTGTACGTGCCGGCGCTCTGTCAGTATGTCGGCCTCTTGCCCATGTACGCCTTCCTCATCTGGTTCTCTATCAACATCGACGCTGACAAACAGACGACGGTGTTCACTTGCACGATAACGAAGACGTGCCTGGGCATCTTTGCCTTCAGCACGTTCACCTCGCCTGTGGTATGACGTTTGGCTACGTGTCTAGCAGATTCGGAAAAAATCGTCTCTTCACTTCATACGCTCTTTCGCAAGAGATCACATGAACTGAGGAGTCCATTACGTCTATGATATGTCGAAATGTGTATAGCTCGCGAAGATTCCTAGTGTAGTTTCATGAGAACATGTTGCAAACGATTTGATACAGAAACTTGGTGGAGCATCGACTATGAAGAATGGCTTAACCGCCTATCTTGATATGCGCTTTGAAAGCGACACTGATAAAATCATCAATTCATTAATTTCTCACACAGTTCTTCCGGATGCTTGCTGTCGCATATCTTCAATTGTTTCAGGCAGTCTCACTCTGTCGATATCTAACCGTCGTTCACAACATTCCGCTTACGCTGCCTTTTCTCGTCATTCTCATTGCGGTTTTGTCCATCCCATCGGTTTGACGCTATGATAAATCGACCAAAAAAACTAAACAACTAGTTGCGTAAAAGTTTATTGCACTGGTAAACTAACACTAAGCGGAATCATGATAGTGAGCCGCTATTTTCATACTGCGCAACTGCTTGTTTAGTTATGAGGTTGGTGCGTAAGTTTTCTTTCCTTTTTGTTTAATTTTTTTCTGGACTTCTGGTTCACTTGCTATCCTAGCTATTCAAGTTAGTTTAATATTTCACACAGTTGATGTCTCAATTCCACTTTGAACGAAAATACGGTTTGATATATTCACCTTGATATACTGTAAAAAATTTTTACTCGAGAAGGAAAATATGGCAAAAATCTTGAAGAGCTATAGAAAAGAAAGAAACTTACGCACCAACCCGATATTTGTCCAAGTTTGCTCGAAATAATTCTGACACGGCTCACAGTTTTAGCATCTAATGAACGCTCTCATCCTGTTCACGGGTCGCGCGCAGCTGGGAGCCGTGTGCACCGGGCAAATCGCCGCATCCCTCGAGATCACAAGGGTAATTATAGTGCCTAATTAGCTAATTAATAATAAAAAAACAAATTACTACTGCCCAGGGCTATCACGCGATGATGATTCTGGTGATGTCTGCCTCGTTCCCTCTAAATTTCTCAGTTTACCGATTCGTGCGAGCGAACGCACAGTTTAGAAGTGAGTTTTGTGCAGTCAACTTTTTGCCTATGAAGTATTCATGCCCGAAAATTTGGCCAGCTGCTAACTGCCGGCAATAACGGCTGTACAATTGCTGGACGCGGAAGACCTTAATCGTACGTGCAATTGCCTCCATTATAGGCCGATCGGCGGATGAGATCTCGGTGACGCTCGGCCTGACCCTGCAAGGAATCGCGCCGTTTCTCGCCTTCTCGATAACAGTCATCTATATGAGTGAGCCTTGCCCTGTTTTTGGTCTCCAATTCGTTCCCAATTTCCAATTTATTCACTGGCCTAGCCGTGATTTCCCGCAGGACGCAAGTGCCTAGATTTACGGGATGACCTTTACCTTTACCTTTTTCCTTTCCCTTCTTCCCTTAGGCCTCCTCGTGTCCCGCGTGACCATTCCGCCGTGGGCAAATGTGCTCGTGGATTCCATTGCCTATCTGATTCCGGGCATGAACACCGTCGTGTCCGTAATGCTGATTAGATCGTTCAAGCGGCACCTTGGAGAAATGTTCAGTACGTTATTTACGCGTTTTCTTTGTTTGAAATGGCGCATTGCAGGGAGCTTCACGATGCAGAATATGATCTCAACAACGGCCACCATATATTCCAGCTCGAATCCAACGTACTGAATAAAAAAATCTGTTTTAAAAAGTTCTAAAGCGATTTCCAAAAGAGATTCACGATAATCGTATTCAGGTCTGTGTTGTCATAGTACACTTCCCTGATGTGCCCAAGGTAGAATCTTAATGATATTTGTCCCCGAATAAAATATCACTGGATGCAACCCTTCCGTGTACATTCAGAGCTTCTTTTCTGCACACGTCGAATATCAATTGAATCACAAACAATTATTATTTATACAAACATCAAAGCTCGGAACGTGGCAAGATTTGATAATCAACAAGACAGTAAAAAGAATTATAAATAAACAAGAGTTTCTTTCGATTAATACGTTTTTTTTTAATTTTAGAAACAAAAAAGTGCAGCACCAACGTGGTTGTTCACCGTCGATTTATACGATACGAACAATGCCTATTTCCAGTTAGTCATGTGCAGTTCAGACATCCGACAAGTACTGGTCCAGTCTAGATTTCCAATGTCAATTCTGCATTTTCTGTAACGAAGCTGCATCCGGTTGAAGTTCGCCTGTAGCAGCTCAAACTGAAAATATCACCAGGATATCAAAGAAATTTCTCCGCGTTGTATTTGTTCAGAAAATTGTCTAGATCAATACCTCCTCACTGAAATCTCCATCCTTGCTGTATTCGGAAATTCCGCATCGCCTGAGACAATTTGTGATAATCGGACATCGCATTTCCAATTGTATCGTGCGCTTACGAGCGTCCGCTGAGAGGTCCTTTAGAAAAAACTCAAATTTCAATTATATCCTCTTGATTTTCTTATCAGAATATCTGGGGAAAGAATGTTCAATATTAGAGCTACCTTCAGCATTTTCAGCCAGTCAGCAGGCGTCATAGCCGCATTCTGCAATTGAAGGTCCTTGTGAGCGTAGATCAATTTCATGAGCAATTCGGCAGGAAGCTGTCAATGTCATTTGTTCAAATCGTGACAAACGATAATTGCACCAGTCCGGACGGGGACAATTTTAGCTTCGACAGCGGCGGAAGAGACAGAAGGAGATCATGTTCCGGCATGTACCGGAGGTCCATAGCATGCTTGTTTCCGGGAAAATCGGCCATCAGTCGAACAGCACTGAATTCGCACACTTTCCATTCGGCTCTCTCACTGTTGAATTAGAAAAGACAATATAAAATAGAGCATCGAACCTGTAAAATTGAGCATTATCACTCGCAGCAGAGTAAATCGTCCCGATCTTCATTTTCGCGGTAAATTTACGGATCGAATGCAAATCGAAGGCGCCATGAGCAAGCTGGAGAAGCCAATGCATACATTTGTTCATGAAGAAACGATTTCCACACTTTCAAATCGGGTAACTGTGCAACTCGCTAACGTAATATTCAAAGTCGCGGACAGTGAGTGAACGGAATAGCCGGTTCCAGTGAGCGATGAACAGATCCAATTCATCACTTGGAATGACCGCACGATGCAGCTCTGACCCGATATAGATCGAAATAGAAATCTGGAATTAATGAAGAGGTGCAAGGGGAGGATGATGAAAATGGTCATGAATCTGATTCCCTATTACGATTTTTTGAGATTGCGGAAACGCTAGCATCCCCAGACAAAATTTCCAAATATTCGCGCGACACCATCGCCGAAGTCTCTCACTTTCGCATACTCTATCGCGCCTTCTCTGCATGTCTCGCCTTCTTTCGCTGGCCACCTCCCCAATAAGATGCAGTGCGAGCAGCGGGCTCACCATTCCCCGCGGATGCCCATTAGATGGAATTATCGTTGCTCGCTGGAAGAAGCCTGCGTGCGTGTTCGCCACAAGCTGTTCGAACGATCTCAAAGTGTTTTTCTCAACATTTTTACATGTCGTATATGCAAGAAATCGGACCGGCAAACCTGTCGCAGCCTCGTGCGATCTTTGATCGTTACAGTTTTCATTAGTTGATGTAGAAAGACGTCGGGAAGCGCGAACAAGTCCATTTTGACGAAAAAAGTTGGATTGGTGAATCAGTGATGCAAGGTAGGGTAGAACGACACACTCACGAGAAAAAGTGAAAGAGCGAGCAAATACGGAGAGCGATAAGGAAGATTACGGTGTGTGTGCGGACGGGCACACGCGTGATTCGAATAGTGTCCTGATCTTTGGCGCATTAAAGTTACTGTTTATCGAAAGCTTTCGTCACAGTGTACAGGAACTGTGTGGGCCTTCTTCTCTGCGCAGTGGATGCCGAAAAAAGTGCTCTTAGAGGATGCCGTGCGCATTGTCGAATCGTCTTCCGGTACGCCGGTGAGCACGCAACGATCGTCAGCGAGTGGGCGGCCGTGTGAGTTGTTAACACAAGAAGGGCCAGCGCAGAGACGGTGGCAGCTGAAATTAACACTTATTCTTTGGCCTATGATGGAGAAATAATGTTCGTTAGTGTGGAATACATAAACATTTCCGGAATAGTGTATCCATAGTATCGGAGCTCCAAAAAGTTGAGAAACGCAATAAAGCCCTCTGCTTACTCAATCTGTCCATCGCCGCAGTCGCCCGGTCTTCCAACCTTATCTTGATGTATAGCGTACTAATAACAACGGCCGGAATCGCATACATCAAGCTGGGAATCAGTCCCTAAGATCAAAGTTCAAAATGAAGAAAAAAATAAAACAAATGTAACATACCTGCAATATTAAAGAGACGACAGCGCGTTTCTGATACCTGAAATAGTTGTTTGCGAAGGTTCAGGCGGCTAACGTTACGAGTGGGTGGAGGATAGACCGGGTCACACCGGGTCTTCACTACGTATATTTACCGTTTAGTGGCGGTGCTCGAGTGGTGCATGCCATGTTTCAGCTCAACGAGAACTTGACAGATCATCGCGGCAGCGACGAAGAGAAGCACGAAGTAGTAGGCTACCGACCCTGGAGAAACAACGATTGCGTCATATCTTAGCTCTACAGTAATCACCGGCCGCAGTGACAAACAGCGATAGTGTCTCGGATACGAGCAGATAGGAGGCTGTTAGAGACAGCCAGCTTAGAACGGCCGGCACAGACTGCAATTCTAGTCCATTCTCTTGCAAGGGATGAGAGAGTGCAACCGACTTTAGCGCGCGCATCACAAACTACGAAGTATATCGCGACGCAATCGATTGTAATGATAAGCTGAAGCGCGAGCAACAGCAGCATCCGACGCGGTCCGGCGAGCCAAAATGCACCGCCGGCCGGAAGAACCACCTGATCCGATAAACAAGTTAGCGGTAAAGTTTGTAATCAAAGAAAAAACTCACGCGCCGTCTGTAGAACACGCAAGCCAAATATGAGTTTGCTACTGTACCAAAGAGAAAAATTTCGATTATCTGGAAAAAAGGTTGAGGGCGAAAAAAATTCGGAGAACGTACGCCAAAAATGACCAGATCTAAGTGCTTAGCGAGCAGGGAATTCGAGTATACAGTGAGACAGTTGACCATTAAAATTGGGGCGTATACATTGCAAAGGCAGTCGAGAGCAGTAGATGAGAGCTGTAAGCGAATTCGGAAAATATCTGGTAACAGCAAGGTATGTTTGGTAAAACTATGGCCATTATTACAACGTTTGTGTGTTCCTTTGGAAATGGCTTACTTGTAGTGAGATCAAGTATTTGCGGTACAAATACCCTCGCGGATCTTTATCGCACACGATGAGCAAGGAAACGGACGTATTGATCATGAAGAATATCGCACCTGAAAATTTTAATTACAAGCTTATCAAAAGGTGGAAATGGGACTGGTTGGTGCATAAGTTTCTGTGAATTTGCCGAATTTTTATCACCGATAACAAGCAGCTCATTATCAGGCTTTTCTGTCGTTTGCGGGGACGAGGACGCTCTATCTGGCGCGTATGCTTACCTATCAATAATGTCAATACATGATTTTCGCTTTACTCTTAATTTCGCACAATCTCTTGTTTATTCGATCAGCGATGAGAGCATTTGCGGAATAAAAAAAACTTAAAGGAGGCGTAACAGGAATGAATGTCAGGAACTCCCACAACGAAATCCCGGGACTTGCAAGTACAGTAGTTAGCCGTTGGCTCTTTGCCAAAGTACCTATTCCCTTCTCCCGTTCCCCGATTGAAAGAGAGATTAGTGCGATCGATGGGAAGAGACAGGGGGAGACAATGGTAGATCAAGGCACACCCTCTTCCCAGTCAAATTCCCTGTTTAAAATCCCCGCCGTTTCCTGGACTCAGGGGAATTCTGGCACTAGGCCAACTCGCTATAACTCGGTTCATCGATGTCGTAGAAACATGGGAGTTTCGGAAATCTGATATGGTTATGGATTGCTTCAATGTGACGTTGACAGACTAGTCACCAAAATATTCATGTTACTCCTCCTTTAAAAGCTCTAATAACAGGTTGGGAAGACTACAGACGATAATTACAAAAGAATTACCTGAAACATGATGAAATTGAACTATTGCTGCTTCAATTCCATTATCAAGTTTTGAAGTGTTCATGAGAACATCAGACAATTAAAATGAACGTAAATGATTTTTTTTGCTTAAAAGTGAAGATGAAACGTTATCAGTACTACCTAGAATTTACAATTTCCTTCGCATTCACTATCACCTGTCATTAACACACCTGAAAAAGTGAACGATTTCTGTTTTACTTTTTTTGAACAATAACCGAAATCGTTTGAAAAATATGTGTTTTTTCAGCTGATTGTTTTTCGGACCATTTCACAGTTGAAGTCAACTGTTAGCTGTTCCCTCTCACGCTGGCTGATTAGAGGGTAAGCCTTGAAGATCGATGAGTGCGAGCACAGTTGACCAAGAGAAACGTACCTAGCTCAACGCTCGTGCACGCTCACCAGCTTGAGCTTGAGCAGTGCGTGAAATCAAGACACAAACACTCTTCGTAGGCATCCCTGCTTTCTGGTCGTCTCTCAGTCCATTAGGCCAAGCATTCAGAGTGCTCGGCATGCTTGTTATCCTAATTATTATTCTTACTTTCAGCCCTTGACTGTGCCTTTGCCTGACCAGCGAGACTGTGTGCGAGATGAAGAGACGATTTACTGAAAATCACTCTCAAATTGTTAACCGGCGATGGGGTGGCCAGCCCGCCCTTGCGAGGATAATGCCAACTTTCTTTACCCTTTTACCCTTTACTCTCTCTCTCTCTCTTGTAGTGTACACGCGATCGTTGACCTGAGGGAGATGCTGAGGCTGCTCGGCCTTCGCTCCTTCCCTTTCCCTGGCTTCCGACCTCGAGACTAAAAGGATAACGTCGATTCAACCATTGTTGCGATGGGCATCTGTGAAGACATAGAGAGGGCCACAAAGAAATTGAGGAGAGATTTAGAAGCCCCGCTAGTGACAGTTCTCGCACGTGTGTTCGTCGACATGCATTCAACCAGTTAATTCTAGTCCGAGTTGTTCTCTCGTCCCTTTTCACGATCAGACAAAAGGTAGATCATGAGATATGAGGAGAGGCTCTCTACTGTCAGTGTGAGAAGGGTACGGAGGGATAAGAGGAGTGCGTGAAGATAGAGAGTCCTTTGAGCGCGCGCGTTCTCGCTCTCATCTCTATCTCTCACCTCTCTCTCTCTCTCTCTTTCACTCGCGCGCTCTATCCCCGCTATTCGCGCTATCCACGTAGTAGAGGTCGAACGACGGGCGATTATCCCTTCATTCGTGCACATAGGACCTTCATCTCTATTGTTGGCAAGCGATGAGCATTAGCCGCTGTTATCTTCATAACTGAGTTGATGTCATTCCACGATAGCAGCCAAATTGATTCTCTTGAATATTTCTTCTTGCGAGCTCTCGAGATCGCGATCGGCCTTTCCTTCTATGGTACAAACTTAGCACGGCCACTACCCGAGATGAAGACCGTGATCCACTCTTTCCTTCCGGCCTTTTCGTTCCTAGAGAGATGAGTCAGAGAGCCCTCAATAAACACTGCTCCCATGCCGCGGCAACATCACCCTTGACCTCTAACCGCAGTTCAAGGGGTTCACTTACCTTTTTTCTCTCGCACGAGACGGTGCACTAAAAAGAGGAGCGAGACGGGACGGGAGAGGTAGGAAGAGAGAAGGCCATTCTGTCTCGATATTTGATATTTGTATAGAAAGCGCACGTTTCCACGTCTCTCCATCCCCATTCCCTGTGCGCCTCGCAGAAAGAGAGAAGAGATCGATGGACTCAGATGTTTGACCTCCTCACCTCTGCCGAGGAGCCGCACTTTTCGGATTTGATCCTCCAGAATTGCGATCTCTTATTGCTTATTGCGATATCTCACCGCAGGTCGACTCGGCTCGTGAATGAGGAGAATTTTCTTCGCATTTCATGTCGGACTTTTTGATCGCGCCCCATGGCATTTGGCGAGCGTCCAAGGAATTCATTCTAGAGACCAGCGCCGACAACCTCCGAACGAGCTTGCACGGTATACTATAGCCTCGAAATGCTTTCCCGACTGACTCTCTCATTTCGCCATACTCTCTCGCTTCTCTGACTGGAGAGAGATATGCGGTAGTGCAGAGACGATGCATAACAACATACACGATAAAAATGTAAAAAGGTGGACAGCACACTTCTCCATACATGCCAGAAATTCTGCTCACACTCGTGATTCTCATCGCTTCTGTGGTAAGCGTGGTGCGCTTCGCCGTTTGGTCTCCCCTGAAACCGCTTTGAACCTGATGTTAGTCCTCGCTATGCCACGTACGCATTTGCTTTCACATCATCGCAGTTTGGTTGCTCTCCCCAAATCGCGCTTAAAGGAGGAGTCCCACGAATTTATAGTCACATAAACTGGCTATGTGGGATGATCGGGGATGGTTACCCGATCAGAGATCAGTTTATGCGAAGTTTCACAGATGCCATTGAAGCTAGCTACGAAATTCCAAAGTTTTGAGCTCGGCGCAGGGTCAATTTTCGTTACGGTATTCGTTGGCCCGATATTGATTGATTGGAACTTTCAGTCGAAAAATAAAGTCAGCAAGAGAATACCTGCACCGGTGGGGAATAGAACCAACGGCCAAAGGCATTCAATACAAGCGCGTTAGCCAGTAGGCCAACAGGTCAGTTGGCCTCTCTCCACCTAGAGTCTACAAATAGCCAATAAATTCTCGTGTTTCAATCGTCCCGAGTTTTTCTAGAGGGCCTTCAAGAAAGACAACAAAAAGACGTGCAATCTATTTTCAATCAATCAATCAAGTAATCTATCTAACTACCGTAATCTATTTTCCGCAAGTTGGATTCTCGTTGAATAATTCGCCCGTATTCTCTGTTGCTCGTTGCACATTGATCATATTCGATTTTATTCATTCAAAATCAACATTACGAACAATGAGACACAAACAATCAACATGAGACAACAATTTAGCACAAAAAATTAGCAAAGTTAAAACTTCAATTCCTAGTATACGACAACTATGACTAGAATGAGCTTATAAAAAACACAACTAACGAAATCTACTGCATATGTAAAATGAAATGCAAACAATAATAAAACAAACTAAGAGAATCAACCAGGAATGCGTACGTAATATGAGGCTGTTCGCCTAAGGTTCAACAAGCCTCCACAGGGGTCGGGAACAGGTAAAAATCGAAAACTCCAAAAAGTTGGCCCTAGGGGTTATTTTTGACCCTCTACACGATGGTGCACTCGATTTCGCAATATGTCCCCTCCCCGCTCCAGGAGGGGGCACCCCCCATTTTGCCCCAAATCGCGTTTTTCGCTTATTATTCCTCGGAAAGTCGTCAAAAATGGGTGAAATCTCACCTATACGACCAGAATTTCGAGCTCTATCTCGTGGTTATGCTGAATAGTCATGATCTGTTTTCGTTTTCGAGAAAAAGTCAATTTTTGAACCGAGACTTAGGGTGAGAAAACCCGTCTACAGTAGAAAGAGGACATTCTGCCGATCATTTTGATGTATTGGACTTGGGGTTTGACCTTACATACGGGGGTCTTATGGGGGGTGGAGCGAAACGGGGACACAAAAAATTTCGCGACTACCCCCCGTGTTTGTGCTCATTTTGAAGAGCTCGTTAAACTGATCATTTTTTGTGTTGGACTTTTTCGTGAAAATGTTTCCTTAGGAAATTACAATCGCTCAAATTCTCCTTTTTTTGCGAGAGGTCCGATAATCACTTTTTCGATTGCTGTAACTTCTTAAGGAAACATTTCCACGAAAAAGTCCAACACAAAAAATTATCAGTTTAACGAGCTCTTCAAAATGAGCACAAACACGGGGGGTAGTCGCGAAATTTTTTGTGTCCCCGTTTCGCTCCACCCCCCATAAGACCCCCGTATGTAAGGTCAAACCCCAAGTCCAATACATCAAAATGATCGGCAGAATGTCCTCTTTCTACTGTAGACGGGTTTTCTCACCCTAAGTCTCGGTTCAAAAATTGACTTTTTCTCGAAAACGAAAACAGATCATGACTATTCAGCATAACCACGAGATAGAGCTCGAAATTCTGGTCGTATAGGCGAGATTTCACCCATTTTTGACGACTTTCCGAGGAATAATAAGCGAAAAACGCGATTTGGGGCAAAATGGGGGGTGCCCCCTCCTGGAGCGGGGAGGGGACATATTGCGAAATCGAGTGCACCATCGTGTAGAGGGTCAAAAATAACCCCTAGGGCCAACTTTTTGGAGTTTTCGATTTTTTACCTGTTCCCGACCTTTGTTGAACCTAAGGCAAACAGCCTCATATGTACAACAGATGTGAGGTACCGAATATTCTCAGGGATGGTAACTACCGTAATCTCTTACTAAACCTCTACTTCCTTGACACAAATTGACTGCATAGATGAGATTGGAGTTCTCCATGTCGGCCGCAGCTCTTTCCTTGTCTCTCAATTGACGATTGATCGCATCCTCTGTGTTGTGAGTGCCCGGAGTGATCGAGACAATCACCTGAATAGATGGTATATTAATCGCTATTGATTATCGCTATAGTATTGATCGCTAAATCGGAAATCATTTAATAAAATTACTAGCAACAGTTTTCAATTTGATTTTTTATTGGCAGCCCAATGCGATCGCATACTGATTACTCGAAGAAAACTTAATCGAGTAGCTTAATCCTCGAGGAGCACCATGTTTGGTAAATATTTAAAAAAAAACAATTAAGAAATAAAATTAAGTTAATTAACTGACCTTTGACTGACATGCCGAGCCTTCTCAACTGCGGCTCAACCGAGAATGCGAACTGCTCAAGCAGACCCTGAATAAACAAGTGAAGGAATGTGTCATATTTCTTGTTCACTCCACTTGAACTGTGATAGTAAGGTTTAAATTATTTATATTCTAGTCCGACTCATTGCAAAAACTCATCAGGAAGCGGTATGAAGCACTCGTGCAACACGAGATTCCCTAGTTGTATTTTTTTGTCGACAATAGCTAAATATTTCCAAATTTCCCGATTTTCTTACCGCGGTCAGGTCGAGCGATGACGCCAGCTCGTGCGAAATCCGCGTCCTTCTGCTCGCGGAAGTACCTGGATTAAACAATGATTTCTCTAATAATGAAATCAAAATAAGACTGTGTCGTATTGCAATACGCGACAAAATTGTGTAGTACGTGTATGAGTGCGAGTTTATATAATTAAAAATGAAAAGGACAGAAGTAATTAACTCACTGGATAACCTCGTCCTTGTCGGCGCTGGTGAACATGAGCCCGCACTGGCCCTTGAGCAGCTGCCTAATCTAAAATACAACTCTTATAACTAAATAACAACACATCGAATTGGGTAACATTATTTACAATAAATAATGGCATTTTGTGTCCAATGGACTGCCTCGGACACAATTGTGTCCAAAAGACAAGGGCTATTTGAGACACAAAATACCAACCCTAATAATAATATATTTTAATAAATCTAAACCTTGCTGATTCCGGTGGCGCAATCGGTCGTCTTGTCCTTGCCCAGAGCGGTCGTCATTACATTGTTCTTGCCGAAGTAGAATTGCGAGTTCGACTTGAACTTTTGCCGAACCTGAACAGATGTGTTTTGAAATGTGTTCTGCACATGTGGAACTGATTGTCAGGAATTTACAATGCATATACAAGCAAAACCCAACCTGAACGAACTTTGAGGAGCGCATGTTTTCGAATTCATTGTCGAACACGTGCGGGTACTCGTCGACGGCCTCTCTAAGCTGATGCACGAGACCCTTTAACGTATGTAAATGAACACGATTGTGAATGCCAATTAAAAGTAGATTGCGGTAAGACAACGGAGAAACATGAGCGCGAAGTGGTGCAAATCGAAATATTGAACACGAACGATAATTTGTCTAAAACTAGGATGTAATATGGCATACGCCACCAAAATGTGATTATAGTTTAATAACCTGAACTACTTTGGAACTGAATAATGCCCCGGAATGAGCTAGGAACATGAAAAACGAGGGAAATATGATGGAAGACCAGAGAATGATTGTTCAACAGCAATTTACAAGCTATTTTGCGGTACAGCCGTGATAATAACATGTCTCAAGTCTATGTCTCAAGGATCTAGCAAATGGCCAGGGATGATTCGAAACACAAAATATGACGAGAAACTTGAAAAGCAAAGAGGAAAAGATCAATAAATCCGCATCTCTGCGAAACTGAAAATTTTTGGCAAAATTCCAAGAGTTACAGTACTTCCTCGTTCAAGCGCAATATGTCCGCTGTGAGACCCACCAACTTCGGTTCGTGGGACTCCTTCTTTAATGATGACGATTTCTGATGGAAAATTGCGACTATTTTCTCGAGCTATATCCGGGTAGAAAAGTTAGATCCAAGTAGTAGGAAAAAAAGTTCTGAAAAATGTTTTGCTATTCTCTGAATTTGTTTCTAGGTGACTGAGCGCCTGCATTCATGTCGTAACGTAACGGTGATTTGTGATGTTCTGTAATAACAAAAAAATATCGCCTGATTCCTGTCTGACGCCTTGATTGCATGATTGTTCGTTCTGTTTGCCACAAGAGTGAGACGGTATTCAGTCGACTAACGCTTATCCCCTGATCCTTCCCGAGCGCATGATATACAATCCGACTGATATCACTGTATTGCCACTGTATAGCAGCACCCAGATATCATTGAATAGCATCATCACTGAATCTCCTGTAGTATTACCCAGCAGCATCATTTGCTATGACTTCATGGTTATTTCCAGCAAAAATATCCCTGGGATTTGGCATTTCGTATCAAAAGAGTCACGTGCTCACTCACCTCACTGATGCGCGAGAGAGTGCGCAAAAAAACAATCGCTAGTTGTGCCTTTCCTCTGATATTCGAAAGGCGTTCGCTTTGCTCTTTTTCTGTTTGCTGACGGCATAGCTCGGTGCCGATGTTAATATACGTGCACACCGTTCTTTGCTTCCCCCGGCCCGCGATAATCTCTGCCCTTTGCAGGTAATGCCCTCAAAGAACGGAGCACAGTCCAGAGAAGTGAGTTTACGCATGCACGTACACAAGCGCATGCGTTAGCGAACACGCTTGCACATTTTTCGCCAGGTATCGCGATTACGCAACCACAACATGGTGAAAAATGGGTGAGTCGCCAGCTCAGGACAGCTATGTTCCTGCCCCAAAAACCTTCACACTCAATCCGGACGTATGAACTTTGCATTTGTCGCGAGTGTCTGTCTGTATTTGCCGCTTGAGAAAGCGAATTCACAATCTGACATACAAATCATAACAAAACAATAGAGATGCACTATGATTCTTATTTCAGCGCGAATTGCGCCCTGTCGCGTGCATTGTCTGCGGAGACGCGGCCATCGGCTACAACTATGGTGTTAGTCGCAATTCGTGCCTCATCACTAAATCTGACAGATTCTCACTAAATCTGGCAGAATCTGGCAGCATTTAATCTGCATTACACGAGAGCGCTGTTTGGCGATATACGAGAAGAGTGCAGCATTTTTTTTGAATAAGCGTGATCAACAAAAGGACAAACTCTTATTTGCCAAGCGGCCTCGTGTGCCTTGGCCAAGGAAAAATAGATGCTTAACGTAGAATGTCCGTCACGCAAATGGCACAGACGGCCGACACTACTATATTTTTCTCTGCTGATGAATTATTACCATTCAGGGGGCCTCTTGCGGCTCGTGCAAAGCATTCTTCCGACGGGCTGTGGTCACGAAGCAGTCCTTCTCGTCCTGTCAGAGGAGCGGTATTTGCGCGAGAGAACGTGAGCCTTTGCGACTCTCATCCACTTTCATCCTACTGGGCCCCAATCAGTGTGCGAAGCTTGCTAGGAACTTGCCGAAAGTGAAGAAATGAGGGTGCAAATCATGGGACAATCGTTTCTTTCAGCATCTCTGAAACCGTGTCGAGCGTGTCGCTACGACAATTGCATCGCAGCCGGGATGAAGGCCGAACTCGTCGGCTTCACCGACGATTCCGAAACGTCATCGGTGAAAACTCATACGTTATCCATGGGAGATGTGCGTTATTGAGGTTTTTTTTAGTAGATTTGAATTTTTAGGCGCCTTCTTCGAGTCGTTTCGGGAGTCGTTTCGACGCGAACGAAGACTTTGCCCAAGAAAGTTAAAAAAAATTGTTTTCGATAAAACAGGGCATTTTTGTGGCCCGTTCTTCGAAATCATTCCTTTTCTGGATAGTAGCTACTCATAGCTCGGCGCGGATAAGAAGGCAGCATGTATAGATGTTTGCTCAGGCGTCCGTCGAATGCCAGACGGACCGTGGTACGGATGAGAGGGACGAGGCGCCGTCCGATCCCGCACCCTCAGGGTCTCGCCGAGGTGGTGCCGGGGTAAGGGCCGAATTGTTATTGGAAATATGAGCATGACGACCAACCAAGATTTGAATCTGGCTATTCGTCCTTCCCTGTACAAAATCGCGCTTTGCAGATCGTCCAAATCGTCGCAAATCCATTCCGAATAGAGAGCCGAATGGAGGCGTTGATGCAGACGTTGGTTTCTCTCGAGGCGGCGCATCAAAAATTGAGGTGTGCTTCTATTGGAATTTGCTTTTTTCATGCAGAATTTATTTTTGAAAATACATTTTTTTTTAAATAACTCTAAATATATTTTGAGAATCTCAACATACACACCGCGGCTGTCGGCTGCGTTGCGAATAGACGATTTCGCGTTTGTTCCCTCCAAACTTGGCCAGAATTTCGAGGTAGAATCTACGCTAAAAATAGTGCTTTCTTCCAGATCATACTTTATCCGATCACTGAAATTACGAATTTTACTTTTGATTAATCTCCTCCACTTTCAGCAGATGTTCTCACCCGCAATAGAGTCATTCTCCGAGATGCTCTTCCCTGCAGAGGTTGCCATTCTATGAAATGAAATGTCGAATAGAACAATTCAGGTCTTAATCAAAATGCGGATAGTAATCGATTTAAAAGATTTCGACTGGAACGCGCGAAAATTATGGGTGATCCAGGTAATTTTTTCCTACGATTACACGGAGATTATAATTTCTTAAGGACGTTATTTATACAATTGAATTCATCAAAACCCTGCCTATTTATCAGCTAATGGACGATTGCTCAAAGGTGAACGCCACTCATAAATTTTCCGCTACCCAGACAACAGAGCATTCCTAATAAAAATGGACATGATTAAAGAATGTGAAATAAATGAAGAGCTGAGCTACCTCCTTCACATTTCTGTATCATTCTGCGGAAGATTGTTACACTTGAATGTTACTATTCATTTCTTCATTCGTAATTCTTAATTCGCAGAAAGTTCTGGCTGCATCTGCTCTCGTCTGCACTAATCTCACCATTGCGTTCTACTCATACTCTCAGAAATCTGATCGAACAATCTACCCCGATGGAAGCGTAGTCACGTGGACCACAGATATGCGAGTGGAATTTAGTTGCATTTGTTTTTTTTATATTTTGCCGCAAGGATCTGTTGAGAACTATATATTATTCGCAGACAAGATCAGGCGCCTAGCTCTACTCGATTTCACACTGGTCTCATCGCAGCTCTCAGAGAGGTACGGAATGCAAAATTACTCAAATAATATTTTTAAAAATCTTAAAAAACGAAAATTCAACTGTTGCATTCATGCACCTTAGAAATACATACGCACTTTGTTCAAGGCTGACATCGACGCTCGAGAGTACGCTCTGCTGAAACACATCATCATTTGCAATCCGAGTAAGTCAGATACTGTACCGTTGTTGCTACCAATTCTAGTATAATCGTTTCCCCTTCAGTTCTCGATGGTCTGAAGCCATACGATTCGACCTTGCTACAGCATGAGAAGGAACGGTGAGACTTAGTTCTCTTGTATGTCTAGATCATATCGAAATCATATCACTAGATCATATCGAAAATCGAAATCATATCACTAGATCATATCGAAAAATATGAAGTCAATTCACAGATACACGAAAACGCTCCTATCCTACGTACTTGCACGCAGAGGGGTCGACGAGGCGAGTTTTTCTACTATTTGACTTATTGGAACTGAACCAACGAGTTTCTTCCGAAACACTTTCAGTAGATATTCGCGTTGCGGATAACTTGTTTGCCCAACACTAGTTACTATACGTTTTCGAGCTGGCAAAGCGTTCACTCCTGTAACTTGAAGGGTCCAGCGCGCTTTGCGAGAATTCTGTCCATTGTCGATCTGGCGACTGCACTGACCGCGTGGCAGAAGGTACATCATTAATTTATTTTTTTTACTCAAAATTGATTCCAGTCAACTAATTTTTCAGGGCACATACATTACCTCATTCGCATTGGGTCTGGCCAAGCCCGTCTCGCCCTTCGCCGAGTCCGTTTTCTCTTCGCACTGACGTCTCTTGGCATATTGTTGCATTTTACATCTCATTTGTCTTGCCGGCCACTATTTTATTTGCTCTTCACGTGTATTGAATTTCTAAAAAAAAATTATTGTTTTTCTCTTCGCTTACTGCACTTTGATATAGCGATTTGGCTTTTGTTTGATCTCATTCTGCATTTGATAAAATATTCAAACTGCTCCAAACTCGCTCAATAATGGTGATGTATCCATACTTTCGTGTTTTAGCGACGAAGCCGTAAAGCAAACATTACTCAAATCCCTCTCTAGTTATTTTTGTTCTGCACTTTCGAGCCCAGCACAATATGTAACGCATATTTTGCGCAATGATACAATTTCATTGAAAGTTGCCGAAGCCAATCTTCATCAGCATCAAAGCTAAACGTGTTCATATCAAGGCCAAAACTAATTGAATGGCTTGCAAAGTTTGCAAATTAAAAAGAAACTTGGTTTTTAAGTGAAGAAGTATAGAGGAAAAACTGCTAACTGGGGCAAGAATAGAGAAAGACTTCCTAGAATAATGCGGCTGGATGTTTCGGTCCATTGGGTCGTAGACACCCAACCGCCTCACGAAGGGTGGACCTCGTCAGTACGACGCCCTTCGCAAGTGGGGAAACAAGAGAGATAGGGAATGATGAAGATGAAAGTAAACAACAAACAACTAACGCGGAAACGAGTCAATATATAGCGCAAATGAACTAATGGGGACTGTAAGTATTTGACATCAATATAGGCTACAAGGAGGGTGTGGAAAAACAAATTTGACAGAGAGAAGAAACATCCCATCGCTAGTTCGACCGATTGCTGACTGGAGGAATATGGGAAGCGGTCGATAGATAGAGAGAGGAGAGATCGGAAGGTCAAGAGATCAATGATCTACCCCCTGCCGGGAGTAGGGAAGAGAGGGAAGGGAAGGGAAGAAATCTCATTAGGGGGAAATCACAGGATTTCGACAATACGCATGCATATGTCATTATTACAAACTGCATATTTTAGTGATATCGCTGGGGTTCTGTTCAATGTTGAATACAGCCTAGAGTATAGGATTTGTTTTGGGTATTTAATTTGCAGGAAATAAAGTGTAAGTTGACGAGTTCTTTCCAAAAAGTGTTCGAATAGAGAACAGTTTCGGAAGATGCGAATTATTTCGCCATGCAACGTGTTCAGACCCATACTAATTGGAATATTCGATTCATAGTGAGGGTATCTAACGACTGAGAATGAGTAATCATCGGTCTTGTTGTATAGTGAGGTCTGTACCGTACCAGTATTGGTTACTGTTACAGACATGTCAAGGAAGGCTGACTCTTTCGGACTTGTATTAGTCTGTTCTAGAGTGAGTGAATGGTGATACATATCGGTCGTTATTCTCATGAATTCGTCTGTCTTGTCGGATATATGAAAGAGATCATCTATATATCGAAAAGTCCGATTTAGCGAAAAGGATAGAGTATGCCCAATTCGAATGTTGTTGCGGATGTATTGGTATTCCATGACAGCAAGAGTAAGATCTGCTATTTGAGGAGATGCGTTATTACCTTGAGGAATTCCCTTTCGTTGTTGATATAGTTTTCCACCATAATAGGCAAATGAGTTTCGTAGGATGAAATCAACAATTCCTTTGAGGTCGTTTTTGTGATATGATCTACCACTGGTATTCGAGTTATTTCGATCATATCTGACATGTCCTCCTTGAACTACGATGTATTCAGAACCAGCATTTTTGAACATTAAGTCAAAGAGGTAGTACATCTTTTCTTTCACTACATCATGTGGAAGATTCGTAAACAGTGAAGAGAAGTCAGCACAGAAAATTTTGGACTCTTTGTTTTGAACTGTACTCAATTGCTGAACCACACGGAACGTATTTTGTATGGAAAAGAATCGATTAATTTTATCATGGCTGGTGATGTTATTGCAATATCTTCTGAAATGACCATGCAAAAATCTTAGAATTTTCTGTAGCTCAACAGAAAGTGGTTTTAAGGTACTGTCATGAGCACCAGTAATAAATCTGAACTTTATCGGATTCTTGTGCATTTTAGGAATTCCGTAAATTTTGGGTAGATTTCCTTCTGTTTGCGGAGAAATACCGAAGCTGCGTGTGAATTTCTCATGATTTAATTTGATGTTGACTGGATCAAGTTGATCTTTGATCTCGTAGGTTTTACCATCAGTGCTTTGCGTATTTAACTCTTTCTCCATAAATTGAAGATACAATTGCTTACATGTGATTGCGTAGTTTCCTGATGCTTTGTCAACCATGGTGATCACGAAATCTTTGTGCAATTCTGTCACTTTTCTGATAAGAGATTTTGTTTGAACATAATCATGTTGGTGTAGTTTTAGTTTAATGTTTATTTTATCGTTGATAAGTCCAGTGAATGCATCATAAATGGAGGGCAATTTATTTTTTGGAGGTTTATATTTTCGTATGAGATTAGCAAATAGATTTTGGCATGAGTCCCGCACAGTATCCAATATTGTTTTTCGATCAGTGAAAGTTCTCACTCGGAATTTGGTTCCCTTTTCAAAGAGTTTTCTTAGTTCAGAATCACTAATTATATTTGTGTTGCCTGAGCAGACATGTTTATAGTGGGAATCCACGAAATTTGGATATTTGTGACAACCACATGTGGAACTCAGGATCGTTTGAATCTCTTGGGTGGTCAAGTTTCTCAGGAACTTTCTATAGTTGCACAGAAATTGTGAGGTCGAATTGTTTAGAGAGTAAGTGATTTGTACACGAGGAACCTTATTCACATCTCCAGTGATTTCTTTCAAAACATCACGAACTCTATCAGAATTCAAAAGTTTCGTAAGTTTTAGTCTTTCCATGAACTTTCCGAAATACTGAAGTTTTAAAATTGTCTTTGGTCGGTCATCACTCTGCATTGTCTTTTTAGACTCCCAGTAATGGGGGCAAATAATTGAAAAAATCTTATATTTTAGCTCGTGATCTAAAGCATGGAAATCCGTAGAAGCGGTAAAATATTCCAATTTTCGAAGGTCGTGATGCCTGAGTGATCTACCATAGATGAAAAGCTCACGTGTATCTCTTATCTCAATTTCATATACAATATCCTGAGCAGTCTTAGTGCATTTGTATGCTGGTTTTCTTCGGTTTCGTTTTCTTTTTCCTCTACTATTCTTCGGAAGATCAGAAATCGGTAGAGTCTGGTATGGATGAGATGATTTTTCGAGAGGATTTATTCCTTCAGAAATGTAACCAAAGTTTTTAATGGAATCATTCAAACCAAATGGAAATGCTGTGTTCAATGCTCTAATCCATAGAAGCTCTTTCTGCAGTAGCTCTGTTTTGTCTTTTCCGTGATCGAGAATATCAACAGTGAACGAATGTCTATCGTGCAGAGGTTCTTTAAAATGTTGACTGAGGAAGGTTTTCAGATGACCACTCTCGAAAGAATAACTATGCTGTGAGATTCTTGACTTTAATGTCTGTGTAGTCTCACCAACGTACTGCATGGAGCACACAGTACAAGTAATGAGATAAACTACGTTTCTTGTCATACAATGATCTTCAGCTTCTTTATTTGTAAGGAAAATGTCTTCTGTAATATTACTAGTAACTCCAATTTTAAAATTTGTTTTTGGACAGATTCGGCACCGCTTATTAGCACAAGAACGACCGGTGTGTGATGTGTGATTTCCGAGAGTAACGAGATTTCTCCCGTACTCCCTTCCAATAAATTTAGAATTTGATGATAGTTTGTACGCGTTTTCTGTGTTTTTAGCGGGCTAGTGTGAGGGGATGCCCATCCCTTACTATGATTTCGATCGACGGACATTCGGTGGGACTGCCACCGTGGCGTGACCCCTCTATGGTGGGAGAACCACATATTTCTGGCTCGACTACTCCGCCATCTCCCCTCCGCCGATCTATGGATCAGAAGAGACGACGATCACTGTAGTCTGGAATTATGAGATAGGTAATTAAGATGTGATCTTTGTGTTTCAAAGCCAGTTGAATCTATTCGATTACGATTGATATTTTGAGAAATTCAGGGGGATTTTATATATTTGGAGAGGGGGAGGATGAAATTTTGGGAATTGAAGATTGGGAAAACTTTTTTCGAAAGGCAAGAAAAGCCTATGCGCATGTAATTCAGCAATTAGTTGCAAAAGAAGTTGGTGTCGGGAACCTTTTGTTCCCTAATGTGAATGGGAGGAAGAGAGAGAGAGAGTAGTAGGTACAAATTGTGACACCAGTTTCTCTTCTGCAGAGATGATAGGAAGGAGGTGTAAGCGGCTTGACTTATTGGAAGAATGGAGTTATTATAAGAGCAGTATTCGGTGAGAATGTTCAAGATGGAATTGACTGTCTCAGTTTCGGTGAGCTTTTTTTATATTTCTTTGTTATTATTGCTCTCATTGGCTTTTTGATTTATTCTCAAGCAGTCGTTATGTACAACCAAAGTAACTGTGAACATGGCAAGACAGGAAATCAACACACAAAAAAAACGAGTGAGATTGGCGAGTGTACACGGTATTTACAGATTGTAGGTTTTTCTGGTGAAAAAACAGGAACCCTCAGCAAAATATGGGCAGGTTCAGGCCGCTCGGCACTTATCGACCGTGAGCTCCACGCGCATCTCAGCGCACATTCGCTTTCTGTAGCTGTCGATGGTGCCGATGCGCACCGTCGTGTGCAGAGCGCAGTTGAAGTAAGCGTAGAGCACGAGAGCGACAGGCAGCGCCACCGACCACGATGTCAGACCACTGCAAGATGAGGGGTTGTAAGGCCAACTTCTTCTAAGCTTCTTCTAAGGCCAACTTCTTCTTCTAAAGAGCACTACGTGTTTGCCAACACCGTTACCTGCTCAGAAATATACGATTACATGATGCAATATCTCACCCAGTAAGCACCACGGACAGCAACCACGCGAAGAGAAGCGTGCCGGCAAGCTCGATGCTCTGGTGACTGCAAATGCACAATAATGGGCGATCATGAGGTGTTTTATCACTTACATCTTCACTTTCCGTCTCGCCCCCGCCAGCTTCGCATCGGACATAATGTCGTTCTTGGTGAGGAAGGTCTTCATGCCGAATAGCACGTCCGAGATGTAGTCGGTCCAGTCCAGCTGGCGCACGTCAAAGTCGAACGTCTGCAATTGATTTCTGCTAATTCATGAATCAGGAAATGTTGAAACGGCTATATAGTATTGAAGACTTTGATATAAAATAAAGAGGTTGCAAAAATGAAAAAAAGGTCTGAAACAGTCCAAACTGGCAATTCATTCCAAAATTCCGAATATATGACGAAGACAACGAGCAAACCTCTCTGTCGTCCGGCTGCATCCGCTCGATCAACTCGACCATTCCGTTCGACTGGTAGATCCAGCGCTTGGACGTGAACGGAATGAACACCTGGTATACCTCGCGGCATTTGGCGAACGTGCGCGCCCAACTGAAAAAAATATGGTTCAAATCGATGCTGGAGCGTGTATCTATGTTGTGCGCGCGAAAGAGTGCACAAAACAAGGTATGTTATGGACGGATTTGTCATCGTTAGCGCACTCACAATGGTTTCCTGCCGGCAATCAGCGAGGCGACCTTGTCCAGCGCGGGGCCGACGACGAGTTGCTTCAACGCGTGCAGTCCGTCCTCGAGCGCGGGACTGCCGCGAGTGCCGGCCGAGGGAGAGGCCAGCATCATCTCGAGGGGGTACGTCGCGAGGAACTGCAATGGGAACCGTGAAGACGCTCTTCTCCTCAAGTCGCATACACCCTATTTAGAGGGGTCCATTCTCTACATTCAAGTAGAACTCATCGAAAGAACGGGCAAAGAGAGGCGCGCATCGAACTGATGAAAGGAGCGCGCGAATTTGAGAAACGAAAGTGAAAAGAAGGCAACGCACCGATCCGCACAGGTCGCGGTAGTGCGCTGCGGAGAGCGGGTTGAGGTGTGAGCTGTTGCAGTGAAAGACGGGCAGCGAGTGGTCCCTGCACCATCGGGGATTATCAATAGACTGCGATATCGCGAGTTCAGGAATTGTATATTTCATATACGCAACGAAATACGGTAGTGTTATAAGAAAGAATAATAAATTTTCGACAATGTGGAGACTCTGTTCTGTTCTCTGTATGAGAAAGAGAAGAGGGATGTACTCTGAAGAGGGAGACGAGAGAGAGAGAGAGAGAGAGAGAGAGAGAGAAGAGAGAAGAGAAGAGGGAGAAGAGGGATAGACTCGGTAGACTGTTGAACACTCACTTCTGCGCCGTAAGATGCAGTCGGTAGGCGGCGCACGTGATCATCATGTTGCTCACCACGTCGACGGGTACGACATCGAGTGGATTGGCCGTGTCGCACGGCATCCGGGGAATGGTGCCCGTGCCGAACTGTAAACGATCAGTTCAGTCTTGTGTTTTAATAAAGGTAAAGGTCATCCCGTTAATCTAGGCACTTGCGTCCTGCGGGAGATCACTGCTAGGCCACTGAGTGTTTTAATTACTATTGTTTGCTTTGTCTGTTTTGTCGTGTGAAACAATAGCGACTCACCCCGAGCGCGTTTGCGGTGATTCCCTGGAAAGCGTCCGCCCATCCGGGTATGCCGTCCTTCCAGATACCCGCGATGATGGCGGGACGGAAGATGAGTGTGGGGAGATCGGCGCACTCCCGCTTCACCAGCTCCTGAAAGTAATCATATTCGGAGAATCTCAAAAGATATCGTCGCTCTGAGTGATTACGCCAATCTTTGCCGAGTAGGCACAATTTTACTGTAACTGGCACATACATCACCATCCTCGTGTTTTGAGAGATTTTTGCTGTCGTTTATGATTCAGATTGCAGTGTCGCCCACCTCGGCGACGTGTTTGGTGAAGCAGTAGGTGTTGAAGTACTTGTTCGTGACGGACGCAGTGATGCCGTCCAGCATCTCGTCGCTCATCCAGCTGTGGCCCTGCAAAGAAGAAACATTGGGTGAAAAAGATGTGCTAGCCAAAGTGCGCTTTCATCTTTCTCTTACGGCGGCAATAGCGCACTTCATCGGGATTGCTGGTTAATGAGCTTTGTGTACATAGGTGTCCACTCCGCCGGCGACTTTTTTTTAACCATGAACCCGGGTTCATGGTCGGAAATATCCCCACGTGGGGATATTTCCGACCATGAACCGGGTACGTGGTCAAAAAGGGGTCGCCGTCAGACCTGGACAGGCATGTTTGTGTGCCTACGAAAAGAAGGGAAACTCACGTCGATGAGCTTGTGCGGATCGCAGACGACATCGTACAGTTTCTCGTCGATGTCGCCCTCCTTGTCGACGTTCACGTAGCACGTGGAGCAGTGCAGGAAGCACTGAAGCATGCATTCATTCTTATATGACCTTGCACTTCTTTCGTTCACAGAATTTGATCGCTTGTTCTTCCCTCAGACCATTCAAAAGACCATTTTTCTCTGACAGCATATGGTGGCTTGATGCACAAGCACCAAATGCTGTAGAAGAATAGCGAATGCCACTCTCGTCTCATCTCTCCGTGTAGTTTGATCCCTCGACCAATCGAGGGATCCCTCTGATCTTTGATCTCTCGATCTCACAAACACTCCCCTTAGGGATACCTTTACAAAGAATATTCGTGGCGAGTACCTAGTGAGAACTCACATCCAGCTTGGGCATGCGCTTGGCCATCTTGATCATGCGGTGGACGCCCTTCACGTTGAGCTCGATGGCCGACCGCAGCGTGTCGTTGAAGCGCACTGTGGCGGCGCAGTGAAACACGACGGACGTCTGCAGATATCAACAACGATCATCCCTCTTAGCTCTAGCTGTTTGCGCATTTGTGCACTGAATGCTCTCGCGTCTCGCCATTGTCTCTCGTTGTCAGAGCGACAAGCGAGCGTGCGGAATGACTAGACCCACTCTTGATTCTGACAGCCCCATCGCTAACCTGCTCGAGTACAGCGGCCAGATCCGCCTCCGTCAGTCCCATGTCGTCGATGGTGATATCGCCTTCGACGGGCACGACCTTCTCAAGCGCCCACGGACGATCGGCGCGCACCCGATTGAACAGGACGCTCTGTAACTAGAACAATGTCAGCCGAATTTGGGCTAGAGCAGGACGGAGTTGACCGTTATGATCGTCCGAATAAGGATCTGCACAAAGAAATCTATAAGGAATCCATTGATTCTATAGAAAAGAGGGTTCAAGTAGCGCACGCACCTGTGAGATCTCCGTCCATCGCTGCTGCGCGCTCTTTCCCTTGGCAGCGCGCACCAACACGAAGACCTTCGCCACGTCGGGCACGTCGCGCAGCAACTTCTCGATTACGACCTGGAACATCCTTCTTGGTCTGCCGAACGAGAAACACGATAAACGAAAACGATCCCTGGTGTTATGATAGTTCTATTAACTTTGTTCAAAGTGACGCTAAAATGTTATTGTAAGAGTAGCCCACCTTGCCCACGAATCCCGAACCGCCAGTGAGAAACACGGTCCTTCCGGCAAACAGTGTGTTCACTGAGGGCATTGAGTCCATGTCTGCTAGTTGAAGATGGTTCGAATGGAGCGAAGAAACTCCGAGATGAGAACTTGATGGGGTGCAGCCGCTTATATACCCGCGCAGGTGACGTACTCGATCTGCTGATCGCGCTTCCTTCCCCGAATCGCAGTGTAGTCACTTTCCTTATCTGGTCTGCCTCCTGACCTCCACTATCAATGACGAGATTCAGCCGCTTGCAGGGTTATGATTCTCTCTCTCTCGGTTTCCGATTG
Organism: Pristionchus exspectatus; assembly: GCA_911812115.1. Classification (NCBI taxonomy): domain Eukaryota; kingdom Metazoa; phylum Nematoda; class Chromadorea; order Rhabditida; family Neodiplogasteridae; genus Pristionchus; species Pristionchus exspectatus. The sequence goes on from OU461582.1 coordinate 5,768,335, forward strand.
TCTCTCATCCCTTAAACTTGCGAGATAAGAGCTTATCATGTGTTTGGCTAGTCGTCCCCCCCCCCTCCGTTATCTGTGATATCACTCAATCAACATTGCCCGATGATCACATCGAAGTGTCAGGGAAACGATTTCCTTGGTCAAGCGTCACCTCGGGCCATGGTGCAAAAGACATTTATCACTTTAGTGCTATTCGCTTTAGTGAATTTGTTTCCCACTATCACAATCTGCACGTCAATTCTTGTGAACGATAAACGTCAATTCTTGTTTTATGAGGAGCGCACATTTCAATTCCAAGTCTGTATTGAGCATCCAGAATTCTGTCGTTTTGCAAGGTGATTCCCATTATGGTGCGTTCATCGTCGCCGAGAGGGGTCAGAATGACTGCGCTAAGGGGGTCAAATCGACGTTCTAGGGGGATCTGGGAGGCCGATTTGAGGGGTCTGCCGACGACGAATGAGGTGGATGAGGAGGAGAGAAGGGAGAAAAGAGGCGAGAAATGATTTTGACCCCTCATTCGTCGTTGCTAGACCCCTCAAATCTGCATCCCAGACCCCCTAGAACGTCGATTTGACCCCTCATTCGTCGTCGCCAGACCCCCTAGCGCAGTCATTCTGACCCCTCTCGGCGACGATGAACGCACCATAACTAGATTCAATCCTCTGTTTCTGTCTGTAACTTTCTGCATGAATACATTCACTGAGATGATAGCATCTATTGATTAATCACGTAGACTCAGTGAACATTCTCATTGATGGCTCGCGAGAGAATCCAAGTAGCTGAGAGCATCTGAGGAGAAAAGGGGGATTAACTACAATGAGAGAAGAGTGGATCGCACCGAGATCGAAATTCTAGATTGATTGAGAAATAGACGAAGAAGTTGATGCTCGAATTTATGCAAGTCGCCCAGACGGCAGGCTTCGAGATGAAATCATTGATCTGAATTCATTCATTCATTCCTTCAAAAAGGTTCAAATTGAATAGAGCAAATATTTGGGGAATAACAATCAGAACACCATACGACATGTGATTGACCTTTTTAAAGAAGACTTCGTTCAATGAGATTAGATTTGGTATGGAGACAAGTAGAGTCGAAAGGAATGATATGACAAGGTAGTATCGTATTCGATTGAGAATACGGTCGTTTCTGTAATCAGAGACGATTTGAGTCCAAAATCGTATTCGTTTTTTTCTCTTTTCTCTCATTTACTCTTTTAGTTTGGAGCAGCAAGCAACTCGTAAATAAGCGATGCAATTGAGGAGCAATCCGATAGCGTATCTAGGAAATGGTATCATCTTGGGAAAAACGTAGAGTGAAACCCGAATATGTTAGTGATGTAAATGAAAGTGGCGTAAGAGACGGAAAACGCTGCTCGTCTCCCGCATTTATAACGTTGCTGGGAAGATTTGCTTTGACAAGCCGCAGATATAGAAAGAAAGATTCTAGACATCATACCTTCACATCTCTATTCGCCCACGAGATAGCGAACCCAAGTAGAAGAGACGCGATAACAAAGAAGAGACTCATTCTGATTATCCAGATAGATCTGATAGTTGAATTGGAAGGGAAATTCGCTCTGTCGACAACTTGTGTTGATACGACTTCTTGTAAAAGAATGGCTTGAAAACCGCAACGAATCGCTCGATTCCCATCAATAATTGGACTATGGGAGGCCATAGATCTCCTGATGACAACGAATGGATTATATTTTGGGATATGGGCTTGTAAGAACCAGCTCCCCTGAGGCCCAGCCAGGGCTCAACGGCGCATTCCCATTGAGTATTGATTGGAACGAGTAAAGTTTCTAGAATGGAGCTGTAGAGAAGAATCTGAAGCAAGATTTTCGAAAGAATTAAGGGGGGGAGGATAGTTTACCCTGTGAATGCCCATGGCTGTTATGCCCAAGCAGTTCACCAGATCGGCTACTGCCAGAGTGATAAGCATCTGAAAAGATACTTTTTTGCAGCAAACGTGTCAATTGATACGTACCTGATACTTTCCTCGGAATGGTTTGAATGTAACAAAGATTAGAATGAGGGGAATGTTAATGGCTGAACAAATCGCACCCAACACGACGTTCACAATATTATACGGAATAAGCTCGTGAGCCTCTGCAAACACATTACGAATGTACAATAATAATATCAAAAGAAACCATCGATGATAGCAGCAGTAACATTCTCAAAATCATGCATAACATGGACGTAAACACGTTTATCTGTGGAATGTCTCTACTCAAAATGTAGACTTGTGTTTGCGGGATAACTAAAGTCAGCAATTCAGATCTTTTCTCCTTTCGTCGCCACTAGAATCTATACTTCACCAGAAGGAGAAACAGAGATAAACGCAATTTGTCGGCGCCAATTACATTAGTTCGCGAGTAAGGAAGGAAAACTTGCATAGTTCACGTCGATTCGATCAGGGATTCATTTTTTTGTTTATTTGATTAAAGAGTAGCAAGCATGAATAAGGGTTGGAAAAGGATGAGATGAGTGAAATCTTGTTCAGGTGCCATAGTCCGGGCCCGGTTTTTTTGCCCTGAGCGTCTTCAGGAAGCCCAAATGGATGTCGGGAGACTTCATGACGGCAATGGCCGCCGAAAGCTTGGAGATGCGGGTGCACCACTTGGAGAGGATCGGCCAGCGGGAGGGCGATGCGAACTGCGAACGGCAGAGATACTACGCATAAGAGAAATGCCACCCCTTCCAACGCCGGGAACAGCGTAGCCGGGTGCGGACTCTGCATTGCATTTTACTTACCCCAATTTTGAGGAGTTTTTCCCGTTTAGCACTTATCTATAAATGATACTCATTAATCCTTTCTTGATCGCTATGTAAACCATTTAGCAGAACAACAAGGCAACAACCCTGAATGTGGAAGGCTTAATACATTCAATTCATTTTCTTTATTGATCTACTATGACATCAACTAGGCCTTTGAGATACATTGGTTTATTACGCAAGTTGATTGGCTTCTAAATAAAAAATGGAAATATATTGGCAGTCATAGCGGGCACGACGTGTGTCTCGGGCTCTCTTCATCCGCGAGGTTGGCCGGATTCTCCGAATCCTTCGTATTCTCTCCACGTCAGAAAGCATGAGCGACGCGATCTGGAGAGAATGGTATCTGTCCCGTTTCTAGATCTTGCTAAGAATTCATCTCCCCTCGTCTCATCCGTCAAAGATCATGCGCACAGAATTCTGACCCCCATTGTTCTCTCCAGAAAAGGGTGAACAAGGGGATTAACTTTTGAATTTTCCCGCCACACCGTAATCAGACTGCAAAAATTCAAAATGAGCGGGGAGAGCGGCCGCTCCCTCCGCCCAGGCCTTGTAGTTCGATTCATGCAAAGTGCGCAAGTACATATGTATATCTCCCCCTTCTCTGTCGGAGAAGAATGCTGTGGGCGGAATGAAGTGGCTAACTCTTGACAAGTTTACTCACAATGGCGATCGCTGCGCCGCCGACCACAACGTACATTTCATAAATAGCTCCCCACTCGACCTCCATCGGATCATTGCGCTGCAATATCAGCTTTTATTGTAATTTTCATTTTTTAGAGCAATACTTTTGTTGTTTTTTTCTCCCGCAGGACGCAAGTGCCTTTTGTTTTCAACAACTCGGAAGTTGTGGGCTTACCACAGCTCCTCCACCGCCGCACTGTCCTCGCTCCTCGAACCATTTCTTGCGCAGGCGCTCGAGCTCGCCCGCTCGTCTCACTGCCGCCATGGCCGCAGCCACTCGTCCGCTGCAATCGCGGCTCACGAGTCTGCGCATGCTGACCAGAAGCGTGCAAAAACATTCTCGCACTCCTACTTTCGCGAAGGGGATTGAGTTTTGAATTTACACGCCACTCCGTAAGCGGACTGAGAATCGAAATCAGAATATAAAATATTTTCTGCGCACTGTAGCCACAAGTGGACACGCATCTCAACTCCGAGCCCTTCTTCGTCGCAATTGCGAAATCGTACTTGAGCAAGGGTTCGCCTAAAATTTAACAGAATCAATGATTTCTTTACTCAGCCAAACAGCCAACGACGTCGGGACAGGGGGGACAGTCGATAAAAGAATAATAAAAGAACTTAATCGTGTCCGGACGAAGTGGGCGGAGACCTTGTGGCCCCAACGAGTAAAGGTAAAGGTCATCCCGTTAATCTAGGCACTTGCGTGCTAGGCCAGTGAATATTTGGCCAATTCAGTGCGGAGGGCTCAATCTCTTCTTCGGACCTACTTTCGGACCTCCCAACGGGTATAGCTCACCAATTGTCATCACATCGCACGGCCGTCTCATCGTCTCGTAATGGGCTGCCGCCGCGTCGAGGAGGAACGCGAAATGACCCGACATTCGCACCCGCTCGATGCCCTCGGCGTAGCCGGCGACAAAGGATTCATTGCCCTGCAAGACACTTGGCAATACGGGCATTCGGCTCTTCATTTCTCACACTCTGACCGGTGAGAGAGTGTGAAGAATGAGGAGACGGAGACTCGTATTTCGAACTGTACCCTGAAGGACTCGAACACGGTGTCTTCGGAGTATTATGAGACTCGTATTATGAGACCGGATCTGAGAAAATTCACCATTTTTGACACTCTCCGGACATTCCCCTCAGGTCCTATGGCTATGGAGGTCTGAATCGAATCCCTAAGGGGATGGTGAATCCGGGGGATGGTGAATTTTCTCAGATCAGGTCTCCTAACCAAACTGACATGTCTCTTGATTTCATCCATCATCCGCATGTGCAACGTGTTGTTTGAGGTCTGAGAAGTGATTTCTACAATCACGGTTAGCTATCATATAATGTAACGAACATCCATGAGCCAGTGCGTGGTCCCGCCTCGCTGCATTCCATATTGAATCTGAAGACGTTCCGTGCATTCCTTGCCCATGACCACAACTGCCTTCGCCAAATGTACAAAGTATCCCAAAAAAAATAATAATAACCTGTCCTCTTTCCGCGAGCTCATCAACTGTTTTAGGCATGATATCATGTTCAGTCAGCACAGGAATTGTGCAGATTTGGTAAACCGTCGAGCAAATGAGGGCCATCGTACAACCAATCCAGACAATCAGCAGGAAGAGCAAAATGAGAAGCCTGCAAGCGTCCATCGATTACTGGTGAGATCTGGATGGCACTAGGTCGGATGAGAACATTCGGATGATAACCTACTGGATGAGAACCAAAAAATTTCTATATCTTCCGATTGTGGGATGTATAATCTACTGACAAAATACTACAACGCTCAAATTTTTTTTTAAGTTTTCATCCTGTAGGTTATCATCCGAATGTTCTCATCCGACCTAGTGCCGATAGGATCTGGACAACCTCCATCGCCCATTAGTCTCCGCCTTTCTGAAGCGGTGATACAGCGCACCAGAGGTAGCAAGGGCCTGAAGTGCAGCATCAAAAGATCAAAGATCAAAAATTTTAGCTCGAAATAGGTCCCAACACGTTTCTTCATTTCGTCCCTCGCCCTGCTCTCGTGACAAGAGAGAACACACAAACATACACACGCCCACAATCATAACATTGTGCGGAAAAATAATATTATTGTTATTATTATTATTATTATTATTATTATTATTATTATACCACCAATTCAGCTGCCAGAATGACGACCCATGTGCCCGACGAGTACGGATTCAGCCAGGTTAGGCGATCGAGGCAATCGAGAACGTATATTTCCGGCTCCACGCGTAGGCTCGGTTTCCGGACCATCACGGAAACGCCGCTTGTGTAGAAGGGCGTGAGGTCGACCGCGGCCGCGCGCTCCTGAACGATATGGTGGCTCATACCTAGGGGCTTATACCAAGAAATTGTCTCTTAATTTCACGTGTGCTCTCTCATCGGTCACGGTGGCGAGATCGGACGTGTCTCACCGCCGTCTTACGCACAGATAAACCGCTTTTTTTATTGAAAAGGAATGATTCGATGGAAAATTTTGATCGCTGACATGCCGGGTAACAGCTAACAGCTGGCCTTACCAGTGGGTCCTACCTAGCGTAGTCTTATGACTGTAAAATCGCTTGACGTGGATACACCTTTTACCTTTACCTTTATGCCGGGTAAAAAACGCAATCCTAGGGAATGCGAGGATACTCACCGGCGTCACGGCGATGGGCGCTACGGCAACGTCTACAGTAGAAGAGACGACGTCACCAATCAGCCCGCTCCACGAACCGTCAGACCGGCCAACTCCAGCCTGCGAATTTGACAATAAAACATTTTCACGGTTAACCTCAGAGGAAATTGGCCGCTGGTGCATTCGCCTCGCGAGGAAACACATGCTCAAGCGATGTTGCTCAAGTGCTCAACATGCTCAAGTGCTCGATGTACGAGTAATCGTCTCTTCATTTCGTACACTCTCTCACCGGTCAGAGAGGCGGGAGAGAGTGCAAAAGGAAGAGATGAGTACCCGTATGTCGAACTAACTCTAATCGTACCCCACTGTTGCTGATCGCAATCGTATAGCTGGAATTGAGCTCCGTCGCAAGTGCACTGATCAAGTCGATGCAGAGTCTGAAAAAAATAGTGTTTTTCAGCACAGATATCTCGGTAAACATCTATAACCGAAGGCAGGCCTGCCTAGTGCATTTTTACATTCAGTTTTTCTATTGTTCCGCGCATAATAAAGGTAAAGGTAAAGGTAGTTCCGTATTCAGCGTATTTTTCAAGGCGCGGAATATGCGCAGGTTTCTTTTGATCGGTGTGCACGCATCAATAGCATATAACGGTATAAATTGTCACTCAGTTGCCAGCCGGCGACACCGTCCCTTTACTCCCGGTTTTATACCAGTACCAATTGGACCAGGTTTGGATTGCCTGCGGAGGTGGTCTGGCAAGACTCATGCCGCGCGCGGGATTCGAACCCGGGACCTTGCGTCACGTAGTCAAGCACACAACAGACTGCGCTATGCCCTCCTGTGTAAATGAATGTGTTAAATGGGCTCTGCCCAAGTTTGCCGTGTGGGTATTTTTCCTAATCCGTTGCCTGAGTACTATTTCAAAAATGTGATACTGTTCGCGCAGTTGGCACCTAGGACTGAATCATTCATCCGCAGTTTCGCTATCCCGCCATATCCGTCTTTCCGGAACATCCCATTTGGGTTAATTTCGTATGCTCGTTCAAAAAGTGAATTAGACTCACCCCTCATAAGCCTTGCTTCCTTCGCATCCTTCCTTGACCCTCTGATTGACCATATGGTAAAAATTGCATTCGCGCGTCATGGTAGTAAACGGCATCGCCTGAGATTTTTTTCTATCATATCCATACTCGCTTGAAAAATCTCTTCGAGAAGGCAGCATTTCCCGCACAAACGTGCAGCGTTCTCGATGTGTAATGATGGGCCGTGGTTACCCGAGAACGCTTTCGAAACTTACCTGTTTTCATTTATTTTTTGCTTGAATTGAGATATGAGAGAGAGAGATGCGCGAATGCGGAAAAAAATGAAATTATGCTCACCACAAACGTGCCGAATCGAAGGGACGCAGTGAGAGAAGGGAGGAGAACAAGGAGAGGATGGAGGAAACGCATCTCTGGAAGAACAGAAACATTGAACTGATCTTTCAGAATCATCAGAATATGGAAATTTGTAGATAAAAGGAAATGGAAAACATAACGACGTTATCTTGGATAAAAATATTGGAAAATATAAAGGAAGAAGACGAAATGAAGTCGAAGAAACGAAATGGAAGACGAAATGAAGAAGCGTGAATAGATAGATATAACATGCATGCCTATTTGAGGTGCTGGTCAAGTGAGTGTGTGTAAAAAAGTGATAGAGATGGAAAAGTTTATTCTCCAAGGCAGAAGAACCAATAGGGATGAGTGAAAAGAGAGGAAGAACGAAAGAATAGGGAGAGAAAGGGAGAAGATGCTCTGGAGAGACACGAAACAAAATTAAGAGAGACTCGAGGGCACGTGACTCACACAGACGAGGAAACTGAAATACCCCTTTTGATGAGTTGGATAGAGCAACTGACGCTGACAAACAAACATCACAAATCTATTGTAATAATTTTCTTGGGGTCTTTGTTCTTTGTTGCTCTACTCGGGAGCGCTAGGCTTACAATGACTCGCGCGCTCTCTCGCCTCTCTGACCGATGAGATAGTGTGCGAAAAGAAGGGACCATTTATCCAACCTCGACCGTCGGCCTCTCACCCAGGAGATATCGCTCAGCAATCGCCGTCACTGAAGTGCAGATGAATCGCTTGGCGAGATACAGACCGTTTGTTTCTGGAAGTATGGAGAAACCGCTGGAATCGCAAGAATGACCGCCATTATTGATATGTTTCAAGTAATCAGGCATGGCTCGAAGTTCCGATATTTCCAGCATGAAATAAAAAGCAAGATTACAGAAATCGAAAGAAGCGCAACGACATGTAATCGAGTATCTGAAGAAGGCTGAGCCGAAAGTATTACGGAATCTCTTCGATTAGCATCTTACCGGCGTACAATTGAATTATGAGAAACCGAATACCAACCCGATATTTGTTGACAATGAAGGACCTTTCTTGTGCTGACTATGATCTTTTTTGACGACGATACCAGAAGATCTTCTTTGAAATATAGATTTCCAATGAATTTAGAAGTCACTAACAGTCACAACTTTATCGCAATGAAATAACAATTATGTTTCGAAAAGCAAGACCTGTCCACTGGTCAGATTCGCTGTCTCTTATGCCGAATTATTCGAGGATAATTCTTCTCCTCTCGTGTTTCGTCCGTAGTTATGAATGGCATTACCTTCAAATAACGAATTAAAGGGGAAAAATAGATGGGGAAGCGACTTGAATACTAGATGACTTGTTCACTTATTATCCTATCCTAACATCTATCGATGCTTACCCTTCGTCCTTCTACAAAATGACATCCGATCGGAGAGAAGAAGCAATTGCGATCGTACGCGGAAATGGGGCGGTCGGCTCGATAATCCTTTCTGAAACATAGAAATAGATACCTTTTTTCTGAACATGAAGATTCATGATTTGATCTTCTTGTTGAAAATTTGCAACCGCGGGGAGAAACTTTCAACACTGCTAAAGTGAGGAGTATCACTTGCTCACCTATGGATGACGCTTGTGTGGACCATATGCATGATAAGTAGGACGGCAATGAAGATACGGTGCATCACTGTGTAGACTTTTACGATTGAGTTCAGGCGCGAAAGAGTGTAGGCAATTTCCACAGCTTTATACTTGCGTATCTCTAGACAGATTGTAGAAATCGAAGGCGAGAAACGCTGGTAGGAAGTCTGAGTGAAATATACTGACTCTTCAGAGAAAAAAAAACGAGGAAACTCAAAAAAAGACAAACAGGCGGTGGTGCAATGGGAAGGAAAGAAGAAATTAAAGCGGATAAAAAGAATTTCGAGTAAAAATACCGCATTCCTTCCGTATAAGTGCTTGAAATATAATATGAGCCACGCTCTCTTCATTGCCTACACTCTTTTGCCACTTGCGCTGCCACTCTATCGTCATTCGCGCGGTCAAGAGCGAGAGTGTGAGTGAAATGAATAGACGGCGGCTCGTATTTCGATATCCACCCGTACGCTCCAACCTACGTGAGGCTTAAGCGAGCTCATGTTGACGTAGTTAGGGTAACAATGAAAATAAGGTGGGACGGTTTGGGCATTCCGACATCAAGAATGGATACAAATCAAAGTCCAGGGATGGAGAAAAACGGAAACAGCAGAACAAAAATTTTTGATCTGTTTCTTCGTTATCACAGTATGGTCATGGCCAAGGACGTCTGGGACAAGCCCGGAATCATCGTCGGTTTCAGCCTTTCCAGCATGTTCGCCACGGCATGACGATAGTCGGCCATGAGAAGGATGACGATAACGGCGTCCCACGCGGGAAAGCACGACGTCAGGAAGAAGCAGAGGTCGGCCGCGAGCGTCGCGTCAAGTCGCAGAAAGGGCAGCGTCACGCAGCAAAAGAAGGGCAGATACACGCAAACGGACGGCACCAGCGTCTGCAATACTGCTGCACATTTATAACTAAAAAAAAACTATTGCAAAGCGAATTTCGTAGTATGTAGTTGGGAACAACAAAAAAAAAGAATAAAAAACTGGCCTGAGCAATGACCGCGATGAACAATCGCAGCTGGAGGTTCGCGCTGCTTCGGGACGTCTTCCACGCTCGTCGTATGCCCCTAAAAGGTAAAGGTGTTTCCACGTCAAGCGATTTTACAGTCGTAAGACAACGCTAGGTGGGACCCACTGGTAAGGCCAGCTGTTAGCTACAAGTAGGGTGATAGCTTCGCAAGAATTGAAAGGGAGTTCGATATATGCGGCGCAGTTTCTGTATTTCCCCCTCTCCCGCAGCGAAAAAAAAAGCCACTGGCCTAGCAGTGGGCTCCCGCAGGAATTCGTGTGTCTAGAGTACGGGGTGACCTTTACCTTTTTTACCTTTACCGCAGCGATCGAATGTCAAAGAGTGGGTGAAGCGAGCTCAACTCATACTACCAAATGAATTGTCCATTTTGATTGTCCGCTCTATGTGATCACTACGTAGAGCTACTTCTTCACTCACGCCATCGACTAAGCACGACGGGTCATCGACAACCAAAAGCTAAGAAGATACCATCCCCTGACCAATTGTCACTGAGTACGAAGATCCCAATTCCCCCCATGATGTTTCCTCCTGCAGGCCAATTGCCTTGATGCCAAAATAAATGCATGTGTGTGATCACTGCTCGAGGAGTGATCATCTTCCGCGGGACGCAAGTGCCTAGATTATCGGGATAACTCTACCTTCACCTTCTCACACGCTGGCGCGAAACGAGGATCCCTACCTGAAGGTCAAAATTCCCAGAGAGAGCGCCATCGATAGCGATACGATCATAATCGAGTCGAATACGATGAACGATGGTAAGAGTCGTGGCAGCTCGGCGGGATTATTCTCAAAAATATATGAAAAGATAGAAAAAAAGTAAAATTTCTGAAAAAAATATAGAAAAAAATAATTAGTTGATTTTGATTAGACGAACTTTGTACTCTGCAATTTTTCATCAATTCAATTGCAAGTCCAACCCGGAAAAAGTTTTCAAGTACAGTATCTCACGCTATAATACATCAGATTCCAAACATTCACCCAATCCATCACAACCCATCCATCGGTCCGGTTCTTGCCATAGCGCAGCTCAAATTCCGCACGGAGAAATTCGACCGCGCTATTGTACACTTCGCCCGAAAGTCCGTGCTGGCAGAGCAGAAACCTCAAGAGAAAATTTGTCTTATATCTGATCACTGACTTGGTCTTTGGCAGGCGGCACATAAATAAAGAACGAACGCACCAAGCAACGAATTCCCCCGCCGCCACTGTAACGAGGCCAGAGATGAACAGCTTTGAGGAGAAGTGTCTGATCAGATGAGGCCGAGACACAGTCCAGTATCGATAGAGAAAGTGAATGTTCATCAAGGCAAAAGGAACGGAGTAGCACGCACAGTAGAAGCTAGGCAGCGCCTGAATATTCAAATGTAGTAAAGAGTATGATACATAAAGGCGTAAAGAGTACGATACAAAAGTATGATACATAAGGTCTCAATGTTTGCATACTCTACTCTGAGAAAGGAGCTTTATCATACGAAGTGATAAGAAGAGAACTATTTTTACGAAGCCATCCCAAGTTCATTCTTTTTCATCCACAAAACTGACTCTATCCACTGGAAGAAACGGCGAGTTCGAATTAAGTCCGAACGTAGAGTTGACAATCAATATTTTCTGAAAATGGTCACATATTAATGTTCCTTGTGTGCGTTTGATTTTACCGGATCAATCAGAGCATGGAGTGTGGTTAGGTACAGATCGAACGAGGCAAATATTGTGAGCAATTGTTTGTACGCGCCGAGCGACAGTTTCGTATGCCGCCGAATGCAGTATATGAGCAGGCAATTCGTGAAAATCCCGCCAACTGAAATGTGATGTTTAACAACGATTTTATGAGCGATTTGAAATTGTGATATAAGCTACTTCACATTCCGTACTCTCACACAATTGATCCTTCGGTCCGTTTTGAAACATTTTAAAAGTTTAAAAACTTTTGAAGCAGTTAAACTGTCAAAAACTGACCGCAATGCGCATCCTCAATTGCCTTGGTCATCAGCATTTCGCAATATGGTCGCTTGTGCAATGAAAGCGAACAGTGTGATTCGCATGAACATATCAACATTCCCAGGGGGGCCAATTGTCACGATGCAAGCCTATTAAATTTTGTTTTCGAGAAGCGTAATAATCAGTATTCAACCTGTTTTCGCCCTGTTTTTATTATTTTCTGCTGTCTGATCGGTACCCTGTTTGTCATATTAGCAATAAATTATATCAGTGTCCGATAAACGTGCAAAAGTGGAGGTGGGATGACAAACTATTATATTTTTATTTGTAGAAAAAATAAGACATTTTTCTTTACCTCTGTTTCTACTGAAAAAACGAGCAATACATCTGAATAAAAAAATGTCTTAATCCAATAAATAAAAAAAATCCAAGCCTTCGGCAAGCATCGAATGCGCGGGAGGGATGAGTCGGAGCGACAGATTGACAGTATTGGACTATGATACACTCCCACCCCCACGAAGATTCCTGTCCCAGCCTCATCTATCAATCTTTGCACGAAATGATACAGTGATTGATTTATTGTGTTTTTGGTAATGAATTTTAGAAAACATATTTATCATGGCAAACACACATAATAAGTTATTGAATACGATCGAAGGCGAAATCGGATTGGCCGATGGGACGCGCGTAGTTTCCTTCACGGTCAAGCTATCTTCGCACACGCGTACTTGTACGGGCCATCTCCAACCGCTGTGGAGAGTGTCGCATCAGTCAGCTCGCCCTTCTCTGCAATTCTCATCATTTGCAAGAAGATCTGGTCTGGTCGCAAGTGAGGGAAATTTGATAAAAATCTAAGAGAAAGCGAGAGTGATTTGCTCATTTCCTCACCGTCATTACCCCATTTTCACTGAGTACGAAGATCCCAATCCCCTCCACTATGATGTTCCCTCCTGCAGGCAATATGCCTTGAATCAGGATAAATGTATGTATGTATGCACCGTCATTGTCGTACACCCATCCACCGGTGGCCGGGTCGCACGTAATCGAGTTGAGAGGCGCGGACGAGCTCTGAACGGAATAAAGTTTTCGATATTTCTCGTTTCAAGGCGACTAGAAAATGTGTTTCAAGGCGTGATAATGCTTGTGCTTGCCAAATCGAGCGCATGCGAGCCTTACACAGCCGAAGGATGTTTTGAGAGAGAACAGCAAACTCAACAATTTACTGTGATAAAGGTGTACAAATGCGCAAACAATCTGTCTAATTTGACCAATGTGGGAAACTATACCGATTTTACTTTCGAAGGAGGCCAAAAACTTGTGCCCTATTGACAACGGGCATGAGGTGGCTCACCTTTCCGGCAACAACGGGCCACGTCTCTGAAGGGCACTTGAACGTCGTCGTGGTTCCCGTGAATGCCGAGCACACATAGACCGTCGTTCCGACATTCAGGCCGGCTTCGCAATCCGCCTTCGGCCACTGGCTCGTCAGCACAGGACACTCCTTAGCAACTGCAGAGAGCAATTGTCAGATAGAAAGAGCAGGAATTGGCCTCTAGAGAGCGCAGGTGCCGAACAGTTTGCATGTGAAGATACGAGCCTTTGCCAGATAAGTGATTAGAACCAATTGGTAGGGTAATAAGGGTGGCCGCCTTCATATACACACCACCCGGACGGTCGAGTGAGTGTGCGAAATGAAGTGACGGTAGTCCGTGTTGCGAACTCTACCGATTAGGCCTATTGCGAAGATCCTACTATACTCCGGGAACAATACCTGGTCTGGAGGGCCTCCTGGGCTTGTGGGGCGCACAGGCGAGAGAAGAGGAGATGAGAAGAGTGGAAATGAGGAGAACTCGGACCATCGTGAGACAAGGAAGTGACCATCCCGAACCATCCCACCCTTTATGTATGCCCATACTCCCTAGATAGTCGTTTCGGAGGATGGAATAGTGGCAGTCTAGAACTTGCTAGTGCTTCTTTCTTCCACCAATCACATCTCGATTAGATTAATTGCAGTCATCTTTCAATCCGTTGAATGAGATGTGAGACCGCTTTCGGCATCACCCCCCCCCCTTTCTCATATGATCGAAAGTGCATTCCTCTCACTTGCAGAGAGATGAGGAAGTGCGTAATCCATGTGCAGGTGTTTCCAAAAGGAGAAACAACCTTTACAGTAGCGCAGGAACGTATTGGCCCTCTTTTTTCTTTTTGGCGTAACTTTTTAACCAGACAAGGAATTTGGCTGATTTTTTGAAAGGAGATAGTGAATCCATCGTGGAACACAGCCGTGTTTTGAAATTTCATGAAAAATTATATGAATTGCGTAGTGATGACGAAACCAAAGTACACTTTTTGAAAATTTATATACAATCGGAGAGAATTTTCTTACAAGCCAAACTTACTGGATTTAAAGATCATACTATGGAATACTCAGAAAAAAGTCGCATGTATTTTGCTGCTAAAATCATAACTCAGCTTCCAAACATGCTAGAGACCCGTTCTTTGATGCAAAATAATCGTCAATCGTCAGTGTGTTTCCCCTGGTAGAGATCAGCATACAATTGTTTGTTTGAGCCAACTAAGTCACTTTTTCGCATTAATCAACTTTGAAGACTCACAACTCCTAAGGAGAATTTTCTAAAAATATAGCGAGTCAGATGAAACCTATCCAGTAAAATATGATAATTGTCGAAAGTTATCTTCGTCAAAGTGACACATTTTTAGCAATTAGTCAGGTGAGCAATAAAGGTATAACTAAACAACAATGCTTTTGCGGCTCAAAAACATTCATCTTTATTTCAACCAATATTGTTGATTACAAAGTGTATCATCAATTATTTTCAATTACAAAGTATATCATGATATCATTGATAAATTTACAAAATTAATAAAAGCACACACTATTCTCTATTGGACACTACATGATCTATCAGTCTATTCCTCACATCGTGTCACTCGGTTGAATGGAAGAAAATGGTCGCCACTGAAGCAAGTCCGTCACGAACCTGAATTTTAATTCAATCACATTAGCCTCATACACTTTCCAATTTGTTTTTTATCTGTTCAATTTAAAATGCATGCCTCAACAATCAATGCGCATATAAGGCCATTCAATCTTGTCTTTCTAGGTATTTCAGAAGGAGTTGAATTTGAATCGGAAATATTTGAGAACACTTCTGATTCGCTGAATAGACTTTCCTCCCCTGGGCATTCAACGTCACTTCATTTCCCTCTATGGCAGCTCTAATCTGCGAGAGTGCGTTAAATGAAGAAGTGAAAAATCATATTTCTTCGCAGAATTGGCCATCGGCTCACCGTCTGTAGGGCCGTAGAAAGTACAGAATGATGAGAGGCGAGAATAACGCGAATGCACTACTCATCTCAAAATATATAGATTACAGGCGAAAATATATAGGCAAATTTTCGAAGAATATCGCTTCATGTGCTCGTTATGCAGTGCCGTTAAACAGTGCTCTATACTTTTCATGCCGCACAAATTTCGAGAAAAAAAGTGATGAAACTTCGAGGGAAAGGTAGGCAAAGATTGTGCACTGTAGGCATACGGAACAGGCGCGGTGGGGGGAGACAACCGACAAGATTAGAGTGCGCAATTCGGCTCGCCGTCTCTTCATTTCACACCCTCTCTCACCGGTCAGAGAGGCGAGAGAGTGTGTGAAATGAAGAGACGGCGACCCGTATTTCGAACTCTAGACAAGATGTGGGTCGCTGACCAGAACGATGGACCGCTGTAGCCATGGTGATTGAACTACGGCGAAGAAGTCGAGCGCCCACGACGCTGCGGCTGCAAGGAAAATATTCAAAGGAAAACAAACAACTTTACCGCCCGAAATATGAGTAGTAATTTCCTCAGTTCACACACACACACACACACACACACACACTCTCGCCCGCTCGAGCGACGAAAGTATAGAAGAAACTTGTTTTGGAAAGAAATGACAAAAAAGGTAGAGATACTGTGTGTGTGAGAAATGAAGAGACCGCGCCGCATACTTTGATCTCTACTTTTCTCAGACTGCTTTTTTCCTCTGTCCACCGCACCTGCGACTCCACTGAGGGGCAGGAAGGCCTGCACGGTGAGCGAGTTGCACACCATCTGATGCCGCAGCCGCTCGGGCGAGTGCTGCAAATGCAGAATAATCCCCCGCTATAGATCATACCAATTATCTGATTGTAATTATGAATCTTTTAGCGCATGCAAGTTGTTGTCATCGGAAAATACTGCGTTCTTGGCGAATTTTCAATTCAATCACTGAACGTTTTAATTGTGCTTTAATGTTTTAATTCGCAGCCAGTCAATCGCTGAACACTCTCACTTTTGCGCGTTCTCACTCATCATCTTTCGCTGTGCGTTCGGCGCTTGCAAAGGTCGAACTCTCACTTCGCGAGCGCACCATTGACATGGCAATTTGCGGTGCTCTGTGAAACCCCGCAAGTAGAGTTCGCAATACGGGTAATCGTCTCTTCATTTCACACACTCTCTCGCCTCTCTGACCGGTGAGAGGGGGTGTGAAATGAAGAGACAGCGACCCGAATTGCGCACTCTACCCGCAAGCCCCGCCGCTGACCAGCGCCTGTATCCGCCTGATGAGCAGTCGTCGGACGAGCAGGAAGCAGACGGCCGTAGCGGCGTACGTGCCGAACACGAGCGCGAGCGTGACCGTCGTCGCGACGCTCATCACTCCGTGCGGCGCGAGCGGATACGCGGAGCACACGGACGCGTGCGGACAGCCGCCGAAGACGGCCTCCGAGTGCGAGACTGCCTGAGCGTAAAGGACAATACCGTTCATGTTAGAGTATTTGTTTATTTTTACATTTTTTCTTGTTATTATTACGCTTGACGCTGACGCTTTCGCTTATTAGCGTTACGTCAAGCGATTTTACAGTCGTACGACAACGCTAGGTGGCACCCACTGGTAAGGCCAGCTGTTTAGACGGACTACATAACCGGCTGTCCAAGACTGCCTGCACAAAGGACAATACCGTTCATGCTAGAGTATTTGTTTTTTTTACATTTTCTCTTGTTATTATTCATAATTCCACTTTTCGCGCGGCCGAACTGAAATGGAAAAAAGCTGTTCTTTCGGTGATAATATGCGAGAAGTTCGCATCATTATCTTATTTGCGCTCGTCGTCCGCCTCACCTCACTGAGGCGGGGGCATTGGACCTACGTACATACCTGACGGCGGCAGCTTGTTGACCACGCACCCGGGTTCATGGGGTCGGAAATATCCCCACGTGGTTCATGGTCAAAAAAATGTCGCCGGCGGCGTGGACACCTATGCCTAAACGTACGTACCATCGTGACGAGACTGGGCGCGATGGAGCTGAGGGTGAGGATCCAGAGGCGGCCGCGGATCTGCGGCGGGCCGGTGCTCGTGAGCGAGCTGCGCCCGAGCATCCACCACCGGTACACGTACGAGAACAGCAGCAGCACGTTGGAGTGCACGAACAGCACGGCGTAGAGCGCTGAAGGGATGTGGAAACTCTTTTCGCTATCTATCTCTCTTTCTATGTTGCCTATGTTGAAACACCGTATCTCATGTACCTCGTTTCCCACGTACACTAAACTTTTTATTTTCGTTAACCACATGATAAATTATTATTATCATAGACACACTACAGGCCAGGGATACCCCGCGAATGATGGAAGAAAGGAAGTTTTTGCTTGTTTTTGCTCGTTAGGCAGTTCAATACCGTGAAATTAGCATCGAAATGCAAATAGTTCTGTTCATTTCGTAGAACCTCGTGCTCTCATTTTGTATCATAGTTGTGACACACACTCTGATGATGTGCTGTTTGCACGAAACGTCTCGCCGATGATAAATTCAACTTCATCAACTTTCGCCTTCCTCTCGTGCCCATACTTGCTTCACTAAGAAGACTCTACAGTTGTGACAGGTTCTTCTGTTTCTTTTGTCATTTGTATGATAGATACTGCCGAAAGGCTCGTGAGGCCGTCAGCGATCCGACTAAAAGTTGACGCTATACGCATGATTGGAATGAACACTACAGTACATTCACACCATTCAGCGAACAACGAAAAGATCAAACTTCTCTTCTAAAAATTTCGAAAAAAACAAGAGAAATCATATCATCAGGCGATTTTTATATGTTATGAAAGAGATTAGCGTGAGCACACAAGCGGCACAGGTCTGTTGTCCCACACTTTTACTATGGTAATCACACTAAAATAAAGTCACCGCCTCCCCATCTCGCTCGCTCTCTCACTTGTATGACCGTCGAGAGGGCAAGTAGAACACTGATATCTGATCCCCTTTGTTCTCTCCAGTGAGGGTAAGCAATTTTTTAATTTAATTCGCTCGGCACGAAATAACTGCAAGTTCGCGCGCAAAAACTAATTCCAATTTTATAGCGATCCCCACTCACACAGCGCTCGATGACAGAACTTGGAGTTCCATCCCCTGCACGAAATAACTGCAAGTTCGCGCGCAAAAACTAATTCCAATTTTATAGCGATTCCCACTCACACAGCGCTCGATGGCACAACTTGGAGTTCCATCCGGTGCACGGACCGTTGTACTCGAAGTACACCATCCCGTCGATGCTTTGAATCCTGTGAATATTTGTTGTTTTTTCCCGAATTTGTGGGTTTTTTTGCCTCAAACCGAGCGTGATGCTCAGCACCGCAGCGCAAAAGTCCACGCCAGCAGTGTTCAGCAAGAGTACCGAGTAGGAATTCATGACGCGCGGGGTTCTGAATGCACGCATCTTATTGGTACAAAACAAGACAAATCAATAAATATGTTTTCACCTTAGAATTACGGCCACAATGAACAGAGCGTTCACCGCGGCGGAGAAGCCGCTGACAGTGGCAACGAGCGCAAAGTGTACCGTATCCTCAGAGACACGCATCTCGTTCGCACTGGCCGATGATGACAGTGGACCCGACTGCTCTCATTATTATCATCTGGTGGGAGGTCCCGTGAGGAGCACACACATCAGTGAACTTGTATTCATCAACAGTATTTGATCTGAAAAGATCTACACATCAGGCACAGTGAATAGTTTTGTTTCAGGCGTACTTTTTTGACAATTGACAATTTTTTTTATCATTTTTACAGAAATCTGTGTGCAATATATGAATCGAAGCACCATCGCTGAGCACATGTTTTAGTCCACATATGCTGGTGCCAGAAAGATTGCCAGAGAGCGATCTCACAAAAAAGATGCGAAATTAGAAAAAAAAATCGGTCAACAAATGCGCGCGCATTGAATGGTATTCCTGTTTGTTTTTGAATAATCACTGCAATTCCCCGGAGACTGCTCTATTTTAACGAGTGATCGCCTAGAGTATTTCCGGCCCACAACAGGGACAAATTTGAAAGAAATAAGGACTGTATTGTGATACGCATGAGAATGGGGCATCGACGAAACACATGAGAAAACTTATTCAAACTTACATTCAAAAAAGCTTTCACCTTGCTTCTCAAACGGACTAGGAAACGCGCAGTCAATAGAGAACATCTGTCTAAAAATATAACAGAAGACTCAGCTATCGACAGACACCGAATGTAAGGAAGCCCGAGACAATGAAACTGCAAAACAAAGAGTACTTCGTGCCATGAAGAAGTGAATGAGCACTCGTTTTATTATATTACACGAAGGGATATACAACTGGCTCAGAGAATGGGTATCAGAGAAATGGGGAAGTTAATAATGAATTAGATGTTGCCTATGTATGGCAGGTGGAATGTCGGGCAGTGTTAATAAATTTATGTGGCGTAAGTATCGGGAACGTAAGCGTCGCCGGGAAATAAAAACAAGTAAACGAGTCACTGGATATAAAATTCTTTTCATGTTTTCAGCTTATTGGTGATTTGGTTCTTTGCTGATTGCATTGATTTTGATTCCTGATTGAAGAATGATTACAGACTCTTTCCTGATTCTTAGCTGATTTCATTTTTTTCACTGTAAATGAGATCGTTGGAAGCGAATTCTATTTTTTAACAAAGTTGATTCCTTTAGAGGCAAATCCTCAACTTTTGGTACCAAAAATCGCAACCGTAAAAATGCAAAAAGAATCCGCAACGACAGAGGCGATGCTATTGCCATAACCGTGTGACTTCTTGTTAGCTGATCAAACTTTGTGAATTAAACTAAACTAAACGTATACTTATTGTTTGTTTTGTAATACAACTGAATGTGAATACGGCGATATGATGAGCTTGTATTGAAGCGAACAACATGTTTTCGCGAGGAAATATTGGACAAAAGCTAATTGCTTATTGGTGTTCGCTGCATGGGTTTTTGTTGTGCGAGGCAGACGAATCCCCCAGGGGGCGTCAAATAGGCAAAAATTTCGAGAACAAAAGGTAAACGTACTCTAGAAGTCTGGTCCGCAAGGGATCACCTAGACCTCCCTGTACCCGGCATGATCGGCAAGGTTGTGAGTAAAAAGGTAAAGTTGCTCCCACAATCAAGGCGATTTTACAGTTGTCTTGAGACAACCACGCCTGGTGGTGTACACAAGGCTAGGTACGGCGAGGCCAGCGTGATCCCTTGTTGGCCAGACTTCTAGTGCGCGTTTACCTTTCGTAACCCGTCCATTATTTGTACAATCTACCACATAAATGAGAGGAATTGATTCAATATTCATGCAACGGCCCTAGTGAACTCTGCCTTGCTTATTTGAACTTTACAATAGACAATCGAGCCGCTCCATTTCTTCACGGGAAATCTGTTCACACTCTTGGCCGTGCATCGAATCGGAGTTTCCGCCGTGAGAAGACCTTCGCCTCGATACTGCTACTCATCTGCACGGATACATAGTGCTAATGACCACTCCTTTCTTCTGGCATGCCATTCGATATCCTAGCGAGCGATCGTTCTCGCATGTGTCAATAGCGTTTTGTTCATCACTCAGACATCGCGGAAGGCCGTTTTGTGAGATGCGTTATGCAGTCCATCCTATTTTCATCGTTCTGTTCTTTCGAAACAGCAATCAGATACTATCTCGGGTACTGCGGCAACACAACGGTTCTCAGAATTCTGGTAAGACAAAAATCGCCGTAACATTCACCATTATATCGTCGATCATCAAGAGACGAAATCGTCACTCAATGAGAATCAATTTACGTTTACCCATTTCGTCTACTGCCTAACCGGCGAAAGACGCGAGATAGTGAGCAAAATGCAGTGAGCCAGATCACACACGAGATTCTTTTTTTGTTGTTGACGTTTCTTGTCAATAGTCGAGCACAATTCATTGAACGTACCTAATTGTAGTCTCGAAAGGAAGTTGACAGAGACCCTCGAGTGTCACGCGGTGCCGGGATACATACTACAACCAATTCACAAAATTGTTTTAACGTTAGGCATAAAGATATTCATCCGGCTCTGTTGGCTTCATTTCTCACTCATGCATGGGCAAAATATCATAAAAACATTCTCCTATAATTAGAAAATATTTTTTTAAGTAGCACATCCTCACAGCGTCCTGATCTTTTAGACAATATTGCTGTGAGCGAATGACTTCACAATCTCTTCTCAAGTCTAGAAGCGTAGATTTCGAAGATATATCAGATTCAGAAGGAGAACAGTTGCTATGTTCCTCGATATCTCCTGTTTCTACAGCTATCAGATCTTTAATTGAAGTTGAGATACAATTCACTGGGCTTGGGATTATGGGAATAAGATTTGCTCAGTAACTTGAGAGTGGCACCAGTCGATAGGCAAACGTTTAGTTTCATTTTCGATGAGGCATTTGTTCTCTGATTTTTTAGTACAGTGCCAGACTAGTCTCACTTCCGATCTTACTTCCGCGAGAACCTTATAAGGAACTTGTCTGCGTCCGAGATATCGTACTTTCATGGTTGTTTGACTTTCATTGAAAATCAGCTGATATTTGATGAATAGCAGTCACCTTTCCATTGCTGAATAGACCACGTCTCTCCTGCCTCATCCTTCTCCTATAATAGCAGCTTTCCTCACTCCCTGCTCTTATCGCAATGGAGACTCCCTTCGCTAACCACATAATTCTCGCTGTAAGTTTCGTTCTCAATATATTGCATATATGGCAATAAACTTGTAATTATCGCTCTATTTTTGCAGGTTTTTATATTGGGATTAATTTGCTGTCTGCTCGCGCTCATTACCATCAGAATTACTCCGGCGCTACACAACTCGTCAGTAATTTTTGCAAATTCGTCTAATGTTTCGAGCTTCGAGCTGTGTTCTCGAGCTGTTTGATATCTAATCCCTTGTTTTTCCAGGTTTGGTGTGCTTTGCACTTGGCAGATGTACGCGGACATTGGACAGCTGGCGCTGATTACCGGGTACTGCCTGCTAAGTGCGGACGCTGCGCCCGCGCCCCATGCCCTGCCCAGCATTATCGCCTGCCAGGTATGCAATCAGCGAAGCAAAGTTGGAAAATGTACGAACCATAATTGTGACATTAGAGCACAATGCGTGTGTTGCTCAGAAAAGCGTGTAGAGAATCGCAAAATTGCCCTAGTGAACTCCCCGCCTGAATCATGCATGTTGTCAAGCACTATCGCCTGCCAGGTATGTAATCAGAAGAGCAGTTGTCAAATGTACACACCACAATTGTGACATTAGAACACAAACAGAGCTTTTCTCACCGAATAGTGTGCATTACGACGCAATACGATGCTGGATTGCCCTAGTCACACCTCATTATCGCCAGTAGACTTCGTAATTCGGGTAATCGTCTCTCACTGTTCCGAGTGACGAGCGAGTGTGTGAAATGAAGAGACCGTGTATCAAAACACTAATAGCCATCCTTGAGACGATCGAGACACTGTACTTCTTCACCGGGCAACTGCACGTGCTCATGGCGGTCCATCGATTCGCGCACATTCTCGCACCGAAGCTCACGCGCCGCTGGAAGTCGTCGACGACCAAGATGTTGGGCGTCTGCACGATCATTTCGGTTGCCCGCATCCTTCTGATGACGGCGCTCGGTGAGATTGCAGTTTCAAAAGGCACTGCTAGTGTTCTTGCAAAAAAACGAGAAGAAAAGACGGAACATTCCTCGTTTCTGTCCACGGGAACTCATCAAATCTTTGGCCACCCATAGACCACCTCCGTGAGCAAAACCACAAATGTAGGGAATCAACGGGCATTCTGTTGAAGGTTTCCTTCCAGACACTCGTATGTACTGGGTGTACGACCGAGCGACGGCGCTCTGGTTCATTACGGACACGCCGTGGACCAACTTCTACGAGATGTGAGATCAATTTGCTCGTTTTCTGGCTGTCATTCCCTCGGTCCGTATAGGCTCCAACCATACCGAGCAGTCGAGGAACGAGCTCGAATAAATGCCCGAACTATGATAATACTCCCTCTGACCGTGTCAGGTATCTCGAGCTCGGTTGGTCTATCGGCGAGATGGCTGCTATTCTCGTCCTGGACGCAATAACGCTGACACACCTTATCAGTTGGCGAGCGATGGTAAATTTCGCCTGCATACACACCGCAACCTTTCTCTCTTGCTTTGCAGATGAGCAGGGAGAGAGCGCAGAATCATAAACACATTGAGACGCGGCTTGTTTTGCAGGTTGGCTACTATGCTAAATCGGAAAATTGTGCTATTGTTACAATTTCAATTGTGATGTCAAAGGGATAATGCACAAACCGGGATTCTAACCCGGGACTTCTTACCGGTCGTCCGAAGTTGTGCCACTACCTATGCTATCGCATCTCTGGGTGATTTATGCTCTTATTACAGAGCCTCTGCCAATGCGTGCCGACCGCCGCCGTGACCATCCTCTACTTTCTCGTTTTTCCCAACATCCAGTCACAGTTCGTCAAATTCATGTGCTCGTCGTTCGTGCTAAGCTTTGGCAACGTACTCGACGCGTGAGTTTGCGAGAGAGAGATTTACTGGGGGAAAAGGAAAGATTTTAAGGGTTATCATACTCGTGTTCCACCTGCGCGTGGGGCTATTTCGCAAGAACGCGATCGGCGCTCTGTCTGCCACTGCGTCGTCCGCTGCCGCCGCCAATTACAGAGTGACGCGAACGTGAATTTTTTTTAGTGAATTTTTTTTCTGCAAAATGAACTGCTATAAAATAGTGTTTACTGAATGTGTTGTCTATACAGATGATGCTCAAGATATTACAGTATACGTCATCGGAGATTTGGCCGTTTGATGTTTGGGCTTGCTTGTTTACACCATTGATCACACACACTACATTTTTGACGTATTTTATGATGAAATTGTTGATTTATAAATAAAAAAGAGGTCAATATACACCGGAACATAGATCGAAAAAATTTCATGTTCGGGAATACAGATGAGAGAGAGATTCTTACTGTAAATTAGTGCTGCTACCCAATAAGCAGTAGTCAATGTGATTCGACCCAGTGATTCAGTGATTGTGATTCGAGTTGCTTTACAATATCAACCTGATCAACACAAAAAAGTTGTGTGATCAAAGCTCTATTCTTGCGCAAAGCACAACAGTGACGTCTATTCAGGCATACAAGTTTGTGACCTTTCTTACCCAGTCATCCCTGTCCCAGCGTATTCCACATTGACTATGTCACTAGGAGATGTTGATGCCTATTGACCAGGGAACTATTGGAATTATTGAGGAAGTTTTCAATGCAAACAACGCAATTGTCCTTTGTGGACTTGCCAATTGAATATTGGAAGTTGTGAATTATCAGCAACGTTCACAGTGCAATGCTTCACTGTCTGTCGTCGTTGTTATCGGTCCTACAATACATGGAATCGCATACTGCGAAGCCGCGATCTTCACTAGAGCTTTGCGAAATGAAGAGTCAAAAATCGTATCGTGCGTTTCAAATGCTCAGCAAACGCAATGTGCTGGTTAGCGTATTGATTGTCTGGGAAAGAGAGGAAGGGAAGAGGTAGGGCGGAGGAGAGCAGGTAGATCAGTAGCCTCCTCCCGGCCTCTTCCTAACTCCGCCCATCGAACGGTAGTAAAAGGTCAGCTACGAGTGGAACGGAAAATAATTTCACGATATTTGAATCGGAAAACAGCCCTAGCATCCTCCTTCTAGCCGCCCTACGTTTAATTATCAACACATGGACACAATTGGTGACAGCCTTTACCATTTGCGCGGTTTCCAGTGTATCGTACTTCTCGCACAAAACCGAACGAATGAACAATTTTTACATTTTTTACATTTTTAGCATTCGGCGAATACGCAATGAAAAATTGTTTTTATTGTTTTATATTTTTTGTCCACCCCAATTCCGGAAATCCCCCGAACATGCACGGTGAAATATTGCTCAAAATAGGTGAAAAATGAGAGCTGCGAAATACAAAAATGTACCGGAATCGCGATTATGCGCGAGCCGGGGTTTAGTCATTAGCTAGAGCCAGCTCAGTGGAGATCTTGCTGACAGCTGTTTTATTTATGTGTTTTACACTGTTTTTATTGTCAAATCACGTTGCTTTGTTTAATATAATGTTCCAAGGTCATGGCCGTGCACAACGGACGAGAGTGTGATGTGGGGGCGTCCCGCGGGTCGTCTGGATCGACGACTGGCCGATTCAGGTTTGAATTTCTCGCATTGTTCGAGTCATTGTGTTGGTGGCTGGCCGTGTTGGACACATTCCAGCCATCCGCTCGTGCCAGAGCACTGAGAAGTCACCGGCGGTCGTCAATGAAGTCGGTTCAATGAGGTTTGTAAAATTGCTTATTTTATTTGGGCATGGAACCATTGATTTGCTGCTTTGAAGGTTCTGTTTATGATCAATCTATTCAACGTACACTCATTGTAGCTAGAAAAATAATTAATATACAGTTGTAATACTTGTTCCATTCAGATGTCTCATCCGTCCCTTCTGACGGGGACTGCCCGACTCCGCGAGCCACGGTATGTTAAATTTTTCGATTCGAACCTTAATTTTTATCCCAACTATCCCTTAGAGAATGTACAATGTACTGAGCAAATAGTACAATTATCATAAAGTTGCTAAATTTTTATCAAATAAGTCTTAACACTATTATCGATTAATACAAGCATTACGGTATAAATTGACAATAACTTTTAAATGTGCTTTCTAGCTTCACAAATATTAATCAAATTATTACAGACCACAACAATCGCTTCAAATGGACGTCGGGCGAAAGGATTGACTACTGGCTAATCAGTGGTTTGAAACTTTATCTCCATTTATTATTTCCCAAAATATTTAATTTGCAATTCCTCACCACCCTCCTTATGACATTTCTTTCTGTTAGGTGAACCTCGATAAATAGAACTTTTCCACCTTGGGCGAGTACAGCGATGTTGAATGCTGTTCTCCCCATAGTGGTTATGTCCTACCGAGGTTCGCGTGCATTCACCGAGTCCAGTGCTAACAAATAGCTAGGCAACAATTCGATGATTGCACTATTCAATCATATAAATTTCAGGATACGTAAAGACGATACGTGAGACATTCCCATCGATGAGTACGGTATAATTTATTTAAAAATATATGATTTGATCACAAATATTTTAAATTGCTTGCTATTTTGTGTTATAATTAGTAGAGAGGTTGAACAACTATGTAATTCCCGATTCCAAAGTTAGTGGGGAGAAATACGATGGACCATGAGGTTTACTTTTGGTTCGCTAAAACGTTAGTTATTTTATCCTTCGAAGTGTGATTTGATTGATTGGTGGATTTGATTATAGTTAGGTATCATTAAGAAAACTAGAATGGGGTTAAGCAAACAAATGTTTCGGAATTAACTCCCCTCGTAGGAATACGGTGAGAAATAATGTGGATTCTGAGTGTCAGCTCTCGTTTTTCAAACAGAAACAAATGCTTTTATGATTCATTGAAGTGTTAATATTACGCCGGAAAATTACCCCCGTACTAGTTTTCTTAATGATAACCTAACTATATGACCAATCAATCAAATCACACTTCGAAGGATAAAATAACTAACGTTTTAGCGAACCAAAAGTAAACCTCATGGTCCATCGTATTTCTCCCCACTAACTTTGGAATCGGGAATTACATAGTTGTTCAACCTCTCTACTAATTATAACACAAAATAGCAAGCAATTTAAAATATTTGTGATCAAATCATATATTTTTAAATAAATTATACCGTACTCATCGATGGGAATGTCTCACGTATCGTCTTTACGTATCCTGAAATTTATATGATTGAATAGTGCAATCATCGAATTGTTGCCTAGCTATTTGTTAGCACTGGACTCGGTGAATGCACGCGAACCTCGGTAGGACATAACCACTATGGGGAGAACAGCATTCAACATCGCTGTACTCGCCCAAGGTGGAAAAGTTCTATTTATCGAGGTTCACCTAACAGAAAGAAATGTCATAAGGAGGGTGGTGAGGAATTGCAAATTAAATATTTTGGGAAATAATAAATGGAGATAAAGTTTCAAACCACTGATTAGCCAGTAGTCAATCCTTTCGCCCGACGTCCATTTGAAGCGATTGTTGTGGTCTGTAATAATTTGATTAATATTTGTGAAGCTAGAAAGCACATTTAAAAGTTATTGTCAATTTATACCGTAATGCTTGTATTAATCGATAATAGTGTTAAGACTTATTTGATAAAAATTTAGCAACTTTATGATAATTGTACTATTTGCTCAGTACATTGTACATTCTCTAAGGGATAGTTGGGATAAAAATTAAGGTTCGAATCGAAAAATTTAACATACCGTGGCTCGCGGAGTCGGGCAGTCCCCGTCAGAAGGGACGGATGAGACATCTGAATGGAACAAGTATTACAACTGTATATTAATTATTTTTCTAGCTACAATGAGTGTACGTTGAATAGATTGATCATAAACAGAACCTTCAAAGCAGCAAATCAATGGTTCCATGCCCAAATAAAATAAGCAATTTTACAAACCTCATTGAACCGACTTCATTGACGACCGCCGGTGACTTCTCAGTGCTCTGGCACGAGCGGATGGCTGGAATGTGTCCAACACGGCCAGCCACCAACACAATGACTCGAACAATGCGAGAAATTCAAACCTGAATCGGCCAGTCGTCGATCCAGACGACCCGCGGGACGCCCCCACATCACACTCTCGTCCGTTGTGCACGGCCATGACCTTGGAACATTATATTAAACAAAGCAACGTGATTTGACAATAAAAACAGTGTAAAACACATAAATAAAACAGCTGTCAGCAAGATCTCCACTGAGCTGGCTCTAGCTAATGACTAAACCCCGGCTCGCGCATAATCGCGATTCCGGTACATTTTTGTATTTCGCAGCTCTCATTTTTCACCTATTTTGAGCAATATTTCACCGTGCATGTTCGGGGGATTTCCGGAATTGGGGGTGGACAAAAAATATAAAACAATAAAAACAATTTTTCATTGCGTATTCGCCGAATGCAAAAAATGTAAAAAATGTAAAAATTGTTCATTCGTTCGGTTTTGTGCGAGAAGTACGATAGAAGTGGTTTGAGACTCGGATCTATCCATTTCCTCCAGAAGGTTGCGACAAAGGGAGTGTCGCGATGGAGGTAAACATGAAGAGCGTACTACATGAACCCCCATTTCATCATAGTCAGTCATTTACCTCGTTTCCCTTACAAGCTGTGCTTAGGAATAATATTCATTGATTACTCCTTGTACTTTCACAACGCGAATACCAACCGTTTTTTCCACGGTGGGGAATTCGGTCCAACAACCATAACCATTTCTTGCCAACATCTGTTAGAACCGGGAACAAAAATTTACCAAAATCATCTGCTAGAACCTAAAAAATACAGAAAATGTCTAAATATATCTTCGAGGAAGAATGCTTCATGGATTGCACCTGCTTCATCAGTGGTTATTGTTGGCTATCCTGCATTCTACTAGAATCCAGTAGAAGACATGTGATTAACGGCTAATGTTATAGATTACTGTTTATATTGCATATTACTGTAGCCCGGTTTCTTTCATCTTTTTATCAACATGCTTTAGAGTCCGAAAAAGAGTGATCTTTTCCTCTTTTCAAGCTCCGGTCAATTGACCGTGTGAAAATAAGAAAAGTGTTCCTTGCTTTATTTACTATTGAAATGCTCATCTCCGCATTTATTGAACAAACAATCAGAATACTGTATATTTTCGTATCACAGCCCTGAAAAAGGAAATGATTTCGGAGTAAATTAATCCCTAGAGTCGAGCTAATAATTTCTTTGTTTCTAATCTGTAATCAGTTGTAATAGTATGAATGATTCATAGCATCTATATCTTGTATAAATGGGGTTCCGTCTTTTTTCAATTTTCATTTATGCATTATGCATTCCCATTTCTGTTAGTCGTCGCGAGCGGTTCCCTCTCCATTCTCTCTGATGGAGAGTGGTTTCTTCTAAT
Source organism: Pristionchus exspectatus (assembly GCA_911812115.1). Classification (NCBI taxonomy): domain Eukaryota; kingdom Metazoa; phylum Nematoda; class Chromadorea; order Rhabditida; family Neodiplogasteridae; genus Pristionchus; species Pristionchus exspectatus. The sequence goes on from OU461582.1 coordinate 5,797,721, forward strand.
TCCTCTCGTCTCTGCCAACGACTCAACAAGATCGGAATCCCCATCCAAGCCGGACTGGTCGCCGTGTGATGGGTATGACCGCCTAAGATGTTTGGTCCCTCAGAATCCAGGCTCGTATCTCTCGCTCAAAGATGGATTTTCGAGTTTGGAGGACTCGAGCACACAGAAGACTCCAGCACACGCCAGGCTTCGTATTTGACCTACAGTGGGACTCAATCTGCGTGCAACTCCGTCAACAGTCCTATCGGGAACCAAGGGAGCAGGACTCTTTCTCCAGCCATTGCGACTGTGACAAGGAAAGAAGACCAATCCACTGGCCCGAGACCCCTCAAAATGAAATATTGAAAGAAGAACGGCCTTCTGATACCACATCTTGATCAGCGCCCAGAAAGCGACACTGATAAATTCATTCATTCATTCATTCATTATGCTGACTGTTGCTCTCCAAAGAATTTTACAAGAACTTCCACGAATAATGCAATAAGTTTCAGACGCTTTGTCATTGTAATCATTGTAAATCTCACTTTCAAGTAATGTTCGTTCCTGAAACAGTTGTGCATGTGAGTAATGACCTCTCTGTTAGAGTTCGAAATACCGGACACCGTCTCTTCATTTCACACACTCTCTCACCGGTCAGAGAGGCGAGCGAGTGTGAAATGACGAGACGGTGACCCGTATTTCGAACTCTACTCTCTGTATCAGCTACGTTCTCATTTACAGAATTTCACTTACCCGGTCACGTGCATTTCGATTATCGCAAATGCAGCACTCATCTTCATTATTCTCACGACTCCCAACACGCATGTAATGATTTTTCAAGTTGTAAATGTTTTGCAGCTCCTTCTTTCTTTCTTTCTTTTTGTTTTCCCATTTTTTTGTTCCACTTTTCTCCATCTTTGCAGGTGGGTAACTATCGTTTTCTTCTAATGGCCTTTGCAATCGTCGACATTTTCATTTCCATCGTTCATTTTCTTGTCGTCCCGGTAAGGGTTTGCTATGTGATTTTAAGAGGAGAAATTTATTGAGGCCCTAATAATGACCGAATGCGGGTTTATTTTTATCGGATTTCGATTCATCCGGCAGTCGACGGCAGTTGGAGTTTCTACTAGTGAGTTTTTCAACTTTTTTTTTAACGGCAAGGGCTGAATAATGTGAATTATTGTTATTTTGCACAAAGTACCTATGGACAAAAATTATCTTCAGACATGCTGTTTGTTGCTCTATTCTATCAGACGTTCGTTTTACTTGCGTTTCACTACGTATATCGATATGTGTTGCTGTGCAAGTAAGTATTCACAGTCTTCAAAAATTTTCCTCGATTACTTTTTTTTAAAACCTTGGCGCAAATATAAATAATTATTTCTCTATCTATCCAGTCCCAAACGGCTTCAATGGATCGGCGCACATCATCCGTGGCGAAATTGGATTGTCATTGCTCTAATCATGGACGTTCTTTACATTGGAGGTTCTTTACTTATTTTTGTTACTTTTATTTCGCCAAAAATTTAGGAGTATCTTGAATGTTTTCATTCTGTTCTTAACCATATACGTATTTAACAAACATCTCTCTAACCGTCTTCTCCTATTTTCTCAGGTTACATGGTTGCCGTTGTAATCGGATTCATACCGAGTGATATCGCCAGAGCAGCTTTTCAGACGACTCTTTCGGTTGTTAATTAAAAATTCTTTTAAAAAATAAATGCCGTTAAGCAATCGTACAAAATAGATCTGTCAGCGTCTAACAAACCTGGCTACCTCGGAATAGTTTATAAGGTGTTTTTTTATTCTTCTTCAATAGCTCACTTATGTGTTCTTCATGTGATCCAAGAAAATGGCTCCTACAAATGGTCCTTACGAGCGCTGTCTTCTCTCTTTCTGATCATACTCTTATTCTTTGGCTCTGGTGATTTTCAGCGTCACGTTAGTCTTGTGTCTAATGCATAATTTTCTTTTAAGCATTTGTAATCGTTTATTGCACGTTGAAGATATGGAAGGAAATGAAGGAATCCAAGTGAGTAACAGCGTAAATAACCATATGATACTGATAACGATAACTGATAATGATTATTTTTTCAGAGGTTTCGTCGCTAATCGTACCCGTCAAATGCAAGTGCAGCTGTTCCGAGCGCTTTTGATCCAAGTAAGTGATTGCTTATCCGACCCAATGGACCGAAACATCCAGCCGCATTATTCTAGGAAGTCTTTCTCTATTCTTGCCTCAGTTAGCAGTTTTTCCTCTATTCTTCCTCACTTAAAAACCAAGTTTCTTTTTAATAGATGATTGCGCATTAGAGGATGCTAAACTTCTGAATTACGAGATGAAGCTTTCCTCACACTTACGAGTGCATCAATTTTGCATTAAAAATGCATTTTCAAGACAATCGTGCCGACCGTGACCTCGTATGTGCCCCTCGGCGCCGTCTTTGTCGTTCCCCTCTTCGGTATTTCCATTGGAGGATGGGCAACGGTATCGTTTCTGAGAATTGCAAAGTGGCAAGCATCTCTCTAAATTTTGCACACACACTCTCTCGTCTGCCCAATTGGCGACAGAGTGTCTCCATTGCATATGTTCTCTCATTGGTAAGAGTAGCCAGAGAGTGAGTGAGATGAGGAGACGGTTACTCGTATTTCGAACTCTATTTCTCATTAAAGGTTTCAATGATGAGCACCGCACTCTTTCCTCTCGTCGATCCATTTCTCGTTGTTTTTCTCATTTCGGCGTGAGCACTTTCACATGTTTAAATCACTAATACTTGGAAAATGGGTATCACAAAGACATTTATTTTTGCAGGTACCGTGCTCGATTGCCCAAGATTCTAGGCAAATCGGTCACTTCAACAACGGTCAATGTGGCTCCGCAAACTATTTCCACTCAGCTACCATAATGACAAACGAGATGGAGAAAGCATAAAATACCCGTTGCAACACACCCGTAAAATATTGGGATAGGATGCAGAAAAGCCGTCCGTCGACCCATCCCCATAACTACGTTCTCTCGTGAAAGGTCTCATAAACATGTTTTTTACTGTCTTGGTTTATCGAATGATACGTGAATCCCCTTATTCTTTGTTACATAAAATGTATACATTGTTAAAAATCTCGTTTTTATAAGCAGTAAACCAATCGTTAATGGTGTTCAAGTCCCTTCACAATTAATCCCTTCTGTGTATTGTTAAATTACGGGGGAAAGGAGATTGTAGTCACTAGATATTGTGAAAATCTGCTATTGTATTGTTGTACAATATTAGTTTTTTGTCAATCATCACAATACATCCCATATCGCATATTCTGTTTACTCGAGATATCGACCGTTACTGTCTACTCTCTTTAGAAATGCTCGAATCCCCAGTTGGCAAAATATATAGTAGCCTACATTGCAGGAAACATTGCAATATATTAAAGTTTTCTGATCATATCGTACATATGTACGCTGCGTAGGGTGCGTAGGGTCCTAAAGGCGACATTGGAGATTCGAAACTGGTGTCTGATATAAGTCATTTCACAACCAGAACTCGATTATTCAGGGCATCGCGACATTTCATTCATCAAAATATATATTTTTTGATTCACTTTTGTAGAATTAAAAACAAGTTCTATCGTATTTTTTTTGCGCTTTCAATAGGAGTTACAAATATTGTTGCAGAAATGGATTATACTGAACCCGATCCTGGATTCGAAGTTGCACTGAAGCTATTTCAGCATATTTCTGGTGAATTACTTTTTATATTTTTTACCATGCCATAACAAATGAGAATTTTTTTCAGGAGTGATATCGTTCGCTGTCAATAGTGTAGTTTTGTTGTTAATTTTGACTGATAAAGATGCACGCAACAAACACTATCGGAAATATTTCGGATGCTTCCAGGTTATTTTTTTATTTGTAATTTAAATTGTTGTGTAAGTAAACGTTCTTTAAAAAAATTGCATTAAAATTTCAAATCAATTTTTTTTGATATCGTCAATGGTGAACGATATACTCTCTGACATATACGCTCCGTTAGTTCAAATTCAAAACGGATTAGTATACTCCAATTCATCTCTGTCAAGTATTCTCTCTATTTGGTCATTCGCTGTAAGGAAATTTTTGAGAAAAATATCTCGAGAAGTATTTAAACGGATAGAATAATTTTGAATTTGTAGAAAATTGAAATGTACCTGTCTGCTGAGACAGTAACGACATTTGTCGCTTGTGTCTACTATCGTAGAGGCGTAAGTGTGCGCTTGCCATCCCTGAAATATCTCCTCACTTAGCACGTATTGCCTAATTCTCGATTCTTCAACTACTTCGGATGGCGAAGAATGCTTTTCTTTGCATTTCTCCTAGTATACGCGCTGACTGTCATACGCATCGTTGTCTACTTTCTAGAAGCTTCGATACGATGCTCCCAGGTTGAGTTTTCTTCCTATCAAAGATTTCATTTCTGCAATCAGGCACTTCTTCCTGCTGATCTCAACTGGGTGAAAAACAAGACCAGCTACTTGTTCTTTCGTCCGGATGAAAATGCTATTTATGCAAACTGCGGTAAGATACCCCGCATACATTTATTTTCTTACTTTCTGTGTAAATAAACGTTACGTGCAGTTCTCTATCCTGGTACGCTCGCACCATTCTTCGCCTGTGTAGCTATGCTTGCGCAGATGATGAAAGAGGTTAAAAAAGGCATGCACGGTTCAAGTACAGCCACTCAACGGTGAGCCAAAAATTTCAACTGTCGTGAGTTCTATTCTCATGCCATGCGTCGCACAAGGTACCAACGACTCGCGGTTCGCTCGCTTGTTATGCAGGTACTTTTTTGTTATCAATACTGAAAATCAAAATGTAATGCTATAGGCTGTTGTTCCGACTCTTGTCTATGCCATTCCGATTTTTAGTACTGGTTTCATACAATTCGGGGCGGAATTTTTTCCCGCAGGACATCCGTTTCACCGAATAGGTTAGTTACAGGTGTGAAACATCATACAATAATGATATTCATAGCGATGTTTCTATCTCCCATTCTCTTTATCATCGTTGCGAAACATGCATTCGCCAACTCAATGACCATTATTCTCTGCTCCCCATCATACCAACGAAGAATTAAGACTCTGATAACGGGAGCGCCTGTTTCTGTTATTATAAGTGAGAGCAAGAGAGATAAAATTACAATATCGTAACCGTTAAAAGCTCTCTATTGTTCGTCATCATTACTCCTTAATAAAGGAGAGATGTCTCCCTGTGTGCTGTGTTTGTTCGCTCAGGCGAGAGCTCCAGAGAAACTCTCTGGGGCAGAGACGCAGAGGAAACAAGTGTAAACAAGTCGGGTGCCTCCCCCCACCTCCCCTGACTACCGCATACCTACCGTAACCCTGACTACCGTATACCTTCCGTAACCCTGACTACCGTATACCTACCATAACCATGACTACCGTAACCCCTACAGTAACCAAACTGCCGGAAAAGTTTCAGAACCTTGTAGGATGTTCGAAATTGTTGGGAAACTTCCAGAACCTTCTAGAATGTTCGAAAATGAAGAGTAAGTTCCAGAACCTTCTAGAATGTTCGAAAATGAAGAGAAAGCTCATGAACCTTTTAGAATGTTTGAAATTGAGGGGAAACTTCCAGAACCTTGTTCGATAACGAAAAATGTACGATAACGAAAGGAACAGGTCCAGCGGCTTCTACAATGTTCGAAATATCGGGGACAGACCCAGCGGCTTCTAGAATGTTTGAAAAACGGGGACGGGTCTAGAGGGTTCTAGAATGTTCAAAATGACGGGGATAGGTTCACACAACCCAGCTAAGCACAAAACCCGGCGATATCCTACGACGCGCTTCCCGGCTGGTTGTATATATAATCAATGTGAGTTTTGTTTCGTTATTTTCGCCATCATTTCTCCCATGAGAGTGACAGAAAGAAGAATGTGAATTGGCATTACATTCGGGGATGGAAGGCAACGCAAAGACACACCTAATTGCAAAGGAATAAGTGCCAGCCTCTGACACAACATTTATCTCCCAAATTTTTGAGTTTTTCAAGCGGAACCCGTTCAAGCAGCTATCGCGAGAGAACGTGAAGGCACTGTATTTGAGCATTTTTCGAAATCTTGGAGTGATCGTACTGGGCGAATGAGAATGGAAACTTAATGAACAGTAAATTCTCAACGAATACAAATCTATTCGGGAACACATATTTGTGAAACTTTTAATTCCATTTAGCAATTCCGCTGTTTGCCATCATTCCCTGATTCTTTGATGATTATAATACGAGATCAAATTGTCAAGATAAAGGTTATTGTAAAGGTGAATGATTGATAATGGTATTCAATACAAACTCCGATGAGAAGCTATTGAGAGGAGGAGAAGATAAATCATATCGGATATTTATCGCAATTCAAAATGGGTCTAGTTGATGATTTAATTTTGTGGCTATTTTCGAGTTAGATACAGAATCATCATCTACCACTGCATGAAAAAGGCTGGACAAAATCTTTTTTTTTCATCATATTTCATTAACCGGTGAGAGTGCTATGAAATGAAAGGCAGATTAAATTACAATAGTCTCCGAAACCCTTTGATCGAATTTTTGTTTCACATTTTTTCCCATTCTTCAGGTTCGCTCAAAAACTCTTCATGAAGAGTGTGCACTGTTCTGAGCTTTAGAACTTTAAAACGATTGACTTGTCTGCCCTAGTTTTGATCTTATCTTATCACGCCCGAATGCCTCTCCTCTTTCTCATCATAACACGATATCTCAGCTCCTTGAGCCCTAGTACTCGGTGTCCGCCTGCATGGAAACTCCCTACGCGGACGAGATCACTTTTGCGGTGAGTAAACGCTGTTTTTTCCACAAAAAATAAAAATATTACGTCACATGTTTTCCAGGTATTCCTCTTCGGGATGATTTGTTGCTGGCTCGCACTGCTCACTATCCGAAGGGCGACTGCATTGCAGAATTCGTGGGTCTATTTCATGTGTTTTTTTTGTGCTTTTTTGTGCTTTTTTTATTTTTTTGCTTTTTTTGGTTATTTTTTTTGGTTTAAAAGAGGACACCTTGCGACCGGCGTTTGTTGTTGACCGGATGGGCGATGGGTGGCTAAGTTGCTAACCGGCGATGGAGTGGCTAGCCCGCCCTTAGCGAGGATAATGCCAACTTCCTTTACCTTTTACCTTTACCTTTACCTACCTTTACCTTTGCTTTTTTATGCTTTTTTTTGGTTTAAAAGAGGAAAAAACAACAAAAAAAAACACCAAAAGCAGGTTCGGCGTGCTGTGCCGATGGCAAATGTACGGGGACATGGCGCAGCTTGCGCTCATCACCTTCTACTGTCTGATGAGTGAGCAGACGGCACCGGGACCGCACGAGATGATCAGCATTATCGCCTGTCAGGTGCACACATGCATATTTCTCTTTCACATATATCATATATCATTATTTCTCAGTGATTGATCACAAAAATATGTGAAACTAATGTAAATATCATTATTTCTCAGTGCTTTTTCACAAAAATATGTGAAACTAATGTAAATATGATTATTTCTCGGTGATTTTTCACAAAAATATGTGAAACTAATGTAAATATCATTATTTCTCAGTGACTTTTCACAAACATATGTGAAACTAATGCAATCTCAGTCCATCGAGGCGCTCTACTTCTTCTCGGGCGAACTGCACGTGCTTATGGCGGTCCATCGATTCATCTTCATCATGGCGCCCAAGAGGGCGAAAGCCTGGCAATCGGCCACCGCCTCACTTATCGCCTTCTGCACGGCCACATCGATCGTTCGCATTCTCGGAATGACAGCGTTCGGTGAGCATCAAAAGTGACTCATCATTATGATTCACGGAATGCGATATGCGCACTACAGCCTCGGGTTCAGTTCGTTTTATCGTTAGAAAAAAAAAACAAAAAAAAATGATTCGGTAGCAAAAAAAAAACAAAAAAATTATTCGGTAGCAAAAAAAAAACAAAAAAAATGATTTGCAGACCGCGGAATGTACTGGGTGTACGACAGGCCGACCTCGCTCTGGTACATCACCGAGACGCCGTGGACCGACTTCTACGAGATGTGAGATCAATTTGCTCGAGTTCATTGTCAGGCTAATATTCATTTGTTCCGTATAGACTTCTACGAAATGTCAGGCGCTTCTCAAGTGTTTTAGTGCGGCAAGTTGTCGATGCTTTCTCGTCGGGAATCATCCATCGATTAGTGAGCGTGTGTGTGTGTGTGTAATGGAAATGGAGGGGACCCTTCGTTGTGACTCCACATCCACCGGGTTCGCCCGCAAAATCCATTTGATAGGTATCTGGAGCTCGGGTGGTCGATCTTCGAAATGGTCGCAATCCTCACACTGGACGGAATAACGCTAACGCAATTGATCATTTGGCGATCGGAGGTATAATACGCACTATTCGAAATAACATTTGGAGAGTGCATTTCAGATCAGCAGCTCCAATCAAGCAACGCATCGCCATGTAGAAGCGCGATTGGTCTTGCAGGTGAGCATTGTAGTTTTTAAACAGCTGGCCTTACCAGTGGGTCCCACCTAGCGTTGTCGTACGACTGTAAAATCGCTTGACGTGGATACACCTTTACCTTTATTGTAGTTTTGACAGTTCCGCATCGACAATTTCCCATCATGGCGTTCTCAGTGTAACCGAGCAAGACGTCGTAATGAGAGCGCGGAATGAGAAGGAGAGACGTGAACGTATACTCAGTAGCGTCTCCCCTTGTCACTCTCATTTGCGTCGTGACCGGTCACTAAACGTTCCATGTTAACGTTGCAGAGCCTCTGCCAGTGTGTACCGACCGCCTCGATCACCATCCTCTACTTTCTCGTCTTTCCCACTATCGAATCGCAGTTCATCCAGTTCATGTGTTCTTCGTTCGTACTTGCTTTCGGGAATGTACTTGACGCGTAAGCTACGCGTATTATACCTTCATTTTTTCACTATCCCCCAGGGGTCGGCAAATTGGTAGTAACCTCGGTTACGAAAGGTAAACGTGCCCTAGAAGTCTGGCCAACAGGGGTCACGCTGGCCTCGCTGTACCTGGCCTTACCTGTGTACACCACCAGGCGCGGTTGTCTCAAGACAACTGTAAAATCGCCGGCTCTGTTACAGTAAAAAGGTCCCATGAAGATAAAAAGGTCCCATGACGATTAAAAGGTCCCATGACGATAAAAAGGTCCCAAAAATAAAAAGGTCCCATCACGATAAAAAAGGTCCCATGATATTCTATCAGAGCCCATGACGATAAAAAGGTCCCATGACGATAAAAAGGTCCCATGACGATTAAAAGGTCCCATGACGATTGAAAGGTCCCATGACGATTGAAAGGTCCCATGAGTCCAGTAGTTGAATGACAATGCTCACTAGTGTTGTTATGGCCGAGTGTCACTCGACGAGTGAATTCACTCCTCGAGTTCATTTTCCACAGACTCGGTCGGCGCGCTCAGCTCGGAGTGAAATTACGAAATTCACTCCGGAGTGCTAATCCACTCCGGAGTGAATACTCGGAGTGAATTTCGCCCTCTCATTCTTTGTTTGCTACTGACTATTCTGGGTCTCTTCCGACCAATCCTTTGGCCGCCGAGGCTGAGAAATGACTCCGGAGTTGAACTCCGGAGTCAAAATTTGATCGCGAGTCAAACAAAGGAATTCACTCCGGAGTTCTCAAATCAATTTTTACTCCGGTGTATCGAGTCAATCGGTCTAACAACACTAATGCTCATGTCCGAAATGAGCGCCTCCCTAAGCAAAGAGTTTTTTCTAAGCGGCCTATTTTTTCCATTTTTTTCCATTTTTTTTCTTTTTTCCATGCTTTGCGCTTGGAAAAAAGCTTAGGCTGTTTAGGCCGCTTAGGAAAAACTCGTTGCGAGGCGTTTCGCTCATTTCGGACGTGAGCATTGTCATTCAACTTCTGGACTCATGGGACCTTTCAATCGTCATGGGACCTTTTAATCGTCATGGGACCTTTTTATCGCCATGGGACCTTTTTATCGTCATGGGCTCTGTTAGAATATCATGGGACCTTTTTATCGTGATGGGACCTTTTTATCTTCATGGGACCTTTTTATCGTCATGGGACCTTTTAATCGTCATGGGACCTTTTTATCTTCATGGGACCTTTTTACTGTAACAGAGCCAAATCGCCTTGATTGTGGAAGCAACTTTACCTTTACTTTACCTTTTTCACCATCAAATTGCAGCGTTATCATTCTCGTCTTCCACATGCGAAAGAAGCTCTTCCGGACAAATGTCGTACAAGTGACTGCGACGGAATCGACACCTGGCCATGTGCACCCCTAACGTTCTTCGACTAAAATATGTTTAGTTCAAAATAATCGTGTTCCTTTTTCTTCCACATCACACATCACGGTCTATTTGCGTGCTCGCCAAATAGTCTCTCTCGCGTCATCACACCGTCTGTCTTTGCGCAAAGTTCATTCCGCCATAGAAAGGCACACATTTCCCCGGCTGATCTGATTGGTCAGAGTAAAAGGACAATTATAGGGGGTTATTAAAATTATTCTTTTATTCTTCGACCATGATCACCGCTCTCATATGCATAAAGGTCGCTATGAGAGTAAAGGCTTTTATCATCATGTCTGAGATTCACAATGTTTTTGGTGTAATACAGTATAGATAACTATGATGATGAAATGAGAAAAGTGCATATTTGACGTCGTTCTCATGTTCCGCAGTCGTTTGAAGCTTTTATCAAATGTCATTTATCATCGGCCCAGCACGGATCTGATTGGATTCGAGACGCAGTGGGACTGCTCGTTCGGTTGCTTCGCCTGCATGTTCATCGTTCCCATCTGGTACCTGCAAAAAGGGAAATTTTTCTCTGATGACGTAATCGTCGTGTAAAAAAAAAGGAAAACTTGCTTCCACAATCAAGGCGATTTTACAGTTGTCATGTAGACAACCACGCCTGGTGCTGTTCACAGGTAAGGTCATCGTCGACCATCGCTCACCAATTGCTCACTGTCGATCCCGTGGACACGTAGGCTGAGGGAATCTGGTAGGTCACCTCGCGCTGGCACAGCTGCAATGCGGACATAGAAGAAAGTTCGGAAAATTCAGGTTACATTTCATCAAATGCATTGCTGTGCAGGCTCCCCCCCCCTCCCGGGTGCAAGCCAAATGCATTAATATGTACTGAAATTGATACGTCGTCGGCACACAAGCCTCACATTCGGCAGGCCGAGCGTGCCCTGGTCGTTGCAGCGGTGGTAGATCCGCAGCGCGGGCTTCATCGTGAACGTCGTCGCGTCGCTGCCGGAGACGCTGAAGCGACCGGACGCGTCCGTCTTCACCGTCGCCAGCTGGTAATCCGGCTCGGGCACTGCAAAACTTGGGTTGTCAGCATGGACAATGTGCCTTTTCGCTTGCCCAGTATGAGGAATAAAAAGACGAATTCCTCTTTCTCAACAATAGAGATGAAGCCTCACGGTACTCATTCAAATTCATAGCGTTGTCGTTATCATTGGAGACGAAATATCGTAGTTACAGAAGAAACATGTTTTTGGTAGAGAGACTGCTGGGAGGGGACTGACAAGAAAGACTTCCTAAAGAAATGCGGTTGGATGTTTCGGTCCATTGGGTCGTAGACACCCTCAGGTATGCTTTGACAAAAATTGGTGAATGAAACTTACGATCGTGCAGCTCCCAGAGCGAAACGTCCGTGTCGGTTAGCGGGGAATTGCCGCACATGAGCTGACCCTGGACGCCGACGGACTGCGTCGAGGCTTGCGCGGACACAGTGAGAAAGGCAGCAAGAAGGATGACGAACATGACGATGAACTGCGCTGTTACTTTCATCGTGGACTTTTATACCGACAACTACTGTGAAGAGATCAGCATCAGAGGAACACCGTCGAAACAACACGGCACTCCACGCTCTCAGATTACATTTGGGTACACAAAGTGTTGACAGACAGTAGGTACTGGAGAACCCGGCGCAAGAGTAGCTAGAGCAAAGAGATGTTGGGCTTAGTCACTCATAGTTTTCTGATCTTCGTGCTCTGTACCTCACAAATGGACGACTTGCTATGTTTCAAGCATATTTCAGTCTCTGATTGAAGAATGACAAATGGAACAGCAAATAGAGAGATATTGTTCTTTCAATCACGGAGAGAGATAGCGCAGCAAGAGGAGAATCTTCTTCATGTGCAATTCCTACAATTTTTTTGCGGCTGTTCTTGTCTTGTTCTTTGTTCTGTTGGCAGTCGTTCTCACAACAGCAGACAACCGCAGCCACTCGCCAGCGAGAACCGTCAGAAGTGGCGGGCGGGAAAGGCTAAAGACAGCAAGAGAAAGACTTCGAACGTCGGTGTATTACTCTAGATGGTGGTTAGGGCTTGTTGGCATACCAAGTTTTTTCCAGTCGACTCATCGATACGCGCGAACCCGGAACGAGTATTTTTTTGAGCGCGTAATTGCCTGAATGACTCATCCGAGCCGAGATCCTCTGACCTCTGTGCTCGAGAAACTTACGGAAAATATATCAGTGGTAACAATATCGTGTGTAAATCAAATTCTTTATCGTTGATCACTAAATAATTCATGACATTCATCGTCGCCTGCCGAAAATGTCTCTGATCGGGTTGTCCACACAGTGCGATTGTTCGTTGGGCTGTTTCGCCTGCAGATTCACCGTGCCCAGTTGGTACCTCAAAGGGGATCGTCAACGGCAATCCCCATCGCTCGGCAAACAAACCAGCTGTTCACGCTCGTGCCCTCAGTCACGTAGGAGGACGGAATCTCGTAGGTGACCTCGCGCTGACAAAGCTGAAGTGCTGTCGATTGGGTCTACTTGGATTGCACGTTCGGGATCGGTAGTCCCGAGATTGTCGGGAATTTCTTGTCCCTAACCGTAGGGCCGGACATACCCATACCGAACCAGCAGCAACCCTAATGTCCACCTACCCATATTGTCTATCCTGAGCAGTCAAAAAAACGCAGATTCTCACGTTCGGAATGCCGAGGAGGCCGTCGTTGTTGCAGCGATGGTAGATGCGAAGGGCGGGCTTGAGCGTGAACAGGACAGACGTCGTGCCCGCCACCCGGAAGTAGCCCTGCGGATCCGTCTTCACGCTCGCGATGCGAAAGTCCGGCTCGGGAACTGCAGAGTGAACTTTTTTGATGTCAGACGGAAAAATCTGTCCCTTCTTTTTTGCATGCCTTATTAGAAAGAATCTTGGTTTATAAGTGAAGAAGAATAGAAAAAACTGCTAACTGAGGCACAGAATAGAGAAAGACTTCCTAGAATAATATTGTCAATATTGCCCCGGAGAGAATGCAAAAAGGAATCAAAAAAGTAATCATCACGATTCACGATCGTTTACGACTATCGCGCAAAAGGGTAGAGTCGGGAGCCGGACAGATAACTGACAATCGTGCAGCTCCCACAGCTCGACCTCGACGCCAGTTAGGGGCGCCGCGCCGCACATCAACTGTCCTTGGACGCCCACTGACTGCGAGCTACCGAAGGCCGACGAGGCGAACAGCAGCACACACACTAGCACGACGAGCACCATTTCGAAGTTGAGTCATCGTGGACCCGGCCATTTTATAGAGCGGTAAACGGTGTATAATTGCTTGCGCGCGGCGCGGGAGCACCGAAACAGTAGCAAAGTAAACAGGGAGGGGGGGGGTCAGGTACTCGAGAGTAAATTCTGACTGCTCCTGATCTGTTCTCGTGCGACTATTTCTGATGTCAAAAGGAAGCTACGTTTTAGGTCGGCTTTTGAGTGTGATGGCAATGTTATTTATTGCCCATGCCTATTGAGACTTTTCCTGGCCAACTCCGCGTGACAATTGCCTTTGTGTGTTTGCTCGTGGCTGTTGAAGTTTGGCACAGGGGAAGGGGTGAGCGACCCCTCCGCCTCTCTCACTCTCGGAATATGAAACTATCAACCGCTTTATCACATCGGATTTGCGACCGATCTATCGGCAGAATACGTGTGCATCATTGCACGAGAGAAATAGCGATTGGAAGAGCAAAAATACAATTATTGACAAACAAAACGAAATAAAAAGATCGCTGATCAGCAGATTAGACGCCGCCGTGGTGATGATGGCTGCAATGAGGTCATTGTGTTTTCGAAAATGCAAATCGGAAAAACAAAAACCATAGGATCAAAACAACAACAACAACAGCATACTGGGCCTTGAGGATCAGAAGTTTGTAGCAGCATACGTGGCAGTGGAGAATGAATGCGGAAACGATGATGGTGCATGCGTACAGGCCTGCGTTGTAGCTGAAAAGACACCATTGTAAATGCTTTCAATGCGATGCGGATCTCGGAAACCGCGCTTGTCTCTGTCTCGCTACTTTATCTTCGCTCGCCAATTCAGCGCTTTATTAGTCATTCACGATGTAATCGCTCTTATCGCTAGACTATGCGAGGCCGTAGGTTGTGCATTGTCATCCGCATAGTTAGGACACGCATGACTAATCGCACAAAAATGTCGCATGGTTAATCGCGCGATTATGCATGCGAGAGAAACGGGTGACAACAGCTGCATAGCCAAGCCAAATGGGCCAATGACGAAAAAGCTCTATTAGTCATTCACATAGTAAACGTTGAAGCTGATCTGATAGCCAATGACGAAATGCAACTCACATCCACCATCCCAGATCGTAATCCCACGAGAACCAAATGAGATCGTAGATTGCGTCGCCGAGCACGGAAAAGAAGTTGATCAGCTGCAAGTGTACAATTACTATGACGATTCAAGGCATGCATTTCTGAGCCCTGCAATCATAACCAAAAATGGCGTATTTTCCCACGTTCTACACACAATAAATACCGAGAAAGTAGCGAACCTGAATAATGATGATCGGTATCATCAGTCGCGGATTTCGCCTCGAACACGCCAAGAACACGAGCACGCAGGCGAGCACGAGGATCACGAGCAGGATACTCTGCAATTAATTTCTTTAATTCAATAATTAACTAATTTCAAATCGACAATTATGCAAAGTGTTTCGTTACCTGCCAAATGCTCACGCCGATCCACTGGGCGTTCGACCACGAGTTGAAGCACACCCAACCGGTGAGGACGAGCGCCACGAACGCCATGATCTTGGACGCCGCCTGCATTCATTTGCATTCATCAATTCATTTTTTTTTAAATGTCATGATTGTCAGTATGGTTTTAATGCAAGATCTTTGAACGCTAACTGAAGGTAAAGGAAAAGTTGTGTCCACGTCAAGCGATTCTACAGTCGTAAGACAGTGCTAAGTGAGTGGTAAGGCCCACAGGTATGGCCAGCTGTTAGAGCGCCTACTGAAGCAGTCGAAAATTAGCATCAGTGTCGAATCAGATGTTTGGCGCGTCAACAAATACTCACCGTGGCGCTGCAGCAGCAGATTCTCGCTGTGAACACCATCTTCTCGTTTCCTTCTTCACGGTACGAAGAAAGTGGATTTGAAGCTCGAGATGGGGAGAGGAAGGTGTGACAGCTTGCGACTCTGCCTTATATGCCTGTTTGCCCAACATCCTTATCAATGAGGAATGGGAAGAGGGAGAGAGGCGCATTAGTCAGTAAACGCCCCGTAACTCAGAGCGGGCGATAAGCGCCTGATGAAGCGCGGGGATCAATGTTTGAGTGGTTTTGCCACAACTATTCACCGCTTCGCCCGTTTTGCAATCGCGAAGTTGCTCAATAGATCAGTTTCGGTGTGACTGTTGTTGAGATATATTCCGTCTAAACTGTTCTATCGGATTCACATCAATGGGCCAAGTCGAAACGATTAGTTATTTCTATTCAACATCTAATGTTGAGATCAAGGTATGTACCTTGACATTTATTATTTTTTATGGAAAAGGCTGTTGCAAGTGAAACAGTTGGGTATTATATTTTGTGACGTGTTCCTGTATACATATTAGCGATATTTTTCACGTTCTAATGTTGAGTTTTTGAACTCGATCAGTCAACATGAAATTGGCCTCTGATGTTTGACTCAGCCGTTTTATGCGAGAGAGTCCACGGTACCGATAAGAATTTGCGGTTGAGAGTCGAAGTTTGATACGAGACGTTAGTTTGTCAGCCGCTCTTGCGGGCTTTTTCACTCAATATTTGTTGTGGGTCGAAAAAAAAACATTTAAAAAACGTACATTGAATGGGATGTATGCTTTCGGTGAATGGTGTTATCGTGAGAATATTTCCCATTCCAAACGTAGTTGATCTTTGACGAACTGAGTGGAGGGAGGAAGAGGCCGGGAGGAGGCTAGATCTACCTGCTCTCCTCTCCCCTACCTCGCTAACCACATTGAGTTTGCTGAGCATTTGAAACGCACGATACGATCATCGATTTTATTCATCATTCATGGATTCACAACAAATATTATATAAAAAGAAAACAATGCGAATCCTAGACTCTCGAATAAATAGTTTACATTCTCCTAGTGGCTCCATTTTGATCAGAAATCGTCGTTTCGAGCCGAGTAAAGGGAACTGTAAAAAAGTTTTGTTTAGTACAGGTGACATAGTGAAAGCGATACTTTGAAACACTCGATCGTATCGTCATAAATGCATTAGTCATTCGCATAGTTAACCATGGTCTTTATCTGTGCTGTGTTATCTGCCTAACTATGCGTTATTCATAGCACTCGAAAGATCAGTCGCGCGATTTCGTTATCTCTCGGCCACTCAATCATCGTTAGATGCAAAGTTTCGATAGTCAATCAATATTAAGGGGGCTGGGGCGACTTACAGAATGGATTCGTTCCTCAAGATTTTGAAGCAACCAGCATGGTACACAAACGTGATCAAATTGATGTACAAAATAACCACGAAGAAAAAGATCCAGAATCTGTATTTTTTTCATTTTATCAGTCTACCACAAAAAAGCTTACAGTATTCCCCAAATATCGTACAACGCAAACACCCAAGTGAGGAAAATAGCGAATGTTACTGCGAGGTTGATAGTGATGATGGCCTGGAATGGAAACTTCCAGATGACGCATAGCATGAATCGGAGTGACCTGTAGTATGATGGCCGGAACGATCAAAATTGGTTTTCGCGCGCACGATCCGATGAACACCAATGCACACGCGACGAGCGAGAGTGCGGCCATTACAGTCTGAAAGGCAGGTCTCCATAGAGCAACAAACTTTCGCGGGTTCTGACAATGAGTCACCGCATAACGTTGGGGGGTACCTTGAAATGGCATGATTTTTTTTTTTTTTCGCACTCTCTCGAAAAATCGAAAAAAATACACGAAAAATCGAAAGGACAGCCCTGCTTCCTACCTGATCGATCTGATAGTAGAGCGGCGCGATAATGAGGTATTTCGTAACGGGAAACCAGAACCAAACGCCGAAAAAGCAGCTTTGAACGAGTGCAAGGATGGCGCATACTTGGGAGGCTACCTGGAAAAATAGACTTACAGGAATGTTCAGCTGTCACAATAACTCATACCGTGGCGCTGCAGCAGCACACACGAGGCGTCAGGAATCTATCGTGCCAGGCGGCCATTTTGATGGAGAGGAACGGATCGATTCTTACTGCCGACTAGCGGTATTTGATTCCTAGAGTAGATAAGTCGTGGAAAATGTGGCGATGCGTGGGTAGACTAGACGTAGATAGCGATTGTCATCTTTTATTGAGGAAAGTTTCCTGCTCTTTTGCTCTTATCAGTCGGGAAAATCTAGGTGATTCACTGATACGACCTTCCTGGAGTGAGCTATTGAAATTTAAAAAAAATGAAACAGTAGCGTAAACAAGATGCGAATATTTCTTTGAGTTCGATTGTTGTTGTTATTGCGTGGAATAAATTTTCGTGATTTTTTAAATCGCTCAATCTACATTACTTCAGTGTGTACAGCAATCTGTGAAACCCAGAATACATTTTTGAATTCAATTGTCCCAGCATAAATCGTAAACTGGTGATGTGAAGCATCATCGAAGTGTGGGCGGATGGGATTAGAAGAGCAACCCGAAGAAACTACGATAGACAATAGTGGAGTTGAGTGTCATCCCTGCGATCTCTCATTGTCCTTATCAAACCTTGAAGTCTATTTCTTTTAGCATTTTCTTGTGAAACGAGGCTTTGAACCGAGCGATCGTTTGCTTTCTTCCAGTTGTCGTTATGGGAATTCACAATAAACAAAGAAGAAGGAATGAGCCACTGTAAAAATGATTACCAAAAACAATACAAGATCATCAAGTTCATAACAATCGGCCAGTCCACGCTGATATCCGCAAAATTATCGAGTGATACATTCTGGCTAACTATTGAGCAGTCTACTCGCTCCGCTTCAATAATGGAATAATGAATTCTCGATTGTTCTTGCGCGTTTTTCTCATTACGCCTCGCAGTGTTGTCGAACATGACATCATACCACTGAACGAGTGTCAAACGAAATCTAAATTGTACTTTTCATTTTTTTCAACAAATTTTCATGTTTTTTTCAACAAACCTGCTGACGGACACGATGATCAGTACGGGGTCGAGGGCGGGAAAGAGCGAGATGAGCAGCGCACACAAATCGCCCGTTTCTCCAACGGGAATGCCGAACACGGGCAGCGCCACGATCGCCGAGAAGGGCACAAACGAGAAGAAGAAGGGAATCGAGAACTGCAAACGCTTGAAATTGAGAAAAAAATCGCCTCTTAGCCTGCAGAAGAAGCGCGCGAAACAGCTGAATGTGCACGCGACGAGCGACGATGTTTATCGCGCTGAAAAACGATGACTTCAATAGCAGCACAATAATGATAATAATGAGGATGCAGACCATAGGCGGCCCTATTTGTTTTTGCAATGAATTGGAGCAACCAGCATGGGCAGTAGCCTGCGCAACGCGAGTATCCGTCTCCCCATTTCACCTACTCTGCACAAAACTCGACCGGTCGAGATCATGTGCGAAATGAGGGGACACCAAGTACTCTTTTTTAGATAAAAAACAGACCGATGCGCGCGGAACACGCGGACAATCTTGTAAATGCACACGGCCGAGATCAGATTTGCATGACCACCAACGGAGCCGGCGGCGAGAATGATGAAAATCGCCTTGTAATTGACCTCCGAATTGGCATCCTGACATTTTGTTTGAGAAAAATCATTTTTTTTGCCACTTGCAATGTACTCTACGGCTCCCACATTCACGTCCGAGTCGATGGGCCTTTGTTCGTATTCTGCCAGATACCCTTGGAAACGCGCCGAGATTCCCAATGTGACTCTGCGCAACGCGTCGTGAACTATTATTGCACTCCGAAAACAAAACAAAAAAAAAACAAAAACAAACACTCCGTTGGATAAATATGCCGTGAACATGTGGTAGAGCGTTGCGTATACGACGAAGAATATGAAGAAGCGGTGAAAGTTCTCCCTCACAACGGATGGTCTTCAAGGTCGAGTTTTTGTTTTCGCACTCATCGAAGTTTGACCTCGCCAGGGAGAGATATCGGTACAGAAAATGAATCGCAATCAGGAAAAATGGAAGATAAAATGTGGTTGAGAACAAGACGATGGATTTTCTCGCAAATAATCCTGTCCCGAATAAGCTTCCGTATCCGTAGTAGATGAAGCCGTTTTCGAACAGTGCGAACATATGGAATGAATACATGGTATTGATAATCCAATATTTGCTCACCGGAATGTACCACAAATGTAGAATCGATATGCCAATATCCGCCACAGCGAATATAATCAATAGCAGTCTATAATTTCCGAGCGAGTTGCTGTTTCGATGAAGTAGCAGTGATAGCAGGAGGGAATTCGCGCTGAGCGATACTGTTCCGGTTGAAAAGAGGAAACACTGAAAAAAACACTATTCAACAATGGAAATGCATTAGTTATTGTATCTAATTAGTGCCTTTGATAGAAGAAAATTTACAAATCCGCTCAGTCGGGAGAGAATGGAATGAATCTTAGAAGGAGAGAGAGAGGCAAAACAAAAAATTCAAATGATTGAAAAAAAAGGAATGTTAATTTCTCCTTTCAGTATCACTGTTTCACAAATATTCTAATGAATCGGGTTCCGAATGCACCGATTCATTCGAATCTGTCTATCATTTCAGCGAAGAATTATTCACAGATTGTTTAGCAAGCTCTAGTAAACACCAACCTTGTGCACAATTATTGGAATGGTCATTTTATGACGGATATTACGACGGAAATAATTTATGGGAGTATTCTATACAAGAGGGTGTGTCGCGGAACGAAGAAAATCTTCATGATCATCTATTATTTCTATTCGTTATTCCCTTAGGACGGTTGTGAGTAAAGTCATCAATTGTTACATTCGTCTTAATGATTGAAGATACTGCAAGTCAGACGGGAATAATAAATTATTTTTCTTGCTATCGTCTTATTGTCAAGTCACAGTTTGCTCCGCTTTTAATCTTGTTCTTGGTCGTCTGTTGACTCTTATCTACTAGCGAACGTCACACCATCCTCGACCTTTGCGTATATCATCAAGCGACAAGTTCATTAACGCTTCAATGATGTGCTCTTTAACAACTGGTTATCTGGAATGACGTAGCCATGTGTTATTGAATTCGTTATTTCTCATAATACTCCTAGGCTGCGTTCCCACTCTCTGATAAATGAGTTGTGCGGATTATTGTCATACGATAGTAGTAGCAATGGAATTTTGCTATAAGTATTGTGACAATCTTTATCCGTCCACAACCCATAGATCGTAATAGATAAACGATTTCAATTCCGTGCACAGCCGCACTGTGTCAGTGTAAAAAACTCATTATATCGGTGGCCAACATCAGATGTTTATTCGTAATGGTACTCTGAGAGTGCAATTTTTCACGGTCTCAATAATGAGATATAAAAATATGACATTTGGTCATTCATTTGATCATTTGAAATTCATTTGGTTGCTCGTCATTTGTCATTATCACAATTTATCTTGTGCGCAATTAGCTATTGCGCATGTTTCTCAGAGAATCTCTAAAATATAAATACTTGAATAGTTCGCGTTTGAGAACAAATTCACTGTTGTTTGCGCTTCACGTATTTGTAGCAGCAGACGTGACAATAAAGTATGACCAGCGACAGCAGAAGGGTTCCGAGGTAAATAATTATGTAATGACTAAAATGAAAGTTGAAGGAAAGTACGGAAAGTAAAAAAAAACAATTTACGCGATGCCGTACGGTGAAGTTGACGTTTGCGCATTGACTATGAGCATTGTTCCAGTGACGAAAAGACTGGCTGAGATCCAAATCTAAATTGCGATGATCAAACGAAACGGATGGTCTTCATTCAACCTGGGATATTATGGAGGGAATAACTAGCGCAGATCGAGTTTGCCAGCAAGCAAAGAATACCAAGAGGCAGCCGACGAACTGGGAAGTGTCGAGCACTGTCTGTGAAAATATGCCTGTTTAATGATGATGATATTTCCAAAATATTCGAGCGAACCAGATATATTTTGAGGAATTGAGAAGCGCCGCTTAACCAGATGATTAGAGTGCCGACGGAGCTGATCAACATTGACACTAGAGCCGTCGATCGCGACGCCACCTCAATTTAATTCGTGCTTTTCGCACTTCTTTACAGCTTGCAGTGAGCCGCAAAATATTGCATAGAAAGTCCAGCAAATGTAGGAAAGGATATGAAGCAGCTAACCGTGGCGCTGCAGCAGCATATGCGACTAGAGAGGCGCATTTGAGAGGGAACAAAACGTATTGACCAGTAGAGAAGAAGGATGGGGCATCAAACGTTTGACCATCGACTCACTTTTAGTGACCGTTCTCATAAAAGATCAGTATTCGAACAGCCCCACCTTATGAATCATATCTGTAGTTGAACAACACAAATTTATGCTCTTTTGTGCCTCTCAATTTTGAAGAGTCGTCTGAGCAAACTAAAAAAAACTTTGATAAGCGAATTTCAAATATCTCACATTACAACTAGAGAAGCTGAAGGAAGGGGGAAGGGTGCGCGGCGTGGCGCGGAATGAGAGGAAGGGGAGAGGGAGAAAGGCAAACCCTTGCGCAAGGGTTTCGAACCCTTGCGCAAGGGGTGACCCGGAAATGGCTGTTTTTGATCGTTTGACTTCGGGTTTTGACCTATGTTGCATAAATAGCATATATTAGTATTCCTAATCAGATTCACAAGCTTTTGTGGAGATACAATATCTCTTAGAGTGAGTTACCGTACACCTTCGCCATATTTTTCCATCAAAAACCTTATTTAAGGACACCAAGAGCGCCTGAGACTTCTATCGACTTCGTAAAACCGATATTAAGGGATCTGCGCTATTTATAGATCAAATTTTCCTTGACATTCGTTTCATCTGGATTTTTTTCATTTGGCTTGAGCGAACAGGTAAAAGCAATGTTAAACGTGTTGGTATTGAAGCTCTGGAGTGGTTATGTAAATTTCATGCTTGATGTTCTCAAAATCCGACGTCAAACGACCGAAAACGGCCCATTGCAGACTCACCCCTTGCGCAAGGGTTCGAAACCCTTGCGCAAGGGTTTGCCTTTTATCCCCTCCCCTTCCCTCATTCTCATTCCTCACTGCGAGAGAGCGGCAGTCCCTTCCCTCACCCCTTCCTTCAGCTTCTCTAATTACAACGTCATGAGTATTGTGTTCTCATCAATCAAACTGAATAATTTTTTGTTCATTGTTTGCAGTTTGCAGCGACGAAACCTTATGGCCTTTTTTGTTCGTATTCTGAAGTATTTTTCATTCGATTTCTGAGAATCCATTACAAGAATAAAAAAGTCTTTTTTTATAATCTATTGATTTGAAATCAACAAAAAGTAATTATGAGAGAGAAAACAATTCCAAAGCAAAAACTAATGAGAAAGAGAAGATTTTTTTTGGAATCGGATCTCACACCAACTGTTTTGATATCACACCCGCTGTTTTGACATGCCTACCCAAATCCGATCAAAAACACGAATAATTCACTCTTGTCATTCACTCTTATCTCTTGTTTGTCAGAGAAGCTAGATAGCTTGGGAATTCGAGATACATTACCGCCCGAAAGCTGATTCACAGGCCGAATATGCCTATATCAAGAACAAAATCCATGAGGACGCCACATTCCTTCGATTTTTTCCATTCTTCCCTTTCAATCGAAGTATCGTCCAGGGAAAATGGCATCTTCTCTCTTCATTCTGCTTCTTCTCGTCTCTGCAGTCGCACTTGCTAATGCATCTGCTGCTCTTAGCGAGGTACTGATAAGGTATTCACTTTTTTTAGTCTCGATGCAAAGCCTAAGCCTATTTTCGGGCAGATGGGTTGAACATTGGCTGTTTTATAAATTTTTAATAAGAACGATTACAAAAAAATGCTATATTCTGTAGGAGTCTGCGATGAGATCCAAGAGAACAGTTGATCTGCTCAACGGTAGGCTTTGCTTTTCCTTCAAATTTGCCGAGATTACGTCGACTTCGAACTTGAAAGTGGGGCTGAATTGGGGATGGGTTAGAAGAAAGGAAAAAGGTAAAAGGTACAGGTGTATCCACGTCAAGCGATTTTACGTCGTAAGACAACGCTAGGTGGGACCCACTGGTAAGGCCAGCTGTTAGACGGACTACATACCCGGATGTCCAATGCTTTCTCGGGTAGCCAAAAAGAAGACTTGAAAACCATTCGCAGTTCGTCATCATTGAAATCATTCGACAAAAAAATCTACAGTCAATCGATGGTGTGCGACAGTTCAGGTCTGCTGGGTACAGTGATGGGCATGGTCTACGGCCTCTTTGGACTCGACGCTGTAAGGGATTTACAAATTCTTATCTATTCTATCCAGCAGGAAACACGTAATGTCTGAATGATAACAGATTTTGATGTAACTGACTTTTTTCGTATTGGCCGAATGTGAAACGATTTGAGTGATTCGATAAAAATTGGAACGTTCCAGAGCGGCGCAGCTCTGGTGCAGGGCAGTGGAGTCTCCGTAAGACAATTTGTTTATTTATTCATTTAGATATTTTATTCATTATTATTGCTTCACACCAAAATGGCGACGACAGATGAACAGCGATTTATCTGTTTTTTTTGTTTTTTTTTTATTCTCTAGCCAAAAAAACGTACATTTCCTGACGGATTTGTGACTATTCAATGCACATCATATTTTTAGTTGCAAATTTCTCAGGGATAAATTATAAATATATCCGTTTCCAGGGCGGGAGAGATGGGATCCTCGGCTAGGAGCGTGCCGGTCGCCATCGCTATGCCCCTGAATATTCGCAAATCAATAAAAAAAATTCTCCTTGCAATTGTTGTTGGCATTCGGTTATACCGAAAGTTACCCTAAACAACTCTAAACAATTATCGTACTATGGCCGTTGTAGACAGAGAAAGGCGTTCAAATGGAGAAATATGGCTGAAGATGAAACTGAGGAAAGTTCGCACAAAATTAAAATTATCATTTTTCATTCTTTTACTTTTTTGAAGCATACTGCTTCGAAACAGATCTGGTCAATCAGAATGCAGCTTAAAGATATTTTTTAATGCGAAATTTCCGGAATCCCGCGACCGAGCACCATTCCGAGCGTATAGTATTTATTTGCTTCACTATCCGCTACCGGCTTATGGTAGTAGTCTATAAATTTAGAGTCACACGAGGAAAAGACAACAGATTACACGATTTATTACAAAAAAAAAAAGATTTACTACGTACATTCGTCACACAAGCTGAGATGCATTTGAGCAAGTGTCGTACCCATATTTTCTATAATAATAATATCTAAGAAAAATCTGATTCGTCATATTTTCGAAACTATTGTCGCGTGGGGTGGTTTATAGAGCGCTTTCAGCCAGGGATGGCGTTACGGTATGGCCTCGAGATGGATCGCGATTATCTCATGGATTCTCTATTCAGGTGATTCACACTCATCTTTTTTTAACCCGTTTCCCTGCGTTTCTCATTACCTTTTTTTTGTTGCTTTCAGACGGGATAGTATAAACGTCGGCCGGCGGCCGGCGGCCGGCGGCCGGCCGACGGGGTATAAACGTCGGCCCAAAGTATAAACGTCGGCCGGCGGCCGGCCGACGGGGTATAAACGTCGGCCCATAGTATAAACGTCGGCCGACGAGATACAAACGTCGGCCGCCGATGTGAATATGGGCCGTCAGCCTTCAGGGGGTCGGCCGACGAGGTATAAACGTCGGCCGCCGATGTGAATATGGGCCGTCAGCCTTCAGGGGGTCGGCCGACGAGGTATAAACGTCGGCCGCCGATGTGAATATGGGCCGTCAGCCTTCAGGGGGTCGGCCGACGAGGTATAAACGTCGGCCGCCGATGTGAATATGGGCCGTCAGCCTTCAGGGGGTCGGCCGACGAGGTATAAACGTCGGCCGCCGATGTGAATATGGGCCGTCAGTCTTCAGGGGGTCGGCCGACGAGGTATAAACGTCGGCCGCCGATGTGAATATGGGCCGTCAGTCTTCAGGGGGTCGGCCGACGAGGTATAAACGTCGGCCGCCGATGTGAATATGGGCCGTCAGCCTTCAGGGGGTCGGCCGACAAGGTATAAACGTCGGCCGCCGATGTGAATATGGGCCGTCAGCATTCAGGGAGTCGGCCCACGGGGTATAAACTATGAATCGGCTCAAGTTAGCTACAAAAATATTCGTCGTGTATCTCTTGTGTCTTTGTTGTTTTGCATTTCGAATATTTAATTTGTTGCTTAGTAAACTGATTTATTGATGTTTAAATGATGTTGAAATTACGCATACGACTTTGAAAATGAAAGAATTGACAAGTTTAGATTTTGCGAAAGAATGCGAATCATGATATGGAAATACTGACGAAACAATCGGTTTTTAATACTTACTGCTTCTTCCCAAATACCTTAGACTTGTATGGACGACAGTCTTTGGTGCGCAGAAGAATGGTATCTTTACCAAGGGTCAAAGTGCCTTGAATGATGCTGAGGTAGCATTTCGCTCCTTTATTCTCCAAATTTCCCATGAAGTCCAGTCCGAGGAGTACATCTGATGGGCAGTGACGATCTTCTGACACAAGGAAACTGTGCGATAGATCATGAGATCCAATCCGGACGGGGCATTTCAGCTCACCAGTGAATTTCCAGGATTTCCCATTTGCTGCAGTACCACGCGCATTTGTGCGCGTGATCTGTTTGGCGGGGAACATCATTGCACTGGTGGCCGAGATGTAACTGCATTGTGCTCCCGTATCCCACAGTGCGGGAACAACTCTTCCTCCGATAGAGAGTGGGACGTAGGGGAGATCTTCGGGATTAACGGAGAAGACGTGAACCGTTCCATCTTCGTCCATGGGTTCACCAAAATTGTAAAAAGGGCGGTCGTTGTTGTCTGAAGCGGAATTCGGTCTTCCGGATTCGCAATCATCTGCTGTGCGTACGGTGTTCACTTGGAGCGAGTTCTTGTTTCCAGAGCGGAGTTTACAGCATTTCACCACCAGTATGATTACGACTGAAACATGCTGAGTTTTAAATCTATCAGTTGAATTACCATATGTAGACAATCAATTACTTAAAACAATCAAAATGCGATTACCAGCAACGACGACGATCCCGACCACGATCAATCCGACGATGTCTTCATTCTCAAGGGCAAACATCTCGACCAAGTTTGCTCTGAAATAGTTGTAATGACAATATTTTAATTTAAATTCGAACAAATAATAAAATCGGTCAGATACAGAGAATAATCAAATCGTACTACTTGTGAATGAAATGGGGAATGAATGAGGAATACGCGTCCAAGAGAAAGGATTGGGAAGTCGGCGTCCAAGCGAGACGCTTAAGCGACCTCTGGCCGTGCCTGCTTCAATTCATGTACGCTTCGAAATTTATCGCAAACCCTCTGGTAATCCTTCTGGCATGCCTTGTCCAGATGCCGGAAGTGCTCAGAGTCAAATAGCAAAAAAAAATAAATAAATATGCCAAATTATGTACTTGAAGAGAGAGAGTGAAACGAGAAAGGTGCTGATAGTATTTTGAGCGAATTCCAACATGACTTTATTTGTCTCCACTGTAACTAATTGGCGGTTTGCAGTCTCGAAGCTTACGAATATTTCATAGAAACACACACCATTAAAATCTTTCACAGTTCATATAAAATATTTATGGAACAATGAGCCAAATTACAAAACAAGAGGTGGATGTTCAGGTGTATCTCGAGACGATTGCGATTGATGAAATTTGGATAACCGAAGATTGCTATTTACGAAGATTTTCAATTATGGATTTGATTGGCGCTCCTGAAACATGTGTGTTAATCCGAATTTGTGATATTTCATCAACATATATATAGTTTTTTTTAAACTCACTTAATTACCGAAGTTATAAAATGGCTGCTCTTCATCAACTGGGGCAGACGGTTCGATGCCTACCGAATTAACTCCGATAGATGGACCACAGCAAAACCTTTTGAATAAGTAGAATCCGGCAACTGAAATGTTATTGCATGAAAGAGATGTTTGTATCGCAAAGTCTGCAGAACAGGAAAATATATATTCAAAAATTACCGGCAAGTGCAACTATTAGGAGAACGGGCGTCAGGAATTTGAACACGTAGTCCAGATAGCGATTGGTCAGATTCGCGGCGACGCCCACAAGGAAAGTTCCCGATGTGTCGACGACACGTTTCAAGGTCTGTGGAATGATTCCTAGATCAGGGAAATCCATCTCCGATAGAACTTTCATTTCACCGAGGCTCTGTTGTCTCAGTGCTTGAATATGTGCGCCGTACATGACGGCCACACGGACATTGTACGATGAGGGTGTGACGTGATCAAACAAGTTCGGGGATGAGATATCGATTGGTGTAAGGGAAACATCGTTCTTCGAGGGAATTCCAGTATTGATCGAATTAACTTTGACGACGTCATTCGCACTTCTATAGCTTCCGGTTTCGTCTTTCCAAATATATGGCATTCTGTCCTCGCAGGGTACGGTGGGGCTGTCGGCGACCAAATCTTGAGTTCCGGGCATGACATACATTGTCCTACCATCTTCCGTGATAACCGGCAGGTAAGCATAGCATGTTTCTCCAACTTGCATGGATACGTGCATCTTCGTAACTGTCACGTTTGGGCACATCCCCACAGCAATAACCTTCCCTGCGAATGTTGCCACAATGTCTTCCTTGGCCAATAGGGATCGCATCGCCATAGTTGCGTCGACTCTGAGCATCGCCCACCAGATGTTCAGATGTTCGTTGCGCAACGAGCATATGTTCTCGTACACGCCTCGGAACTCTCGACGAGACTCCTCCTGGAAATGTAGGGAGAGAAAGCTCAACTTTCCATTGAGATTCGTCTCTGAAAAATTCCTCCGGATGATATCTTCTGCATCAGTCAAATTCTTCACGTATGAGTTGTAGGATGAGTTTCCAAACACACCCATATATGGAGAAATATGAGTGGCGGGGATGTCTAGTATCTCTTCTTTGTATTTGGATTCGACAGTTGGAAGTTCGTTCTGAACAAAGGGTGTTTGAGAGGTAGATGATGAGATGGTTCCATTAAGAGTAACGTTGTTTCCTTGTGAATGGGCACTCATGATGGCTGAACGGTGGAGAATACTCTGCGGCAGGTCAAGGGACGGGAATTCAGGGAATGTAATGACAACGCCGGAGGTTGTCCAATGTGGATTGTGCAGAGAAATGTTGAAGCAGAGGGCGAGTTCTTGAGAGTTCTTGAGAGTGGTATCTTGAGTATTGGGCGAGAAAGTGAATAGCATTTGGTTGTGTGGGAGGAGGACATTCGAGGGACTGACAGTGGCATTATATTCACCAACTCTCACCCACGAACAGGGACGGTTCTTTGTGAAGACGGTAGAATCCCAGATCACAACTGTAGTGTTGTCGTAGCACATGCCATCCACTAACTTGCAGTGACGAGAATTGAAAAACAGGGGCGTTATGACGTGTCCATCACCCAGATCGCTCACGCTGCTCTTCTCAATCACCATCTTCTTTCCGATCTTGCAAGATTGTGTCCAAAAAGCGCCACCGGGAAACTCCTCGTCGTACTTGACACTTTCGAAAACGTCAGGAATCTGCAAAAAAAATATTGCAAGTAAACACTTTGAGGGTCTTTGTTTGATGTAGCATAACTTCAAAGTTCTCAGATGAGATTGCAATTTTATGATTAGGATGCGAGTAATACATTATAGGTACGTAAAATTACCTTAGTTTTCTCCATTCCAAGTTGACTGGAGACAGCTGAGCGACAGTCTTTTTCAGTAGGTGCTTCGTACCCAATCAAATTTTCGTAATTCGTGGTAAAGAAGAATCGTGATCTTGTGCACAGAGTGTACACAGCCGTTGCACATCTCCACGCCTCTGTTTCCACAACCGTCGAATTACGAATCCAAACAGTAGCTGCAGTTTTGAGTACCGCCTCGTCCGTAGGCTTGACGCACGGTTGGGCAACCGGAGGGGCCACGAACATTGCTCGATTGGCCGTTGAACAGTCATAAAACGGGCCGAGGTTGATCGATTGGGCCGACGTAGTTGATGCCATGATTATTACGGCGCCGATAAACGGAATCCAACTGAAGCATCCCTTCGATCCACCTTTCTTCGTTGCTTTGTCCGCTCGCTCCCATTCGTCGGTTGGTTGACGATGCCCGGAGGGACGGTAATCTGTAATTCGCATTGTAAGAATTTATGTTACGCAATATTCGATTTCGATATTTTTTACAAAAACCCAAGGACTGCCAGGGGAAATTCTTCGATTTTGATATTTTTACTAACAACAAATTTCCCGAATTTCTAAGAAACACTTTTGTTAGTGATTACGTTTGGACTGACCTTTCCGGTACGGTTCCGAGCGAACTTCCGCAGGATAGGGGCGGAATGATCCTTCTCCTCTTTGTTCTTAAATATTCTTATTAATTATCTTTGTATGGATTCATGATATTTAGAAGAGGAAATATATTTATTTGATATTCCCATTACCTTTTTCGATTTCTTCTTCTTCATTATCAATGAGTTCGAGTCTTCGAGCTTCATCTAGAGCTTCCTTGACGGTAGTGGGAGCAATCCGCTTGACTTGAATGCGCAAGTCTTTCTTCATACCTCTCAGGAAGACATGCAGAATCGCTGCATCGCGATTGATCAATCCTGGAGAGGGGAAGGCGCGTTCTGCGAGACGTTTGACTTCTTTCTCAAACACATCGATGGATCCCTGAGAAATGGTATTTATTGTTATGAAGAAAGAATTATTTAAGCAGAAAACACTTGAAAATGCTAAAAATCTACGCAAAAAAACCAACCTTTTGTCGAATTGAGTTCATCTCGTTGTAAGCTTCCGCTCTCTCTTCCTTCGTTACCAAAGCTTCGCATAGCATGTCCAGGAATTGTTCGAGAGTGGTCTCCGATCCATACCGATCAGTGATCGCGATATCGTTGGCTCTGACGCGACTCTCTCCCTCCAGTTTCGAGATGACAATGCGTTTTGCAATTGCATCATCCTTGGCACAGAAGACGTTGAGTTGATCTTGCAGTCTCCTGCAGAATGAGATAGGACTCTCATTCTGCGGATCGTAGCAAGGAATGGATGGGACGAATCTTGACAGCTTCTCTTCCATGGCCGATGCGAGTAAAGAAGACGGGATGTTGTTCGGGATAAGAAAGGTATGTCGCTATACCAATTATTGAATGAGAATAAATGGGAAGATCTTTATATAGAGGAGCTTAAGGGGCGTGGCTAGAGGTGTGGACGATGATACAGAAGCTTTGCCTGTAGGCCTGTTTCGATTCCCCCTGGTAGTGCTGTGGAAGAGTGGAAGCAACATGAATGAATATATGCCAGAGGGTGCTTTCCAAACAAATAATTTATCAAATAGATAAAAATTATTTTAAAAATTAACACTTGAAGTGAGATATCAAAATACAATGACATTTTACAGAACATGTGATGCGATGTTTTATGTGATG
The DNA here is from genome assembly GCA_911812115.1 of Pristionchus exspectatus. Classification (NCBI taxonomy): domain Eukaryota; kingdom Metazoa; phylum Nematoda; class Chromadorea; order Rhabditida; family Neodiplogasteridae; genus Pristionchus; species Pristionchus exspectatus. Next base: position 5,828,574 of record OU461582.1, read on the forward strand.
CTCTTTTTTTGCGTTTTTTTCTGCGTTTTTTTTCGTTTTTTCGCGTTTTTTCCTATTACAACCCCACCGGCAGTGCTTGGCCAGCTCTATATTTTTTCTAGCTAGTCATTTATTTACTTGACCATTTAGTTTATAATACCCACAAGCATAGATTTCGAACAATGCTATCTCACAGTCGTGTTACTCATGTTACGTGCATTCCCCTTTCCTTGTTTTACCCTTTGTCACAATTTTCAATAAATGTAATACAACACGTTATAATATATAGATAATATTCAGATACATCTCTCACGATGGGTAACTGCATTCGTAAAGTTACTAGCAGTTCGTCAACTGCCGATACCGTTGAAGGCTTTTCCACTGGCAAGTTCTGTGGTTCGCCCTTAGAAATGTCGCATTCTATCGCTCGTTTTGATCCTGAAGTAGAGCGTATCGCGGATGTGATAAAAAGAGTCGAAGAATATGCCCTTTCGAATGATGCGTGGAATGTACCGGTTATGAAAGAATGCTTAGCGCACCTTCTTCCTCCCAGCCTTCTCTTCCAACTGTCACTGGTACCCTCTATCCTGAGGACCAATCAGGATTGGGAAATGTATTGCGATGAGCTTATCTCCTCGTTCCGTAACTGCGGGCAGAGCATGAGTACATGTGATGACTTTCGTGTAAATGCCGTTACTGTGAGGTGAGTCACACTCGTTACAATTGGATTGGAATAATCATTGCAGTGTGGACCAACCGAAGACGAAAACAATGACAATTCGACTTAACCAAAATCCAATCGAAAAGGCAACCACGTTCTTCACAGTGAATGCTTGTAATTCAACACTCTCTGAAGGTTTTCTCTTTTCCTAAAACTAATTATGACTACTACTCAAAAAATAATGACAGGTAGATGCTGTCCTAATTATAAGCTTTTTGGTTCAGACGAAATCGTGTATACAAGATTACGTGAACGAGCAGGGGCTGAACTCGAGGCTGAAGTTACGAGAAAAATCGACTATTTTAAGAAGTCGAAAAATCGAAATTTACGACCAGGAGAGGGTTTCTACACGAACGGATACAAGCTCTCATGCATGAGTAATATTGTGCTATAAATTTGGCTTAACAAAACGCTTTTTATAGAAGTTATTCATGTTGTTTTTCCTCTGATTGAAAAAGAAGCCGAACTTACGGAAAACGAAGAACGAGAGCTACGTAAAGCATATAAAGCGGCGCTCAAAATTGCGCAAGGAGAAGGGAAAAACATCGTCAGCTTTTTTGTAATAAATTCCGTAGATGGAAAACAACTATTCAGGCCTTCACCTTACTGTCCGCTGAATCTTTCAACTATACTCGGAGGCAGTGGATCGTTTCTGGAATCCGAGCATCCCTTGATTCTTTCTTGAACCATGTGGATAAATCGGTGAGTAACATCTAACATCTACTACGGCATGTAATAAAAATGTAATATTTTTTAGATTTCTGTGGTTGAGTTTTTCTCGGCATCGTCATTGGAATATGACATAATACGTTCGATTTTTGGAGCAGACCAAATCGTAGTGACTGAAAACAGCGTCCAAAAACTGCTAAATATGCTCAACAACGAATCCGAATCAACCTCAAATCAAGACGAATCGGGTTTTTTCTTCAACAATAGTGGTGGGTGTAAATGAAAAAAGGTCTGAAAATCAAACCTTAAGATGCAAGCATGGAAGAAAAAATGCAAGACGAACTGGAAGCGAATTCAAAGAAATCTGAAAAACCAGATATCGACGGCCCCATGCAGAAAGAAAGCTACACACCTCTGGCGAACCCGACTAGACTGTATCCAATTTTAGACTCTACCAGTATTCAAGAAGAATCGACGGATGATGTTGTTAATGATGCGAACATTAAAGGTTAGTATGTGTCCGTATCTCATAGATATCACGACATGTGATAAACTCTATACGATTTTAGGTTCAGCCAGTAGTGAAAGAGATGCAGCAGATGGCATTGTTAGGGATGAGTACATAACAGGTTAGAACGTATATCTGTATCTTATCTGTAACAAATGGTCTCAGGTGGAGTTACAATAAACCTCTCACATGCACTCACTACAAGCGAAATCGAAAAAATATTCGGTGATTTTAAAATCAATTTTCAGATTTATGCAGCTTCTTTTACAGATGCAGTGGATTCGGGTGTCATAAAGAAATTAAATTCTAAACAAAACTTCCCTCCGTCTAATTCTATTCTATGTTATTCGTTGAACGATTTATTAAGTTCTGTGCCACTCTACAAAGATAAAAATATCGAAGACATCAGGGACGACATCAGGGTCGATGGTTACAGGTACGAAAAGGTTTTAAGAATATTGATTCGCAGTTGCCTGGACTGAGGGGGATTTTGGCACTACGCCAACTTTCTATTTCTCGGTTCATTGATGTCGTAGGCACATGGGAGTTTCGGCATTTCTGATATGGTTTACAATGTGACGTTGACAGATTAGTCACCAAAATATTCATGCTACTTCTCCTTTAAGCTGGAAAGGATCGCATGGTACAAAGAAGATATTCGGCAAGAGAAGAGAAATGATCAAGACACAGTTCTCTGCCTTCAGTGGAGATGGAAAGAAAACCGTCGACGACCGATTCAGGTAAACTAGTTCTGAAAACCGTGTAAGCCCCCCTTCATGAAAATTATTTTTAGAAAAAATGAATACGTTTACGGAGATCATATATGTATTCATTACTTTGGTGATGAAGAGTTCGGAAGGAAACATTCCACAACTCGTGTTCACGGCAACTCTAAGTATGTCTGCATTCAAAAAAAGCTAAGAGTTAGAGGTTTTTAAAAGAGCTGTTCGCGGAATTTTACATTTAAAATAATTCAAAAATGCAAATAGTAGAGAATAAAGCAAAAATGTTTCAGATCTGGTCTCACATATATAAGAACGAGTAAGGCAGTATTGAGGCACAATGAAAAGCAGCTGGAAAATGGCAAGTCCGTGGCCAATGTATGTTTGCTAAAAAAATTTCCAAACAGCACATTTGAGAAAAAAGCTCATTTAATTTTAGACCTATCGGGAATCGGTGAACAGCGGTAGTGATGTTCTATCTATTGCACGCAATAGAAGACAAATAACTAATCTCAAGGCCAATTTGGAGAAGAAGAACAAGCTCAGCAGAGATGAAATTCACAATTTACTCCTAATGAGCGAGGAATCGACGGTGCGTATATCGTTATCCTAAAATATTTATTCACTCCATTTGTAGATTGGCGGCGAAAAGGTTTTCATTCAACTCGAGCTGATAAGACTACGTATTGGGATGATTTGCGCTCCTTTGGTAATCAATGTATTCCTTTATGTGGAAAAAATTAATTTTATAGATTGAGGAAATTATCGATATTTCAAAAATGAACATTACTCCTTTCCCAATTTATGTTGATACTACGTACAAAATGAGCGATGTATATGTCACTTGCTTCACATTCCGTCATCCTCTTATTTTCGGTTACCTATACCGCACGTGCTCATACCAAATTTATTTTTTAAGGTCAACCAATTCTTCCATTTGCATTCGTTTTAACGGAAAACAGATTTCAAAGAGACTACGAGAACTTCATTCGCGAATTCCTATCACTATATCCTGCACTTGCGAAATCCCGAGTCTATATCGTCTCAGATAAAGAGTTTCGGATAGGAAATAAAGTGTGGGGAGGTAACATCTCTCGTTCAATGACAATTTATTTACCTTCATTACATTCAGAGGTAAACACGATTCACTGCTGGCTGCATATTCTGAAAGATGTGGAAAGAGAAATACGGAGAATGGCACCCAATTCCGAAGTGGCTAACGAGGTCATCGAATGGTTCAAGAAAGCTCGCTACTCGAAAACGGAAGAGGAACTAGACAAAGTAAGTAAATATCTTCATCAAACATCAATGTTTTTTTAAGAAATGGGAAAAATTCACCGAACGTAGCTCATTATCGAACAACATTATCTCTTATATGGAAAAGGTACTCCACGAATGGAAAGAGTCGAGTGCACTGTGGGTAATCAACAAAACAAAAGGATGTGACGGTGAAAAAGGTAAACGAAAGTGTAATATGTCCGCAATATTTTTTGAATATTTATAATTAGGTGCTACATCTAATCCAGCCGAATCCTTCAATCGCGCTGTAAAGGATATTGAGAATAAACAGGTATTAATGAAGCAAATGTACAGCCTATAGCACTTGTTATCAGGTGCCTGTTGATCATCTCGGAGCTGTGTTACGATGGTATTTCCAATATTGCGTGAACGAGTTGTCCAGATGGAAACGCGGTCTGGGTGGACGCCAATACGATGTAGACTACCGACATCTGGCCAAAAGCCCATTTGACGTTAGTCGTCAGTATACAATTAATAATATTAATTGATTTTTACAGAACTTTACTACGGTTCCATGCCCGAATCCCGACAAAATTATCGAATTTGTCACGGAGAATCGATTTCAACTAGAGGAAAGCCAATTGGTTGAAGACGGATTCGAGAGAGCTGACCCCATTCTGTCAGAAGCTAAATCTCTCGTTAACTCAAACGCTGTACGATCAGCCCCAGGAGGAGTCTACACTGTATCCAGTGGGAAGGCAACGTATGTTGTCCGTATGAAGCAAAACGAGAAAACAAAGGAAGTCACAATGACGTGTGACTGTCGAATTAGTCATTGCGTGCACCTGAAAACGGTGCAAGTATACACTGGAATCTCTATCCATGACTCCAAGCCTCGACTGATTTCGAATCTTAAAAGGAAAATAAGATTGAGTCAAAATATACGCAAAGGAGGGATGAAACAGCCGAGAAGAGGCGATACATCGCCTGTTACTAAGAAAAGGAGGATTGTGAAGAAAGAAGAGGAGGAATTAGAAAATGCAGAATCCGAAGTTAAAGATATTACAGAAGGCGATGATTACGGTAAACATTTCTCACATAAAAATGTTTTGCAATCAATGCAAAATAAGATTCCAAATTCCAGTTTTTTTTCCAGAGCCTGAACACGTGATTCCAGAGCCTGGACAAGAGATTCCAGAGCCTGAACAATTGATTTCTAAAGAAGAAATTAATCTACCAACGAAAACCACGAGGAATAGAAAGTTAAAAATGGAAGAAAAAGGTGATAACGCTAATAGATTATCATCAACCATCCCGTGTATAATTCTAGATGAAATAATCCTGAGTGACGAAGAATGGAGAATAGAAGAAATTGAACAAGCAGTCGACAGTGACATGGGTGAGTGAATTTGAGCAGATTTTTGTATAGTGCCTTTTTTAAGAAGAGCGGGAATCAAATTCTGCAAAAGGCGACGTCGAGGATATTCCAACATCTTCCAGTACGTATTTTTTTGAATACTATGTTATATGTAGAATACATAATTGCAGTGGTTGAAGAGATTTCAATAGTAGACGAGGATCGCAACGTTTGCTCGAACATAGGAGGTTGCTTTTATTTACGATGCATCTTTAATGAATATTTCTTTCGCAGAATGCGCGAAGGAGTTGAGCCAGAGCTCATGGTGGAGCAACTCTAAAGAATTCGATTTCCTTTACTCATTTTCCGTTTACATACCTACGTTCACAAACCCTCTTCCTCAATTCCCTTTAATCATCTTCATGGATCACATTGGCAACTATGGTGCTATCTTGTCTATCGATTCATTAGAGATCACGGTTCTCTCCTCTTCCACTGATATCAAGTATATCACGTATCTCGCCGCATTCACTTCTAATGGAACACGAGATGAAACTGTATCAGTTCGTGTTGTTCCTAGTCAGACAACCGATATCTCCGATCGAAAATTGCCTCTTCTTCTGCTGCTTCTTCTAGCACATAAGGAGGAAATGAATCTAACCAACGTCAAGTTCCCACTCCCCTCTTCCTCGCCTCGTCTTAAGTGGCTGAAGGAAGCCGTCTCGAAGAGTGAACCATGTTCTCCTCATCCGAGAGCGAGAGTCAATAAGTACAATCTTCATTGTCTCTGCGCTCGACCATATTCTTCGAAACTCTTCCTCGAGGGTTCTACCAAAATTCTCGGAATGTCTGACATCATAAAATGCGTCGTATGTGGATTCAAGTTCAAAGACTGCGAGATAGCGGCCGCCCCAAAGATCCGAAATTCAAAGTGGAAATGTAAAAATTGCACTGATTTCTGGAGAGTTCCGAATTGGGGAGGAATCGAGAAAATTAATAATAGAAGAGTGATATATAACACTTGTTCACTGGACAGCTTCTTGGCAATATTAATCTCACATCATCGATTATATCCTAATATATTTAAGTAAGGCGGGAATTAAATACTTAAAAGAGAAATTAAATACTTCAGAAAAATTGGAACGGGAAATGATTACGAAAAGTGCATAAGATCCATCTTGAGCGATGATATAGATCGAGGAAAAGATGATTTAGTTATTCGATGCTATTTTGACAAAAAGGATGAGGAGGTAATATCAAACATATATTTGTAAGCTAACAATTAACCGAAAAAATTCAGGGAAGATACAATCTTAAAGGGGCTGATACCGAGAACCTTCACAGGCTTCTCCAGTTTTCATCAATAATTAAAATGAAAGCACAATGCAAGAAGTGTAAGGATAAGACCAACGTAACGCGCTGTCAGTTTGAGTGCTCGTGAGTATTTTAAGGACCACTTTAATTTGTATTTTGTTCTTTAGAAAGAAGAATTCTGATTTATCGTGGCCTGAGTTGATCAACAAAGCTATTCTTGGGCAGACTAAATGCATCACGAAGAACAATACCGAGGGAAAGACTAGCGAAAGGTCTGATACTCTATTATGCTCACAGTAATAATGTTTTCAGTTGCCATGGAATTAGAGAATTATTGAGAGTCGAATCAAATGCATGGCTTCTGCAAGTTGATATTTCCCTCCAAGAACAACATCCTTCCATAGCAGCTGAATTCCCAAAAGAAATAATGGTAAATTAAATTCTCAAAATAACACCAATAAACAAGCAAAATATTAAGGTCGGAAAATCCAAATTTGTCTTTGGTGGAGTAACACTATACGACTCGACTGCGGAGCACTTTTTCTCCCTCATTCCTCGAGGGCAAACTTGGATCATATACGATGGCATTCCTACAATCAAAATGCAATATATAGAACTAGGACAAATCCGCAGAAAAACAATCAGCTCAATTTTTTATTTTTCCTCTGCCTAGGTCTTCACTCAAAAGTAAAATCTCAGTATTCTAATTAATCTATTATTCTTTTCACAATTTTATTCCTTCTGCGTTCACATTCATATGGTTTCCTTTATGATGAATTATTTTTGTAAAATATTGTAGTTACAACTGAAGAATTGCCAGAGGGTGCCAGAGGGTCTCCCTGAAGGCTGACGGCCCATATTCACATCGGCGGCCGACGTTTATACCTCGTCGGCCGGCCCCCTGAAGGCTGACGGCCCATATTCACATCGGCGGCCGACGTTTATACCTCGTCGGCCGACCCCCTGAAGGCTGACGGCCCATATTCACATCGGCGGCCGACGTTTATACCTTGTCGGCCGACCCCCTGAAGGCTGACGGCCCATATTCACATCGGCGGCCGACGTTTATACCTCGTCGGCCGACCCCCTGAAGGCTGACGGCCCATATTCACATCGGCGGCCGACGTTTATACCTTGTCGGCCGACCCCCTGAAGGCTGACGGCCCATATTCACATCGGCGGCCGACGTTTATACCTCGTCGGCCGGCCCCCTGAAGGCTGACGGCCCATATTCACATCGGCGGCCGACGTTTATACCTCGTCGGCCGACCCCCTGAAGGCTGACGGCCCATATTCACATCGGCGGCCGACGTTTATACCTTGTCGGCCGACCCCCTGAAGGCTGACGGCCCATATTCACATCGGCGGCCGACGTTTATACCTCGTCGGCCGGCCCCCTGAAGGCTGACGGCCCATATTCACATCGGCGGCCGACGTTTATACCTCGTCGGCCGACCCCCTGAAGACTGACGGCCCATATTCACATCGGCGGCCGACGTTTGTATCTCGTCGGCCGACGTTTATACTATGGGCCGACGTTTATACCCCGTCGGCCGGCCGCCGGCCGACGTTTATACTATGGGCCGACGTTTATACCCCGTCGGCCGGCCGCCGGCCGACGTTTATACTTTGGGCCGACGTTTATACCCCGTCGGCCGGCCGCCGGCCGCCGGCCGCCGGCCGACGTTTATACTATCCCCTTTCAGACTGAACACGATACTGCCGTTCTTCTCGTCCCTGACCATTTATCCTGCCAACCTCTACTTGCTCACTGTCGGCATTCCGGCAATGAAATTCGAAGTGCGCGCAGCCTACGTGCTCAATATCGTGAGCAATTTGTAATTCCTACTAAATATTTCTTTTTTTTGTTCATATCGTGCGTTGGAAGAGGCTATAAAGCTCTTCTTACCTCACAAATTCCCTCGCTGTGGAAGCAAGCTCTTGTAAAACCGATTCCTAAGAAACCTAGCAACTCTTTAACAGATTTCCGTCCGATTTCCCTCACTTCCCCAACGTGTAAAGTTTTCGAAAAGATTTTGATCAGAGAGATTACATTGTTTTTGGATAGCAACAACCTGTTTGACCCGCAGCAGTTTGGTTTCAGAAACTCTAGATCCACTTCTTCCAACCTAGCCGAAACATACTCGCATTACTTGCGCATCTCTCATAGAAAGTCTGCTTTTGACACAGTTTACATCGATTTTAAGAAAGCTTTTGATTCTATTGACCACAGGTTGTTGCTACACAAATTATCTGAATTGGGCCTCTCTGACCATCTTGTTTCCTGGTTCCGATCTTACTTGTCAAATAGAACCCAATCTGTTTTCATTGATTCATCGTTCTCCCCTCCCTCCCCAATGACCTCTGGAGTGCCACAGGGCTCTTGTCTAGGCCCGCTCTTATTCATACTCTTCATCAATGATGTTTCCTCTAATTTCCCTAAAACCATTAGATATTCTGTTTATGCCGACGACCTTAAACTATTTGCTGAGAGTCCCATTTACTCTGATGACCTTCAATGTGCTCTTAACGTTGTCTCTTCCTGGTCTTTACATTGGAACCTTGGCTTATCCGAGACCAAATGTACAGTGTTGTATTACGGTAGTAACAACCCTCGCAAACAGTATCACATTAACGGTATCCCTCTCTCCCCTCCTCCCGATAAGAAAATGTTTGTCAAAGATCTAGGTGTGCTTTTCTCTCCCTCCCTGACTTTTTCTGACCACATTACTAAAGCAATTTCGAAGGCCCGGTCTTTAACTAACTTGCTGTTCAAATCCTTTCGTAGCACGTCTCCTATTGTCTATATGAAATCATTCTTAACCTTTATCCTGTCCCATTTAGAATATGGTTCTATCATTTGGAATCCTGTGCATAGCGTTGAATTGACTAGAAGTATTGAAAAAGTGCAGCGTGATTTCACGCGAAGGGTCTATGCTAGATGTAATCTCATATCGCCAGCGATTGATTGACCTGAACTGTATGACGCTAGAGAACCGTAGAATCATGATCGACTTGTCGTTTGTTCACTCAATTGTACACAATAGAACCCTCCTTGACACCTCATCCCTTCTTTGCCTTTCCCCTCTCTCTTGACCTCTTCGTAATTCGCACAACCTACGAATCTCACTGCCTTTTTTACCTCCAAATTCCCATACCACAGTTGCATCTCGAACTATCAGTCTCTGGAACTCATTGCCCTCCGCCACTGTATCCTCTAGAAGTGACTCATTCCGACTATTTATTGCGTCCCAACCCACCTCTTTTTTCCCTGTATCTATAATTAAATCATGGCTTGATCTTTGATCTCTACCCTTCCCCCACCCCATCCCCCTACCCTTGCTGCCGCAAGAACCGATTCGACAACGTCGACGGACATCCGTCTATAGTCAACTCTATCGAAATTTTATTAACTTGACGGAATAAATAATGAATGAATGAATGAATGAATGGTGCTTGTTAGCAAGCACCATTTCGTTTGATTCCTCGGCATGGAGGCAAGACGGAAGAGACCAGTAGAGCCCGAGGGGTGATACCGCCGTCTCTTCATTACACCCACTCTCGCGTCGACCGAGCAGGCGAGAGAGTGCGCAAAATGATTAGACGGCGGTATTATGTATCGAGCTCTAGAGGCCAGGTAGATGACTAGCTTCATGCCGGCCTCTTCCTTCCTCCGCCGCCTCAAACGTTCGTCTAATGGCAGTGAAATGGAATATAGTCTCACAATAAGCTCACAATTCCTTGCAGATTGTGCACATGGCCTACGATTGGACGTTTTGCGTCATCGTTCGCGTTTACCAATTTCCGCCGTACGGCCTCTTCTACAGCGAGGGTGTGCTCAGCGCCCTTGGCCTCAGCAAGCACTACTTAATGGTAAATTGGCTCTTCTTACACACACTTTTCGAGTCAAGGTTGAAGTAAAGTTATCCCGAGATCTCAGCTTCTTGAAGTTCAAGTCAGATCAAATAAGATTCTGGGAGCCGTCCATTCATGGATGATTAGTTTTCAATAACACTATTGAATCCTCATTTCGCATACTCTACGTGCGGCAGTAAGTGTCGCGCAAACCCTTTGTTTGCCTCGAAATCCGGAAAATTTTCCAGTAAGGTATACCTTTCGTTAGAGATAGCAAAGGGTTAATGCTCAGAGCGGGAATCGAACCAGGTACAGGTCCGCTTACCGGGCAGGAGTTCTACCACTGAGCTACCTGCGCCCCCGAATTATCTCCTCTCTGGGTGAATGATGCTTGGAGTCACATAAGATACCTCTAATGGCTCGCGTTGCTCATTCCAGGCCGCTCTCGCGTCGGCCACCACTCTGTCGATCACCGCCTTCTTCATTCTCATGATGCGCCTCCACCAGCTGACCGTCGCCGACGCCACCAGTCGATGGAGAATACCCATGTTGTGAGGATAATAATGATATGTATGTGTACTCACAGGAAATAACGCGCCCGCAAATGCAAATTATGAACAATGGCATACAAAAAATAGAATACGACAATATTGTTGTTCATTTCATATCAAAAGCATCACATTTACAGCGCATTTACATTACTGCTTTACTTTTACATTTTACTACTACTTTTATCTTTCATTACTTTTACATTTATTTTATCATTACTTTTACATTTTATTTACATTTACAGCGTGCAAATCATCATATACGTCTTGTTGTCCGCATTCTGCGTGTGCAACGTGGCCGGTTTTGTTATTTTCGGAACGGACGTTGACAATTATGAAGAACTTGTCAAGGTACTCGATTCACGGATGAGCCAAGACGTGTAAAAGTCTGTCTGAATCACTGATATTATCATTTTCGCAACTTGTTCCCAACAAAGTGCCGACAAAACAAGTGATACCGCCCTAACTGCAGGATCCAGATCTGGCATGGTTAGTGCAGCGCGGCGGAACGCTGTTGCTGTTCGGTGAACCCGGCAAAGACAGTCGATTCATGAAAGGTAAGGAATTCAGGAATGGCGAGGAATCCAGCGGTCTTCCGCAAGATTGAACGACTGTTGCAGAGTTGTATTTCTTGCTCGTCTCCGTGCTGCTTTTCCTTCCCTTTCTCGTGCTCTATATTGCGCACGCGCTCCTGTATTTGCGAGACCGCGGCAAGGTGGGGGTTGTCTGATTCCGCTCGAGTAGCCGAAAACTGTTAAGCAACTCGTCTCAACGAAGACGCAGCAGCTCACGCAGCGGCTGTTCGACACGTTCACCACGCAAGTACGCCTCGCATCCAGACTAGAGCTCGAGAATAGGGCTGTCAGGATGAAGAATCCGTCTCTTCATTCCGCGCACTCTCTTACCGGTCAGAGTGACGAGGGAGTTCGTGAAATGAGGAGACGGATTCTTCACTCTGACAGCCCAACTCGAGAAGTGACATCACCGCCTCTTCATTTTGCACACCACTTATACGCTCGCTCGGTCGACTAGAGAGAGTGTGTGTGAAATGAAGATACGGCGGTGTCATTTCTCGAGCTCTAATATGTACTACAATTCATCAGAACAATCTCCACTTGTTTTCAGATTGTCGGCGCCACAATTTTCTTCATACTCCCACTCGCATTCGTGCTCGTGGCGAGCGTCGTCGACTTGAGTACCGTTCTGCACGGATCCGCATTTGCCGCTCTTCGATTCGTCACTACTGTGCGTGATTCAACCAATTCATTTCTATACCTAATAGGGGGCGGGGGGTTGAGTTTCGAAGATGAAGAAACGGGAGCGTGATACAAGCTCTTCAGCTGCTCCTGGTTCTCGATCCTGTCCAATTCTCGCTCGCTTTCTTCGTCCGAAGCTCCGCGCACCGAAAAATTCTGATACGCCGATTGCGAAAGATCCGCGCGCTTGATCGATTGTGGCAGAGGATGTATGGATCGACAGGAATTAAGACGCCAACAGTTACTAGATAATATCATCTAGTTGTTCGGTGACAATTGTAATCACGACGTGAAGAGTGTATATATTGCAAAAAGTAGTAAAAAATATCTTTATATGAGCTTATTTATTCCGCGATTATAAGAGCTCCAGTGAATGAACGTTTTGATATATCAGACAGAGCCGTTACCAGAACAGAGCCCTTTAATTAGGGGCCACAATGTGGATAGCCGATTTTATGCAATGGGATCAAATTAGTGTTCAAACAATCCCTCATGGACCCAATAACATCATGCTTTTTACCGTTTGTCGATATCTTGTCGCTGAGCCGCGTTAGAGCCCGAGAAGTACGCGCGCATCGCACTGGGGAAGAGGAGGGAAAGGCGAGACGAGAGGGAAAGGGGGCGGAGTCTCATTTGCGTGTGTCTCTCTCCCTCCCCCCGCCCTCTCGCTCGCCTCTCCCCGCCCAAAAGGCACAAGCCGGGGAAGCATGCTAAAAATCTGATTTTTTCACTAAAAATCCTAAAATATTCCAATTAGTCAATAAATTTCTACAGGTTTGAGGTACATATTCCAGAAACGCTCAAATTGAGACTTTTCCGTCTTTTTATCGATTTTTGACACGCATAGAGAAAACTTTTTCAAAGCCTGTAAGAATTTATTGAAAGGGGATGGTTGTAGCTATCCAACGCGCCCTAGAACGCTTGATTTGGTTAAGAATGAACTTTGTGCTTCCCCGTCTCGTTTTCATTGGAGGGGCATGTCACACCAAAGTGGGCGGGGCTTGTGGCCCCTACCTTTAATCTACGAAACTTCTTTGTTTACAATCGATCAACGACAGGGATATTCAGAACTCAGCAAATCAAAAAAAATGATGCGTTTTGTTTCGCAAGATAAGACCCAGATCTAGTTAACAAGCCTCGCAATGATGCTAAATTGAGGTGCTGCGAATTCTCCTTTCGCGCGATCGTTCATGCAGGGTAAGCATGGAATGGAAAGTAAGCTCTCGTTAATTTCATCGACACGATAAGTGCGGCTCGAGTTTCTTTGAACTATGAGAGCTCTGTAGATAAACCCGCCAATTATTGCATAATTACCGTATTTATCTTAAATATTTAAATAATTTATTGCTAAATAAGTCAGTTGTAGTTCGTGGTGTGTCAAGGCGACTTATTCGTGGTGTAAGCATACTGTAATTCTAGAACTTTCCTTTTGCTTTCTTTTCGCTGTTCTATTCAGTTTTAGTTAGTTTTTCGCTGCTGTAATGTGAGTTATTGTCGTTGCTGCAATTTATTCTGGATCGATAAATGATTCATCATTGGACAACAAGCTCGGCTGCAGTTAATTCAAGATACTGATCATATTCTGACAAGCTGCAGTTATTATTCTATTCTACTAAGTAAGCTTATCACTTTATTATTTTTATATTTGTGATTTGCCGTTACGTGTACCTTCTTTGTGAGCCTTTGACCATCTTTGTGAGCCGGTCAAAGGGGTACATTCAGTCATCTTTGTGAGCAGACTGATTAGGGAATAGTTGAGTCGAGTGAAAGGGCTGTTTCGTACGTTGCCCTGTAGTTGTTGGAACATCTTTGTGAGCCGTTCCGCAGACATTCAGCTTTGTGCGTGAGAATGTCTGTTCTGCAGTGATTAACTCCGCAATCTGTCAGCTTTGTGCGTGAGACAGATTGTGTACGTGCAGCAATTAAGTATTATGACGTAATTCATTTCGGCGAGCGTAAGCGCTGCCCAAATCTTGATTTACCGCATATTACTGAGTTGTTGCTGAAAGTATCTCCAATTGCTTGAGTGCGTGTTTCTGCAGTTAATTTATTAATCTGAAGTAATACGACAAAAGCATATTGTGTGATACATTTCATGGGGGCTGAGCCGGGGAGCCCATGGGGGCTGAGCCCATGGGGGCTGAGCCAAGTTTGAATTTTACGGTGACCCAGTTGGGAAAGCAGCTGTCATTGGAGGCAGTGGAATTAACCTGATTTGCTTTTCCTTGCTGTCATTCATTTGATTCAAGCCAAGATCGGTACAGCACGAAGATCCGATCGACCGAAGAGGTGATCGTTGTGCTGGTTGTCTGTAGTTTATTCCCGTATTCTGATTATACAGAGTGTGTATAATTGAGTGAGGATTGAGTGTCGTTGATACGGAGGAATTACTGCAGATTTATTTGAATGTTTGATGGTGATTGTGAATATTTCACATGAGGTGGAGCTGAGTAACAGGGATGACCTGTGATCTCTGAAGTATCGTTAATGGGTGATATCATGCTTAGAGGATGTGGCAAGCGGGCCATGTGGGCAAACGCCACGGTAGTAGGGAAACTACCATAAGCATTGATTGTTTTAGTTCTGATGAGTGTTTTCGAGCTTTTTAGAATTTGGATTTGAAGCATCGATATGAGTAGCACTCGGTGATTGATGGGGTTGAGAGTCCGATGGGATGTATCGTGACTAACCAAGGCAAGAGGGGTCGTAAAAGATGAGACTCATTAGGATGAGGTCAATATTCTTGCCCAGCCATTGTTCGGTGGTACAAGGAGTACCGGAGGTTCAGACTAAAGGATAATGAGTATTGCGATAGCTTTGTGAGTCAGGAGGCACCTGCAATTTTAGCTATGTGATGAATATTGTGAGGTATTTGATGGAATGATCGACCGAGGAGGTGATCAATGTTGTTGATAGCTGCAGATAATCTCGTTTTGTATTAATGAATATGTCATTGTTGGAGGAAGAGTTCCTTGACGAGTGTTTGTGTATCTCGTGTGGATCGATCTGAGCATCAGGAAAGGATGACTTTGTGAGTACAGTGGTACGTCACCGGATCGATGTTATGTGAATCAATGAGGGTGTTCAGGGCAGTTGTGTGTATACTGCAGTGAGAGTAACTCATATGATTAATGACTATTCTGCAGATTAATATGAAGTGAAGACAGAGATTATTGTTGTCTATGAATGTTGTGTGATGATTTTGAAAGACAGGATGATCCTGCTGCTGTATTGATATGATTGGGAATCAGGTGTTGCCTGAATCGGTTGCGAGTGAGGAACTCGTAGTGTGATATGATTTCGAACGGTGTAGTGAGAATCGTGTTGATTCAATAGACTAAACCAATGAGTTGGATTGATTGTGATGGTGTGTGTTGATTGGAGTTTGTAAGAGGCTGAAGAAGAAGATGACGTCTACGGAGGCTGCATATATTTTCAAGAAGAAGAGGAAGATAATGATGAAGACTACGGAGCCTGTATATTCTTTCTGCAATAAGATTCGAACGGACGCGTTTGATATCGTTATGAAGATCGATGCGACAGTTATGGATGGAGTATTTGTTGCTGAGTCAAGGAGTGATTGAGAAGATCCGAGTTTTCTGATGATCGTTGTTACCCTGGGGACGGTGGGGACGGTGGAGATCCAGTGAGGAAGAAGTTAATGAAGAAGCCGCTGAACTTTTGTCTTCGACTGCAGTTTTTTTCGTGATGAGGATTTGCTACGAGTGCTGCAGTTTCTACTTTTTCAAGTATCTGGAAGTTTTCTATCGAGCTATCAAGTCATCAAGATCGAATGAGGACATTCGTTTTGGAGGAGTGGGGCGTGTAGATAAACCCGCCAATTATTGCATAATTACCGTATTTATCTTAAAACGCGTTCTCTGCAAGAACGCAGGTGAGAGTGTACAAAAATTTCAAAAACATCGCACGGGGCTCAAACTTCACCAACATGACCCCTAGGGACGGTATTTGCGATTTTTGAACTTTGATCCCAAAATTTTTGATCTTTGATCTTTGATCTTTCGAAAAATAAATTTCAGATATCCCTATCATGTGATAGCTCATTCGAAAGAGCATAAAAAGTTATGTAAAAATTTCGAATTTCAAGCATTTTTATTAATATTGGTTCCAGTTATGACTAAAAGTATGACGATTTTTGCCAATTTTGATGAAAATCGATGTGGCACACCACTATGCTATGATTTCCGGGACACCAATTCGAGATATATTATGTATTTTATGATTAGAAAAAACATAGAATAAGTCGCGGGGTCAATTTCGAGTGTAAAAATTTCGAAATATTCACCCAACCATGACCAATAACGCTTTTTTTCACAAAATGGCTCATACCGAGAAGGCTCAAAATGATTGGCCAGCACTTGTTTATGCCTCTAATGATGTTTTTCTGTCATTATGAATCTGTTTACGAATTTTCGTCAACATTTTGACCGTATTTGTGGACATGACTCACCTTGACTTTTTTCACATAAGGGTCCCCCCTTATGTGAAAACCGGGTTGGAGGTCATGTTGAAATAGAACCTCCGACCCCATAAAAAGCATGTAAGAGTGCTCAAAAAATAGTTTTGAGTCACTTTTAGTGCAATTATACTTGTCATTGTGGTCAATGCCAATGTGACCCCACACAGATTTTTCACATAAGGGGGGACCCTTATGTGAAAAAAGTCAAGACGAGTCATGTCCACAAATACGGTCAAAATGTTGACGAAAATTCGTAAACAGGTTCATAATGACAGAAAAACATCATTGGAGGCATAAACAAGTGTTGACCAAACATTCTGAGCCTTCTCGGTATAAGCCATTTTGTGAAATAAAGCGTTATTGGTCATGGTTGGGTGAATATTTCGATATTTTTACACTCGAAATTGTCCCCGCGACTTATCCTATGTTTTTTCTAATCATAAAATACATAATATATCTCGAATTGGTGTCCCGGAAATCATAGCATAGTGGTGTGCCACATCGATTTTCATCAAAATTGGCAAAAATCGTCATACTTTTAGTCATAACTGGAACCAATATTGATGAAAATGCTTGAAAATCGAAATTTTTACATAACTTTTTATGCTCTTTCGAATGAGCTATCACATGATAGGGATATCTGAAATTTATTTTTCGAAAGATCAAAGATCAAAGATCAACAATTTAGGGATCAAAGTTCAAAAATCGCAAATACCGTCCCTAGGGGTCATGTCAGTGCAGTTTGAGCCCCGGACAATGATTTTTATATTTTTGTACACTTTCCTATCCAAATCACTGCGTTCTTACAGAGAACGCGTTTTAAGAGACGTTTCACGAGAGAACGTAGCTATTGGGAAGGGGGGACGGATGACTTTTCTGCAACCTACCCCAATATTTTTCTGGTGAAATTCTCATATCGAGTGCTGATTCCCGTCGCAATATGAAGAGTTTTTATGAACTCTCCGAAAAGTTACAGGCCAGGCCCAAAAAAAGTTGATTTTTTCAACTCAAATTTTTAATCGGTTTAAAAATTTATCTATATGTATTTTTTGACGTAGATTCCAAAAAAGTTACTCAGGAAGGCATACGACATCGATGAAATGTCGAAAATCAATATTTTGTTCATTTTTTCCCGCTCCTGAAAAATTTTAATCTAGAATTACATGTTTTTTACTTCAAAATCGGATTCCCCGTGAAAAAATACATGTTGGGTTAAATTTTCAGCAAGATCGATCCATGCGCCCGAGGTTTACGTCATTTCGAGTAAAGCGCAGTTGCGATTTTTTGGGAAAAACGGCCAGTTGTGACAGGTGTCAATGCGGTTGTCTAGCCTTATTTGTACCTCAAACGATGTTTATTCATCATTTTTTATCTACTGTCGAAGTTTTACGAACTTTTCGAACTCAATTTTCAATATTCTTCATGACCACTTTTTTCACATAAGGGTCCCCCCTTATGTGAAAAACCGTGGCATGGGTCAGGTTGAAATATGATCCCCAATCCCAGTAAAAGAAGGTTAGAGCATCTAAAAATAAGTTTTTATGTTACTTTAACTACATTCTGACACGTTTCCGACGTAAAATCCGAAATTTTATTTCAGACTCTTGACATGATTTTTCACATAAGGGGGGACCCTTATGTGAAAAATGTGGTCATGAAGAATATTCAAATTTGAGTTCGAAAAGTTCGTAGAACTTTGACAGTAGATAGAACATGATGAATAAACATCGTTTGAGGTACAAATAAGGCTAGACAACCGCATTGACCCCTGTCACAACTGGCCGTTTTTCCCAAAAAATCGCAACTGCGCTTTACTCGAAATGACGTAAACCTCGGGCGCATGGATCGATCTTGCTGAAAATTTAACCCAACATGTATTTTTTCACGGGGAATCCGATTTTGAAGTAAAAAACATGTAATTCTAGATTAAAATTTTTCAGGAGCGGGAAAAAATGAACAAAATATTGATTTTCGACATTTCATCGATGTCGTATGCCTTCCTGAGTAACTTTTTTGGAATCTACGTCAAAAAATACATATACATAAATTTTTAAACCGATTAAAAATTTGAGTTGAAAAAATCAACTTTTTTTGGGCCTGGCCTGTAACTTTTCGGAGAGTTCATAAAAACTCTTCATATTGCGACGGGAATCAGCACTCGATATGAGAACTTCACCAGAAAAATATTGGGGTAGGTTGCAGAAAAGTCATCCGTGCTGTTGTTACGTTCTCTCGTGAAACGTCTCTTAAATATTTAAATAATTTATTGCTAAATAAGTCAGTTGTAGTTCGTGGTGTGTCAAGGCGACTTATTCGTGGTGTAAGCATACTGTAATTCTAGAACTTTCCTTTTGCTTTCTTTTCGCTGTTCTATTCAGTTTTAGTTAGTTTTTCGCTGCTGTAATGTGAGTTATTGTCGTTGCTGCAATTTATTCTGGATCGATAAATGATTCATCATTGGACAACAAGCTCGGCTGCAGTTAATTCAAGATACTGATCATATTCTGACAAGCTGCAGTTATTATTCTATTCTACTAAGTAAGCTTATCACTTTATTATTTTTATATTTGTGATTTGCCGTTACGTGTACCTTCTTTGTGAGCCTTTGACCATCTTTGTGAGCCGGTCAAAGGGGTACATTCAGTCATCTTTGTGAGCAGACTGATTAGGGAATAGTTGAGTCGAGTGAAAGGGCTGTTTCGTACGTTGCCCTGTAGTTGTTGGAACATCTTTGTGAGCCGTTCCGCAGACATTCAGCTTTGTGCGTGAGAATGTCTGTTCTGCAGTGATTAACTCCGCAATCTGTCAGCTTTGTGCGTGAGACAGATTGTGTACGTGCAGCAATTAAGTATTATGACGTAATTCATTTCGGCGAGCGTAAGCGCTGCCCAAATCTTGATTTACCGCATATTACTGAGTTGTTGCTGAAAGTATCTCCAATTGCTTGAGTGCGTGTTTCTGCAGTTAATTTATTAATCTGAAGTAATACGACAAAAGCATATTGTGTGATACATTTCAGCTCATTCGTACTTTGTCCTCAATTGAAGATGAATGGAAACGAAAAAGAAAAGAACTAGAAACTCGAGCATAATGTGCTGTCAAATGCGCGTGTAAACGTAACCAGATATTTGTATTGGATTTTCCTTCACCGTGATGAAACAAATAATGAAAGACCATGGTATACATCAATATAAAAATATTTTCATTGACGCTTAGCCCAGATCGTTCGATTGCCGAGCGTAACCGTCTCACAATATCGCTTTCGACGTTCCTATTCGTCGTTAATTTCGCATCTCTCAACTCTGCGTGCTTCCCTCTTTTTGCTGACCGCAGAGAACGCCGAGGTCAAGAAAAGCGGCCGCATGACGTGCGCTTTCGGTCGGATAAAAGGGCGGCTCCTCAAGCCGGCTCTCCGCCTTTCAAACGCCTCTGTCAGATGAGGGAAGCCGTGTACGATCTACTGTGCGCCGGCCTGCTCGGCCTGGGCAATATGTGCCTGTTCATGGGTGAGTATCGCACGCATCCATCCAGTCACATCTACGAACTCTGTGCTATTTGTTTGCGTGTTTTCTCGCACGTGTTGCGATCCATACTTGCGATACTTGAGCCATTCCTGTCAAATTTCAGGGTACGAAACGCATCTGGCGATCGTTGAGCCGGTGCTGCGGTCGGTGCACGATCGCGCGCCGGACACGATAGCGGCACACGCCGGATTCTACGGGTGAGCTGGGCTAAAGGGGCATTTCAAAGACAAAAACATCGTGCTCAGAGCCGGCATCTGTACTGTGTTCTTCATGCTGGCGAGCTTGGTGTCGCCTTGCGTTTTGAGCGCGCTGGGATCGAAGGTAAACATCGTCATTACTTCATAACCCAATCGATAGGAGAGACGTAGAAGCGCCGGTTAAGCTAACAAAGTCTCACTCGAGTTCTGAATCTTCAGTACACGCTGCTACTCGGCTCGCTGCTTTTCACACTTCATCTCGCGACATTCCAATACATCCACTACCTGTCCTACTACATCACATCCGCAACGATAGGCGTTGGATACGCGAGTGAGTTACGATCACACACTTTCAGATATGGAATATTTTTGCAGTTTTCTATTCGGGGCATGGAGGGTACCTCACTGAACACTCAACAAAGAAGACGATTGAGCGCAATTCAACGTTGACCTGGGCACTAGCTACGAGCTGGTAAGCTGTTGTATTTTCGTCAACCGTGAAATTATTATCGCAAGCTGGAAAACCTCCAACGCCTTACCAGTGGGTCCCACCTAGCGTTGTCTTACGCGCTTAACGTGGATACACCATACAATTCTCTATTTATCATAATTAAAAGTAGACATTTCGACTACTTCAGCATGATCGCGGGCGGATGCGTGCTAGCACTTACAGCTCACAAGCCTGAGATGATCGCATTCACCTCTTACGAAGTCAATGCAACTCTCCGCTCTTCCAACTTCGTAAATGAGACCACCGTGCCTTCGGGAAAATCGAAAAGCTATCGTCAGTTCTCGATTGCGGAGATTCGGTGAGATTAGTAGGGGCATTGTGACTTCTTTCAGTCACAATATCGTCTTTCAGTCACAATTAGAGATGGGAATCCACGAGGCAAGAGGGGCGAATGTATGCAAAGTGAGCCGCGCTCTTGTACAAGAGTGAGAGGGAATGTCCACTCTTGTACAAGAGTGAGCGCTCTTGCACAAGAGTAAGAGCAAAAATGAATGAATTTTGCATACATTCGCCCCTCTTGCCTCTTGGATTCCCATCTCTAATTGTGACTGAAAGACGATCGAAACAGGGCCATTTCAGGACGGTGTACGGTGCGTTTGCGGCGGTTTGTCTGATCGGCAACCTTATCTTCTTGGTAATTCCGCCCAAGAACGTGGTTAACTCGATTGCCGCCCGTTCCAAGCGGAAGCGCGTAACGTTCGTCGATGAAATGAGTGAGTGAGCGTTCGTCCGCTAACAAGCAGCAAGTTACTCGGTGCGAAAAAATCGAAATGCGCGCGAGGGTACATTCAATGGTGTTGACAATTGCACAAAACATTCTCGCATACCGGGGTCAGCAACACTGCGAAAGGCAGTAAAACTAAGAAGAGTTAACTAACACCACATGACAATTTCGTGTTGACAATTTCACAAAACATTCTCGCATATACCGGGGTCAGCAACACTGCGAAAGGCAGTAAAACTAAAAAAGAGTTAACTCACACCACATGACATTCATACAATGAAACATTGGAGATTGGGAACAAGCGAGAAAGGTGATGATATTCAGAAAAGATCTGGACGACGTTCACTGACGCTCGCGCACTGCAACTCGCGCCGCTCTTCTCCTTCCTCGGATTGACAACGTGTACGAATTGCACCCCAATACTTTGGTTCTCTTGATCTTCTTCACATTTTTGCTCCGTCCCACACATTCGAGAACCTTCAGGATGCAAGGGAAGGGGCGAAATGTTGCAATTAACATGTTGCAATTAATTATTCAGGTTTCTGGGTCGGCGCCTACCCAACGACGCTCATTTTCTCGCGGAAACTCTCTGGTCATATTTACCTGCCAGCCATGTACCTGATCGTGTTCGGCGCCGGAGAGATCATTAGTTCATTTTCTCGTGTATTTTTGTGGTTCATAGCCAATTTTTAGTGGGAGTTCTCATCTCCTTCGCTTCTAAGCATATCAAGTTTTTCGCGCAGATACCTTCGTTGCTCATCGGTGAGTGTTCCATATTCGACTTTGTTGCGCGCGCCCAAGTTGGAATCAAGCAGAATGGGGGTTTCCCAGTAGCGCGTACAAGCTTGGGGGCAACTTGGACACCGGTCTCTCCATTTTCCATATGCTCTTGTCTCTTTCTCTCTCGCTCCAACCTGCGCGCACCCGAGTACGTAGTGTTTAGGCGCCGCGCTCTTCATGGCAGCGATGGTGTTGGCGCTGATGAGCACTCCAGACGCAGCCACGAACTCGCCCACAAACGATAGGACGCCGTGGCTGGAGCCGAGGTGAACGTCTACGCTATTCGTGTACCTTTTTGTGGATTAATCAACATTATCGATTTCCGCTGCCCTCTTGTTGCCCCCCACCCTTTCGTTAAGTCTTCCATCTATTCGATATTTTCAATATCTGTTATCTTAAAATTCAAATATTTCCAATAATTATATTTATTATTTGCTAGAATTAACGAAATCCTTCCAGCCCGGCGATCACACTCGTAATCGCGCTCCTGCTGGGCATGTCGGACAACAGCTTCAACACCTCGCGCACGGTTTTGTGCGCCCTCGTTATTCCGGAGAATATCGCCCAAGTATTTTCGATGAGCAAGTTCTATCAGGTGGGGGCTTCCTTGATTGCAATCATCATACTCCTCAATAAAGGGGAGATCTCTCCCTGTGCGTGTACGTATGTTTGTCCACAATTGCGAAAGGCAGATCACGAAACTGTAAACAAGGTCGAACGTGTTGCGCGCGCTTTCTATATTGCGAAATGGATGGAGAGCGTGAGGCCTCCAGACGATCGGCGGGGGCGAAATCGTTTTAGATAATTAGAATGGAATTATTAATAAATTCAGTCGCTGGCCGAGTCGGTGATCTTCTTCGTTGCTCCGTTGATGTCGATGACCGTGCACTTTGTCCTCGTCACCCTTTTCTGTCTGTTCGCAATCGTCTTCTATTGGAGAGCAGCGACAACGATACGACAGAACGAGAATGAGGTGCGAAAAAAAGAAAAAAAACGAAAAAAAAAGAAAAAAAAATCGTGGACATTCCCGTTTCTTACAGGATGATTGCGCCCGAGCACTCACGTACAGGAATTCCCTTCGCTAGCCAGTGTCTGCAAATGATTTTCTGCTTTTGAATAAATATTTCCATAATTGTGAGAACAATCGCTCGCAGAGGCGATCAAAGCTGACTGAACAAAACAGTTATTGTTGTATTGTTACACACAGCGGGTCATCTCTCCTTTATATACAGTAGGTAATAGATAGTTTTTATGCGTCTTTAGGCTCTTTATTTTTTTCATTCGACGGTGTCTGGATGTTTGAAATCACCATCGCGCCTGGATGGCTGCGCAATGAACCGAACTAAGCACTTCTCCGGTAGTAGAGTTGGTGGCAATGACGTCTCGTTTGTGATCAGTATCTTCCCTGATAATTATCACGAGAATTCCTCAGTTCCAGTAAACGATCTTTTTGATGCTATTTTATTTTCTTCTCTCTCAAAAAAACAATGTTGTCACTACGCACTGTCTTTCCCAGTGTTATCAGTCATCCGACCACTCAAAGCCAAAATAAACTATCTATCATACTTGAACGTTATTTCTAGAAATATCCGATAGCTAGTTCTAGGCACAATCTTCTCGGTGATTTCCCTCGAGTTAACTATACCTTTGCAATACAGAGAAAAACAGTTCTTTCTCAGAAAAAGTCAGGTGGAAAATCACCTGAATTGCCTGAAGAAGAAGAATGGCATGGTGTAGCCAATCAGCCAGCCATTGTTGATTGTATCCTACACAAAAAAATGACAACAAATTGAATGTGCAGACCTCAAACAGCGGCAGGCTACGTCTCGTAACTCCGAAAGCCAAACCGGCAAAGTAAAAGCACAGCGAAACGCATACGATGATGACGTGGCTCGTAAAATGCTTTAGCAATTTAAGAAATATCAAAATATCATACCAAACAGTAGGCAGCAAGATTCCCAGCATCCGTAGATTTTCCGCTATTTGATATCTGCGAAAACATTGTTTTTTTCTTTTTTTTTTGATTTTTCTCCTTGAAAATATCAAACTTTTCGCTCAGAGAATACGATTCTTCCTTCTTTATTTTATTCACATTCAGTAGCTTGACGAACGTCCAAATTGTCCACAGCTCCATGCCAATAGTGACTGACTGCAAGAAGAGCGAGAATGTATCGCGTTGTGTGATGTGATTGTTGAGTAGACTTTCAATCGTAACGAAACAACTAGTCGTTTAATAGGGAAATGCACCGCCTTCTTCACGAGAGACAGTGAGGAATAAGGAGAGCGATGGTTGATTTCCATAATAAACGACTAGTTGTTTCGTTACGAGTCTATTGTTGAGCTTACCCCCACAAGTCGTTGGTATGTTTTTCCCCGCGGATTCGTTATCGTGCACAGTACGACCACGTCCTCCTCGTAACCGTATGTGATGAAGAAGCCGGCGGATAGCGCGGTCACGATAACCAACTATAAAGTGTTCCGATAGAGTTCGAAATACCGTCAAGCGGGAGGAAAATGAAACATGTACTGTATTGTACGGTATTTTACGGTAAAAACAAGTGCAGGCTGCCATTTCGTTCAGAGTTGACGAATTTTCGCCAAATTTGGATTTTGACCTTTCCAAGTGATGGTCTAAAATGCATTTTCTGGAAAATTAAATTGGTCGCTTCTAAATAGTCAAACTCGAAAAAGCCGGAAATTGCAACTCGTGGTGTAAATTTCGTGGTGTGCGTGCGCTTTCGTGCGCTGGTGTACTTTACATTTACGCTTCGCGCTCCGCGCTCCGCGCTTCGCGCTTTCACGCTCGGTGCGCGCTTGCCTCATCTTCCTGGTTTTCGTTTTATTTTAACCCTTTTTTCGTTGTTTTTATTGATTCGCGCTGATTTTGTGTAAATTTTTCGTTGCAGGCGGGTAACAACACACGATAGGACCAAGCTGAGCGCCCACTGCGGCGCACCAGCGCCGTGTTTATTAGATGAGTGCATTTTACACTTTTAAACACAGTTGCTGACGTATGAAAAGACGAACAATCTTCCAACTCGTCTTTCTCCGTTAAGGATTGTTTATTAGATGAGTGAATGCTATTTTTTTTATCAAAGTTACTAAAATTGGAATATGCAAATAATCGTCTGACTCTCTCATTTCGCCATGCTCTCTCATCGGTCAGAGATAAGAGAGATCATGGGAAAGTGAGAGAGTCGGAGCATTAATTGAACAGACTTGTGGCTTGTGGAACCATTTCAGTTACATTCGCCACTTCCGCCCGGTCTTTTCTTCTCGCCCATGTCGATCGGTTTGTGTTAGCTTTTCTAATCTATCTTATATTTGACATTTATACGTTTATCTTTTACATTTATTAATTGAGTTTGTCATTGATAGTAAACCTATTCATTCTGGGATATCCGTGAAATAAGGTTGCTCCTTGCAGGCCCGATCTCCCTCTTTCCTGCTCCTCATTTCGCTCTTATATCGACGACATACCCGAGCAACGTATGCACGCACTCATCAGGAACTGCGACTAAATGTTG
This sequence comes from Pristionchus exspectatus, assembly GCA_911812115.1. Classification (NCBI taxonomy): domain Eukaryota; kingdom Metazoa; phylum Nematoda; class Chromadorea; order Rhabditida; family Neodiplogasteridae; genus Pristionchus; species Pristionchus exspectatus. The sequence continues at coordinate 5,854,485 of OU461582.1, forward strand.
CCGGAACCGATGCCCTTACGAGGAGCTGAGCAAGGTGGAAATATTGCTTATTTGTAGTATTAAAATAAAAGTTAAATTATATTTCAACGTTAACCCGTTTAAAATTGCCGAAATGAAGGAGGCGATGAGCTCTCAATTGTTGATGTTTGTTCTTAATTATAATTTACGTTATTCTTCCAGTGCACGGCCACCCGTGTTGGCCAGAAGGGACACCATCACAGACCCGAGATGAACAAGAATATCTACCGCATCGGCAAGTCGCTCTGACCGCCGAGAGCAAGAAGAACAATGCTGATTAGGTACATACTTTCCATTCGGAGTTGGCTTGTGGTAAACTTGTCAGGATACGGTGCTATCGCACCCTCTTGCCGGTCTCTGCCTCTCTTCCTCCACTCAGGACAGTCGTCGTTTGAGGAGAGAAGAGGTTCACTGATTTTAATATTTGTTCAAAAATTTGTTAGCCTGTGCGCAATTTTGGCTTTATTTCGAAGCGTTTTATTCAGAGTAACACATTTATTTGTGAACAATTAGGGAAAGGTGCAAAGAACCTGGTGAACTTAAATTAATAGATTTTTGGACATAACGAAAATTAGATTATAATGGAACATTGAGCATTCTATTAATCTGGACAGGGACGTCCTTTATTGTTTAAGATTTCCCTCATTTTATACTGCATTCGTTCGATTAATCGGATACAAAGATCTTGGGACAGGTGATTATCCCACCAGTGGTGAATCCCATCGATAAGATGATCGATACTCTTAGGTTTCCAATGATTCCAAAGCCATCTTTTGAGCAACGCCCAAACAGTCTCGATAGGTGATAAATCAGCTGACTCCGGGGGCCAGTCCTCGACCTGTTGTAGGATTTTGGGACGGTTATAGGAAAGTATTATTTATTTACTGAGAACTATTTGCTTTAAAGTTCTTACATAAATAAAGTAATAAATACCTGAATTCCAGATCGTTCCATATACAAGCGAGTGCTCCTGCTGGAATGGGCCGGAGCCCAATCCTGGACAAGAATGGCGGATGGTCCGAATGTATCCCTTTTTTGTAATGTTAAATCTTCGTTTATAAATAAATTTTACCTGCTCCAGTTGACATAACATTCCTGAAGGATACGTTGATAGCCAATGCTATCGACTATGGAGTCTTTCCCTTTGAGGATTTTGAGAGGGCATGGGCCGCGGACACTGATTCCTGCCCACACCAGTACCTAACAAATCGATAATTAATCGCTTAGAGCTCATTTGTTTCACCTTTGGCACATGTTTTGGAGCAGCGTGAACAGCGTCTTTTCTGTTCTTGACAAAACACGTCCTTGCGTTCTTTCCCAATTGAATGTACGATTCATCCGTTATAGTATGGGAAAGAAACTGTTCTCCCATATCCAATTTTCGCTCACAATAAATCATACGTAGCAGTTGATTTATTAGTCTAACGGAATGCCCATATCGGACTCGATGATGACGGAGACCCAATTCGGCCCTCATATTTGCGATCACGTCCCTCTTGACCTGAATTAAGTTCCTTATTGTATCATTATGATTGTGGGAGAACCGTGTCTTCAAAACAAATTCTCACACCTCTACTCCCGTGCTCTCCTTGATAAGGTTGATAATTTCATTTGTTGTGCGTGTTGATTCCTCTTCATACAAAGCATCAACCATCAGTTTGATCGTAGGATGGAGTTCACGAGGAATGCTTCGAGGGGTATACGGTTTACGAGGCTTACGAATTCCTTTGTTCAGAATTATTCTACGAACAGTAGAATATGAAATCTGATCTCCTGCAAATTCTCTTCATTCTAATTCAAACAAAAAAGCCATACTCTTCTTTCTCATTTCATCCGCAATCTGCCTGTAGGTAAGGCCGTCGTCACGCATGCCTCGAATCTCATCCCTCGTGCACTTCCGAATCTTGGTTATCGCTCTGCTTCTCCGATATTTTGACAGCTAAAGCTCAATAAGTAATGAATAAATGAAAGAAAATGAAATACCTTTGGTCTACCCATTGAAGAGCAATGAAGAGAATAGTAGAGAACAATGAAAATGAAGAAAGAAAAAATCGCAAAATTAATCACTACTGTATTTAGCAGAAAATTGTCAACGAAGATCAAAGATCACACGTATCAATTAATTATTTTTATATTATATGTTATTGTGATTTTTGTTGTTTTCATGTCTCTTTCTGTTACCAGTCATTCACTTTCTTGCATTCAGATGTCGAAATGGATGGTATGTCATTCAGCCTCTGGCTACGAGCTTGTGCAAGAGTGCGCACTGAAGAAAGGGATAGCATTCGTGGGAGATGATGTGGACTACGACAACTTCCTAGGAGAAAGAGTGAGTGGAGTTGTCCGCGCCGTAGACAAATCGAAGAAAAGGATGAAGGCTGAAATGTTGAGAATGAGAGGAATAGATGGAACTGATGAAGAACAATCCGATACGGTTGGTGCTTTTACATTAATGACATTACCATCACAGTGCGTTCAGGGTTCAATTGCTTCTTCATCCGGAAGAAGAACTCGAAGCAGCAGTATGGCTTCTGCTGCTGGAGGATCATCGCAGCGTGCATCCACTCCACGTCCATCAATGGTCGGACAGCCGCCGATCGTTCCATCTCGGAAGTTGAAGAGACCAGCGAGTGGGGCGATTCCATTGACGACACCTCGTCGTCCTGTGCCTCCTCCTCCTCCTCCTCCTCCTCCTCGATCTCAGCCGGTCCCATCGGTCCCACTGATGAGAGGATTGACTGGAGTCTCCTCTTCTCTTGCTACCTCGGGGATTCTTCCTGCTCAGGGTTTCACTCCACTGGTCCATTCCTCACAGCTTCCACCAGGATTCTCGCTCTCTGGCACAGCTCCTCTCGTGGTTCCAACCAGTACCGGTATTGATCTGAAACGACTAAACCGACAAATTGATCTTCTTTGCAGATGACACCACCTTCAGACAGTTTATGATGACATCGATGGTGTCAATGCATAGTGAACTAAGCGGAATCAAGACAATGGTCAATAATCTATATCTTGCATGGAACGGATTGATAGTGCAGAGCGCAAATCGCTCAACAAGTACTCATATGGAGGTATAATATATGAAAAATTTATCCGAAAACGATTTTGACTAGAAACATGCATCAATAACAGGTAAATGGAACGAGAGACCGCCTGGTAGAGATGGGAAATGCAGTTAAAAACGTCGAAACGGCTGTTCACGAAGTTTCCGCTCGAATGGGAAAAACGAAAGGTGCGAGAAGAATCATTCGTTTCATAATTGACTGATGACAACAAAACTATAAATTGCGATCTATTTAATCACGCCCGATCGCTCAATACATTTTGCACTTCAGATTTTACGTACGAACCGTTTTCGACAAAAGAGGAGATTGATCTTATTGATGCAAATCAAGTGATAACCAAGCTCGCTACGGACATTGAAAGGCATATTTATGACGAATCAGATCCTAACGATCGCTCGGATCTATCTCTGCCTGTCAGTGCGAGGGCCGATAAGGCTAAGGCAAAATGGCTACTTGAGGTATTTAACCTTCAATAGAATTTAACAAATAATTTTCACGAACCTTTCAGATACTCTTCCATCGTAGAATGGTGAGCTCTTCTGAAGATCGTCTGATCATTCAGAGAACAATCACTGATCGTCTGAATAATTATGCGGGACGGAGAAGACGAGCAACGGAGAGAGTGGAACGGGAAGATCAATTGGTCAATCGAAGGGCAGTGAATGGAAGGGGAAATGGTAGAGGAAGAAAGAAGACATTGATGAAGAGAATGAGACCTAATGGGGACAATGGAATGAACAATAGTGAAGGAATAGAAGGAATGGGAATGGGAAGCGATGACGATGATGATGAGACACCGCAGACCACAAACCGCACTCTTGACTCAGACCCCTCTGAAATGAGTGATATAGATGTTTTTTGATTACTCGTTCACAGGCAAATCGTTCGTAGATAATTCATAGAGAAATACTACCTAGATTGCTATGTTCATTTATTCAGCATCCGATAATTGTTAACTTTGTTAAGGTAAATAAATTACTTTAAATTTCTAACATTGCACCAACATTCAAAAGATTAACTGAAAAAAACTAACCTTTTATCAGCGAAAAACGAAATAAATCGTTCTATAAGCCTCATCCGAGTGCATCCGATTCTCTTTTCTCCTCAAACGACGACTGTCCTGAGTGGAGGAAGAGAGGCAGAGACCGGCAAGAGGGTGCGATAGCACCGTATCCTGACAAGTTTACCACAAGCCAACTCCGAATGGAAAAGTATGTACCTAATCAGCATTGTTCTTCTTGCTCTCGGCGGTCAGAGCGACTTGCCGATGCGGTAGATATTCTTGTTCATCTCGGGTCTGTGATGGTGTCCCTTCTGGCCAACACGGGTTTCCGTGCACTGGAAGAATAACGTAAATTATAATTAAGAACAAACATCAACAATTGAGAGCTCATCGCCTCCTTCATTTCGGCAATTTTAAACGGGTTAACGTTGAAATATAATTTAACTTTTATTTTAATACTACAAATAAGCAATATTTCCACCTTGCTCAGCTCCTCGTAAGGGCATCGGTTCCGGCAACATTTAGTCGCAGTTCCTGATGAGTGCGTGCATACGTTGCTCGGGTATGTCGTCGATATAAGAGCGAAATGAGGAGCAGGAAAGAGGGAGATCGGGCCTGAAAGGAGCAACCTTATTTCACGGATATCCCAGAATGAATAGGTTTACTATCAATGACAAACTCAATTAATAAATGTAAAAGATAAACGTATAAATGTCAAATATAAGATAGATTAGAAAAGCTAACACAAACCGATCGACATGGGCGAGAAGAAAAGACCGGGCGGAAGTGGCGAATGTAACTGAAATGGTTCCACAAGCCACAAGTCTGTTCAATTAATGCTCCGACTCTCTCACTTTCCCATGATCTCTCTTATCTCTGACCGATGAGAGAGCATGGCGAAATGAGAGAGTCAGACGATTATTTGCATATTCCAATTTTAGTAACTTTGATAAAAAAAATAGCATTCACTCATCTAATAAACAATCCTTAACGGAGAAAGACGAGTTGGAAGATTGTTCGTCTTTTCATACGTCAGCAACTGTGTTTAAAAGTGTAAAATGCACTCATCTAATAAACACGGCGCTGGTGCGCCGCAGTGGGCGCTCAGCTTGGTCCTATCGTGTGTTGTTACCCGCCTGCAACGAAAAATTTACACAAAATCAGCGCGAATCAATAAAAACAACGAAAAAAGGGTTAAAATAAAACGAAAACCAGGAAGATGAGGCAAGCGCGCACCGAGCGTGAAAGCGCGAAGCGCGGAGCGCGGAGCGCGAAGCGTAAATGTAAAGTACACCAGCGCACGAAAGCGCACGCACACCACGAAATTTACACCACGAGTTGCAATTTCCGGCTTTTTCGAGTTTGACTATTTAGAAGCGACCAATTTAATTTTCCAGAAAATGCATTTTAGACCATCACTTGGAAAGGTCAAAATCCAAATTTGGCGAAAATTCGTCAACTCTGAACGAAATGGCAGCCTGCACTTGTTTTTACCGTAAAATACCGTACAATACAGTACATGTTTCATTTTCCTCCCGCTTGACGGTACGGGTCGCGTTCTCTTCATTTCACACGCTCACCGGTCAGAGAGGCGAGAGTGTGTGTGAAATGAAGAGACGGCGACCCGTATTTCGAACTCTAGTATCCGATTTGCGCTAATGAATACTCTCGTCTTCTAAGCAATTCCTTGGTTGAGATAAGAGAGATGGAAATGGATCTTTTGTCATCGGTCGCTCATATTTTCAGGTCAGAAAAACGTTTTTGCGTAAGTGAAGTGACAAGCCTCGACACCTAAGCTTACGTGATAGAACGTCAGCTTGTATCCGTACGCCCTCGAAGTTCTCTCATACGTTTGGAAATTTGCCGATGCGGACCGCCGCTCGAATGAGATCGCGTACATGGAGATAGTTGTTCCTATTATTATTTTTGACCATTTTTTCATTTCATCCTCCTCCGTGAGAACCCCATCAAGAGAGACTTACCATATAAAAACGTGACGTGAACACCCTTGCGTATCATACAGTGGTGCTGTGACTGAAGCAAGTCTACGGGACTGCTGCAAAATGTTGAGTTGCGAAAACTCTACAACTTCCGATGTATACGTTAACGTCGCCAGTAGGTAGGCGGTGTAGCAATGATCGACGATCACGAAGCCGCATGTCAAATACACCCAAAGAAAATGGAAATTCTGAAGAATCTTCAGGCTGGGATGCGCGAGGAAATTGCTGTGAAAACGCACATTTTTGGAAAAGAAAAAACAACGGTCAGCGTACTGTCTGTTTAGGTGAAGTGCGGTCAGAAGAAGAAAAGCCACTGACACAGAGAAAATGCGAACGGAGAGCATCTGAAATAGCGTAATCATAGCCTGAAATTAAAATTAAAAAGAATTAAAATTAAAAAGAAAAGAAAGTAGCATTTGATACTGCTGTACCCATCGCAGATAATCACTACTCGAATAGTAATTAGCATCTGCGAGAATTGATGTGGAAGCATTCAGCATCGGAGGAAAGTTGGTAGACTGAGAAAGCGAGACAGATAAAAAACGAAAACATTGCCACAGAATAACAATAGAGCGAGACGATTATGGCCGTGTTTTTCCCATAGGGCTAATTGATCTAGAACCGTGTTATTTTCTAGTGAGCTGCAAATTTCATTCTTATGATAAGTATAGCAACATTGACAAAACAGCAAAAATGATAATTGTCACTGTGTAAAACCATTCATAGATCGATGTTGAGATTTATCTCTTGTAATGGCAATATTTCTAGTCGTTATCAGGCCGGATGCATCATCGATTACACTTGGTACTGGGGCGGTGCGCAGTTGTGGTAGTGCTGATGGTGATGGTGAGTGCTAAATAGTATTGATTCAAAATTATATTACTTGATTCGGAAAAATTTGTTTATTAGCACTGACTACATCTTGAACCGTAGCAGCTTGTAGCAGCAGACGTGACAATGCAGAATGAACAGACTGAGACACAGCGTGATGACGTAGATAGAGATGTTGTAGCTGAATTGTTCTCACATTTGAATCCTACTCGACTACTCAGGAGTGAGTAGGCAGTGTAACACAGAAAAAAAATTTAGTCTTTCGCTATGTCCACAGAAGTGGTTCAAGCCAGTTCATTCAGTTGTCGGCATCACTCTTGTCAGAGCTATTCAGCACATCTTTCCGAATTTCATGCGCATATTTTAGTAAAAAAACGAACGCAATCGCTCCCACAGTCGCGCCATATTCTCCCAGGTAAATCGAACTCCAAATCGCAGTTCCGATGATGCTCACAGAGTTCCACGCCTGTAATTTTAATTATTTTTCACTTTCCATTTTTCAATTTTCAATTTTTTTTAATTTTCACGCTTGTAATTAACAATTTGTTTGATATCCTCACTGGACGGAAAATCTGTATGCATCAAGCCCCATCCCTTGGAAAGCATCGCGCCGATGAGAAATTTTTTTTAAAGAAAATAAATTCCTCTTTCGCAATCTTAGAACTTTTGTCTCGAATTGCAGCATGAAAAAGTGGCATTTCTTTACTTTAGTGCCCAAATGAAGAAAGCTGATGGCTTCCTCGTTCATTCCATCACTCATTGGCTCATTTCTCACAACCCACAAGTTAGAGCTCGGCCATTGGACACTAAAGTAAAGAAGTGCCGAAAAATCAGAACAGTGAGCGCAGATGATGGAAGTCCTTATACCTGAATGACGATAATCGGCAGAACGAACGCGGGTCGGAGCTGGCAAACGGCAAAAAAAGACGAGCACACAGGCGGCGATCTCGGCGAACACGAGCACTGTCTGTAATCGAGCTAGTATTAATTTTGTAAATTTATTGATCAATATTAATTTTTGATATGTGCGCTTTCCACAGCTAAATCTATTTATAGGCATGAGTATTGCTTCTTCTTCGATACCATCGTATTTTTTATGTGGATTTTGCAATGTCGTTGCGATCGTGTTTAAGAATAAAAAGTTTGGGATTTACTGTGAAAAATGAAAGAAATTGTGATGCACACCTGGTAGATGCTCAGGTAGATCGGCTGGTCCAGCATCCAGTTCGTAAGGGCTGCAAATGCGCACACGACGATCGCTATGATCGCCATCGCTTGCGACGCGACCTGCAATTAATTTTGATTTATATTCGAGAAGAAGTTGAAAAATATTCATTGCGAACCCCATATGAGTATTTCAGACTATTTTGATGAATTACGCAAATATATACATAATATTTATAATAATTATATGCAAAAAAAACTCACCGTGGCGCTGCAGCAGCAGATGCGGTGCGTGAACATTTGGTGCTGGTAGACCATCTTTGAGGGACTAATTGGGCGACAAGAATGAAGCAATGTTGCGATTCGTCTCCTTTCCAGCCTTGATCATTATCACTAATCTATGCGGCTCTGACTCACACACATCAGAATCGCAAAGAGGAAATGGGCTCGTTAAAGACTATCGTCTCTTTTGTTATCGCGTTGAACTCTGCTCTCTCTCTATATATTTATCCACATTTTGAAAATGCCTTCAACATTGCTTGTGAGGGTCAAGGCAAATACGATTTCTTATACGATCGTAGGCTGATAAAAGGCGATAATCACTCGTTTACTGTCAATATCAATATCAATATCAATATTTTATTCAATCTGCAGGTCTAGGGCCTGTTGAACGATTCCTGCATTCCATACATCGGGGTATCTTCTGCTTATGTGCGTCCAGTTGATTCCCACTTGGTTGACTATCTCATCGCGCCATCGTGTTCGAGGCCTCCCAATCGGTCTTTTCTTGTCCCATGGTGTCCAGTGTACTATTCTCTCCGACCATCGTTCATCACTTAGCGTTGCAATTCTTTTAGCCCATTGCCATTTCTTCTGCATAGCTCTTATCCGAACATCTTGAATGGGAACTTTTATAGACAACCATTCATTAGTCTTCCTTTCCATTCTAGAAACTCCCGCCATTTTTCGCATGATTGATCTTTGCGCGACAACCAAGCGATTTCTTGCTTTCTTTGTCGTTGTCCAAATTTCGCATCCATAGAGTAAAACCGGCTCGATACACATTCGATATACGCGTGCTTTTAGTGCCATTGCGACTCGTCTGTTAGTCAAGAAATCATAGAATCGATTGAATGCCTTCCATGCTCCCCGATTCTCCGGTTCAATTCAAGCATGATGTCGTTGTCAAAAGATATTCGGATGCCGAGATACACAAAACTGTCCACGTAAAGCAGATTTTGTTGATTTACTTGTAGTGAATTTTGGTTTCTATTGCTCATTACAACCGTTTTCTTTTCATTTATAATTAGACCGACCTCTTTGCTTTTACGAACCAAATCAAACAACATTTGCGATGCTTCCTTGTGACTATGAGAAATTAGAACGATATCGTCAGCATATTTGAGATGATTCAATTTCTTTCCGTTTACTCGCACTCCGTATGCATCCCATTCCAATTTCCGGAATACTGATTCCAATAGAGAATTGAATAAATGAGGGGATAGAGGGTCTCCTTGACGGACACCTCGTTCAACTTCTATTGGCACTTTATCCGATCCGACTTTGACGAACACCTTCGCACGTCCATATACGTCTCGCATAGTGTTGATTAACTTGGAGTGTACTCCTTGCTCGAATAGGGCTTTCCAAACGTCTCCGAACTCGACTGAGTCAAATGCTTTTTGGAAATCTATGAATACAAGATATAATGGAAAGTTGTATTCTTCGGAAGCATTGATCAGTTCGTTGAGTGTGAAGCAGTGGTCGAGAGTAGAATATTGTCGTCTGAAGCCGGCTTGTTCAGTTGAAGTATTCTCGGCCAAGGTTCTCTCAATTCTATTGTCTATAGACGAAGTGAACAGTTTGTAGATCAAATTCAGAAGAGCGATGGGCCTGTAGTTTCCTATATCGAGAGCACTTCCCTTCTTATATATTAATGAGATAAGCGAATTCGGCAGGCTATCCGGAACTTTTTCTTGCGTGATCCACTTATTGAAAAGAGAACAGAGTGGTTTGACTAGTACTTCACATCCACACTTGATCATTTCAGCTGTTATCTTATCTGGACCTGGGCTTCTACCGTTTTTCAGTTTCCAAATTGCAAGTTGTACTTCGCTTCTTAGTAACGGAAGAAAAGGCTCACTGGACTTAAATATTGATCTGACCGGCCTTTTGGTTCGCGAGAACAATCCGTCATAGAAGTTTTTGACTGTAGTGTTAAGGTCTCCTTTTGTCGTCGCAATTGTACCATCTGATTTCTCTAATTGATATAATTTTGTTTGCCCGATTTGAGATGATTGTAACGCCTTTCTTGTGCTATGACCATATTCGACAGCCTTTCGTATAACTTCCAAGTGCCCTTTTCTTATATCTTCCTCTATGGAATATCGTAGTGCCTTGTTTACAATAGAGAATTCTATTCTGTTAATTGCAGAAGGCGGATTATGTCTTAGTCTACGACGTTCGTTGAAAAGGTACTTAGTCCGTTGAGAAAACCTCTCTTGAGATGTAATAGGAACCATTGAGTTCAAGGCAACAGACCTCATATTGGTTGCGATGGTTTCGTAGGTTTTTGCATCATTTCCTGATAGAGCAAGAATTCCGGTTGCGAATTTGGCATTATCAAGCAACATTTGAGGCTTTGAGGTGTAGTAGCGCCGTTTGGGTGAAGAATTAATACGAACTTTCGCCAATAACATCCTGTGATCGGTTGCAAAACTGAAACTGCCTACAACTGATACATCTTGTACAATAGTTGGGTCGAGAGTCAGCACATAATCGATTGCATTCCGGGTTACCATATCAGGGCTTTGCCATGTCCACTTTCGGGTCTCACGTTTCTGGAATCGAGTGTTATGTATAAACAACTTTGATTGTGCGCAAAAGTCGACAATTGTTTGGCCTCTTTCATTTCGAGATCCAGTTCCGTGCTTGCCAAGATAGATTTCGTGTATATCTTCTCTTGCTCCAACTTTCGCGTTTAAATCACCGAGTACTACAATATGCCCCTTTCCGCCCCCGGTAGGCGGACTCGACGGGTGGAAGTGGCAATCAGTGTACTCAGGTCATTAAGAGTCTTGTCGTATTCAATGTCCGAGTAGGATGAAGTTGGACAATACACATTGATAATTCGAAGGCCAAGAATCGGAACATCAAGGTAGGAAAGGCGGTCATTGATTGAGTTGAATATGCATTGTGAGGACCATTGTTTTGCAATCAAAAAGCCTGTGCCATAGGCAGATTGAATTCCATATGAAACTAGCAGATGTTGGGACTTGGCTAGAGTAATAGAAGTATGTCCTTTTCGACGGACTTCTTGGATTGCAATTATGTCGAAGGGCCACTCACGAACAGCCTCCTCCAATTCGACCAAGCGAGAATCCTTCTTCAACGTGCGCACATTGAGCGTGCCGATGCGTAGGTTGGAGACAGGCATCCGGCGGACAGATACCACCGACGGTTGTCCAAGTCGACGTCGGGGGACTCCCACCCGAGCGTCGGGGAAGAGAGAAAGTCGAACCGACCTCCTCTCAGCGAGCGACGAATGGAGAATGGAGAATGGAGAATGGAGAATGGAGAATGGAGAATGGAGAATGGAGAATGGAGAATGGAGAATGGAGAGGAGAGGACGTTTACTGTATGCATGTATAATTGTGGTCAGTGAACGTGGTCAGTGTTCGGTGCAATTCGTTCGCAATTCGCTCGCTTGAGGGCAAGCGAACCTGAAACACTTCATAGTGATTGCTGGCGGAGATTATGCAATCGATTGCATCAGTGCTAACTAGACTTTCGAAACAACGGTTATTCACCTTTTCGGAACATGATTAATTGCCACGAGCTCACAAAAAATTTGGAGAGAGCTAGTGTATAACTAACAATGAATAACTCGAGAATAAGTGAATAACTCACACCATTGTCGTGCGTAACAAATATCTACACGCATAAAATAAACAGTTTATTTGGCTCCTAAACGCAGTGCTGTACAATATTATTGAGGGGTAAAAGTCGGTCGCCATCTACACAACGTAGTGGGCTGTGGTGGGAGGACAGTGATGGGCGTGGGCGCTGAAAATGCATGGATTAAAACCGCGTTTGCGCCACAAAGAAGTGGATCTGCATAAATCGGTCAAGAGCAAACACAGAAGGCGAATGAATAATCAGGGCTTTCACAAAAGCAAAATCGAAATGGGATTGACTCACTGCATCTTGAACAACAGCACTTTGTAGCAGCAAACGTGACAGTGAAGGACGAAGAGCGAAATGAGCTCGGAAAAGACGTACAAGCAGAGGTAGTAACTGCAAATTGAAATTCACATTGCAAAAAGGCTGATTTTGCCACAAAAATGTTGAATTGAGGTCATCGCCAATCAATCCGCGAAGTAAGGACGCCCCTGCCTAACTATTCTACCTTCCGCAGGCCCAATAATCGAAGGAAAACATGGGAAAATGAAGAGCAAGAAGAGGAAAAACAACTGACGCAACTCCGGCCGCAGTGAGGAACCACCACTCGTACCACATGAACCAGATGCCCAGACCGACGATGCTGATCGAGTTGAGGATCTGCGAAAAGTGTTATTTGGCTCCAAACATAGCGTATCGTGGATTCCCAAACATCTTCCAGGCGCCCAAAAAAGAGCCGCAATCTGCTATAACAAATCAGCCAAAGCAGCCAAGTTTTCACTGGGCCCACTCAAGCTTTCGACTAAAGGAACCATTGAAGATGGAGCATGAAGCAAGGTAGAGCCGATCGGCGGTCCATGTGTAATTCAAGGTAAAGTACCTGTATCACGATGATGGGGATCATGTAGCCGGGCCGAAGGGTGCACACGGCAAAGAAGACCAGACAGCAGGCGCATATTTCGATAGCCACGAGAATCGTCTGGAATAGAAGGATGCAATGTTGCCAATATTTAAAAAACTCACGATGGATCCATTTCATAGTATGATTTTAATGACATCGATCATTATTGGTTACTCAGTGAAGGAATAATATTGAAAATTGCATGCGCAAACGATAGACTAGGATGTTCTCATTATTTGTTTACAATAATACAGATCATTTTTTTCTGAATGATTCACTTGATCGATTGAAAAAGAAGAGAAGCCAAGTCGGTGCTCTCAGGGGATTAGCCTTAGAGCCAGAACAATAAAGTGGAGCTCATCCTAGAGTCTATTCATCCATTCAATGTGATCATGAAAGCTCCCCTAAAAGACTCGTTGCTTGCCAAAACTGAGATTCTCGTCAACAAAGCATCCTTTCAAGAGGTTTCAACTGCGTCCTAATAAACAGCTAATAAGTAGGCGCAATCTAGGAAATGCGTTCAGCTACGGAAAAAAATACGGACAAGTAGCGAGTATGCGAACCTGATAGATGCTGATGTAGATGTCCTCATCGGGGCTAACCCAGTTGCCCACTGCGGCCAGAATGCTGATCACCAGAGCGATGCATGCCATCACTTGCGACGCCGTCTGGAGAAAGTAAATGATTTGGACATTGCACACCTTCTCCGGATACAGTCACGGATTGTTATTTATTGAGGACAATTTTTTTATGCGAAATTCAATTTCACAACCTACTGGTCGACTAAAATAAGGAGGGAATGTGGATCAACGTTGAACCGATCAAACTTCAAGAGCGACAGAGGTATTAAAAAAAAGGAACCGACTCGTATAACTACCTACCGTAGCGGTGCAGCAGCATATTCGGTGCGTGAACATTGCGTGTTGGTAGACCATCGCGAGTCGGAAAGAGCTTGGCGAGAATGATTTACCGTCGAGATTCCCCCCTCTTTTGAGTGCTTTTCGCGAGTTTCTTATCAGCCGAGACGCGGTACTCTGAGTCACCATATCGAAGCGAGAATAGAGTTTAGTGCACTTTCGCAACTGCGCACTTAATTTTCACAAATCTCAACAAGAAATGAGCCTTTTAATTATCGTACATTATTTTTGCGACTACTTTTGCTGCTCAATCGATTTTTGACGAGATATATAACTAGGGATTCTAATTTCATCCGCTTGCGCAACACTTTTAATCCTGCGGGCGAAAGGGCTTAGTCAATCCTTAGTCACTCTAACACCATTCCGACCTGACAAGTAAAGATCAGTGACAAAAGCTTCAAACAATCAAATTCATGGGTTGGCCGATTAGTAATTATGCAAGTCCATTCAACGAGATTCGCAAGCCGTTCAGCTTTGTGCAGTTTGTTTACTTTTCAAATTATATGATCGAACGCAGATAAAAAGCGACTTGCACAAACTGAAACTGATTCTTGTCAAATTTCATCTTCTGCATCTCACAATCTCTCTGATAATGAACTACCAATGGGCAATGTTCACCCAATTGCATCTGTTAATGCAGAGCAACGGTGTTAGAAATTTCAGGTGACAGATAGAAACGGATACGTTTTGCAGGTCGCATGCCCAGTATGAACATCGCCATCGAACAATGTGCTCTTGGTGTGGTGTGGATCGACTTCGGCACATTCTTGGTCGTGGGTTACCAACATCAACGTGCAAACACATACGAACACAAAGATAAATGAATATACTGATGATACACGTTTGTACTCAGCCAAAGACATTATACATTTATTCAATGTTATTCTTCTCATCTTCTGATATTCTCGTTGTCACGCATTGCAGTGATCGCTCGAGTGGTGCTCGTGGCAAGCTCTGCAATTCAGCGCGTATTCTTCGAAATCGAAAATACGGGAAAACTGGAACTGGCGGCGGAATCCGCAACTCACCGCTTGAACACCAACAGCTTGTAGCAGCACACGTGGCAGTGAAGGACGAACAGAGAAATGATCAGCGAAATTGCGTAGATGCAGACGTCGTAGCTGAATTCGATTTCAGATTTGGCCTTCGGATTACGAGAATCATAAATAGGGGCCACAAGCTCCGCCCACTTTGTGCGGACACGATCTCGCCCAAAAGCGAGACGGGGAGGGCACAAGGTTCTTTCTCAACCAAATCGCTCGTTCTCAATTGCTATGGATAGCTACTAGTGTACTCTATTGATTGATCACTATTCAAAATTTGCATAATATCACTAAGTTGATCAAAATTGGACTTGAAAGAAGGAAATAGGGTGTTTCTAGGTGTTCCAGTATGCAAATTATGTTTGAATAGTGATTTTCTGACTAAATGGAATATTTTAGGAATTTTAGAGAAAAAGTTAGAATTTTAGCATTTTTCCCTGGCTTGTGCCCTCTTGATTTGTACGGGCGGGGAGAGGCGAGCGAGAGGGCGGGGGGAGGGCGGAGGAGGGAGAGAGACACACGCAAATCAGGCTCCGCCCCCTTCCCTCTCGTCTCGCCTTTCCCTCCTCTTCCCCAGTGCGTTCCGCGCGTACTTCTTGGGCTCTAGCGCGCCTCAGAGAAAAGATATCGACAAACGGTAAAAAGTATGATGATATTGGGACCACGAGGGATAGTTTGAACACAAATTTGACCCCATTGTGCAGAATCGGCTATCTGCATTGTGACCCCTAATCATAAATTGAATGAGCTCAAAAAAGTACAGCAGTACATAGCAGTTCTTTTGTGCGGTTGACAAAGGAGCGGGAAAGAGACCAAACACGCAACTTTGTCGCCTAGCGCGAACAGTACCGTCCAACCATTACCATTTGAACGCAAACACAGTACTATGAGGATTCGTACTGTCGTGCCTGCCTATCGATGTCACTTTCATGATTTATGACTCACACGATGCCGAATCCGGTGAGAAAATCCCACAAATCGATCAGCTGCCATATGGCGACGATCACGATGCTGAACGAGTTGAGAATCTGTAAGGACATCCATGAAAATGATGATATCATCTATTATGTGGCCTTTTGGAACACAAAAGGATTTCAAAGTTCAAAGGCTTTTCTAATGAAAAGGAAACGAAACTAGCCTGAATGATGATGATAGGCAGGACTAGAGCTGGCAGGATCTTGGCAGCCGCAACAAAAACCAGAATGCAAGCGATGATTTCGGTGACAACGAGGATCGTCTACAAGAGAGAGAGGGTCGAACCCATTTGCATTGATAAGGAGCACCTGGTAGATAGACAGATAGATGGACCAATCGTAGAACCAATTTGTCACCGCGACAATGGCGCATAGAATTATGGCAATGATTGCCATCACTTGCGAAGCGACCTTAAATATTTTTATCAGCGATGGTAATAATCGAAAACTGCAAAAAATATACGAACCGTCGCACTGCAGCAGCATATCCTGTGTGTGAACATCGGCGACTGGTAGACCATCTCGAATACGATGGAAGGAAAGGAGAAACTGAGGTGGAGAAACTAGGCAAGAGTGATTGTCAGTTTGCGCAACATGCGCTCGCTCTTTTTCAATGCTTTTGGCCGTCCCTTTGCCCAAGTTGAGTCATAGCCGATCCGAAGCATTGCATTGTCGTCTCACGTCAATGGCCTAGATTGTTCTGTTTGAACAGCAGCCTGCGAAATCTCGCATAAAATAGATGGTGGATTCCATGAGTGAATTCAGGTATAATTATTCGTCGTGTGACAACATCATGGGCATGAGTGACAGGATATTGTATGTTGAGTGGTTGCTTGCAATATCAATACACATTTCACGAACGTTAAAGTAAAATGATGCGCTTGACAGCTTTATTCATTCCACTGGCAATCCGAAACTTCTTCTTTCGTCGGTAAGGCTTCCTCATACACTGTGATTCGCGGGTCCTTATGAGTTTGGAGGGCACTGAAATTTTGTTAGTATCATAATTTCAAAAAGCAAAAAAATACTTCGAATTTGAAGTGAACTCACTGTTTCGCGAGCAATTTCAGCAACTTGTAACAGCAGAAATGGCAGTAGAGAACGCAGAGGGAAAAAACGAGCGAGACAGGGAAGAAGCAAGTGTAGTACCTGATTAGCGCGTTTCGGTTGCAAAATTCGAGCAGACATCACGTATGGAAACTAGCCATCTCACAGCGTTCCAAAGTTTGTAACGAGTTCAATCCAATTGATCAACGACCAGGTTGCGATTGCGATGATGCTTACCGAGTTCCAAATCTGTGGAAATGATCTATCGTAAAAATGGATACACCTATAAACGAAACCGAAAACTATACCTGAATGATGATTATGGGGAACATGAGAGCCGGCTGAGTCATGCAACATGCAACGAAAACAAGGATGCACGAGAATATTTCAGCGGCCAGAAGAATTGTCTGAAATTTTGCATCAATCAGTTATGATAGGCCATATTCAAGCACCTACAAAACGCTTTCAGAATTTGAAAAAAAATTTCTACGTGAACGAAAAGTACCTGATAGATCGGCAGATAGATCGACTCGTTGTAGAGCCAGCTAATCGCTGCGGCAACCGCGCAAATGACAACGGCGAAACAGGCCAGCACTTGCGAGGCCACCTGAACACACTTCTAGAAACACGATCTAATGAGAATGCACTCATGACAGCAATAGTACGCAATGTTGCAGGTTTTTGTATATAACCACAATGGCAGATGGTTAACGACAAAAACAATGAGCTGGGAAAGGGTGGATTCCGAACTGGCGAAATACCGTGGCGCTGCAGCAGCAGATATTGCTGGAGAAGAATGGCGATTGGAGAAGCATTGAGGGGTGAAAGGGAAAGACACTGAGCTTATCATGCGAGAAGGGACCTTTGTTTGCGCAACTCCCGCTGCTTTCGTTATGCATCGTTGCTCAAGGTTGAATCATTGTGGGACGTTCCGCTTACGTGCGTTTGATGTTTTTGGCTTCATACGCTTTTTATAATAGTAGAATATAGAATAATACGTTCTTTTCTGACAAATGCAACGGTCCATCGCTATCTCTATTCGGCGCTAATTTTCAGCTCTTCGCATCTGTTTTTATTCAATTGCAATCTTTAGAAACAAGTTGGATTCGCCACGGATCACGCTGCACATTTGTCGTGGCCGTCTGCTTGAGGGAGATTATGTGGGCTGCAATTTTTGCTTTCGATCTTTCAGCATTCCGGAGTCCTCTCAAATCGAATCACTCACTTTGCCAGAAACACGAGCAGTCGGTATCAGCAGATGTGGCAGCGCACGAAGAACAGCTCGTTCACTATTCCAATAGCGTAGAACGCAACGAAAAGCCTGACAATAAGGCGGTTCAATGACAATATGTTGATTCAATCCCTGACAATATGTTGATTCAATGAATGAGCAAAAAGGTAAAGGTAAGGTAAAGGTCACCCCGTACTCTAAGTCCTGCGGGAGCCCACTGCTAGATCAGTGACCATTTTTTTAATTCAGTCCGTAGGGCGCAATCTATTCTTCGGACCTACTTCACCGCGTGATCTTGTCACTCCCAATTCCCCTTTCGGGCGCCTTTGTGGGGCGGAGAGCGGTGTCACGGCCGGGAATCGATCCCGAATAGAAAGGAATGGGAGGGCGCCATTGAAATGAGCCCAAACTCGTGTAAATTCCGTTTGTTTATGATTTTATAATAATACTATAATAATAGCAAATATTTGGCACACGTACACGTAGGAAAGTGCGTCGGAGAGGCCCCACATCCCGACGAGCGCATACACGAAGATTCCGATGAGATTCAAGCAGTTCAACACCTAAAATAGTAGTTATTCGCGATTCAATTTCCGCCTACTACTGCTCTTCTCCTGAATTCCTAGAGGGTTACTACAGATATTCGTGTGTGTGTGTTTTTCCGTAGTAAAGCCTGAACAATAAGCGTTACCGAAAATGCCAGGGCAGGCAGGACAAGGGTCGGGCGTGTAGTGCGGCAGGCGAAGAAGTCGAGCACACCGGCGGCCAGCTCGGGGTGATCAGAACTGTCTTGAACCAAACCATTAAAGCGCGAATTTTGCATTCACTGCCAAATCGTGATCGATCCGGTAGACTGTGTATTCACAATTTGTGCGCCAAGTATATTATATCTTGACTTTCTCGGATTGCTCGACAAACAAATATTTTTCAATGAAATTGGAGGAGCGCTTCGTTTATGGCGAAAAATGAAATGCTCGATGTACGATACCATATAAATCGCAAGTGCCAGATCCTGTTCCGAGTTTATCCAATAGAACGTTGCTTGCACCACGACCATGATGAAAGCGAGTAGAGCGGCCACTTGCGAGGCAATCTGCAAACATTAGTTTGTGCTTGCTCTTGCTCCTATTTTTTTCCGGGAAGTGTCAGAAAAATATAAATAAGAAAGTCGTACCGTTGCGCTGCAGCACCAAACGCGGTGCGCGAACATTACGGTTTGAAAAGTGGGAGGAAGCGTCTCAGGTATTGCCTTCCCTCTACTTCCTTTTGAATGATTCACGAGCAATAAAACAAGGTTCTAATCTCTCGATCTCTCTTGCTATGCCTGGAAGCGAGCTGTGAACAGACGGCGCATTGCGAGATTGCACCACATCCTAATCGTGTTGATGAGATGATGGGTCGTGATTCTCTGGGCCTGGGTTGTGCTGAAAATGGTATAAAATATAGAAAAATATGGAAAAAGATCGCTATGGAAAAATGAAAAAATGTGACTGTCTCGAATCTGTTCTTCTGTATGAAACTTTTCAACCTGGTAGCAATGCTCAACAAAGTGAAGCGGGAAGAGTGCTAAATAGGGAGCTATTATTTTTTACAGATGACTCCAGGAAACTAGTTGTGTGCAGACGATGGAAGCAACGACAGGGCGTATGGAGCGAAGGCATTCCGTCTGAATTCGTGGTAATTCATTAATAATTCTCCTTGGAAAGCAAGAAAAAAATCATTTTTGGTACAGAAACAAGGAACATCATCGCGAGGCCGCTAGCATATCGTGAGATTATTTTCCATTCCACTCGTTCCTGACCTTTGACGAACTGAGTGGAGGGAGGAGGGGGGAGAAGAAGCCGGGAGGAGGCTAGTGATCTACCAGCCCCCCCCCTACCTCTTCCCTTCCTCTCTCTCTCTTACAGACAATCAATACGCTAACCAGCACATTGAGTTTGCTGAGCATTTGAAACGCACGATATCAATAAGATGGTAATGATCTTGTATGTTAATTCTTTGCTGTAATGATTTGATCAACAGCCTCTTTTCTCCTGCTGCATACCCGCACCGATATGTTTCACTCCGTTGTAATTACCTTTTTTCAGGTCCATTCAGTACTGTTTATCCGATGGAGTTGTTGAGTATACATTGCTCAATCTGCCAAAAAAACCTCTGAACTGCGCGCGCGAGGCGAAGAATGAATGGGCTAATTTAATTAATTCCGCCCGATTCTGTCGCAGAGAAATATCGAAATTCCCCTAGTTGTAATACATTGGCAGAGAACAAGATAGTTCGTACTGATGCCAGAATATCATTTGCGAAAAACTAGCGTTGGCGCCGGGTCGTGTATTTTATAGTTATTATTTGTTTTCAAAATTTCTCGGTCAGAGACGTGGAGGAATGCCTCACGAAAATGAACAGCTACTGAAAGATCAGACTCCGCCAATGGCGGGCCAGAATCGGCTAGAAAAAATATAAAAAATCAATCAAACAACTCCTGTTATGGGGTCTGCATGAACCGGCTGTACGAGTTTTTTTGTATAGTGTGAAGTTGGATGTGATTTCTCGTATTTTCGCTAACAAAGTGGTCTCGTATAGTACGTAAATCTCTCTGGGGGATACCTGATATCACTGTTGTCGATTGAGCATTGAGCATTGTGCGAAAAGTATTGTTTGCCTTCTACTGATTTCGATTGGATCTTAAAAGAAATGATCGGAGACAGTGTCAGCGAGCGGAGCTATCATGTAAGTATGATATACTCTTTAAGAAAATTAGAAAAATTAGAGTAGTTAATTTCTTGAATATCAAGATTTTCTCTTTAACCACAACTATTTCTTCTTGCGTATTCAACGCTGTTTTAATTTACGTTATTATCTTCAATCACGTAAAGCATGTTAGTTTGCAAATATAATGCGGTATAGTTGAATAAGGAATTTTCATTCGTGCGCAGATCGGGCCATATCGTTGGTTGTTAATGCTATTTTCCCTTGTCGACATGTGCATTTCACTGATACATACTGTTACGATTCCGGTATGATCTGTTTTACGCTTCGTTTTTCAAATTCTTAGCAGAAAGGGCACTCGACTGAGTTTGGTTTCATCTGCATTCCACTTCGTTTCCTCCAAATGCCTAAAAGTTACGGATTCCTCTCAAGTGAATATATCGCTATTTTGAAAATTGAGTTCTAACATTCATAAATTGCAGTGGTCTGCTGGTGTTTCCTTGTTTATCAGACATTCATACTCCTTGCATTTCACTTCGTCTACCGATTCGTTGTGCTTTGCGAGTAAAAATATTCAGAATATTTTTCTCCATAGAGAAAAAAAATTAGGCAGACATTGAAAAAAATACTGCGTTGTTTTTAAATACATGCATCTTCCAGTGCCTCATGGCTTTCGTGGATGAAGCGAAATCCGGCCCGAAATTGGATTTCCATCGGCGTCCTCATTGATCTCCTTTACACCGGTCTAGCACTTTTCCGTTTGCGACACAAGTAGAAGCCGCATGTAGGAATATCGTTGTTTTCCGATCGCCTTTACACCGGTCTAGCACTTTTCCTTTTTTGTTAATTTTTCTAATTTTTTCTTAATTTCTTCGAAAGTCAAGCCGAATAAAAAAACAACGATAATCCTATATGCAGGTTCTGTTGTATTTGTGTCGATTGTCTGGTTGGGTCCGAGCGATCAATCTAGGCGAGTTTTCGCTCCAATAATCAAGGTCAGTCCAATGGACTCCGTATATTTCTATTTTTGGATTGCAGGAAGCCTACCAGATTGACTTGAATGCGGATAATCAGCCTGGATTTCTCGCCATGACTTACTGGGTAGGTATTTCACGCTTGGAATCGGGACCACTCTTACGCCATACAGTTAGAGACAAGAACTAGAGTCTAGAGAAAAAAGCTTGTAGGCAATGCCGAAATTTACGGCACCGAACCAGCAAACCTATTTAAGTGTACTTTCAATGGAAAATAAAAATATGAGTTTTACTTTGAATATGCTCAGATTCCCCTCGACAAGGGAGGAAGAGAGTGGCAAGTGGACTCGATAAGAGCGATGGTTCTTGTCGCCTCCATCGTACTCGCCTCCGTCACAGTGATCGTCTTTTGCATCTCACGGATTATGAGGGCTATGAGCGAGACTACGTGGTAGGCGAGCGGTTGATTTGGACGGAGAATCGGGGCAAATTCAGGGGTCACCTCGAGTCGAAAACGCGCGCAATGCAGCATCAGCTATTTCGGGCTCTTCTATGGCAGGTCCGGAGGGCGCACTCTTCCGCAAACAAAAGACCCGTGCCAATTACAGACCCTGATTCCCACTG
This sequence comes from Pristionchus exspectatus, assembly GCA_911812115.1. Classification (NCBI taxonomy): domain Eukaryota; kingdom Metazoa; phylum Nematoda; class Chromadorea; order Rhabditida; family Neodiplogasteridae; genus Pristionchus; species Pristionchus exspectatus. The sequence continues at coordinate 5,876,883 of OU461582.1, forward strand.
TGACTTCCTACACGCCTCTGGCGCTTCTCATGCTCATACCTCTGCTTTCACGTAAGTAGTCGTCCATGCATCTTGATCCGATATCAGGGCGGGTTAATTTTATAGAAGAACAAATCCATTGTTCATTTTAATTTCAGCGGTGCCATTGGGCGGTTGGGCCACCGTATTCCTCTCATCAATGCAACTCTTCCCAATGATCGATCCATTCCTCATCATGTTCTTTGTTCCGTCGTAAGATCACGAATTTTTAAAATAATTTTAAAATAATTTAAAAAATGCAGATATCGCCCAGTTCTACCCAAATGCTTGCGCAGCAACGGCATCGTTCCAAATATTTCCTTCACCACGTCAACGGAGCATTCACATCAGTGAAGAAAAGTATCAAATGCGTTAGCTCTTTGAATATTTTTGGTCACATCTCTCGTTTCATTTGTTCATAACGCCACGTGCTGTACTACAAAATCTTTGCAACGAAATGCAATTATTTAGTACAACAAACACAGGAAAAGAACAGAAGAATAAAGTATCTGCTAATTGACTTTTTTCTGCATGCAATGCGACAACCGTACAGTATCAGGAGTTACAATTTGCAATGTTACCGAGACGGGGTATGTGTACAATATCATCGGCGAAATTTTCAGTCAGAAACAACAGATTGGGTAATTAAGCGGTCAACCTTGGGTAATTGTATCACGTGTATCACGAGAAAATGTAGCAATATTTGCCCCCTCCGGAACAACTTGCAAAAAGTTCAACCGATTTCGACCATACTATTATGTGAGAACCCACTAGGGACCAGTATTCGAAAAATATAGGGCATTTGTCCCAAAACCGGCTTTTAGGGATTCTCCGGTTCTAGGTCCGGGTATATCATATCTCAGCTCTCCGATGAGCTAGAGACCTCCGGTTTGGCTCAAAAAACGCGGAAAAATATTTCAAAAAACTTTTATATTTTGACCGAAGACGAAGGACAAAGACCAACAATGGCAACAAATAAAATACGATTTTTTTGAGTTTGAAAAAAATCTGGCCCTATCTAGAGTGTAACTTGCAGGGAATTTTATTGCAGAATATGAAAGAGTAAGTTCACTAGTACAATATAAAAATTTAAAAACAGGAACTTTAGGGTGTACACGACCATCTTTTTTGAGCTTGAAAGTTGTGAATCGCATGGATATCCGACCATTTCTGGCTCTATTTTATTGTTGATGTCAATTCCTAGGGTAATATCACTGGAAAAAACATAAAACTGACTAATTACAAAAATTTAACACCATTGGAATCTAATCCGCCACCATCATTGGTTCGGACCATGACCCTGGGGTTCATGCCTCAAAAGTGGCTCATGACTATGAACCCGGGGGTCATGGTCCAAAATAGGCATGAAAAGTCATGTTCGAGAAACATACGCAGTCCCCAAAAATTTTTTTACCCTCGTAAATATCGTTATTCGATTATCGAAAATAAATTTATTGAAGTAAATTCCAATTTTTCTTTTAAAAATAAGTTCTCGATTTCGCAGCATCGGGATACGATATTTCCGGGAGTAAAACTTTTCTTGGGGACTATGCAACACATCGGCGAATAGCAATCGAAGTTTCTCGATCATGACTTTTCATGTCTATTTTGGACCATGACCCCGGGTTCATGGTCATGGGCCACTTCTGATGCATGAACCCCGGGTCATGGTCCGAAAAAATGATGGTGGCGGATTTGAATCCAATGGTGATAAAAAATCATAATTTATCAGTTTTATGTTTTTTCCAGTGATATTACCATAGGAATTGACATCAATAATAAAATAGAGCCAGAAATGGTCGGATATCCATGCGATTCACAACTTTCAAGCTCAAAAAAGATGGTCGTGTACACCCTAAAGTTCCTGTTTTTAAATTTTTATATTGTACTAGTGAACTTACTCTTTCATATTCTGCAATAAAATTCCCTGCAAGTTACACTCTAGATAGAGCCAGAATTTTTTCAAACTCAAAAAAATCGTATTTTATTTGTTGCCATTGTTGGTCTTTGTCCTTCGTCTTCGGTCAAAATATAAAAGTTTTTGGAAATATTTTTCCGCGTTTTTTGAGCCAAACCGGAGGTCTCTAGCTCATCGGAGAGCTGAGATATGATATACCCGGACCTAGAACCGGAGAATCCCTAAAAGCCGGTTTTGGGACAAATGCCCTATATTTTTCGAATACTGGTCCCTAGTGGGTTCTCACATAATAGTATGGTCGAAATCGGTTGAACTTTTTGCAAGTTGTTCCTGGGCAGCTCCGCTTTCTCGTGATTCGCGTGGTATACAATTTGAACAGTTTGTCAAGGGGTACCTGCGATATCTCAGAAGACCTCTGATAAGCAACCTTCACTGCGGAACGGCAGCCATTTCCAGCGCCAATTCCAGCTCTTCTCGAATTCTACTCCTGAGAATGTTCATTGCTAGTGCATCCTCCTCAGGGACCCCTCTCTCCCATGGCGGCTGAGGCCGCAGAAAGGGATGGAAGAGCGCGCGCGCCGTGGTCAACCTGCAATATAGTGCACTTTGACTGGTCTGGCAGTTGGGGTAGTCGCGAAAAGGCGTTACGCGTTAATATCCGACTCGCTTCTTCAATTATTATACTTTATCGCTTACTTTCCCATTTTAAAGAAGAACACGAAGGAACGATAAAAAAACGTTACTTCCCACCTTCGATCGGGGTCAAATTGAAGGGTCTTGTCGATGAAATCCCGCAGGTTATTTGTTTCATCGGCGACATTCTCTTCAGTGATGTCTCTGGGTGGCATGAGCTCCAGTCGGTCCCGCATGAGTGCGATAAAGGCCTGAAATGTAATCTTGCATCTCCAGGGTGAATTTTTAATTTAAAAAATGTTCCTCTTTTGCAATCTCGTTTTCGTAGGCAACTATCCAAGCCTACACGAACCGTCTTAGAATTTGCATCGTTTGGAGCCGCTGCCAAGTCTTTGCTGAAGCGTTCTCTATCGTCAGAATGTTTCATCTGAAAATTTTTTTTTGGGGGGGGGGCAACTTTTCCAAAGGTCACCTTCGCTATAACTGTCGCTTCAACTTGACCGAGGTACTGCATCTGCTGTTTGAGTAAGATTTCGCCCTCGTCGAATAGTGCAGTGCCAGTGATGAGGTGGAAGAGGATGGCTGTGATGCTCCAGATATCCACTGAAATGAAGCATTTCGTCATTTTTGCCCTTTTCAGATTTGTTGGGAAGCGCATTATCGCCATGTTTCTTACCCTTCTCATCATAGCCGTGATTCATCTCGACGATCCGTTCCAGAGCTGAATACGCATTTGTTTCTGACCCAGAAAGCAGGTCCTTTCGACGAGGCAATCTTCCGAAATCTGCAGTAAACACCGTCAATCACGTTTGCTTGAGACCAACTAAGTACGTTAGCAATTAGCGAACCATTTTTAACGGTAAAGCTTGTGAATATATAATTACATAAAGCATACCGAGAAGTGTGAGCTTGTTGACGCCGTTAATGCCAATATTTTCCGGGCGGAGATCCCCATGGATTGTCTGAAATGAAATGGATTGTCTGAAGTACACCTTAGTTTTATGGGTCGCTGGTGAGACAATATTTGCACACGTTGGGGTTTTCTTTGGTATGATACGGGCGGTATTTTTTCTTGACTGCTGATTTCGAACTCTGCAGTTCTTCCACCTTTTATGGCCAACTCGCAAGAGAGAGAAAAAGAAAAGAAAAGAAAGGAGTAAAGCGAGCTGTAACTGACTCCATTCGAGTGAAGATACTGCACCGCCGTTAGCATTTCTCTGGTCCACCTCTTCACCAGTTCCATACTGTAATTGCCCCGGTTAATGCGCTCGTCCATCAGCTCCCCGCCGTATTCGGTAATGTGATAGCTGTAAATTAGAAGGAGTAGGCAGAATAAGTAGAGAGAAGACGTTCGGGAATGTGGAATGTGGAATGTAAAAAAATTCGCACATTGTTTCTCTTTCCTGCTCGTCGGCTGAGTATGTTGCAATCAGTCGAACGATATTTTCGTGGTGGATTGTTCGCAGAAGGTGCAGTTCACGCAACACTCGTTTCGCCTGGAATAAAAAATGAAAATAAGAATCTTAAAAATTCAAAAAAATGAACATCTATTGAGCGAAAGAAAACTCACGCGGTCAGTCGAATCAAATGGTTTGTTAATTTTTTTTATCACAACCGACATATTTCTATCTATTCCGTCATTCTTTCTGAAAAATGTGAGAGAAAAAAGATTATTGTGTAAAAATACATGAAAAATGAATCCAAGCAGCACCTCGCGAGCCAGCTAGATCCAGACAGTTGTTTGACTGGAGTATAATCGCGCTCGATTTTCTCAGAAAGTTTGAAGTGATCCTCATCGAACTGAAAACGGAGGTAAACGAGCATGCACTGCGATATCCTTACGCTCATTTTTTTAAATTTTGTGGTTAAATGACTGGAGAATTGTCGGTCGAGAAGACTCCTTGAAAGACAATTGTCGAATTTCGAGAGAGAGAGAGAGAGAGAGAGAGCGACAGTTTGAGCATAGAACGACAGGCTAGTGGTAACAGCGGTTGCAAGCAAGAGAGAGAGAGAGAGTCTGCGTGAGAGGGAAAGGAAGTGAAAATGGTGACTCAGAGTGGCGTGTATTTACACATCACAGAAACGGAACATGTGTAATACAGAAAAGGCACAACACGTGAATTCCTTTTTTTCTGAATGAACTACTCTGTTGAAAACCTTGTGAAAATACTTTTGGAAAATAAAGACTGATAATAATTCTACAAAATAAAGTGAATTGTGCTTTAGACACAATTTGAACGAGAACGAGAGTGGGAAAGGAAAAAATGGGATGAGAGAAGTGTTGGAAAAACTTATGGTGGCATCGCAACCGCAGATGCGTAAAGTAAATATTCTGGAATTTAATGGAGGGAAGGCAAGTCGATTTCGTGAATAAGGGTTGTCCATGAAGGAAACTTGTGGAGAAGGGGCTATGAATGAGAAAAAAATATTCACACTCCAATCACATTTTCTTATCAGCTGAATCGACGTGACCCTCGCCACAGGCGATCCTTTCCGGCTAATTTTGATATTGTATTTATGGTTTCAATGCAGCTCTTAATTGAAGAAAAAACACGTATTAGTTACTCGTACAGAGACCAATCAGCGTATAAATGTTTATTTATGGACACACGATTCGGTTTTTCGCAGTCGTGTTATCAGGCAGCATAGTTGTCGTGCGCGCAGTGGTGCTGGTTGTGTGCTCTGCAAATGTGCTGCAAAAAATGACCGTAAATATCAGGATGAACTCACTGTATTCTCTCGAAAACGAGCAATCTGTAGCAGCAGATGTGGCAGTGCAGAAAGAAATTGCTGAGCAGCAGCCCGAGCAAGTAAAATACAATGACGAAACTGCGAATGAGAAAATATGATTCTAAGAGGTCACCAATATTTGCAGCACTTACACATACGAGAATGCATCGTAGCTGCCCCACATCACGCAAAGTGAATACACACAAATGGCGATAACATTCAAGCAGTTCCACACCTGAAGTTGCATTCCGTGTTCCGCTAGAAACAAAAATAAGAAAAATAAGTTGTTTTTTTCGAAATTTTTTTATTATAAGACGGACAAAAACGGACAAAAACGGGAAAAAACGTTACCTGGGTAATGATAATTGGCAGTACTAGTGCAGGTCGCGTTGTGCAGCAGGCAACAAAGACGAGCACGCACGCGACCATTTCTATGGCGACCATAACTGTCTGTGAATAAATCGTAAGACAGTGAAGTTAGCGTTTATGGAGCGAGTTTTTGTTGAGTTTTCTGCTCCCTCAAAATTGCGAAAGACTTCATTCTGAGTCATGGATGCTTATCAGAGACTGTACTGTTAGCTTCACAATGCGAGAATGAAAAAGAGCTTTGTTGAGCAAAATTGATCGTTTCTATCTACGCAAATTGTGAAATTCAACCAACAGATACGCGGAATACGCAGCAAATATCCAACAAATACAATAATGTACCTGATAAATGTCGAGAGGCAGCGGATTTCCGTATGACCAACTGAACGCTGCTTGCCCGGCGACCACAAGGATGGCTACTAGCGCGACCACTTGCGAGGCTACCTATAAATATCGTCCGTTCTGAATATTAGAACATCGCCGTGTCTCCTTGAACACATAAAAAAGTTGCGAAAATCGTTTGTATAGTATTACAAAAGTAATAATATAAAATTTGTTTTGCTTCGATCGGCTACGGCCTTCGGGCAAAGTGTAAAGTGAAAACTCATACCGCAGCGCTGCAGCAGCAGATGCGGAGCGTAAACATGTCGCACTGAGGGGAAAGGAATGAAGAGGAATTAGTCCGCTCCTTATCGCACTTCCCGTCGTGATCTGCCTTTTGAGCGATACGCGCGAGATTATTTTCCATACCACTCGTAGCTGACCTTTGACAAACGTTCGAGGGGGCGGAGAAGGGAAGAGGCCGGGAGGAGGCGAGTGATCTACCTGCTCTCCTCCGCGCCCTACCTCTTCCCTTCCTCTCTCTCCCAGACAATCAAAAGCACGATACGAGAGAGAAAAGGAGGTCCCAAATGTCGCTCGATTCGCTGTTCTGTCTCGACGCTCGAGTGGCGTGGAGAATGTGTTGTAATGCGTGATAGTTAGTCGCTAAAGAACTTGCTTATCGGCTGATTTGACATGGTCGACGCAGTGACTCAGCAGCCAGTTCGTAACAAAGCGAGTGATCGACTATCAACATTCACTGCTCGATATTCCCAGAATATTCGTAATGCATCTTGCCATTTTTGTGTTCATGTTTATATACAGCTAACATTGTTTCATTATTGCATACGCAATACATGTGGCTCTTTTAAATCCCTGTCATGGCCGCAATTTTCTTTTCCATATCGTTGCGGAATTGGAAGACTCGCTCCTCAATGATGGGTGGATACACTCAAAACACTTCAATTTACGTTTTTCTCACAATCTATTATCTCTGATATTTAGTGAAGCCAAGCTTAACAAAAGACCAAGACGGAAACGTAACAATTTCAGAAGGAAAAAATACATCTATGGACAACCTACGATATGGACCGATCTGTAAACGATGCAAAATACCATATTTTTAAAACTAAAAATACACTGTGTAATAAAACAACACCTCATGCTTGCACACATGCAATTAAATACAATATTTATCGGTGTCACTTTTTGTAAGCTTATCAAGATTGAGTATCAGAATGCCATTCTTATTTCAAGATAATTTTGAGGGGACTCGGTCAAGTGGATTGGTCTTCTTTCCTGTTCACCGTTTCTGCATCTCGGGCTGCATCTCGCTCCGTTTAATCAATAAGTTAGTTTATTGTTTCTTTCAATTATTGCTGGATGAGGATGGGGGCAAGCTCTTCATGTGGTGCATTCCATTAGTTCCTAATATTGGGCTGCTTAATAAGTTCTGCGCGTTTTGTGCACCAAAGAATCGAAAAGAATCGAGAAAAGACAAGAAAGAAAGAGAAAGAATCGAAGAATCTAACAGTAGAAGTCCTTTTCATGGTCTACTTTTTACTACAAACGAAATGTTGCTAGAGTCAGTATCAACCCAATTACAGACGAGTAAGTGCATTCAAAATAAAATGCTTTCTGTTAGACGAGATCTCTTCTCTGGCAAATCAAACGGGGAGATTTGAATCCAGGTTTATTTTTTGTAACAGCTGGCCTTCCAGTGGGTCCCACCTAGCGTTGTCGTACGACTGTAAAATCGCTTGACGTGGATACACCTTTACCATTTTTTTACCTTTACCTTTATTTTTTTCGTGCACATCTTGGCTATGATAGGTGATTCGCGCAGTTCCGTTTCTCGCACACACTCTTCCCAGTCAGTCAGTCGCCTCTCTCTCTCTCTCTTCCCAGTCAGTCAGTCGCCTTTCTTCTGAAGAATGTTCACGCACCGCATCTGCTGCTGCGCTGCTACGGTACGATATCGTATGTACGACCTCTGGAAATCCGCCATGTCTTATTTCCATGGAATATGCTACTATGACGATGCTTGTGTGCTCTTCGAGCCAGTCTGAACTTGGTGTGGAACCTAATTTTTTTCTCAGACGGCCTCGCAAGTGATGGCCGTGGTCGCGATCATTCTGTCCGGCATCGTCTGCGCGTCGAATTGGGTCGCCGATCCCGCCCTTCCGCTGTACCTCAACATCTACACGGTACAACTATCCGTTACTTTCTATTTTTGACACTCGTTCGACCTTCGGAAGAGGCATCGGTAATTCCCACTGCCAGCTTCAGAAAGGTAAAGGTGTTAGGCATTATCCTCGCAAGGCGGGAGCTAGCCACCCCATCGTCGAGTAGCAACGTTTGCCTTACATGGGACGACCAGTGGCCATTTCTTTTTTTTACATATCATATTTTTACCATATTTTTACCATATTACCATATTTTTAAAACTAAAAATACACTGTGTAATAAAACAACACCTCATGCTTGCACACATGCAATTAAATACAATATTTATCGGTGTCACTTTTTGTAAGCTTATCAAGATTGAGTATCAGAATGCCATTCTTATTTCAAGATAATTTTGAGGGGACTCGGTCAAGTGGATTGGTCTTCTTTCCTGTTCACCGTTTCTGCATCTCGGGCTGCATCTCGCTCCGTTTAATCAATAAGTTAGTTTATTGTTTCTTTCAATTATTGCTGGATGAGGATGGGGGCAAGCTCTTCATGTGGTGCATTCCATTAGTTCCTAATATTGGGCTGCTTAATAAGTTCTGCGCGTTTTGTGCACCAAAGAATCGAAAAGAATCGAGAAAAGACAAGAAAGAAAGAGAAAGAATCGAAGAATCTAACAGTAGAAGTCCTTTTCATGGTCTACTTTTTACTACAAACGAAATGTTGCTAGAGTCAGTATCAACCCAATTACAGACGAGTAAGTGCATTCAAAATAAAATGCTTTCTGTTAGACGAGATCTCTTCTCTGGCAAATCAAACGGGGAGATTTGAATCCAGGTTTATTTTTTGTAACAGCTGGCCTTCCAGTGGGTCCCACCTAGCGTTGTCGTACGACTGTAAAATCGCTTGACGTGGATACACCTTTACCATTTTTTTACCTTTACCTTTATTTTTTTCGTGCACATCTTGGCTATGATAGGTGATTCGCGCAGTTCCGTTTCTCGCACACACTCTTCCCAGTCAGTCAGTCGCCTCTCTCTCTCTCTCTTCCCAGTCAGTCAGTCGCCTTTCTTCTGAAGAATGTTCACGCACCGCATCTGCTGCTGCGCTGCTACGGTACGATATCGTATGTACGACCTCTGGAAATCCGCCATGTCTTATTTCCATGGAATATGCTACTATGACGATGCTTGTGTGCTCTTCGAGCCAGTCTGAACTTGGTGTGGAACCTAATTTTTTTCTCAGACGGCCTCGCAAGTGATGGCCGTGGTCGCGATCATTCTGTCCGGCATCGTCTGCGCGTCGAATTGGGTCGCCGATCCCGCCCTTCCGCTGTACCTCAACATCTACACGGTACAACTATCCGTTACTTTCTATTTTTGACACTCGTTCGACCTTCGGAAGAGGCATCGGTAATTCCCACTGCCAGCTTCAGAAAGGTAAAGGTGTTAGGCATTATCCTCGCAAGGCGGGAGCTAGCCACCCCATCGTCGAGTAGCAACGTTTGCCTTACATGGGACGACCAGTGGCCATTTCTTTTTTTTACATATCATTCCCATCCTCAGTCGGTGCTCGTCGGTCTGGAGATTCTCGCGTGCGTCCTCGTATTCGCCGCCTGTTTCTCGCTGCGAGCCGCTCTCGTCATCCCGATAATAGTCATCCAGGTGACTACAGAGCTCCGAATTTGCGTCATTTTACCCTCCCCGCCACTCTAGAGATAGTGAACGTATTTGTTCGACATTGTTTTCGAAAAGCATTCCTGAATTTATTGCTTCAGGCCTGGAATACGCTGAGCACGATTGGCACCGGTGTCTGGTCGCTGATCGATTTGTGGGATTCGATCGACGTCTGGGAGATCATGTACCGTTATTTTATTTATAAATTTACATATTTATAATTGCAAAATAAGGAAAAAAAGTGTTGCAGTCTCTACATTCTCATGTACATCGTCGCAATTAACCTGAGTCTGTTCGTGCTGCACTGCCACACGTGCTGCTACAAGCTGCTGCTCATCAAAAGACGGTAATTTTTTTTTAAATTAGCAAAATTCGTAAAAAAAATATTTTAGCGTCGTTCACCACTGAGATGTGGTCGACAACCATCAGTCCGTGTATCCTGCCAGCATCATTCCTCCTCACGCACCGACATATTCTATTGGATTCACTGCTTGATTCGTAAATAGCCGATAAAGTTTGCGTCGTATTTTTTTATTTTTTTTTCAAGATTCTAGTGCCAATTACAGTGGCGTTAAGTGCGAACTATAAATAGCAAAATTCGAGAATAAATCGTGATTGCTAAATGGAGTGTGAGTGTTTATAGTGCATCATGCAGAAATGAATCATTCTTTCCCGGGAATGATAAGGAAACAGAAAATAGTGAAACACTTCCAATCTAAAGTTGATTTCAGAGGGATTTATCGCCGTAACTTCTGATATATGAGGCCGTTTGCGTTAGGATCAACAAGCCCCAACGGGGGTCGAGAACAGGCAAAAAATCGAAAGTGCCCAAAAGTTGACCCTAGGGGTTATTTTTCATGCTGAACAACCTGGTATGGTCGATTTCGCAATATGTCCCCTTTTCGCTCCAGTGGGGGCACCCCCCATTTCGCCCTTAAACGCGTTTTTCGACCAAATCACGCCGGGAAATGCATGAAATGGCACGAAATCTCGCGTACCATGACAGAATTTTGTGCTCTATCTCGTGGTTACCTTGAATTGTCATGATTCTTTTTCGTTCTCGAGAAAAAAGCGCTTTTTGACCCAATTGCGTGCGGGAAAAATCCCTTCAGCTGATGAAAGAGCATGCTTTGCTGATCATTTTGCGCTATTGAAAGTGGTATTTATTTGAGGCAAAAGATATTTTAAATCGATTTTTTTGCAAAGTCAAAAAATAAAATTTTCTGAATACCCCCGTGTTGGTGCTCATTTTGAAGAACTCGTCGAGCTGATCATTTTCTGTGAAGATATCATATCATTTAAACGTCTTTGTGAGAAGTTACAAGTGCGGAAAACGTGCATATCCGCAACCCCTCATGAAAAGTGGACCTCGGTCAGTTGTAACTTCTCACAAAGAGGTTTAAATGATATGATATCTTCACAGAAAATGATCAGCTCAACGAGTTCTTCAAAATGAGCACCAACACGGGGGTATTCAGAAAATTTTATTTTTTGACTTGTCACAAAAATCGATATAAAATATCTTTTGCCTCAAATAAATACCACTTTCAATAGCGCAAAATGATCAGCAGAACATGCTCTTTCAACTGGTGAAGGGATTTTTCCCGCACGCAATTGGGTCAAAAAACGCTTTTTTCTCGAGAACGAAAAATAATCATGACAATTCAAGGTAACCACGAGATAGAGCACAAAATTCTGACATGGTACGCGAGATTTCGTGCCATTTCATGCATTTCCCGGCGTGATTTGGTCGAAAAACGCGTTTAAGGGCGAAATGGGGGGTGCCCCCACTGGAGCGAAAAGGGGACATATTGCGAAATCGACCATACCAGGTTGTTCAGCATGAAAAATAACCCCTAGGGCCAACTTTTGGGCACTTTCGATTTTTTGCCTGTTCCCAACACTTGTTGATCCTAACGCAAACCGCCTCATATCAGAACTCGCGATGAAAATACAGATAGATTACAATGATGCTCAAGCAGATCCCAATCTGCAATTGCATTCGACGGTCTACAATAAACTGAATTTCACAGATTCTGATTTCCGAAATTTTCGAATGTTTCTTCAAACAAACATCACTATCGCGTTCGTTTTACCATTCTTCATAATTTACAATTATTTATTCACCGCCAATCTATAACGTTTTAAAAAAATAGGAAAAAGTTGATGATATGATAACAGAGATCACATAGAGATGGTAAGATAAAGAGATCACATGGCGCAGTTCTCGTGGCCATTGCCGTGAGGATGATCGAGCTTGCTGAAACGGGCTTTTTTTCTGCGATTCACATTTCCTATTGCTCACTTTCGCATGAACACGAGCAGATGGTAGCAGCAAATGTGGCAGTGGAGCACGAAAACTGCGATCAGAAATCCGACCGAGTAGAATCCGATAAGGGACCTTAAAAATATTGTATGATTCATTAGATGTAATAAATTTTATGCAAAACGAGCGCGGAAAAATAATTTAGCAATAATAATATCTAAAACAAATAATTAGCAACGAGCTTACGCGTAAGTGCCGGCGTCGGCGTAGCCCCACATGCCGATGAGCGCGTACAGGAACATTGCGATGAGGTTCGAGCAGTTCAGCGTCTAAATTTAGCCATTAATGACTCAAATTTCGCATGCTGAGTTCATTTTCCGTAGTGAACATGCCTGAATTGCAATAACGGGCAGGATGAGGGCCGGTCGTGTGCTGCGACATGCGAAGAAGTTGAGCACAGCTGCGGCCAGCTCGGGGCCGAGCAGGACTGTCTGGAACAATGCAATCGTTAGAATTTGCACAAATATATCGTTCACAGCCGATTCTTGATTGAGTCGGTAGATTTTTTTATATTCCGGGACTAAGATTCATTTTTTAAATATTTTTTCGATGGAATCTGAGAAATACTTCATGCAAGGTGAAGTTTACTTTACCTGAAAAATCGCGAGTGCCAGGTCTTGCTCGTAGTTGATCCAATAGACCGTCACTTGCCCCACAACCACGAGAAAAGCGAGCAGAGCGGCCACTTGTGAGGCGATCTGCAAACATTTAGTTTCGCATAATTTTATAGAATTTTTGACTAAATTAACTGAATTTGCAAAATATTTACTTTTTATAGTATACTAGGGAAGTACGTTTTACTCTGGTTCAGGATAGTGTCAGAACAAATGCAAGTAAGAATGCCGGTACCGTTGCGCTGCAGCAGAAGATGCGATGTGTGCACATGACTGACTGAACTGAGAGAGTGGTGGTACGTGAGTGAAGCCAGGACACGTATCGCCCAGTCTCGTCCCTTTTTAACTATGTGCAAGCGAGAAGAGGAGGAGCCCGTCTCTCGATGTCGCTCGTTATGTCTGGGCGCGAGAGAGGCGTACAGAGTATGTGCGGCGTGAGATTACACCACATTCTAATCGCGCTGATGAGATGATGCGATGTGATTTGCCCTCCTATCACTAGGGAAACCCAGGGCTATGAAATGGTATTTCGTTTTCAGATAAGAATCTACGAATTGTATTTTTAGGACGGGAAAAAGTACAAAATATAAAAAAAACGTGGCGTGAACGCTAGAGCAACTAGCTCACATAGAGATGCATAAAAATATCAAACGAAAAATCAGTTACTTCTAGCTGATCAATGGGCGGAATCGGCGAATATAATGTATATACAGAAGACCATCAAATAACACCGTTAAATTTTTATGTGGACTGTGGGAATTTTCTGTATGATTTTTTCTTGGCGGGTTTTGTCAAATTTTTATTATGGGAAAACTCTCAACGGAATACTTTGCATTTTTTGATACCCAAGTTGTCAATTGAGCATTACGCAAACTGCTGTTTTGTGACTGTTAGTTTGTGACTGTTATGTATGCTAGTTTCTGTTAGTCGTCGGGAGCGGTCCCCTCCTTCTCCATTCGCTCTAATGGAGTGTGGTTTCTCTATAATACTTCTAGTCTCTGCCAGCGATTCAACACGATCTGAACCCCTTCCAAGCCCGATTGGTCGCCGTGTGAGAGATTGAACGATTCGATATCAGAAAGCAATTCGTGAAATTGCGATTGAATGGAGTGATCAACTGATTGATCCCATTTGAGATTATTGCACCAGAGCTGCTGAACGAGTGATTTCGCTTGCAGAGTTAGTGGCTGGAGTAATCCCAATGGGTCGTAAATGGAAGCGATAGTGCTTAGCATTGATCTCTTGGTCTCAGCAGTATGTCTTGTGAGTGAGGGAATACGAATTGAGAGATCATCAGTGGATGGATCCCAGTGAATACCGAGCAATTTCTGGACACCGATCGGTGCTCTGTCGGTTTCGTTGACTGAGTCGATGAATGAAATTGAGTTGGATGCGTAATCTCGGAGATTCATGTGCATCTGATTGAATAGAGATTTTGAAATGGAATAAATCTCTTGAGTGGGAAGATCAGTATTGATGATGATATTGTCAACATATACATTGTTGATCAATTGATTGATGAGATGATGGTTATCTGAGTTTGATGCACTCTTGAGATGAGTCTCGATAACCTTGGATAGAATGTAAGGTGATTGATTGACACCAAATGGAGTGACTGTGAATCTGTAAGTGACGAGATTGTCATTGGAGACTGGTTTATTTATGTCTCTGATCCAGAGGAATCTGAGGAGATCTCTCTGTGACGGATGAACTCGAACTTGCAAAAAAGCCTTTTCCACGTCAGCGACAATGAGTGTCTTTCTGGAACGTGCTCTGATGAGCAGAGAAGGGATCTGTTCGAGGGTACATGGACCTTGAGCAATGACGTCATTGAGACACAATTTACCCTTGAGTTTCGCACTCGCATCATAGACGATACGGAGTGGAGTTGTTGGTTTGTCTGGACGTAAAACGGCTTGATGAGCCAGATAATGACACTGATGATCAGTTGGAATGAGTGAATCTGTTTCCTCGATCATACCGGCAGACAATTGGTCTTTGATGATTGAGTCATAAAATTCGAGATTTTTCGGTTTTTTGATGAGTGAATTGACTGTTGACTTCAGTCGACTGAAACTGAGTTCCTTATTGGTAGGAAGTTGAGTGATCTCTGGTTTCAGATAGTAGTGAACTTGATAGTGATTACCGACTTTGTGAGTGGTATTATGAAAATTCTCTTCGACCTTGAGGTCGAGATCCGATCTGACTTCGGCTTCAGTGGTACTGTACTCTCGGGCTGTTTCGTCCACTGATAGGAACTGTGAAACTCTGGCCTCGAATGAAGCGTCTGTGATTAGACTGGTCAGAATGTTGTTCTGATACTGAATGGATGAGTTCTGTGAATTGGCTCGACCCGTGATCATTGGACCGAGAATTGATTGAACCAATTTGTAGCCACTGGGGAGAATGATTGTGGTGGAATCAGTGAGAAGATCCTGTGTTTCTGTGATGGAAATCAACAGGTCTGGAGATACAATGGTGTTCTCAGTGAGATGAGGATGATTTCCACAGTGTGCTTGGACAACTGCGTAATCCTGAGCCGAAAGTGGTTTGAGATTCATGGATCTGGTAATTACTGAATCCATAACGAGTGCTTCGATTGAGTGAGATCCTTTTGAAGTGAGAATGTTCACTTTCACCACGTCGAACACGTCACTACCAGTCGACTCTCCACCCACACCACTGATACACATGGGCTCAGTGCGATGGGATTTGAGATTCAACTCAGTAGCAAGTGATCGAGAGATGATTGACATCATTCCTCCGGTATCGAGGAGAACGTGTCTGATAGTGGATTGAGTGCTCACAGGATTCTGAAGAAGTGCTGAGGTAGTGAATAGTCTGGCTACCCCATTGACTGGCTGAGTGGTAGTGACAATTGCATTGATGCTGGACTGATTCAGCTTTGAATTGTTGGGACTTGAGTCACAGATGGATTTGTGATGCGGTTTCGAGCACTGAGTGCACTTTCGATTACACTGCTGATCGAATGGATGAGGAGAAAGGCACTTGAAACAGACCTTTTTCTCTTTCAGAATTGACTTTCTCTGAGAGATTGAACTGATAGTGGGACAGTCGGAAAACTGGTGTTCGCCACAGTAAATGCATGGTGGAAACTTGACCGATTGTTTCGGCATGAATGATCTGTTATTCGCAGTTTCTGACACTGGATTGGGCCCTCTCTGTTTCTGGTATGACAGATGATCAGATCGGGTTGAACTGAATGTTGACTTGAGTTTGGATATTTCGATGACTTCTCTGAGATCTGATTCAATGAGCTCGAGCGCTTCCATCATGGTAGAAGGCTCTTCTTTGTACATCTTCTCGAGATGTTTCGAGTGAATCGTGCCAGCGATTTGATTAATGAGGGCAAAGTTATCGACAAGTGATTTGTCATCTAACTGATGGATTTTATTGATCAAATCCTGAGTACATTCGAGTTGATGCCCGAAGCTGGATGACTTGGGTCTGATGGCAAATAGCTGATTGATCAAGATGGTGTTTGATCTTTTGCTCTTCCCAAATACTGATTTGAGTCGATCGATAGTCGGCTTGAGGTTCTTGGCCTCAGTTGGAATGCCTTGAACTGCTCTGAGTGCAGATCCCGTGAGAGCATTTCGGAGATGCACGAGTTTTTCGTGATCCGAAATGTGGGATTTCGACTCAATGATACTGGTGAACTGACTGTAGAATGATTCCCACTGAGTGGATTCTCCGTCAAATGGAGTGAGAGTGATGACTGGAGATTGTGGTCCCGACAATCTTGAGAGAATTGTGGGCAAATCATGTGAAATGAAATTCGAAATGGACTGATCAGGCTGAATGACAGCTGAGTGAGTGAATTGATCGTGCTGATTGACAGTTGAATGAGTGGAATGAGAAGAGAGAATGGACTCTCTCTGGATGCGAGATTTGACTCGGCAGAGAGCATCGTCAAGGGCATTGGTCATTTGATCTCTCACTCGTAGCTGACCTTTGACAAACGTTCGAGGGGGCGGAGAAGGGAAGAGGCCGGGAGGAGGCGAGTGATCTACCTGCTCTCCTCCGCGCCCTACCTCTTCCCTTCCTCTCTCTCCCAGACAATCAAAAGCACGATACGAGAGAGAAAAGGAGGTCCCAAATGTCGCTCGATTCGCTGTTCTGTCTCGACGCTCGAGTGGCGTGGAGAATGTGTTGTAATGCGTGATAGTTAGTCGCTAAAGAACTTGCTTATCGGCTGATTTGACATGGTCGACGCAGTGACTCAGCAGCCAGTTCGTAACAAAGCGAGTGATCGACTATCAACATTCACTGCTCGATATTCCCAGAATATTCGTAATGCATCTTGCCATTTTTGTGTTCATGTTTATATACAGCTAACATTGTTTCATTATTGCATACGCAATACATGTGGCTCTTTTAAATCCCTGTCATGGCCGCAATTTTCTTTTCCATATCGTTGCGGAATTGGAAGACTCGCTCCTCAATGATGGGTGGATACACTCAAAACACTTCAATTTACGTTTTTCTCACAATCTATTATCTCTGATATTTAGTGAAGCCAAGCTTAACAAAAGACCAAGACGGAAACGTAACAATTTCAGAAGGAAAAAATACATCTATGGACAACCTACGATATGGACCGATCTGTAAACGATGCAAAATACCATATTTTTAAAACTAAAAATACACTGTGTAATAAAACAACACCTCATGCTTGCACACATGCAATTAAATACAATATTTATCGGTGTCACTTTTTGTAAGCTTATCAAGATTGAGTATCAGAATGCCATTCTTATTTCAAGATAATTTTGAGGGGACTCGGTCAAGTGGATTGGTCTTCTTTCCTGTTCACCGTTTCTGCATCTCGGGCTGCATCTCGCTCCGTTTAATCAATAAGTTAGTTTATTGTTTCTTTCAATTATTGCTGGATGAGGATGGGGGCAAGCTCTTCATGTGGTGCATTCCATTAGTTCCTAATATTGGGCTGCTTAATAAGTTCTGCGCGTTTTGTGCACCAAAGAATCGAAAAGAATCGAGAAAAGACAAGAAAGAAAGAGAAAGAATCGAAGAATCTAACAGTAGAAGTCCTTTTCATGGTCTACTTTTTACTACAAACGAAATGTTGCTAGAGTCAGTATCAACCCAATTACAGACGAGTAAGTGCATTCAAAATAAAATGCTTTCTGTTAGACGAGATCTCTTCTCTGGCAAATCAAACGGGGAGATTTGAATCCAGGTTTATTTTTTGTAACAGCTGGCCTTCCAGTGGGTCCCACCTAGCGTTGTCGTACGACTGTAAAATCGCTTGACGTGGATACACCTTTACCATTTTTTTACCTTTACCTTTATTTTTTTCGTGCACATCTTGGCTATGATAGGTGATTCGCGCAGTTCCGTTTCTCGCACACACTCTTCCCAGTCAGTCAGTCGCCTCTCTCTCTCTCTCTTCCCAGTCAGTCAGTCGCCTTTCTTCTGAAGAATGTTCACGCACCGCATCTGCTGCTGCGCTGCTACGGTACGATATCGTATGTACGACCTCTGGAAATCCGCCATGTCTTATTTCCATGGAATATGCTACTATGACGATGCTTGTGTGCTCTTCGAGCCAGTCTGAACTTGGTGTGGAACCTAATTTTTTTCTCAGACGGCCTCGCAAGTGATGGCCGTGGTCGCGATCATTCTGTCCGGCATCGTCTGCGCGTCGAATTGGGTCGCCGATCCCGCCCTTCCGCTGTACCTCAACATCTACACGGTACAACTATCCGTTACTTTCTATTTTTGACACTCGTTCGACCTTCGGAAGAGGCATCGGTAATTCCCACTGCCAGCTTCAGAAAGGTAAAGGTGTTAGGCATTATCCTCGCAAGGCGGGAGCTAGCCACCCCATCGTCGAGTAGCAACGTTTGCCTTACATGGGACGACCAGTGGCCATTTCTTTTTTTTACATATCATTCCCATCCTCAGTCGGTGCTCGTCGGTCTGGAGATTCTCGCGTGCGTCCTCGTATTCGCCGCCTGTTTCTCGCTGCGAGCCGCTCTCGTCATCCCGATAATAGTCATCCAGGTGACTACAGAGCTCCGAATTTGCGTCATTTTACCCTCCCCGCCACTCTAGAGATAGTGAACGTATTTGTTCGACATTGTTTTCGAAAAGCATTCCTGAATTTATTGCTTCAGGCCTGGAATACGCTGAGCACGATTGGCACCGGTGTCTGGTCGCTGATCGATTTGTGGGATTCGATCGACGTCTGGGAGATCATGTACCGTTATTTTATTTATAAATTTACATATTTATAATTGCAAAATAAGGAAAAAAAGTGTTGCAGTCTCTACATTCTCATGTACATCGTCGCAATTAACCTGAGTCTGTTCGTGCTGCACTGCCACACGTGCTGCTACAAGCTGCTGCTCATCAAAAGACGGTAATTTTTTTTTAAATTAGCAAAATTCGTAAAAAAAATATTTTAGCGTCGTTCACCACTGAGATGTGGTCGACAACCATCAGTCCGTGTATCCTGCCAGCATCATTCCTCCTCACGCACCGACATATTCTATTGGATTCACTGCTTGATTCGTAAATAGCCGATAAAGTTTGCGTCGTATTTTTTTTTTTTTTTTCAAGATTCTAGTGCCAATTACAGTGGCGTTAAGTGCGAACTATAAATAGCAAAATTCGAGAATAAATCGTGATTGCTAAATGGAGTGTGAGTGTTTATAGTGCATCATGCAGAAATGAATCATTCTTTCCCGGGAATGATAAGGAAACAGAAAATAGTGAAACACTTCCAATCTAAAGTTGATTTCAGAGGGATTTATCGCCGTAACTTCTGATATATGAGGCCGTTTGCGTTAGGATCAACAAGCCCCAACGGGGGTCGAGAACAGGCAAAAAATCGAAAGTGCCCAAAAGTTGACCCTAGGGGTTATTTTTCATGCTGAACAACCTGGTATGGTCGATTTCGCAATATGTCCCCTTTTCGCTCCAGTGGGGGCACCCCCCATTTCGCCCTTAAACGCGTTTTTCGACCAAATCACGCCGGGAAATGCATGAAATGGCACGAAATCTCGCGTACCATGACAGAATTTTGTGCTCTATCTCGTGGTTACCTTGAATTGTCATGATTCTTTTTCGTTCTCGAGAAAAAAGCGCTTTTTGACCCAATTGCGTGCGGGAAAAATCCCTTCAGCTGATGAAAGAGCATGCTTTGCTGATCATTTTGCGCTATTGAAAGTGGTATTTATTTGAGGCAAAAGATATTTTAAATCGATTTTTTTGCAAAGTCAAAAAATAAAATTTTCTGAATACCCCCGTGTTGGTGCTCATTTTGAAGAACTCGTCGAGCTGATCATTTTCTGTGAAGATATCATATCATTTAAACGTCTTTGTGAGAAGTTACAAGTGCGGAAAACGTGCATATCCGCAACCCCTCATGAAAAGTGGACCTCGGTCAGTTGTAACTTCTCACAAAGAGGTTTAAATGATATGATATCTTCACAGAAAATGATCAGCTCAACGAGTTCTTCAAAATGAGCACCAACACGGGGGTATTCAGAAAATTTTATTTTTTGACTTGTCACAAAAATCGATATAAAATATCTTTTGCCTCAAATAAATACCACTTTCAATAGCGCAAAATGATCAGCAGAACATGCTCTTTCAACTGGTGAAGGGATTTTTCCCGCACGCAATTGGGTCAAAAAACGCTTTTTTCTCGAGAACGAAAAATAATCATGACAATTCAAGGTAACCACGAGATAGAGCACAAAATTCTGACATGGTACGCGAGATTTCGTGCCATTTCATGCATTTCCCGGCGTGATTTGGTCGAAAAACGCGTTTAAGGGCGAAATGGGGGGTGCCCCCACTGGAGCGAAAAGGGGACATATTGCGAAATCGACCATACCAGGTTGTTCAGCATGAAAAATAACCCCTAGGGCCAACTTTTGGGCACTTTCGATTTTTTGCCTGTTCCCAACACTTGTTGATCCTAACGCAAACCGCCTCATATCAGAACTCGCGATGAAAATACAGATAGATTACAATGATGCTCAAGCAGATCCCAATCTGCAATTGCATTCGACGGTCTACAATAAACTGAATTTCACAGATTCTGATTTCCGAAATTTTCGAATGTTTCTTCAAACAAACATCACTATCGCGTTCGTTTTACCATTCTTCATAATTTACAATTATTTATTCACCGCCAATCTATAACGTTTTAAAAAAATAGGAAAAAGTTGATGATATGATAACAGAGATCACATAGAGATGGTAAGATAAAGAGATCACATGGCGCAGTTCTCGTGGCCATTGCCGTGAGGATGATCGAGCTTGCTGAAACGGGCTTTTTTTCTGCGATTCACATTTCCTATTGCTCACTTTCGCATGAACACGAGCAGATGGTAGCAGCAAATGTGGCAGTGGAGCACGAAAACTGCGATCAGAAATCCGACCGAGTAGAATCCGATAAGGGACCTTAAAAATATTGTATGATTCATTAGATGTAATAAATTTTATGCAAAACGAGCGCGGAAAAATAATTTAGCAATAATAATATCTAAAACAAATAATTAGCAACGAGCTTACGCGTAAGTGCCGGCGTCGGCGTAGCCCCACATGCCGATGAGCGCGTACAGGAACATTGCGATGAGGTTCGAGCAGTTCAGCGTCTAAATTTAGCCATTAATGACTCAAATTTCGCATGCTGAGTTCATTTTCCGTAGTGAACATGCCTGAATTGCAATAACGGGCAGGATGAGGGCCGGTCGTGTGCTGCGACATGCGAAGAAGTTGAGCACAGCTGCGGCCAGCTCGGGGCCGAGCAGGACTGTCTGGAACAATGCAATCGTTAGAATTTGCACAAATATATCGTTCACAGCCGATTCTTGATTGAGTCGGTAGATTTTTTTATATTCCGGGACTAAGATTCATTTTTTAAATATTTTTTCGATGGAATCTGAGAAATACTTCATGCAAGGTGAAGTTTACTTTACCTGAAAAATCGCGAGTGCCAGGTCTTGCTCGTAGTTGATCCAATAGACCGTCACTTGCCCCACAACCACGAGAAAAGCGAGCAGAGCGGCCACTTGTGAGGCGATCTGCAAACATTTAGTTTCGCATAATTTTATAGAATTTTTGACTAAATTAACTGAATTTGCAAAATATTTACTTTTTATAGTATACTAGGGAAGTACGTTTTACTCTGGTTCAGGATAGTGTCAGAACAAATGCAAGTAAGAATGCCGGTACCGTTGCGCTGCAGCAGAAGATGCGATGTGTGCACATGACTGACTGAACTGAGAGAGTGGTGGTACGTGAGTGAAGCCAGGACACGTATCGCCCAGTCTCGTCCCTTTTTAACTATGTGCAAGCGAGAAGAGGAGGAGCCCGTCTCTCGATGTCGCTCGTTATGTCTGGGCGCGAGAGAGGCGTACAGAGTATGTGCGGCGTGAGATTACACCACATTCTAATCGCGCTGATGAGATGATGCGATGTGATTTGCCCTCCTATCACTAGGGAAACCCAGGGCTATGAAATGGTATTTCGTTTTCAGATAAGAATCTACGAATTGTATTTTTAGGACGGGAAAAAGTACAAAATATAAAAAAAACGTGGCGTGAACGCTAGAGCAACTAGCTCACATAGAGATGCATAAAAATATCAAACGAAAAATCAGTTACTTCTAGCTGATCAATGGGCGGAATCGGCGAATATAATGTATATACAGAAGACCATCAAATAACACCGTTAAATTTTTATGTGGACTGTGGGAATTTTCTGTATGATTTTTTCTTGGCGGGTTTTGTCAAATTTTTATTATGGGAAAACTCTCAACGGAATACTTTGCATTTTTTGATACCCAAGTTGTCAATTGAGCATTACGCAAACTGCTGTTTTGTGACTGTTAGTTTGTGACTGTTATGTATGCTAGTTTCTGTTAGTCGTCGGGAGCGGTCCCCTCCTTCTCCATTCGCTCTAATGGAGTGTGGTTTCTCTATAATACTTCTAGTCTCTGCCAGCGATTCAACACGATCTGAACCCCTTCCAAGCCCGATTGGTCGCCGTGTGAGAGATTGAACGATTCGATATCAGAAAGCAATTCGTGAAATTGCGATTGAATGGAGTGATCAACTGATTGATCCCATTTGAGATTATTGCACCAGAGCTGCTGAACGAGTGATTTCGCTTGCAGAGTTAGTGGCTGGAGTAATCCCAATGGGTCGTAAATGGAAGCGATAGTGCTTAGCATTGATCTCTTGGTCTCAGCAGTATGTCTTGTGAGTGAGGGAATACGAATTGAGAGATCATCAGTGGATGGATCCCAGTGAATACCGAGCAATTTCTGGACACCGATCGGTGCTCTGTCGGTTTCGTTGACTGAGTCGATGAATGAAATTGAGTTGGATGCGTAATCTCGGAGATTCATGTGCATCTGATTGAATAGAGATTTTGAAATGGAATAAATCTCTTGAGTGGGAAGATCAGTATTGATGATGATATTGTCAACATATACATTGTTGATCAATTGATTGATGAGATGATGGTTATCTGAGTTTGATGCACTCTTGAGATGAGTCTCGATAACCTTGGATAGAATGTAAGGTGATTGATTGACACCAAATGGAGTGACTGTGAATCTGTAAGTGACGAGATTGTCATTGGAGACTGGTTTATTTATGTCTCTGATCCAGAGGAATCTGAGGAGATCTCTCTGTGACGGATGAACTCGAACTTGCAAAAAAGCCTTTTCCACGTCAGCGACAATGAGTGTCTTTCTGGAACGTGCTCTGATGAGCAGAGAAGGGATCTGTTCGAGGGTACATGGACCTTGAGCAATGACGTCATTGAGACACAATTTACCCTTGAGTTTCGCACTCGCATCATAGACGATACGGAGTGGAGTTGTTGGTTTGTCTGGACGTAAAACGGCTTGATGAGCCAGATAATGACACTGATGATCAGTTGGAATGAGTGAATCTGTTTCCTCGATCATACCGGCAGACAATTGGTCTTTGATGATTGAGTCATAAAATTCGAGATTTTTCGGTTTTTTGATGAGTGAATTGACTGTTGACTTCAGTCGACTGAAACTGAGTTCCTTATTGGTAGGAAGTTGAGTGATCTCTGGTTTCAGATAGTAGTGAACTTGATAGTGATTACCGACTTTGTGAGTGGTATTATGAAAATTCTCTTCGACCTTGAGGTCGAGATCCGATCTGACTTCGGCTTCAGTGGTACTGTACTCTCGGGCTGTTTCGTCCACTGATAGGAACTGTGAAACTCTGGCCTCGAATGAAGCGTCTGTGATTAGACTGGTCAGAATGTTGTTCTGATACTGAATGGATGAGTTCTGTGAATTGGCTCGACCCGTGATCATTGGACCGAGAATTGATTGAACCAATTTGTAGCCACTGGGGAGAATGATTGTGGTGGAATCAGTGAGAAGATCCTGTGTTTCTGTGATGGAAATCAACAGGTCTGGAGATACAATGGTGTTCTCAGTGAGATGAGGATGATTTCCACAGTGTGCTTGGACAACTGCGTAATCCTGAGCCGAAAGTGGTTTGAGATTCATGGATCTGGTAATTACTGAATCCATAACGAGTGCTTCGATTGAGTGAGATCCTTTTGAAGTGAGAATGTTCACTTTCACCACGTCGAACACGTCACTACCAGTCGACTCTCCACCCACACCACTGATACACATGGGCTCAGTGCGATGGGATTTGAGATTCAACTCAGTAGCAAGTGATCGAGAGATGATTGACATCATTCCTCCGGTATCGAGGAGAACGTGTCTGATAGTGGATTGAGTGCTCACAGGATTCTGAAGAAGTGCTGAGGTAGTGAATAGTCTGGCTACCCCATTGACTGGCTGAGTGGTAGTGACAATTGCATTGATGCTGGACTGATTCAGCTTTGAATTGTTGGGACTTGAGTCACAGATGGATTTGTGATGCGGTTTCGAGCACTGAGTGCACTTTCGATTACACTGCTGATCGAATGGATGAGGAGAAAGGCACTTGAAACAGACCTTTTTCTCTTTCAGAATTGACTTTCTCTGAGAGATTGAACTGATAGTGGGACAGTCGGAAAACTGGTGTTCGCCACAGTAAATGCATGGTGGAAACTTGACCGATTGTTTCGGCATGAATGATCTGTTATTCGCAGTTTCTGACACTGGATTGGGCCCTCTCTGTATCTGGTATGACAGATGATCAGATCGGGTTGAACTGAATGTTGACTTGAGTTTGGATATTTCGATGACTTCTCTGAGATCTGATTCAATGAGCTCGAGCGCTTCCATCATGGTAGAAGGCTCTTCTTTGTACATCTTCTCGAGATGTTTCGAGTGAATCGTGCCAGCGATTTGATTAATGAGGGCAAAGTTATCGACAAGTGATTTGTCATCTAACTGATGGATTTTATTGATCAAATCCTGAGTACATTCGAGTTGATGCCCGAAGCTGGATGACTTGGGTCTGATGGCAAATAGCTGATTGATCAAGATGGTGTTTGATCTTTTGCTCTTCCCAAATACTGATTTGAGTCGATCGATAGTCGGCTTGAGGTTCTTGGCCTCAGTTGGAATGCCTTGAACTGCTCTGAGTGCAGATCCCGTGAGAGCATTTCGGAGATGCACGAGTTTTTCGTGATCCGAAATGTGGGATTTCGACTCAATGATACTGGTGAACTGACTGTAGAATGATTCCCACTGAGTGGATTCTCCGTCAAATGGAGTGAGAGTGATGACTGGAGATTGTGGTCCCGACAATCTTGAGAGAATTGTGGGCAAATCA
Organism: Pristionchus exspectatus; assembly: GCA_911812115.1. Lineage (NCBI taxonomy): Eukaryota > Metazoa > Nematoda > Chromadorea > Rhabditida > Neodiplogasteridae > Pristionchus > Pristionchus exspectatus. The sequence continues at coordinate 5,902,442 of OU461582.1, forward strand.
TGTGAAATGAAATTCGAAATGGACTGATCAGGCTGAATGACAGCTGAGTGAGTGAATTGATCGTGCTGATTGACAGTTGAATGAGTGGAATGAGAAGAGAGAATGGACTCTCTCTGGATGCGAGATTTGACTCGGCAGAGAGCATCGTCAAGGGCATTGGTCATTTGATCTCTCATGGAAGTGAGGAATCGACCCTTGAGGTATACCTGATCATAGTAGAGATCCTCCTCCTCTCCATCCACGAGTTGCTCGAGAAGTCCATCTTCCTTCGTTTTTGCTGTCTTCTGGTCGGCCGTCTCAGTTGCCATTCGATCGACTTGACGTTGTAGTCTGTCCATAGCGTCATCGAAAGACTGGACAATGGTCCTGAGGCCGCTGAAGGCTGTGCGGAGCATGTTGTCCTTTGATTCGTGATCAGTGTGATCTTTGATCTCTGAGCATGACGCAATGATGGAATTGAAATCAGAAGTTGACTGTCTGATTTGTGAATGAAGGGCATGAATGCGCTCGTATTGAGGAGCGAAGAAACTGGTCATTGTGACTGAAGTGATTGAGTTCAGTGGTAGTGAATGAATAGTTGTTGCTGCCACGCGGGACTACTGGATGGGCTCTTGAATTGGTAGATGCACCATATGCGAACTAGCGGTCCACGATACTCACAATGGGAGCAGGGGTACGCTTAGAGTGCGTGTGAGGTGTTCTGGGTACTGTAGTGACGAGAGTGTGGTACGGTGTGGATGGACGAGGGATTTAATACCAATTATTTATTACGGTATACGGTGGGGGAAGGAACGGGGTCGAGAAGGGATGATGTGGGTGGATGGAATGGGTATCCAAGTGGATACTGAAGATGGAGATCCAAGTAGGATCTAATGGTGGATGATGAGGGTAATGACCCTTGGAAACGACGTGGACTCGCGTATGAGCGAGGAGAGGTTCAGTGGTACTCTGGTGATTGGAGGAATGGCCGTCCTTTTATAGGGCGAGAAAAGTAATTATGTAAAGTGAGGTTGAACTGAGAGTGAAGGGAGAGTGAGAGAGCCAATATGCAAATGAAATTGCTGGCGAGTTACAAGGACATGGTAATTGGGGAGATCAGACGGGATGGGTGAAAGTGCACATGCAAATGAGTGCGTTGGACGACAACGACAAACATCACAGTACAGTAACAACCCATGGGGTATCGGGGACTGATTTGATTGATGAATCATTGTGATGAATGGAAAAAAGATAGCGAATTGTGTGAAAGTCGCTATAACTACAATATTTACCAACAAATCATGATGTTGAACTTTATATTTCTCTTTTACATCGCATCGCGTGAAAACGTGAAAGAAAAAAACGCGTGAATACATCGCATGAAATTGTTTCAAATGTTTATATTTTTAATTTCATAAATTTGGCTACTCAAGCGATTTGCATGCACCAAGGAGACTTTCACAGTCTGTCTTGGTAATTTATAAACATTACAATTATGAGGTGAAATGAAACAGAATCCCGTGAAAATGGACAGTTTTCTAAAATATTGTCAATAACTTCCGAAATGAGCATCGTTGATCAGCCAACTGAAATACCATTCGGGTAAGCAATTTTAGCATTCAAAATTAGCTCACAAAGCCGTCTTCGCCAAACGCAATTCTGCCTGTACTGCCGCCACTGCCAATCATAATACGACGAGCAGTCATTGTAGCCGCGTCCCATCCACACACTCAACCCGAGCATTCCGTCTGCAAATCGCCACAGATTCTGCGACCCATGCAAATCCGTTTCCAAAAAAAAGTCAAAGAAGGTTTTAGCAAATATTACTGATCTTCTGCCACTCAAAGGGTCCGAGGCGAAACAAAGGCGCCGATCACAAGTGAATGATTACTATTTCGGAAAGCAAAGATAATGACTGACCTCCGCCTCCGCCCGTGCCAAAACTGGGCGATTCCATCATCGACGTCTCGGTCATGCTCGCGCCGCCGGTGCTTTCTCAAATACTTTGATTTCGCGCAACCCTCAATTTTTTAAGAATTGAGAGGGCCGTCTTCAAGGGCTAACTACTATAACAATTCTGAGGAATGAAGAGTATTGCTGACCTCCTGGGGTGTAGGTGTCTGTAAGTAGACAATTATTATACAGCTAAAAGACAATGAGAAACTCACAAACAATGGCTACCAGCAATGACAGAGTGACGACGATTTCAATGGAATTCTTCCTCATTTTCTGTGGAGAATGTCACTGGGAGCAAAGCAAGATGGAAAGTGTGAAGGAACAACCTTTTCGTATCTTATATGTGAGGAGCGTTGGGACGAGTGTAGCGAACAGGCTAGAGAGTAGCCATACCTCGCCCAATCTTGCGCATGTTTTCGCTTTCGTTGATGATTGTAAGGTTCACACATTATGACAACGAGAGCGAGAAAGGAAGAGACGTTTCGAATTTGTACTTTCGATAGCTCATCATCATGGATCTGTAATCATTCACTACTTTCGATCAGCGAGCAATCGTGCGATCGTTTGTTGCGGCAATTATCTCTTTATAAAGGGAGATAGGCGTCAACCTTTTCGTGAATAAACTGGCAACGTGGAATAATAGAGAATGGCTACACGATCAGAGATCACTTTATCCGAAGTTCTAGAAATGCCTCTGAAGCTCGCTACGGAATTTCAAAGTTCATTGATATTTCAGGCATTTGAAAGATACTGTACTCAGATATTGATTTTATTGGATTGACAGTCGAAAATAGCGGCAAAAGTGAGGATTGCACTCGGCGGGAGTCGAACCAGCGGGCGTTAGGCGATAGCTGAGTTCGAGCTTGGTCAGCGATCAATCGTGGTTCATTCTGATAAGGATTGCTAGGAAGATTCCATTATCTTCAACTTCTGACTCTCTGTCAGTCGAGCATTATTTGCAGCTCAAATTTCACCATTACAGTAATGTTTCCATGTTTCCTACGGCAAATCAGGTGCATTTTTTCCCTTTGTTGAGTTTGCGTTACGCGTTTATCTTCCATAGTGGAAGGTAGTACAGATTCTTTGAATATTAACCCTCTTCAATGGCATATTGATCTCTCTACTCAGAGGAGCAATCCTGCACGTCGCTTATTGGATTGATAAGGATGTATCACTTGTGCCTGTCTTCGCATCACTCGCCACGTTATCGCCTTCCCTCTCTCTGATCTGATTTGATTCGGGGTATCGACTCGGCAAAGAAGATCAGACATGAGGTCGCTAATTGCTCGATTTGTGGCGAATGAGACCGTAGGCGACGACGATGATGACGATGATCAGTACTGCCTACCCGATCCGTCCTGGAACTTTACAGGTACGACGATACCCCTTTCTCATAAGATAACGCTTCATTGTTCAAAAAATCCAAGCAATCCAGACAGTACGATTTCGTGAAACTATACGCAAAAACAATCTGATTTTAAATTCCTCCCTCTCTCTTTCCACGGATTCCTTCACCTCTGGTATTTACGACTCGCCTCCTCATCGCCGGAATCGTTGCGGCGATTGTTTGCAACGCCCAAAAGACTCATAAATTGTTCAAGATTTAGTGGAAAAATAGCGTGTTGGTGCTTTTTGCCATTTTTCTCCAAACTTCTACATCGGACTTCCGATTCTGCGATTTGGCCAATGTTCTTGCCTGCAATTCTTTTTTTTCTTTTTTTCTTTAGACACCTGCAACTACATCCAGGACACGGATGCGTGTGGGGGCGGAGGATATCTCGCGTGGGCAACGTACGTGTATTGCTGCGAGGACCCGGTCGCAAAAGTGGGTTTCATTCTTGAATTCTGACACTCAAAAATGCTCTCGGAATCAGGAATCAACATTCCAGCGCACATTGCAGTGACAACAATGCGCCTATCTGACTCGTTTAGTCATTTTGATGTATGCGTGATAAGAGCGCATAATCGCAGCGCAAAGTTGCAAGAGCAGATCGCACAACTAATTCGCATTTTTAATTTTTGGGATATTTAAAATACCAAAAACAATCATTGATCATAGAGATTACAGGGGATACAGGATCAGGAATTGTTGTAAAGGTATGCCTAGTGGTTCAATTAGCAACTATCCGGGCGTAAAATGACGTAATGCAAATATCGATATCATTCAAATTTGCAGTGGTTCATCGTCGCTGCGGGCTGCGTCTTTCTCCTACTCATGTTCATGATGTTGCAATCGTCGGCCGACGACTTCTTTTCGCCCAATCTCTCAACGATCGTCACCCATCTCAAGATGTCCGAAAGCGTGGCGGTAAGGGGCGCAACTTGTTTTTTTTTGCGGATCAAACCCCCTCTCAAATACTCCATTCTCACTCATATTTTGCTAATCTCACATGTACAAAGAGTTCTCATGGTTTTTCTAGGAACCCAATGAATGTTTGGATTTGATTGCCAGTTCTGGTTTGTGCAATTTGAAACGCGAAATATTTCGAATTCGACATCTAGCCACTACGAAAAAAACTACCCTGGTGGATAAATAATTGTAATTGAAAAATTGCCAATAACTCTGTTCAGGGCGTGACATTCCTCGCGTTCGGCAACGGGGCGCCGGACATTTTCGGCGCGATAGCCTCGGTGCTTAGTTCGCCTCGGCCGAAAGCGGACCTGGCGCTGGGCGGGCTCATCGGTGAGGCGGATCATATATTTTATCATATATTTATATATTTTGGCAATATCATATAATTTGGCAAATATTCAAATATTGAATTGAATTGAATTGAATTGAATTGAATTGAATTGAATTGAATTCTTCATTCCTTATTCACGGCTCGAACATAGGGCGTCGGGGACTTATTGAGGAAACAGGTTGTCTGTCAGACTCGGGTATGCTTTTGGGGGGAACTAGTTAGCAAGCTAGAACCTAACCAATCACTTTTTCTTTACATTTCTCAAACATTTGCTCCATCCCCTAATCACACTTTGGATCTTCTGAGGAAGTGTTATTGCCTCGAGCAATCGAATGAGCTCGTATTCCGAATAACAATTTATTCGTCTTTGAACATGCACTAAGATGGCAAACAAAAGTGCATTTTCCATTTTCAACATTGCAGGCGCGGCGATATTCGTGACGCTCGCCGTGCACGCGTCCGTCGTGCTCACAACGCCATTCAAGGTATTTGTTGCTGTTGTATTTGTTGTTGTTGTTGTTGTATTTGTTGTTGTTGTTGTTGTTGTTGTTGTTGTTGTTGTTGTTGTTGTTGTTGTTGTTGTTGTTGTAGGCAATAACTTTTCGCTCCCCCAGTGATGAGCGACCCCACCGACTTTGGTGTGTACCCCCGCAGCGAGATGACCTTGATACGGAGAGGGTGTGTGCCACCGGGTTAGAAAGAGTACCCCCGCACGTTAGAGGGGAGCGCTCACCACTGGTCCCCCCCAGCCCTCAACCGGGTCCGTGTTGCCTACTAATATAGTAATCTCCGATTTGCAAGAGTCTCTTGCTCGGATCTACAGATCTTTATCGTTTCGGCATTTTAAATTGGGATAGTATTGATGAATTCGAGGCGGCCTTCTGGTCGACGCTTCGCGATCTCGTCTTCCTACTCGTCACCGCCTGCCTCATCCTATCCATGTTCCTCTTCTACGATGAGATCGTGCTATGGCAGCCGCTGAGTGAGCATTATTCGTTACTCGATTTATTTCGATTGCATCTGAAGTCGATTCGTCGACGTCGTCGAATTCGTCTAATTCGAATTCACTCACTCACTCATTCGAATTCGAAGTCGTCGACTGAAGAGATCGATTCGATCATCTTTCCAATAAGAAAAGCAAGATAAAACGAGTTGAAAAGCGACCAGAGAGTTGGTTTTTTCGTGTTTTTTTGCTGATGATCAACGCGATCAGAATGAGGGAGGAAGTTTAAATGCATGACCTAAATTGCTCGTAGCCTTCCTCGGCGTCTACGTCATCTACGTCGTCGTCGTGTTCACCGCCGAGTACTACAAGAAGAAGAAGCGCGCGCACATTCAACCTCAGTTCCAGAGCAGTGCCATTTCGAGGAGACCGACGAGTGAGTTTCACGGAATCCATTCAAAAAAATTGAAGAGTCTTTCATGCAGAATCGAAAAAAAATAGAAAAAGTGCAGGAAAATGAGGAAAAAATCACATTTCAGTCATCCCCGAGATCGAAGTGTACGACGAAGCGGGCCATAAGGAATCGGTGATGATGGATCACAAGTATTCCATGTTCGAAACGACGCACTTCCGAAGGCGATCGACGCTCTCACCCTATAATCATGGTAAAAGATATGGAAAAAGATACTGATACATTTTATAGAAGGCTCTGTCAAAAATGAGTGCATAAAATGGGTCTGCTTATTCCCAAAACAAAACATTTTGAGACGAGGCGGACCACGAGGGCCAGGAGTTTGTCGTCCTTCACAACAAGGTGTACCATCGCGAGAGCTTGCGCAGTCGAACGGACACGATTCGGTCGAGACGTGCGTTTCTCTTCTTTTTTCTCTTGTAAAACCGCATTTTTTCATTCCTTTCTTGGCTAGACGGTGATGCGAATTGCTCCAAATTTTCTAAATTACTGTACTTCAGAGCAGTCCGAGGCTCAGGCGATCGGCCCAGTGTACACGCTGCTCGCCTTCTTCGCCGTTGACTTTGGCGACGACGACGATGACGAACCGTCAACCTTCGGCAAGATCAAGGCGTACATCTTCGTGAGTCCCAACATTCCTAACATCCCTTGACCCACTGAGGAACGAAGCTCCTAATTCCCTCCCTAACGATGTTTCCTCCTGCAGGCCCATCGCCTGATGTCAGGATAAATCTGTATCTTTTATCGCTTTTATGGACAGTGCGCTTGCTTTCAGTGGCCGATCGTGACGGTGCTCAAGCTGACCATTCCGCTGTCCGAAGCGCCGTGGTCCAAGCCACTCGTGATCGCTCACGCCGTGCTCGTCCCGCAGTGCATCCTCTTCAACACACAGTGTGAGCGCTCGTTAATTTTCAAATTGGAGTGTCGAAAACAATTAGTTTCGTAGTAAGTGTATGCAGCTGCATCTATTCGTCTTTTTCAAACCAGCTAATGTCAGGGATTCATTAGGCGGTTCATGAACAAACTCTATAATTTTTAACAAATATTCAAAGGTTGTTGGTTTGCGAACAAGTTTGCGGTTTGCGAACGAGTGCAATTGTTGAGGCTCTAATTCTTGTTTTCCATCTACTCTCGTGCTCCATTCCAGTCATGTTCTTCGTGCCCATCGACGGCGGGCCGGGCCTGTGGGCGTACGCGCCCGTCATCTCCGTCCTCCTCATCGCACTCATCCTCTGCACGACGAGCATGCACGAGGAGCCGCGCTTCTACCGGGTACGCAGTACGCTGCACAACCCCGACAGAAATGAGAGAATCGAGGGAGGGGGGAGGGGAGAGACGAATGCGAATAAGTTTCATCCTCACTTCAACTTTCGAACGACGACCTTGGGTGGTGGCGGGGCTTGTGGATGGGGGGTTGTTGGGTTGGTTGTTGGGTAGCCGGCTCGAGATCACCTTACGAGCGCTATAGCTCATCTTTTTTTAGCGCGTGAGTATCAGAATAACTAGGCATTACTTCTGACTTTCGCAAAACGTTCTCCAGTCCGCACCTTGATTCCGATACAATGAGCGCTCCCGACGTATCCCTGCCATCGCAAGGAAACAGTGATACCCCGTTCAGCCAATCTACTCCTACCTCGGCTTCATTTCGTCCGTCGTCTGGATCTACTGCATCTCGGCCGAGGTCGTCGACGTCGTGGACATGCTCGGCGTCGTGTCCGGCATCGACCAAGCGGTGCGTCCTTTCCACATCAATGCTGGGAAAACATTCACCGGATATAACGTGACAAAATAAGCTGTAACGTGACGAAATAAGCTGAATTTCATCAAGTATACCGAAGGTGCTGCCCGAATTTTGACCGAATTTTGACATCACGGCTGGGAAAACATCACGACATCACGGCCGGCAGAATTTTGAAATCACGGCTCGCGCAGCAATGCCCTCTCTAGGTGTTTCTAACCGGCGAGAGAGCGTTGTGAAATAAGAGATAAGCTAAATCTTTTCCCCGCCCTGTTCCAGATGCATGCTCTCTCAATGTTTGGCAATATTCTCTCGCACCCCTGAGTGATGAGCGATGTGCAGCATCCCTTACCTTTTCACTTTTGCTCAATCGAGTTTGTGGTGCAAGGGCGAAAAAAAGAAAAGAACTGAAAATGATTTTTTGGGTCAATAACAACACAATTCAACAAAGGGGGCGATCAGGTTTATGAGTTCAGGTGCTCGGACTGACGCTGATCGCGTGGGCGAACAGCATCGGTGATCTGGTGGCCGACATCGCTGTGGCCAAGCAGGGCTTCCCGAGGATGGCCGTCGCCGGATCCATAGGAGGACCGCTGTTCAGTGAGTTGCGCTATCTGCGGGCCTCATATGACTCTTATCTGATTTTTGAAAACGGGGAATCAAGTCTCCAAGTCTCCAAAGTGGATGGAGTGATTTTTGGACGGTGAGTTTTCCGGGGAATCGCTGGTGTGTTTGAAACCCGGGGTCTCCAAAGTGGATGGAGTGATTAAGAAATATTGTTATATTTCTTTCTCAAATGTGAAATGATTTCACTAGAATAGTCTCGCTCTCGAAAATGTATGAAATGAGCGAAAATATATCGCAGACATGCTGATCGGCTTCGGGCTTCCGTTCACCATTGCAAAGCTGGAAGGAGACACGGTGCCGGTATGCGATTACTACTTCTCAAACACTCAATCAATTCAATTCAATCATTTATCAGAATCATGGTAAGGGTGATATGTCACATGCTTCTTGCTATGTATTCATCTGGTGAAATCGACCACCTGTCTCTTCCGATTGTAGACTTCCGATTGTAGACTCTCAAACACTAGTTGCGGTTCAATCACTCTTGAAATGGTATTGACTTGTGCACAATTGCTAAGGTGGAGGGAGATTCATGTTGTTTTTACTCACAATCAGAAATGGTAGGGCCAAAACAGAGAAGAAACTGTGTATTATAAAAATCATTTAGACGGTTTTTGAAATGACTTTCACATTTGTCAGTACACTTTTTTGGCCATTTACGCTTTCGGTAAGGTAAGTTGCTAACCGGCGATGGGGTGGCTAGCCCGAGGATAATGCCAAACCACCTTTACCTTTACCTTTTATTACCATTTACAGATCGCTCTGGACGGTATCAATCTAATCATGATCGTGTTCCTGTTCATCTCCATCCTCTTCACAATGGTCAACGTGCTCATCTTCCGCGCGCATCTCAGCCGACTCTACGGGTTCATTCTAGTCGCACTCTACGTGCTCTTCCTCGTGTTCATTATCCTGTCCGAAACTGGCGTCCTGGTCTGGTTGCCATAAACCAGCTCAGGGAACTAAATTTGTGTACAAATGAATGAATTGCTGCAATTCGCTTCTTGTCAAATGGTAAACTACGACAAGTGACAGCCTTTATCAACGTAATTCAATCAAAGGGGGGAGATCAGGGGAGTTTATGCGAGATTCTGGGAAGTGTTTGATTACTTTCTTCTTCCGTCGAGGATCGACCGAAGCGGATTGGAGAAGCAGTGAGTTTTCTCGTTCGCCTGCTTCATTTCCATGTTGATTGTGCCGAGCTCGAACCTGAACGAAAATTGCCTGTTTGTATAGATGAAAATCTGTGTTATGGGCGCCGTTTCCTTCCACACGGTATCACTATTCGCCGGTTCTGGTCATGGTAAAGGACGGAACTAGCCTTACCAATTGGTGGACCGCGTGCCGGCGGTGATGAACGACGACGGAATCGTGTACACCGCCTCGCGCTTGCACAGCTGAAAAAAAGAGTCATGAAACCCCCGACAAATACTGCTGATCCTTTCCAACATGTACATGACGAGAAATGTGGTCAAAGAAGTAGAAAAGGAGCTTGTGCATGATTCTGAGGTGGCATTCTGCTTGTGAAACCCGGCGAGAATACGACTCACATTCGATATGCCGAAGAGGCCCTTGTTGTTGCACCTGTGGTAGATTCGCACGTCCGGCTTCATGTCATCATCGTCGACGCTGCCCGTGATCTATAATTTATATCATTTTTTTATTCAGACTCAAATTTGTTTGTCAACCATGTTATCGCCTTTTCTCAATCAATGTTATTGTGTTTTGCAAAAAATGAATGCAAGCGAGCAAATATAGAGAGAGATTTTTCCACAAGCGACGTGTCTATTTTCGGTGTTCATTTCACAGCTCTTTTATTGTGCGCAGCTGGTGCAATGCAATCGCAATGGGATTATTCGTCAAATCAACAGTAGCAGAGTTGCGAAATTACTCCACAACGACCGGCTTTGCCACACTAATCTACGATGTACACTCTGGTGAGGAAAGCTAGTAACTCACAGTGAATCTGCCGCGTGCGTCCGACTTCTCCGTTGCGAGGAGCGTGTCGGGCTGCAGGACTGCAACGTGTCATTATCAGTAAACTTCTTATCAGTAAACTTGGCTACTCACATCTGTGGTTGTCGAAGAGCTTGATCTCGACGTCGCTGAGCGTTTCGTTGCCGCACATGAGCACGCCTCGGACGGCCACCGTCTGTGCTGCATCGGCAGCAGAGAAGAGGGCGAGGAAGGCAAGGCAGTGGACTACCAGCATGCTGAACGAAAAGTATTGCTCAAATGAGCAGCAAAAAGCGGAAAAAAACATTTATCTGAATACGACTGGAGAATGGTCGCTTTCCAACCGTTTACGGAAGCGCCTTTATAGCGGATAGCGGATGAGTCAGCTCGGCGCTATTTCGCGCTCGTCATAATAATCGCTTTCCCTCTGCTGTTCTATTGATCTCACGCGGGGGGGGGGGCGAACAATGGGGGATGGCCGGGATCTCTCTCCATAAGGCATGTGCTCTATTGCTTTGTCTGCCTGGCGAGAGAAATGGGGATTTGTTAGTGCCAATCTCGACCGGGATAATTGCGGGTGGGGCGGAAAGGGAGTAATCGTTGTTGACACTGTGGAGTGAGCATGCGAACGAACGATTTTGTACCGATTCGATGATTTGATTTACCGAGGTTTTAGTCAAGAAACCATACACTGAACTTGTGTGTTTTTCAAGTGGAACTGTGAGTCACTGCGTGAGGAAAGCGTCGTGTTATGAAAAAAACAGTATATTTGAAGTGTGCAGGAAGGCCAAAGATGACCTGGATGAAATGTATACGGCAAGATTTTGCAACCAAAAGATTAACCGAACGGCACACACTGAATCGAGAACTGTGGAGTCAGCGTACTGCACATCCAGACCCCGCCCCTTAGCGTGGAGAGAAGCGACTACGATAAGACGACTACACTAAGAAGATTATTGATCCCCTTTTCGTTTCTTTGTTCTTTTTCTTGTATGACCCCTATTGTTTTCTTTCGACCTGGATAAAATGATGATGATGATGATGATGCATCATATAAAAATTCGATTTATCATATAGCTTAACAAAGGTGGATAAGTCCTATGAATCATCCCTCGAGCAAGAGAGCTGTGTTGTTGTACAGTGCGTTGCTTGGCTACTTTCGATAGCAGGATGTCTCCCATAACCGTAAACGCCATTGAAACATCCGTTATTAGCTGAACAATTCAAGATAACGTATTTTTATCAATCGAGTACGACGGTAATTGACTTTACATTCTGCTTCTTCAACAGCAATTACGTGCAAGTTGCGTGCGCTCGAGCGTGAACAGGGATATGAGCATCCAAGTTCCACCATTTTGATTTTCGAAGCAATTATCGAAACGGCCACGATTCGTTTATCTACTTCTGAACGATAATGCGATACATTGGAACAGAGGCCACAACGTGCAATAACTGAATGTGTGATTGTTTTGTGGTCGAGCAATTTTTTTCGCAATCTATCCCTGCACATATTTCTGGATCGAACAGTGTTTATCGACTTTCGATGATCACATTGATTCCACCTTTAGCCATGAGCACTACTTCTGTCAATTTTGTAACGACGAAGTCTCTGGAAAATATGGTTGCGATACTATTCAGACCAGGCCCGCTAACCTTTCAGACCTGAACCGATATCGTCGCAACAACCAGCTAAGGGTAATTTTCAGTTGATGCATTGCAAACTTTTGGCCTGAAACATACTAATTATTGCAAATTTATCTCGCAAGTCACACCAATGCAGTTTCTCGGGCCAGCCGAGAACGGGATGTAGTCATACGGATGCCTTTTCGCAATCTGGAAAACATTTTTAGATCACTATTTTGTGAAAAAAATGCATACATTTTCGGGCAGGAACCGATCCGGATCGTAGATCTCTGGGTTCGGATAGATGCGCTCGTTGCGATGCACAATGTAGGGCGATATCACGAGACTGCAGCCACGCGGAAGAAGATAAGGACCTGATAGTAGCAGCCGCTTCGCTCGTTCAAAGATAGATTTTGGATTTTGAAGGACGCGAGCGCACTCAAAAGGCGCGCAACTCCGGCAACAATCCAATCGGGAACCAAAGGAGCAGGATTCGTGCTCCAGTAATTGCCACTGTGACAAGGAAAGAAGCATGAACACTGAACTTCTGCTCTTGCGTTCAATCTCGGTATTAGCACAAGATCCCGCGCAACTCGGCTAGAGCTACGAGGAACGGTAATCGAATCAACCTGCGGTAGTGCCAATTCCGACTCTGCAACACTGTCACTAACCCATCTGGAGATCATTCTGAAGTGTGCGACCGACGTATGGAACCGAGGGAAAGAGGCGCAATGATTCCTTGATACATCTCTCGGCATACTGCATTCGCGCCAAGTCGTCTTTTGAACAATCGCGATCCATGCCATCTTCTGAACATGAACGTTGGAAGTTCAGAGCCGGTTTTTTTCTCGTTCATGAAGCATGCAGGTCATGACGCACTAAAGATTTCCTTGACTTCATCGAAGACTCGATTCTGAATGTCTGGGTGGTTCGCCAGACACCACAAAGTCCATCCAAGGGCGGTCGCTGTTGTGTCGTGTCCTCAATTGTTTCTCTTATCTTCTGTAAATCAATAATCAGAGTTTGAAATGCGGTTAAACGTCTCTTCATGTCTCTCAGTCTTTTGCCACCGCCTGAGGGAGAGATAGAGAGAGAGAGAGTGCGAGAGACGGTTACCCGTACCTGCAAACATGAATGTGTCCACCTCCTCTCGTATATCGTCCATCGATAGATTGCACTTCTCCTTCTCCAAGAGTAGCAAATCGAGAAATGCTTTCTTGTTGGCGTCCACCGCACCACGAGCGAGTAGCTCCGCTCTTTCGGTTACTACCTAAAATAATGCTAAGAAGTAAAAATAATCTCTAAAAATTCAAGATCTCTCGCCGAACAGACTAGCGAAAGAGGGCTCTGTTACAGTAAAAAGGTCCCATGAAGATAAAAAGGTCCCATGACGATTAAAAGGTCCCATGACGATAAAAAGGTCCCATGAAGATAAAAAGGTCCCATGACGATTGAAAGGTCCCATCACGATAAAAAGGTCCCATGATATTCTAAGAGAGCCCATGACGATAAAAAGGTCCCATGACGATAAAAAGGTCCCATGACGATTAAAAGGTCCCATGACGATTGAAAGGTCCCATGAGTCCAGTAGTTGAATGACAATGCTCACGTCCGAAATGAGCGAAACGCCTCGCAACGAGTTTTTCCTAAGCGGCCTAAACAGCCTAAGCTTTTTTCCAAGCGCAAAGCTTGGAAAATGCGCGTAAGGTTTAACAAAGGTATGAGCAAGGATACTTGGATGCCTAATTACAAGCGCACGTTGCTTTGCTCACAAGCTCCATGCATTTTCTAAGCAAGTCCAAGAGGCTTCGAGCAGCGAGACATGTTGACACCGGACATGCATACATCAGAGCCCGTCCTGGCGAAAAATTGATCAAGTTGCTTAGGCTTTAAAATAAAACAATTTTCGCACGCTTGGTGATCACTTTGCGTCTATCGAAAAAAAGCTTAGGGTGCTTAGGCCGCTTAGAAAAAACTCGTTGCTTAGGGAGGCGTTTCGCTCATTACGGACGTGAGCATTAGTGTTGTTAGACCGAGTGACTCGATACACCGGAGTGAAAATGATTTGAGAACTCCGGAGTGAATTCCTTTGTTTGACTCGCTATCAAATTTTGACTCCGGAATTCAACTCCGGAGTCATTTCTCAGCCTCGGCGGCCAAAGGATTGGTCGGAAGAGACCCAGAATAGGCAGTCGCAAACAAGGAATGAGAGGGCGAAATTCACTCCGAGTATTCACTCCGGAGTGCTAATCCACTTTTCGTAATTTCACTCCGAGCTGAGCGCGCCGCTGAGCGGTGGAAAATGAACTCGAGGAGTGAATTCACTCGTCGAGTGACACTCGGCCATAACAACACTAGTGAGCATTGTCATTCAACTACTGGACTCATGGGACCTTTCAATCGTCATGGGACCTTTCAATCGTCATGGGACCTTTCAATCGTCATGGGACCTTTTAATCGTCATGGGACCTTTTTATCGTCATGGGACCTTTTTATCGTCATGGGCTCTCATAGAATATCATGGGACCTTTTTATCGTGATGGGACCTTTTTATTTTTGGGACCTTTTTATCGTCATGGGACCTTTTAATCGTCATGGGACCTTTTTATCTTCATGGGACCTTTTTACTGTAACAGAGCCCGAAAGAGTTCAGAGAAACGGCGCCTCACTTTCATGGTAAAATCGTGAGCGATTTTCACGTTCTCGTCCCGTTCCTTCTGCCACCCAGTAATCCATCTAAACAAGGTTTTCGATTTTTTTTGCGTTTCGAGTTGTTTTGGCTCAGTACTGTCCGAGTTGACTCCATAGGAGGACGTTACCGATAGCCGCAAAGCCGAGGCGCATCAGCTTGGAAATTGCCTGCTTGCAGTTAACAATTCTTGTCTTCTTACGGAACGCGCTCACCTTGGCGTATGGCAGATCGGGTTGATACAACGAGTCGAGATTTTTGCCCATCGCAGTGTCTGTGCACGATAGGCTTTAAACCTTGGATTTTCAAAGTGTTATCCCGACACCAAAAGCGCCACATGGCAAACATCAGATTGCCAAATGCAGTTTCTTGCTAAAAAAAGGCAACTCGTGTTTGATGGTTGAGAGGTAGTCCTTCCGCTCACCACAGATGACATCCAGCGTGAACCTCTTCAAGTACGGATACACATCCAACTCCTTCTCACAGTGATCCTCGAAAACCGCCGCGAGCCTCTAGGAGAACATATTTTGATACATATATATGGCAGATCGGGTTGATACAACGAGTCGAGATTTTTGCCCATCGCAGTGTCTGTACACGATAGACTTTAGACTTTGGATTTTGAAAGAATTATTTTAAATATGGAAACCATGATGATGATGATTGCCCACCTTCGCGTGCCCGTTCATCGTGTCAATGTACGCCAACAACTGCGTGAAATGGAAGGACGGAGTGAGCATCTTTCGCTTCGCCCTCCATCTGTCGCCTCCGCTGCAAGGGATCACTTGCGATGCTAGAGATACACTAGTTAGAATATTGGTTTTATTTTAATTTAGAATAGAGAAACTGCTAACTGAGGAAAGGGAAAGAGAAAGACTTCCTAGAGTAATGCGGTTGGGTGTTTCACGTTCGCTCTTTTGCCTTATCTTTCGGCAGTCAGAACAACGAGAGAGCATTGGTAATCGCACGGCATACAGGCCTCGATTCGGTTTACTTTCTCGAGCACCCAGAGCAGAACGAGCGAGAACGATGAGTTTTGGCGCGTTTGCGACCACCTCCAACTAGCACTCACGATAGCAGCAGCGCGCGTCCCAGCCACGCCTCGAAGAAGTCAAAGTTGGCCAGCTTGTCGATCTCCTCTTTCGACTCGAGAATGGGCTAAATTGAGGGTGAGAATGTGCCTTAGTTTGTTAGCAAACCTGCAGCATTTCGCCGGTGAGCGGGAAGATCAGACACTGATGAAGCGCCCAGAACTTGAGCAGCTGCCCGTCAAACTGATCACGTGCCGCCTTCGCGCGGATGAGCAAATCTCGTGGCATCGCTAAAATGGAAAAGGCAAAAATCTCATCTCGTTGTTCTCTCGTTGATCTAATTCCGACATTTTTTTTTTCTCGGGCCTGTAACTTTTCGGAAAGTGCACTATAAACCTTCATGTGGCGCCGGTGATCAGCATTCCATATGGGGACATCACCAAAAAATTTGGGGATAGGTTGTCAAAAAGTTATCCGAGGGGTAGGTACGTTCTCTCATGAAAGGTCTCCTAAACAAGCCTGTCCTGCGAGAGATCTCCGCGCAGTGTATGCTTTTCGCAAAAACGTGAGCAAAAACGGGTATATCTGCACTGTGACGAAATGATAACAAAAACCTAGCAAACAACCTCATCACCACTTCTTATATTCGCAAGTTTTACCCTGTTTTTTGAGTATTTATTGTCATATGAAACAAAGAAGATAATGAATTTGATCATCGCTCCTCACATTCGGACAATCTGCCCTGACCGAAGACATTTCCGAAGATCGGAAGTCCCTCGTCGCCGGGAATACGCGCAGTCAACCGCTTCATATGTCTGATGAGGCATCGTAATTTCTTAGGGAAAGCGCAGTGCTCTCAAACCTGTACGTAGTCCATTTATCGAACAGATGGCGCCCATTCAAAATAAATAAGAGAATGAGAAGAGCGAGAAGGTAGATCATTAACGGAAAGAGGTATAGACGAGACTAGTCCTGCAATGGTAAAGAAACAAGTTGAAAAAGAGAGGAACGCAAAAGTTAAGAAATAGCTGGGACTCCGACTATTTAATACAGAGAAACAGAGACATTCTCGCAATTTAGCGCGTAATAACACAAATATTGCACAGTTACAAAATGCTAAGCGCAAATTAATACAAATGTTGCACAGTTTTTGTCAAAATAGTGCTATGTGAGCAAATAAATGTGTGAGAGTGAGAATAATTGACGGAATTGACAATAAATACTTTACGATTTACACGTATATTTTCTACAGAAAAGAACGATAGTTAGAAAAATAGTTTTTGCTCTCGATTTTTCGCATTTTTGAGTTTATCACCACATAACTCTGTTGATTGGATGATCTGTTGACTTTCGTTCATTGTACGCAAGGGCATGACGATGAACAACACGTGTGAACGTTTGTAGTCACAGTGAGGATACAATACTAAAAAATATTTCTTTTCGCTGGTGGACATATGAGAAAAGTGTAAAAACACTATGCTTCCGAATCACGAACTACAATAGTTATGATTGTGATAGTTGAACCCGATTCAAATGTTGCGCAAATGTTAGTTTTCGGATAATAGAAACGAATATACGATAGTTCATGATTCGAGTGTATTGTTTTTTTTTGTAATTCTCATTTCAAGGGCCTATGTTCAAAGTAAGAGAGAAGCATCTGAATCTGAGTAAATGGAAAATGCTGATTCTTATCTCAATTCAGGTAATGCGCTTGCGAGATCAAGTGACTGAGAATGGAAATGTCAACGTATTTTTCGAAAAGTCAAGAAAACTGCAAAAAAATTAACCGGGATATAGCTTTTGGAACAGGCTTTATGTGTTCTGCCCAGAGTAATGTAGAGTGAAATTATGGCATATTTATCGAATAATCATAGATCTACTGGGTATAACTTTAATGGATGCGGAGTGTGTAATGTTACAAATCATGATTAAAATCGCTCCTCCCTATAGGACGTTTTCTTCGTGGACTCAACTTGATCAATACTGGTATCCTTTCGACGAAATTTTAGAAATTCAGCAAACGCCTGTTTGATGATCTGTGAAATAAACGTTCAAGAAGAGTCACAGTGTTAGCCATTTACTTTTCGATGCACCGGATTCTTCAGCAGGAAAATGAGGGAGAGCTGAGTGCTCTCGAGTGTGAAAGCAATCTGAATATTTGGAATTACTCTCTTTTTTTTTGAAACAAAAACGCATGCTTACTATGAGAATGCATCGAGCGAGAAAGATCAACCAGACCGGAAATATCGTAATATCGACCACCATGTGAAATAGCATCCCGGATACCGGAGCAACGTAAAAAACGCTGATTCCGATCAACTGAAAACTTGCGGTCAAGGATGAATAATTACAAGATGCTACGCGTCTTACAGCGACATTCCAATCAGATGAACTGAGAAAACAGTATACTATCTCAGGAAAAAGAACCTGCCTGTATAAAGAATACTACTGCAACTCTCATTTGAAGCATTTGCGTTCGTGTAGTTAACATTTTCTGGTGCTAAAAACAGGCGATGAAAAATGATCGAAAAATTCGAAAGAATTCCAAAAATGTCTCACATGTTGTTCGTACATAACCTTTAGCGTGTGGAAGACAGTGATCACAGTGAATGGAAGAATGATCAATATTGTGCACAGTAGCATCATCAGTTCTGCGAATAATATACGCGCTGAGCGTTCGAGCATACGCAAGTACGGGGGTACCTTTCGCGAAGAACTCTGATCTTCCTGGAGGTCCAAACATGAAGATGGTTCCGCCACGGTCCTTTAACCAGACGAGATCCGGAATCTGAAAAAACGCGCAAATCACAAGAAAAAGGGGTTAAAATTCGCCTCGAGTATCTTCCTCGCACCTTGGCAATCTCTGCCAAAGTGGTAAAACCCGGGTATGTTTATGGCCAGAATAGCCGAGAAGAGAACAAGCAGGCAATTTTGCGACCTGTAATGAAAACCATTATCCGGAAACGACAGTCAATGCCAAATCACATTCTTGACAGCTTCAGCCGCGATTTCGTGCTCTCGATAACTTTTTGGTGTATTCGAATGAGTAGGAGCAGGAAACTGGGAACCGTTGCAATCGTCGAAATCGTTAGTATCATCTGTTATTTACAGCAATTTTTCTGGAGAGTCGATCGTGGGTTAATACTAGAGTTCGAAATACGGGTCGCCGTCTCTTCATTTCTCACAATCTCTCGCCTCTCTGACCGGTGAGAGAGTGTGCGAAATGAAGAGACGGCGACCCGAATTGCGCACTCTAGTTAATACCATAAGCAGCTGTTTTCTGATGCCCATTCGGCATATGGGACCATCGCAATACAGTCCCGAATAGGGCGCTAAGTCGTGGATGCGAAAGAGAAAGCAGAAGTTGAACTCTTGCAGTATCATTGCGACCTGATCTCTCGAATGTAACTGTAAAATTAAAAAAAAAAACGAAACCTGGTTAAGAATGTACGCCCAGCGAATTTCAGCCGGCATGTAATCTCGCTTCTTCAGTAGAATGAGGAATATTAGGGGACGGAAAGTAAACAATGTGATAAACGGCAAGATGGATTGATATCTGATGGAAGTTTGAACTTTGATCAGGATGACGAATTCAGGACTCACCTCATGCTGAAATCGATAAAATATTCCCGATCGAGGTCGAATCGATAGACAAACGTTTTATTATTGTCCATGCCGATTGTTCTGTAGTTTCTGCGTTGACAGAAGCAAGGGACTGGAAGGATCTCTGAGTTTCTAACAACCTACTATGAATAGGAACGCGTTTTGGTTGAGGAATAGCTCGAAACTCAATTGAAGTTTGGAAAAGGTCGAAATGAAGACAATATTAGTATCACAGTCATTTCTTATATCACGACTGCTTCCACTTGCGCATTACGCAAATTCCTGGAAGCGATGCCCTAGAGACCAAGGGATAACTACCGCTTCCATGCTATACAATATTCTTCGAAAGAACGACTATCGCACTTCAGCAGCATAGAATTGTAGGTGCGGGGGCTAGAATCAAGTGAGGTGGTTAACAATAGATGCTGATGTGACTGATTCGAATAATGTCTCGACTCTTTAATGAGATCTGTTTAAAGCACCTGTGTACAGCACATATACAATTTCCAGAGGAACTGTACCCGGAGTAAACCTTCTGTTGACCGTTTCTGAAGCTGACTTTTCCTGGTAAACATTCCAATCAACATCTTACTTGGTAAAACAAAAATCACTAATTGCACTCGATGTTATTACCGTAAATAACAGATTTTACTCGGCGGAGACTGTCTCGCAAGATGAAAGGTTGAAGAGACTGTATTACTGCTGCAAAAAATGGAATCATTAAACCACCCGATATCCCGAATCAGCTGAGCACATTTTATCTAACGACATTGGCAATTTACTCTATTTTTTGTCGAGGCACTCGTGTCACCTCTCGGAACCAACTCTTCAGAAGTAAAAATGCGAATAATCGGTGCAGTGGGGCAAGACCTTCCACATGCACATGTACAAACTTGCAATTCCGCTGGTCATCATCTCCCTGGCTTTTTTGTCTAACAAGCGATTTAGATAGCCAAAATCTCAAAAAAATTAAAAATCATTTCGGAAAATTGAAAGTGAATTTTTGAATGTTCTGCAGTTTTTCATTACATGAACTGAATATTACATGATCCGAAATATGTAAAATCTCGCACGTTTTCCCTTAATCCACGATCAGCGCACGTTTTCCATGCCAGTTTTGTTTTATAGCACGCACAGATTGCGTGCCACCAATGGTCCCCCGACCTTGTGCCCCTTCACTTCCCCTCTCTCCGGTCTCCTCCTTTTCCCCGCTCTTTCCCTCCTACGACCCTGTTTGTAGTGGCGGCGCTATCGGGCAGAGTGTAGGGGGTGCGTGATGCGTATGCGCTAATCATTGCGTCGATTTCTCAGTATAAATAAGCGATCGAGACACGATGACGGTCAAGAATGTTCGCTCTAATCGCACTTCTCCTACTCACTTTCATCGCCTGGGAAGCGGTGGTGTTCTATCGGCGACGAGCCAGTCTGCCGCCCGGACCCTTTGCTGTGCCGCTGCTCGGCAACTTCATTAATGAGGTATATATTATCACGCTTTCTTCCTCTGATTTTTTGGTGTTTTTATGATGCATCAAGATTGTGAATAGAACGGTTATTACGAGTTGCTTTCTCAGGTCAAGCCGCCCTTCTTCCATGTCGCATTAAGAAGGCTGTCCGCCCGATTCGGGCCCGTCTTCACCGTCCATCTGCCGTACCCCGTCGTGAACATCTCCGACTTTGAGACGATCAGGGAAACGTTCAGAGGTGATCACGTGCCCCCGAGCCCGAGCTGATTACGAGCGATGTTCTCGAATTTATGCCGAATATGCATCGCTGCAATCCATGCCGAATATGCATCTAAACCGAGAAAGTTTTGTTTTTCAAATCCTGAAATTTGAGGCAACGACGTGACGGGCCGCCTGCAGAACGTACTCATTGAAGTGACGCGATCGTGCAAGAACGGAGGTTTACTTACTTTTATTATTTACAATTTTGACACTTCTTGTTGTTTTTTTGTTTTTTTTCATCTAAAAAAAGATTCATTTTAAAATTGTGTAATTTGAAGGAATCGTCGCTTCGCAGGGCGCGGATTGGCAGGAGCAGCGCCGCTTCGCCATCGCCACGCTCAGAGACTTTGGCATGGGCAAGAATCTGATGGAGGAGAAGGTAGGGGTTATTTTTTTTCAAAAAAACACACAAAGACTTTCCGAATTCAGGTTCGACTTTCGGCGAAGAATATGGTGGAATTCATCGGCAAGCAGGACCTGGCAAACATCGATTTGCGGTGGTCGATTCAGGTGAGGCAATCACGACAAACAATTACCCTTGAGACTCTATGTCCAAGTGATCAGCAAAAAACACACATTTTTTCCCAAAAACCACGCAGAAAAACGTGGACTTGTCAATAGAAGAAAGCTGACACTCTGAAGAAGAGACTTCGACCTCTAATCATCGACAGGTGTTCGTCTCCAACATCATCAACGAGTTCCTCTTCGGCTTCCAGTATCCCTACGATGATTGCGGCAAGCTCATGAATTTCGTGCTCGGATTCAACGATGCCATCGCGGAGCTATCGAAGTGAGCGCTGCTATTTGAAAAAAAAGGTGAAAAAAAAGGTGAAAAGGCGATGGTGCTATTCGAAAAATCGATCGAATTTCAGAAAAAAAGGGCAAGCGACACCTCTTTTCGTATCACCGACCAGTAGAGAATATCTAAAAAAAAAATCTAAAATCTAAAAAGTTGAAAAAATTGCAAAATTAAAACGAATGCAGATCGCGGATTGCGCCCATCATCTTCATGCTGCCGTGGACGCGCCATCTGCCCGTGTTCAGTCATTACTGGGCGCAGCACCACCGCCGCTTCCAGACGGTCAGCTATACTGTTTCACCGATTAGAGAGCGCGCAGAATAGAGTTCTTCACTATGACCGACGACTGCGTTTGCGGCTGTCAAATGGCTTCAGGGGTCGCCTGCACGCGCTTTTCGAAAAGTATACGTGTATACAAGCACTTTCCAAGACACTAGGGCACTGGGTAGTGCCAAGCGTTAAAAATTCGGAAATTCTACAAAATTAGTGCAGATGATCGACTACGTGCGTGATGCGGCTGCCGAAGTCAAGATCGACCCGACCGAGGAGCCCACCTGCTACGTGCAAGCGTACAAGAAGAACAACAAGGACCAGCGGTCAGTTTCGTGGTGCGAACTCGATCTTTGCGTTTCATGAGCAAAATGGGCTGCGCACTTTCTTTGGAGTGGATTCCAATAAAACGAGTCTTTCGCAGATTCGAGCAGATGGTTGCGTGCTGCGCGGACCTGTTCAACGCCGGACAGGAGACAACGACGACGACGTTGCGATGGTCTATGCTGTTCCTCGCAGCGCACCCGCAAGTGCAGGTATTGTACCGGAAAAAAGGGGCTAAGGCATACCTACGTCAAGCCATTTCGCAGTCTAGGTGGGGTGCCCAGCGGACGACTGTAAATTCAGATATTTAGGAAAGGGGAGTAGCGTAGATCAAATTTTTGAGGCTCAACTTTTGAAAATATTGCTCTACTTCAGGAGAAACTGCGGGCCGAGATCCTCACTCACATAGGCCGCGAGCGCATTGCCTCGATGGCCGATAAGGTATGTCTGCGCAATCAATGAAAAATTTCAGCGACTTTTTCCTTTTTCTTCATGATAGTACGATTTATTTATTGAAAAAAACTGCCCGATTGTCTGGCTGAGCGATTGATTCGATTGTCTGATTTGCTGTCGACGTAATCACAGGCGAAGATGCCATACGCGTGCGCGGTCGTCAACGAGGTGCAGCGGTGCGCGAACATCATCGCTCCCAACCCCATCCTCTACCACAAGACCACCGTCGACACGGTCATCGGGGTAAGAAATTGCTTGTAATCCTAGGCTAAATGCGGTATTTCACTGCATATTTTTTAGCCGATGCGGAAAACTTGATAATAATGTGTCCCAACGAAAAGTGGTAATGCAAGAAGAGTGAGAAACCAAATGAGCACGAGTGTGCCTCTCTCGGCTGTTATGCTTCATTTTTCCCACATGCACAGTGGCCTCCGGTGTCCTCCGGGTGCAACAAACGAACAGGAAGGAATTACAGGGCCACAAAGTCGCCGCAAACACGCTCGTCAACGGCGACGTCCATCAGATGATGAAGACGGATCCGGTGTTCGAGCAGCCGGACCGATTCTGGCCCGAGAGATACATCGCCGAGGACGGCCTCACGCTGAGAAAGGTCCGCTTTCCCCCTTCGTATTCTAGTCTTGTGTGAACGCGAAATCTCGAGATGCTTTACATAAAATATGAATGAATTGAGCGAAGCAAGTAGTTGTGCAGAAGTTATAGTATAAGCGTGATTAAAACGCGTTCTCTGTAAGAACGCAGTGATTTGGATAGGAAAGTGTACAAAAATTTCAAAATTATCGCCCGGGGCTCAAACTTCACCAACATGACCCCTAGGGACAATATTTGCGATTTTTGAACTTTGATCCCTAAATTAAAAACAGTTTATAAACAGGAACTGGTGGAGCGCACGATTCCGTTCGGCATCGGCAAGCGGCAGTGCGCGGGCGAGGGACTGGCGAGGACCGAGTTGTTCATCGGGCTCACTTCCCTCATCCAGGTAATCTTTACAGCCTTCCGGTCCAATCATCGTATCTCTCAACGCGCTCTTAGCTGTTCAATTTTAGAATTTCCGAGTGCACCCTCTACCCGGATCCACGATCGATCTCGAGCCGATCTACACGAATATTCACTTTCCCAAACCGCATAATTTCAGATTGGAAAGAGTCTGACGGATCAAACTCACTTCGTATTATTGTACATATTTCTGATGCTCTGTTTCGGCTTTCATGATAATAGTTGAGATAATGAATACAATTTGAGAAATAAGGTGAAACATCGTAATGGATCTTTTCACACATACTCGTTATTCTAGAATATGTAGTGAATTCTGAGATGGATCAGTAATTCGAAGTTAATTGGGATACAATCATTTCGCTCAAGCTTGAATACGACCGGGTACCGAGACGCGCACCTCTTTAATCTTATTGAGGTGCGAGAGCTGAAGAAACGCATCTCGTATGATCTGCAATTAAAAGCCAAACTTCATTAACATCTTCATCTGTCGTCTCACTAGTGTCTCGATGAATCGACAAGATGTGCGATTAGTCATCATTAAAAAAACTCGTACCTTGCGATGCATCGGATTCGTCAGCAAGAATATCAACGAGAGTTGACAGCTCTCGAGTGTGAAGGGGATCTACAAATTTGTTCGCTCAAATTTTTGTACAGCTTTCGAAGCGCTCACGATGAGTCCACAGCGGGCGAGCACATTCATCCATGGAGGCAGGATCCCGGACACATCAACGGCCATGTGGAGAAGCATGAATGATAGCGGGAAAACGTAGAAGAAGTTGACACCCAATAACTGGAATGATAAGAATCGGGCAGCGAAGAGACCTATCCCCTAGTAAAACTGCTTCCACGCACCAAGTCGCCTGGAATGGAGCGTGGCTTGATTACGCACTAAAATCTGTCTATCGAAGAGATTTGGTTGTCTGACCCTCGAATAGATATAATGGACTAATGATTTTCCACAGAGCGCTAATCTTGAATAACGGGCTTTCCGTTTACCATTCCGTGTAAAACGCCAATACAAAAAACATCCAAACTCAACAACAACCTCGTGTTAAAAAAAGCTAACCTGAAGAAAGAATACGCGAGCGACTCTCGTTTGTAGTCGTTGCGTGTTTGTAGTCAACGATTGGTGAAGCTACAATTTTTACAATTATTTAACCATGGGGTTGGTATCGTCATAATCGCTAGAAGTTTTCGATAGGTTACGGTGGAGGTTCGTCGCCTTGTTAACCATTCGTATCTCATTTCGTAAAATATGAGGGAGCAGTATGCGGAATGGCAATGTGATACACAAAGCATGGCTTTCACGTAGGTTATGAATGAGTGGGGGTAAGGCCGAAATGTATGGAATAGTCATCTGTAATCTGTAGTCCGCACAATAGAAATGTTCTCACTTTCTGCTCTTTCATGACCTTTATCGAATGAATTGTGGCAATCGTGATGAATGGGGCAATTATTGCGATGGAGCAGAGTAACATCATTAACTCTGAACAGAACTTTTTCTCTCTAAGTGTGTCTAACCCTTTCTGAAGAACTCGGACCGTCCTGGTGGTCCGAATAGAAAAAGCGTCCCACCGCGCTCTTTCAGCCATGCTAGATCCGGAATCTCAACATCTCAACTCGTTTTCATTAATAAAAAAAATGTGTTTCACCTTCTTTACATGCGAGACTGCTAAAGCCTCAAATACTTACTTTCTCCATTTGCTCAGCTTCCTTACAATCTCTTCCAAACGAATAGAAGCCGGCTACATTCGAGACCAGAATCAAGGTGCAGAGGAGAATTATGCCACCTTGTGTGCTGCAAGTAGAGAACGTATACGAGATGTTGACAATACTCACGCTTTGCTCAGTTTCAGCCGCGAATAAGTCGTTTCGATGATGCGTTGGTGCATGCGAAGGAGCAGGACGAGAAACGTTGGTACCGTGCCAATTGTCGTCAACGAGAGAATGGCCTACAACATTGTGCTCATGCCGATATTCTCATGCTGGACGCATTCATAGGCTTTGATTACAAATACATTTTTACATGGAAAACTCTGTTTACGGTTAGCCGTCTCTATCCGGTCTCTGGCCTGTCAAAGCTCTCTCAAATTACGACCCGTAGACGCGGATCTGCCAAACCTCACCATCAGATACTGTTTATTAATGTCCTTCCTACAGATGGGCCCGTCACAGTAAAGTGCCGCGTAGGGCGCGAGATCGTGCACTCGGAACAGAAAGCAGAAGTTGAACTCTTGCCATGTCATAGCCACCTCAACAGCGTTTTTTTATTTTTTATTTCTAGATTCCATTGAATCCGCATCGCACCTGATTTATCACATACGCCAACCGGATATCCCATGGGATGTAGTCTCGCTTCTTTATGAGAATCAAGATTACCAGAGGCCGAATAGTCACTAGTGTTACGAATGGGAGAAGTGATTGGTATCTGCAAACGCAAAATCAGGTTAGAAAAAACAACTACAAACCTCATGCTGATATCAATGAAATAGTCGCGATCCAGGTCGAAACGGTACGTAAAGTTACCGTCGTACATGAAGATAGTAGTAAGAAGGCGAAAGGCAATTGCCGATTGCAAATAGATGGAGATACAAAAAAAATAGATAAAGATACAAAAATATTATATGAAGCAACGTCACATAACAATAATAATATTCGGGAAAATAATTTTTCCCAGTTTTTTGCAGGATTTTTCTGCCCCAACAATTTGATTATTTTTTTCCTTATTAGTTAGCCTTTAGCTTTTTCCGGTGAATAAATTTCCATTATCTGAAATATTTTGTTACTTTGTTGGATGATTTGAAGCCCCACAAACAAGTTGTTGTCACCATGAAATGAACGATGAAATCTCTTGAGTGAGCGCGAAATTTCGAGGTGCTTCACATGCTTCACATAGGATTTTGATAAGCGAAAAATGAGAAATTAGTGAAAAATCAGTAAGAATCTTGGTTTAGAATCGTAAAAGACTAGGGAGTAAATGTCTGAGAATGAGCGTGCTTACACACAGGAACTGGTGGAGCGCACGATCCCGTTCGGCATCGGCAAGCGGCAGTGCGCGGGCGAGGGACTGGCGAGGACCGAGTTGTTCATCGGACTCACTTCCCTCATCCAGGTATCCCCGTTCTTTTCGTCGGACGTGAGCATTCATATTTTGTTGTTGTTTTCTTTCGATCTTGGGTACACAATAGTATACCCCGTAGTAAACAATTTGCGGATATTGGCGCGCAATCGTTGCACCCACAGCCATGCTTGCAGCGGCCGTAACAAGGTCATTTCAGAACTTCCGATTGTTCCCCCTTCCCGGTGCCACGATCGACCTCGAGCCGATCTACACGAACATTCACTTCCCCAAGCCGCACAACTTCCGACTGGAGCGAGTCTGACAAGCCTCATTTATAAATGATATTGTGCATATTTCCAAATCTATTTTAATGACAATAGTCATGACGAAGAATACAATAATCATTGCAACGCATTGCTGGCTATTAATAGAAACGTATTATTCGGATATTTGCAATGAATTATGCGTTCATTGAGTTATTCAAGGTGATTGTTCGAGATACGCTCAATTTTGCCCATGCCTGATTACGATCGGGCACGGAGACGCGCGCCTCGCTTGTTTTATTGAGATGCGAGAACTGAAGGAGCGCATCTCGAATGATCTGCAATCAATGGCCAATCTATACGATTCTCTCGATATCACGCGCCATTATCATAAACTCTCACCTTGCGATGCATCGGATTCTTCAGCAAGAATATCAGCGAGAGTTGGCAGCTCTCGAGTGTGAAGGGGATCTACAAATTTGTTCGCTCAAATTTGTACAGCTTTCGAAACACTCACGATGAGCCCAGAGCGAGCCAGCGAATACATCCATGGAGGCAGGATCCCGGACACATCAACGGCCATGTGGAGAAGCATCATCGTTAGCGGGCAAAGATAGAAGCAATTGACGCCCAATAACTGGAACGATTAAAATCGGGTGGCGGCCAAGTATTGTGTTCTTATTTTCATATCCCCCCTTGATTAAATTCCCGCCCCCCCCCCGCTTCTCCAAGGTCTCCGGAAAGGAGAAATATACAGTGACATGATCACGCGGTCAATAGGACCGAATATCAGATGAGGCTCTAGCATTGAATAATTCGAAGCATTGATTTCTTCCCTCAGAACGCCAATGACATTGTGGACGAGATATCTTGACTAATTTACCAGTCCGTGAAAAACAACCATACAAAATATTCGAGAACAAGTTTGTGAACTATTCAAGTTAACTGAAAGTATTTCGTATTGCCAAGGGCAATGATCACTTCTCTACTCAACAATAACCACGTATTCTATAAAATGAAACCTGGAGAAAGAACACGCGAACAACTCTCGTTTGGAGACGTTGTGTGTTAGAAGTCAACGTTTGGTGAAGCTAAATTATGAGATGTTGACATAGAAAACAGGAATACTCTCCTTTCGCCGTTTCGATAGAGAATGTTCTCACTTTCTGCTCTCGCATAATCTTCATTGAATGAAAAGTAGCGACCACAACAAACGGGGCGATTATTACAATGGAGCAGAGCAGCATAAATAATTCTGAATACAACCTTGTTATCAAAGTGTTCCAAAAAAAAACTAATAGTGCCACCTTTTCTGAAGAACTCGGACCGTCCGGGTGGTCCGAATAGAAAAAGCGTACCACCCCGCTCTTTCAGCCATGCTAGATCAGGTATCTAAAATACTCTCTTTGGAACTTACTTTGAATCATAAAAAAAATTAATATTACTTACTATCTACACATGCGAGATCGTTAGATGCTTCAAATGGCTCACCTTCTCCATTTCCTCAGCTTCCTTACAATCTCTTCCAAACGAATAGAAGCCGGCCACGTTCGACAGCAGAATCAAGGTGCAGAAGAGAATTATGCCACCTTGTGTGCTGCAAGTACAGAGCGATACTTTGTATGGGCAAAGGTGTATCAGCATCAAGCGATTTTGCAGTTCTATAACAACGGGACCCACAACGGGAAGGCCGCCTGTTAGACTACAACATCCGGCGGTCCATTGCCAATAGTAGGTAACCTTTACATACTTTGTATAAGATATTGATATAAATCGCACGCTTTGCTCAGTTTCAGCGGCGAATCGGTCGTTTCGATGATGCGTTGGTGCATGCGAATGAGCAGGATGAGAAACGTCGGCACCGTGCCGATTGTCGTCAACGAGAGAACGGCCTGTGACAACATTGTGCTCATGCCGATATTCTCATGCTGGACGCATTCATAGGCTTTGATTACAAATACATTTTCACATGGAAAACTCGGTTGACGGTTAGCCGTCTCTATCCGGTCTCTGGCCTGTCAACGCACTCTCAAATTACGACCCGTAGACCCGGAAACCTCACCATCAGATACTGTTTATCAATGCCCATCCTACAGATGGGCCCGTCACAGTACAGTCCCGAGTAGGGAGCGAGGTCGTGCACGCGAAATAGGAAGCAAAAGTTGAACTCTTGCGACGTCATCGCGATCTCAACACCGTTTTTTTGGATTTATTTCTTTTTTCTTTTTTCTTTTCTTTTCTTTTCTTTTTCGTAGATTCCATCGTCCCCTCCATCGCACCTGATTTATCACATAGGCCAACCGAATGTCCCACGACATGTAATCCCGCTTCTTCATGAGAATCAAGATCACCAGAGGCCGAATAGTCACCAGTGTTACGAATGGGAGAAGTGATTGGTATCTGCAATCGCAACATCAGAAATATAAAAAAACGAACTATAAACTACCTCATGCTGATATCAATGAAATAGTCGCGATCCAGGTCGAAACGGTACGTGAAGTTTCTGTCGCCCATTTCTTTTTTTTTCGTTTCTGTCGAAGAGATGTTATGTTAGAAGGCAATACGCAATAGTTGTTGCTCTCTTGAAGAAAGAGATAAAGATACAAAAAATATGAAGCAAGGTTACATAACAAAACCGATAATCAGGAAATACATTTTTTTGACGTGTAAAAACGCATTCATAGAAATCTGCCCGCGAAATAGCTCATGAGGCACATGCAAATAGGCAACAACATGATAAAAAAAATTTTGTTTCGCGAAATTGACGCATTCTCTCCTTCCCCTGAATGAGATCTTGGCGTGGCAAAATATATCATGAGTGTGAAGTTGGATACTGAGAAGGAATGAGTGTTACTGAACCGATGTTGTTCATGTTGTTCAAAAAATATGCGTGCCTATCGAGTCCGTAGATCTGTGCGTGGAAAATGTTTTTATGCTAGCCATCAAATTTTTTTTTAAATTTATGTTTACCATGTATTGTTAAAATTATGATCGTTCGAGAGAAAAGCTAGACATGCTTAAATCGTTTTCTCCATCCTTTGAAGAAGTATACAAATCAAGCAAGTAAACGCAAGATCGTAGCTCGAATTATTCAATGTTGGAACAATACACCTCTTTGTAAATATCTTTCTAATGTATCTTGAATTTCTTGGAAACAAGCTCTGGAAATATCATCGAACGGGCCACAGCGGACAGTGAGCAATGAGAATGTTTTCTGCATTTAAGCGTCGTTTGGCACGCATCCAATTAATAATATTCTCAGATGAAACGGAAACTGGTGATATGAAATCGTGTTTTTTCGAAAAAAAAAGTGTTTTTCGATCAGCTAATCGTCATTGTGCATCGAGAGTTCAGTCAACTACTTTAATATTACTTGGGACTCCCTCAAAAATACATTCGATAACACTGGAAACCTTTTCTTCTCCATCTTAAACGAAAACTGTGTTTTGAATACCATTTTCATGATTGTGCTTATATGTGCCACCTCATGTACCCGCTTCATCTCGGCTGTCGCTGAGAGCGATTCCACACGCAATTGAATTGCGTTTTTTTCGAAGAATGAGCTTTGAATTAGCATTTAACCTTCTCCAGTACACTTGAAAAAATTCGATACGGAGCCAATGTATAACGAACGTATCGTGGAAAACAATTTGAAATCGACAATTTTCCCAAAAAAAATTCTGTGAAATCCGAAAGTGAACTGAGTGACTGCATTATCATTGGACTTCGTTCCATGTCGAATAAGTATTTTTTTGTTTGGAAAATGTTCAAAACTGAGAGGCACTGCGCTGATGGCTGGGTGAAACTGAAATGAGTTTCATTGATTTTCGTTTTATTTGAATTTTTTTAACGGAATGAAGCGAAGAACGTCGAACGTGGCAATGGCTCGCAGGTCACAAACGGCTTGTGTAACGGGGCAACTTATGATGGACAAAAAATTACAGAAGTGACGGCAGTCCCTATCGAGATATTTATTACATTTGCTGTATTTGACAGGCTCATCGGAGACAACACAGTGAAATGCGCATGAATTCGATACTGAACGCTTCCTCGGCATAACCTATTCCGGATGAATACCGGATTGCGTGGGCGCATCTTTGACCGACCCGTTCTATCCCCCCTTTCACCGCCCCTTTCCCTTTCGATTCCCTCATTGTCCCTTTCCCTTTCATTGGTTGTTTGTTTCATTGTGCGGCGGAAAAGGAAGGATGGAAGGTCAACAACAGTTCGATGCGTTCAGAAAAAGATGATATTCAAGCGACTACCATAACTAAAAGTGACCAAAACACAAAATCCTCCTACAGTTTCATTGTCATGCTAATTTCGACGAGAAGCAATTCGCATTAGCGCCCTGTGAATGGAAAAGGACATAGCGTTGCGCGCCCAATCAAGATGCTTGATGATTAGATGGAACTTTATTGCTCTGACCCTGACCGGTGCATCGCAATTCCCCTTCTTGCAATAACACCTTATCAAAGTTCCCGCTAAGGGATGAAAGTCGCAACCATTGACCTCCATACATCCACCGATACATTTCGCTTTCGCCGAAAACGGGAACGAACGAGCTTTGAGAGCAAGTGTCCCCAAGTCTGGGCCACAAAACATGGGTCGAAAGCGGGAAAGGTAGAGGGAAGGGCGGAAGGATGCGATGGTATACTTGTTTTTTGGCCGCAGCCTGCTGCGGAATAAAGGATAGATCCGCACTGGTCCATCCGCCCTTTCCCTCATCTTATTAGCGCCGAGCCCTTTCCCCTCCTCATCCTCCTCCCACTCAAAGATTGTCCAGCCACGAGCGAGCAAGTGCTGACGTGTTGCCATGCTGCCGACTTCGATTAGCACCGTCATTCTCGCTGCCCTGCTGACGTCGTGGGCGGACGCTTGCATGAAAGTTACACCCGGAACACCAGGCATGCCGGCCACGCGTAAGTTGATTATCTTATCGGGCTCGGGTATTCTGCGCTTATGATTTTTGCCTGTTTTATTGTTTTAGTTCTAGTAAACTGTATTTTCAATATTCTGATAGGATTAGTCAATTTCGAAAATGCATTTGCTTTCTAAAAGTACAAAGACACGACATTCTTTGGCATATCCGAAACGCCATACGAATATCGAAAGGTCAAACTGAAATAGGAGACAACGAGAAAACGCGTGAACGCCAAAAATGGTAGGCCAAAAAAAATAAATGGTCGGAACAATAGCCCCTGGAACTGCATGGGACATAATATTAGTATTCATAGATATCTCTCTGAATTCCAACACAACCATAAATCATCACTCCTCCCAATCTAATCATTGTCTTGTCATCTATTCATCTCTCCCTCATTCCTCCTCCGCGCACTGATCTGGTCCATTCTCTTTGATGAGCTTAGTCGATCCGTCCCAAGAGATCGGTGATGTTTTTTGGGGGCGACAGGTAGGATAAGGGAGAGGGAGATAGTGGCTCACTTTCACTCGGAATTCGAACATGAACTTCGTATTATCGTTGGTCGCTTGGATATTTCCCCCATCCTGCTGATGAAATCCGTTTACAATATATAAGGCCTTTACAAAGGGAGTTATTAGGTTTGGAAACAATTCTTGACTCGGTATATCTAATAGCACAGCTTGTTGTGATAGGAGCGAACTCAAAATTCGGGACTGTCAGGATGACACATTCTTTGCTTTCTTGACATGCCGGCTCTAAAATGGAGAGTCCTATTCTTTCTCGTGATTGCCCTGCTCACGATGACTCGCCTCTTTTTTTCGATGCAAACAAACAAACACATGCGATCCCTTGCAGAGTGCAAGACGTGCTCGCCTGACCTGATCGCGGTTACGATGCGGACGGCGGGCGCGCACGGCTTCGACTCCATCGTGCCCAACAACGACGGCGCCTGCTCCACGCTCACCTTCAACTGCAAGGGACTCAACGCCAATATCGAGGTGGCGATTTGCGTTTTTTTTGTTTGTTTCAAAGCCCGATTAGTCCTCCTCAGACAACGGGAAAACCAGTATACCAACTTTAAGTACTTGAGTACGAGACCGAACACTCCCTTTTCGAATGGTTGAAGACTTTCGTTGGTATTTATTGAGTGAGTAGTGTGAGACAGAAGTACATACTTTCAATCAGATAAGAGACGGAGGGGGGGAGTGAGATTTGCATCGCCGCATAGAGTTGACTTGGTTTTTTTAATTTTTTTTTTTAAATGAGCGCAATAATGTTCGGAAAGCATTGAATGCCTGCGACTTTGACTGTGAACTGAGCGCTGTGTGCAAGTGATTTTTAGCACAACAGTTGCTTGCCATTTGGCTTTTCGATCTTCAGTCTTGCACGCTCACGTAGAGCGTTTGACTTCAAGTAGAAGCCAACAACTGATAACTATTATACGTGATCGGAAATCGAAATAGGTAGTAGTAGGAAGTGGCACAAGGTTGAGAAAACAAGGGGCATGTTGCGCTTTCGATCCGATAAGACAGGAAAAGCGAAAGGGAGAGAAATCGAATAAATTACATGTGAAGGAAGCGCAGGCATTTGCGTGGCCCAAGAGAATATCGCGCAACTCCTATTTTCATACCTCTTTTTTTCCTTCAAATTTCACCCTTGTGTCTGGAGTTAGTACTAATTTTTATCTGAAATATGCCTCAGCAGAGGATTTGGTAGTCTGCAAGTCAAATACGCAACGCGCCTTTTCGATCAGATAATCGCAAAGGAAAGATTCGTATCGTCACTTTGCTAGGACGAGCATTTCAATGAGCATCTCTCTGTCTGGGATGCTTTTTGGCCATTAATTTCCGGTTCCAAAAGAGATTGAGACACATCTGGCGTTGTTTAACGACACGTGAAATCGCCTGATGCACTAGGGTTAATCGTTCGGCTTTCGGAACGGCCGAAAAATAAATTCAATTATCTCCACTTTTCCTGAACGAGCGTCGAGCAAAGGACTTTTCTTTGTTCTGATCGACTCTCGCTCCGGAATGGCCATTGTTCTATTTTCAATCCGTTCCAGAATGAGACGATAATTGGATAAAAAGGTTCTTTCGTTTTTTTCCGGCATTCGTTCCGTTTCGTCAGCCCTAGGATACACCTTTACGTTGCAAGTCGCGGAAAATGTAAAAGTTTAGGCTAGTATGGAAATAATGTATGGAATGTAATATGGATTATAAAGCCTTCGCAACTTTACACCTTTATCCGTCATCGCACTGCAGATCAACGAGGAGGGCGGCGTCGTGTCGGATCCGGACGACGGGACGACGGACGGATTCGCGCACTTCACCGTGACGTGCAACGCCGCCGGAACAGCCTGGCTCAACACGGGCATCATCATTACGCGCGTCGAGTGCGCCTCGGACGGACCGTAAAACCCATTGCCTTTAATCTGCTCCCTGGCCGCCCCCAGTTATGATATTTGGCTTATACGAAGCTTACTGCAATATCGCATAGTGCAAGCGCATGTACAAATCAATTTTGACCGTCAAACTGAATCTAATAATCAAGATCCCTTAACCGCCCCTTAACCCGTTCTAGATCTGCACCCGTTGTTAGACACCCGAGTCGATTGCCCCCTGTCCTCCTTCCCGAGTGAGCCCATTTCATCGCACCCCCGTCATAAATCTTGCAATCCTTCGTTCGCTAGCGTTCCTCAATAATAAACATATTCTCTTTGAATTCCGATACGCAAATACAATACGATTGACGGGGCACTAAAAATATGTTCACGAAAGAATTACTCGACTGTGATCGAATAAGAACTGTTGTTGTGAACCTAATCAAGAACCCAATAACTTTCTCATCATTCCAAAGGGTGGAACCAAGTCACAGTCGAAATATGAAAAGTCGTTTTGTGAGAACGTTTGTGAGCTGAACTCTGCACGTCCTCTCGGTAAGTGCCGCATACACATACTACTCGGTTTGTCACGCACTCCTTCGAAGTATTGAAGTGCAATTTCACCCCTGGAAAGAAGAGTGCTGTTATGTTAGTATGTTACTCTATGACGAGTGTTAGTATGTTAGTATAGTACAATGAAAGGTAGCATCGTGATGAAAAGAGCTTCTACGATGATCCGTGTCGCCGAAACCAGTGAAGAGAAAAGCGTACAACGAAAACAATGAGGCAAATTTCCAACTTTAGCCTGTTCTCTCGGTCTGACTCACTGGCGAGAGAGCATTGTGAAGCGTGTTCGCAGAGCTCTAAACAGAATGAAGAACGGGGCGGTAATAGCGAGATTAAATTATTGAATACATATTTTGTTTCGAAATTCATCTCAACTCTGCGGAGTTTGTGCAAAAGGCGATTCGTATTGCGCACTCTAATCAAAACCAAACAGGTGAAAATCGGATGGTCTCACCGACACGCGCTCGCTCCCAGCGCACGCAATCGACCATAGATTGCACAGCTCGTCGCGCCGCCGCGCATCTTTCCTACCCATTGCCGCGCACAATCTGCGCATTCGTACTGTGTTAAGACACAAATGCGCCTAAAGAGAGTCATCACTAGGCACGACTCCCGTAATTGATGTTTAGGTGTTTTTGGAATTCTGGAAATGGTCAGGCGTACACGGCTAACGATTCTCTTGTTCTGCCAGCCCATTATAACATCCATAACACTTTCGCGAGAATCGGCGTGGCCGCAAAGTCAATTTGCGGAGATATCTGATGTGAAAGTCGGCAAGTCGCTCTTATGTACAAGAAGTCGATTCAGTGAGTCAACCATTTCCAACGTTTGTACCCCGTTTTCTTCACGAAATTCGTATCGCGATGCCTGGAGTGCACGTTTTCGTGAGCCAAGTGGCCCGAGTTCACAAACAATAATTACTGAAGCTGACGTTCTCGACAATTGCCGGGTGCGATAGGAAGTGCCGCGGAGTCTGGGCGTGAAATTTCGGTCTGATTGCCACTTTTTTCATTCACCATGAAGATGTTGGACGCTATTTTCGAGGCGGATGAGGACGGGTCAGGCATTTACAATTATTGTATAATATCGAAAATATGTTTTTTAGCCCCATGCGATTCGAGCCGGTCTATCTGTCCGATCACATTCTCGATCCTGCATTGTTCATTGTCTACACGATTATGATAGGTGTTGTTTGCACGAACGAAAATTCGTGCAATGAAAGAGTATGGTGTTCTCAGGCGTAACACTGCTAACGTGCCTCATTTTCCCCATCATTGTCGTCCTGAACAGACAAGCGTTCTCGGTGAGATCATTCCACTCTTTCCTCTCGATTAGTTTTTTTTTCGATTAGTTTTTTTCGATTAGTTTTTTTCCGTTCAGTTTTCGTTCACTATCACACTTGTGCAGGTAATCGTGTGTGGCTTCGGAAAGATTCTGGTAAGCTATTTTTTTGTTGTTGTTTTATTCTTATTTTCTTGAATCGCAGACACGCACCCTCTCATATTTCGGTCTGACCCATCTCGATCTCTATTCCATCGAGCTAATGTTTGATTTTGGTAATTAGCGGCGCATTCTTTTGGATAACAAGGCGTCTCAGGTGTTCTTCTCTTCATAATGCTGCTGACGATAAATCGATTGCTCGTCATTTCAACGCCTAAGAATTGCTTCATTCATTCGAATAAGTCCGTGGAAGCTAGTGGGCACACTAATATCTTCATGCAGAATTCTCCAAGTGACATTCGTGCTAATCTGCTGGCTATTGCTAGCAATCGTTCTAGCCGCGTTTCGGCTTGGCCAGTGTGTGAGGTAAGGAAGAAAACAATTGGTAAAATAAAAAAGAACATATTATTTCCAGATCTATACAAGACGATCGGCGCATGTACGATACTTGCTTCAATCTATTCTCATACCGAGAAATTTCCAATGCAAAATTTGGCATTTGGCTCGACCCCATCATAATAATACGAAAAGTAGCTCACTGAAACCTGTCCTCACTCAATTCAATAAAAAAATCCAGATAGTAGTGACAAGCTACGATGTCTTGCCACTTGTTTGCCTCGGCCTCTACGTGGTATCAGCGCTTGTGCTGTTGTTCAAAAGACGGTTTCTGAAGGCCGATCTAACGGTTCAATCTAACTTATTTAGCTCAATTCCACATGCTCAATCGCACAAAAACGTCGAATGGAGGGTCTTCTTTCATGGTTTCGCCATCTTTGCCGTTTATGGGGTGAGCAATATCCGGAATAATAAAATTCAATAAATACAGCTCGCGTCAATCATCAGCATCATTCTGGACGTGAATCGTGGAGCGCAAATGTAAACCTTTTTTTGGTCGTACCAAAAACGCTTCGACTCGTTTACAAGATAAGATGTAATCGGATTCAATTGTCAGTGACGGCGCCCTGGCACAATTTGTCATGTTCGTCTACGTGATACTCGACGTCACAACGATTCTCTGCATTCCTCTGGTCGTCTTTCTCACGGTTCCCGCAGTTCGAACGTCGCCCACGGCTTCTCTTGTGAAGTTTGTCGGATTTTCCCGAGTTTGTTATTAGGCTATACTTTTCATGTGGATGAGGCAGCGCGATTCCAAAGTGCACCCAGTTCGAAACTGACTAACATTAAGAGGAAGAAGATTTGATAAATCTCCCCAAAATTTTCCGAAGTAATGATAGAGATTCAATGAGCCTTTCAACACGGAAGTAGAATACGTCGAAAGCGAGAGTGCCAATTTGATGTGCCGAATTTTCAGCCTGATCTTTTTTTTTGGTCTTTAAACATACCTTCCACAGTTTTCGTGTACTTCTGCTGAATATGGCACTAAAGAGTGAGATTTTTTTAAAGTGTTGAATAATATTGTCCTGATTTTCAGGACTTTACAGGACATTAAAACCACAATTCACTGCAAAATATCATGCCATAGTGAGATAGCAATCAATTGTAGGGAAATACGCTCTAGTTTTCTCGCGATAATGCTATATTGTTGGTGGTGTGGCAATGGTTTGTTATGTAACTCTTGTGATATTGAATCTGTTCTTCATTTTTTCCCAGCTTCCTTCCCATGCTGAACGCCTCTACATCAATCCTCGAAGATGCTCATTTCTATGCAAAAAGTTATTATCTGCGTTGGGTATTGCAGTAGATGTGTCATGTCTTTCCCATTAACCGCCGTTCCAGATGCTACTTGTTCGTATAGTTTCGGCTTCAATCGCTTTCATTCTTCTGTCCGCACTTCATCTGAAGAGGCAGTAGGCTCACAGTCATTTTCAGCCCCCGGCAAAATGCAATTTCACAGCAATTTCCTCGCCCATCCCAGTCTCAAAATTCTTCTAAATTTTCATTTTCTTTGGGTGTATTTGACTTGCATTTTCGAGATTGTCGATCACTGTTTCACGGCATACTCATTGGCAACCAGGTGCGTATTTAGACAGCTTGCTAATTTTCGTAACTCATTCCATAAAGGAGCTCCGTGGACCTGCTACAAACAGAAAATCAGTGCATGATGCGCAAAGGTGTCCACGTTACATTCATGTATGGTGAGTATATTCGGCGGAAATTTCCTAAGAATATTACCAGATGAATATTGTTAACAGGAACAGCAACATCTATGTACGCAATCTCATTTGAGCGACGATCCGCCTCTGCTCACATTAAAACGTATGAAACGACTTCCAGGTCGTACGGTTACAAGCTGGCGATCATTCACGTAAGATCATTTAAAAAGAATCTTAGTTTATAAGTGAAGAAGAATAGAGGAAAAACTGCTAACTGAGGCAAAGAATAGAGAAAGACTTCCTAGAATAATGCGGCTGGATGTTTCGGTCCATTGGGAAACATCCAGCCGCATTATTATATTTCGGTCCATATTCGGTAACCATAGGAATGTTCGGAGGAGCTGTGAGCGTACTTCTGAAATGTTGCGACGGTCTTGCCGGTATTTGAGGTCCAATCGCAACTTTGAAGTTAGTTATCGTGGCCGCACTGTCCTGCGGGTTCCTCCTCACGTATGGCTACGCTGAGGGCGTAGTGGTCATATGCACGATCACAACTCCGCACGGTGAAATATACCAGAAGATCATGGGGGTGAGTGGGGAATAGTATAAAAAAAAAGAAGATTTTTTTAATTATCGCAGTCAGTCACAATCGCTATGGAGCTGTGGACAATTACCACATTTGTGAGGCTGCTCAACTTGAATAAAATAAAGAAGGACGAATCGTATTCCCTTAGCGAAAAGTTTGATATTTTGAAGAACAAAAACGCCTTGTTTTCGCAGATATCAAATAACGGAAAATCTACGAATGCTGGGAATATTGCTGCCAATAGTGTGGTGAGCGTTTTTTTATTTCTTTTTGTTTTCAAAAAATGGAAATTGTAGGAGCCATGTCATCATAGTATGCGTGTCGTTGGGAATTTACTTTGTCGGTTTAGCTTACGGACTAACTAGCAGAAGCTTTCCGCTGTTTGAGGTTAGCTCGATATGCAAAATTTTCTGAAGTAAACTTCTCCAGGAAACAATCAACAATGGATTCCTGATTGGCTACACCATGCCCTACTTCTTCTTCAAGCAATTTACGTGAGTGCTGGAGCGGATTGTTAGCAAATCGCATACTTGGAAAGATTGCTTATCATGATAGCCAATGAAGCTGAGCGTGCTCCAAGGAAGGCCAAAACACGGCCCTGATCGTCGTGAAAGGTGTTGTTACTCTCAGGGACGACGCTAACCACAACCGAGGCGTCATTGCCGCCAACTGTGCGACCGGAGATGTGCTCACTGCTACTCATTGTGCAGCCATTCAGACCGGATGGTGATCAATGAGTGCAAGGCAGCATCTATTGATAAAGTTATCATCGAAACTTTCACGCAATTCGCAATGGACATTGAGACTTTTTGCTTCCAATTGTACAATCATTCTCCGCCAGTCGTATTTCTCAACTTCTATTTTCTATGGGTTTATTTTCTGTTTTTTTTTTGGTTTTTTTTGTGTGATTGTGGATCCTTTCTACACAGTATTTCTCCTTAGCGCAATCAGGTAATGTATGCTCGATTTTTTCTCGAAATTACAACTT
Organism: Pristionchus exspectatus; assembly: GCA_911812115.1. Lineage (NCBI taxonomy): Eukaryota > Metazoa > Nematoda > Chromadorea > Rhabditida > Neodiplogasteridae > Pristionchus > Pristionchus exspectatus. The sequence continues at coordinate 5,942,590 of OU461582.1, forward strand.
TCACTTTCGAGGACTCCTGTCGATATTCTTCAGACCGAAAATGTTTGTATGGTACGCAAAGGAATTCACGTCGCTGTTTGGTACGTGATTGTAGACAGTTTTTCTGGATCCGGTAGGATATGAGGGACTATGGGTGACGCAGTGCTTTATTGCGATGACCCTCCTATTCCAAACAAACTTGTTTTTCTTTGCTTGCAACTACTTCCTTCAGTAAAGTTATCACTTGTTCAGCATCGGTAACTTCGATGCTTGCCATTTAATTCTAGCGGCAACGGGCATTTTCTCGAGTTGGAACGTATGAGCAAACACCAAAAACATACGGATACAAATTGGTGGTGTTCCATGTGGGTTGGACTTCAAAAACATAGTTCGATGTATTCGCAAAATAATGAAACGATGGGTTTTAATTTTGCGCAGTTATCTTTCGCAAATACATTGTTTTCGCGTTTCAGCTGATTGTCGTGGGAGTTTACTCGATTGGATATGTGGTAACATACGGATATCGTGAGCCGTTTGTCGTCTTATATGTACGATAACAACGCCCCGTGGGGAAAGCTACCATCAGTTTTCTGGGGTTGTTTAGTGAGTCACTGCCTGCTTAGCTATAGCTATGGATGAATTCTGCAGACGGCGATGGAAATCGTTACGGTTACAGTATTCGTAAAACTGCTCAAGTCAAATCGATTAAGACAGGATGAAGGCAAAACTTGTACACTGAGCGAACGGTAGCAAAACAATCTGCGTTATCTGGAATAAATTGATTCACAGATATAATGTAGCGGAGAATGTTCGCATGCTGTGTATTATGCTGCCGATTGGTGAGTGGTGAGCAACTGAAAAATCCATCAGGATAAACTCAGAAATTTGGTTCAACAATGTGCGTCTGTCTTTCTCTGTTTCCGTTTGGAGTAGCTTATGGGTTCACCACCAGACGTTTTCTGATATTTGAAGTAAGCTTTTCTACACTTTTTTTGAAGTTTTTCGACACTTTCAGTATTGCAACTTTTCAGGATTGCCTTACTTCTTCTTTCGACAGTTTCGGTAAGCTAAAGCAGACTATCGAGAGCTTATTTTTCCCGGTAATGAACGATCGTGGGGGGGGGGTATTTCGAACACTCTATACCGGGAAGTTCGCAACGAATACAGTTCTTGCCCTTGCAAAGCACTTTTACAGGCACGATGCTCGACACAGTCGCGGTGTGATTTTTTTCTTTTTTTTCTGAACTCCGCTCGCTATGCTGCGATGCAATCGGGATGGTGATAAAATCCATTCCATCTGGAAAAATCCTGAGATGTCAGCGGAAAAAAAACAGTCATTCACACAATACGCAATCAAAAATATTTATTTGCAGTCAACTTGTGGAAGTTTTGTTAAAAGATATGCAGGTGCACTCAAAGCACTTGAACAAAAGACACTGAGAACGTGCTTGATGCGGCTTCGTTTCCTTTCTTGAACAAATTGAGTCGAGTGTGGAACAAATCGACGATCAGCCTGCATGTTGAATATTACTGGACTTCGCGTTAATAAATAGACTACAAAATACCCGTCGATTCCGTGCGCCAGATGCCACATGACTGTCGTCGAAAGAAATTTTCCTGAATTTATAAGCCATATTGCATTTTTTTTCCTTTTCGTCTCGGTTTCACCGAATTGATCAGAAAGCAATGGTGTGACGAATGCGAAAAAGATGAATGTGATGAGCAAAGGAATACTTTGACTGAATGCCTGAAATAATGACTCTTCAAATAAAATATAAAAATAAATATTCTTGCTTGCTTGAACAGTCGAATCTCGAGGGATAACTTGCTCGAAACATCACTTTTAACAGTCTAGAAAACGTCCGTGAAAATTGGAGGATATGTGTTTTTTGAGAGTCTCACTTTTGATCGGGCGAATCGCAGGTAGACTACGGTAATTATGCCAAGAAGGAGAACACAGCCGAATTCAATGGTTATTGGGAGGTAGTTTACGTTGCTGAAACACGTTTTTTTTGTTCAATATATTTGGATATCTTACGCTTCGTAGAATCGCCCCAGATCATTCGGCGCAAAGACCCATTGCATCTTTCCATGGTCATAGCCAAACCAGAGGTCGTCCACTGAACTCATTATTTCGATTATACTAGTGGGAGTACTCTCCTCCAATTGCGCACGCTCTCTCGCCTCTCTGAGATAAATGAAAGTAAAGATCACAAGAAATCAAGAACCCCTTTCTTTCGATGTCTTCCCTCTCGGGAGACTTCTTTCGAGAACGAGTTCGTATTCAAGTTTAAAGTTGAATACACGATGGCCGGTAACTGACCTAATACGAGCGGCGCGCACTGCACAAAAGAGGCGAAAAGCGCAATAGCCACAGCTCCAGACGTGCTCCGGGAAGTGATGAACCGCTGGCTCGCGAAGGGAAACGCGAGGACGAGCAGACGATTCAGCGAGATCAGAATGTGGAAGCGGATTCCAGCCACCCAGAGCGAGAGACCGACCTGAACGTTTTCGTGTATTTGAAGTAATATGAATCCTACCATTCCCACGATTCTACTGATCATTGAACCGACAGCGAAGATGCCAGAGTCCGGCATGAGGTACCTCAAAAAGGAGGAGATTTTTGTACTCTGAGAGAGGAGAAAACGGGCACCAAATCGAGTTGAGCACGAGCACGAAGCTGTTATTCGCTGCCTGAGCAGCGCAAAGAATTCCGAATCTGAAGAATATCCGTAGCAAAAAGGAGAGAGGCAATCAAACTAACGACGTGTGCAATTTGATGCTTTTGACTATTGTAATAATCGCGATGATGTTAGTGGTGAAGCCGAAAAGAGACACCTGAAAATCGATTTCAGATATTTAAAAAATGGAAAATAATGGAATACCATGTGCACGATTACTGTGGCGAGCTGTACACGATCACTCTCCATCGTGGTAAAATTTCTGCCAACTAGTCTCGTGAATCTTCATAAGACTGTATTCCCAGCGGGATCAACTGTTCTCATTATTTATAGTTCAAATAATAAGTGCGATTCGATGATGATATCCAAAATTGCCGTCATGCAGTGTATCGCAATTCATACAAAAATTGAATCAAAAGGATATGAAGCCGTTTGCGATAGAATCGAGCAGATCGGACTGGGTCTGGCACAGCTCAAAAATATCGGTTCTCTGAAACTCTCGGATTTTGGGTTCTCGAGGGTGCTGATGACAGTTATTTATTTATAGCAGAATGTTCAGATTATCATCACATTATTTCTCTGGTGCAGTGGTGGGCGGTGTAGTGAGCACAAAACTTACTGCATTTCTATAATCTTTCCGTCATTCTCTGATCTACCATTGCTTCCCAGTGGACCGTCCAGTTTCATCAAGGTCATCAAGGAACAGAATGATTGCGAGATTCGAATCACAGATACGTTGATCTCGGTCAGATTCCAAAACTTGAAGGATTCCGCGCCCTTGCATGACCGATTCGCTAATCTGCCCTCATCGGCGTTTCACATTGCCTCCATTCCGATGAATCCGCTGCTACTGTCGCCAAGCACACTGCAGAAACAGGTACTAAGTGTAGAACGCAGTGCATTTCTGTAATGTGAGGAATGCACAGAATTTTGTTTTCAGAGTCGGCAACTCCATCGAACGTGCTCGTTTTTTGGATTCTGAATTCGATATCCCCATTTCATCCGGGTCTAAACTGTCAGAGTCTAGTCTATCAGAGTCTGTAGAAATTAGTCTGGAAAATCATTTTCCTTTCGATGTAAAAGTTTCGTACATAGTCATAATATACTGCGAGCTTGTTTAAACATTTCCATTATTTTATTAATTAAAATTCTTTTTGTCATCATTTCCGTTATATCGATGAAGAATTAATCCTCTTATCGTCAAACTTTTCTGATAAGAGCGAAGAAGAATCGCTTTGGTTTGTCGCTATTTCATCGCGAAGTCCCATCAAAATATTAGCGAATTCTCGTGTGTTTGATTCTTTCAGGGATGAGAATCATTAAATCTGTATTTCTGCTGATCCTATGCACCGGTGGAGCACAAGGCTTCGTGTTCTCATGCGAGGAAGTCAAGTATAAGGTATGAACTTTCAAATTAACTTTAAAATTTACAAACAATATTATTTCAAGCTGATCAACTCGGACATCCAAGAGTCGGCACAATATGCTTGCCTGGTTGTGCAAGAGGATGTAAGTTGTTCAAAATCAGATGCTTTCAAAAATAACTATTTAGTATTCTCTACTTTCCCAACTCGACAAGATTTTCGCTCAAGCCGATAAGGTGTCCACAAGGTGCAATTTATTGTACAGTTTTTTTTACCGATTTTGGCTTGAAAAGTGAGGGTAAATCAGAATCAGCGGTGACTAATCCGTAAACTGATACAGTTTCACCGACATCGCCCGCGCGAAGTGCATCGAGCGCCCGGCCGACGGCGCATGGCGAATCGTCGCCGACGTGCCCGCGACGCTCGACTGCTCCGAGGAACTCACGCTCATTTTCACCAGTTCCCGCCTGCACGACATCTATCGCTGCCCCGTGCAAGGGGTAATGATGCCAATTTGCAATGGAATATCTAATTTTTCATCAGATTTTTTTGTACTTTACATGCTCTTTCACAGGATTTCGCGCGTGTTTGGCTCGCGCAAGGCAAGGACAATGTGTTCGTCTCGCCGCCGGCCGGAATTATGGGCGGCTTCGCATACTGCACCGGCAGCGGCAACGTCACGCTGTTCACTGGGGCCGGCAACGGAGAGGCAGAGGACCGATACGAAGTCGTGTCCTGGAGGTGCGTGACCGTAGTGTTATAAAAAAAAGCCGCAAAGCTAGAGCAACGCTGTTGAATATTTTAATCGTTCTTCATTCTTGCCTCTTCACTCGCCACCCCGCTACATGATATTGATTCGATTAACTTTTCCAAATTTTTTTCGGCTCAGGTGCGCCGATGTCCCCGTGTGGCTCGTGTCATTCGAGAATGCGATCACGATACGAATCGATGACGGCGTCAGCATCTACTATTCGTACGCAACAACGGACGACGCCGGTACGTCTTTTATATGGCTGCAATTGAGCGTGCGAGAGTGTTATTGTGGTATAGTGTCGGGAATGTTCGGAAGTGTCGCGGGAGTGGGTGGGAGTGCTCCCGCAGGACTTCGTGTGCCTCGAGTACGGGGTGACTACTTTCACCTTATACGTGAGAGTAGAATAGAATATTTATCAGTAGCCGTAGAGCGTATAGACCGAGGCAGCTTGTTCCACAGGCTTCACGATACGAGACGGCGATCCGTTCGTAATTACGGGCAGCGGACGCAGCGACAACCTGCAGAACCTCAACCCGAAAAGGAACGTCGTCAAAATCGGCGGATAGTGAGTGACAAATGGTTCAAGTAATGGCAAACAATCGCCTCTCTCAGTTGGATGGCTCTATCGGATAGATGAACGAGACAGTAGAGAACAGGGCGAAAACAGTAGTCGTGACTGATGAGAGTCGTTTGACTCCTTCTGTGCCTGGTTTCGCATTCCCCGAACGCTTTGCAGCTACGATTTCACCGTTGCTGCGAGTGGCACTTTCGCTTTTGACGGAAGATACCATGGGCACGTGGAGATGACTGGATCTTGGAATGACAAGAACTGGACTGAGACGTAAGTTTGCTTTTTCTCGAACAGTGTTACCCATTTGACTTCAATAATCGCTTGTCGGATCGTTTCAAAATAGGCACATTATTGACGTCAGCACAATAGTGAATTCTTCAGATTCAACAATGGAAGCTATTCCGTCTCGCGATCCGCTAACGCATACAAGGGCTTCCAGGTTTTTGATGACAGTTTTTTTTCTCTACTCATGAAAATTCAGATCGAGTTGGTCACGGACCCCATGGTTCCGCAGGATCTCTGGAGCAGCCAGGACAATTTCGTTATTAATTTGTCGATCGAAAGTAATAGTATATACTATGCAACTTCTCATTAACTATTCCTCATTTCAGATTATGTTGAGCCGCCAACTACGATTGCTCCAAATATTGATGCCGGTAACGTCGAAACTTTTCGAAATTTGATGAACATTCGCAGATCCGTATTGTGGTTGCGCGCTCGACAAAAAGTTTGGTATGCCGGATGGCTGGGATTCCACGGAGATCTGGATTGATGTAGTCATCATTTTGGACACGTCCGAGGCGATGGGCCAGGTGGCCCTGGGTGACGTCAGTTTTGCATTGCCCAAGTACGTTTTCAAGGGCAATTTTCGTTACTTTAGGCGAGTTCCCTCATCGAGTCGTTCATTGGCACAGATGATGGTGACGTGCTCGTCACTGATCCTACGTCGAACTATTACACCAGAGTCGGATTGATCGCAATGTCGGATAAGCCTCAGGTAAGAAGCAATGAAGCATGATGATTTCAAAGTTTCGAGCCCAGGTCATTTACAACCTGAACATGACCAAGACCGATAAGGTAACGGACAAGGTCCAGATTCAGAAGGGACTCAAGCAGATTGACGTGCTATCGTGAGTTCCGATTTACACGAAGTATTTTATTCGGTTTTTTCAGTGCATTCAACGCTGCTCTGTCGATGTTCGCTGATGGACTGAAGAGCCAACCTGATCGCTCGAATACGCGCCAAGTCATCTACTATATGACAGACAGCGATCCGTGAGATATTTAGTTGAAAAAAGATAGAGACTCCGATTTTTCAGTATTTTCGACCCGCGCCCGTTGGAAGGATTCAAGGCATCGCAGGGCAAAATCATCGTTAATGGTAAGGAATCGTTTTTGATCTTGAGAAAAAATTATTTTATAGACTTCCTCGAGCCCGGAGATGTACCTCGTCCGGGACTCAAGGATCTCGCTTCCGATGGATACTATTTCACGGACATTCAGTATAACTACATGGCCACCATTCAGCTGTTCTGCAAAGGTATACATTGGAAGTATCGTTGATATCGTAGAATTTGTCATTTCAAGCCAATTGCTACTGTCGCCCGGACAAGAATCGCGTCGCTTACCCTGGTCACGGTGCGGATCCCGCGGTCAATGCCGCTGGTGCGAATTTTGATTGATTCCATAATGAAAATCCGCCAGGTGGTTGCTTCCGCGTCGTTCCGGCCGGAGTTCCCTACAGCAAGATGAGAGCCAATTGTGAAGAAGGACTGATCGCATCGATTCATGATGCGGATAAGGCCGCCTTCGTTAGCAAGCGTATGTTTTCAGCAATCGTTGATATTTTCTTAAATAAAAAATATGGCAAAATTTAGAATTTGTGGCCGCTGTGCCGGGCTCGGACTACTTCTGGATCGGCTACTCGAAGGGCGACGCAGGATGGTCTTGGGAAGACAAGGTTTTTTCAGCCATTTTTCACAATTTTTGTCACCGAAAATAGCCATTCAGTCCACGAATCCCTACACGAATTGGGACACGGCAAACGGCGAGCCCAGCTCCAATACGGTCGCCAAGTGCGCGTACGTTGACACGACGACCGCAGGACTTTACTGGTATTTTTTTAAATTTTCAGTTATATAAATCGTTTTAGTATTGAATGCGCGAAGAGCTACAATTTAGAGAGCTGGTATAGGATTTTATTAGCATGACTGAGTTATTTGCTTTTCAGGGGCGCGGGCAACTGCAACGTCGGCTTCCCCTCGGTGTGCGAGTATGCCCCGTGTGCAGTGGGCAACATGATCTGCTGATCCATCTGATAAATACAGTTGATTTCATTGGTGTGACAACATATACTTCGGGGGAATTCTCGTGTTTCTTCGCAAAATAATTTTCGAAAAAATGTTTCGCAACTGATGACGCATAGCGCAGTTGTCTCCGTAGACACGCAGGCAATACGAGCGTCTCTCGTCTTCATCAATGAAAGATGAGAGCTGATAAGAGGAATTGCAGCGCCACTTGTTTCGACGAGGCTGACACATCGACAACACTCACTTTTAAGCCAACACTCACTTTTAAAATACTTGTCCACCTTTTAATTTTACGAATTGCAGACTACGGCAATTTCTTAATACGAGCTTCGAATTTACTTTAATTTGAAATGAAATGGTGAGAATTTTCAACCTTTTCAACCTTGAGCTTTTCATGTTTTCCGCTCCCGAGTGACTTTGTGCACGATAATTCTTATTTTGCTATTCGGAGTTTATGTATTCATCTTGATCAGTTCTCCTGTATCGGTAGGTGATTTTTTAAATCGCAATTTTAATAAAATCTGCCAAACAGACACCAAAACGAGTTTACAAACATGGAACAAGAATTAAACAGCCTTCAAGCTCCAAAAAGGCTAGTATTTGTTTTATTGTAGGATACTAATCTCGAATTTGAAACTTGTTTTCACTGTTTTTATTTTGTTTGTTTTTTTAGAGCAAATCTTTGCCATATTCTGATACAATATATCTGCGCACAGTAATTGATCTGCCCAAAGGTCAGTTTCCACAATAAATATCATTCGATTGACGATCAAGTGTGACGATCATTTCTTATCACTCTGTGGAATATCATTTTTTTTAATTTTTTTCATTATCATCGTGACAGACCCGTTGACGATTTATCTTTGCATTCTCAGGCGGAGTCGGTGTCCGTGTCACCACACTTCAGGAATGCGGCAACAAGCGGCAAGCAAAGCTGAGAATCGGCGGCTTGTAAGAGGTTTTTATCTGGAAAAAAATGATATTCCGGTCGCAGACAAATACAACTGGGCAAGGCGACCATTCACAAGGGGTGCCCGTGGTCGTTTGCGCCACGCTGTCATTTGGTGGGATATTTCGCCAGCGGGACAATCACCTCGAACGACAATGAAACTGTTTGGTTTGGATCACTGACATGACGACCGTGACTTTTCCAAGGTGCCACTGCCGCCTCAACTGCCCGAATTCGCGCAGGTGTATGATGACAAGCGGGGTAAGCAGCGCTCACGCTGTAGCGATTCCCGCTGTCACTAATCCCTCTTTCAAGCTCCTCTTATCGGGGCGTTGACACTTTACAACGCGCGCACGCCTTATAGTTCATACCGGGTCGCTGAAATCATCAATGTACACGGTGGTATTTCAGATGTGTGGAAGCGGCTGGACCTCGTGGATGGACGAGCAGCAGCGGCGCCAAAACGGCATCGACTGGCCGTCTGCCTGCAGCCGATCTATCTGATGGCGGACTGGCCGCTGCTGCCGCAATTCTTCGAGGTGCAGTCCGTGATATCAAACTGTGCATAGGGTAGAAAAAGAGTAAAACACATGGGGAGAAGGGTGGAACCGCGCAGAACTCGGCGGATTTTGGGTAGAGTAGGGTAGAAATAGGGTAGAACATGGAAGAACAGGGTAGAATAGTGTAGAACAGGATAGAACAAAAGTGGAACAGGGTAGAACAGGCAGACAACAGTTGAACAAAGTAGAAAAGTGTAGAATGTTGATCAACGCAGTCAGAAAAAAGGTGATCAACGCAACAATAATAAATCTGTTGGTCACAAGAGTTTAATTGCAGACGTGGATCGGTAACGGGGCAACGATATTCTACATCTACGTGCACTCGATCAGCGAGGAGGTCGATCTCATGATCAGATTGTACGAGGCACAGCGGGATATCGAGGTGGGCAGCATGGGCACTTTTTGATCGGCCAACTCCTACTTACTATGTCAATGCTCACAGCCCAGCATTCTCCTCCAACAGAGAAGGGGGAGACCTTTGCATAGACCATCTACTCGCTCACATGAATCGAACTGCAAGGCCTGGGCGGGAGAGGCGACCGCTCTCCCACTCAGTTCTTTGAATTGAGCGGGAAATTGCAGTTCTTTCGTGCCTGGATTTTGCGCGAAATTTGCATCCATTGTTCACCCTTATCTGGAGAGAACAATTGGGGTCAGAACGCTGTTACAGGTGGTGCGAGTGAACTGGCCGACCGTTCCCACGTTAGAAGAGGAGAATGCTGATCTGAATCCCAACAATCGCATGTATCGCACCGAAGTGAGCGAACATTCGGACTTTGAACGGTGAAATGACTGCTTGAAGGTAGGAACTGCGGTGAACGATTGCATTCTGCGAGCGCGCGCTACGGCCGAGCTGGCGGTTTCGTCAGGTACTCAAAACTGACTAAACGAATCAGCGAATTCATTCATTCCTCAGACCTTGATGAGATCATCACACCACTCAATCTGAACGGTGCGAATGAGACGCTATTTGACGTTATCGAGGAGTATCGGGTATGAGGGGATCATGGACGAAAAAGAGGCACTTGTTTAGAATCGACGGTTGAAAAATAATGCGCTACCCGGCGCATTTCTATTCAAGCACAGCTTTGCGTATGTTGAGGTATTGATAAACAATGAAAATAAATCGAAATGAAAAGTATTTGCTTTAGACCGACTGGTTCTCGATTTCGCATCCATCGCAGCTTTCTTTCGTCAATTTTAGCTCCGTTGATTACGAGAAGAAAGTATGGCAACGCGGATACCGGAGTAAGGTATCTTTTTTTTTTAAATTATTGACTTAGAGCTAACAGTAATCAACAGTAATCAAGCGAGACATCAAGCAATCGTAAAAGGTAAAGATAAAGGTGCTAGGCATTTTCCTCGCTAGGACGGGCTCTGCCACCCCAAGCCAATTCAGCGTTCAGTCTGTCCCTTTCGGCGACCTATGCGTGAGGATTAAACTAAATACGTTTCAGGTAATTTATGTGCCGGATCGCGTATTTCGCGCGCACGTGCACGATACGGTCAACTTCGAGAGCAAACAGTGGGCAACCGCTATCGTTGACCCGAATCGTGCGAGGGTGCTGCACTTTCGGCAGGTCATATTTTCTGTACGGAATAAGCCATGCATTCCGTACATAAAAAATTGATGATAAATCTAAATCGATGATAAATCTATCTGTCATCTACCCTTCTTCCCCTCTTGTCCTCTCCTTGCTTCACTAAGAAGACTACAGTACTTCGCCATGCATCTTGTATTCGTCCGATTAGCGCCCAAAAGACTTTTTGTCGAGTCGTCGGTGTACTAAGTATGTATCTCAGGTAGCCAGTAAGGCAATGCGAACGGATAAAGTCACGGTTGGTAGTGAACTACTCAGGGAATCTTCTGCGAAGTGGCAAGCCTCCTATGCTGCGCGAGTAGAGGAGGCCATGGAGGTTCACTAGTACATTCATAGGCAAAGATCAATAATACTACAGATCCAGCCTGATGCAGACTCGCTTCTTCAAGGCGCGTTCAACCTCACGTTTGCTTCTGCTGAATGGCCGAATCTCGGGAAAAAGGTTAGCATGAAGTTTCAAACAACTCTATGCAAACTATATTTCGAGGTGCTGGAAGAAATCGAGAAATGTCGAGGCGAAAATGATAAAATGAAAAAGGACAAGTGTGTAACAGAACAGCGCTGTCGTTCGACGATGCAATCGATTCGACCGGGTCAGTGGGTGGAACCCGACTCAGACCAGGCATGGACCGTCATTTAGAAACGTCGTACAAAGTAGTTGTCACTTTTCCGCATAATATACATTAGTGAATTTTTGTGCATCATTTTATTTCTGCGAAGTGCCGCGCCTTTGAGGATACAATTCGGTAAATTGAACGTTTAATATTTATGATTTCGACTGCTTCTGGACAAAAATGCATTTTGTAGTCAAGTATCAGACATTCAGGAGTTGTATCGCATTGTTGTAATTTGCGTGAAGTTCTTCCATTTTTGCACCGTGCTAGGCACGGATTCTAGAATAAACTGATAACGAAAAAATGCATTGAAACCGTTGACTACATTCTTCAAAATTCGACAATGATTTGGAATATCTGTGAAATGTGTGTAATTTCTCTCTCTGTGAACAGTAACGCTAGGCCTTCTACATAGATTATTATCAAGAATTTCGTTCACTTGGAGAGAACTGCTTGTAACCGTTATATCCAGACTATCTCTCTACATTAACACAAGAAAGTATGCAAAACAAATCAAAGCGACTCTATATAAACTCGACATGTCATGCTTCAAGTTTTTTTTAAGTTTTTTTTTGAAAACAGGCTTCCCGGAACAATGCCGTTTTTCCGCCGATCACGTGATGATAGACATCTTTCCGGCAAGCAGAAGAGATGGAATCGACTCCTAGTCTGTACCTTATCACTAATGATCACTAATGATATTGTAACTCGAACCTACTCGCTGGAGGGATCACTCAGATCAAAGTCAAGTAAACGCTCGCGATAATTTACCCTAGGGACGTATTTATTAGCACAAAATTCTGCGTAAATTCTATCGCACGTAAAATCATCATACTCGTGACGGGTGATATTGTCTAGCTTCAGTAGTTCAAATTGGCAGCAAAATAGATTGAAAAAGGGAGCTAATGTAACTGACAAACAAAATGTCGCTGATCAGAAAAGTAGAAATTGAAGAGAGCCTTCAGCAGAATTTAAACAGAAAAACCGAAACGCCAAAATGAATCGGAATGTGTGTAAAATGCGTGTAATGGCTCTCTCCACACAACATAGCACAGAGAAATTCGCGCCAGTGCTCTCTCAACACGAGCACATAGTGACGAAACGACCATTCCTTCGTTGATAGTGATCTCGTATAAGTACACAATTCATCAATGATTTCTCCTTTCTCGGATCACATTTCGCTCGTATAAAGTAGTTAGTGAGTAGAAAAGTAGTTCCATCGGGGCGTATCAATTTTCAATATTTTATAAGTTACATGTGGTTGTCGCTTCAGCAAACCTTAGCTCTTGTTGCGCATCGCTTTCCCTTTCACATTCACCTTTCTATTCCCTCGTTCTACCTTTATTATCCCTATCCGGATATACAGAAGACGCATCGCATTTACTGCTGCAGATGCATAATTCGATAAGCACTTGTTGTTATGGATCTTTGTCGCGGCGTAGACTTGTATATTATCAGTTCTGCGCAATAATGGGGATGTTTCTCGTGCACTGTTTTGACCTTCCTTCACCGTTTTTCACTACCGTTGACTAACTCGCGCTTTTCTCATCATGGATCAATACACTGTTTCATTGTTCAAAAACAGTTGCCGTTATCTTTTCGTGGTTTTTTTCCAGATTCAGAGGTATGGCTCGATGGCTAGTCGCAACAGCCATCGCACTTTGTGGTTTGGCCTGGCGTAAATGCGAATTGACAGATACGGATCGAATCATCTACAACCATCGGCCAGGAGTGTGCCGAGTTATCCCTGGAATAGGTGTGTGCCACTATTTACTGATCATGAATTACATAATATTTCCAACAAAAAAGTAGTAAATTGTACAGCAGGTCGGATCTGAGGATGATGTCACGCCATTTCTTTCATTCGAATCATTTCAGAAAAGGGTTCCGAAGATATCGAACTGGTTCGATCGGAAGGCATAGCCTTTATCACTTCGGGAGTCGTATTCATGCAACAGCAGAGGACCAATGTTACAGGTTTTCTTTATATTATTATTATTTTTGTAGATTATTTTTGATAAATTCGGTCATGTTCTCATGTTCATGAACTCTAGGAAAGATATTCCTCTACGACTTCAACCAGAAAGAGCAACTGCAAGTGACGGAGCTCCCTATCAATGGTGCTTCGTTCAAACAGGTATGTTCTTGACTGTTTTGTTTTTATAATGTTTTTTTTATTCTGACAATCGAAAAAAAATTTCTTGAATAACCAGGCTGCCTTCCATCCTCACGGCCTCTCTCACTGGATCGTCAGTGGAGTCATACGACTCTACGTCATCAGCCATACAATGGACTACAAACATTCTGTCGAGGTAAATTCAATAAGTGATGTGCATGAAAAATGTTGAACAGACAGATGGAAACAGAAAGCTCAGAGTCTGTTCGGCAAAGTTCATGAAATTTATGATGATTTTTTAGGTATTCGACTACGATCCGAGCGGACCTTCCCTCCTACACAAGAAGACGATCAAAAACCCTAGTTTTTTCAGGTACATCGTTTTTGTTCGGTCCCATCATCTCACTTTTGCCTCTTTAAAGGTACGATTGCAGACCCAATGATCTGGTCGCGGTCGGTCCTGATCAATTCTTGCTCAATAACGATGGCGTCGCACAGACTGAACGGACCAACATGATCGAGAACCTGTTTTCTTATCGCGGCGGATCCGTCGTGTTGTGGGATGGAAATGTTGGTATTTATTTTCACTTTATAAAGTGGAAAAGTGGTTCTGTTATGTTACGTTGTGAAAAAAAGTTACGCAGCCAATGTTGAGAAAGCTCAAACTTTGGACTCCTGGTTCATTAGAGTTTCATGCATTCTTAAAAAACGTAAGATATGAGAAAGCAGACGGAATAAAACCTTGCAAAACAAATTTTTAGGATTCTCACACAGTTCTTTCCGGCATGAGAGGACCGAATGGAGCCGTCTACGATAAGAAGAGCGATAAGATTATTATTTCAGAAACGAGCAACATGAGATTGATCGTGTACGATATTTCGAAAGTAATTAGTATTTCCTCGAATTTCCTGTCGTGAGTGCAGCATTTAAGAGACCGGCTACGTAAGATCCGAGGACAGGCCGGACATCGACATCTCGGATTCGGACCAAAACTTTTTTGGGGATACCCCCATGGGCCCTGAACACTATTTGGGCCATAATAAGGTCATATCTCAAAAACCCGAAAAGAGGCGGGGTTTCAAACTTTAAAAAAGAAAAATTCACCATTAAAAAGTGGAGCCACTTAGGTCAGATGTTAGTGTGGTTATATTATATACTGACCTAGGCCTTCAAAATCCACTTTTGGTTGATCCGAAAATCTGATCGCAAACTGATTTTTCATGTTCAAAAAATAAGTTTTTAATTTATATAAAATCTAAATCGAAAAAGTGGGTCTTGCTTTTTTGATATGTTGTAAAGCATCAAATTCCACGTCGAAACAGAGCAAAACATCAAAAATCCTCGAAACCCATCATCGCCAGATTCTAACCTGAAAGTGACATGAGAAAATAAAGTTAATCGAACCTATCCAACTTTGTGCTCATTTTGAAGAACTCATCAAGTACATCATCTTTTGTGTTGGACTCATTCATAAAAAAATTTTTTGACGGAAGATACGACCGCTCTTTTGCCCAAAACTCACATGGAATGAAAATTATGTCAAAAGTGGGTCTTCTAATTAAGCTCATCTTGTAGAGCGTGAAAATCCACATAGAAAAAAAAAATTCGATCTTTTTCTCGAAACCCATTTCCGCTATTGCTGGCTCGAAGAGCAGTCGATGAAAATAAAGTTGATTATTTCATTACGAATTTTGGCACATTTTGTAGAGCTCGTTGAGCTGATGATTTTCTATGTTCAACATTTTTCACGATTTTCACTGCGGAGCAAGTTATAAGCGCTCAAAGTTGCCTTTATGCGCAGGGAAGTGAGGAGGCACCACTGGAAGAGATGGGAAGAGGGTCACACCAGGGAATAAGGTCACAGGGAAGAGGTGTAATCAGCTAAACGCCCTCTCTTTGAGCGCTTATAACTTGCTCCGCAGTGAAAATCGTGAAAAATGTTGAACATAGAAAATCATCAGCTCAACGAGCTCTACAAAATGTGCCAAAATTCGTAATGAAATAATCAACTTTATTTTCACCGACCGCTCTTCGAGCCAGCAATAGCGGAAATGGGTTTCGAGAAAAAAATCGAAAAAAATATTTTCCTATGTGGATTTTCACGCTCTACAAGATGAGCTTAATTAGAAGACCCACTTTTGACATAATTTTCATTCCATGTGAGTTTTGGGCAAAAGAGCGGTCGTATCTTCCGTCAAAAAATTTTTTATGAATGAGTCCAACACAAAAGATGATGTACTTGATGAGTTCTTCAAAATGAGCACAAAGTTGGATAGGTTCGTTTAACTTTATTTTCTCATGTCACTTTCAGGTTAGAATCTGGCGATGATGGGTTTCGAGGATTTTTGATGTTTTGTTCTGTTTCGACGTGGAATTTGATGCTTTACAACATATCAAAAAAGCAAGACCCACTTTTTCGATTTAGATTTTATAAAAATTAAAAACTTATTTTTTGAAAATGAAAAATCAGTTTGCGATCAGATTTTCGGATCAACCAAAAGTGGATTTTGAAGGCCTAGGTCAGTATATAATATAACCACACTAACATCTGACCTAAGTGGCTCCACTTTTTTATGGTGAATTTTTCTTTTTTAAAGTTTGAAGCCCCGCCTCTTTTCGGGTTTTTGAGATATGACCTTATTATGGCCCAAATAGTATTCAGGGCCCATGGGGGTATCCCCAAAAAAGTTTTGGTCCGAATCCGAGATGTCGATGTCCGGCCCTATCGGCTGAACCCTCGAATCTTACCTAGCTAGTCTCTTAAGGACAAGAAGACACTTGCTCAAGTTTCCGCCTTCGAACTTTACACTTTGTGCGACAATCTCTTCCTGGATGATGGCGGATCGGTGTATTGCGGGTGTCATCCGAAACTGAATGAGGCACTGTGAATCTTAAACGGAAATTAGCGAAAAAAAGAAATTGTCAATGGCGTCGTTACCAAAGTGTCGTCCTGATAATATCCGCTTTCAGGTCAAATTTATTGTTCAGGCAGCCGTAGCCTTCAGTGACTGTGACGGCAATACCACGTCTTCCTCGCAGGTTTTACGCATTCAATTTGACAAGGACTACAAAACAGCCGCCATCTCGGAGGTAGTACAACAGATTTAGCGAATGTTAATATGAGAGGAATCGCCAGAGAATCGACCATTTGAGAGGGGTAGCGGCGGTAGAAATTTAATGTCTTCAATCTGGCTCAAAAATTGAACAAAGGTACTTCGAATGATGCTCTATCAAGCTGCACTTGCCGAATTTGCATATCGTTACTCATTTCCGGATAATATCTGATCGGAGCGGTCGCTCTGAACGATTTCGCCCAAACTGCGCGTCATTAAAATGATCATAACTTTCTTCAAAATGAAGATATCAACAATTCGAATCCTTGATACATGATTTCGAGTGAAGATGACGAAATCGATCGGCAATATGGACCCTACTAACACTAATCCATTTTATATAATGTAGAAAGAACCTTCGTTACTGATCAGCAAAAATGCTCGGGTTTAAATGGCTTTTTAAGACTCCCCGAAAAGAAATAACACAGCGTTGAAGATGTGATCTTTAACATCCGATCTGGACATCCGGAAAAAAAGTATGTTGTAGAGTTAGGTGACCTGAACATTTCGTCTGAAGAGTGCAAGTTCATATCTTCACTTTCCGGCGCGCTACAGGACCTAGAAGTAGACGGTGTGCTCGCACGACGCACGCGCGAGAGAGTGTTGGAAGAGGAGAGAGTGCGAGAGACAGGCGAGAGAGGGCACACCACGAGAGAGCGCAGACGACGAGAGTGCGTGCGCTCCTTTAAAATACGACCAACTTCTAGGTCCTGTAGCGCGCCGGAAAGTGAAGATATGAACTTGCACTCTTCAGACGAAATGTTCAGGTCACCTAACTCTACAACATACTTTTTTCCGGATGTCCATATCGGATGTTAAAGATGACATCTTCAACGCTGTGTTATTTCTTTTCGGGGAGTCTTAAAAAGCCATTTAAACCCGAGCATTTTTGCTGATCAGTAACGAAGGTTCTTTCTACATTATATAAAATGGATTAGTGTTAGTAGGGTCCATATTGCCGATCGATTTCGTCATCTTCACTCGAAATCATGTATCAAGGCAGAATGAGCTCGAGTGCCCTATTTCGGATAAACAAAACATGTAGTACGGAAATAACTTTTTTCAAACACATTTTAAACATATTTTCAAGAGATTTGAGCATTAGGGAACGCATTTTGAGGGGTGAAAAGGGATGATTTACGATAGTTGACCCCAGGCCGATACACAAAAGTCAGCGCATAAAAAGTTTCCCATTACCGATTCGGCTGATTTTCTGGGAATAATTAGGCACATATAGGTACCACTAAATGCGCATAGTGGCTTTCATGGGTTTTTCCGATTAGGAGATTTGCACTACTTTTTCATAAAACCGACCGCCCAGGACCAGAACTTGGTCCTGGAATGATGTGCTTAAGAGAGAAAATTTTCCCCTTGATCCCCTCAATCGAACCTTATTTTCGAATTGTTGATATCTTCATTTTGAAGAAAGTTATGATCATTTTAATGACGCGCAGTTTGGGCGAAATCGCTCAGAGCGACCGCTCCGATCAGATATTATCCGGAAATGAGTAACGATATGCAAATTCGGCAAGTGCAGCTTGATAGAGCATCATTCGAAGTACCTTTGTTCAATATCTGAGCCAGATTGAAGACATTAAATTTCTACCGCCACAGCGTGGTCGATTCTCTGGCGATTCGTCTCATATTAAATAGAGACTATAGTTACCTATTAATTTTGGCTACCATTCGCTACAATGAAAAAAATGATGCTCTCAGCCGTATGCAAACGATGGCAAGGAGCTATCTGGATCCTCTGTTGCTATCGTGCACAACAATCAAGTATGACAAGGTCAATAACTCAACAAAAAATGAATTATTTATTCCAGATGCTCATTGGATCGGTGTGCAAAGGTCTACTTCACTGCGAAATTTACGACTCCTCTGTACTCTGATTCCTTCATGTGTGTGATTTTATTTCAATAAATAGTGCGATACTTTCATTACACAATGGGCTTCGATGCGAATATGACCTTCTTCATGGAAATTATTGTATTCTGTTGCTGTTCTATCATCACACACTTTCGGTATAAAAAATATGACAGAATCATACAAAAATAGCGCGTTTCTTAGATCGGAGGACATTCAAAGATCAAGCGCAACAAAGAAGCTTCAGCATCAATTATTCTACGTTCTCGTTGCTCAAGTATACACTTAATTTCGTAAATGGTTTTTTCCAAAAATAGCTTCAAATGATTTTTCCGATGCTCTTTGTGTGCTTTCCGTGTGCGGGCGTCATCAATTTTCCGCTCCTCGGTCTTCGGATTTCCCTGTTTCCGAATCTCGTATCCGCCTCTCACACAGTTTTCCCTCTGATGGATGGGCTAATTATCATGTTTGGCGTGATAAGCTACAGGTGAGAACGCTGTACCAGCTTGTTTCCGAAACTATGATAATAATCGAATATATTTCCAGACGAACACTATTCCACTTCATCAAGTTCAGATATCCGCTGGTTAGCAGTGTTATTTCGAGCTCGATTTCTCCAAACTCGAAAGCAGGTCGATGATCCTCGAGATTGTAATTCACAATCCCTTTTTATTCTCGTAAAATATCCCGGAAAGTAATCTTAATTTTGTTGAGCAAATTCCCTGAATTGAACAAAATGGAATACGCTTTCTTGCCGTGAGATCAAAATATCGTTTCTTTCCAATTCGTTCTAACAACTATTTCAATATCTCCAAAACTCCACTATGAAGTCAATCTCTAATCAAGCCAAGGTTTTGATTTGAATGTTCATATTTCAAGGCGAAAGTGAGTGGGTGGAAATGGGAAGAAATGCCTTTTCAATTTTGTGTGTAATGGGAGGGGCACTAAATCGCGCGGGAGATGGCACAATTTGGGGAAAGGACGCTTTCTTCATTTCGAACGCTCACTAGTTGCACCTCGGGGTCAATTGGCAAGCAGAAAACCGAGCATAACGAAATTGAATTCGTGTAACTGCGGATTGTCATCTCACACCAAGAGCTCATCTTGCCAGATATTGATAACTTTGAAATCATAAATGTTTGCTGCGCATAATAGGGTTGGCTTGTCGAGAAATGACTCTCTTCATTCTACGCGCTCTCTCACTTCTCGGATCGGCGAGAGAGTATGCGAAATGAAGAGACCATTCTCGATAATTTCTCGATAAGCCAACCCTAGCGCATAACCTCGAACTTTCAAAGACGACAGATGACCGAAAATGCACGACGAAGTGAGGGGTCAACGAGAAGAAGCTCACGAGCGAGACGAACCCCTTCACTTATCCTCCCTGTTTCCCAAATTAAATTGTAAACACGGACTGCCACAAAACCCCACCCCCAAAAGCTCGCCTGTGCCCCAATACCACCTGTTGCCTCCATTCCGCTCTAAATGCACATTGTCTATGTGGTGAATAAAGAATAAGAATAAGCTGACGGAGAACGACGTACCCTAAAATTCTGCTGCGGGGGTGAATATCATCCCACTTGACCCTGGGGAAAAGCATAATTGGAGTGGATCAAGGAGAGTTCTTTACTGGCATGCATACACACCAGAAGCGATATGGAGTTACGAAAATATGACTTGCAAAAAAAACTGAACCTAACGACCTAACGAGATAACCTAACCTAACGAGATAAGAGTGGATCGAAATACACGGATCCCTATCTGAACATCGCAATGTTATCAGGTTTCAAATTTAGCAAATTCCTTCCATATTTCCCTGGCTGCCTCCCCTTTGTTTGTCGATTTGATGTCGTCTTTGAACGTACAGATTTTATCGTGAGTATACTGGACAGTAGAGTTCGAAATACGGGTCACCGTCTCTTCATTTCACGTGCTCTCTCACCGGTCAGAGAGGCGAGAGAGTGTGTGAAATGAAGAGACGGCGACCCGTATTTCGAACTCTACTCGACAGATGGACAAACATGAAGCCGGTGCATGGAATGGATGTCTGTTGAGTTCAGTTGGCAGTGAGCTGGGAATGTGATGCAATGCAAGTGTAAGATAATCGTATTAGTTGCGCAAAGAATTCCCTAATGAATAAATCAATTGTCGCTTCCCTGAAACTATCTGTAAATTTTATGTTGTTTTTAGATGAACTTGGGAATTTGTTTTGGCGTGGCAACTCGGCAAACATTGAGATAATCTCATTTATTCATGGATAAGACAATAATACAATAGAAGGACATTCGAGCAGATTTATTTTCCTCCGCGAGGTCCACCCATGCCTCCCTGTTGGCCTCCTTGCTGGCCTCCCTGTTGGCCTCCCTGCTGGCCTCCCATGCCTCCTTGGCTACCTCCCTGTTGACCTCCCTGCTGGCCTCCCATGCCTCCTTGGCTACCTCCCTGCTGGCCTCCCTGTTGGCCTCCCATGCCTCCTTGGCTACCTCCCTGCTGGCCTCCCTGTTGGCCTCCCATGCCTCCTTGGCTACCTCCCTGCTGGCCTCCCTGTTGGCCTCCCATGCCTCCTTGGCTACCTCCCTGCTGGCCTCCCTGCTGGCTTCCCATTCCACCTTGATTGCCTCCCTGCTGGCTTCCCTGTTGGCCTCCCATGCCTCCTTGATTGCCTCCCTGCTGGCCTCCCTGTTGGCCTCCCTGCTGGCCTCCCATGCCTCCTTGGCTACCTCCCTGTTGACCTCCCTGCTGGCCTCCCATGCCTCCTTGGCTACCTCCCTGCTGGCCTCCCTGTTGGCCTCCCATGCCTCCTTGGCTACCTCCCTGCTGGCCTCCCTGTTGGCCTCCCATGCCTCCTTGGCTACCTCCCTGCTGGCCTCCCTGTTGGCCTCCCATGCCTCCTTGGCTACCTCCCTGCTGGCCTCCCTGCTGGCTTCCCATTCCACCTTGATTGCCTCCCTGCTGGCTTCCCTGTTGGCCTCCCATGCCTCCTTGATTGCCTCCCTGCTGGCTTCCCTGTTGGCCTCCCATGCCTCCTGAGTACATGTATTATTGTCTGAAGCTGCTAAAGAACTATACTTACCCGGTCTCTGGGCGAGGGTGATGGCGACGGTTGCAGCGGCGAGCAGGAGAAGAATGGAGAGTCTCATCGTGGCTGAGTGGCTGAGTGATTATGCTGATGAACGTTGCCGAATATATAGCAAGAGCACTCGACAGTTGGGGAAACAGGAAGTCAGCGCATGGAATGGATGTCTGTTCCTGCAGTCGATTAGTAGTATCATAGCTCGCTATAGATGAATCAGAAATATGCAGATGCTACTGGAAATTGATGTTGGATGAACACAAGGAACGGTGACCTGATGTATTTCAAGACCATTTTTCAGTGTAAGTTATCCTAGAAAACATTCTGACTAAAATGTGACCTCGGTGCAGTTGTGAGTGGGTGCGCTCGCTGAACAATCAATAGACGGCGGCAAATATAGAATGAAACGTTGAACCTTCATCAGACATCGTGCACATGTTTTTGGTTAGGGGATGTCATGATAAATACAATCTTTGAATGACTGATGTCACGATAAAAATGTCGTTGTCCTTCTTGTATATCAATTAGAGTTGGCGAAAATTGTCCAATGTATTTTCTCAGATAACTTCACTTCGAACGTCTCAGACAATAATTGCCGCAAAAGTTCGAACAATTACTGCCTCAGACAAGTATTGTCCCAACCCAAAATTGTGACTTTGAAGGCTGCTTAAAGAAGGAGTAAACTCAATTTTTTGGGGGATATCTGACGTCATAGGTCGATAGTTTCCGTAAACCACATTCCGAATTCGAAAATAGAACTCGTTGGCTCAATTTTGAACCGAATACACGCGCGCAAAGTTTCTACAGGGCACAGGCAAAATCAAGATGCGCGGTTCAAAGGGAATGGAGCTAGGTCTGGCTCTGGTGTATCTCGGCTTCCAGACGAGCTAGAAAGTCGCGCACGGGCTCAAAAAAATGCGGAAAATTATTAGAAAACATTTTTTTAATTTGTGGTTGGAATTTGCTACATCTCCTCCAAGGTGGCAAAATCGCTGATTTTACTGGTTTGCTGTGAAGAAACTCTCGGTAATTTATCGCCATCCTGCCAAATATAGCTCAAATAATATTTTATAACTGCTCAAACAATACAGTGTTTTTGTGTGAGCAGTTATAAAATAATATATGAGCTATATTTGGAAAGATAGCTATAAATTACCGAGAGTTTCTTCAAACCATTAAAATCAGCGATTTTGCCACCTTTGAGGAGATGTAGCAAATTCCAACCAAACCCGATTTTCATGAAATTTTTTTGGGAATATATATGAGTATGTACTTCGAAATTCTGCAATAAAAATCCGTGTGTTCGACCTGCGTGATATACAAGAAAAATAAAAATAATGATATTTTTCAGTTTTTTCGCTCACAACATTTTTGATATTTTTCCAATTCAGTCAAAATAAAAAATGTGTTTAAAATAATTTTCCGCATTTTTTAAGCCCAGGCGCGAATTTCCAGCACGTATGGGAGCCGAGATACACCAGATCCAGGTCCAAAGCCGAAAATTTCCTAAATGCCGGCTTTGGAACAAATGCACTAAATTTATCGAAATAGTGTCGCTAGCGTAATCCCCCATTACAGTTTGGCCGAAATCGGAACAAATTTTTGCAAGTTGTTTCGGCATTGCTTCGTTTTCTCCCAATACCCGTGGTAAATAATACGATTTTCTTCGAATGTGGATACAAAAAACACAAATGATACCAGAAATATTGTCATATGTCCAAACCACAATCGCACAAGGATATCGTTCCTGTCTCGAATAAATTCTATCCAATTCCACTCTACCAAGAATATGGGCTCGAGACAGTTCGAAAATGCATTCGTTAACGTCAGTTATTTTTTATCATTCAAAAATTGTTTTACAAATTGATTCAGGAAATCTCCCTCGTATGGCAGCATTCATTCGCAGGTTACTCGGGTTTTTTGTCTCAGAATATTAACCTATTTTTATTATAGCAGCATCGATATTCGTGAACTGCTCACTTTTGTTTGTGCTTGTTACGTTCAAAAATCGAGCCATCGGATCATATCGCTTACTGTTAATGGTTTTTTGCACCTTCGATATTTACTTCACCATCGTACACTGGCTGGTCTATCCCGTAATTATTTTCTTTTTCTTTCTTTATTCTTTCTTTTTCTTTCTTTCTTCTTTATTCACCACATAGACAATGTGCGTTATGTAATACATGAAGGGTGCTAAAAAACATTGATTTCTCTTTTCAAAATGCACTCTAGGTCCCTCTGACCGGCGAGAGAGCTTGACGAAATGAGAGATCGATGTCTTTGAGCACGCGAGACCTGAATCTTGATTTATTTTGAAATATTATTTTTTTAAAGATTCCTGAGATGTATAAGAATACGGTGCTCGTGAGAGGACACGGTATTTTCCGCTCAAGACCGGGACCTTCCATCTACATTGCCGCCTATCAGACCGCTCTTCCGATACTCGGGTTTCACTTTATCTATCGCAAACTTGCCATCACAAGGTAGGCTGCAAGCTTATTTCATGCTGATTTTGGATCCACTCACATTCAGTCCTCACTATCTCAAACCGCCCAGACAATTCTTCGCATTGATGGCTCTATCGGTTTTTATTAACTATTTTGTTTGGTACCACCAGGAAACTGTTGTAACGATGGAGATTTTATTTTTCCAGTTTATTCATCAACTATTGCATTTTTGCGCCGGACGATATAAATCTGCGCGAGCTCGCTCCTCTATTCCAGGGGGGCACTGTTGCGTCGCCTCTCGTTCACTTTAATGAAACGGCGCGCGATTGTCTGATCGCACAATACTGGGTGAGATTCGTGTAATCTTTATCAAGTTAGACCACTCCTCTCGTCGGATGAGGATGGGGGTCGGTCAGTAAGCTTCTATCCACCAGCTGTCGCTCGCCTACATTTTTAGATTTCCACCCCAGAATCCAAATTTCAAGTCGCTACCTACACGGGGAGCTGAGATATAAAATTGCGGGAATTCAAATCTGTGCTTTCCTCTTTGACTTTTTCCACAGCATAATCTTTATCACGTTAGACAACTCTCGTCGGATGAGGATGGGTCGTAAAGGATGGGTCGCGCGAATCCACCAGTTGTCGCCCCTACATTTTTTTCCTGCATCAGAATAGTATAGTTGAATAGCGCCTATTAAGGAAGTCGAAACGTACTCCGCACCCCGTTGGCACACATTCGTCGGAATGTTGGTAGCGGCATCGTTCAGCTTCGTCGCATACGCCATCATCCTGCACTGCGGCTTCATCATCAACTCCTTTCTCAAGTAACGTCAGTCAAATGTTATCAGAATCGTGCGGCGTGGGTCACACACGCTCTGTAAGTCACACGTCACAGTCACACGCTAAGTCGCTAAGTCACACTAAGTCACACGCTGTTGTTGTAATCTTGAAGTATGCATTTCATGTGATTTCCTATATCACGGCGGGAAATTTCGAAGAATAGCAGGGAAATCGTAGTTTCCTGAACTAACTAATTTCCCTGTTCGTTTCATTGAACTATATCCTGCCAATTTATACCGTTATATGCTATGGATTCGCGCACACCGATCAAAAGAAACCTGTGCATGTTCCGCGCGTTGAAAAATACGCAGAACAAAAAAAAACTACCTTTACCTTTCTTTTCCTTTTATATCCTGCCTACGCTCACCATTCGCAGATCAAAAGCGGCTAGTAGCCGTACACTCAAGCTACACCGCCAGCTTTTCCTCTCACTCGTTTGTCAGGTACTACCCCCTCCATTCTCACAAATCGCTTGTTTGAAAGGCCGTCTACCCGTTGATATTCAATTATTTCCCGATATATGTCTGTCTGGTGCTACCCATTTTTGGTAATTTGTTTATTTTGACACGTTTTTGATGATTTTTATTAGGAATCAGCCAAAGTTGGGCGTCAATTCCGATTCCTCTGTGTTGCGCAGCACATCCGTTGCTTGACCCAATATTCGTCATCATCTGCAATACCGACTTTAGGTGATTATTTTCATTTTTTTTTTCATTATATGCACTATAGTCGGAGATCAAAAGCGTAATTATTATTTTGTTTTCTAGGACCGCATTCCTTCGATATTTCGCTGTGTGTGGTAACAACTCAGGAACGATCTCATCAATTACCAACAAACGTATTACACCAAACAAACGAATAACGCAATGAAAACCAGTGAATACAATTATTGATTTGAGTTTACATATTGATTTAATCATTGGATGAATGAACTATGAGATCAATTCCAGCCATGGAATAATATGAAGAAACAAACATTTTTGTGCTTCTGATGGTGTCATCCTGAAGATGCAAATACAAGAATTATGATTGCTAAGAATTTCACATTGCCCAATGCTCCCGTTTTTTTCTCTAAAATATGCGTGATGGCAGCGCAATTCATGCCTGGGTAAGTTCGACGCATCTGCTTCCCTGAGACTAACTGTAAATCTTACTAGAAAGAATCTTGGTTTATAATTGAAGAGGATTCGAAAAACTGCTAACTGACACACAAAAAAGAGACTTCCTAGAATGCTGTTTTTAGATGAACTTGGGAATTTGTTTTGGCATGGCAACTCGGCAAACATTGAGATAATCTCATTTATTCATGGATAAGACAATAATACAATAGAAATACATTCGAGCAGATTTATTTTCCTCCGCGAGGTCCACCCATGCCTCCCTGCTGGCCTCCCTGTTGGCTTCCCTGCTGGCCTCCTTGCTGGCCTCCTTGCTGGCCTCCCTGTTGGCCTCCCTGCTGGCCTCCTTGCTGGCCTCCCTGTTGGCCTCCCTGCTGGCCTCCTTGCTGGCCTCCCTGTTGGCCTCCCTGCTGGCCTCCTTGCTGGCCTCCTTTCTGGCCTCCCTGTTGGCCTCCCTGCTGGCCTCCTTGCTGGCCTCCCTGTTGGCCTCCCTGCTGGCCTCCCTGCTTGCCTCCTTGCTGGCCTCCCTGCTGGCCTTCCTGTTGGCCTCCCTGTTGGCCTCCCTGCTGGCCTCCTTGCTGGCCTCCCTGCTGGCCTCCCTGTTGGCCTCCCTGCTGGCCTCCCATGCTTCCTTGTTGGCCTCCCATGCCTCCCTGGCCTCCTGAGTACATGTATTATTGTTTGAAGTTGCTAAAAAAACTACTTACCCGGTCTCTGGGCGAGGGTGATGGCGACGGTTGCAGCGGCGAGCAGGAGAAGAATGGAGAGTCTCATCGTGACTGAGTGGCGTGATTATGCTGATGAACGTTGCGATTATATAGCAAGAGCACTCGACAGTTGGGGAAACAGGAAGTCAGCGCATGGAATGGATGTCTGTTCCTGCAGTTGATTAGTAGTATCATAGCTCGCTATAGATGAAACAGAAATATGCAGATGCTACTGGAAATTGATGTTGGATGAACACAAGGAACGGTGACCTGATGTATTTCAAGATCATTTTTCAGTGTAAGTTATCCTAGAAAACATTCTGACTAAAATGTGACCTCGGTGCAGTTGTGAGTAGGTGCGTTCGCTGAACAATCAATACGCGGCGGCAAATATAGAATGAAACGTTGAACCTTCATCAGACATCATGCACATGCTTTTGGTTAGGGGATGTCATGATAAATACAATCTTTGAATGACTGATGTCATGATAAAAATGTCGTTGTCCTTCTTGTATATCAATTAGAGTTGGCGAAAATTGTCCAATGTATTTTCTCAGATAACTGATCTTTGTATGACTGTGATCTTTGTATGACTCACATGTGATCTTTGTATGACTCACATGATTATGAATGGTTTCACTATTATACCTCGTTCTCTTTTTTACGTCTACAAGCCATTACGAGACCGCCCTTCATCCTTCGGAATCAACATAGTGTTAACAACCAGTACTCCCAGATACCATTCTTTCCCTGTCAGAACCTCACGATGATGGTACTCCCAACTTCCGGATAGTATTCGCACTGCTCCCAATCTCCGAATGTTCAAGCGTCGACTTGAAAACCACCCCATCATCGCTCATTTAGCCAAACTCACTTAACCCAGGAGAGTCCCCCTCCCCCCACCCCATTCCTGCTCTCCCACCTTATTATGTAGCGATTCGGTCTCGTTGCGCCTCGGGCGTAGATAAATTATTATTATTATTAACTTCACTTCGAACGTCTCAGACAATAATTGCCGCGAAAGTTCGAACAATTACTGCCTCAGACAAGTATTGTCCCAACCCAAAAATTTGCTAAAAAAATCTCCTCAAAGGTGGCAAAATTGCTGATTTTACTGGTTTGCTGTGAAGAAACTCTCGGTAATTTATCGTCATCTTGCCAAATATAGCTCAAATAATATCTTATGACTGCTCACACAAAAAAATTGTGTGAGCAGCCATAAAATATCATTTGAGCAGCTATATTTGGAAGGATAGCTATAAATTACCGATAGTTTCTTCACAGCAAACCAGTAAAATCAGCAATTTTGCCACCTTTGAGGAGATGTAGCAAATTCCAACCACACCCGTTTTTCATGAAATTTTTTTTGGGAATATATGAGGCCGTTCGCCTAAGGTTCAACAAGCCTCCACAGGGGTCGGGAACAGGTAAAAAATCGAAAGGTCTGAAAAGTTGCCCCTAGGGGTTATTTTTGACCCTCTACACGACGGTGCACTCGATTTCGCAATATGTCCCCTCCCCGCTCCAGGAGGGGGCACCCCCCATTTTACCCCAAATCGCGTTTTTCGCTTATTATTCCTCGGGAAGTGGTCAAAAATGGCTGAAATCTCACCCGTACGACCAGAATTTCGAGCTCTATCTCGTGGTTATGCTGAATAGTCATGATCTGTTTTCGTTTTCGAGAAAAAGTCAATTTTTGAACCGAGACTTAGGGTGAGAAAACCCGTCTACAGTAGAAAGAGGACATTCTCCCGATCATTTTGATGTATTGGACTCGGGGTTTGACCTTACATACGGGGGTCTTATGGGGGGTGGAGCGAAACGGGGACACAAAAAATTTCGCGACTACCCCCCGTGTTTGTGCTCATTTTGAAGAGCTCGTTAAACTGAGCATTTTTTGTGTTGGACTTTTTCGTGGAAATGTTTCCTTAGGAAATTACAACCGCTCAAATTCTCCTTTTTCGCGAGAGGACCGATAATCACTTTTTCGATTGCTGTAACTTCCTAAGGAAACATTTCCACGAAAAAGTCCAACACAAAAAATGTCCCAAGAATGTCCTCTTTCTACTGTAGACGGGTTTTCTCACCCTAAGTCTCGGTTCAAAAATTGACTTTTTCTCGAAAACGAAAACAGATCATGACTATTCAGCATAACCACGAGATAGAGCTCGAAATTCTGGTCGTATAGGTGATATTTCAGCCATTTTTGACCACTTCCCGAGGAATAATAAGCGAAAAACGCGATTTGGGGTAAAATGGGGGTGCCCCCTCCTGGAGCGGGGAGGGGACATATTGCGAAATCGAGTGCACCATCGTGTAGAGGGTCAAAAATAACCCCTAGGGCCAACTTTTTGGAGTTTTCGATTTTTTACCTGTTCCCGACCTTTGTTGAACCTAAGGCAAACAGCCTCATATATGAGTATGTACTTCGAAATTCTGCAATAAAAAATCCGTGCGTTCGACCTGCGTGATATACAAGAAAAATAAAAATAATGATATTTTTCAGTTTTTTTCGCTCACAACTTTTTTGATATTTTTCCAATTTCTTAAGTCAAAATAGAAAATGTGTTTAAAATAATTTTCCGCATTTTTTAAGCCCATGCGCAAATTTCCAGCACGTCTGGGAGCCGAGATACACCAGAGCCAGGTCCAAAGCCGGAAATTTGCCGGCTTTAGAACAAATGCCCTAAATTTATCGAAATAGTGTCCCTAGCGTAATCCCCCATTATAGTTTGGCCGAAATCGGAACAAATTTTTGCAAGTTGTTCCGGCATTGCTTCGTTTTCTCCCGATACCCGTGGTAAATAATACGATTTTCTTCGAATGTGGATACAAAAAACACAAATAATACCAGCAATATTGTCATATGTCCAAACCACAATCGCACAAGGATATCGTTTCTGTCGCGAATAAATTCTATCCAATTCCACTCTACCAAGAATATGGGCTCGAGACAGTTCGAAAATGCATTTGTTAACGTCAGTTATTTCTTTATCATTTAAAAATGTTTTTACAAATTGATTCAGAAAATCTCCCTCGTATGGCAGCATTCATTCGCAGGTTACTCGGGTTTTTTTTGTCTCAGAATATTAACCTATTTTTATTATAGCAGCATCGATAATCGTGAACTGCTCACTTTTGTTTGTGCTTGTTACGTTCAAAAATCGAGCCATCGGATCATATCGCCTACTGTTAATGGTTTTTTGCACCTTCGATATTTACTTCACCATCGTACACTGGCTGGTCTATCCCGTAATACATGAAGGGTGCTAAAAACATTGATTTCTCTTTTCAAAATGCAGTCTAGGTCCCTCTGACCGGCGAGAGAGCTTGACGAAATGAGAGATCAATGTTTTTGAACACGCGAGACATGAATCTTGATATATTTTGAAATATTTTTTTTAAAGATTCCTGAGATGTATAAGAATACGGTGCTCGTGAGAGGACACGGCATTGTCCGCTCAAGACTGGGACCTTCCATCTACATTGCCGCCTATCAGGCCACTCTTCCGATACTCGCGTTTCACTTTATCTATCGTAAACTTGCCATCACAAGGTAGGCTGCAAGCTTATTTCATGCTGATTTTGGATCCACGCACATTCAGTCCTCACTATCTCAAACCGCCCAGACAATTCTTCGCATTGATGGCTCTATCGGTTTTTATTACCTATTTTGTTTGGTACCAGGAAACTGTTGTAACGAACTGTTGTAAATTTTATTTTTCCAGTTTATTCATCAACTATTGCATTCTTGCGCCGGACGATATAAATGTGCGCGAGCTCGCTCCTCTATTCGAGGGCGCTGTTGCGTCGCCTCTCTTTCACTTTAATGAAACGGCGCAAGATTGTATGATCGCACAATACTGGGTGAGATTCGTGTAATCTTTATCAAGTTAGACCACTCCTCTCGTCGGATGAGGATGGGGGTCGGTCAGTAAGCTTCTATCCACCAGCTGTCGCTCGCCTACATTTCTTTCCTACATCAGAATAGTATAGTTGAATAGCGCCTATTAAGGAAGTCGAAACGTACTCCAAACCCCGTTGGGGCTCATTCGTCGGAGTGTTGACAGTGGCATCCTTCAGCCCCGTCGCATACGCCATCATCCTGCACTGCGGCTTCATCGTCAACTCCTTTCTCAAGTAACATTCAGTCAATGTTTTATCAGAATCGTGCGGCGTGAGCACAAAGTCACATGCTGATCTCTTCTGTTGTTGTAATCTTGAAGTAACATTTCATGTGATTTCCTATATCACGGCGGGAAATTTCGAACTAATCATTTTCCCTACTCTTTTCATTGAACGATATCCTGCCTACGCTCACCATTCACAGATCTAAAGCGGCCAGTAGCCGCACACTCAAGCTACACCGCCAGCTTTTCATCTCACTCGTTTGTCAGGTTTGTCACTACCCCATCCATTCTCGCAAATTTCTTGTTTGAAAGGCCGTCTACCCGATGATATTCAATTATTTCCCGATATATGTCTGTGTGGTGCTACCCATTTTTGGTAATTTGCTTATTTTGACATGTTTTTGAGGATTTTTTTAGGAATCAGCCAAAGTTGGGCGTCAATTCCGATTCCTCTGTGTTGCGCAGCACATCCGTTGCTTGACCCAATATTCGTCATCATCTGCAATACCGACTTTCGGTGATTATTTTCATATTTTTTTCATTATATGCACTATAGTCGGAGATCAAAAGCGTAATTATTATTTTGTTTTCTAGGAACGCATTCCTTCGATTTTTCGCTGTGTGTGGTAACAACTCAGGAACGATCTCATCAATTACCAACAAACATATTTCACTAAACAAACGAATAACGCAATGAAAACCAGTGAATACAATTATTGCTTTGAGTTTACATATTGATTTAATCATTGGATGAATGTGTGATAAATTCCAGCCATGGGATAATATGAAGAAAAATCCTGAAGATGCAAATACAAGAATTATGATTGCTAAGAATTTCACATTGCCCAATGCTCCCGTTTTTTTTCTCTAAAATATGCGTGATGGCAGCGCAATTCTGGCATGGGTAAGTTCGATACATCTGCTCGAATAAATCTGCTTTCCTCACGCGCGCACACGCACTACAGCAGTTAATGCCCAGACGAGGAGAAATGCGGGTTTACGCCGCGCACGGCCCACAAAAATGTTTGACCAATTTTTCTTACAAATTTAATCAAATTGTAGTATAACAATAGTCATTGAAACCAATGTATGTTGAAACCTCATAATGCAAAATTTGTCCATTTTACAATATTTGATACATTTGTGTGCGGGGAAGCATCAAATGTTGCTTCCAATGAAAAATATAAGCTGCGACCAAGATACAATCCAGCATTTTCAATATCGATAAGATGAAAAAGTAGATAAATATTGTTATCTGAAAGCAAGGATTTACTGGTATTGTAGGTTTTGAAAAAAACTGACGTGACAGCTTGCAACGGTAAGATGCAACGAAGTATGAATCTCGCTAAGTACTATTTCCGATGCAATTGTCAACAGCAACGAGGCGCCAGAAGTGCTGTATCACATAACCAGCCGGGATCGCGCGCCTACGGCGCGCTCCCCGGCTGGATGACGCCGGGTTATGTTTTTAGCTGGGTTGTGTGAACCTTTGACTATGCCCTTCATTTCCAACCTTCTGGAATCTTCTGGACCCGTCTCCGTCATTTCGAACTTTCTAGAAGCCGCTGGACCCGTCCCCGTTATTTCGAACATTCTAGAAGCCGCTGGACCCGTCCCCGTTATTTCGAACATTCTAGAAGCCACTGGACCCGTCCCCGTGATTTCGAACATTCTAGAAGCCGCTGGACCCTTCCCCGTTATTTCGAACATTCTAGAAGCCACTGGACCCGTCCCCGTCATTTCGAACTTTCTAGAAGCCGCTGGACCCTTCCCCGTTATTTCGAACATTCTAGAAGCCACTGGACCCGTCCCCGTCATTTCGAACTTTCTAGAAGCCGCTGGACCCGTCCCCGTTATTTCGAACATTCTAGAAGCCACTGGACCCGTCCCCGTGATTTCGAACATTCTAGAAGCCACTGGACCCGTCCCCGTCATTTCGAACTTTCTAGAAGCCGCTGAGCCCGTCCCCGTTATTTCGAACATTCTAGAAGCCACTGGACCCGTCCCCGTTATCTCGAACATTCTAGAAGCCACTGTACCTGTTCCCATTATTTCGAACATTCTAGAAGCCGCTGGACCCGTCCCCGTTATTTCGAACATTCTAGAAGCCACTGTACCTGTTCCCGTTATTTCGAACTTTCTAGAAGCCACTGGACCCGTCCCCGTCATTTCGAACTTTCTAGAATCCGCTGGACCCGTCCCCGTTGTTTCGAACATTCTAGAAGCCACTGGACCCGTCCCCGTTATTTCGAACATTCTAGAAGGTTTCTAGAAGTTTTCTCTCAATTTCGAACATTCTAGACCATTATGGAAGTTTCCCCTCAATTTCGAACATTCCAGAAGGTTCTGGCACGTTTCCCGGTAGTTTGGTTACTGTAGGGTTACGGTAGGTATACGGTAGTCAGGGTTGCGGTAGGTATACAGTAGTCAGGGTTACGGTACTTGAGGGGGAGAGGGGGCTCCCGACTTGTTTACACTTGTTTCCTCTGCTTCTCTGCCCTAGGCATACCCCCTGGCACTCTCGCCTAAGTGGACAAACACACGAACACACACATGGAGACATCTCTCCTTTAATAAGGAGTAATGATTACCATCGCACGTTATTGGAAAATAGCCGATTTCGCCCTCGCCTTCGGCGGGGTCTTATCGTCTGGAGGGCTCTTCAATGTGCGTTCCACTCTCCTCTCATTTCACAATACAGAAGGCGCGCGCGACATGTTTAAACTTGTTTCCTCTGCGTCTCTGCCCCTGCTCTCTTTCTCTGGCGCTCTAGCCGCGAACAAACACGCCATTATTACGCCATTGTCTCCATTATTAAGGAGTATGAAAATAGGAATGGGCCGGGAAATAGATGAGAGCCAGGAAATAGTTCAGAGCCGGGAAATAGGTCAGAGCCGGAAAATAGGTCAGAGCCCGGAAATAGATGAGAGCCGGAAAATAGGTCAGAACCGGCAAATAGGTCAGAGCCGGGAAATATGTCAGAACCGGCAAATAGGTCAGAGCCGGAAAATAGATGAGAGCCGGAAAATAGGAAAGAGCCGGAAAATAGGTCAGAACCGGCAAATAGTTCAGAGCCGGGAAATAGGTCAGAGCCGGAAAATAGGTCAGAGCCGGGAAATAGATGAGAGCCGGCAAATAGGTCAGAGCCGGGAATTAGGTTCCCCAAGGTTACGGTAATGGGTCATGTCACTTGAGTACCCCCTGGGGGTAGACTTTTGTACCCCCTGGGGGTAGTGGACAAACACACAAACACACAGACGAAAGGAGACATCTCTCCTTTATTAAGGAGTATATCACATAATTCCATATTCCGATCGCTATACGGCGGATATCGTCTTACGCAATTGCAGATACTATTAGAGGTCGTCGCGATATGGGTTTGAATACGAAGTGGCAAATGAGCAGTGCCAATTGCGCAAGGAAAATGGCCATGAAGACGCACAAATGAAAATCTGCAAATATTGATTCAGTGAGAAAAGTGCAAAATGTTTAACCGCAGAGATCGGAGATGCTGTTCCGTACGAAATCTTCACACCTGAAGAATTACGTTCTTTTTGCTAATTTAACTCCAATTATATAGGGTGATTACCTTATAATTTGCTGCGAGAAAAAGAGCATCCAGAACACTATGACGTGGATAAGTGGCGCTAGAGTTGATAAAATGAGGAAACGAGAAGGATCTGTTTAAAAAGACTAACAAAACAAAAACATGATTGAAACTCACCGTCAGTGTTATATTGATTTGTCATTAGAATAGTGAAAGCTGAAAGTGAGATCGCTGAAAGTGAAAGATTTGATGAAAGAGAATCAAAAAATTTAGAATCGGCAGATATTTGAAGAGAATTGGGCCAGAATGTATGCGCGAGGACATGCTTAAAATATGAAACAGCGGAGGTAGAAGTCGAAGAAGCGAGACAATATGGAAGAGACAAAGTAATGAACAAGCTGTAAGGGATTTAGAAGCGTATCAGCCGAAAGGAAAAGGAAGGAAAAGTAGCAACACCAAGACTAACAACGAGACCGTCATCAAATAACAATTGAAAAGGTTGAGCGCATAGATTGAAAGAAATACCAGGAAGATGGGCGCAGAGTAGGGGGCACGGTCTCAATCTGTAGTGTGAGTAAACAGTAGAAGGAAGGCTGCTAGCCTAGGGTGTTTCCCTTCATAGGCCTCCTCTGAGAAACCAAGAATGCTTATCAGCCTCGTTCTCTCATATTCGAAAAAGATACGCAGGCGCTCCACACATGACTCATTTACCAAGTATCCGAAAGTTCCAACGCATCTGTGGACTACATCTTGAAGTACATCGTTTGCAGCCTTAATATTAGAATAATAACTAAAATAATACTTCTTCGCGTTTCATAACGTTCATCGTAGTATCATTGGTTTATGTACAAACTGCGAGACGCAGTGTTGGAATCGTTATGCCGCAATCGTTATCATATCGGCACATCAGCGCGCGCTTTTGCGATAGCATAGCGCGCTGGTACACCCCTCTAGACGAGCGAGAATGCTCTGCTCCGTGAATCAACAAGATCGAGCTACACTGACTGCAATGAAATCCTACTGCTCTGTACAACCAATGTCAGTGTTTGAAGTACGAAAGATAATTCTGAAATACTTATATTGTTTATTGAAAACACTTGTTCTATTCAAAAAATACTATATGTAGACATATTCGACCCCTTCTCCTATTGCTTGGCAGTCGATGGGGGGGGGGGTGTAGAACGCACTGGCGAGAAATATGAAAGAAAAGCTCCATGTGGGGAGAGATCAGTTGCAACCGTCCAGGGCATAACGACCATTGAGGAAGTGTGAATTTAGATTGGCACAATAGATAGCACACAATAGTAGCATTCTTCATCGACAGAAATGGAAGAGGTTTCGGTGTGCTCGAATGCAGTTTCGAATAAATCACAAGACACTAGAAGATCCCTGAAAATGGTCACGCGCACATATTTCTTTACGACGTGTGATACGATCTTTCGATCGAAACGATTGCAACAGGCTCTTCTTATCAAGAATGAATCGTCAAACTGGAAACATCACGATACACTCGTAGATCCTCTTGATCGAATCACCATCGCCAAACACCACATCTGAAGCCTCTTTTTTTTACAATTTTTACAACAAATTCATACGAGACTGCAAACATGTGTCCGCGAGGCTCATTCAGAAGCTCTGGTTAGTGCGCGAGATACACAACGTAGGATGCGTGTCACCGAGATAGAACAGTAGTCCGAAAATTAGAAATTAGTCAGCGAAATATGATCGTAAGTGGAATTCCATGTAGAGGACGAGGTGGGAATACAGTCGGAAAGTATTGTGAACCGCAATTGACGATGTCATTGATTTTGAAGTTTTTTTTACCACAGAAATAAATCAAGAACCAAAAGGATCAAAAGGATCAAAAGATGATTAGCGTGAATGCATCAGGAAAAGGGATTATCATAGAATACGAAATGAAGTTGTTTATTGCAGAAAGACAAAGTGCCGATTTTGCAACAAAAAAAATGCTAGAAAAAATGAGCGTTTGTGGAATTATTACAAACGTTTTGATAATTTTCCGATGGCTTCAAGTCGCTTTTTCAGCACTTTTTTCTCCATTTCATCTAGCAGTTTTGTTTTCTTATCTTCGGATATTTTCAGTCGCGCATCATAAATCCATTCTTCTTCGGCGAGCTGGAATGAATCAGTATGAATTGTGTTCCAGAGAAGAAGCTGTTCGAGAAAAAATTATTCACCCCGCATTTAGTGATATTTAGTGTCTGCAACAGTGGAAAAGCACGCCTCGTCTTCTCGTTTGGATTCCATTGAAATAGTTGACTGTCCGATCTAAATTGTTGCATCAATAGGCGATTAGAAAATGCCAGCAGCAAACATATTCTTGATTTCGGGCCGCAGTGTGAGCAGGGCCTTCTCTTTC
This sequence comes from Pristionchus exspectatus, assembly GCA_911812115.1. Lineage (NCBI taxonomy): Eukaryota > Metazoa > Nematoda > Chromadorea > Rhabditida > Neodiplogasteridae > Pristionchus > Pristionchus exspectatus. The sequence goes on from OU461582.1 coordinate 5,979,309, forward strand.
ACCGCGTGCAGCATAAAGTCACTCTCGGCCCAGTGACTCTTGAGCAACCACAAGTCGCGCACCCAGCCCTTGCCCTGCAATGACAAGACACGCATGATAAAGGTGCAGAAATATGACAACAAGAGTAGAGCGGAAAACGTTCTATCAAAAGCAATTATAATTATGAAATAAATGAAATAGCAGTTTCGGGAGTGTAACCTTCGGCAAAATTCGCAGTTTCTTCTCTGGGAAATGCGTCCGATCACCGAAAATTAGGCGAGTGCATGCCTCCATTTCGTATAGATTACCATAATTCTGGAATGCAAAAAAACGTTTTTTTAAAACTCAAACATCGTCTCCATTCGTTTATACCTTCGATTGCTGCCATACTTTCGCACACAACGCATCTATGGGCCGAGAATTGTTCGGAACGAGCAGTTCAGCGAGATATGGCTGTAATCGAATGGAATCAGAGTTAGAGAATGACGAAATTATGAAGGATTAAAACAAAACTAAAAAATAAATAAAATCATCACGTGAAGAGCGCCATTATCCGTTCCGTGGAAACTCTTCGGAAGACGGAACTCGTAATCGGCAAATTTCTGGACAAATTCCCGGCCGCGCTTCGTGTTTCGGACGAGATACGAATTTGCGCCGACCTGAGCTGCTCATTTTTTTGTTGCTTTTATTTGTGATATTTTCACCTCAAAGTTGAAGAAGCGATCGAACAGCGTAATGTCGTAATCGTTATTGACAAAATCTTCGATCAGTCTGCAATTCGATTTTCTGTTTGTATTACTGCATTAGTTGAAATTTATTTTAATCATTTAAAGATCAATTTTAAAGTTCGCTCGTAGATAGTGAAAGTACATCATCGGATTGATCACAGCGATATCGCCATCGAGAACCAGCAACCACGAATCCTCCCTCATCTCAGACTGCATAAAGTGAACGATGGCGCAATGTCGGCGGAAAAAGAGCTGGAACAACAAAAGCATAAACAAAAAAAATATATAAATAAATGGTTGGACCGAAACATACATCCTTGTGCTTCGCACACTCTTTGTACTTTGCGTCTGAGAATAGATGAAAAGGGTAGGAGTGCAATTTTGAGTAGCATTCAACGCTATAAAGGTAAGGTAAGGTAAAGGTGTATCCACGTCAAGCGATTTTACAGTCATAAGACAACGCTAGGTGGGACCTACGCTCAACGCTATAACATAGGAAAATGAACTCAAATCAATATCGAAAAACCTGTTGAGGGCTTTTGAGTAATTTTCCAGCGGCGTGCCATCTTTGTATACGATAATAATGGAAATGTTAATCTCCTCGCTTGCCCGGCGAAAAGGAATCACAGAATAGGAATCAGGTGGAGCCGTTTCGGCCTCTATGGAGGAATCATAGCCGGTTGCTTTCCTTACGCGATGAAGGATTTGTGAATGCTGTGGAAACATGGTTCACAAAATTAATAAGATAACAAACTCACGTCTGCTGAAGATGTCAAAGTAAGCGAGAGAAAAGCAATCAATATCAACAAACAAACGATAAACATTTTTCGTAGAAGAGAATATTTCGAAATCCGCATCTACAACAAAGATTTTTCTCAATTTCGAAATAGGAATCATTGTGAATTTGTGGATAAAGTTTTTTGAAAGATGGGGTTAAAATAGGGGGAAGAACGAAAAAGCGTTGGCAAACTATTCGATCATGTATCAATCTTATCAGCTTCTTTCTCTCACTTTCTAAACGATACACAGACTCCACACATCTCGTGCTGACTCATTTTCAGCAATCCGAAAGGTGCAAAAGCTCTTGCTCTCTAATTCATTTAATTCAATTGTCTTTACTGTCTTGCCTCACTTCAAACGTGACGAATGAAATTAATGAACCATGTGTACGCATGTATTTTTTGTTACTTTTTTCGATAGGTATGCAGCACTAACATTCTAAAAATATCAATAAAAAATTGAGTTTTTTTTCTTGCTCAGTTCATTGAAATCAAGGCATGCAATTTTGTGCAATGTCTTATGTAGTGATGTTGCATCGTTATCATATAGGCATCGTCGTTTCGCCGCGATATCATAACGCACTGGCGCACCCCCTCTCATTTCATACACATTTCTGCATATTTGTGAGTTATTGCTAAGGAATCTAACATCCCCGAATAGGAAAAAGGCAGCATTTCTGGCTCAATTATCATAAGTGAGCGGCAAGCGATGGAACTGTCCCGTCGATTCCTATATATGAAAGGGCAGACATTTGATTCATATTTTCATTTAGGTGTTCAAGATTGTAATTTGGTGTTTGTGTCATCAAATCTCTAAATGCCAAAAAAATCGATCACTTCCCCTCTACAATCGCTCGTTCCTTGTTCCAGACACACAGTTTGACAAAGGAAGGACAAAGGACAAAGAACAAAGGATGAAGCATAGATCGCGCTACACTCAATATCAGTCGAGTCGTTAGAACCGCTCACCAAACACTACAACTGCGTTTCTCTGCTTGAAACTCTTCTATCTTCTGATGTATCATGGCCATACTACTTTCCTTTGTTCTCACGAACATGAGCTCTTGTTTTGAACCGAATAAAGAAACCGAGAAAAAAAAGGTCCGACAATGTGCTAACGAGAGCGATTGATGGTTACTTCATCGAGTACGAAGAATAACCTACGGGAAACTATAGATCCTAATATTTATGCGATTGTACTTTTTCTCTTACCGCAGAGAGTGTATGCGAAATGAATAGACTAAGGATGGCAAAAATCGGCACGCGGCACAGTGGAGGAACGCCGGGCAATTTGAATCAGATGCCGGCATATCCTCTCCCTCTCTCTCTCCCAGCCCGGCACGAAATCGGCGCCGCTCCCCTTTCCCTCTCACGTGCCGGCATCCTATGCAAATTGACAGAGAGACAATCACTCTTCCTTTGTCCCCACCTTCTTTTTCTCTGTGCTGAGAAGGCCTCTCCAGCTCTGCACGAAATCGACACGAGGGGGGGGAGAGAGGCCGATGGCGGCATCGCGCAATTTGCATGTCTCTCGATGCCGGCCTGGGCCAATTAGAGCGTCTGGGAAGACGGAATGCCGAGTTCCGAGGCCGAGTCGTCATCCCTAGAATAGACCATTTCTTGCCAGGGCATGCCTAACTCAAAAGCCTTCCGACTCTGCTCACAATTGATTACTGGGCAATACGAGAAGTAGGAAATGGAATGGGCTTCATCTTCTTTCGCATCACTTTCTCGGCATTTGTTTTTCCGAAGAACTTTCTTTCGAAGTTTCACTATGAAATGTTTCGCAATCGCACACCCGTCTTTACACTGAAAATATTGAAATTTTTAATCGATTGTTGCTTGCATCGAGTTATTTGGGTGCGCCTCCTCGCCCCCTCACTTTCCCGTCCGATATGATAACGAACAATTGATTACGCGATTGAGAGAATCTGTAGCGTGAGATGAATGTTTGTGCCCTATATTTAATCTTATTTCGATCCAAGTCTGATGTTAAAATCAAAGAATTCCAGTAACTTATGTATGTTTTCCATGCTTTGCTCAACTCAACTAGTGTGGCTGACTCATTATAGTTCATTAAGTTGTGGTTCATATACTCATTGCCTCATCGAGAATTGATGGGTATATAGTAATAGTTATCCCTTACCTTCCACGAAGCCACTCAGTCATTACGGCAAAACGTATTTCAGACTTCTCCTATCGACGAGAAGCTTAAAGTTAATGCACCGTAATTCATTCCTGCGGTCCAAAGTTATACAGGTTATTATCACCTAAAAACACGATTAATATATGCGAACACACAGATTCTTCTCTGCATAATCGCCGGGTTTGCTCTTGTTCTAACCTTCTCTTCTCCTGTGAAAGTAATTCGCATCAATCGTACGAGAATACTAAAGAGGTCGTTTGTAATTATCAACTCCCCAAAAAACAAATCCATTACTCCTTTACAGAAATCCCGAAGGAAGCGAGTCCTCAGAACATCTGTACTCGTGTGAGGATATTATTGATTACAGGTCCCAATTGTTCATCTTGGCGATACAAGAGCACGTGATTTCAGACGCTGTCCTCCCCTCGAGCCACTGCGTATCTTTGTGCATGCCTTCGATCATCCACTCGCTAAAGTCTTCTGTTTCTGCTGTTTTTTTCTGGGCGTGCCTGTTTTTTTGCTGGAAACAACCAAATTGACGAGTTTTTCGGGAATTCATGTCTAAAGAGTCGCGAACGGGAATCTCCATTTTTTGTCTAATGACATTCCAAAGTCAGGTGAACAAATAAAAATGGGAATTTGTTCAGGCACTAGCCGACCACCCCGCTGCCACCACAGACGAGCACAACGCATGTCTGCTAATCTCCTTTACTGATGGAGGTAAAGCTTTTTTTGCTCATATTCTTAGTCATTTCTTTTTCTTCCATCACCTCAATTTTCGGGAATAGCGGGAAATTGAGAGCAGGTTGAATTCGGATGGGCTGGCCAAGCCCTAGCGTTGATCCGCAACGTGTCCTGATTGACGCGATTATTTAAGCTTATCTTTGTACCACCAGTTGCTAGTTGTAGAAAACCCGTCGCAACCGCCCTCGTGGAACTCAGTCGCCGAGCCGGGCATCAACCATGTCATCGTCAATATCAACGATCGCGTGCCCATCGCTCCCGAGGGCAGGGAGGCGATCGTTCAAGCAAACTTCGAAAATGGGTAATTCGGGAGAAATTGGGAATGGTGTTTTAAGGAAATTTTCTATAGCGCATTCCGTCCCTTGCTCGACTTCTCCCTGTCTTCAAATGTGCCGGCATTCAACTGTTCCGCGTGGAAGCATCGGCCCTCAATAATGCCCCTCGAGCGAGATGTAAGATCTTTTCTCTCGCAATTTATCACAATAATTTCCGAATCCAAATTCCCCGCCAGCGTGCACACAACATGCCGGTTAGTCTTTAGCAACAGGCCACTGTTCTCACGGGTTAGGCCCCAGTTGCAGTTCAGACGTGGGGTAGTCGACGACGCGTTACTTTACTTTACTTTAATTTCTCTACAGGCCAAATTCACCATTGTTGTCGATCGAATCGACGATGCGAATCCGTCGCCGATTCAGCGAGAGATCGAGTGCGTCGGGGAATGCTGTGAGCGCTTTATATTGTTAACAAAATATTACCAAAAAAACGGGTTTCCATCAGTCCACTCACTTCAAAGCTCAACCTACTGTTTCCTTCCTACTTCCGACACCTTTCACTCCCGATTCGTCTCTTCGTTGAGAGCCGGCTGCATTCCCGTAGTACTCTCGCCTAGCCAGCGTCTTCCATTTCAAGGTGCGTCAAATTTTGATCTAGAAAAAACATAGATATAGCAAAATTCAGAACAACTCGACTGGCGGTTGGCTTCGTTCCGATTTCCGATGTCCATGCTGACTTTTGTGCCGGAAATGCTCGAGAAACTCGGGAAAGAAGACTTGTTAGAGATGAGGAGACGGGGAAGGATATTCCTGTCGAGAATCGATGACGCGCAGGGTGATTTACGATAATATTTTGTTATTTGCCAAATGTTTCAGCTCTCGCAAAGTCGCTAGTTGCTGCACTTTCTGAACGTATCCAAATCGATCTGCCACTCCACCCTAAGGTGTTCAATTTTGGTCCGAGTTCTTGTTATTACCCCTTTTCACAGGTTCCAACCAATCAAATTGCGGCTAACGACGTGCTGAAGAACGTAACCTCCTCTTTCACAAGACTACCGTCGCGATTCGAATCGCAAACGCTTTCCGCATCGAGAATGGTATATGTTTTGTGGGGTCCACTAATGCACAAAATGGTTATCGTGAAATTATTTTCCGTTCCACTCGTAGTTGACCTTTGACTACCGTTCGATGGGCGGAGTTAGGAAGAGGCCGGGAGGAGGCTAGTGATCTACCTGCTCTCCTCCGCCTTACCTCTTCGCTTCCTCTCTCTCTCCCAGACAATCAATACGCGCTAACCAGCACATTGAGTTTGCTGAGCATTTGAAACGCGCGATAATCAGTACTCGCACGCTCGGTGGAACAGCGGACGCGATTTGACGCACACACCAACGACACAGCACGACGTGCCCCAAATGCCCGGTGACGCGCCATTCTACGAGGGAACCAAGGTACATTATCCATTTTCCCTCTGGATTTCATTACGCATATCGTGCGTTTCAAATGCTCAGCAAACTCAATGTGCTGGTTATCGTATTGACTGTCTGGGAGAGAGAGGATGGGAAGAGGTAGGGGAGAGAAGAGCAGGTAGATCACTCGCCTCCTCCCGGCCTCTTCCTAACTCCGCCCCTCGAACGGTAGTCAAAGGTCAACTACGAGTGGAACGGAAAATAATCTCACGATACATTTCAGGAGCACGTCAAGGCGCTGAATGGAGCGAGAAGGCTCGGGCTCACCAGGGACGAGGAGCAGTTTACAGGTTCACAGATACTACTCCTAAATTGTGCAAAACGACAGCTGTTTGCAGTCGTGATTCTCACGTACAATCGGGATGAGGGAGTCCGAAGGATCATAGAAAAACTGCGAGACTGCCCGTATCTCAACAAGGTTAGCGCAACTGATTCCGTGTCGTGTTTGAAGATCAAAAGGGTACTATCTCAGATGAGATCCAATAAAAACATTCGAGTATTTTGCCGGGGTGCTCTAAACTCCACAAACGGAGGAGATTTGTTTTCGGTTCTCATCCGACATAATACCATCAAAAGATGTGCAGGTTATCGTCCTGTGGAACAATCACGAACGACGGCCGAACGGAACATGGCCGGAGATTCACGTGCCTGTCGAGTAAATTCCTTTTTTTCTTTTTTTTGCTCCTTTTTTCTGAAAAAGCTAGGAACAATATGCAGATTCGTGCTCACCGAACGGAATAGCTTGCTCAGTCGATTCCTGCCGTACGACAGCATCGAAACCGAGGTAGGCATATTTGCGTTTATTTGCATATTTGCGCGTACCCAAAAACCTAACGAAGATCAACGTAAATCTAATCTCCCTCTTACCCTGGTGGATAAAATAATGAGTTGAATTAAATCTCAAGAAAGGGCAAAAGTGGATGAAGCAATGTGCGAATTTACAGGCCGTAGTCTCCATGGACGACGACATGGTTGTGGCCCATCCCGAATTGACCTTTGCCTTCCGAATGTGGCGAGAGAACAGAGACCGGCTCGTCGGATTCCCGGACAGGTTCGCTCTGTTTAGAAAATTGGGGATACTCTGTGATTCTTGTCATAATGGAGAAGTACTGTTGTCTTCTTAGTGAAGCAAGGATAGGACAAGAGGGGAAGAAGGGCCTTGCCCTCTCCTTGCTTCACTAAGAAGACTACAGTGCTGTTTAGAAACCAACATAATGTAGTTGTTCTTTTGCAGACGTCACGATTTCAAGAACGGCAAGGGCAAGTACGGCTTCATGGGTGGATCGTGCGAGCATAGCTTGATACTTACAGGATTCGCTTTCGTGCACAAGGTCGAATTTTTCACACAAAAAAAAATTATTGATCGAAAAAATTAAACTTTCAGGAGTTTCTATACGAATTCTCGTACAATCAGCACCCTGCCATTCTCGAGTATATTGACAAGAATCGAAATTGCGAGGTGAGCTTTAGCCGTTGAAAATACAAAAAAAAGTATCAGGATCTCGCCATGAACTATCTCATTTCGCACCTGACGAGGAAACCTCCACTAAAAGTGGTTAAAAAGGAAAGACTCAATCAAAGGTATTGCTGAACATTACATTACATTACATTTATCCTGATTCAAGGCATAGTGCCTGCAGGGGGAAACATCATCATTGAGGGGATTGGGATCTTCGTACTCTGTGTGACAATGGGTCAAGGGATGGTTAACGGGCTCAAAATATAACAAGTCAAATTTGAGTCAAGCCGCGGGTCTCTCGGCACGAGGTGGACACTATAAGGAACGCGATGAGTGCATAGCAATGTTCAGCGCCCTGTATGGATACAATCCACTTCTGTAAGTCGAAGTCCTACTTGCGAAGGGCGTCGTACTGACGAGGTCCACCCTTCGTGAGGCGGTTGGGTGTCTACGACCCAATGGACCAAAACATCCAGCCGCATTTTTCTAGGAAGTCTTTCTCTTTTCTTTGCCTCAGTTAGCAGTTTTCCTCTATTCTTCTTCACTTATAAACAAAGATTCTTTTTAAGTTGTACCCTTCGACGGTTCACTAGCCGCAGTTTCTGATTCAAAATTTGCAGATTCTCTCAAGAATTGGCTCGACCGAACGGAAAATGCGTCAAAGGATTGTAGTGTACTCAAAATTCAGCTGCCTATGCTTTCATTCCTTGCAATATTACGTACAGCACTTGTCTCTGGAAGAGAGACAAATCAAGCACTGTGTGGTGCTTTCGCAAATATCTCTTGGAATTACGTGCTGAAGACCGTTGCAGTTTATGTTTGTATAATGGTATCGATTCTTTCGATCGTTATCATCGCATGGTTGTTTGCTGATAAAGTCATAGGCTCCAACGGCACGCATTCATGTTTGAGCCTTGTTGTATATCAATGACACACAATGGTCTAGAGATCTCGAACAAACGAGATGAACCCAATGCAAAGTGAAGTTCACGAGTGTTCAATCATCGCTCGAATAGTCTGGAACATCTTGTCAATATTTCAGAAAACTTGTTGAAGCTAACTATTGATGTGACAATATCTGTATCCCATCTACGATTGAAAGACAGTTTTGTATTGGGGCAGCAATTTATTTTAGGTCTTTGCCGCGTTTCCTTTATTTGTCTCAACACCCACTCAATCAAAGTCGCATGAAAAAGGTGCATACATTGTCAATTAATGTATTTGAGATCAATGATGACTAAAATCTTCTAAGACGCTTGCTGCATGTCTCAGTTTACTTCCTTCGATTATCTATTTCTTGACGGCAGAAACTGTCCAAAGGCATTTTTCGTTTCCAATCAGTGACATTATTCTTGCTTTTGTAATTAGCATCCGCCGAGTTTACTTCAATCGTTTCCAACTTTAGCCTGGAAACTTATCACGTTCAGAAAGAGAAAAAAGTAGGTTATGTACTTGAATGGTTTGATGCCTTCTTCAAGGCTTAGAGAACAGGCAGCCAATCGCTGAGCATACAATTTATCCAGGAGAACGCCGGCGAAATCGGAGTTCTACGGAATACGATTATTTGAAATTTAAGTTTGCCTGAATTACCTTTTTATATCGCAGTACGTACGTGGACTCGGCGCTGTTATTCAGGATGCATTTCATGCGCAGCACTGAAATATTCTCAATTTATTGCCATATCGCGTGTTCTAAATTGTTAAATGGGGAACGAACTGCGCAGTGGTGAACCCTAAGACCCCTCCGAAGGTGGGGGCGAAATCGGCAAGTTCAACACATATCACAAACCCTCATCAAATTCGATTTCGAAGACGTCATCAACGAGAAGAACGTACTGTGTCCGGGCTGCTTCGATTGATACGCGACGCAAGTAGTCACCTGGACTTGCCTGGAAATAAAAAAAAACAAAAACAAAAAAACGCCCACTCCCACTCGTACGGAACAGCACTACGATTTTGGATTATTGCAGTGAAATACAAACATTCCGAATCGTAGCAAATATTTTAACTTTTTCTTGCGAAAAAAAACTCACTATTCTCCGTGCATAGACAAAGTGCACATCGAATAGGTCGTGAATTTGATTGGCGAAAATGAACTCGCTGGAAAGAATAGAGGATCGTAAGCGAAATACACTCAACCTACAGTAACTGCGCGCGCTCCCAGCTATTGCCGTACACCACCAGGGATATTGGCCCGAGCCATGTAGCGTTCACTGAAAAAAACAAGGATTATTCGAATAATCACCACTGTTATATAGGTCGCATTGGATTTCCCAAAACTCCGATCAGATCAAAGCGGATAATTCATGATAACGTACAAGAGCAAGTCTCCAAGATCGATTTCTCTGTCAACATCGTTCAGGATCAGAAAGTCTCAAGAATAGAGTGTCGAAAATGACTAAACGACTATTCATTTAATATGGAAATGTACTCTCACTCTCCTCATTCCGCCTACTCTCCTGTGAGAATGTCGGTGCATTTGCCTATTAAACGACTATTCGTTTATTCATTTTCGACACTCTACTCAAGAACGAATAGCATTCGCTCACATCGCTGAATCAACTCGATGGACACAACGTAATCCGCACTCGTGACCAGTGTCACATCCGACACGACCTCGGCCCTCCTTGTGTTCCGAAGATTCAGCAGCGTTCGATACTCGCGATGAATGTCGTCGTCGATCACCTGAGATCCGCCCATCCCGGTGATTCAAGGCAATAACTATCTTGGGTGGATTCAAGTAGTGTTGCAAAAATGAATGAACAATCCGAACAAATTGCGAACAAATTGAACGTTCGTCCGAAAACGTCTGACGTAACGAAATCTCATTCATTCCTCATCTTCTCTGTTCGGCGATCTAGATTCAAGTTGCACATTGACAGAGCATCTCTATATTTGGAGCTGATCGAAGGCCAACAGGTAAAGGTAAAGGCTTGTCCGCGTCAAGCGATTTTTCGTCGTAAGACAACGCGCTAGGTGGGACCCACTGGTAAGGTCAGCTGTTAGGCGCACCTTCGCCTCGAATTCGTAACCGTCCATCTTCTGGAAGCAGCGATAGATTGGCGCGTAGTACTCGGCGTGCGCGGCCGTCTCGAAGTGAGATGCGACACCGGTCCAGTGGGCGATCTGAACCGGTATCCAAATCAATCAACATTCGATCACCTATGATAGAACGCGTTTTGATTTTTTCCTGTGGTCAGAAAACCTTCCGAGGACTAGCCCCCGGAAGGGGCTATTTTCACGCCAATCAGTAAAGTTTCGGCATTGAGACATAATCTCATGGCTACCTTAGCGATCCCCAGCTCGCTCTTGTTCTTGGCACAATCCCACAGCAGAGCGCCCTGCAATTTTCTTTTTACATACATTTCAAACAAAAAAAATACATTTCGAGCAACTGACTTTTCCGATTTGGAAATTGTATTCGCAGGGCAGTTGCATGTATACGTCCGGTCGAGCGATCGCCATGGCTGCGAATAGATCCTGTGGAGAGAGCGGTTATAGGACCTTAAAGAAGGAGAGGCACGATTCGCGCCGATATGCAAAGTCTTCATTTATTTCTCTTTCTCTCCTCATTTAGCATGCTCTCTAGCTCGTTGCCTGCGCTTCAGGGTGACTTGGCAATCAGCCAATCGAGTATATCTCGGTTTAGACGAAAATTGAAATCGTTGGAGTTTCGAAAGTGTTATGGGGTGCTCATGCCACACCGTCTGACATCGAGAACTCAGTTAGCCAGATATTCGTGCCACCCCTCCTTTAACACCGTCTGCGTGCAAACTATTGCCGTTCGGAAATCGCCTCTCTCCTCTTCAGACCGACGAAAACATTCAATTCAAAGAGTGTCGTTTTGCCAAAACCATCACAAACCTGCGGAGTCTCGAGCCTTCCAAGTTTGTTGGTCAATTTCACGCCTTCGGCTCTCCACAGATCAGACCAGTTGCCTGAATTTTGAAATTTGGAATAAATGCTAATCAGGAAATACCTGTTCTCATCGCCTTCAAATTTAGAAGGAGCAATCCGCTATTGACGCTTTTGTAGCCTGCACCCTAAATGGGTATATAGTAATTGAAATTGTCGATCACTGACTTTTCCTAGCGATTTTTCTAGATCCTTTCTTCCGTATTGGTCCGTTGTCGATGCAAACATAACACCTGAATCATTTTGCATCTACTGATTCATTCATTAAATTTGCCACCTCTCAGGTCCATCTCTGCGAAATAACCGTTCAATATGCCGATGTCCTCAAGCACTAGCATGTCCGTATCCATGAAAATAACCTTGCATAGACTTTTTAGCAGATCAAAACGACAATTTCACTTGCCTTTTCAACGTGATCGGGCAAAATATCGGGAGCAATGTACTTTATTTGGTCGTATTCGTTCCATTCGTTCTTCGCTTTTATCTGATCAACGCATACTTATTCTCATATTCATAAATACGCGTACCCAATTAACTCTACCATGATCCTCTTCCACATTGTAGAAACTTGTTCGAACTATAACTCAGTTTTACGTTTTAGTGGGAGGAATGAAACCTCTGGTTAGATGCCAAGTTCGGAAAAGCGTGGAGAGAGTGTTGCCTGACCTGAAATTTTTGGTAGATACTTTACAACTGTACTGAAACAAGGGAGGTCCGAATGAAGCTTCTGTGACCAGTGAGAGAGTATGGAAGAGACGAATTCATCATTTTGAGTGGCCTGAAAACAACTTACCTCGTGTTTGTGAGAAGGTGCAAATGCAATGATCCTGTGTAGAATGTGAGAATCGACTTCATTAAAGTTTCCACACTTTCCGATGCCGAAATGCCGACTTTTTTTCCTCTCGATTGCGCATACGAAGAATAATTTGGAAAGTCGTTGTCCACGACCAGCATTGCGATGTGAATGGGCTGGAATTCGGAATATGGACCCAAAAAGAAAACATAACAACTATTGTTGTCACGGGAAACTCACATGTTGTGGCAAGTATTCAACTTTGGACCTCGTTGAATCCTGAAACTCTGTTCTGTTTGAAACAAGGTTTAGAAGTGTTACCGTTGCGCAAGTGATGAAGAGCAGAATGCACGCGGACAAGATTGTTATCAAAATTAGCACGTTTGAGCGGACTTTGCAATGCATTGTCTGAAACATTCTCGATGATTTTTAACTCGTAATCGGAATAGCGTCGACATTATGAGGAGTATCACAGTACATTTTCAAGATCTTTATCAACAAGATTCGAGTTGTAATACGCTTATGGGTATACGTGCAGAGATATATATATATTTCGAGACTAGAGACGAAAAGCGAAACTGAAGAGTCTCTTCTCGAGCGTCGACAAACACCATTGTTCAACTGATAACCGAATCACTTGATAAGTGCTGATACAATTCGCACATTCTTCCTCTCTCTTTCTCTCTCTCTGATCATTTGAATCGCCCAGAGAGCGCGTGGAATGAAGAGACGGCGGAGTCTTGAATTACGCATTCACACTGATAGAGCCGAGGTAATATGATAACGGCGCATCCCTAAACGATCATCCGCATTCAAAGATTCGAAACTGTCCGAATGTCGTCAACACAAATTAGCTTCAAACGCATTCAGTAGTTTGTGTCGTGGATTATTTGATGATCCACGAACAAGAGATCACTACCGTATAAGCCATCAATAGATTATCACTTGTCTCCCCATCGTTGCCCCTATTTCCCCATTGTCTTCTAATCGATTGCTTATCTGTTGCTAAATCCATCCTATTCTTCCTTGATTCCACATGCTATCTATCTCCCTGATCTATCCGTCGCTTACTCATAGCTCCAGAGTTCCCCTTTCTCTCTCTCACCTCTCCTAGATTACCATACTCTCTCTCGCTCCCCTTTGTATCACTAGGAGCACTCCCCATTTCACTCGTTCCTTCTCTGATTACGCTACCGCCCCTCTACTCTCTTACTCTCTCGTAACCGTATATAAGCCCCCCGTTTCGCTCACTCAGCCCTGTCGAACCAACCCGCTGAACACCTCTTCTCATTTGCCTTGCTCTTATCCGTGACGGAATACTCTTCCGCGCACACGGATACGAGCCAAGGCGAAGAGGTGAGCCGCGGGTTCGACCTGTGAACAGTTATCTACTGTATCGTTACTGCTATCCGATCGATAAAAGGTGGTCGATATATCTGACCAGAACCAACTTATCGTTACCGTTGTTACACATCGTAAGCCGGATTTCGCTACCAGGCGGAATCCGCTACATGGTGCATCGGCCTAACGTCCCCGACTTCTATCCCGCGTGGCACGTCTTCATTTCGCTCGTCGGTTCATACCGAGTGCGGACAACACTGCCGATTCGGCTCTCCAACTTGCCGATTCGGCTCTCCATCTTCAAATCACAACTAGGACACAGTCCTCTTGTGGTCATCACTCATTCACACAGAGTCCGTGTGATCGTCTTGTCGATCGTTTCTATCATACTCGACAATGGCCACTGACTCCGATGAAGAGAGCGTAGTCTCTCGGCCCGAGAGCGTAGCCTCTCAGCCAGTGGGTGGCGCGGCTGGCACAGCTGGCGCCACTAGTCCGATGTCTCGAAAGATTCGTACTCTTCTCACCAAACGCCTCAATCTCGCCTTTCCGGTGCTCGATGAGATTGCCTGTATGGCCGATAAGTTGTCAACTTTCCTGAACGGCGAAACCGTCAATGCTCAAGAACGAGACGCGGAGGTCAGAGCCCTTCGCAGCCGAGCATTGTCTGTTAGTCAGTTACTCGAGAGCCGAGTTGACGCGATCAAAGAGAAAGTGACCGAATGGTCCGAACTGATCGCGAATCTCTCACTCCCTCAGTCGAGGATTAACGAGACGGCCTATCGTGCGGCATACTTCGAGAAACGTCTCGCGGATTTTCTCGCTCGGCAGACGACCGATGAGGAGGATGGCGAGGAGGATGATGCCTTCACGCGCTTCCTATTGGTGTGCGAGGCGGCGAAAGACCCGATAAAGGACATTCTGAGTCTCGACCACTCTTCGGAGGCGGGATCCCAGCCCCCGAGCAGAGCGGCTTCGACGAATGGCGACAGTCATCCTCGTCTATCAGTAGTGACTACGCAGATTGGCGGCCCTAACACTGGCGCCCTTCCGATCGCTACCCCTCAGCCGGTTGAGATTCCTCCAGCTACCGTGATTCTATCTGAGACTACCGCGACCGCTTTATCTGTGGCCATCGCGCCTTCTAATCCGGTTACTCCTACCGTACTCCCATCTCATGTTCCTGCCCATTCTCCCCTCAATCAGAGTGTGAATTATGGACCTTTGATCTCTCCGACTTCCGCTGCCAGAGAGAGAGAAATCCATCGTGAGTCAGTATCTGCTCGCTCGGCTCAGTGTAACAGTGTCAAAGACACTCGGTCTGCTACCGAGGAGAGAAAAGATGATGAAAAGGGCAGTGATGAAAGAGAAAGAGAGTTCTCTGCTCCCCCTCCTCCTGTATCCCATTCACACCATTTGAATGGTCGTAGCCACCATCATATGGAAATGTCGACAGGACTAATGGGTTCTGAGACAAAGAGAGAGGATGAAAGAAAGAAGGAAATAGAGAGAAGGGAATTGGACAGAAGAAATGAGGACACGAGAAGGGAGGAAACGAGGGCCCAAACGAGAATTGGTATTCCGGCCGATGAGGGATCAGGATATGTACGATTCCAACGCGACAGTGAGTTCCCGAAACAGCTGTATCGCCCTGCATATCCCCTCGGTCAACCTCCTCCTCCCGCTCCCGTTACTGTAGTTCAATCACTGTCGGGCATTTCTCTACCGACTATGCCATTGCCGACATTCTCCGGCAAGGAGCCATGGGCGTTCTCCTCCTTCTTGTTGACTCTCGAGTCTATGGTTATGTCTCAGCCCGGTTTGACCGATCTCTCGAAGATGTTCTACTTGAAGAGCTGTCTCACCGACGACGCTCTTGATGCTGTAGGCAGCATCGTCGCCCGGGAGGGATGCTATAAGGCTGCAATCAATAGACTGAGATCAATCTATGGGAAGAATAGTGGTCTAATGGCAGCCCAACTGAGACAAAGCATCAGCAAGATGAGAAAGCCAACTGAGAATTGTGGACTGAAGGACGAGCTCAAAGTCACCAGAGATCTTCTCAATCTTTCCTCCCAACTTCTATCTCTTCCTGATGTGACTGACAATCCAGTGCTCACTGATTTGGTCATCACCAAGCTAGGAGAGAAGGGAGCGAGGAAAGCTATCAAGAATCGAGTGAAAGATCCTGATGTGGAAACTCTTGATCTTCTTCAAGAAGTTGAAGAATCACTCATGAACGACATGCTTATTGAGAAGATTGTGAAAGTGAACAACAAAGGAGCAAATCATTCAAAGAAGGAGAAGGTGAAAAGTCTGATCGATTTCGACGAGGATCCGGACGATGAACCAGGAGAGAAAGAAGTCTCTCAGATTCTGGCTATGTTCCCGAACAGATCGACAGTTCCTAATACTGCAGATAAGCCATCTCAAGCCAAGTGTGTCTATTGTGATAAACATCCAGCTGGTCAAGAAGAGAAATGCAGAATGTTCTCGACCCCTGATGAAAGATCGTCTCGCTGTCGACAGCTACGACTGTGTTTCAGATGCTTGGTAGGAAGTTCATCACACAACTTCAAGCGATGCGAGATGTTATCAGAGGTCTTCTGAGAGAGCGCAGATGCCGTTTGACAAACTGTTCAAAGTGCTTCGATTCGGTCCAAATTTTCAGGGTTGATGCACCTATGGACCAAGAATGTTCGGCTAACTTGATGAGGCCTCAAACTCATTCGTGCCCGAAAACCGGCTGCGGAGCGGTCGGATTTTCGAAAAATCATAACTTTCTTTAAAATTGAGATAGAAACTTTTTGAAAAGCGGAAAATGTGCGTCTCACTGAGCACTATAACGACGTTTTTTTAGCGCAAGTGGATCGGAAAAAATACCTTTGAAAAACCTGAAAAACGATTTTTTAGACTCAAAAATCGGCCGTCGTGAAAAAAAACATTCCACGTTTCCGCGAGATCATTTCAAATTCGAAATCTACGCAAAATTCTACTACGGACACCATTTTTTCACGAATATTGGAGGATACATATTTGCTTTTTCTGGGCTCGAAAGAAGATTTTCGCGAATTTTTGACGACATGTCTTCCGATAGATTGCAGAACTAGTGGCAAAAGTTTGAGCTATTTCCACGAGAAAATTATTTTAGAGTATATTGAAGGTGAAAAATATTTTGGAATTAGCCATTTGTCCAAGAACCGGCTTTTAGGCGTTTTCCGGCTCGCGGGCCGGCTCTTGCGTATCTCAGCCCCCAGATGAGTTAGAGACCTCCAGTTTGGCTTAAAAAAAGTGTAAAAAATTTTTTAACAAGTTTCATCTATTTTCAAAAGGGTCTGATCAAGATTAATATTTATAAATATTAAAAAGACCCCGAAAAATCTCAAAATTTCAGATAATAAATTTTCCTGAACCGGGGACTCCAATTAATGTGGATTTTTTGTCGGAAAAATGTTCCATGATATCGTTATATTATTAAAAAATAGTTTCGGCTTCGCTAGGCATTAGACCAGTTCTCCCCGCGCCGAAAACTGAATCGAGGGTAAGACATAGCAATATTCGGTTTTTTTTTTAAAAAAATTTATGTTCGATTTTCTTTTTCAATTTCATTCAACTACTGCATTGTATTCTATTGTTGTCCTCTGGCCGCTATTGGCCATTATGCTTTTTCAGAGAAAATCAGAGATGTTCTCAGAAAGATCATCTCTGAACATAATATAACTTATGAATACAGTTCTTTCTTCCTTCTCCCACTTCCCAAACTCTAACATCATGAAGTAGGGTTGGATTGCTAAGCAAGATTGCAAGATCTTGAATAACTCAATTATCCCTGGAGGCAAGAACAATGTATTTCTTTTCAAGATCTTGGCTCTTGAAATGATCTTGAAATTGGACATTTTCCGTCGTTTTTCGTGGCTGGACCGGTCGAAAGGGATCGGTGCGGAATGTTCTTGAATCTTGAAATGTTCTTGGAAAAGAATTGGCAATTGACCAAGCCTTGCCAATATCATTCTGCACCATTCCAATCATGCAAGTTTCAATCTTGACAAGCCAACTCTTTTTTAAATTTTTTCGAGATCGATGTTTTGAGGTCACTTTTTTTGGCTGAAATGTATCTCATTCTTAGGGAATTTAACCCTCCAAGAATGAACCCCCGTGATTTCTCAGAGTCTTGCCCTCGACTCAGTGTTAGGCGCGGGAGAACTGGTCTAATGCCTAGCGAAGCCGAAACTATTTTTTAATACTAAAACGATATCATGGAACATTTTTCCGACAAAAAATCCACATTAATTGGAGTCCCCGGTTCAGGAAAATTTATTATCTGAAATTTTGAGATTTTTCGGGGTCTTTTTAATATTTATAAATATTAATCTTGATCAGACCCTTTTGAAAATAGATGAAACTTGTTAAAAAATTTTTTACACTTTTTTTTAGCCAAACTGGAGGTCTCTAACTCATCTGGGGGCTGAGATACGCAAGAGCCGGTCCGCGAGCCGGAAAACGCCTAAAAGCCGGTTCTTGGACAAATGGCTAATTCCAAAATATTTTTCACCTTCAATATACTCTAAAATAATTTTCTCGTGGAAATAGCTCAAACTTTTGCCACTAGTTCTGCAATCTATCGGAAGACATGTCGTCAAAAATTCGCGAAAATCTTCTTTCGAGCCCAGAAAAAGCAAATATGTATCCTCCAATATTCGTGAAAAAATGGTGTCCGTAGTAGAATTTTGCGTAGATTTCGAATTTGAAATGATCTCGCGGAAACGTGGAATGTTTTTTTTCACGACGGCCGATTTTTGAGTCTAAAAAATCGTTTTTCAGGTTTTTCAAAGGTATTTTTTCCGATCCACTTGCGCTAAAAAACGTCGTTATAGTGCTCAGTGAGACGCACATTTTCCGCTTTTCAAAAAGTTTCTATCTCAATTTTAAAGAAAGTTATGATTTTTCGAAAATCCGACCGCTCCGCAGCCGGTTTTCGGGCACGAATGAGTTTGAGGCCTCATCAAGTTAGCCGAACATTCTTGGTCCATAGGTGCATCAACCCTGAAAATTTGGACCGAATCGAAGCACTTTGAACAGTTTGTCAATGGGGGGTCTGGATTTCATGCAATCTCTCAGAAGACCTCTGTTATGCGCTCATTGCAATGGGCAACACCATCGCTCACTATGCAAGAAGCTCTTCAGCAAGAAGATCACTCAATCGCCAACTGAGGCAGTGAAAGTCTGCATGGAAGAGCATTCCGATACCGATTTTGAACGGTATTATGATGAGATGGAACAGAAAAGAGACACTGAGGGAGACCATGTTCTCATGATGAGTGAGATAATTGGAACAACTACCACTCAGTCGATTCCGCGCATTCCGAGAATCAGCCGCTGCAAATTGATGACCTTCCAGGGTCAGATCATTCTTCCATCTGAAGGAAATAATAAGACCTTCTCCGTCAATATCATGGTTGACCCTGGTGCAAGTGTCAGCTTAATATCAGAGAGACTGGTCAAGATCCTCCGTCTTCAATGTATCGGCATTGCTGAAACGGGATTCTCCGGTGTTGGAGGCAAGGAATGCGAATACAGAGAGTACAAGGTCCACAAAGTATCTCTGAAGAGTCCAATTACGGCTGCCAAACCACTAACAGTGATGGCGTATGAATTCCCTGATCCATTGACTGGACCGGAGCGTCAGTACGATTTCGAATCAAGAGACGAAAAGTACGCCAAGAAGATCAAGGTCAACGAGCTGATACTGAAGGATCCCGATGGCCCTCTGGACATTCTTATCAGTCTCAAAGAATTCGCCAAGCAGCTCACGAAGCACAGTCAGAGTACCATCACACTACCCAGTGGAATGATGCTCTATCCGACTGCTTTCGGCTATATTCGAATCGGAGCTCCTGACGAGAATGAGATGGATGGAGTACACATCATGTACAATCCCGATCATGTTAGAGTGTTTCAACCAGTGGAATCAACAGAACCGAAACCACTGGAAAGAATATCTACTGATAGAATCGATACAGTAGTGCCGCAAAAAGTGAGTAATAGAGTTGAGAAGAAGTCCAGTACTCTTGATTCTACGCTTCACTACTTAGGTCGAGAAGGAGAAAGATGCAATGTTGCCGAAGGCACCCTCGAGTCTACACGTGACAGATTCTCATTGATCGATGGACCTAAGGCTGCTATGAGGGCGATTCACCAACACAGTCAGCAAATCCGTGCGATTACTGACTCAGACATTGAATCACCTCCCGCCAGTTCCAATCAAAACAAGAATCTTGTGACTGATCGAGAGCACACTCCTCGACAAGGTCGAGTATCTCTCACTTCTACCGGCATGATCAGTTGTGTTCTTACCATGCTCATTTCGGTATGCACTTCCCGATTGATTGAGGAATCAATTCAATGCCTTCCTCACGGAGTTTCAGTGAATTCGACTCCAGGATATGGCCTGCAGATCTGTTCGCCAATTGAATGTCTCGTGATTCCACCTGAAGAGAACTCGGGAGCGATATCGATCTCATTCCCTCCTTCTCTGAGTGCAAACCCATTCGAGGTATTCGTCAAGATGGTGACAGAACAATCTACTTTCGTCTCGAAGAGATCCTGCCCAGCCTCTGATGTATGCTACAATATGAGAGATGATTGGTCACTAGACCACTTGACGAATCCACACTGCTATCCGTGGACAACCTTCGTCATTCTCGGTCTCATTCTCTATGGAATTCTCTCCATCACCGCATCTGTTGCATACATGGTCTGCTACAAGAAAGTGACAGGCGCTGAATTGATGAGAAATCTCTGGGATTGCCACTGCTTCTTCTTTCACGGCCTGAGGGCGATTCTTTTTTTCTTCCCATGGTTGATCACTGCTCCTCTCCGAGGATTATGCGCGTGGCTTCGTCGCGGGGCGAGGGCACGACGTGACGGAAGAAGAAGAGGAGAAACAAGAACAGCATGGATCCGAAGAGAATCGAGAACACTCCTTGGATTGATGATCCTTACTATCATATCACTCAATGTCACAAGTGGATGCAATCATGCCATCGTTACATCAGAAGAAGTTCTGAAATGCAGAGACAAAGAGTGTAATGCAGAGAGAGGAGTAGAGATATCGATGGATGCACTGACGAGATCAGGTTGCATCGAATTCCTCAATGGTACTACGAGCAAAGTAGAAGGATCCATTACACTGGAAGTTATGGCCAATGATCTAACTTGTGTGAAGAGAACAGAAGGTCTCCATAGAGAGTGTGAGACACATGTCGCATCGTCCAAGCGATGCTTCGGTATGGGCAGTTGTAACGGGACAGTATGCGAAGGAATGAAGAAAGAGGATCAACTAGCAGAGTTCGACCACATATCTCAATTCCCCGGACACAGCTACTGCTATGAGTCCTGTGGCGGATGGGAATGTGGCTGTCTATCCTTCCATTCCGGGTGCCTTTTCTACAAGACATATCTCGTTCCCACTTCCACGAAGATATATGAATCCATGAGATGCACCACCTGGATCAATAGAGTGACCCTGAGAGTGAATGTGACTAGTGGAGGAACGTCTAACTCCACCATTCTGACACTAAGAGAAGGAGAGTTCTCCCATAAGATGGAAGGAGAAGGCATCAATCTGATCAGAATGGAAGAGATCGAACAACCTGCTCATTCCGATATTCTGACTCATGCTTTCCTGACAGACGGTGAAAGAATGGTAGCTGTTCGCAACTTCAAGGCCAATAATGTTTGCCCAGATGAAGAGTCGGCAAAGTCTTTCAAGTGTCGAGTTACTGAGCAATGCACCTGCCAGCCGGCTACGGTAAAGGCCAAGTGCGACTGCGATAGTTCCACTCTCGAAGAACTGTTCAATCTCATCGATACTCTCCCAATCAGATTCCCGTCTATGGATGTAGTCATGAACAATGAGAATCTCTCTCCACTTATCCATCTCCATCGTGGAAATGTGCGAGTATACATGGTACTGTCAGAAGAGATGCAGAAGACAAGAGTACACGAGGATGAGATCAGATGTGCCATCTCTACTAAGCCCCTCACTAATTGTTACCAATGTGCTGAAGGCGCAAAGGCTGAATTCGACTGTGTATCCGACTGGAGGACGGAAGCTATTGTTTCTTGTGATGGAAACACCTTCAGCATTCCGTGTGATTCCCCGAGTGTCAAGAGTGAGAGAAGACTCCACTTTGATAGAAGTGATGTGGAAGTGAGATGTCAATCGACATGTGATAAGAGAGAGATCATCCTCAAGGGCAAGTTGTCGACTCCCCCTCATCTCTCTCCCTCAACCACGATGATGAGAATCAAAGGAGGCGAAGTACCTAGAGGAGAGATCATGCCAGATCTTGGCCCTATTATCGAGTTCATCAATGACCACTGGAAGACATCTCTGCTCATTGTCAGTCTGGCCTTGTTGACCTCACTTTCCACTGTGGCGATTGCAACGGTCGGCCCAACAATCATCTGTGCCAGTATGGCTAGCGGGTTCCGCAAACTCTGGCCGATCAAGGGTCGATATAAGACGGTATAACGTTCTACATCTACAATACGTCTCTTCACTCTCCTCACCACTTCACCTCTCCATACACATCTCCCCTCTCCTACTTCTTCGCAATCGCGGTCCACGTCTTCGATGCCTCAATCTCTCGGATCGCCCCGGCTACTCTCGCTCGCCCGGACTGTCGTGGATTATTTGATGATCCACGAACAAGAGATCACTACCGTATAAGCCATCAATAGATTATCACTTGTCTCCCCATCGTTGCCCCTATTTCCCCATTGTCTTCTAATCGATTGCTTATCTGTTGCTAAATCCATCCTATTCTTCCTTGATTCCACATGCTATCTATCTCCCTGATCTATCCGTCGCTTACTCATAGCTCCAGAGTTCCCCTTTCTCTCTCTCACCTCTCCTAGATTACCATACTCTCTCTCGCTCCCCTTTGTATCACTAGGAGCACTCCCCATTTCACTCGTTCCTTCTCTGATTACGCTACCGCCCCTCTACTCTCTTACTCTCTCGTAACCGTATATAAGCCCCCCGTTTCGCTCACTCAGCCCTGTCGAACCAACCCGCTGAACACCTCTTCTCATTTGCCTTGCTCTTATCCGTGACGGAATACTCTTCCGCGCACACGGATACGAGCCAAGGCGAAGAGGTGAGCCGCGGGTTCGACCTGTGAACAGTTATCTACTGTATCGTTACTGCTATCCGATCGATAAAAGGTGGTCGATATATCTGACCAGAACCGACTTATCGTTACCGTTGTTACACATCGTAAGCCGGATTTCGCTACCAGGCGGAATCCGCTACAGTTTGGCTGCTCGGACTGAAATATATTTTTATAAAAAGGAAAAGAGAGAGAGTTTCCATTATCTTCGTTATTTTTATTGGTGGAGGTCCGTCATCTTGATGGCGAATGACGCACTAATCAAGTGATCTATCAAGTCCTGTGCACTAATCTTATCTGCATACGAGGTGCGCGCCTTTCTGCGCACGCCATTATGCTAACAGGCGCAACATTTCGACGAGCAATGCATTGAGGCACCACACGAATCGTGCTTTCCACGTCGTCTCCACTAATTTACGCTAATCATTTAGCACGTTTCCCCCCGCGAGAGTATACACGATTTCCCTCACGTTACCTGAAAGCAGCGCTCAATCTTCTTCTCTCCGGAATAACTAACAAGACAAGGTTGCTGGGTAATCGCAGGACAAAACAAAGATGTTTGTGGATCAGCAAGCCTTCGTGAGAGAATCGAGAAAATTTTCGGTGCTTTGCTTCTTTTGCCTACTCGTCTTTCGTGGATCACTTCTCTCAAAGCCCATTCATACACTTTGTTCGTACCATATCGGATTCTTTCTCCAGCCATTGCGACTGTGATAGGGAAAGAAGACCAATCCACTGGCCCGAGACCCCTCAAAATGATATCTTGAAAGAAGAACGGCCTTCTGACACCCCATCGTGATCAGCGCCCAGAAAGCGACACTGATAAATATTCTGTATTCTGTGAATTCCGCCGTTCGCCTTGCCGCGCACTCGTTCTAATGACGTCGTATGAGTGATTCAAAGCGTGAATCACCATCCAGATGAAGAGACAAGCACCACTCTGTCTTTTCTTTCCGTTTCAAACGTTCCAGACAGAACGTACCTTTTCTGTTTCAAACTTTGCCGAAGCTCGCGGTTCTTCAGGAAATGCGCAGCAATTCTGCACTGTGCTCTAAAAGCATCCAGGTTGAGTAGGATTTGTTTTTTTTTAGATTCTTCTTACAAAACAGCCAACAATTACAGGCCCTCTTGTGCATTGCTGCAGCGATATCTCTATTGTTCTATCTCAATTCGTCGCCTTCCCAAAGGATACCCAGGCCAATATCGCGAAGGATCTATGAAAACAAAATCGTATTCGATAACAGAAACCCAGATGCAAGTTACTCATCACAATCAGCGCCAATTTATTCGACTGAAGACATTGTCGATTACAGGTAATCAAACGACCAGAGATGTACATTTGTGTGGGTCATTTCCCTAATTATTCTCATTGAGATCATTTTTTCATTGCGAAAAAAACTAACCCAATTTCTCTGCAGACGATGCTCGCCGTTTGACACTCTGAGCATATTCGTGCATACATTCGACCATCCTCTCGCATCGGTTGGTTTTTGACGTTTTCTCTCCTTTGTTTTGTTGCGCTTGAGCTGTTTTGTTGTTTGTTGTTTGTTGAGCTTGAGCTGTTGAGCTTTTCCTTTGTTTGTTGAGTTTTGTCGAGCTCGGTCTCTTCTGGAGACGCGCAACACATCGTTTAGGCGTTGGCAGATCACCCGACCGCCACTAATGACGAGGCACGAGCCTGCCTCTTCATATCGTTCACCGAAGGAGGTTTCAGTGTTTCGTCTGCCAAAACCTTCAAAAAAGCTTTTGCTGTGGAGCAAGACAACATTCGAGATATCAAAGTATGTTCAGGGAACCATTCACAATCACACACCTGGGCTCAAATGGCAGCGCCGGGATTGAACCATGTCGTTGTCAATGTCAATGAAGACGTCTCTATTGGCCCAGAAGGCAGGGAGATGATCGTTCAAGCGAGTTTCGAAAATAGGTAGGAACATTTGAATTTCGTTGTTAATTGCTATCTTTTTTTCCTGTTCGCGAAGTAGCATTATTTCTCGCAAGTGCATTAAGATTTTAGTGCATTTCGGCCCCTGCTCGATTTTTCACTATCTCCCAACGTTCAAGCGTTGAACGCCGACACATGGAAGACCCGCCCATCGATCATGCCGCTCCATCGAGAAGTCCGTTTTCAGTTCATTCCTTATTTTTTTACATTTTCATTCGAATTTCTTTTTAAACTTTTGTTTTGGAGCCTTATATTCGAGTTTCAGAACCAATTTTCCCTCGTTGTGGACGCTATCGATGACTCGGAAGAACATGGTATACCGCAAGTTGCATGTGCCGGCGATTGCTGTGCGTGTTTTTTTGGCTATTTGTTTTCCGAATTATTCTTTTGCTCGAATCAGTGCTGCCGTTTTTTTTTTCAATTTTCTAGTTTATGGTCGGGCTAAGAGCATTGCAAAATAAGATGGTCATGTTTCGGTTTTTGACTCTAATCCAGACGAATAATTTCAGACGTATCGCTCATCTCCTCTACCTTCTGCCTTCTGCCGCCCTCTGCTTCCTTCCAATCGCGGCTGCTCGAATCGCTCAGAGCCGGCTGCATTCCGGTAGTGCTGTCACACAGTCAACCGCTGCCGTTTCAAGGTGATCGGCTGTTTTTTTCCGTGCACCTCTCGAATAGTCACAGCAGTGATCTCGCCATGATCAAATTGATGTTTTGGGAAAACTTACCATTATTTTTACTTCACGAGTTGTTGCAGACCAGCTGGACTGGCGATTGGCGTCGTTTCGCTATCCCTCGTCCATGCTCGACTTTATCCCGGAGGCGCTGGAGGGGCTCGAGAAGGAGGATGTGATGGAGATGCGGAGGCGGGGGAGGGTGTTCCTGGCGAGGATCGATGATGCTCAGGGTTCGCTCGGTTTCAGCGTTTAATGGCTTGTACGGTCTCACCCACAGAACGTTGTCTGATCATTGTAGAATCAATCAATCAATCAATTTATCTTTCTTCATAGGGTGTATTCCACCAGTTGCAAATGGCTCGGTCCAAATCGTCCCTCCAGCGCACTCTAGGATTGCCTGGCGGGCGGTTCGGGCGATCATTGTAGAATCGTAGGAACTAGTTTGCCAGAGATTTGTGCGAACATATATTTCAGCCCTTTCAAAAACACTGGTTGCCGCGCTATCAGAACGCATCCAAATCGATTTACCATTGCGACCGCCGGTATGACGATTGAATTTTCATGCTTATCTAAAATACCCAATCTTTCGCAGGTTCTCAGCAAGCTTATTGCGCCCAACGGCGTTTTCCATAACATTTCCTACACATTCACAAGAATTCAATCGAAATTTGGAACACGACAACGCTCAGCTTCCAGATTGGTTGGCTTTGCAGCATTATGCATTTTATGAACAAACCCGGTTCTGGGACAAAAGTTGTGTTATGAAATTTTTCTCTTCGCCAATATAGGATACCATAAAATTTTCATCGAGATTGCTCAAACTTGGGGCTCCTAGTGCCGGGGGGTCCTGCAATCTCTCAGAAGACACGTGATAAGATAATCATGTTTTCATTCAGTTCTCGCACGCTCGGTGGAGCAGCGGCAGGGATGTTACGTACACGCCCACAACACTGCATGATGTGCCCATGATGCCCGGAGACGCGCCATTCTACGAGGGAACAAAGGTGCCCGTTTCGGTGTTTGTTTTAAGGCAATGCACTATTGTTAATCTGTGAAATAGGTATACTAGCTGTGAACGAAGGAATGTTTATGGTCGAAAAAAAAGAAATAATAAACACACAGGAGAACATCGTCGCTGTAAACGGCAATGCACGACTGGGCCTGACGAGAGATGAGGAGCAGTTCACCGGTATTCAATAGTCATTTTTAATCAGCTTTCTCGTTGAAATCAGCTATCATTCTCACGTACGATCGCGATGACGGCGTGAAGAAAATCATTGAAAAACTGAGAAATTGCCTCTATTTGAACAAGGTAATCGTAATCGATGTTAAACCTCATTTTTTTATTTGTTGCAGATAATTGTCGTGTGGAACAATCTGGAACGACGTCCCAACGGAACCTGGCCGGAGATCCACGTGCCTGTCGAGTAATACTATGCTTTCTGTGAAGAGAAATAGCAAATACAGATTCGTCCTCGCAGAGCGGAACACATTACTTAGCCGATTTCTGCCCTATGACCGAATCGAAACAGAGGTGTGTCTGTATGTGGTTTTGACAATTCAAACGAAACCAGTTTCCTTAAATTTGATCACATATTTTAGGCCATAGTCTCTCTTGACGATGATATTGGCACGGACCAGGCCGAGCTGACATTCGGGTTCCGAATGTGGAGAGAAAACAGAGATAGACTGGTGGGATATCCTGAGAGGTTAGCGCCTTGTAACAGAGTTTCAAAGGCGTATTCACATTCCTGACTTCAGGTATCACAAGTTCGAGAATGGGAAAGGGATGTATGGATTGAGTGGAACTTGCGAGCACAGTTTGATACTCACTGGATACACTTTTGTGCACAAGGTACACTTTTTTATATAAAAACATCCATCGATTCCCATAAATTCAGGAATTTCTGTTCGAATTTTCATACAATCAACACCCCTCCATTTTGGAATTCATTGACAAGAACCGAAATTGTGAGGTGGGTTCGTTCTTACGTCAAAAAGGACATTGGCAATGCAGGATCTCGCGATGAACTATCTCGTTGCTCATCTAACCAGGAAACCGCCACTCAAAGTGATCAAGAAGGTCAACATCAAGTGCGTTCTTCTTGATTCATCAAACCAGTTCTTCTATCATACAATGAACATCAGCAACGGGTCCGCGAAATCGGGTCTATCCTCGCGTGGAAATCACTACAAAGAACGAGATGGATGCATACAAATGCTCAGCGCCCTATATGGATACAATCCCCTACTGTTAGCACCCTCAATGAGTTCTAAAATAATCTATTTTATTGCAGATTTTCTCAAGCAACTGCACGACCTAATGGCCACTGCGTGAAAGGATTGTAGAATTATTGTTATTTAACTTGTTATTCATCATCAATTTGTTCGTAAGTAGATGTATACTCAGCAGTTTCTCATTTGTTTACCGCTCGCGATCCTTGTCTTTCTATACAACAAATCGCAAGCATTATCGATAGTTCTATCAGCTTTCACTTTGGGAAAATATAACGGTTTCTCACATTGCGCAATAGTCTCTCGGTGTTTCTAACTGGCCAGAGAGTATTGTCACCCGATAAATATTTGCACAGCCCAGGTCTACTGAGCTAAGTTTGCGCCATCTCATCCCCCTGCGGATTCCAAAACAACTTCTACTTGCACTATCATGACTAGAGATGATGAAGGAAGGGGGAAGGGTGCGCGGTGTGGCAAGGAAAGAGAGGAAGGGGGAGAGGGAAATGGACAACCCTTCAGGTTGCTTGGGAATCTGCCGTTTTTGATCGTTTGACATCGGAATTTCTCATTTGCATACAGTTTCAGTAATCATATTAAGACCATATTGGACTATTCTCGTCTTGTTTACTGCATGGAAAAGCATGTCGAGGACACATATCAACCGTATTGTTTTTGTTGAACCAATAAAATGTTAGGACAGACATCTATTTTCTCTATAAAACACAAGAACCCTCAATTTCCATGTGTTCTTTGATATCTCAAAGTAACCAAAAATGTTAGCCAAGATAAGAATCTCATGTCATAATTTTTGTGATTGACCGTGATTTTTGATACTCATTATGTGATTATTGCCAGATTCTTAGAATTTCTTCTGCTTTCAGAAGATCAACCACCATTTGTGTAGTACCGCTCTAAATTCCACCGTGTCATTTGAACGAAACCTTTACGCGTTTTAGCCGTACGCGTCTTCCCCTGAAGAACACCACTAACGCTTGGGTGAGCTGCTCTCAATTATTTTGAAATAATGATCATAATTTGTGCACTGTTATCGTTGCCGCGCGTCTCCACGCTTCAGAAGAGATTCATTCGTTCATTTTTTGTCCGCTTTCCTCAGGCAAAATTATCAACCAAAGCTCTGCCGGAATCTACGATGATGAACGAATCCTCTATAATTTCTTACTACTCGATAACATCGGAAACGCCAAATATCGGTGCGTTCAAAGCAATGTCCGCGGTCGACAATAGACTTTGAAACGGGAACTAGGAATTAGTTCCTTACTAGTCAAATTGAGAGTGGACTCTCCTCATTCCGCACACTCTTTCTCGAGTGGAGCAGTTGATTTGACTAGTAAGGAACTAGCTCCCTAGTTCCTTTTCAAAGTCTAGTCGACTAAAGTTGTTTTTAAAAAGCTCTCGGAGTTCTACTGAATGCGTTGCTGCTGTATCTGATCAGGCGATGCTCAAGCGCATACCTCGGCAACTACAAGTATTTACTGGCGATATTTGCTTCGTACGATGTGTTTCTGAGCATCCTGCACGGCCTACTCAATCCGGTTGGCGGCCATTTCTCTGCTATGCTTTTAGTTGCATCGATCACCAGTGTGCATGAAAAGGAGATCGAATTCTTTTTTGCTCTCATATACTACGTTGAAAATAGATTGCAGCGATCACTTGAGAGAACTGCCATAGTTTTCGTGATTTCAGGATTGAATTTCAGGTCGTGATGGTGATTGGCAATACGTTCGGAGCGGCACTGTACGCTCCGTGGCAAAATCATGTTCGACTATCTTTTTTTATTATAATAATAAATATATATTTTCGAAAATCAATTTTCCACAGGAAATTTGCTCGTTCTACTTTGCTTGCTTCAGCCTACCATTTTCGCTCATGAACATTCACTTTCTCTACCGATACTGGAGCGTTGCGGAGTAATTTCTTGCAGACAACCAGATGATAATTTTACTTCAGTCCCGCCCGACTCGAGCTTTTCTCGAGGCGCCGATTTGCCGCGAAGCTCTGCGTCTATCCAGCGGTGCAGGGCACTATATGGTTCGGCAACCGAAAACTGTATTGAATAGGCTCTTCTTGAGGTTTTTCTGCGCCTATGCTATCCGCACTGACGTCAACGACACTGCACTGGCCGAAATTAAATCTGTTTTCTTTGAAACCCACACGGCTGAAGTCTACGATGGTTGGCTAGTGATGGACCACTGGGTAGGCAGTCGCCTTTAACTTTTCCCCTGGCCGTTTTTGTACGAGCTTAGCGTAATCGTTCGAAAATCAGCTCTAGTTTATGCTTTCTTTCTGTAAATGTGTGACCTTCTTTCTCAGCGCGGCGGCAAGCTCAACGTGCCCGTAGTCTACGTAATCATCGTCACTATGTTCATCATCTTCGGCAGTCTATTCATGGCGATTGTACTCGCGACTCTGACATATCGAGAGATCTTGAAAGCAACGACCCTATCGAGCAAGCTGATCACGATACAGTACACGCTACTGATCGCTGTGTGCGCTCAGGTTTATTGATCGACTTTTACAAGCGCTAATTTCCTCTATTTTACAGACATTCGTGCCCGTCTGTTGCGTGTACATTCCCTACTTTCTCATAATTATGTGCCCATTTCTAAGCTTGCCAGGTACAGTTCGTCTTGAAAATTATAAAATTTAAAAAAAACTGAGGGCGACGATCCCTCCATGTTCATACAAAAACATGGGAGAGAATGAGAGGATTCATCTCCCTCATTTTCGTCGTCAACACGGTCCGGGCGTAAACCTATATCAACATGCAGGGTTCGGCCTGGTCAACAACTTTTCGTATCTTGTCTCGGTGTTTCCTGGATGGGACGCAGTGGTCATCATTATCCTCATTCGAGATTATCGGCAGGGCTTGATGACTTTGGCAGGGCTCGGAAGGAAGAAGCAGATTGCGTTGAAACACACGCAATTCACTACTTCTTACCAGCCCTCTCATCGCTTCTGAGAAAAAGTATGTGTAGATTACTGTAGTTGTTCGACCATTTTTCTTTACTTTGAATAAAGCCATAGCATTTGCGCATTATGACGAAGATTAATGAGTATTTTGTTCACAGTAATGAGTTGCTGTGTGAGACGTTCACAATGGTGACAGTTAGAGTTCGAAATACGGGTCGCCGTCTCTTCATTTCACGCACTCTCTCGCCTCTCTAACCGGTGAGAGAGTGTAAAGAATGAAGAGACGGCGACCCGTATTTCAAGCTCTAGTGACAGTCTGAGATATGATTCATATTTGCAGAGTCCCACAGAAATGGCAAGAAATGTGAAAATAGTTGCATTCTCTAAAACAAAAAAGATTTTTGGTAAAATCAAACTTGGCGATGGGCAAATCGTGTAATTGTTCGGCTACGGATCGCAACCATTATGAGAAAGTAGAGATAAGTGCAGTTAACATGCTGAATGAGAGGGTAAACAAGCTGAACCGATCGGGAAAGTATAGATTACGCCTGCAAATATCTTGTTTCAGGTGAAAATATTGAATCGGTCTCACTCCATCTGGCGGCCCCAACTTCTTGATGACTACAATAGTTGTCGATAGTGATGTGGATAGCGGAGCGGATTGGGAATAACGGCGCTTTGTCCCGCCCCCTCTCTCTCTCGCCCCGCGGATTCGCTAGGGAAGAGGGAGGGGCGGGGCAAGGGCAGCGGATTCGCTCTTTTGGAGCGAATCCGCGAAGCGAGGGAGAGATGGGAAGAGAGGGGGAGAGAGCTGATCTCCCCCCTCTTCCCATCTCTCTCCTCTCGCCTAGCAAGGGAGAGATCCGCCTGAAAGAGCGGATTGCGCGATTCCCCCCTCTTACTTGACTGTTTAAAACAATCGATCGAGAACGTGGGAATAATATCTCCCCACTTATTTATAAATTATTTAATTTATATCACAAGAAAGGAATTTACACGAAATTGCACTTGCTGATGGCAGGAATGATGGATGGATCCAAAATCGTTGGGCGAGGAAGTGTCCTGAAGCAAAATGAGGATTTTTTTTAATAAACAAATTGCAACAAAAACACAAGTTGAATGTATTCACTTCAGTAACATCCAGCATTGAATATCTGGGTTGCGCGAGCATCAGGCCCAACCAAGATCCAGATACCAGCCAAGCATTGGATTTTACGATCCTGAAATCAATGACAATTTGCTTGACGGGCTGCGTGGCAGACGCTAATAATTGGTCGTCGTTATTTCGATTTATACCCCGTTCTCTCTTTCTTTTTTTTGATCTTTCTGAACACTTTATTCCGATTACTCGAAAATCAGAATGATTACGAATTGTGCGTTTGAAATGCTCCGCAAATTCAACGTTTTCTGATTGTCTAGGAAAGAAGAAGCGAGGAGGAAGGGGAGAGGAGGATCACTCGCCTCCTGCCGGCCCCTTCCTCACGCAGCCCCACGAACGGGAGTAAAAGATCTGCTACGCGTGGAACGGAAAATAATCTCACTTTATCCGGTTGACTTGCACGCCACTCCCCGCCACTCTCCAGTAAATATGTCCAACTGAAAGAGATTTGTATCAATAGCGATTTTTGGCTCTGTCTGAATAAGATGGACCCATAGGAATAAGATGGACCCATGAGAATAAGGTGGAACCATCAGAATAAGAAGGAACCATGAGAATAAGGTGCACCCATCAGATTACGAAGGACCGATAAAAATAATGTGGGGCAAATTTCTTCGGTCCCACTTATTCAAACAGCTTATTCTTAACATTTTCGTGAAAGTTTAACTGAATTTAATTGTTTCTATAGGATGCTCGTGAAAAAGGACAAAAATAGGAGTAAAAGCGGTGGAGAAAAAAATCGACTATAATGTAACGACATGACGAACTGGTATCAATTCGTCATGATACCAGATGAGACCGCGTTTTACACGAGTTTCTGATGGAAACATTAAAATTAAGATATTTTCACGAAAAAAAAACCGAAAAGATTTGTTGGCCCATCTTATCTCTCTATCAGTAGATGTCATTCCTATGGGTCCATCTTATTCTCATGGGTCCATCTTATTCTCACGGGTCCATCTTATTCAGACAGAGCCCGATTTTTTTTGTAATTTAGTTGGAATAACTTACTCCAATCTCGTTCCCGTACAGATCACGTCGTTTTCAACCATCGCCGGTGTTCCAATCGCACCATTTTTATCAGGTTTTACTAGCGGAAGCGGATCGCATCCGCACCGGGCGGTGTCTGAAAAACATTCATATATTTTAGTTGGAATTTTTATTTTGTAAGGGAGTAGTTATGGAATGATATTCAAGCTAGGTGAAATGGCAATGCATGGAGAGAGAGAGTGAAAGGAACGAGTTATGCAATGGAACCGTGGCCGGGAAATAGGATAATGAATCATTTGAGTAGAGTATGAACTGAGGCGAACTAAACAAGGAAAGAGAGAAGAGAGAAGATGTCGCAACCCTGAACAAGGGTGCGTCGGATGATTCATTGGAAGCAAGACACTTGTTAGAGAGCACGCAATACGAGCAGAGTGAACAGTTTCGAAACTGTTACGCAATGGGTTTCACCATCGGATGCAGCTACTATAAATACGAGGCACTTCGACGCTACTGGATCAGCTCGGCCGAGCACTCTTCTACCGTTTAACTTATCGTACTATTATCGCGATACTATTGTCTCATGTAATACTGTAGATAAATCTATGTCATCTTACTCCGTGTTCAACCCTGCTATCACACCTGTGTTAAATGGTAGCAGCCGAGTGGTTGACCAAGGTTACGGTCGGTCACTTTTAACCAGTGGGAGCCAAGATTACGGCTTCTACTGAGCGATGAGAATCCAAGGTTACGGATTGTCGTCGCGCAGGTGAATAGCGAGGGTAGCAGGGAGTAAAAATCACAGTTTTTTTCTCCTATTGAGATCGGCCAATCTCTTTAGGAGCATGGTTCATGAGGTAGAAACGGTATTTTGTTTCTCAGGCATCCGCGGCTGCTCGTCAAGAGCAGTGTCTGAGAAGCAATAGGAAGGTTGAGGACATGTTGATATCAACTTAATTGGGAGCATGCAATGGATATTAAGGAGTGTCGAGATCATGAGATGGTATATCAAAAGGTATACCAGGGATCAAAAGGGAATATCAAAGCGCGTAAGAGAATTTGGATCGAGGAAACGAGGAACGACAAGGATAGCGCGATATTTTTACATGAGTCAGGCGAGAGATGAAGAAATAATGATGCACGAGATGTTTTACGAGAAGTGCTAGAGAGGCGAGGAACGAAACGCGTACTGAAGATACTCGGGAATGGAAATCGAAAAAAGTTGGAGAAATAATCGAACGACCGTAGATATCTTAGCACAGCCAGACGATAGTGATGAGATTAGTTCAGCCTAAATGGGCAATAATTGCATAACGCTCCAAAGGAACCAAAGAGCCACTACATCGCGCGAAAGAGGGAATTTAAAGGGATGATTGACAGAGCCCGAGACAGGTAAAGCGAAGTTAAATCAATGGATCAAGGATGTTCAGCAGTATTTTTTAGTAACATTGGCAAAGAGGTAGCCAACGGATGTCTGAGGGAATCAGGAAAGTATTGTAATGAAGGAATGGCCATTAAAACTGGAGAGGGACCATTCACTGATATGCAGGGCAGGAATGTGATAACTCAGATTGGACTTCACGGGGAAATAAGGAAGCGAATTTGCAAGAAGGAACGACTACTATGATACGAGGACGACGGTAGAACAGGATGACAATTGAAGACAACAGCCATAATTTGGACAGAAGCAGAAGACGAGGCGCAACGAAGATGAATGGAATTGGAGCGCAAATCGGAATCTGCAACACTATGAATTCTATTTAGCAGATTCAATTGGAGATAGCGACTCATAACAACCCGACTCGTGCGATAACGGGATAGATACATGGGCAAAAACACTAATATTACATCTGAGGATCTGATGAGAGGTATGAGAGGATAGAGGGCGTTTTTTGAACCACATGTGTCAGATAGATGGGATGGATGAGAAGATCAGATTGGATGGAGGGCATGCAAGTTCCCGATGAAGAACGGCGCAAAGTAGTAAAACGGGATTCAGTTGAAGGTAGAAACGAGCGACCTGTTAGAGGATTACATATAACGGAAGTTACAGGTACATGAGAAGGAAGAGTCAGTGAGAGCCAACTGAGGTGCAATGAGACGACACCGATCAAGCATCAAGAAGGGCGACAGTGAATCACGGTGACCACCACAACGAGAACGGAGAGGGAGATGGTCGAGGTAACGCTGCGCAGATTCACGAAGATACTGAATCAGGTGACATAAGATCCACAAAACGACCTCATTTTCAATTGACGCTGCATGTCGAAACGGCCAGCGAAAGGAAACGTGAGAGGTGAGGAGATGGTATCAAAATTTTAGGGAGACTTTTACGATATGAGTGGGGAAAGTTGGATTTGGATTCAGGATATGCTTGCGGGCCATTTTAAGATACAGCTGCTAGACTTGTCCTGAGATAGTCATTTAACGATATAGCCTAGAGGGAGAAAATAATATTTATCATAGCAGTACCTATTGATTTCATGCAGCTGATAGATGGATTACTAGGCAGTAAGATGCATGGGGTGACTTGTACCAAGGCTATGAACCAGAGCATCTTATTTGAGAAAGATAGAGAAAACATTGGCGTAGGTTTAGGCATTCATTTCATTTCAACACATTTATCAAGAGTAGGCTCTTGATAAATGTGTTTAGGCATATACCTTCGTTATGAAGAGGGATTAAGCAGAGAGTCAGATCCAACAAAGGGATCAATACCGAATGATCTCAGGTTCAGGGTTTTGGTTCACAGACCCAGCGGAAGGAACAAACAAATGCATATTAGTAAATTTTGAATGATGAAATGGTAAGGTTAAAACACGAACAGGAGTACCATATTATGGGGAAAAAATCAATCTCCTGCGATGGGGTTGGTTCACAGTTACAAGGCCGAATCGGGCTGATCTTTGGCAAGAGCGAGCGAGACAGATATGTTGGGAGAAACGACAGGATGCCGGAAAAGAAGGAGGATCAGGCGACAATGGTTCCACGACAATCAAGAGGAACAGGATGAGGAAAATCCCACCACAGAAGACTCATCGGAAGAAACCATTGGAAACTGGCTACGACAATTGTAAAATTGTTGGACGCTCTCAAGGACGCGCCAGATGCAGTAGCGCAAGTGGAACACCTGAAGAGGAGTCTAGATGGGCAGGCTAGAGAAAGGGAAAAAAAGTACACTTATTGCTAGAGCGCCAGGGTATTGAAACCATCTTTCAGCCGGGAAAGGTACACAAGATTCTCAGATGATATCAGGGAACGATCAAGGCAACAGAAAGGAAAAGTGCCTTGGATACAGGCAGGTGACTGCTATTGCGCCTTAGATATTACGCGCTACCTTCAAAGCCTAAGACATGGAATAAGCAGTTAAACATCTAGATAGCGGAATCCTTACTTGGGGGGGGGGGGGGTCAACTAACCAGTCCAATCAGGAGAAGAATTCAAAGAGAACGTCAAATATCGGAAGGACAAATGCAGAAATCGAAATGATTCGAGGTAGAATTGGCAGCAGAGTAGAGATGCGGAGTGTCAGCCCCGGCTACTTCGCTAGGGAAAGGTCTACATCAACTGGGAATGCAGGAAGGACGAGGTGGAGGAGTCGATCAAGGATTGAGAAGAAAAGGAGGATGAACTACCAAAAGCTCAAATGAATAGGCGGACTGGAGGTGGGAGGATAAGTATGGCAAAGAGATACCAGTAGGCAGCAAGCAAACATACCGGAATTGAGATTGCAATTGCGATTACAACCACAACAGGAATAGTTGGACTTCAACGCTCGAGCAGCAATTGACCCGGCGCATGAGGAATCATAAAAAGGCGTACTTTAAGATTTAGGCAGTGAGTGCGAAAAATGAAGCTGGTGAATAATTTGCAAGGTCATGGCGGAAGCAAAAGAGAGAAATGGGAAAGGAAAAATGTCATTGCTGTCGCCGTGGATAATGATGCCCATAACATATCGGATGATCAAGTGATCTGGATCGAAAGCAACCTACACTTGACCCAGTCATTAGCAATACCTGGAGGCGGAAAACACTTTCATTAACCTATGATTGCACAGATTAATTTCAGGTTCAATTGCAGGCACAAAGACAAGGGATATGATTAGAGAGTCCACGTCTACCGTACCAACACACGAAGTCGACCAGTGAAGGCGACTACATGCAGGCTCAACACAAAAATCGCGAGGTATGACTTATTAATCTGTGGAATTAAGAGGTGAGACCAAACGTTTGCGAGGAATAGAAGAAGACGGAAAGGTGGAAGGTGGGGGCAAGGAAGGATAAGTGGGTGTCCAATCAGTCATGAGAGATCCCATGGCATTGGCAGACAGCATGAGTTGATGGTCTCAAATTGCGATAAGGGTGATGGAATTGATCGGAACAAGTATGGCAAACGTTTAAGTGAGGACAAGGAAAGGCATCAGGCGAACGACAGGAATCAGGTGGATACCGACGTTGAGAATGGAGAGGCGCATACCGCGACGTCATGCAGGGTGAAACAGCGCGTTCTCCTCATTTTGCATACTCGTTGTCTGCGCTTCAGGGTCACTTGGCGATAAGCCAATTGAGTATATCTCGTTTTACGCGAAAATTGAAAGCATGGGGTACGTTTCGAAAGTGCTATGAGATACTCGCGCTAGATAGTCTGACATTGAAAATGCAGGTAGCCAGACATTCATGCCACTCCTTCTTTCGGGGAATGATGGTAGGATAATTGAGGATAATCAGCATTCAGGACAATGAAGACGAGCAGCTGAAAGAAAGAAGACGGCGGATGGTTGCAGACCGGTTGATGGCAGTCTAGCATGCGATCATTACACCAAGCAATGAACTACTGGATGACAACGTCACGAAGATCATGAAATGGAAAGCTCACGCACAACACCTACGAGGTACATGATACATCGGCAGGATGGAACGGATTGGAAATGACAAACTCGGAGCACATTCAGGAACTTCCGGCAAGCCTGGGGGGAGTATAGCAATAGTTGGTGACAACATATGAAGTAGTCAGTAAATAGGTAATGTTGGGGATTTAGCTTCAGTTATCATGTAAGGATAATCACATTGAGTACAGTACGCCAATATTTGAGAGAATTCAGACAGAGGGGTCAGGTAAGTAGGGTCAAACCCACTCTACACAATGCAAGTCGCGATCAAGGGTGCGCGATAAAGTCGCGACCACTAAGTTGCCTAAGATCATTCAATACTAGATCCGATATCTGCGCAAGTCCGATAAGGCTAGCTAAGACGCTAGGGAATAGAAATCGAGTCATTCAGAACTGACGACCAGAAATTAGGAGGAGGACCTAGTGATATAGTGGGAAACGCTACAGTGCCGGGTGAAAAAGGCACATACGCTGTAGATACCGAGGTTAGTTATTTGATTAGTCAGTGATGAATTCATCGGAATCACCGGAGAGAGCTCCCTTCATTAACGGTTTGATATCAGATTAACGAGATCTCGTTTGGAGATCTGCTTGATATTCAAGTCAGAGTCAGACTTCAATGTGTGGAAGGGAGGTGAAGGAGATGAAGATGTGAGTGAGCGAAACAGTCAATTACGATGGGAGAAGGAAGACGATGGAGTGATGCATGGAAATTCCTCGCAAGTAGAAGGTGTTTGCGACGACATCATTGCAGAAGGTATAAGCGGAACATGGACTGATGGCCGCTCATGCAATAGTAAGTAGAGTAAGTCTTCTTGTGCTAGTGAGAAGCACGAATAATGCGCATCTCAGTCCAGTAGAAAATGCAACGCTGTTCGCAAGAGAATTTCGGATTTCTCGTGCTGCAGGAGCAGATGCAGATCTTCAATGAGCACAGGAGGGAGTTGCTGAGGCAAAAAGCCCAGAAAGAAAGTTCGAGAGGACTGTGCCAACAGACTAGAGTGCCCCTTCATAGCGAGGTGAAGGTGGTGTCGGCATCGAAAAGGCTGGAGATAGAAGACAACGAACAGATATGGCGAAAGGAAGGGGAAGGCGAAAGGATCTGTAAGGGAGATGAGGTCACCCACGTCAGATGATACAGGGGAGGACCACAAGAACGGAGGGCTGGCATGGATACGGGATTCAATTCAATTCAATTCAATTCAATAGAAGGGGCTGAGACGTAGCTGATCAGGAATCGAGAGGAAGCCGACGGCTTGGTACGTAAAGGAGAGAGAAGATACGTCTACAAAAAGGGAATAGAGAGCACTCATAATAATCTGGACATGGATGCAGAACAGTAAGGCTGTGAAGCATCGAGCTTGATAGAAATGACTGGAGAACGGAAAAATTGCAATACCTGGAATCCGATAAGTGCTAAGGTGAGCGCTAATACGCAACAATCTTCAATTAGCGTGGACATCGGAAATATGTGATTGGAATTGGAATTGCGATTCTTGACTTGGTGACGATGATTTTGGAGGCGACCAATGAGAGTCAGCAGTGAGGCTGAGAAGGGCATAGCAGCGCGAAGAACTGGCGCATACAATCAGGGCCACTTTCTGGGCGTTGATCATGATTAGGTATCGGAAAGACAGTCTCATTAAAGGCTCGGGAAAGTGAAAGTATGGAGGTAAGGTGACGAGTAGAGTGAATAACTAAAGCTTCGGAGTGCCAGGGACAATCAACCACTACCAGTATACTCGCCCCTGAGCTGAGCTGTCGAATGCTGCGCATTTCTACACACACCCCTAGTTTCAGGAATTACGAAGGAGTATATTCATCTGCCCCAGGAGCAAGGATACTCACAGTGGGTCGCAGACGGAGGCCGCGATAGGGGGGCTTGGTCATTATAGATCAAGAAATGATTCGACCACAACATCCCCTGACCGTAATCGGAAATGCAAAGTGCCTTCGGCGTACAAGGAATATGGAAGGGGGAGCACGCAGGAGTCATAAAGTCAGAAAACGGAGCTGGGGAAATGCAAACAGATCGGAGAGCCACTACATTCTGCAGAAGACGAGCGACATCGACTGCTCAAGGAGGAAAGAAGAAGAGTCCATTACATGAGCATGTAGATCAGATACCATCCAACCTGTATCAGCTTCAGAAATCATTGCCGTTACCCTACCAATTTGGTGATGCTAAAAATTAGGCAGATTAGAGTAGCCACCTTCTACAGAAAGAGAGACGCAGAGAAAGCGAGAAAGCACATGCAAGTGAGAGAATTCGGCGAATTAGGTTTGGCGATTGTCTCGCAGCGGAATTTAGGATCGGGAACTCTATTTAACAAAAAGTTTTTAAATTGTGCGGCGGCGCAGATATTACGATAGTGGGCAGCTTTAGTGATCGAGCGAACTAAAATGAGATAATGCGCATCTGAGTGGTCCTGAAACCTCGTGGCGCGTGGCTTCGTGTATCTTGATAGGATGATTTTACCTCAGATTGAAGACTTTCAATTGATATAGGAGATTAGCTACGGGCGAGCTAGGAATTATCATTTCAGGCAACCATGGGAAGGCAACATTAGACATCATCATACATGGAGCTGTCCGAACTTCAACCGAAAAAAATGACAAAGTGAGAACTGAAGTTCTCATGATCGGCCGAGCACATGGAATCAAGGAGAGATGTGAAAACTTCGACACTGCTGGTGGAATGACAAGATGCCGTGAAATGTGATGGATAGAAGGAGGGGAGGTGTTAGAGAAGACACCGCACGTTTAGGTGTCAATTCGACTAGGCGACTGACGATATCGGAGGTATTTAATGAACGGCAGCCACTTCACATATTCACCGATAAGGCGTTTCGCGTCAAGGTATTGTTCTCGTGGTGACATATGCAGAGGAGCACTTCAAACAGGACTGAGGAGTCACCGAAATACTGCTCAGGCAGACCAACGCGCCAGGTAAACAATGAATTAGAGAAATAGATATCGGATAGGGATAGGAAATTTAATGCGATGAGTTCAGACCATCTCGAGAATTCGCCGTCAAAGGAAGGTCTATGCGTGATGCACTTGGGGGGGGGACAGGAAGAAGTTATCGCGCTGCTCATCAAGAAGGACACCGGAAGGTGTCCCGAAGGGCTAATCAACGGTGGAGAATGGTGGAAGCAAGGATTGAGATTGAGCAGTTTCAGTAAAATTTTGTGGTCGAGACTAGAACGCTACTGCCACAAATTTCAATGAAAAAGGGGGGAATAATCTTAGGTAAATCTTGCAGGCTTGTCGAGAACACATGTGGGACGGACGCAAACGGGAATCGGAGCAAGGCGCGGCAGCTATGTTGAAATCTCCGGTTTAGAGGGTAGCAACTCCAGGGAGGAGGAGGAGCATTTCTGCATCATCAGGCTCACGGAACCGAGGGAAGATTGTCATCGCTGTGACGGGGAACACACTCACGGCTCACACGAGAACGGGAAGAGCTCAAGGAGAACGGCAAGGACAATGATTCAGCAGTTGGAAGAAATCAGACTAACATATCCCTTGCACGGACAGGACTACCCATCTCGTTTTCTGCACCGTAAGGCTATCAACAAGAACAGAGTGTAAGGAGAGTGCACGTTCTGGAGAGGAGAACGAGCGATGAGAACCTTAAAATTTCCTCAACAAACTGAGGGTCATGAAGGCCGGAAGATGTGCATGGTACGATTGAATCGTCAACAAGAAGGGTGCTAGTAGTGGATCAGTACAGTATGAGCAGGACCGAATTCTGGAGAATAAGATGGGCACATAAGTGTTTGATTGGATAGAGTTTAGCAACTATGCGAAGTTGGTTGTAAAAAAAAAAAGGATGGAATTTCGGCAATTGATATTACTGCCGAAAATGAGGGCGGAATTTTTGAGTATCGGAAGTAATGAAGGCTAGACCAAGCAAGCCGATATGAGCTGACAGAGATCACGGACCTCACACTGAGCAGTCATTGATTAGGGTGGAGTTGCGCATTTCAGAAGAGCAGGTGCGGGAATGGAGATCGTCGTCACCGACTCCGTAAATGATCTGAGTCGACAGGGCGAATTGGACTATCGCATCGGAAGCATTCGAGCCACAGTGAGGGGCTGCTATCAGCGCGAACATGAACATGTCTTAGAGACGGCAAAGACGCCTTATTACCGTACACACTTCAGATGCCGGGGAAACGAAGGAAGAAGGTTGCAAGAATGATACTTTGGGTCATTCAGGGATCTGACAGTGGAAAATCACGTAACGATTGCTCATCAATGACGTAGCTGCATCGCACAAAAGATCGCACCGGATGAGACTTGAGTTATTACCTGACCAAGGCCGAATTAGATCAAAGTTGCGGGTTCGGTTCAACATGAACTTTCCGCAACCACGGAGGTGAACGCAGTGAGCGACCGTACGGAACCGTATCAGACCTGTGGCACAATAGTGGCGCAATAGATGATATCAAGTATCGGATTTACGACGGAGCTGCAAGAGATTGTTAAACTCCGGGATCAGTGATGCGGGATCGATACCAACGGAGAACGATCGGGTGTGACTTGGAAGCGGTTGCACAGTATTATAGTAAGTGAGTATTTGAAGGATCATCAAGAAATCCGTGATATGGAAGGATGTGTCAATGGACCAGGACAAGTAACTGGAGAGTAGGGTAGATGATCTGACGATCTCAGGAGGTATGCCCGGATGCAAAATAGCGAGCGTGATAGTGATATCGTAAGGAATATCTTGGCCGAGGATCTGAGTAGTCAACAGATACACCAGGCACTGAGAAGATTTCAATGGCTACCAGGAATGCGAGCAATCTAGTTCATATTCAATAGACACTTGGTGGAGGATGCTTCGCTGAGAGTGAGTGGTTACTGTGATAGACTGTCTAGACCAGCTACATGTTCAGTAGAGGAGCAGGCTTCAGGAAACTCAGGGTGGCCAGGCAATCTTGCAGAGGAAGACGCAACTGTTGCCAGACTTATGGTTATTCGTACAAGGAGGTGGAGAAAAGAGAAGGAGGGAACCCAATTGGGATTCAAATATAAGGAGATAGGTCTGGGATTAGATATGGGATATGGTTGGGTTTGATGATATTTTAACCTAATGGGATTTTTCGATAGTGCGTTGGGAAAATAGCTGATGCTGCAGGTGAGAATGTCAGTGTGAAGAACGTAATTGAGAGCGGGTAGGGCGAGCCAGCATACCTAATGAAGATACAATTCTGGCACATTCTGGCACTGAAAGACGTAATAAGGAAAGATGTTTTATTGAGAATTGCGGGTTAAAAGAAAAAGTTTGTCTATGGCAGCTATGCGATATTAGGGAGATCATGCGAACTAAGTGGGTGTAGAAATTTTCGAGAATCCATTGAGAGGAGATGAGGCAATATCTTCAGACGATATAGCTGATGTTGGTCCAGCTAAGTAACGGGAATTGGACATTAAAAATGATGAGGTTTGGAAGAATATCTAGGCACATAGTCTAGGTGAGTTAATAAAAGGCTTAAAACAATCGGCGCTTAAAGGTAAGCAAAAATTGTACACGTTGCGCAAGAAGTTCAAATTCTAAAGCAGATACACGTGTTCATATCATAGGAAAGTACTAGATATAGCACTTCAAGATATGTGTATCAAGATATCTCCTAGATTAGTGCTGCTCCAACATACAGAACTCTTGAAGTTTCATAGCGCATACTCTAGGTATCAGATGGACCTTACAAGTCTGAGACCGGGACGGTCTCTTGGGGATAAGGGAGGTGTAAGGGAGTAGTTATGGAATGATATTCAAGCTAGGTGAAATGGCAATGCATGGAGAGAGAGAGTGAAAGGAACGAGTTATGCAATGGAACCGTGGCCGGGAAATAGGATAATGAATCATTTGAGTAGAGTATGAACTGAGGCGAACTAAACAAGGAAAGAGAGAAGAGAGAAGATGTCGCAACCCTGAACAAGGGTGCGTCGGATGATTCATTGGAAGCAAGACACTTGTTAGAGAGCACGCAATACGAGCAGAGTGAACAGTTTCGAAACTGTTACGCAATGGGTTTCACCATCGGATGCAGCTACTATAAATACGAGGCACTTCGACGCTACTGGATCAGCTCGGCCGAGCACTCTTCTACCGTTTAACTTATCGTACTATTATCGCGATACTATTGTCTCATGTAATACTGTAGATAAATCTATGTCATCTTACTCCGTGTTCAACCCTGCTATCACACCTGTGTTAAATATTTTAAAGAAGGCGTAAACTCCAAATTCGGGGAAGCGCTTCCCTGTGCAATCAGGGGGAAGTACTGTAGGAGAGTGAGAGTGACAGACGCGAGAGTTTTTCTCTCCTCTCCTGTCTCTTCCCATCTCCTCTGCGTCTTGACCTAGACCCCTTCCCTTTGCACCGCGCATCTTGATTTTGCCTGTGCCCTGTAGAAACTTTGCGCGCGTGTAACTCAGTTCAAAGTTGAGCTAGAGAGTTCTAA
Organism: Pristionchus exspectatus; assembly: GCA_911812115.1. Lineage (NCBI taxonomy): Eukaryota > Metazoa > Nematoda > Chromadorea > Rhabditida > Neodiplogasteridae > Pristionchus > Pristionchus exspectatus. Next base: position 6,023,401 of record OU461582.1, read on the forward strand.
TTTTCAAATTCAGAGCGTGGTTTACGGAAACTATCGACTAATGACGTCAGGTACCCCCCGAACATATTGAGTTTACTCCTTCTTTAATTTCATATCCGATTTCAATGAAAGTTGGTTGGTGGGGTCTAAAGAACTTTATTGATTTGGTGAAAGGTGTACGGCATTTTAAAAAGTTAGCAAAAATTAGCAATTCTCCAGCAGCAGCAATACGTTGCAATGAATCAGTGCTTCTTCGCTTTAATTACATATATATTTAATTATATATATATATATGAACTATTGAAAGCATACCAGCAACGGCACAGGTGAGCGCTTTCACGTACACTGGCGCACGTCGATATTGTGCCTTCCCAGTGTCCGTCCACTTCCACATTCCACACTGTCCTCTTTTCTCATCGAACACCAACTTCCGTGAGGTGTCATTGTCCAAAGTAATCTGCTTGCCATTCTCATCAATGGCGCTGAATAAAATGATGTTATTGTTAGTCTAAATAGGGATGTGCGAATTTTAATTGTTGAAACAATCCGTCAATTCATTTCGCGTGCCTCTCAAACTGGTGAAAAACTCAACTAAATGAATAGACGGTTTGAGAGCCTGATTTGTGTACCAATATCAATTGGTATATGAAGACAGTTTATATATTTCGGATGTGACCGATTTTATTTTAGGTAACAGGCATGATATAGCTATTCCGGAAGGTATAATTATCTCGATTAGAGAAGCTGAAGGAAGGGCCATTTTACGATTTTTTGAATCCTTGAACGGTCGTAGCGAGCGAATGAGTATGGAAAAGTAGGGAAGAGTTGTTTCCTATCGATGCCAAATCTATTCAAGAATACTTCCCACTTTTTAACGGGTCAAAATATTTACATCCTTCCTTGTTATTCAAAAAACTCTTCCCTCTAACTCGGTGTTTTTCTGAATTTTCACGTTTATTGACCACAATGCAAATGAGGTGAACCATACCTTGTCTCATAGTTTCTATTTGAAGGTTACCAATCGATAGTCAAACTTTTGCATTTATTTCATCCTCGATTTACCGTAACCTCTATTAATTTTTATGAACCCTTCCTACAGCCACTCTAATCTCGATCATAGTTGTGAAGAACCTTCTAAAATATTTTATTTTTTTAGAGTGTTCCTGATTATACTTTTACTATCAATTTTTTTTACAGATTACAGACTATTTTCAAAATATCAAACGACTAACCGGATAATGTAGTCATTCTTTGTGGGCAACTCGTTCTGACATATCGGTACCATATCGACACGCAATTTCTCGGGATAAAACTGTTGCGTGCACGGGTCGTCTGGTGGCAGGAAAATCATGGGAGTTGTGAGGCACTTGTACGCCTTCTTGTCAGTGCTCCACGTGGCAGTGTTCCTTCTGCAATACCACTCATTAATTGTAAGTGGCATATCACGTAGTACCGACGGCTATCAATGCATTCTCTATCAATGCACGTAATATTGTCAATATGCGCATCTACCAGTTGTAAATGATATTTCACATACATGACAAACGACAGAACATTCGAAGACAGAGAGACGCGCTCTTTCATGATTGATTCGAACAATAAAAGGAGAGCGCGAATTAATTATACTTTTTAGTATCAATTTCTCAACGATTTTGTATGAGGCTGATGAATTAAGCAGCTCAATTATGTCGAAAACAAACTGGTAGAAACTCTTTTGGGGCAGACCCATAGTGAAAGGCTCAAACCACTTACGTGCACTTGGGGACTGTTTCGGGCGTGACCTTCACAGGTTGGGTCTCTGTTGTGACATCGTAGAGTATTCCACCCTCCGGACAAGTGATAATCTGCACATGCGGTAAAGCTCACAACGTTCCGTTATTCGAGGAAGCAAGAAATTGTTCAAGGTCGAATTCAAGGGAATCAACCTCTTCACAGCGCTTACAATCTCTCTACTAGCGGACTAATCGTCAGCAATACACTCCTCTGCATATTGTTAAAGCGAAAGTGTATAGCGTAAAAAAGAGAGATTACGGTTCCATCGTCGGTCTCCACTGTGATAGTCTTGCAGCTAGCAGAGACGAATGGCGAGGGCACATTTGCCACGCCGGCATCGAGTTCCGGTTTGGGACAAGCAGCTGCAAACAGTGGTGGACAATGCATGAAGTTGGAAAAGTTTCATCAGATGTTTTGATCCCCCTGATGGTAGCCCTTCGTATGATTAGTCCGTAAAGAGAACAGCACAACCGATGTCAAGAATCAAGTAAGCGCGCGAAATACGAATGCGCTTCCCTTTTTTTCGTTTTTTTTCTTGTGAGATCCTCCAACAATGTTGATTGTGAGACATACTCTCTTTGCAGACGAATTTTTCTGAGGGCTGCACATATACTTCCTTTCCATCGCCATATCTGCGCCAGAAATGACCTGTATCTGGCCTAAAACTTCAATTACTGTCTCAGCCATTTTCGACAACTTACTTGCAAACCAGTGAGACAATTGGGCCATTTGGATCATCGACAAGAGAACCGTACATTTGCAATTTACCACCATACTTGCACTTGTAGACCTAAAAAATTTCAACCTTCAGAAAGTGAAGCGCACCTACTTTGAGGTTGCTGCAATAATTTAAACGATTAACCTACTTTTAAGTATAACTGGTCAACCTTCAAGGGTTGCTGTCAAGTGAAACAAATGGGACAAACCGTTTCTTTGTTGATGAATTCAGGACCACTCAGATCTTTGTACACAAATCCATCAGGGGCCTTCGCGAGCGGTCCTTGTGGAACCGACGGGCATGGCAGCTTCCCTATAATAATTAAAGCCGTTGCACAGTTGGAAATGAAAGGGAGTGCAATGTGAATTTGCGCTTTTGCATTCTGTGATTCTGTGATGCCCCGCAGAGGAAAAGGACATGAAGCAGTCTGTGAATTTCCCACACTCTCGCGCTCTCAATTTACTATTCATTCATAATACTATATCATACTATTCATACTAGAATACTATTCAGAGGGAAGGGAGAGGGAAGGGAGTTAAATCTATTGATGCTGAATGTGCCACTACGGTGGGCTGATCGAAGTAGCAGGAAACGTACCTGGTTTCATCGGTAAGCAAGCCTTCGACCGCTCCCATGAAAAAGCACTGAGCAGAAGAAGAAGAAGTAGGTAGTTCATGGCAGTGAGATAAGCTGGCAATGCCAGCCTTTTTATAGGGGAATATTTGCAGGAACTCGTATATCCTTGCCCTCATCTCACCTCTCCCTCCATTCCCGTTCCTTTTTTCAATAAGCGGCTTCACTGGCCATTAGGGGAGAAAGGTTGCGGAAATCGTTCCTGATTTTCTCATCAATACTTTCATCATTTTCATCATTATTGGATGTCTTCGGCATACTGTAGCAATCATTGCGTTCCAGCATTGACCTGAGAAGGGCGGGGTGAGCAATGCGACCCTATACATAATTGACTGACTACAACTCAGCGCTGAATAATATCGATATTCGACGAAATATGGAACATACACTCAGTAACAGCACGAAACATCGTTTCTGATCGTCAAGTCCGATTGGACAACCTTCAGCTCGGTATAATTCATATCCCTGTCAGTCATCGTGTTTGAATTTCCTAAGAATTGTGGAATATTCGGGGATTTGGGAACAACACCTCAAAGATGAAATGAAGGAGATGAGAAAAGTGAATGATCTCGTTCGTCCAAAGGTCAGAGAGAATGAGTGCGTTGAATAGCTGCGGGAAATGGAGGAGATCTCACCGGAATGAGTTGTTCGTTGCCGCACCACCCGAGTGCGAGTAGTACGTTTCCAGGTTCTGGACATGGATCTAAACGAAATTTGATCATGAAATCCCTTTTGAACAATCCGAGACGAAGTAGAAGGAAACGCAGCTTTGTTTCAGTCACTGAATGCAATTCACTACACATTTCGAAAAGGTTCGACAATGATCGAAAAAAAAAAGGAAATCACCGTGAGTCTGAAATATACCTCTGCGTCGCAAGGCTGTGAAAGAGGCGTTGAAACTGAAAACTGTTCCTCCCAGGAGACCAAAAACGCTTGACTGGATACTTTAACAAATACTGCATTTTTTATCGGTTCAGTGAAGAGCGAAAAATAGTGAATAGGGTAGTCAGGATGAAGAATCTGTATCTTTATTTGCGTACTCTCTCTCTCTCTCGTCACTCGTGAGAGAGTGCAAGAGATGTTGAGACGGATTCTTCACCCTGACAAGCGAGATGCGCGGTTTCACTTTCTCTCAATCGTGAATGCTTGGAAATGCAATCACAAGATCATCACTGATCACTCTCCCCGCTCTTACATGATTGATCGACTCGTTTCACTTTTTTAGTTTGGAAGAGGTGAAAAGGGGATAAAGGAGAAGGGATGGATCTCGCAATGTTCGGTTGCTGGAATGGTCCATGATCTTCTATTCCCAGCCCTGATCATGAACCAGGTTGCATGAAAAATTAAGTTCGGAGAGAAGAGAAAAAGACATTGGAGCGATTGGGTCAGAAATCTCGGGAATACTGCATCCCCGTTATGAGCATTGTTGTATTTTTCGTGCAAATCAGTAGGAAGAGTAGAAAAAAATACGTCGAAGTGTGCCGTCGAAAGTCCTTTTTCGAATACTTTTCACGACGAATATCTTTCCGAATTAGATTTTTTATCAGACACCAGCAGACAACATGTCTAACAAGACACACATAGTCCCGTATAGATAACCACGTACTATCTAATTCAGTAAATAATTAATTAGCGCTTCTTCGTCGATCAATTTCTTGTCGACAAAAACTATCGGTGGGCATATCCACTTCAAACTTCGTTATGCTTTTATTTATATCATTCTTGCTTGTCGATTCACCAACATCAAAATTATCGAATTTGGTTCTGAAATTTGCAAATTTAAAAAAATTCAATAGACTAGTAAAATTACTTCAGCGACGTAATTTCCTCCTCCAATTGTGCGGGTCCAGCCGCTGCCACTCGTTGAGCTTGCGATTTCTCCAACAGAACCCCAACGAACTCCTTAATTCGAAAATAAACACCTCGAAAACAATAAAGTTCCCACATTATTTTTCCTGAACATCAGTGACGACTGCGTTGTGTTCTTATTATCCGCACACTTGTTGTACAAGCCTGAAGATGAAATTAGATCAAGGAAAATAAATCAAGCAGCGAGAACCTTCATCGACTTGGAAGGAAGAAATTGAGTCAGAAAGAAGCACAGTAGTCGTTCGACTCTCATCGATCGCTACTCTCCTCAAATATTCGACTGGGCAGCTCTGAATAGTTCACTACACACAGTTTTTTTTAGATAAGATACCTCTTTTCTCCGGTAAACAAAGTGTACGGCCAACGTTTCTTGAAGGAAATTTGAATTGAGAAACGATCTGAAAATGATTGCTTGCTTGATTCTGATGTAGTGAAAAGTGATTCTAACTTGGCAAGCTCCTCTCCCATTTCAAACTAGCTGATTAGGCAAGAAAGAGAGTGTATAAAAAATGAGTTGAGGTGTATGCATCACTAGTAGAAACATACAGTAGCTGCGCTCGCTCCCAGCTGTCTCCGCATACTACGATCGAGACCGGGCCGGGCCATGTGGAATTTACTAAAAAAATAATACTATTGACGATGGAATAGAACCCTTTCGAAAATGGCTCACATCGCAGTATCAAATCGACCGCATCCACATATTGAACATGGACCGCCAGCGTGACATCGTCCTGTCTTTCCGCTCGTTTGGTGTTTCGAATATTGATCAGCGTCCGGAACGTCGATCCCTTCACAGGATGTTGTTGATTAGCGATATCAATAAGGCGTGCGCTGCTATAGTTTTGCGTGCTCGCTCGTCATTCAAAAGAATTGTCTAGTGTGCAAAGAAATAAAGTGCCTCACTTGCCCGCTCTCTTCGAAGTCATAGCCGTCCATTTTCTGGAAGCATCGATAGATCGGCGAGAAAATCGCAGTGTGCCCGCGCGTTTCGTAGTATTTACTCGGCCCTGTCCAGTGCGGAATCTGAAAACGATTTTTTTCTGTGTATCGTGAGAATATTTTCAATTCCACGCGTAGTTGACCTTTGACGAACTGAGTGGAGAGGGGAGGGAGGAAGAGGCCGCCAGGTGATCTACCGGCTCTCATCCCCCCCTACTTCTTCCCTTCTTCTCTCTCCCAGACAATCAATACGCTAACCAGCACATTGAGTTTGCTCAGCATTTGAAACGCACGATAATGCTATTTCAAGTTACTTCCACTCATTCATATTGTTATCTTACGCGAGAAAAATCCTTTTTTTTGCACACCTTAGCTTTCCATAATTCCGTCTCGTTCTTGACGCAGTCCCAAGGCAGCGCTCCCTGGAAATCAATTTAGTCATGTTTTCCGTTCATCGATTTCGCAAAACGAGCACTCACTTTTCCGATCTGGAAATTGTACACGCAAGGCAGTTTCTGGTACGTGTCCGGTCTCGCAATGGCCACATACGCGAGTAGATCCTGAGAACGAATTTTAGCAACTAAATAAATACATTTCTATAATCTAAAAAAATACAGACCTGTGGACACTTCAGCGAGCCAAACTTCTTCATGAGCATCACTCCAGTTCGCCTCCACAAGTCGCTCCAGCCGCCTGCATTTTTTGTCAGCGTGATTGCTTTTCGAAATTCTCTTCGCTCTCACCTTCTCGCATTCGCTTCAAATTGTACAGTAGCAAGCCGCTGTTAACGCTCTTGTCGCGTCCACCCTTAATTTTTAAATTTATTCTTAATTTCCTTAATTCTTAACCCTAAATCTTAATTCTTAATTCTTAATCATTAAAATGCAAATAATTAGGCCGACGAAACGTTGCTTACTTTCCCCAGCGATTTCTCCAGATCCGCTCGCCTGTACTGGTCGGAGGTCGCGGAGAACATGATTCCTGAACGTAATTTGTCGTTTTTACCATCCCATTTTCAACCTTTTCGTTCCATATCCACAAAGTATGAGTGAAGAATGCCGAGATCCTCAAGCACCAACATGTCACTGTCGATGAAAATAACCTTGAAAATATTTGAATCATACAAATAGTAGGTTGTAGTAGGCTCTTATATTGCTCACCTCAACGCGGTGTAAGGGTGGTCCACAACTTTCTATTGCTACGATTGTTGCGCTAACGAGCTAAAAGGCTCACGCAGTTCACAGGCGTGGCAAACCCATGTGCAACGGGCGGCCCTCCCGAACCCCCAGCCCGGACACGGAGGGTAACCAGAGCTCCCACCTGGCTACGACAACCCCCACCCTGCGCCCGAGTCCTCCGCGCCCCCTCCCTGCCCGTCTCCGATGTCGGTCGGTGCAAAGGGGGCAGGGCCGCCCAATCACGGAGCAACTCAGGACATCTACAAGGACCCCCGAACCCACCCCCACCCCACGAAACGACCAGGACATCCGCATCTGCTCCCTCAACTGCCGCACCCTCGCATCTGATGCTTCGATAGCCGCGCTGGAGCACTCCATCGAAGGAATTCGATACGACGTCGTTTGCCTGCAAGAGACCAAGGCGCACAAGACGGAGGAGCACACGTTCTCCAACGGAGCTCGGCTGATACTTGGTCAGAAGATCGACAAGAAGAACATCGGCGGAGTCGGTTTTCTCGTCCATCCCCGACTTGTCTCCTCTGTCCTCTCCTACTCCATCCTCTCCCCTCGCCTTGCCATCCTTCGCATTCGCCTCGGCCGCTCGTCCCTTTCCCTCCTCTCCATCTACGCCCCCACTTCGGCAGCGTCACTCGAGGAGAGACAGGCGTTCTTCGAGGAAGTCGCCTCCGCCTACGACAGCGAGAAGTCCCACTTCTACCGTGTTGTAGCTGGAGACTTCAACACCCGAGTGAGCCCACGGAGAGACGGAGACTTCAGGACCGGACCCTTCCACTCCGACCCCCACGGCGACCCTGAGGACCTCCTGAGAGACCTCCTCTCTGCTACCCGGTCGTTCCACGGAAACTCCTTCTTCAAGAAGAAGTTGAGCACCCGTTGGACCTGGGAATCGCCTGGAGGAGAGACCCGACTGGAGATCGACCACGTTCTCGTGAATAGAAGATGGATGCTTCAGGATGTGAGCGTCGTCACGGGATTCCCCTTCTCCTCGGACCACCGTCTGCTTAGAGCCAGGATCCGATTGGATGAGAAAATTGAGAAGAGTTGGAGGTACTCCCGACGACAGCTTCCTCGTCCGACCATCGACTCGATCCGCTACGAAGACGCCATCAAGAGCTACGCCTGGACCACGGACCCCGACCCGTCGAAGGATTACGCCCTCTTCTGCACCGGTCTTAAGGAGTGTGCCCGTGCTGCTGAAGTCCCGCCAATCCCTCCTCCTCCTCGGCTCTCGGAACGAGCTCGTTTCTGGATTAAGGAGCGAGGAAGATGCCACCGAGACCCGACCAGCACTCCCTTCCAGAAGATCATGGCCTCTCGCTGCTGTCGTGCATTCCTCAAGAAGGACATCAAGGAGTACCGTCTCCGCGTGCTGACGAAGGCTGCAGAAGAGAAGAAATCGATCAAGAAGGCCAAGCAGTCGCTCTCGAGAAGCAGGACACCGATGGACGCGGTACTCGACAATACAGGAGCACCCATCACGAGTAGAACAAGAATCGAAGAGCGTGTGAAGGAGTTCTACACGGACCTCTTCCGCTCCGAGACTCCCGTTCCTCGTTGTCCGATCCCTCCTTCCGACGATCCTCTGCCCATCCTGCCATCCGAAGTGAGGAATTGCATCGCTAAGACGAAGAAGGACGGCGCTTGCGGGCCGGACAAGATCACTGGAGCGATGCTTCGCTTTGGAGGCCCCCATCTCCACTCCCTTCTCTCCACCCGCTTCTCCCGCTACCTCCAGTGCCAGCAGTACCCCACCCAATGGAAGTCGTCAAACTCCATCCTCATCCTCAAAAAGGGAGATAGGTGCGATCTCAACAACTATCGCCCTATCTCCCTTCTCTCCATACCGTACAAGCTGTTCACCAAGGTGCTCGTCACCAGGATGGAGACCACGTTAGATGAAGCACAGCCGGTGGAACAAGCAGGATTTCGTCGACGATTCGGATGCATGGATCACGTCCATACCCTCTCGGCCCTCATCCAACACCACCGCGAGTATCGTCTCCCTCTCGGCCTCGTCTTCGTCGACTACTGTAAGGCTTTCGACTCAGTGGAGATCCCTGCCGTTCTCAACTCCCTCACCCGTCAAGGAGCTGATTCCTCCTACGTGCGCTGCCTCGAGTCTCTCAACTCTGGATGCTACACGGAGATGAAGCCGTTTGATCGACCAGTCCGCATCCCGATCGGCAAAGGTGTACGGCAAGGAGACACCATCTCCCCCAAGCTGTTCACTGCCGCCCTTCAAGACTGCATGAAAGATCTCGACTGGAACGACGAGGGAGTTCTCATCGATGGCAAGCGGCTCTCACACCTGCGATTCGCCGATGACATCGTACTTCTTGGAACGGATACGATCGTACTTGAGAGGATGCTGAAGGAATTGGCGGATACAGGAGAGAAGATCGGCCTCTCGATCAACAGAAAGAAGACCCAGCTGATGAGGAACGAATGGTGCGCTGGCCCCGGAATCATCCTCGACGGCGACCCTCTTCAGGAAACCGATGCTTACGTCTACCTCGGCCGGGAGCTTCGATCCGACAGCACGATGCACACGGAGCTGATGAGGAGGAAGAGAGCGGCGTGGGCGGCGTACGGTAGCATCCGGGAGGTCACCAGACAGCTCCAGGATCCCAAGCTCCGCGCATCCCTCTTTGACTCCCACGTCCTCCCCGCCCTCTGCTACGCTGCCGAGACGTGGCCTCTCACGAAGTCCGTCCTTTCCTTCATCCAGACTACGCATCGGGCACTAGAGAGATCGCTCATTGGAACGAATCTTTACACTATGCGGCAGAAGAACATGACGAGTACAGACGTCCGCCGGATCTCGCTCCTCACCGACCCCATTGACCTCATACGACGAGCGAAGCATCGATGGGCCGGTCACGTCCTCAGAAGAGAAGACGACAGATGGTCTACTCGTGTCACACAGTGGTTTCCCCCTCCTGACCTCGTTCGACCCCCGGGACGACCACCAGCCAGATGGAGCGATTCGATCGCGGAGTACGCTAAGATGCCCTACAGCACTGGACGATCTACCCGATCGTCAGCTCTACGCGCGCCCTACCAACACTGGACTTCACGCGCACGCGATAGAAACACTTGGAGGGATTGTGATCCACGCGGCCCCGCCCGCTGAAGAGGATCTACTAAGTAAGTAAGTAAGTAAATAGTAGGTAACACTCACCTTCTCAACATACGCCGGAAGAATATCGTGAATTATGTACTTCAATTGTCCGTAGCCGTTCACTTCGTGCGTGGATTTCACCTGAATGAATATCATTTTGCTGCTTTTGGCATCAAATTGCTCACCCACTCCAAGCTGCGTTGATCCTCTTCGACATTGTAGAAGCTTGTCCGAACTGGAATGAGGCGGTGATCATACTCAGTCGGCCAGTGAAAGTCCACGTTTCCTGTCCTCGTTTTCCAGATCCGCAATATAAAAAACAAAACAAAAAAAAAACAGCAAATACCTCTCGCAAGAGGCCACGTTCTGAAGAGCGTGGACAGCGTCTGTCCCGATCTGAAGCCAATTTCGAAAATGATTTATCCTCAGAATTGCTTGCCTCCTATTTGTGAGCAAGTGCACGTGTAACGTTCCGCTGTAGAAGACGAGAATGGATTTTACTAGCGTTTCGACCCGTTCGCACACCGAAATCCCCGCTTTCTTCGGCGATTCACTGTCAACGACGACTAAGACGATGTGGATTGTCTGAAATATTGAGAAACCTTATAGAAATCTAACTCAAACTCACTCCATTCTGTGAAAATTGCGACGAGGACCATGTTGGCCTCTGAAATTATGGATAACATTTTAATGAAAACATTTTAACGAATTTTAGTGAAAAGGTTAAAACAGAACGATACCTGCTCAAATCGTTTGAAGAAAATAATAAAGAAAGCTATGAGGGCAATTGTAGAAATCACATTTCGACACTTCATTCTCTAAAATTGCAGTAGAAAAATAATAATTGTTACGACTTACCATTAGGAATTATTCATGCGAGTTGAACAAACGAGCCGATTGTGTTCAAAAAGTGCGAGTCCAATCTCACTATACACGTCTGCACGCCAACAGTCTCCACCCGCGCGAGGGGAATGATCCGACTCAAGCACCCACAGGCTCTCTGCCTCTGACCGACCGACGAGAGAGCGTGGCGAACTGAGAGAGTCACACCATAGCCTCCCCCCGCCTCGCAACTCACGATAAGCGCGGCACTCAATCGTATTTGCGCAAGCAGAAAGCATGGTTGAATCTCGCGCATGACTCTTGCTTTTGAAAGAACACGCTCATTCTTCAAAAGATTCTTCAAAAGAATGACGAAACGGAAAATTAAGACCAAAGATTTTCCTTGCATTTCATCCGTCACTATATTTACAACGCATATATTCGATACAATATTTTGCATCCATTTTTCCACTCGCTTTAACAGTTCAAACTCGGACGAGTCTGGTTGATTGTCACGGTCCACTTTCAAGTTGCTCGGCTCCATCAAAATGCCCGTTTCTTATCGGAGGGATACTCCCCTTGGTGTGAGTGTGCATGTGAAGCAGCGAGCGATCACAGGAAGGGATGGTCTGACTCTCTCATTTCGCAATACTCTCTAGTTTCTCTAACTGACGAGAGATCGGGAAAAATGAAGAGACGAGCACGTTGCACATCACAGGCGTCAGTGGTGATTCCCCCGAAAGGAGTTTGATGATAAGAGTGTTTGCTAGATCCTTTATGGAATCAAATTGTTCTTTCACGGCCAGTCAGGACCTTTCTCATTATGCAAAACCGGAAACATGAAAATTCGAGTGGTTCTCTTAATGGACGTAACAAAGGTGCCGGTCTGAATATTCGAATACTCTCTTGATGAATGATGAATGTACGTGTCCGAGTGTTATCATAGGCTTCTAAGCATTACTCCATAGGTGAGAATGGTTGCCATGCAAGAGTGCAAGAGAATGTTGGAAACAGCAGCCACATCAATAATTATTTATACATGCATCACCTCCGGAAATAGAGAACCCCTTGTCATAGCCCTAGCCGACCAATGGCCTTCTTGATTACGCTAGTGTACGATGCCCGCAACAACTCTCGCCCATCAACGGTAAGATGGGTGTGGTCGGTGAAGTAGGTGTGAAAATTCTTCCTGTTGTACCTGTCATTTTGTAATTTTCAATGTAATCAGTACCGCCGCAAGAATGAAGTATTCGGGATCAAAACTGGTACGACATTTCGTCGCCACCTACCACCAGCACCAGCCCTCGTCCTCAGAGCACATTGCCGCACTCGTATTGTGCCGTATCAGATTCGGAATCCTCAATAGATCCAAGCGAGCGAAATAGTTCGAGTACTTGGCCCGGAATGACTGAAAAAATGAGGGTGTTTTCATTGGTCTGAATAAGCGTGTTTTTGCCTCATAGGTAGCCTTGAGATCAGTGATAGGCTGATTTCTCAGCAACCGCTTGTGCAGGGTAATGCCCATACCATCGGCGATCGTCGGCCGGGGATAGAATTCGTCAAGAATCATCATTCGTGATGAGTAGCTACAAACAGAAGGACCAATATATTCAGCCAATAAAGTCCTACGCAATCGGTTGCAGGAAAGCGGCAAATTTAGCGAGTGCGCCGTCACTCTTCGGGTTCTTCAGAGGCGCGATTAGTTTTGTCGAGCTAAGATGTTGTTTGGTTGCGTTTTTCTCGGTGTGACATACTCATCAAACATAACAAATGTGATATCGGGTTTCATCGCCTCGACTTGCTTGGGAACCGCTCTCAGATAGCCCGGACACACGTTCTGCACGAATTCGTTCGGGTGACAGGCTAAAAATCACTAATTTAAAAAGATAAAATTTATAAATTTTAAATTTTTCTTGAAAAATAATCACCTGGCATCGCGAACAACCGCATCAGCCCCACTTCGGGAAAGTTGTCTTCTATTACCGGCTTCAGAATCATCATCGCCAGGTGCGCGACGGAATTACCGACCACGAGAATTTGCAGCGAACCAGTGGCATTTTCCGGTTTCTAAATATGCCGATGATATCGTTAAAGGGATTTTCAAACTCTACCCAAACACACTCGAAGCGATCCTTGCCAGTGTAGCCGCCTCTCATTCGAACACCTTCCGGATCGGCCAAACATTCCTGTCATTCCTGACTTGATAGATGAAAGTTTATGGATGTCAACCTTGAAAGGTTTGCTCTTCCGGTAGTCATTGTGCGACACTTTCTCATTCCACTCAATGGCTGCGGCGATGTCGGCTGAGGCCACTGAGAACGAATATACCGATTTTGGAACTCAATGCTCACTCGCCTTTCGATTCCAAGCTCTTGTTTATTGCCAATGGAACATCGAGAACGAGAGCTACGGCTACAAATCCGTAGAGTAGAGCAACAACTACTGCTGCGGTTTTCGTTTTTGTCCTAAATTGCGTTATTGCTTGTCCCAATATTTGTTTGCTTTTGCTGCCTGATAAAGTACTGTTCGATCGTGTGATGTATGCAGATGGATACAACAAAAGTGACCGCCAGGCAACTGTAGATCCCTGAAAAATGATCCCTCTTCTTCAGATATTTACGATCTTTCGATGCTCTCTCTCTTTTTGGTCGTAATCGCTATAGACGTCAATCGTGCGATCATAAAACACTGTCTCTAGCACACGGCGTTATCGCGTGGCGCGCCCACGGATGACATAGTCACCGCACATGCGTTGCAAGTTTCATCCAAGAGGGGTCCAAGAAAGTTTGGGGCGAACTCTTTGCTTGGATTTTGCATGGCTCAATCCGACTGACTACACATTGCAACAGCCTCCACGCCCATGTTATCATGCCACACCTTCTCGTAAACTGTGTACATTCATTCACAAGGCAAGGCCCTTATTTTTGTGAGCTCGCATTGATCTCTTTGGTAGACTGAATCATAGGGTGGATTCGCCAAACAAAATAAACCGCGCCCGACATGCGAGAATGTGTAGGCAACGCCCTCGCTATCTTCAACGACCGTTTTTGTTAGGTTATGGTGTGGCTGTATCCCTTAGGGTGCGGTTGACGAAATTTTCTCCAAAAATAACACATTTTTACACACAAAATGGCACGACGCCCTTGTTTCCCCTCCCGCCATGTTCACCATAGAGATACACCGATGAGTTGTCCGAGGTGCTCTTCCACACGATTATGATCGGCCAGTGGGCGAGATAGACGACGTAGGAGAGGTCGCCAAGGTACACTAGCGGCCTGCAACGATATCTACACCTTTATTAGTGAAAGTAATGAGAATTGTGCATTTTCCGACACGTTTTTCATTGAAATCGGTGAAAAAATATGAAAAAACTGACCTATTAGTCAATATTCTGGATTGCCGACTCTCATCGCAGCCTAGGATTAGCAGTCCACTCGTTAGCGCTACTGCGATGGGGCGAAGGATGAAAACGGGAAGCTGTGATTTGTGAAGATGAAATGAAAATGGCTCATTTGACTCACAATATTCCAGGGAGAAAATATCAGAACACATAAAGCGATTGAAATCAAATCCGATGCTTGCTTACAGAGGACTCCTCAATCGAAAATTACGAGACGCAAATTACGAGACGAATACTGTGAATCCACTTGGGCTGTTCTTTTTCGTCTCCTTTTTCTTCTCTTTCGATGTCATCTTTGAAAACCTCATCAGTTCTAAGTTTCTCATATTTTATTCCTGACTCGTCAAAGATGTTACTCGAACTGGAAGATATCTGAAAAGCACGAGTGTTTAATTCGTGGCGCCAATGAGCGTCGGTGACTAACATCATGCGCTAGTCCTCCAGCCAGAAACTGCCACACCCTTGCGGGAAGCATGTTGAACGCGCTTTGAGGTGAAGAGAAATGTTGAAATACTAGCGAAGCTGAGCTTGAAATTGTTACATTTATATTGGTCTGAGCGCTCACCTTTCAGCAAAATTGGAATGAACGGAAATTTGGGGTATTTTAGCGCCAATTGTCGCTGCGTTAAAATAATAAATGGAACGATCAGATAATATTGTATTTCAACACCAAGTGACCACGTATGGGTAAGGACATTCAGACTTGACAACTGAAATAATTATAGCTGTGGATTTTATACATCTGCGAAATACCTCTGCAAAATAATCCTCTTCCTCGGAGACTGTGTGTACATTAGTTGCAAAAGCAGCAGCCCAAACAACATCATCGCAAAATCTGATCGAATCGAGAGTAAATAAAATAAAGGTTGGTTACTAACTTTAGGACTTCGTTTCGCAAAAGAAAACATGGCACTGTAATAGTCAGAGCCGCTAGTAGTATTGCATAGAGTGGAACTATCCGCTTGAAGCGACGAGTGTAGAAATCGCCAAACACTGGAGAGTGCAAAATTTCGGACAAACGCAATAGCTAACTTACTTTTCAGATTTAGATGCGATTCTTTTGCAAGAATCACAGCCATCAGGTATCCGGATAGCACGAAAAATCTGAAATTTCCCTTGTTTTCTATTCCCGATTGGGTGAAAATTTCGAATTGTTTACATGTCCACGCCAATGTATCCGGACGGAAACGTGGCTTCATCTAGATGGAATGCTAGTACGGCAGCGATTGCGAGGCCTGAAATCAATAGATTAATTATCGATTATCGTTATTCGATTTTGAAAATACCTCGTATTCCCTGTATGTCACTACGTTTCGTCATTGCTCGATGGAGTGCTGATAAGCGCGCTCCAATATTTGCGATGAGACACGCGCACGGAAATGCTTCGGAATCGATCGAGTTGCTGCACTTTCCTTGCCGATCAAATATCGTTCGTGTTTACCATTCATTAGTCATTCGAGTGTTTCAATTATTAATTTATGAAAATTTTTTGAATTTATTTTCGATACGAAAATAACAGAGATCACAATGGCAACGAGTTACTCATATTTTTGGGCATTGATGGTACAATAAATTATGCGAGCACGCGAATTATTTTAAAATAGTAACGTTCTGAACAATTTTTCGCAAATTGGAATTATTCGGAAAATGGGATAACAAAGTTTTCGAGCACTTTGTGTACAGCGACGAAGCTCTGTATCGACTGATCTCAAACGAAGGTGAATGGGGCTGGTGTATTGTGAAGGCCGAAGGAATCATCAGAAATTGATAGCTGCAATGTAGATTTTTGTAATGAATTGGTCAGAAAAATGGTTATTCACCCTTCATTTTGGAGGTTGCTGTTAGGTGAGATATTGTTCCATCCATATCCGACCAATTTCTCGTCGTAGGGAAGCGCATTTTCCCTCGCGATCACAGTCAAAAATTCGTTTCCGGAATTCCAGCTCACCTAAAATTCGATTCGAATTTTAGACAAACGAAAAATTCATTACCTCGTAGGGGAACTCTGATTCCTTCCATTTGCCATACCAGGTTGAATTGAGATCTGCAGGCACGGTGTTCGCTCCAACCGGATGCACCTGAGTATTCCTTATGATTTCTAAAGGACACGATTGCGACTTACCCTTCCTTTGTTCCATTCCATGGCTAACTCTGCTTTTGTTTTCGGATACTCATGTGAACTCGCAAAAGCAGGAACCACCAGCACTTTCTTCTTTATTTTGTTCTTCAGGAGTGAACGAAGATTTTGATATAGACCTGAAACATACAACTATAGTTGCGAATCGTGGATACGCAACCTTTGGAAGGAATGAAATCAATATCCGCCGTATACACGAAAGCTGTATTCGAGCCATTTAGCGCAACATTGCGCAGATAGTTGAGTGGATAGTAATTCTAAGCGATTCGATTTCACACTTTTCTTGATTTTCCGAAACCCACTCCAGTTTTGAACACAGCATGCATGGCAAAGTTTTTTCGGCGTCGACCCATTCTTGCGGCTTTCATGAATTTCCTAAACAATTAATTTCTAATGAAAGTTCACTTGAAATTCTATTAACTCAATCTGCGATAGCTCAGCGTCGGTACAGTAAACGGCCACAGAAACTGGCCCTTCCCATGACTCGAGTACGCTATTGAATGTGTCAAAACGATCCACAGTAAGATGGGTGACCAGGGTAACATCTTCGGTGGTATTCTAAGACAAAGCACATATGTTTCTGAAACGATTTAATGTATTACCGTTGACACATAGTTGTTAAAATACGGATGAGTTCGAAATTTGGTTTGAATTGCTTCGAGCAATTCCTCGCATTCGGCATCATTCTCCTTCAGATCCTTGAATTCGGTCGCAATCTGAAAATCAAAAAAAAATCACAAAATCTCAAAACTGATAAAAATTGCACACCGCGCTCTCCTGATCGCCGCACTGATCTCTCATCCGGAAAATGTAGCCGTCCATCGATTCGAAAAGAGCGAACGATCGCGCGAAGTGCGCGACAAATTTCGAACGGAGCGTGAGCTTCTGTGGCGAGTTGAAGTGCACGATCTACAGTAGAAATTGAATGGTTTTTTTCATGATTTTTCCTTGCCTTCACGAATCGGTCTTCGCTCTGGCACTTGCCCGGCTGAGCCGAGCTCGCCAACTGCAGATTGTACTCGCAGGGGAGTTGCACGACAATGTCGGGACGAGAAACGACCAGCGCGTTTAGAATGTCCTGAATGGTTAATTAGTTTCGTTTTTTAGCCTTGCTTTCCTTGTCTTTTCTTGTCTTTTCCTACCCCAACCTCTTCATACAAACAAAAAACCTGATCGTGTCCCCTGGTGAACTTGGCCAGTCCTTCTTTCGCCGCGGTCGTCCACAAATTGGTCCAGTTTGCCCGGCGCGCCCTCTCCAGATGCAGGTAGATAACGCCAGCGTTGAACCCGCGACCCTGAAAGATAGCGCTAAGGCCAGTTCAGAGATCAAAGATCGAAGATCAGTCCGGAATCTTGCGCTCACCCGCGCCGGCCAATGGTTCCTGTGCTTGGTGTACCAGGGCGAAATGTTCTCTGCCATGGCTAGCATGGTTGACTCGCTCGTTCCCTTGAACACATCAAAGATCGCACTGATATCGTTGAGCACAACCAAGTCCGTGTCCAGAAAGAGCACCTGAAAGTAAATTAGCACAATTTGTCTGAAAAAATAAAAGTACAAAAACAGAATCAGCGTACCTCTTTCACGCTGTCTGGGAGTATTTCCGGGATGGCCAGTCTTATCAGTCCAAAAATTGATGAATAATGAGGATTTGGAATCCAGTCAACTCGGTCCTTGTAGCTTTCCAATTCGTAAATGCTGTAGCGCACTGAATAAAATTTTTTGTATTTGCTGCTGGAATGGAATGAACCCGAAGGAAGCTCCCAAGTGTCGAATAGTGTAGGAATAACTCTCCTTGCACGTTTATCTGCGATAAAGTGGAAGTAGAGAGGACCCTACTAATAGAAAGATTTAAAAAAAACTAGAGACGCTGTCAACATACTGGGTGGTGGTACAGCAAACTCTTGAAGAGTGGCATCGCGAGGTTGATCGTTTTGTAACCGCCAAGAACGATCACAATGTGGTGCTCATTACACTGCCTCACATTCAAAGCTTCAGCCTCATTTCTTGGTCCGAAAAGCGATGAATTATCCTTTGAAATGTAAAAACGAATCCACAAACCTCTACAAGCGCGAAAAATGTAGAAAAGAAGGATCACGCAAAGAAAAACGCATAGGTTCTTGACTAACCGAAAGGTAGGCCGCCGAAAAAGCATCTGAAAAAACGAGAGAAAATTTGAAAATGGGTAGGAAAGAAAAAACAAAGAATTATGAAATTGTAAGAATTGTGCGGAGAAGGATTGGAGTGTGGTGTAGTTGGCAATATTGTGCCTTAAAGCCGGGTGTGTCGGGACTAAATTTGTCAGCAGATTTTGTCGGGAAGATTATCAAGATCAAAATGTAATAAAAAAGCTTCATTCCGACGTGATTTGCGTCAATCATTGCTTGCTTTTATCGCAAATAGTTGGTCAGGGCGTGAATCGCGTTCCTAGCAAGGGTGAGTTTGATAAGAAAGCGCTTTGCCTGTTGCGGTTACAGCGCCGGTAGAGACTCTCGCATACGTCATGCAAATGCGAACTTTCACGAGAAGAGGGTCCAGGACGTTCGAAAAGAAAGATATGGTAGCGACCCTACACAAATAAAACGTTTTCAATTTTCCTTTTTCAGTATTTGTGAATCAGATATTTTCCAAAAATCTTCAAAGATGAACTGCGATCAACATTCTTTTGGCGCGGTTCATCTTGTTGAGATTGACGCCCTTCATAAATGGCTGCCCCATTCCAGAACGTGACTCAACAGGTCTTTCCCTTTCTTATCAGTAGAATGCAGACAATAAGAGCGCAATGGTCGCTGTGCGCACTACAGCTCTCCGAATCTTCATGCTTCACTCGGTGAGAGAGTATGGGACATGGAGAGAGACTCTAATCTCCTCGACCCATTGCTCGTGTCAATCCACGTCCTCGACAGGAATATGATCACCCGATCCCAGTTCGAGGTGCGAGTGAAATGCGTGTCACCGTTGTCTCCTCATTTCGCGTACTCTCTCTCTCTCTAGCCTGTCCAGAGAATGTGCAAAATGAAGAGACGCCGACTCGCAATGCGCATTCGATTGTGCATCTCTAGTCGAGATTGATAAGGTGCCTTTCCGATTGATTCTTCGAGCACGCAACGATCAGAGAACCGTCGAACCGTGGCCCCGAGGAAGTATTAGTCTGCATTAGTCTACGTCACGTGAAAAAAATGTGAACAATACGTTCCTCATGATAGGATTGTTTAAAGTAATTTATTTCTTTGCACAAGCTATTGAATCGGCGGGCGAAACAACTATTTAACATATTTAGATTTTTCGAAAGTTGTAAGTCTAGAGAAACATAAATCTTTAAAAAATTAAACAAAAAAAGCCGTTGCCCTGATGTACCAGGGGCTGTACCGGGCCCATTGCAAGAGCTCGAATCGAATATGAGGTCGCTAATAGAGTTCAAAATTCGGGTCGACGTCTCTTCATTTCAAACACTCTCTCGCATCTCTGACCGGTGAGAGAGCGCGTGGAATAAAGAGACGATTACCCGTGCCTGACAGAGCCTGACATTGAATGCGGAAAATTAATACTAAATACTAAACACACAAAGAGCTCACGATAATCAACGATTATTAAATTCACATCATAAAGAGAGACGATCTTCGGTTCGAAAAGCGAACATTTGGTGCAGTACATACATAGATCTCGTTGCATCTCATCTGCGAGCTTACGATAAATGCAGTTGAGAGTGAATAATTGATTCCTTCTATCACAACTAACTCCCACAAGTATCACGAGAGAAAGGCATGTTCATGATGTACAATTGTTCGTTTTTTCGAAATTGTTTTGGATATACGCATGATACGGGCGGGGGATATTGTTTTACCGAGTCTGTTTGATTGCAATTTGCAAATCTCAAACTAGTCAACTATTCGCTATGCTGGCAGATTTACGAATTACGTCTTTACAGATATTTGCGATAAATTTTTACACATTATTTATTACAAATTATTGCATTCCTTATTTCCAGGATAGTTCAAGCATCCTGAAATAGGTTTCAGTAACCGATTTGACGGAGGAATCCCTCAACTTGCGCGCTTTCTTGATTCGGCTGAAATCAAGCACATTTCTGAGATTCGTAAAAATATCAACTCACAATAATAAGCGAAACTTGCGGATCGTTCGCTTGCGTAGCTGCGGGTGCTTCAGCAATAATATTATGAGTGAGAAGATGCCATTAATCGCAAATGCCTGAAAAGACGTGCTGGTTTTTGATGCACCGGAATGAGCCAATTGCAGATAAAAACAAACCAAAGAATAATAGGCTTCGACATATCCGAGTATGCTTTCATGCTCAGTACGCACCGTGAAGAAATAGTAAATCACCACGATTGTCGATGACTGAAACGTTAAAAAATCATTGAGCAGGTGTCATGATAATAGGGCAGAATGAAAAAAAAATACTTTAAAAAAATGTTTATGTAGACTACCTTTAGCGTAAAGGACGTCGCATACGCGGGGATCATCGCTTTCGACATTTCGCTGGCTTCTTTCACCTGAATGAACTGAATAATATCAAGAATCCCTCCCAATCACGGACCTGATATCGTACCGTCAGTGACGATTTGCCGTATGATCGCTCATATCGGCTCTGGATTACTCGCATTGCCACGCTTCCGGTCTGGTAATCGCGCAAACTTTTTTCAAGCGAAAATAGACTCACCACCAGCACGGCAACCTCGATCAGAGCCAGGCAAGCAAGCCCGATGAACGGGTAGGAACCGTCGTTACCTGAAAACAATGCTCACCAAAAACCAATTCTGAAAAAATACCACTGTGCACGTAAGAGTCGATTGCGTAGCTAGCCGCCATCTGTAATAGCGGCCATGCAAACGTGTATTTGTAAAAATTGTAGCATATAGTAACTTACAAATATTAGGGTTAGCGGCCACAGAATGAACCAGGCAAACGCAGTGAAGTGATAGCGTCGAGGTCTCACAATCGCCGCCAATCGTTCAATGGACATGGTAATTTCGAAGAGCGCGCAAAATGTCGTGGACATAACGTGCAGTTTGTACAGACTGTGGCGACAATCTGAACAATATTTTAAGTACCGTTCTTTGGCTTTCTGTAATGTGGCAATATATTTCATACCGGCCGTATACTCGCTGAGCGGCATGAAGCCCGTTTCGTTCCTCAAATCCACTATCGCGACCAATATTGTGACAATAAACACCGAGCCGAAGCTCAGCGTCCACATGCATAGAATGTACCTGAAATTTTTAGACTGTCGATTTGAAAATAAGAAATGTACAAAATGGTACCTGCAGTTGCTGTGGAGCGGGGCGCGTTGAGCTATGTGCAATAGACAGGTGAGTGGGGCGAAGGCGATCGCACCAATCAGCAGGTTGGCCACGGGAAATATCGGATAATTGTTGAAAAAGGCGAACAGCGAGGAGTTTGCCGACATTGATGCTACACTCGACAGACTGCAGCAGGCAGCTAACAACTAACGATAACTGTATCGTTCGCTCGCCGAGATGACATTTTGTAATGAGCCCCTTGGGGTAAACAGCCCGATCGGTAAATGGCACAGAACAGAGGAGAGTCCCCGGTTCCATGAATTGTATGACGTGAGTTTCCCATAGATCTTTCCTAGCATAGCTCCAATACGTCACACACGTCAACCTATTATTCTGCTAGCGAGAGTTGTCTTTGGTGCCCATGATAGGGGCAGAAATCACCGATTGAGATTCTCCTACTGGACGCGAGCAATCGATGGTTTTTTTTTGTTGTTTCTCAAGTGTAGTATCTAACAATAAATTGCTCCAAAAAATAGTGAATGTGCCCGTCTTTTCATCGATGTTTAGTCGGATCATCAGGATCAAAGTTGAGGCAGCGATAGAGGAAAAAAATTTATTTCAGTATTGACCTGATACTACGTCGAGACCATGCTTCGTTATGCTAATGGGCTTTCCGATCGTATCAACGGATGAAAAATGACAGCTAAGGCATTTCTGATGTGATCTCTGCTCCCCGTGTCTCCTCGCAGCGTCAAAGGAGGACAATGCGCTTCCTAGTTTGACCAAGATGTTTCATCTCTCGCATGAGGATGTTGTTACTCATTCGCCATATCTTCCATTGCTGAAACACGATGCTGGACATCCCTCCCATCGTATATGGCACCTTTTTCGTCGAATTGGTCGGCTGCACTCTCTACTTTGTCTTCAATCTCTTTCTCACGATGAGCAATCAAGCGTTTCTCAAGACGCCATTCTTCAGGCTAATTCACGCTACGGGTAAGGAATCGGAGTAAATGTCAGTTAGTCCTTCACTTCGGCGACTCTCTACATGCAGCAGCGATCGCTAAGTTTCTACACAATGGCATCGGCCACGTGCCACATGATCTTCTCCATTCATCAACTCGTCTGATCTAACTCTTTCCTCAGCGGAAACAGATGTGCATTTGCAGGTTTCGCCGGGATCGGCGTAGTATCGACCTATTGGATAATCCACCTCTTCAATTACCTGCCGGTTCGGAGGGAAAGCGTGTTGCTCATCTACGTTGGACAAGTAAAGTTGTTGCAGTGTATTCAGTGGCAATTTGATGTTCAGATTTCCAACGGAAGCACAACATTTTGCTACACCACTGGTAAATTTCTGATCCTACTAAATCGATTGACGGTGCTGCACAATATCAGAGTTGCAAAGGCGGTTTGAACACTTTTTGGAGAAGTTCTGGAACATCATTCTTTAGGGATGGACCAACACGAGGACCAATATCTTGATTTTCTGTCAATACACTGTTCCGCTTGTTCCTCATTTCTACTTTGCGATTGCGCCTGTTAACTGGATCGGTGAATTCTACTACGGATGGGACAATACGACCGGATCTGTGGGTGTTTTGATGATGATACATTCTGGCTAATAACCGGGGCACAGAGCAAAAAGCCGGGGAATCTGGGCGTTTTTTCGGCCTGAAAAAACACACGCGATGGCTCTGTATTATGGACCCGGATGCTTGCTTCGTCATTAGACTTTCAATCGTAACGAAACAACTAGTCGTTTAATAGGGAAATGAACCACTTTCTTCACGAGAGACAGCTTGGAATGAGGAGAGTGATGGATGATTTCCATAATAAGCGACTAGTTGTTTCGTTACGATTGAAAGTCTATTAGTCATCTGTGCACCTCTTCAGATCTACCGAAGCATCACCGGCGCGTACTATGCGCTGTACGCGGTGACTGGCATGGCAATGAACATTGCCGCATATAGAATGCTTCAGAAACTGGTGCGAAATAATGTTTCTGATACGTTAGTTCCCCTGAGGAATGTCCAGTTCACATCATTTGTATACTAGAGAGCGCAATTCGGGTCGCCGTCTCTTCAATTCACACACTCTCTCGACCGGTCGAATGACGAGAGAGTGTGTGAAATGAAGAGACGGCGACCCGAATTTCGCACTCTATTCTATACTATTCAACATATTCGGGCGTTCTTCGGGGGTATACATGAGAAAAAATTACGTTTTGTTAACGCGGACAACGGTGTTTCAGTCCTTCACCTCGACGACTCTTTACATGCAGCAGCGATCGCTCAGTTTCTACACAATGGCATCGGCCACGTGCCACATGATCTTCTCCATTCATCAACTCGTCTGGTCCTACTCGTTTCTCAGCGGAAACAGCGAACTGCTGGCAAGCGTGAGATATGTGGTGAGAGAAAGGGAGAAGAGTCTCTTCACTTCACGCACTCTCTCACCTTACGAGAGTGTGTGTAAAATGAAGAGACGAAGCAACAATATGCAGCTGCAGAGAAGGTCACTTCCGTGTCCATAGAGTTTAGTGGTGATTCAATGATCTCTTCAAGCAGTAACAACAGACAACAGGGCATGCATTCATCAAAACAGATCGAATAATCACCATGAAAGATGACAGTACATTGCAACTGGGAAAGCAATTAGAAAACATGGATGATATCGGTGATATCAGTATCGATTTCAGAGACCATTCGTTCAAGATTTCACCACATTCATCGACCCAATCGTGCTCATTATCGTCTCAAAGCAAGTGCGGAATGCAGTGCGGAAAGTGGTCGCCGGAGGCAACGGAATCGACCCAAATATAAGCACTATCGGCATCGCTCCGAACCAGGCTCAAGGATGACTGACTAATTGTCAAAATACATAATTCAAGATAAATATATTGCACGTTCGAGAGCAAATCGAAAGAAAGCAATACCACTGATGAATTTCGAATGGCATCCAGCGATAAACAAAAAAAGCCTGAAGATAACCAACGATCGGAAGCAGAAACTTCTCAATTACGGAGACGAGAATTTTGAAACGACTATTAGAAACGATCGGAAAATTAGCGCGACGATTATAATTCTCTGGTGTTGTTGAAACGTTGTTCATTGCCGTTTTTTATCGGAAAATGTGAGAACGAAAATCGGGCATTCCGAAATCTATAAGACTAGTGAAGACTCTAGGGCCGATTGGAGACCGTAAGTTATCCAAAAATTGAAAATTCCGACAAATTCTATTATTGTGACGTCGATAAAGTTCCTATCGTGTGATGTGTTTATCTCGAAAAGGAAAGGAGGTAAAATAATCGGAGCATTACGCATTGCTTCTCTGTGTAGTGTGCGAGGGTGCGCGCGCTCTCGTCGGCTGTCTCTCATCGTTTCACTGCGCCTCTCGCACCCGCGCGCGCTATCTATTCGCGCTTATTTGTAGGGAGCCGCGTGCTCACTACAACTAAGCGCATCTAGCGCGAAAGGAGGGAAGCGGATAAAAAGCCCGACAGAGACGAGAAAGCATTCACAACCTCTCTACAACTCATCCACTTTTCATCGAGGAAGAGACCTTTTTTGTTACAATATGTGTTCCAAGTCTCCTTCTCTATTGCTCATTGCATCAACGTGTGATTTACAGGAACGAAATATCCGAGAATGACCGCTATTCCCGCCCCGTTCTACGGCTCTTGGACGTCGGACAAGGACGTGAATTTGGACGCCTGGATGGAGAGCAGGGGCGTGCCCTGGTTGGCGAGAAAAGTGAGCCATCTTCTTGTCACGCCTCTGGTTTTCGAAGATAGAATTGCATTCTAAAACTGGAGTTTTCATGCAAATAAAAGTTTCACTTTTGTTTTATACTACTTTTTTTCGAACACTTTTGTTTCACAGCTGGTTTGATTGCTGCTGTTTTCCAGGCCGCAGCGCTGGCCACCGAGACGGTCGCCTTCAACGACCTCGGCAATGGAAAGTACGCAGAGGTGCACTCGGTAAGCGTGTTCTCACGGCGTTCCACAGCGAGAGATGGGAAGAGAAGCAGCGAAAAAACTAGCGAGCAGGCGAAAGTGAGAGAGTTCGCCGATGGTCTCGCTGCGAACCTGCGCTCTGCATCGTTGACGAGAGCGCCGTGTATTCTCTCTACACTTCATCGCCCGCTCAACAATAGACTTTGAATCGTAACGAAACAACTAGTTGTCTAATAGGGAGATCACTCTTCGCTCTCCTCATTCCGCGCTGTCTCTCGTGAAGAAAGCGATGCATTTCCCTATTAAACAACTAGTTGTTTCGTTACCATAGAAAGCCCGCTCAACAATCTCAATAATTCAGATGTTCGGACGGTCAGCGGCGTTCGAGTTCCGCATCGGCGAAGAGACCAAGACGAAGGGGCTCGAGGGCGTCGAGCGTCTGGTAAGCCGAGTTTCTTTCTGTTTTCTAGCGTTTTTTTCAAGCGAATTTTTTTTCCAGCGAGTTTTTCTAGCGAGAGTTTCTAGCGAGTTTCTGTCGGGCAACGAGGCGAGAAATTAGGGGCGATGGACGCTGAATAGGGTTCATTCAGGGATTAAGAGTGAGACTAAGGGGTGGTGGACGGGGCATATACGGAACAACAGTTTGAAAAAAGCGAAATGTGGTGTTCACTGGCGCGTTGGCTTCGCATGGTGCATATTCTCAATTTCACACTCTCTCTTTAACTGACCAGAGTGGCGCGAGATCGGAGAGTCATTTTTTAGCAAGCCATCTTACTCCAAAGCTTCTAATTTCAAGCTACTACAGTCTTGCCAGAGAGTCAATTGTTCTTGTGATCTGAGGCCAATCTTTCATTGCTGAGTAGTGTTCGAAATACGGGCAATTCTTCATTTCGCACACTATCTCACCGGTCATAAAGACGAGGGAATGAGGAGACGATTTTAGCCGAATTTCGAACTCTATTGCTCAGTTGCTCGTCACCGTTGACGGCGCGTCTCTCGTCGTTCGTCATCGCTTCGACCTCGAGAAGAAGGCGAACATCCCGGACGACGTGCAAGTGTTCACGGTGGAAGCGGGCAAACTGGTGCAGGTGAGCAACCAAAAGTTGAATTCCATTATTTGTCCACCAGGCAAACTGATTATCATATAACTGGCTTTACCAGTGGGTCCCACATAGCGTTGTCTTGCGACTGTAAAATCTCTTGATACACCCTTACCATTACCTTTGGATTTTTTTGTCGATTGAGCAAAATGATTTGCTGACTGTTCTCAAGAAGTGCAAACCATTTGCAGACATTGCGGAACGGCAACATCACTGCAACGCGGTACTTCAAGAAGAAGAATTGAGTGCGAATTGATCTGATTTTTTGTGTTATCAATTTGTAAGTATTGTGTGTTCTGAGCATTTAATAAAGTTGATGTGTAGCGATCGATATTTCTGGTTACACTTTTTCCTACGGAATGAAGGGACGAAGCCCTGTGCCAGCTGCGTCAAGACATCCACCACAGCAATCCCTCATTATCTCGGATTCCAAATCTGTTATTCAGGATTATATCGTTCCGACCATACTGCGGTTGTGAGCAATCACAAAGATTCCGAAAACTGAGTCATACCAGGAAAGCCGCATATCAGAACATGTGCTCATGATTGGTTTTCTGATGATAGTGCACATATCCGCCGATCGTTCTCATTTCTACTATCGCTCACAGCAGAATCGTGAAGATACCCAATGCGTATTCAGTCTTCAGGTCTTCTGGAGAATCAGTGACATTAGATAAATGCCAGATTCACTGGTAAAATCGAGAATTCTCAGGTGTTCTGCGATGAGTTCCACGATAGGTTTCTTTATAACAAATGAACACGATTTTTTATCAAGAATCTTCGAACGAGATGTTGTTTAAAAAAAATTATTTTTCAAAAACAATGAAGAAGCTCGAGGTTACACTGATTTATTGTTAGATACAATAATTGCGATACGTCTAATATTACAATGACTTTCAGGACCTCGCTATGCCATTTCATATCTATATGAGGCCGTTTGCGTAAGAATCGAGCAAAGTCTGGCACAGGTCAAAAATGTCAATTCTCTGAAACACTGCCATTTGGGGTTCTTGAGAGTGCTGATAACGATGGACACTTTCATTTTGCTCGTAGTGCTCCCGTTGGCTCCAGATGACGTCACGTCGAAATCACATTTACTTGAATATCTCTGCGCTCAGTATATCTATTTTTATGAAACTTTGGCATAGGTTGTAGAATTGGATGATGATCACGCCTGTTTTCGAAATTTTTTGATTTTTAATGGATAAAGTTGTAAAATGGAACTTTTCGGGGAGCCCCGTGCACCCTGCGAGAGTAGGACAGATCGGACCGGAATCACGAGACGATTCCAAATCTGTTTTAAAATTGATTCTAAGTGGTGCCCATAACGAGAAAATCAACTTATAGTGTACCTGGCTTGTAAGTAAATCCGACGATCTCTTCGCTTGTTTACTTCCTTCCTCGTATCGATCGGACACTCTCTCAAGAGGGAGGCGAGAGAGCATGGGGAATCGAGAGAGCGCAGAGACAGGGAAGAGGTCAAGGTAGAGAGACTCGGGTAGATCAACGATCGGAAGTCAACAAGGGGAAGGATGCACAGATTTACTTACAAGCCAGGTACACTATAAGTTGATTTTCTCGTTATGGGCACCACTTAGAATCAATTTTAAAACAGATTTGGAATCGTCTCGTGATTCCGGTCCGATCTGTCCTACTCTCGCAGGGTGCACGGGGCTCCCCGAAAAGTTCCATTTTACAACTTTATTCATTAAAAAATCAAAAAATTTCGAAAACAGGCGTGATCATCATCCAATTCCACAACCTATGCCAAAGTTTCATAAAAATAGATATACTGAGCGCAGAGATATTCAAGTAAATGTGATTTCGACGTGACGTCATCTGGAGCCAACGGGAGCACTACGAGCAAAATGAAAGTGTCCATCGTTATCAGCACTCTCAAGAACCCCAAATGGCAGTGTTTCAGAGAATTGACATTTTTGACCTGTGCCAGACCTATCCGGATTTGCTTGATTCTTACGCAAACGGCCTCATATGCGTCACTTTGACGATGATCATTTGTGCTGTCATCCGTTGCCCTTTCAAGCTTTCCAGTAGTTCTTCACTGTCTATAAACAGGGATTAGTCATTAGTTAAAGCGATGAGCCCCATTCATTTTTCTTGTTTTAAGCCACTACCACTTCTAAAGAGAGAGATACCAGCCACTTTGCTCGAATCAAACGCCCACACAAATCGAGTGAAAAAAAACAAGCAAACCGTACCTGGAAAACTCGTGCGTTTTGCTTCATCAGAATACCAAACGATGTGGGATTTGTTGATGATGCTGTTGATGACGTTGTCGCCGTTCCGTTTCTGAGAACCGCGCGCTTCGCCCTTTTCCACTCGATCCTCCACACGCATATCCACCGTTCTCCGTCCTTCGCAGCTCATCGCTCGCCATGTAGAGAGATAGTTGTGGATCTTGTTGAGCAGGTAGCGCGGTTGCCCCGCTGGCGCCCCACTCAAAGACTGCGTACATTTCGTCATTGTGCGCAGATCGTCATAGACGACGTCGTCTGGGTCGACAGGAGCATCCAAGTTGCTCGCAGGAGCATCCATAGCTGTGCGACAATGGCAACACGCGAACGCTCGCTGCGAATGCAAACCCAATTAGCTCAAGTAATGCGAGTAATGGGATGTGTGAAGAAATAGTGAATCATCTGGCAGACATCAGTCGTCAAAAACAAACGCAGAAAAGATACGAACGGCTCTGAGTGCGAGGACGCTGAACTAATGAGAAGCGTAATACTCGAGAATAATTATGTTTCTTTTTGCAAACCATGAACATATTTTACGATGTGTACTCATTATTCACAGCAATGCTGCGAGCACCTCTAGATCATTTCTCTGCGGAAAAATAGACGGTCGCCTCTTGACGAAATTGACGGGAGTCTGGCCCTCTTATTTTCTCCATTCATTAGAAAAATAAGGCGAGCGAGACCTCTCTCCCTCGAAGGGAACGGAAAGGATGAGACGGAGAGGATCCCCTTAATTTGAAGCGACCGTCTAGACGATTTGTGTGCCAGAGAAATAGCCTAGACGTCGACGCTGAAAGCAGCATAAACATGTAGATTTGAGTTTGCAAAGACTACCTTGATGGAAATTAGACTAGTTATCTGGATGCATTTTTCTGCAATACGCATCCCTGTGTTCTGGACTGTTTGAAGGTTGTATGTTGTCCAGGGCAAGTATCAAAAGATAAAAAATACGTAATTTATTCCAAGAACTACTCAAGAACTTTCTCTCTTCAATAGACAGAGTGGTATTGGATCGAAAACAGAGATCTGATCATTTCATCCCGTGAGTATTCGGGTTTGTTGCGCTCATGTTCTATCTGTTGCGTGCGGAATCCCGGGAGACTACTGTCTACGTGAAGCTAGATCTCTGCATTATTTCATCAATGACGCTGACGACTCTTCGTCTCGAAGCTGGCGGAATCCGTTCTTCTTTACCGCCTTACCGTAGTTCTGCACTGCCTGCAAACAACGATTAGTCTCCGGATATAGATCGGATTTGCGCTCCTTTTCGCGTACACAACCACTACAAAAACAGCCAATGCACACCGCTTGTGACCATGAGAGAAGCCTACATCAGCATCGCCTTTGCAAGGCCGTCCCTTCATTTAGCACACAATCTCGCCCGCTCAATCGTCGAGAGAGAGAGAGAGTGTGTGTGTGTGTGTGAAATGACGAGACGGCGGTATCACTCAAGCTCTAACCGTACCTGGATCACGCCTGCGATTCGCTTCGTCAGTCCGCACGACGATGACGCGCCGCTGGACGGCACGCTCGCTTTCGGCTCCGCGCTCTTCCCTCCGCCCTTCGCCCTTCTCGACGACGGCACGTACCCCCCATCGGCGGCCGCTCTTCGCACATCGGCGCTACAGGCCGTGTATAGCAGGCCGTGTATCTTGCCGAGCAGGTAGCGCGGCTTGCCCCCGGCGCCCAGCGTGACCACCGCGTAGATGTCCTCGTCTTCCTTCAGGCTCTCATAGGGCACCTCATACACGAGGTCGTCCGGATCGGCCGCATCGTCGTCGCCGACGGGGAGCTCCATTCGAGAGAGAATGCCAGTAAGCGAACGGCCCCGAAGTCACGCCCCCCTCCTCCTCCTCCTCATCCCAGCTGATATGTGTGAAATTGCGGCGCTGACGGATGCACATACCTACAGAGAGACGCGGGGAAAGCGGGAGGCGTAACAAGTTGATTCAGCTAAGGCAAGAGACGTCAGAACAGACACAGAGAAATACGGATGCGGTGCTAATCGCAATTATACACGTACTGCAGGTTCATGCACCAATCTCAGGAGTTCAAGGAGCTCAGGAGCTCGAAATATGAAAAATAATATCTTCATTTTCGCACAATCGCTCACGGTTT
The DNA here is from genome assembly GCA_911812115.1 of Pristionchus exspectatus. Lineage (NCBI taxonomy): Eukaryota > Metazoa > Nematoda > Chromadorea > Rhabditida > Neodiplogasteridae > Pristionchus > Pristionchus exspectatus. Next base: position 6,054,681 of record OU461582.1, read on the forward strand.
CCGGTAATCTATTTCCGCTCATCTTGTTTTTTCGAACGCCGGTTCCACGTATCAAAGAAGATGTCCGGTAATATTTGATAGACGCCTCCTGGTAAAAATGAACTGAATTCAGCTACCTGGAAAAAGATTTTTGAGCCATCAGAAATCGACCAAGAACAGAACTTCGGTACTACATGTAATCACGACTTTTTATTTATAATTTTCGCTTGTCGGTGATGACATGTCAGTAAAATTAGTGGTTTATTTGTCTTCCTCACATTCGTTTTCTTGCTCATTTTCGTCGGACACCCGCAAAAAAAAAATTCTGACGATGATTCGCCCGCACGATGATTCGCCCAATGGCCTGAATACTTATCCCGCTTATCCTCAACTATTTTGAGCTATTCGTGCCCGCATGAACATCATCGGTACATATCCCGATTCGGTCCGTCTCAGTCTGAATCACATGGGGAAGATGGTGTGAACTTCTTCTTAGAAGCTGAGATTTTTAAAGAGAAAAACAATGAAAAATGAGACGCTTTCTCGTCGAGAAAGATGCGACGTTTTTTTTCATCATAGCAGACCGAAACCGAAGATCCGTCGCCTCGAAAAATATTGCTTACAAAAATATGCTGTGACCAGCTCCATAGATCGTAGAATTACGAAGAAAAAAGTGGAGAAAAAAAAAGATTTTGTTTTTCGGCGTCCTGATTGCGTATTCCTGCATATTCCTCTCTGCAAAGAGCTCCAGCTTCCGCATCCAAAATATACGTTACAAGAATGCATATAAATTGCACATGGAAAGGAAAACAAAGAATGCATAAAAAAGAATCAGCACGACGGCCTCTTCGGAAACGACATTATAAAGAATATAATTAGAGTTCAAGTAACATCATGTAATTTCCTATTTTTGCCCAACCACCGGCCATTGTCACCGAGGCGCGAGAGTCTCAACAAATTCTTTTTTTTAAATTCAGCTCACATCTTTTGTGCTCACTGTCGTTGCATCGGTTCAAGTTGCGTGTGGGTCGGAACTCATGATGATGAGTCATATTGAGCGTCAAGAAGCTCGCGCATAATCCCGGCGGAGGAGAATTAGCGAAGATCTCGACGGTGGTTCGCGAAAACAGCTGTTATAGCAGAAGCCGACGGCAAAGTTTCGAGCTGCAACGTATGTGCAATGCTGATAAACAGCAAGAAAAAGATACATCCGCATCAAGATGTTAGCATGCAAAAAAACATGAAAATGCAAAAAAAGTATAATATCAAGCCTACTTTGTTTTGCCCTCTTTGTTCTCGTTTGGAACTTCGAAACGAATAATGTAATTGCCAACATTTCGATCTCGACTATTCCGCGATGATCAGCATCAAATTAGCTAGGGAGTAGCCAGGTCACAACTCCTCTCTGTTTTGTTTCAATTTCTCCCCCCTGTGTCGCTTTGACCTTCGCCTCATCGAAGTGACCATCAATCGATAACAAAATATATTCAATTTAAGTTTTGTGCCTGTTTAGAAACCATCCATCACAGATTGCAATGTGGAAAATGCCACCATACTCACCCGCGAACGCGGGATCTGAAAAAAAATTGAACGAAGGTCCACTGCATTCTCCGTCCGATTGAGAATAACAAAAACTGCGTAAGTCAGTCGAGCGAGGGGGTACACCGGGGACGAAATCGGCGGGCGACCAAGAATCGTTGTTTTCGCGCACTCATGCAAGTGATCGCAACATGTTGTTCGAAAAACCGCCTAACGCGTGGCACCCATCCGCTATCCTCCGTTTCGCCTATCCCTCGCCTACCGCGTGCCTAGATGGAGTGCACCAACACCGGAGAGCACAGACGAAGATTGTTTTGGCATGCACAGGCAACAGAGAACCTATAAAGGATCTGAGATGTTGGAAGGAAGAACGCGCCTCGAAAGATGAGAACGCTACTCCTTCTTCTTCTTCTCTCCATTGCGGTAGCTCATCTCGCAACGGCGCAACGTAAGTTGGTCCATCTTCTTCCGTATTTGATGGGTCGGCGTGAGACGAAGAGAGATCGATCTATTCGTTTGCAGGTGACGCGGTCAGCATTGACCGTCAGAAGCGAGATGCCGAAGTGGCCCGATTGCAGAGAGATACTGGTAATTTGAAACCATTACTGAGATTCCGTAAATGTGAAAGAGAGATACCGGTATAAGATCAACCATCAAAGAGAATCAGAAATTGTGACTGTAAACGATGCATTTCCAGCTGCTGGGTGGGCTGAACGCCTCGGTGGCAGAAGAAAGAGAGATATCGACGTCGGAAGAATGAAGAGAACCGGTAATTTGAACCATCAACGATAATAAAAATCGTGAATGAATAATACAAACTTGCAGCTGCTGAGGATATAGCTGCCCGTCTCGGAAGAAGAAAGAGAGAAGTCGACACAGCCAGAATGCAGAGAGATACCGGTGAGATGAAACAAAACTGAAATGTGAATAATCATGATTGAAAAATATGACCTTGCAGCTGCTGGGTGGGCTGAACGCCTCGGAGGCAGAAGAAAGAGAGACACTGGTGAGTTGAAGCATCACAGAGAATCCGCAATTGTGATTATAAATTATCAATTTCCAGCTGCTCAATGGGCTGAACGTCTCGGAGGCAGAAGAAAGAGAGATACTGGTGAGTTGAAGCATCACAGAGAATCCGCAATTGTGATTATAAATTATCAATTTCCAGCTGCTCAATGGGCTGAACGTCTCGGAGGCAGAAGAAAGAGAGATACTGGTGAGTTGAACCATCACAGAGAATCCGCAATTGTGACTATAAATTATCAATTTCCAGCTGCTGGATGGGCTGAACGTCTCGGAGGCAGAAGAAAGAGAGATACTGGTGAGTTGAACCATCACTGGAAATTCCACCATTGTGATTAAAAAAAGTGTGAATTTCCAGCTGCTGGGTGGGCTGAACGCCTCGGAGGCAGAAGAAAGAGAGATATCGACGTAGGAAGAATGAAGAGAACCGGTAATTTGAACCATCAATGATAATCAGAATCGTGAATGAATAATACAAACTTGCAGCTGCTGAGGATATTGCTGCCCGTCTCGGTCGCAGGTAGATATGCCGATGAAGTGCAACATCACCCCACCCCGGAAGTTACGCCCGCAACCGACCATCATCTTTCATCCTCTCTCCGCCTCATAATTCTGTAAAATTCTGTAAATCAGCATTGTTCATAAACACTGAAATTGATCTGTAATTGATCACAAGGCAGATGGATCAACAATCTATTTTTTGTCGGATGGTATTTTTCTCGAACGACTCCCATTCAAAAAATCAGCAGACAACTCTTAGAATGAAATAAGTATATTGTTATCGCACATTTAATATTTTAAGTTTATATTTATATCAGTTACTTAGTTTTTTAGAATTGTTCGGTATCTAATTGATGTATCAAGAATACATCCTGAATGAAGGTGGATTTTAGGCGGGGAAGAACAGCAAAAATCGTCCGCCTCCCTATTATGGTGTGCTCCGTAAGAGAGGGAGAGCGCAAGGTGTTGTTGATGGGCACTGTCTTACCTGTCTCTTCTGGACGTGCAACTACAAAGAATGTGTGCAAGTAGTGTGTGATGGCCATTGTCAGGTTGGTGGCAACAGAGCCCAAATTATCGCACGTTGTCAGAGCTCACTCGTCTCCCTTCGAGAACTGCTGTGCTCACTACTTTGGCGTGCGTCTCCAGCTTAAAAAATTTTTTTTAAAAAATTAAAAGCGAAGGGTAGCGAGGCGTTGATACCCCCCCCCCATACGCTCTCTCGACGAACACTTCTAACTTGTCTATGGAGAGAGCGCAGAAGCAGAGAATCGGCTCTCAACACTTATTCTTCCTTCTCTAGCACAAAGCCTATCGACTCGTTGCAATACTTGCATCTGCTCATGGCGTTTGAATGGTTTTTCATCCAATTTCAGCCAGTATATGGTATTTTTACACCTCAGCAAGATGGGAGCTGTGGTGCGTCTTCGCAACGCTTTCGAACGTAATCCATATCCCCATGGAGCGTTTATCCACATTCCTGCACGTACTTCGATGGAGAAGAACTAATCTACGTCTACTGAACACTGCAGACGCAATATTACGATACATGTTGGGCTGTCGATTACATCGTCAGAGTGGCTAAATCACATTTTCAATTTTTCAGAATCGCCTTCCAACGCAAGTTCGGTCCCGGGAACACATTGCTTCTCTTTTACAACACTTTTTCGAGTCACCTACTCGGTACTTGAATATTCAAGAATATTCAATCGTGCTCGGTCGTTGCTATTCCGATGTATTTTCTATTGTATCGAATAGTTGTGTTCTGATTTCGCGCCATCTCGCTCGGTAAAGTGTGAAAGCTATATCGACTTTATGATCGGACCGATAATGCTGATCAGCACCGCAACGCTAAGGTCGCCGTAGCGGTCGCTCATCTCGCTACGGCACAACGTAAGGTTTCCTCATGCACATTAGTTTTTTATGCCTTTGACTGCTCGCCTCACAGCTTCTCTCTGTTCTGTATCAATTACAGCTTGCCTCGCCACCACTCTGACCTTCGTCTCATCGAACCACCGCAATGGGAGTGGCCATCATCATCACGAGTGCATCGAAGCAATAACAACGTTTCATGACCACATTTTCAAACCCCGGACCTGCTCGCTGAATGCGTATTGATTGAGAACTATCCACACAACATCTGCATCTGAACAGTATCACAGTCCGGTAGCAAGGAGACTTCAACTGCGCGAGTGCTCAGGGTTCACAATCCATTTGGCGATAACAGAAAAACTTCGTACAGCGGGCGCCCTAATGAGTTCAGCTGCCGACCGGCCAATAAGATCTTTGTTTCGGCTCAAGCACAGAACTCAACGCACCCTGTTGTTGTTCGAGAACCTTCTAACGTCGTCTCCCTAAACTCTCTTGCCTCCCCCCTATGCCTCACTAGAGATGACAAATCGGCACGAGCCTCTCCTCGATTTGCATGCTCTCTCGCCGGATAGACAGACGAGAGAGCATGCAAATCGAGGAGAGGCTCGTGCCGATTTGTCTTCTCTATCCCTCACCCACCGAGTGCAGTACAGTGTGCACCCCGATGAGAGATCCCGTGCGAAGGTCGCTGTGAGAGGCGAGCGTATAAAAAGCTCTCAGATTTGGAATGGGAGGACGCTCATCTCAAGATGAGAACGCTACTCCTTCTTCTCCTAATCTCCGTAGCGGTCGCTCATCTCGCTACGGCACAACGTAAGGTTAACTCGTGCACATTAGTTTTTGTTTGCCCGTGACTGCTCGCCAAGATTGCACATGTACACGTGCAGCTTCCTAATTTCCCACATGTTACAGGCGAGACTTCGAGCTCCCTCCAAAAGAGAGAAGTCGATGTAGGAAGAATGAAGAGAACCGGTAGTTTGAACTATCAATCGCGAATGAAAAAATATGAACTTGCAGCTGCTGAGGATATTGCTGCCCGTCTCGGAAGAAGAAAGAGAGAAGTCGACGTATCGAGAGTTCAGAGAGATACCGGTAAGATGAAACAAAACTGAAATGTGAATAAGCATGATTGAAAAATGTGAACTTGCAGCTGCTGGGTGGGCTGAACGTCTCGGAGGCAGAAGAAAGAGAGATGTCGATGTAGGAAGAATGAAGAGAACCGGTAATTTGAACTCTCAAGGCGAATGAAAAAATATGAACTTGCAGCTGCTGAGGATATTGCTGCGCGTCTCGGCAGAAAGAAGAGAGATACCGGTAAGATCAACCATTACTGAGACTCCGCAAATGTGAATATAAAATATGAATTTCCAGCTGCTGAGTGGGCTGCGCGTCTTGGCAGAAAGAAGAGAGATACCGGTAAGATCAACCATTGCTGAGACTCCGCAAATGTGAATATAAAATATGAACTTCCAGCTGCTGAGTGGGCTGCGCGTCTTGGCACCGGTCGATAGACCAGAGAAGAAGAGCCTTGTTTGCGAATGGCGATGATCTCTCCTCGCTCTATGATTCCCTGTAAAATCCTGTTATTTCTCACTTTTCTTTTTTTCATGTTGTAGAGCTTTATGATCATAAAGAAACTCGCATTGCTTCCACAAAACCATCGTATTTATTTTAAACTGATATTTTCGCCAACTCTTTCTCAACCGACGAGTCAACGCAAAATCCATTTCATTGGAAAAAAACAAAACGGGTACGACAAAAAACCATGGGAAAATATATTGAGCTCACAAACCACAGTTTTCATGGATAATACAGGTGAAAAGGATCTGCCTTTTCTGTTCACTCTCTGTCATATCCAGGCAACTACGCACACAGCTGGCCTTACCAGTGGGTCGTTGTCATACGACTGTAAAATCGCTTGACGTAGATACACCTTTACCTTTACCTTTTACGCACTCGAGAAATCGATGAATACTTCCTCTTCAAAGGAGCCGCACTTCATTTCACTCGACGTTGAGCAGCGTACGCACGTTTTGCGGCAACTTACGCTCTGCGTTTCGTGCTGCCTTCACGCTCCTGCGCTGTACTGCCTGCTTAGAGAAACGCCGCCTCACCAAGCACAAATCAAGCCCATTTTAGCGTTTTTTCAGGCAAGAATCATTCGATTCAAGCGGTAATTTCTGTGAAATTACGTTCAGATCGCTGTTGTCGTCACTGATGTCTTCGAGGCGGTACTTTTCGAGCCAGTGCCGCTGGCCGAAGCGTTGGCAGCATATTGCAAAAGCCTGCTGTGCCGGGTGGCAAGGCCAACTGTGGTTACCGTAAGTTCTGACATGAACGGACCTCGTCGCCAAGCGCACAGCAGAACGTTGAGCATCAACATTGATGATTGCAGGGTTTATTCGCTTTCGGGATCGCGGCCCTGGGAATTGCTATTATCGCGTGCATACTCACGAGGCATCAAGGAATGATGCCCGACGCGCACACACTCAAGCTGAGCAAAGTACATTTTTGTATTTATATTTGTATTTATATTTGTATTTTTGTATTTATTTTGTATTTTTTTTACCATTTTTGTATTTTTGTATTTATTATAATAACTGAAATCTTTCGCAGAACACCACTCGCGCCTGCATAATCGTGATATTATCACTCCACTAGCAGCTTTCACCGGGCATCCCTTCAGCCTTGAGGAATCCGAGCGACTAATCCATGAGGTTCAGTTTTGAATGACGAAAAGCGGTCATGTTCCTCCCCATTCAACAGTAGGGCTGGCAAGTGAAGAATGAAAATGAAGCCTTCATTTGCCACACAAAGGCGCGCGCACCGAGCTAATTCTTCAATAAGAGGAGAATGAATCGGCAAATACTTAAATAAGGGAATGGGACTCTTATTTAAGAGATGCTCTCTGATTGATTGTTTTGACCTGGGATTTTTGAGGTGCTTATCACAGCAAGTTTGGGTATAATGATTTTGCTTTACCCTGATCTTCTCAAACCTATTCGTGATGTATTATCAATGTTTCTAGTCGTTCTATTTACCAGAGGGGAATGAGAGCTATCTCGCCCCATCATTCGAAAAATATTTCGATTTATTTGAAAAACTTGTTTTCTGATGAGACTACGCTTATAGTTGGCCTCAGTGATCTCAGAACCTGTCATTTCTGCCGAAATTGAGTTGGTAGCTGATCGCGCACTCGAGAAGATGGGTAAAATTGCCTATTTTCACAGCCGAAATGCAAAGAACGCTCACGTCCTTCCTCAAGAGCATGGAAAATGTCCTAGTTGAGGCGCACTTAAAATTTCACTATAAAAGATGCGGCTCTGGTCCGTTTTGGGTGTCCCATCAAAGTTTCCTGGTCCCAAAATAGTTTCCTGGTCCTTAAAAAGTTTCCTGGACCCCGAATAGTTTCCTGGTCCCAGAAATAGTTTCCTGGTCCCAGAAAAAGTTTCCTGGTCCCATAATTGGCTGATCGGGGCACGAAAAAGTTTCCTGGTCCCAGAAAAAGTTTCCTGGTCCCAGAAATAGTTTCCTGGTCCCATAATTGGCTGATCGGGGCACGAAAAAGTTTCCTGGTCCCAGAAAAAGTTTCCTGGTCCCAGAAATAGTTTCCTGGTCCCAGAAATAATTTACTGGTCCCATCAATTCCCAAGTGCTATTGCAAGTGTCAAGTGCTGTTGGATAAGTGCTAGAAAAGTCATCTTTAGCCATGGTAAATCATTTCTTAGCTTTAGGCTTAATGCTTGGTGCTTAGTGCTTTAGAAAAACAGTGGTATCAATATATAAGGATGGGTCCAGGAAACTATTTGCGGGACCAGGAAAATATGTAAGGGTCCAGGAAACATGGGACCAGGAAACTATTTCTGGGACCAGGAAACTATTTCTGGGACCATTAAACTTTTTCAGGCTCTGATCAGCCGATTATGGGACCAGGAAACTATTTCTGGGACCAGGAAACTTTTTCTGGGACCAGGGAACTATTTCTGGGACCAGGAAACTATTTCTGGGACCAGGAAACTATTCGGGGACCAGGAAACTTTTTAAGGACCAGGAAACTATTTTGGGACCAGGAAACTTTGATGGGACACTCAAAACGGACCAGAGCCAAAGATGCTTTCATTCATGAGTTATGCCCTGTTGGTTGCAAACTCCCCTTATTTAAGGATTGACACGACCGGGTCATTCTTGAATAAGAGCTGAATGAGAGAGGGAGAAAATCGCCTCTTCATTTCCCCTTATTCTCTTCATTTGCCACCCCTATTCAACAGTCCCGCTACGATATTGCATGGATCCGGCAAAGAGGCTATTATTTCATACTGCCAGAGACCGCATTCGTGAGAGGGACGTTGGTTACTTTAATCGCGGTATGTATCGCATATGTCGGGAGGAGGGGGGAACGAAATTTGCTCAAATTAATGCGTAATTAACCATGCTTTGTAACACATTTTCAGTTTCTCTTGTTTTCCGTCGCTTCTTCATTGATGACATTTTGGCACATGCAACATGTCCTGAATAAACAGGTCGCGTTTATCAACAACTACTTATCATGACCGTTTTCGAATTGAAATTTACAGACTGATAAAGGCGAGCGTACCAAAGTGATTATTCGTCAGTCCTTGCGCAGGCTATTCGTGCAGGTACGACCTAAGTGTGTTCTCAGTAATGTTGATTTTTAATTTAAAAGTTAAAAGTTCTTAGTTGCTCATTCCCTTCTTATTCGTTACTGCTCCGCTCATCATCCTTCCCCACCTCTTTTTGCCATGTATAGCTGAACTATCAATTAAATTCGAGGCATTTATTTCAGTGGCAGGTATTCCTGCGGGTTTTCTTTCTGTCGCTCCATCCAATCGTACACAATCTCGTTCTACTCTTTCCCATGCTCACCTATCGGAGAGTGATCGCGAATGGAGTTGCTAGAATTCAAGCTCAAAAGGAGACCCAGAAAGTAGTAAGTTGCGCAAGAGCCCTTGTTTATTGGATGAAAAATGAAGGAAAACAGGTAAATTTCAGATTCCCTCACATCGCTCTCAGAGCGTGGTGCTCGGACGGCCCTGATCAGTTCATGGTTAAAGAAAGGCATTTATGGAAAGCAGTGGTTGAGTGGAATTCGTTGCGGTCTCAGCAGTTCTTGTTGCCCACAGCGCACGGGGCGTACTCGCACACCGAGGGGAATCCGACGTTGCAGTTGCCCGCGCCCCTGCAAGCATCTCAGTCTGGCTAATAAAATTCTATACCATTGCTAAATTGTATCTCTTCGCGCATTCAATAATACTAAAACGACATACATAACCGAAAATTAAAAAAAAATACCAGTAAAGTCCTGCGGTCGTCGTGTCAACGTACGCGCACTTGGCGACCGAATTGGAGCTGGGCTCGCCGTTTGCCGTGTCCCAATTCGTGTAGGGATTCGTGGACTGAATGGCTATTTTCGGTAACAAAAAAGTTGTGAAAAATGGCTGAAAAAACCTTGTCCTCCCAAGACCATCCTGCGTCGCCCTTGGAGTAGCCGATCCAGAAGTAGTCCGAGCCCGGGGCAGCAGCGACAAATTCTAAATTTTGCCAAATTTTTTATTTTAAAAATATCAACGATTGCTGAAAACATACGCTTGCTGACGAAGGCGGCCTTATCCGCATCATGAATCGATGCGATCAGTCCCTCTTCACAATTGGCTCTCATCTTGCTGTACGGAACTCCGGCCGGAACGACGCGGAAGCAACCACCTGACAATATTTGCATTTTCGTAAAAAATTTCAGAAAGCAAAAAAATCTCACCAGCGGCATTGACTGCCGGATCCGCATTGTGACCGGGGTACGCAACGCGATTCTTGTCCGGGCGACAGTAGCAATTGGCTTGAAATGACAAATTCTACGATATCAACGATAATTTCAATGTATACCTTTGCAGAACAGCTGAATGGTGGCCATGTAGTTATACTGAATGTCCGTGAAATAGTATCCATCGGAGGCCAGATCCTTGAGTCCCGGACGAGGTACATCTCCGGGCTCGAGGAAGTCTATTTATAGATCATTTTCTATCTATTTATAGATTATTTTCCGCTTTTCAGCGAGTCTCTATCTCAATTTTAAAGAAAGTTATGATTTTTCGAAATTCCGATCGCTCTGGAGCCGGTTTTCGGGCGCAAATGAGTTTACGGCCTAATCAAGTTAGCTGAATATTCTTGGTCAATGGGTGCACCAACCCTGAAAATTTGGGCCGAATCGAAGCACTTTGAACATTTTGTCAAGGGGTACCTGCGATATCTCAGAAGAGCTGTGATAAAATAATTCTTTTTCAAGATCGAAAACGATTCCTTACCATTAACGATGATCTTGCCCTGTGATGCCTTGAATCCTTCCAACGGGCGCGGGTCGAAAATACTGAAGAACAAAAGTTTTCAACTTATTTTTTAATTTTGCATTATTAAAATATCTGACGGATCACTATCGGTCATGTAGTAGATGACTTGGCGCGTATTCGAGCGATCAGGTTGGCTCTTGAGACCATCAGCGAACATCGAAAGCGCGGCGTTGAATGCACTGAAAAAAATCCAAATAAAATACTTCGTGCAAATCGAGTACACTCACGATAGTACGTCAATCTGCTTGAGTCCCTTCTGAATCTGGACCTTGCCCGTGACCTTGTCAGCCTTGGTCATGTTCAGGTTGTAGATGACCTGCGATCACAACTGCAAGCTCATCGCCATGGGGCTTATCGCTGCTTACCTGCGCCTTATCGGACATTGCGATCAGGCCGACGCGTGTGTAGTAATCGGCTTTAGTATCAGTGTTGAGCACGTCACCATCTTCTGTGCCGATGAACGATTCGATAAGGGAACTCGCCTGCGAGAATCGGGGCGCGTCGATAAGATGGAGCAAATTACGAAGCAAAGTATGAGCGATTCAGGGCTACCCTAGCAAGCATTGCACAGCAGGGTATGTAGACCGTCTAACAGCTGGCCTTACCAGAGTGGGTCCCACCTAGCGTTGTCTCACGACGTAAACGTAAAATACGTGAATACACTTTTATGAGCGATTCGGAGGTAGCAGAAAACTCACGTCCACCAGCGCCACATCGCCCATCGCTTCCGATGTATCGAGAATGATGACCACATCCACCCACAGCTCCGTGGAATCCCAGCCGTCCGGCATGCCGAACTTCTTGTCCAGGCCGCATTGGCAATACGGATCTGCAACCGTCCATTCCTTTACTTATCTAATATTTTGTTAGAATGTTTACCGGCTCCATCGACCGGCTTCTGCGTAGTGCGCACCGCTGGCGCATCTGTAATTTTTCAAGGGAAATCTTATTTTTTTTACCAAAATACCTGTCTCATCATTCCACACATACGTAGAACGATCGTCATCCCACACATAATAATCGTTCGAGTCGATGACCTGAACATAGTACAAGCATATATGACGACCATATTTTCGGAAATGATCACAACAGAACCCCCAAAACTCACTTTGGCTTTTGCCTCCGCTCGTGAGACCACAGAAGCGTGGGCACCGACAGCAAGAAGACACAACAGAAGAACTGGCTTACTGAGACCCATGATGACCTGAAAACTCACATATTCCGACACGGGAGTGATAAATTTTGATTGAAATATGTCGAAAACCCGTAGAAGTTGCATGGGTGAAATAAATGAATGAAAGAAAAGGATCGATTGCGCTTATCGCGTTTTCACACCAGCTTTATAACCCCTTCTTCCGCTGCGGATCACAATCGCCGATAAGAGATTGTTTCCTAAACGTCAAAGTTTCATTATCGAAAGTGCTCATCAACCTGATGAACGAGTTTGTGAACACAATTGCGGCGTCTATAATTTTTTATCAACTATGGTAGAAATATGCGAGGAAATATACGATGATTTTCATATGAGATGATCTGGTGGAAATATCTATTTGCAATGGGTATTCTTGGTACCTGTGCGGAAAGTGGGAATGAGTGAAAAAAGGTACAGGTCGCCATGATTTTCCAATGACTAATCGACAGACGCTAATGAGGGCGTTGCCCGTTTGCCTCAAAACGGCGCGTCACCTCATGCCACTGTTGATACCACCAATAATCAAAGAAACTGCACAGGTCGAAGTGGACAGGTCGTTATAGCCGTGTGACGTGCGGTCAAGAGCTGATTAACTGTATTAGGGAGCGGCCCCTGATGGAGCAGTCGGATGAAGTCGTAGTCTGTCATATCTTTATGACAGGAATAAGGAGAGAATGGACAAAACAGTGAGCTAGATTTTTCAAACACATTTTAAATCAACAATGTTATGACGGGAAAAACATAGGGAGAATAATCGATAGCAGGTAACAGAAATTGACAGCTTTCGACCCAGCTCTGTCGTATCTCATGTCGAACCGTACGCTCCCAGATGAATACTAACAAAACGAATGTGATTGAAGAGGTTTCCTTAAGCTCTGTCGGCTCTGTCGCAATCGGGAACTTTTATTCGTGAACATTAGAATTCCTCATTTTGCCCGGCCCCACACGTGGCGTTATTTGCTCTCTGCCATCATCTTTCAATGTGGTTGGCCATCTAGAATCAACCTCACATCAAACTGGCATACGATATGATAAAAAAAAGTTCGAATGATCGGACGCTCTCACTTCCTCTTTGGGGGTCAATTGATCCCCGAAGAAACGGTTTTAGCGTAGAATATGTTTAGGCCCCACAAGCCCCGCCCACTTTCGTCTGACATGGTTTCGCCAAAAAGCGAGAAAGGAAAACACAAAATCCAAACTAAACCAAACGGGACGTTTGATAGCGCGATGGATAGCCTTTACCATCCCCTTTCGATTGAGCACTGCCCAAAATGTGCACAGCATCACTAATTAGATCAAATTTGCATAAAATAGAAGGGAAAAGGTCGTTTTGACGGGTTGCAGTGTGAAAATTTTGTTTGGGCAGTATTTTTCTGACTAATTCGAATATTTTAGGAATTTTAGAGAAAAAATTAGATTTTTAGCTTTTCTCCCTATTTTGTGTTTTTAGTTAGAAGATGCGCGGGGAGAGGCGAGCGAGAGGGCGGGGGGAGGGAGAGAGGCACACGCAAATTAGGCTCCGCCCCCTCCCCTCTCGTCTCGCCTTTCCCTCCTCTTCTCCAGTGAGCTGCGCGCGTACTTCTTGGGCTCTAGCGCGACTCAGAGGCAAGAAATCCACAAACGGTAAAAAGCATGATATTATTGGATCCATGACGGATGGTTGGAACATACTTTTGACCCCAGTGTGGGAAATCGGCTATCTGCGTTGTGGCCCCTAAATATGTTGTATACATATTTATTTGTGTTTGACTCACTGTATGTATTACCTGGTGCTGCGAGGAACGGAAGTACGCGCTGAGTACACATGTATGAATAGTTATCATGATAGAAGAGGGCGAATTCTCAGTTCTCTCACTCCTTCAGCAGCAGTTCTTCGATAACGAAATCATCAGCGAGTATCGGAAGGTGGAACATTGCCTTGTTTTGCACAACTAACCGGCACAGGTAGGCGTGCCAAATTTTCGGTCGAAATGATTTCACATTCTAGACCGCACATCGGTGAAATCTTATATGATATGCTTGAGATTAAATTCCATGAGATGGATTTGGATAAGCTCAATCTATCGTTGATACTGTAGGCATTAATCTTGGCTTATCGGGGTGCGTTTTTCGCGTGCAATATATTTCCTTGTGTCTGTTCCAAAAGTAGCCAAATAACTAAAAAAAATGCAAGTAGCCTTGCAATGAGAATGTACACAAACCAATAGCCCTTTCAGAAAACTAAAATGCAGAAGAAGTGATTGATTTACTCGGATGAACAGAGATCCCAAAGTTTTCATCTAGAACGGTTCCGTGAAAATGTGAAAAAAGAAACGAAAAAAATACCATAATGAACGACTTCTAAGAGATTTCATGAATTCTGTCACCCATTTTGCGCCGACAAATTTTCCAATATGTTTTATGGGCGACAGTGGGCCCTCTCCCTTCGTTGAACCCCGACCTCTCGATCCGCAATAGGAAAACTTACATCTGTGCCACACGGGCTTGTTTCACAATCCACCTAGAGCCATTCCCATCCCCAGGCAAATCTGCTCCTCAGGAACTTGGAAAAGGCAGTGGGAATTGGATAAGTCGGCGTGGTGTCCAAAAGAAGTTTCACGAATCTTTATTCTTTATTCTTTATTGGAATCTGGTGCCACACATAACGCTGCATTTGAACTCTTGTGAAAACATGGCTGTGCGCAAATCAGCTAAAAATCTGTTATCTGGAGAATGAAAGCTGGATATAAAAATGCACAATCTTTAATCGAAATCAGTGAGTTAGTTTTTTTTAAATTTTTTTCCATCAGTGAATTTTTTGAGCCCGTCATGAGTTTTATCTTCGACTAATACTTGTGAACAAGTTACTCGGCTGAAATGATGAAGTCGCAGTGAGCAAATTAGGAATTGATGATCGCAAGAGCCAAATAATTGCCATTCAGAGTCTGCAACGGTGGCCATGTCCCTGACGCCATATCATCCCATTGTGCACAATTCTGCTCTACTCTTTGTCGTTCCCTCATATCGGAGAGTGATCGCCGGAGTAATGCTCAAATTTATAGTCGACTAAGTAAGTAATAGGGCTGTCAGGATGAAGAATCCGTCTCTTCATTCCGCATACTCTCTCGTCACTCTGACCGGTGAGAGAGTACACGGAATGAAGAGACGGATTCTTCATCCTGACAGCCCTAGTAAGTAATCGTATAAGATGTACGGTAGACGTATAAGATAGTATGTATAGTATAAGAATAAGTAGTCCGACGACTGTGCGAGTTTCGACAAACTCATCAATCAATCGTGAAAAAAAACGCTGATAGCTTTTTTTCCAGAACAGGCTGAGATCGAAAGTCGGCGGGGCTTGGCACAGCTCAACAATTTCGATTCTCTAAATCACGAGGGTCTCTTAGCCTAGCGCTTCGCTGACGTGGCCCACAGCCGAGATAATTGTAATTTAAAATATATTTTTTATCTAAGATAAATTATAATTGATAGTGCTTTGTGTGAAGGCGCTCGATGCAATCGCCTGCAAGTGTGCAAGTTGAAATTACGACTCTCAGACAATCCCTGAATGACATATTTACTAGAGATGGCTCTCCTAATTTTGCATGCTCTCTCTCGTCTGTCTGATCGGCGAGAGAGTATGCAAAATAAGGAGAGTCTCTGTCTCTGTCTCATCTCACCTGCTCATCTCACAGGCATCGTACGCGGACCAGTATCTGTCGCACACTGGCGACTATTTGCCTGGAAACAAGTATTGAATTATATGGATTGCCACAAGTGTGGACAATTCTGAACAGACATGCGTGTGAGAATGCAAATCGGGACGATAAGACGATTTGGAAAAAAAACAAATCACCTTTGGTAGGCTTTATTCATCAATAAGTGAATGGAGAAGCAAACCATCGAATTGTTCATGAAGAGAAAGATTAGTACCACTCTTATTGTCTAAAATAATTATAATTAAAGTTAGTTTTTGGAAAAAAAGCTCGAATTAGCAGGAAAACAACAATGCATTTCAGAGAAACCTCTCAAAAATATGCCGGCTCTTTCCAGACCCACAGAACCTACGCCATGTTTGTTTTTTTTCAAGACGTTGACATTTTCAAGCACAAGAATTCGTAATTATGCAATAGAAGAAACGCACGCTATGAATGTTCGGATTCGAAGAAGGCATCCCAAATTTGAGCGTTGCGAAGAAAGCGAATAGTGGACACATGAACGTAATCACGACACCAAAAAGCTGTAAATAGCTTTTTGCCTAATCAAAGAAGTTAAACTGAACTTGGATCATGAGCATTTTGGTCGCGTTATCCTTGACCTTACTCTTCACATGAACGACCTTCTTTTTTTCTCTGCAATGTGTTTATTTTCTTTGTACTTTTCATTTTTCATCGAACCTTGCGAGAGCAATTGCGCTATATATTATAATAGCCGTGAAAAGAAGAATTCCGTAGGCACAGCAGCATACTAGAAAATTTATTTCTAAACGATTTGTGTAGGGTTTGTTTCTATGATCTGACGAAAACCAATGTCCATCGGGCCCAACTCGAACATTTCGCCAAAGACAACAGCGTCTGGCGCCGCACCTACCCACGCGTATTCTGGTCTCTGCAATTTTTAATTTATAATTACTTTCTTTCGCAAAATTTATTTTTTTTCGCAAAGTTCGTTAAATCAATGAAACATGCTGATGCCGACCTCTAACAGGGCTGTTTTGTTCACAGTGTCTCGCATGAACATCGCGAACCCTGGTATATTCAGGAAGAAGAGCGTGAATGCGGAGCCCATGATGGCCACGCTTTGCCTGAAAGTCAAATACACTCAGAGGACCCTCCAATTCACAATTTCGTCATCTTCGTATTTAAGCACCTGCGAATTCATTCTACACTTTTCTCTCACCTTTTGGAGTGCATAAATAAACAAAGAAATGCGCAAAATACCTGAACGATAGATGGAAAGTTGAGCCGACCGGCACAATCGTTTGCATACGAACGAAAATTAGCAAAACAAGGGAACTCGCGCCAATAGTCGCGACCGCGACGGAGAATGTCTAGAAAAAGCAACCCATGAAGGGATTTATAGCAGGAAAAATGAATGAAAAACAAATAACCAAAGCCAGACTAGCCGGTCCACCGAGTTGGCATAGCAGACCGTAGCAGATAAAGATCGGATGAGGAAGGAGCGGATAGGGAACGAACAAAATGAGATGATGTATGTCGTAGAACAACATTGTGATCTGAAAAAAATAAAATGGATATTTCTCAAATTCATAAAAAAAATAAGCACATGATAAAATGCGAGACATCTCCTGTACTCTTTCGAATAAGCCGGGCTCTTGAAGAGGATAAGCCAATTGATAACGAAAGCGAACAAGAGAGGAATGAATTTGTAATAGCGGAAGAAATTTGTGATGAATCTAAACAACGTTGGCTTGATACAAGGCAAGGCGCATCGTACGGTATGAAGAATCGGCGATCCCAATCGAACTCGCTGTCGTATCCATAGTACTTGGGTGAAGAAGCCATTGGGACAGGCGCAGTTGTGATAATTGCCGTTTGTTGCATATGTGAGACGATGAGTATGACGAAATGCTTAATTTCACCTGCTGAAACGATAGTGAAATGCTATGACGTCGGCTTTCCGGGTATGGGTTGTACAATACGGTTGTACAATAAGCAATGGTTTCCCAATGGTGGAAACCAACTAATGAGGGAAAGGAATTCTATTACTTCCACTCACGACCACTGCAATCAACCACAACTCATAACCTCTAGGAAACCATACACTTGATTGACGCGCAAACAAACAAAAATGGGCGTAAGAATCCAGAAGAGGGAGTTAGATCTTTCCCTTTCTCCAGCTGCTTACGATTAACAACACAGATTAGCTTATTCCCCGTGGTTAATTGTTTTTCTTTGTTTCATGTTCAAGCAATTAAAGACAAACAAAAAAAATTAAAGACAATTAAAGACATACAAACAGGTGCATTTGTAAATTATAAGTATTGATACAGCTCGGAGTGAACAATCAAGCAGCAGTGAGACGATTTCAACAAAATTGAGCTAGGCGAAAGAAAGGCTAATTTCGCGGAGGAGTCGGATGAAGTGAATGATCGTCATATCCTTTTTACGTAACTTTTGCAATCCAAGATAATAAAACTTTTTTTTCATATTCAAACAATGCCGCGGAGCCAAGAATTCTGAAGTTGCGAGAAATACGTTTCCGTTTCGGCGGGAACTGATAGTTTCAGGACTTGTTCCTTATCCACCTGGAAAATACGTCAGATAGAGTCGTAAACAATGCCGCCACTTACGCGCGACTTTACTTCCCGGTAGATTGCAGAGATAGGATATATTTTCCTGAGAAAAAAAATCATAAATATGCGAAAAGTTAACAAAAAAAGTTCTATAAATACAACCTAAATTCTCGGTGAATGCGCTTATTTCCAAGTAACGCACAAGCGAATAGTGGAACAGCGCATCTGACATATGGGTTGAGGATGGGGATGTCAGGATGAAGAAATCGTATCGTCCTTTCGCGTGCCCAGTCTAACTGGTTAGAGAAGAAAAGAAATTCTTCGTCCTGTCATCCCTAGTTCAGAGAATTTATTTGGTTATGCTTACAGAACGAGGCCAAGATCGAAGCAAGCGTAGGCGATATTTCGCGATAGTTTCCACTCCACCGGACCGTACCTTGGACCCGTTGTTCAGTTGGGGGACACGAACAAACAATGCACTCACAATTTCCATCCAAATCCCGCAAAAGCAATGGTGCTTACGGATGCTGCTGGAAGGTAAATTTTGCACATGAACTGAAAGAGGGAAGAATTTTTTTTAGTTTTTTTGAGAAATTGAATATTAAAAAATGTGTTTCGCTCACTTTCATTACTTGAACGTTCTCTCGTACTTGAAAGGTTCGTGAGACTGAGTAAAAGTTGATCGAAGCTCCTAAAGAGAACACCGTAGAGTGAATTCACATCCAAGTCAGTATTCCACCTTCAGATATCTTTTTAAACATCCTTAAATTTGTTATGAAGGTACGGATGAAAATCTTAAACGTCTTGTTCAGTATGTAACGCAATAATTGTAACATACAGCCAAACTAATAATAAGAATTACTCCAATCATGAGAAAATTTACAGTATTCGATATTCGCTCTGGAATTCAATGTTATCTTTTAGCTATTGTTTTGCACTAATTTAAAGTTAAATTATATTTCAAAGGTTAAAATTATAAGAATTTTTTCAATAGTACCCGGACAATGGGTAGATTCTTACCGTGAAAATGTACCCTATTGTCCCTTGAAATAAGAAGTAGCACCTGTGTAACACAGCCAAGCGTTCGTAAATGCGGGAACAATATTGATCAGCTCGACTACTGCTAGAACCTGCGACGACATTAGTTTTAGCATTTTCTTTGAACTCAAAAATACCCATAGCGTAGAATACGAGCCTTTTTCATACCATTCCCAATAGCTAGTAGCAATATAACGTTCGATTGCAAGTGAACCGGGTCTAAACACATTTTATAAGTGCAAATAGCTGAAAGTAGGAGCGGCATCGCAAGAAATGGTATCCCCATTGAGCGAGTTCTCTAACGGGAGCGGGAACACGCGAAAAAGGATGAGCAACTTCTTGTCAAACCATATGGAGCACAAAGAGTTGTACATCGCACAAAAGTAGCCAAGAATAGCGTCCCGAATAATCTCGACCCAGAATAGAAGATGATCCTCTCCTGATTAAGGGTAGCTTGCTTGAATTATCGTAAGAAACAAACGGGATGGTAAAATGTCGTTCAATTCATAGTACAAAAGTATGAATCGAGAAAATATTTGAATCACGTAATAGGTGAAAACAAAACAACATTGAAAGCGGAAGTTGCGATGCATGACTTCTGAGAAGATACAATCCAAAAAAATTGTTTAAATTGTCCCAACCTGTTCTCAGAAATGCTAAACACAAAAATGGATGCACAATAATGATTAATAGACAAAGAATAACCTGAAATAATGTGTTCAAAAATGCAGGATCCCTCTGACCTCAAGCGAAATAATTCCATAGAAAATAAGAGGGGCCTCGGCGAAATCGGATGTGTTTATTTTGACAAAATGATGATGATGTTCAGACATATCCTGAAAGATCTTCAAATATCAAAAACAGGATTTTTTCATATAATTATTCAGTCTTCATTAAACGTTTTTTTTTTGCTGGGTTGGTGATAGGGGAGTGTGGCAGGAATGGCAATGTGTAGAGAAGAGAAAAACGAGTGAGGGTACACAAAAGTGTGAAATTACAATAGGAGAAATCATGAAAAATGTATATAGCGCAACATCCTGCCAGACATTTAATTCTGAAACGTATTGTACAACCCATGTGTTCAATTGGAAAAACAGTTATGTAATTAGCAGGCAACATTTTCAGTATGGACTCATAGACTCTATTCATAATTTGTTGATCACGATTGAAATTCTTGTTATTTTCCAACTTGATTCCGTATGTACTTCCAGACTATGTTGATTATGTCATTACAGTATCGCACGTGTCAGTAGAATATTTATCGGTAAGAGTACTGGCTATTCGTTCCTTGTTGCCTTCAGCACTCCTTGTTGCCCGCTTCGCACGGCGCGTACTCGCACACGGAGGGGAAGCCGACGTTACAGTTGCCGGCGCCCATGAAAACAGCTTGATTTTTCACAGTCAGAATGCCGCTGGGAGCGTACAGCCGTAATGCAGACATATGAAGGTTTTAGATGTCAAGTGATCGGTTTTTGTTTCTACGCAGCCTGTCCGGAAAAAAGCGCTTTGGGCGCAACTATGCTTTCTGGCACACATACCCTGGTGTTACACCGATTACGGTAGTTCACTTGCTGATTACGGTTGCTAATCGATGTGTTGTGTGGTTTCACGGTTGTGTGTGGTCGTGTGCGTGCACGGTGTGTGGTGTACTTGCAGTCGCCGAGGACGCCTCTGCAGAGTTGCTCACCAGAACAGATTGGGCGTGGTTGTGTCGACGTAGGCGCACTTGGCCACCGATGCCGTGCTCGGCTCGTCCACGTCCCAATTCGTGTAGACGTTCGTGGACTGAACACATGCATCAACGGTTTCATAGAGCATCGCCCAAACCTTGTCCTCCCACGCCCACCCAGCGTCCGTCCTGGAGTATCCGATCCAGAAGTAGTCCGAGTTTGGGGCGGCATCGGCGAATTCTGAATGTTTAGCGTAAAATATCGGGATCTAGGTTGCCGGCTGCCAGAGCGAAGAATGGATCTCTTCATTCGTCCAAAATACTGGCAAATACGAACGTTGTGCGACGAAGGCGGCCTTGTCCGAATCGTGAATGGACGCGATCAGTCCGCTTTCGCAGTTAGTCCTCATCTTGCTGAAGGGCACTCCGACGGGCACAGCGCGGAAGCAACCGCCTGCAAATTTCAATAGCTAATTAAATCGTAAAAAAGTAAATTTCGATGTATTATCTGATCCTTCATTCCGTATGTTCTAGCCCTTAGTGAGCGTAATTTTACCTGATGCCGACAGAGCCGGATCCGGGTTGTGGCCCGGATACGGGAAGCGATCAATGTCCGGTCGGCAGAAGCAGTTGGCTAAAAATGCTTCGTTTAAACCGATGTGAAATCAACGACGCCCTTGCGTTATTGCTCTTCTGAGCCCAAATATCTAATGATAAACCTATTTCGATGTGAAATTTCGTCTAACCTTTGCAGAAGAGCTGGATTGTGGACATGTAGTTGTACTGAATATCGGAATAGTAGTATCCGGGTGACGCAAGCTCTTTCAAGCCCGGACGCTCAACTTCGTTGGGTTCGAGGAAATCTGCACAGACACTATCAACGTATCCTTGAAGAAATCATGTGGATTGCGAGTATCTGTCTCGGTCGAATATTCAAGTGACGAATACGCTCACTGTTAACGATGATTTTGCCACGGGAAGCCTTGAATCCGTCGAGAACGCGCGAGTCGAATTTCCTAACGGGATTTCTTAGACAGAATTCTTCAGATCAAAGCCTCACGGATCCGTGTCGGTCATGTAGTAGATGACTTGACGAGTGAACGCGCGATCCTCCGTCATCCCGTCGTTCAACATTTGCACAGCGGCATTGAATGCTCTAAAAAATCAGTATTAGATATTGTTCCGTTCTTGATAGTGGGTCGAACTCACGTTACAACGTCGATGTACGAAACTCCGCTGTTGATCTGTACTTTGCCCACCACCTTGTCTGCCTTGGTCATGTTGAGATTGTAGAGGACCTCAATTGATTGCTTCATACCATGAATGCAAACTTCGTAATACCTGCGCCTTATCCGACATCGCGATCAGCCCGACACGAGTGTAGAACTTGGCTGTCTTATCGGTGATGAGAACGTCATCGTCGTCAGTGCCAATGAAGGATTCGATTAGGGAGCTGGCCTGAAACACACGCCGGTTAGTCTCGCAACAGGCAGTTGCAGGTCAGTCTCAGGTTAGGCCCCAGTTGCATCGGACACGGGGTAGTTGACGACGCATTGCGCGTTAGTAACCGACACAGTACTTTACTTTATCTTCTCCATTATTGCACAGTTCGATGATCGAATTTCATGAAGTGTGAGAAAAATGAGAAATAACTAAGGTGATATGCACTCACGTCCGTCAGTGCTACCGGCCCCATGGCTTCCGATGTGTCGAGAATGATGACAACGTCCAGCCAGATCTCCGTTGAGTCCCAGCCGTCAGGCATGCCAAACTTCTTGTCCAGTGCGCATCCGCAGTAGGGGTCTGTAATTCAATCATGGACGCAATTTTACACGATTAAAGATTTACCCGCGTCAATGGTCGGCGCGGCAGTGGTGGGCTTCTCCAGTTCTGAATTCATTTTCAAATCATCGAAAAATTTATTTAAAAAAGGACGAACGCACCTGTGAACGACACCTCAACGACGAAATGATCGTAGCTGTCCCAGATGTCCGCCGGGGCGAAATCGATCGTCTTGTACTCGATCTGCCAATGCATCAGGTTGAAAGCACTACTAGTTACGGACCGCTCACCTGCAACATACTCGCGACAGCGGTGGAGGACGTACTCTCGTTGCGAATTCTGAGGATCTACGTATCGGCGTGATGGAGCAAGCAATCGATGAGGATCAAGTCAATGGGGGTAGACTTTTGGCACGAAAAAATGGTATTAGCACGACAAGCTTACGTCTCCGTCCACTCTGAGCCGTTTGCGGCCGTGCCCGTCACCATCACGTGTCCGTCATAGCGATCGTCAAAGGCAGCCGTGCGAGCAATCGTCATGGCGACCTCCTCCCTGGAAGGCGCAGTTAAACCATACGTAATATCATGCAGCATACGAGATTCTTGTTCTCACTTCAGCGAGAGTGTGAGGCTATTTTGTTCCGGCCGGAGGTTCTGGAGATTGTCGCTGTATCCACTTGACATGACCACTACACGATCTGACGGAGCGACCGAGCGCCCTTCAATTATGAACGAATTGGGCTTTGTTGCTGACATCCGGGAGTGTTTAGTGTTTTTTTTAATCATATAAGAACGATATATTTTAAATTTTTTCATAAAATGGTTCATGAAATGACCTTGTTGTGCTACGTGAGTGCTAAAATGTTAAACCTCATATTTGGACACTGACCGATAGTATGATCGTGGGTGCGGTAGTAAGCACTGTAGCTGACGCCGGTATCGGGCACAATCGTGATAACGTTATCGAACGAAACAATCAGCTCGGGAAAGTCAGCGCAACTGCGAGCGATGTACTAATATCAAAGTCCGAAACAGATCAAAAGACCCTTCGACTCCACCCCAAGGCAGTTACAGATCTTTCAATTCTCATGAATCAAACGGTTACCTCCAAGTCTTGAGATGGAATCGAAACTCGCCGACACCTTTGCCGGCTCCAGTGTACACGTTCAGATTGCCGTCACCCTCGCACGTATCCTTGTTTAGAGCGATGCCCGTATTCGGAGCTACATACACTGCATTGACGCTGGTTTTGAGCCAGTTTGCCTGAAGCAGAGCTTGTTCTAACAGTGCAAAAGATAAAAGGTAAAGGTAAGAGTGTTAGGCATTATCCTCGCCATGCGGGCTTGCCACGCCCATCATCGAGTAGCAGCGCAAAGTTCTATGCAATTGCGTGATTCCACGCGACCGTTCAGTTCACTGCGCAACCCACATGATCAAATACGTAGAATATGTCGTCAGGCACGCTTGTGAAGATCAATGTAAGCTCTTGGGTGCAGTCGAGTTTGAGCGGGAAGTCGGCGACCACTCGCCAGGGTGCCGTGCCCGGTCGCTGCACGCAAGACGAGGTCGGCGAACTCCACATTTCGTAGAAACTGAAGCATGCGCATTCGTTAAGAGATTTGACGTTCAATGATATAAACAAATCAAAGAAGTGAAAAAACTTTGTGGAAAAACCTAGTGGAAACTTTGTCGTTCTGGACGTAAATATCCTTGAGCGCCTCTCCGTTGGAAAACTGAAATAAATATTAAGATTTCAGTTCACCGTTATTATCCTATTTTACCCCCTCTTCCGTGATGAGACATGCATACTGCGTCGGCTCTTGAAGATTGGAGTTGATGAGCTGGAAACGGCTTATGAAGGTCGCTCTACCTAGCCCAAATCATCCAATGAATTAACATTACCTTGTTCAGTACTTCTTCACATGAGAACACAAACGCGTGCGTTCCTTCAGTGAGGAAGAATAAGGCGAATAAGGAACCGATGAATCCCATCCTGGAAATGACACTGCTACATGATAAGAGAGAGAGAGCTCCGGGTCGATCGTTTTGACTCACACCGATTTAATAACCCTCTCTTTTCATTCGATGAAAAGCAACGCAAAAGCTGATAAGAGTATTGCGGCGCACCTTCTTTTGTCGAACATTTAGTGAAGGAAATGAAGGAAGGAATCCCTTGAAGTGGCTACCTTACCTTCTTGTATGAATGAGTCCATCGTGATATTTCACTCCTGTATTCAGCTGTCCTCAAATTTACTTGTGATAATGCCAAATTCAATCGAGTGGGAGTGAAAGAAATGTCTACGAAAGCGTCAATATCATAGAAATAAAACGTTCCGGACTCCCGTCTATGCCGTTTGACAAACGCGCACGAAAAGGGGAGCACTAATTGACGGATTCCGGCTTGCTAGAAGATCAACGCATGAATCGGGTGGATGCACACCTGTCCGGCGAGCAAGAATTGCAAAACGAGAAGTGCGGAGCATCTTTCACTGATTCACAGAACTAACATGGTTGATGGCCACATGAACGATAGCGATGAGCACATCGGAGCATGCGAAAGTGAACAGCAGGCATTTGTACGTGCCCAGACTCTTTCTCACAGGCAAATACACGGCAATCAGGTACAATAGGAGCAGATTGAGGGAGATTCCGGAGACTGAAACACAATTTAAAAAACAATTAAAAAACACACAATTTCCGAAAGTGAGGCTCTAAAATTCCACATTTGTTGAAGTTTTCGATGACCGTGCTTACGGTAACCAAGGTCATCGCGTTGGAGGACGTTTGAAGAAGTTGCACGCTGAGGCCCTTCTGCATTTCAAAATTAAAGAATCTGCTCATAGGGGATACGGGTCGTTGAGGAGGAGGATTTTTCTCGCGCAGGTGCTCTGTTTCCGTGATCACGTCGTCGACCACCACCTGTCCCGCAGCAGGGTCGACGATGAACATCAAATCGGTACATTGACAAATATTTTGAGGGCATCAAATCAACTCAGAATTATTTTCACGATGAGTTATGAAATCAATCGTATCCATTATTTTGCTGAGAAAGTCGGGTACTGTAAACGGTCCGATCACCTGCAAGGGTTCCGCCTGGATGATGGGATGACGCTGAACGAGCTGACCGGCGCGCCGCCCACAGATATGCTCACTAGGGTTGATCGTTCGGCTTTCGGAACGGCCGAAGAATAAATTCAATTATCTCCACTTTTCCGGAACGTGAGTAGAACTAAGGAATTTTCTTTGTTCGGGTCGACTCTCGTTCCGGAATGACCATTGTTCGATTTTTAATCCGTTCCGGAATGAAGCGATAATTGAATTAAAAGTTCGGATTTTCCGGAATTCGTTCCGTTTCGTCAACCCTAATGCTCACATGGTCGCCTCAGTGAAATAGCTCGTGACCGCTGATTCTTTTTATTTGCGATGGCTATGATGTACACGCTTATAAATAATATTGTATCTTCATCGATTACAACCATGAAAGATCAATGTTCATGACTAATACTTATTATTCATGAACATGAACGTTAGGGGGGGGGGGCTGTTCTTTCGTTCAGCAACACCACGCTAACCACGAATTGAATGATAAATATCAAAGGTTTTATCAATCGGCACATATGATGACGTATCCACACAAATCCATCCCCTCCCCCGGCATGCAAGTGGATGAAATACGCTTGGCTCCCTCGTTAACTTCATCCCGCCATCCACCATCTCCATGGGGTGCGGCCGCCTGGACGGCCCGGTCGCGGAGGTCGCGGACGCCATCTCGGACCCCTCAAAGACAGTGTCGAATGGCGTGGTATCTTTATGAGACACTATCTGAGAGAGCTCACCTGCCACCGTACAGTGAAAAATAAAATACTCTGAAAAATGCCCTATGGATTCGTGTAGAACTCGAAAATCTACCTTAAAAAGTCGTATCTCTAAAACTGAAATTCCTACAGTTGACTTACAGTTGACTTACAGTTCCTACAAGGGCCACATATAATTTTCTTTGCGAGGCTTTAAATCATCCAACTAAGTATAAAATCTTTCTGATAATGAAAAATGAAACATTTTCACAAAAAAAAGTGAAAAGAACGCTCACCTGGAAAAAAGTTATTTCACTTTTTTGAGCAAAAATATTTGCCCCTGAAAAAAAACTCATACCGGGAAATTCTAACTATGTTTATCGGACTCTCCGTGAAAAGTTAGGCGCATGGTGACTTTTTTCAGATTATTCTATTTTTTCACTGTGCTGCTATGGTGTGAAATCGCTCACTTCTCTCAGATAGTGTCTCTTATTTCGCGTGCTCTCTCTCATTGTCAGACATCATTGCTAAAGCTGTCCAATGCTCGAAACCATCTGCACATTTCTCGAATGATGATCAAGCCAACGTTGACCACTCATTGAGTCGATTGTTACCAATGGTCCCATTGCAAGCGAGACATTTCGTCAGAAGGGTTTCTTGGGGGGGGGGTGGGGAATGACAATGAAAAGCACGCTCACCCCCATTGCCAGCACTGCTGCCAGCGGATGCACGGCGCGTTTGGGGCGCCAGACCGACTGAAATTTTTTAATCTTTCATCTTGCATCTCCCTTCCTCCCATCGTTCAAAGAACCCTAGGTAGATCCAACGAAGCCCGTAGTAGCAAAAAACCCGCACTCGTACCGGTAGTAGCCCGGGTAGCATGTACAGCGGGGCCTGTAGCAGAAATTCCACACGCACGTCTGCAAAATCGGTTGATAAATGAAAATATTTAAAAAAACAGTATTTTTTCATCGAAAATTATGGCCGAACCGGATAGTAGTTGACGCAGGAAGGCTCGCAGGCGCGGGGTGGCGGGCAGATGTTGAAATAGGCGTTTGCCGGGCAGACTGGATGGGCCTTGATTATTACTGCATGACAAACCGCGCCCCGCTGGCCTAACATATAGATGTAACCGCATCTAATGTTCATGCGATTCGCAACGTACTGGGCGACTGATCCTGCACACGGTTCTGCGTCTGATGGGTCGGGGCGGCAGCCACGGCGTACGCATTTCCGTGGCCGCCGTCGCCCGTCGCAAGCACGGGCAGAAGGAGAAAGAGCAGCAGCATGCCCCTGACGGGCGGCGAATTGACGCGAAGGAAAGGAAAAGAGCCGATCCAAAACAAGATCCCGCAGCTCGTTTTATACCGATCTCACCTAGCTGACACGCTGACCCCTTGTGTTTGTTTTGCAGGCGGTATTCGCTGATGAACGGAATTCGATAGTTTTCTAGCTCAAGGTATAACGTCTATAGTGAGAAATGCGACCTCGATGAAATCGCAAATCACGGCCCTTCTTTCTGGTCGCGTGGGATCGAAAGTTTGAGAGAATTGGAGATTGTGTTGCCTTCAGTGCATTATTTTCTTTTTTTGACTTTGCCGTTTCAGAGGAGAAAGTGAACTTGATGAAGTGAACGAAGGGGTAGGCGAGAAGTGACGGTCCGTCCTTGAAACGCGCCACTGCAGCGGGCGCTCGGAATGAAGAGAAAACGAAAATACAAATAAAAAGACAACAGAGGCTATGACAGATGGTGTTATCTGGTGATACGTGTTGTTCACAAGTTAATCGATAATCAAGAATTACATCATAGCATGCGCATACGCGAGTAAACGCCAGAAATGAAGTGGCAGTGTGGCTCAAATTTCGCGCGCTAGAAGCACAAGATCATGTAGCATTCGCGACGGTGCTGTTGAATCCCGAAGTGGACAGAACGCCCATCAATGCCGTTGCTCGATCGAGGAAGACGAAGCGCGGCTATGCTGAACACGATAATCTCATTCTGCTATCGATCACGAAGCCGTATCGCGCCGGTTTATTCGGCGTATCGCCACTTTTTCTTGGGAACCTGCACATCAAGCTAAAACGTCATTCTACGTGATGCGAGCGCAGAGAAAAGCAACTGCTCCATCGACGGTGGTGAAATAAAGTCTTGGAAAAAATAATAGGGAATTCAAATGTTATTTGATTTTTTTCTCTTTGACAATTCTTTTTGATTTTTTTCCACAGTCGTCGCCATGTCATTTGTTTCCCCCAATTTTAGACGCACAAATTACTTTGCACAACGGCTTATTCATGCGTTCCCTATCAAACACGTGCAATATCGCGCTACGAGTTTCACTCCTCGGCACAACATTCACGCATTAGCTTGACTCCTCTCCTGCATGACTCACTGAAGAAAATCCTTGAAGGAGATAGTTTCAGCAATGAATATGCGCCGAATTTGGGCTTCTGCGCATTATTGGCAAACGCAGAAGCAGGAAAGGTTCAACGCTTTTAAAAATAAACTATCAGCATTGGTTGATTTTATTATATTATTAATAGCAGACATCATGACTCATGTCGCTGATAACGTAAAAACGACAGTGTGCGTAAAAGTCCGCCAGCACCATACTGACTTTTCCATTCTTACATTTTCAATTGCATCCTCGCCATGTTTTTCCTTGCCTTGCTGTTGCTATTTCCTCTGACAGGTCAGTTAAATCCCTTCCTCTTCGAAGGGAATGTTAAACATAGTCGATATTTTGTTTCAACAAATTCATATTAGATGCGTTCATTCGTCTGCAGCACTCGATCTTGTATGATGAAGTCGACTTTATGGGCATAGATCAGGTATGAAACAGAGATTTCGTTGGCAAAAAAATTATAAAAATTATACAATTATAAGATTTCGATTCAATTATAAATATGCAATTAGGAGCAGAAGTCGAAACACTGGTCACCGCCTCTTTTTTTGTTTTTCCTCTCTTGCACTGAGTAATTGTGTTGTATTTAAACAGACGGACAACCATGATTCGAGCTCTAATATTGGACATCCTGCAGGTTACAACGGATATGTGCGCAGCCGGATGCAAGGTGTACGCGACGATCTCCGGCGCTTATGACAGCTCGCAAATCGCGAGTCAAATACTTGTCATCGACCCGAACAACCAGTCGAGAACTAGGTGAAAATCGGTTTCATTGAAAATACAGCGCAAAAGTGGTCAACACATTTCAAAAATACTTTCAACAATGCAAAATTTCAACGAAAAAATAAATTGTATCCCAATCGACCTTGTTGCAGTATCTTCGACATAAGCTTGCTCTACAAGCAGCAGCTTTCGTTTGAGAAGTCTTTTCTTCTGGTCTTGGTATGGAGCTTGATTTTTTACAATTCGTTAATCAGCCTTTTTGAAGGCCACCCCGACTGTCACTATACTCAACACAAATCCTAATCGGGAGAGCACGCCGCTCGCACTCTGGATCGTCTCTGCCACTGCGCGTTGGTTAACACAGGGTTCAGGAGAGAATGTATCAAATATGACCCCTCCAGGAACTAGATTTTTCAAAATCAGTTCAATCCAACCATATTATAATGGGAGCATGTACTAGTGACAAGGATTCTACACATCCCGTCAATTTGTCCCAAAACCGTCTTTTAGGCATTTTCCGGTTCTGGAGCCGGCTATGCCGTATCTCAGCTCCCAGATGAGCTAGAGACCTGCGGTTTGGACCAAAAAAACCGGAAAGTTCTGGAGAACAATTTTTCTACTACGGCCGAGATTGTGGGACAAGTAATAAAAATGCTACAAGCGAAAAACCGATTTTTTAAGCAAAAAAAAATTTCTACCATTTTTGGGAGGTACGAATTGTCCGAATTTTATTGCAGAATATGACAGAGGGACTTCATATGTGTATAATAAAAAAATAAAAAGGGGCACTTAGGGGGGTATTTTCGAGAAATTTTCCACCGAATGCCTTCAAGAGCGATTTTAGACGAAAAACTCATGTCTTGGAATAAGTTCCTTTTTCAAAATTTGTGTGTTAAACGAGCAAAGGAATAATTTAAACACATTTCTCCATTGTTTATTGCATCCTTGGCATGTTTTCAATATGATATTACGAACAAAAATGTCCCCATGAATCTCATTGCTTAATGTGTTTCCCTATCCATCGCTGTACGTAGTGTTGCGCAGTGTGCTAGTTTTGTATCCCTACTCTCACTAGTGAGAATATATCTGCCGTGCCAGGCTACATAGAGTAAACACGAGAGATTCCGTGAATGTTTTCCGATCTGGCGGCCTCTGGCTCTTGTTTACTCCGGCACGGCCAATCTCTTCCCTCGCGTCATGAGTGAAAATAAGAGTGCGACTTCCTGGCGGTGCCAGGCCCGCCTCCCCCCCCCATTCTGTCTATTATCGCTGAAGTTGTTTACTATAGCGATTCGCTTTAAATACCCCGATAATGAGGCTAAAGGAACTCTCTCGCCAGTTGTTCGCCATGCTTCCCTCTTCGCTTTTTCTTATTTTCAGGATGAAGTTATTCTCAAGCTTTCTGTTGATTCTCGTTCTGTGTTCCGATGCGGTTCGAGTGAAAGATCCCGAGGTATTTTTTGAATAGAAAATTATATGTTTACGATATTTTTTCAACAGCATTCCGGTGCGAAAAAACCTCGACAGGGATGCTATTTCTCTACTCCAAAGAAATCCTCTGAAGAGATTCATGAGCGCCAAAGATCTGCTCGCACCAAATCATCTTGCTCTAATAAGTTCATCGAGTAGGTTCCTTTTGCTAACTGCACTTTGGAAGTTAAAAATTGCAGTCTGATCTCCCTCGCTAATATCAAAGATGGTGATTTTCTCGGCGCTCCTCATGAGATGGGATTGGTCATTGCGCGTTTTCAAGGATTATTCCTCAATGAGACTGATGATTTATCACAGTGGAAGGATGCAAAGATCTGCACGAACCACTTGAATGAATTGTCGAGGAATTTCGAGAATGTTGTCTATAATCATGTGACAAGAGTGGATAAGCATCTCATGTGTGGATTCCCTGAGAAAGGTCATAAGCGCAAGGCATACAAAAACCTTGAACTGACCTATGCTCAATCCAAGTATCTGCTTGAGAATCGTGGATTTCTACTTCTACCCGGCACGCGTAAAAAAACGCATAGGAACTTGTAATCATTTTCTAATTTCAGCCATGTGTCAGGCTCATCACAGCCAGATGGTCGGAATGGAGGCTCATCACGCTCAATTGACTTCTTTGGATCTCGGCGCTGGTTAGTATTTCGTTACATTGTACACTTTATTATCTTTTTTTTATTTTTTATTTTTATTAAATAATCGCCGATTGTTGCCTGCACCAATTGCACGCTATTATAACCCAATTTGTAGGTACCGAGGAAGAACAAGAGGTTCCTATGGAGATCGACGAAGGAGATGACCCTGAAGGAGTCTGTGATGACGAACACGATGAGGAGAATGACCCTGACTTCACTGCTTTTATTACTCCGAATCCGGCTCGAAGCTTCTTCTACAAGTTCGCCAAGGAGGCAGGAGTTACGAAAGTAAGATGCTACAAACCATGGAGCAAGATTTCGAATCGTGCTCGAAACTATCGTGCAAACGGATTCGCCATGCTCGTTGAAACGATTGCCACCATTCTCGATCCTACCACCGAAGGCCAATCAATGCTCAAAAAGATGATGATTGAGAGCCTGGAAGGTAGATCACCGATAATCGAGCAGGATCTTGTGGCACATGAGATCATGGTGGTGATTGCGGAACAGTTCAAGATGGCTACGAATACTCACGACCGGGTCTGGACTCTTGCTCCCTTCACCAAGTTATTCAATTATCACCTTGTCGCCCAGTACATCCAAGGCCTATCACAACGATTGTGGAACCAGGCAACCAAGATGGAGATTGAGCAGAATTTCTTCAAGCCCGAGGAGCATATCAAGGAGCGCTATGACGTGGCTAAATTGGCTTACTTTGTGAACTTCGTGACTAGGTATTTTTAAGCAACTGTACAAAAACAACAATTTTTTGTAGTCCTGCGATATTAATCGGCCTCCCATATTCTAATGCGAAGGTGAAGGACAGCCATGGGAAAACGTACAACGTCCCCTACGCAGTCCGTCAGACGGGAATTTTTGAAACCATATGCATGTACCAAGAGTTAGTGTTTTTATTATGTCCATCTCTGATTGCTCATTTGAGGTTCATGCGTCAAAATGGGCTCGAAGAACTACTTCTCAAGCGGACGACTATGTATAACATCCTCAGCTATTTGCCAATCAAGAAGGCCCATTCTCTTACTTGCCTAGATTTCTTTCAGGCTGATGCCACCAACGTGCGTTTATTTTGTATCATATTCTTTCAACAATACGCGAAGTATAGGGTTTCATTGCGATTTCGCGAATGCTGGACGATATGGTGGAAATGACTCTGCTCGAAAAAGCGGAAGGGATTCACCTCAAGCGACAATTCGAACAGATCAAGCTCTATTTGCGAGTATGATTATCCTTTCAAGTCAATTTCATGCCCTCCAAGTTACAAATCAAGGCACCTGCGTCCTGCGAGAGATCAATGTTCCATTTGAAGGGTAACTATCGCCTCCACGTCAAGCTCGAGTCGCTCTACTCAGACCATTGCCTTCTTTGGAGCTTGAGTGATCCCAAGAATCCTCACTTCGCTGCAGAGCACACTGGACATCAACACTTACACCGATGTCCTGACTGCGTCGCCATAGATTCCGTCATAGCGTAAGATTAATACTGCTCAATACGGGCCGCCGTCTCTTCTTTTCATAAACTCAATCGTTGCTCGACAGGTTCAAAGAGAAATGAATAGCCGGCGGCCCGTATTTGCGCCATAATTATTATTTATATTTCTCAATATTTTTTACGTTTCTATCTTTCCAGTGATACGAAGGAACTCCTCAAGCAGATCAGTGAAAAGTCGACGTTGAGTTTCGATATAGAAAAGAAAATTCTCGGATTCATACACGATTTCGAACTTCAAGCTGAGAAGATATTTGATCTCAAAGCTCACTACGCTCGAGCTGTCTATGCTGCGAAGGAGAAAGAAAGAATCGTCAGATCACTGCAGAATGATCAAGGTAAAAATTGTGTTTGCACTCGTCTGACAATACATTTTCAGCTCTTCTTGTACTTGACTACAGTCAGAAATGGGAAAGCACACAATTTCGAGAGCCGCAATCCGAATACTATGGAAAAGCTGGAACGTCGTGAGATTTTTTCTCATAATTATCGAGTTGATACAAATGGTTTAGCTGGCATGATATTCATATTGTTGGAAATGTGTCTGGAAAGTTGGTCTCTCACTCAATGCTCCATATTATGAAAGATGCTGACCAAGTAATTTTCATCAAGGCGAACGAAACTCTATTTGTTTCGTTCAGGACTCGACTGCTGTTGTCGCCATTGTTCTTCACGCACTCTCCAAGCTGAAGACTATGGGTATAACTGGTGTCCACATTCGTAGCGATAACGCCCGTAAGTATTATTCATAATTTGCATGTGAAACATATTTTAAAATTCTCAATATTTATTTTTGCATAATCTGGTCACTCAAAAACATATCTTTCTTTGAAGCTAATTACCATGCATCGGCCCTCATCTCCAGCATGCCTTACATCTCCACTCAGACGAAGGTCACCGTCCTGACGCAGAGTTTTTCGGAGGTAAGTCTGAGCTAAAAAAATTGTTTCGCTTACTGAGAGTTCAGCTTTATTTCTATCCGTTGTCCTGTTTCCAAACACCACATTATCGTAGCCATTCCCAAAACAGTGCAAATATTTTATAAATATTATTATTAATTTAATTATTGCAGGTCCAAGCCGGCAAATCGGGAGCTGATCGGGATATCTCGAAGGCGAAGAGGAAGATGAGAGCATACCGAGACAAGCAACATTCCGTGAGTGGACCTGAGGAGATGTTTGCCGCCCTCAACGCAACGAAGCAGCTGAGAGGCACATCCATCTTCTTAGCAACTGTTGTGGAGACGAAGGTTTCGACTACTAAGATCCAAGGAATCAGTGATTACTCCCACTTCGAGTTCATTGGAGGTTCTTCCGTGAGAGTGTTCCGCTTTAATGGAATCGGCAATGGGAAGGTGATTGACCATCTGAAACCTACCCATGCCGAGCTCGTTATCGCAATGGAAGGAGGAAAGCTGGCGACTCCCGCTGTCAATATTCAAGATCGGAAGAGAATCAATGCCTCGTTCACCAAGAATCCCGGACAATACGATGAGCCTACTTTCTGGCTTCTTCCTCATGAGATTGCTCCCATGCTCGATGTAGAGCCCAATGCGAGAGATGATGATGTCGTCACTCCCAATCGTCCCGATCCCTTCAATCCTGCTGGAGCGTCGAAGCCATCCCTTTTCTATTGCCCGGACTGCAGCGCCTCATTCATCCGTTACTCGAATCTGCTCAAGCACATCGATAAAGGGCGTCATTTTATCAGACCGGAACACATCAAGCTTCTGGATAGAGTTCTCGGCCTTTTCATGAGATCGATTGAGGACACTCTCACTCCCGTTCCTTTTTCCCCTGTCTCTGATGTTCTCAAGGCTTTCAAGCAATCATCTGACCCCGAGCTTCCCATGGGATGGGCTATCCGTCCCGGCAGGAAGACTGGAAGGTATCCCGAGACCACGAAACTATTCATCAAGAAGAAGTTCGAGGAGTACGCACGACTGGGAAAGAAGCTGAAGGCGGATGAGGCTGAGCGCCTCATGCGAGCAGATCGATTCATCGAGCCGAAGAACTGGATGACGAGAAGTCAGCTGAAGAACTACATCAATACACTCCGTACACAGATTCCGACGATTCGCGCATGGCGCAGACAAGTGGAGGAAGATCTCGATGATGATCACTTTGAGATAGAAGTGGAACCATCGGAGGAGGACATAGTGATCACGGAGGAAGACTTCTATCATCATCTCACACCTACCATACTAAAGAAATTCTTTACTGATGTGGACAAGCCGGTTACTCCCAATACTCCAGTTCCCGATGGAGCGACTGAATACGACTGAGATTTCATCCATTCATCTTCATGCTTTTCTGTTCTTCTCTTCTTCACACGTTATCTTTTTACAATAGTGTCTTTATCATTCTCTTTCGATTTTTTGATGTATTATGGTTCTTCTATCTCTCAAATATATATTTGCCTTCTACGCGTTGTCTCACAAAAACAATCAAATATCACACACAAGACTACATTTTCATGGTTGTGCACTTTTTGAGGACCTTGCTTGAACAGATTTGGTGGAAAAGAGGAAGTGGAGTGGATCGTTCTAGGATATTTTTGTGATTATAGAGAGAATGGGGGCGGGCCTGGCACCGCCAGGAAGTCGCACTCTTATTTTCACTCATGACGCGAGGGAAGAGATTGGCCGTGCCGGAGTAAACAAGAGCCAGAGGCCGCCAGATCGGAAAACATTCACGGAATCTCTCGTGTTTACTCTATGTAGCCTGGCACGGCAGATATATTCTCACTAGTGAGAGTAGGGATACAAAACTAGCACACTGCGCAACACTACGTACAGCGATGGATAGGGAAACACATTAAGCAATGAGATTCATGGGGACATTTTTGTTCGTAATATCATATTGAAAACATGCCAAGGATGCAATAAACAATGGAGAAATGTGTTTAAATTATTCCTTTGCTCGTTTAACACACAAATTTTGAAAAAGGAACTCATTCCAAGACATGAGTTTTTCGTCTAAAATCGCTCTTGAAGGCATTCGGTGGAAAATTTCTCGAAAATACCCCCCCTAAGTGCCCCTTTTTATTTTTTTATTATACACATATGAAGTCCCTCTGTCATATTCTGCAATAAAATTCGGACAATTCGTACCTCCCAAAAATGGTAGAAATTTTTTTTTGCTTAAAAAATCGGTTTTTCGCTTGTAGCATTTTTATTACTTGTCCCACAATCTCGGCCGTAGTAGAAAAATTGTTCTCCAGAACTTTCCGGTTTTTTTGGTCCAAACCGCAGGTCTCTAGCTCATCTGGGAGCTGAGATACGGCATAGCCGGCTCCAGAACCGGAAAATGCCTAAAAGACGGTTTTGGGACAAATTGACGGGATGTGTAGAATCCTTGTCACTAGTACATGCTCCCATTATAATATGGTTGGATTGAACTGATTTTGAAAAATCTAGTTCCTGGAGGGGTCATATTTGATACATTCTCTCCTGAACCCTGTGTTAAAACGCATTCTCTGTAAGAGCGGGATGGACTTCCACAGAGGGTGGCACAAGGGTCCAAAATGGTCCGATCGAGCTGAAATTTTTTTTGGGGACTCCCTAGGGGTCAGGTACACTTCTGGCAAAATTTCATGTTGATCCATGCGTTTCATGCATGAAAAATAAATTTTGACTTTGACCCTCATGTGATATACCATTCGATAGAGCATCAAAAGATAAGTCTAAACCTCACTTTTGAGCCAGTTTGGACTAAATATGTTCGAGAAAAATTCGAAAAACTTCATTTTTTGACGGTTTTTCACTTCCCAAAAATCAAAGATCGAATTTAATCTTTTTGTCTTTGTGTTCATTGGATTCCTCGTTGAATTCTGCATATGTCAGAATTTTTGAACAGGCTAATATCAGGGTGCATTGATGTCATGCACGTCATTTAGTAGCGCGCATTCAGCCATTCCGGCTAGAGCGCGCATCAGGGAATGATTACTTTTCCGGACTCTCCCTCGCCGGTTCGAATCCGTCTCCCTGATTGAATTTTTTGCCAATTTTTTCCACCATTTCGCAACATGTTTTTGATTATTCTATGATGCTGAGAGCATTGTGAATAACTAGTAAAAAATAAGTTTAATAAGTTAATTAGTAAATAAGTTTAGTAAAAAGAAGTATTTTTCAGATGGACGGCACCCAACTTCGCATTCTTCGATCCCTCCATTCACGACGAAAGCGAATTCTTCGATCCTCCCGAAATTGAGGAGGATTGCAAGATGGAAGAGGATGATTATCATTCAAGCAAGGAAGAACTATTCTAATCCTAGTCTTTCTTTACGACTTGAACCTCTTCGAATCGAATAAACCTTTTATATTATTGTGGCAGTATTTCCACCGATGAGCAGAGAAAACCTCTTAGCGACCCTTAGAACACTGCAAAAAAGAAGATAAAACGTTCCTTTCGCCGTTTAGAAAGCGAAAGGCGTAAACGATTTTATCTCGAGAAGAGCGGCAGTATGTCGGATAATCTGCTGAGTCCTGTGAATTTATAAATTAATGGGAAATGAGTCCAAAAATCCGGCAAAACCTTTACAGGGAGGCGGATTCGAACCGGCGAGGGAGAGTCCGGAAAAGTAATCATTCCCTGATGCGCGCTCTAGCCGGAATGGCTGAATGCGCGCTACTAAATGACGTGCATGACATCAATGCACCCTGATATTAGCCTGTTCAAAAATTCTGACATATGCAGAATTCAACGAGGAATCCAATGAACACAAAGACAAAAAGATTAAATTCGATCTTTGATTTTTGGGAAGTGAAAAACCGTCAAAAAATGAAGTTTTTCGAATTTTTCTCGAACATATTTAGTCCAAACTGGCTCAAAAGTGAGGTTTAGACTTATCTTTTGATGCTCTATCGAATGGTATATCACATGAGGGTCAAAGTCAAAATTTATTTTTCATGCATGAAACGCATGGATCAACATGAAATTTTGCCAGAAGTGTACCTGACCCCTAGGGAGTCCCCAAAAAAAATTTCAGCTCGATCGGACCATTTTGGACCCTTGTGCCACCACCCTCCCATTCTTACAGAGAACGCGTTTTAAAACAGCTAAATCTTAGGGTATAGTCGGATATTGCAGCGTTTTACACCACAGCTGAAGTATTCGAGCCGCTCGATTTAGACCGGCCGGATGGTAGGTTGCATGATCATCTGTGGCTAATCACCACCCTGGAAACTTCGCAATAGTGCAATTTCAGCGGGAGCCTTTGCACCAATCACCATTCTATCGGCTATTTCATTCACGATCACTGTAGAGCCAGGCGAATCGAGCTTGTCCTTGGTATGGATGTGCAAGTCTCACCATTTTTCTCGCTAGTTAGAGGTGATCAATATCGTTTAGGGAAATGGCGTATTCGCACGCGTCGCTGGATATGATACTATGGAGTCGAGCAGCGACGACAATTGCTACGTTGCATTAGACAAAGAGTGAGGGGGGGGGGAAGTTTGAGATGCATCCTCAATTGTTCGTTCCAGCTTCGGTCAACTCTTCGCCGGGTTCGCTCTTTCAATCAACGGGCCTCTTCTCACTCTCTCATTCAACACCGAAAAATATCCGCGCTCCAATGTGACTCTCAATGGAAGCTACGGTCTAAGTGAGTGTCCAGTTGGTAACAAATACAAATAGACGTGCTATACCGAATTATTAGACCTCATAGTGTCACGGGATATTTTAGTAATATAGCAGTAATATAGAGCTTCAGTTTGATCTATTTTTTGCAAGCACTCAGCAGCGATCCACTAAATTTGTGAAGCTACAGTTCGAGCTCGTCGAGGGCTGTTCAACATGCTCAATAGGAACTTGCCGTCTCCCGAGTTTTCACCTCACCAGAATGGGCCACATTACAGCTTCCGACCTCACTATGTCGTCTCAGCAGACTACATTCATTTCATCGCCTGGATTCATGTGCGGCTGCGCCCCTCATCAAGTAGCCGAAACAAGCAATATATAATACCTGAACAATTACACATTTCAGGTCTATCGATCATCAATGATGAAATCGGGCATTACTTACACACTAAGCACGCCAGATGAAAAGTCTGTTGAGCTCGCAAACACATTATTACTTATTATTATCAGGGATATGGCGTTCAACTTTGACATTGACATGAATACGAATAACGATCATCCAGTGACGATCTACGATTACGAAACGAAGCTGAATTATACGTGAGTCAAGACTTCAATAATTAGAAAACCGTCTGTTCATTACTCTTTTCCTCCGAAATAGTAATCAGCCTTCGTAAAGTACTCTGATTTTCTTGAGTTTCATTTGAGTGGTTTATCTCGAAATCAGTTTATATCTGCAGATTTTCCGGCAATTTCAATGACAGTACAAGCAAAGCTGAATTTCTCCTACAAACTAGCGTGAGTTATCTTAGTAAATTTATGATATGAATTTCCGTGTTTTCTTCGGTTTGTTTTGATTATTTTCCATGCTATATTACAAATATTTACAACGGGTTTCGTTTAGTTTGCTGTGGTCCGCTTCACTCCCGGCGACGGGGGCTTTTACGGGATGCGCGTGTGGACGGAAGAAGCGAGCGAGAATTACATAAAGCCGACGCCAGGAGCACGAGAATCGACGACAGCGTCGACTGACCACCAATCTTTCCCACTGATCGTGATTGCCATTGTCGCAGCAGCTTTCGCATGAGATTAAAGATTCATTTTCATCGGAATGACTTTTACTGTTTAAAATAGTCGCCTAGCCTTGATAAAATTTTTGATTTTTTTTGACATTTTTATATTTTCTAATGAATTTAATTTTATAATCATATTTCTCATTGCGAAAGTAGCGAAAGTATAATTAATTAAAGTATGCATTCTTAGTAAAAATTCATGCAGGTTGTTGACTCTTCTTAGCGACGTTTCAAACGCGCCGCATGAAGTTTACAAAAAAAATTCTCATTGCGACTAGTCTAGCGAAAGTCTCCACTTTTTTCACACGGACCAAGATTGAACGGCTTACATTAGTGGTTATTGCGTGTTTTTACCAGGTGAGCATATCCTTAGTGGAGATTGAAAGTGAACTTGGGATGCGATTCGTGTAGTAATGAATTGTTTTACTCGTAAAATGTTCACTCATCTGCAATTACCTTCCCATTTTCTCAATTATCGTCGCCAAAATGAACAATTTTAGTGCTTGTTCGTGACTGGAAACAATTTTTTCTCATTCAAAGTAAATTTCAGGCCGGCCCGTATCGTCTGTTGCTCCTGTCGTTCGCTGTCACGCAGATGTTGCCTGACCGTAGTTCTCAACATTTTTCACAGAATATACAACCAAGCCGTGCACATAACCGCAAGCGGCTACTTCTTCCACGGCTAACGCTTGCTCATACATACTTACATGCATATACATTTATCCTGATATCAAGGCAAAAGGTCTGCGCGAGGCAACATCATTCAGAGAGGGGATTGGGATCTTCGTGTCAGGAGCTGTTCAGTTCGCAAGTTTTTGGAAATCAAGAATTACATCATACCAGCATACGCGAGAGTCGCCATGAAATGAAGGGACAGTGGGCCAAATTTCGAGCACTAGAGGTCAAGATGATGCAGCATTCGCGGCCGTATGGCTGAAAGCCGAAGACGTGGAGAGAACGCCCATCAATGCCGTTACTCCCGGCACTTTGCCCATCAGCCGCACGTAGTATTGCACGAGCACCAGTCGGAATCTGAATGAAATTCGCATTTTACAAATGATTTATTGGTTATAGATCCGATTTCGGCCATGTTAAATGTCGAAAAAGGAGAGCGGATGCGTTTCAGGGATCAAGCGTAAAGCATACAACTAGTAAGAGGGGCTGGGAAGGAAATAAAAATCAAACATGGTTTATGAGACGAACAACTTATAGAAACTGCTAGGAAGAGACTAGATAATAAAGAGTTCCTAAAGAAAAAAAAGAGATTGGGGAACTTTTCGGGCCTAAAAAATGAACTTTGTATCCTTCGATTCTCGAGAAAAAATATGGGTACGTAGTAGAATTTTGCGTAGATTTTGAATTTTCTGTTGTACCTGGCAATCATAAAGAAAAAAAAGAAAAGAAAAAGAAAAAAGAAAGAAAGAAAAAGAGGAAGAAAAAAAGATGTTGTTGTACCTTGCAATCATCACAATGACCATCATGGGATCGATGGCGGGGAACAGGGCGACTGCCATGCCCAAAACGCTGCCCGTGTTGCCGAAGCGACGTCCCGTGAGGGGAAGGAGCAACATGAGCGCGATCGGGACGATGCAGAGGACGAACGGCACGGAGAACTCAATGAGTATATACACACAACCAGCACATTCAACCGGGTTGTGACTTCAGACCCTTTTTTCCACCCTTTTTTACCATGTCATGGTTACCCTGTCGCCGCCGCTAGTGCGTGTGCCGTTGTTGCAAGCAACGCGCACGCAACAGCGCTCACCTGTGCGACGAGGGCCCGCAGCAGCTGCAGCTGCAGCCGTCTCGTGCCGACGGCCATGGCCGTCGACGAGATGCTGCGCGCGATGCGCACGGCGCACACGCCGCTCACGCCGAGCGCGGCGCCCGTGGCCACCATCGCAATGCACACGGCCGCCAGCGCCGACCAGTTGACGACGCCGTCGGCCCGCTGCAATGGTCCACGCATAAGGTAAAGGTAAAGGTGTATCCACGTCAAGCGATTTTACAGTCGTATGATAACTCTAGGTGGGACCCACTGGTAAGGCCAGCTGTCCACGCATTGGATACGCCTCAAATACACCCGAGTACGCCTTGTGTTTGAAGCGGAACACAAGCAAATGTTAGTGTGCATCGAATTGCGCGCCACTTTGGTGCCGTTTGGCGGATAAAGAATGCGTCTCTTCGTTACATGCGTACGCTCGTCACGCTGACATTTGAGCGAGTACGACGATTTAGGAGAAGCTAAGGCGTAAACAATGTGGGTGTGATTTTCTGCGAACGCTGACAAAGTAGGGCAATCCGAGGACGCTAGGTCGAGTTGGTGCGTGCATGTTCGCGTGAAATGCCTCGGCCATCACAGAGTTGACAGCGTCGTCGTCCCTGCAAAGGCCATGTTACTGCCAATAACAGGTCCGCTTAGAGCCGGATTAGCTCGTTCAACGAGATCGGATGGCATTGCACGGTGATACTGTATCGTAAAATAATAAACCGTTCCGCGTATTTCGAATCCTATCGTTCATTTCACATTTTGACTGGAGGGTCTCAGGCCCTAGTTTTGTTCCTAATCGTTTCCTAGCGGCACTAGTAGCACATATTGAAAAAATGAGAATTTTAGTATTATTCAACAGTGAGCAAGCGAATAAAACGTTCCGTATTATGCGCTAAACATCGTAGCGTCTCCGCTGAGCATTTGAAAGTTACGATACTGAGATACTGTGGGAGTGGTTGTTAAATGAGACAAAACATTTCGCCGCCAGTTAACGTGCAGTAAGCTATGCATTCTTTCTTTCAAAGTAGCGGAGCTGCTTGGTCAGTGCCACTACGAATCATAGCTACTATAAACTGACGTGGTGAGGAAGCAGATGCCGAACATGATGGAGTTGAACGCGATATTGACCAAGACGGCGCAGACAGAGAGGACGATGCCGTGTTCGTGTATGGTTTGAGGCCTTCAAAACTAGATTTTTTTGCAGTTTTTTTGAAACAGTATAACTTAAAACATTACAGTGCAGGCTTAATTTGAAGACGATTTCACGGCCTGGCTGTATGCTCCTGCTGCTGGCAGAGTTCGGAA
This sequence comes from Pristionchus exspectatus, assembly GCA_911812115.1. Taxonomy (NCBI): domain Eukaryota; kingdom Metazoa; phylum Nematoda; class Chromadorea; order Rhabditida; family Neodiplogasteridae; genus Pristionchus; species Pristionchus exspectatus. The sequence continues at coordinate 6,097,653 of OU461582.1, forward strand.
CGAATATTCGTCTCCGGCTGTTGGGCCGATCAGCTGAGTGGAGGGAGGAGGGAGGAAGAGGCCGGGAGGAGGCTAGTGATCTACCTGCTCTCTTTTCCCTACCTCTTCCCTTCGCCTTTCCCAGTCAATCAATGACTCGCTAACCAGCACATTGAGTTTGCTGAGCATTTTGAACGCACGATAATAATCAACTGTAATCGCGGCGCGGGGGCTCACCGGATCAGTGCGAGGTAGCGGTAGACAAAGTGGAACGCGAGCAGGACGAATGGCTGGTAGAAGAGCACGACGTAGACTGCGTTGACGACGAACCCGACGGACGGCGGAAGACGAAGCGCAGCCATGGTGAACACGATGACGCCGTACTCGTACTGGTACAGCACCTGCAATCAGCTTATATACAGTCAAAATGACATAATGTGAACCGTTTATGATAAGTTATGATAACTTATCATAAGATGTTATAAAACCATGATTGCTCAGCGGTATCTCGAGCATAACACGAAATGCTGGCCGCCGGCTGCTGCTCTTCCTTCATACACCCGACTTGAAAGAGTGCAGAATGACGACAAAGCGTTTAATTTTTCCCTTTTTTTCATTTTCGAGTATGTCGAGGTCTAATTTCAACGCCGGAAGAGTCGCCACGACGTACTCCCTCCATACATTTTGGTGTATTCCGGGCGCAAAACGAGCTGTATTTCAATTTTTGTGGTTATCTGGCTAACATCCACAGTACCGGAATGGCGAAAGCGTGATACGCAGAAATAATGATGTCTCCTCCAGCAAACGCCACCAGCAGATAGCGATAGCTCCCCAGGGAGTGATTCTGCCGATAAGAAAATTTTTCGTATGAACACAACATACAATAGCAACTTGAATAGCTATAAACATCACGGGTTGCCTGTACAAGAGTAGGAACGCCTGCTACAACAAAAACATGTTTGCCTACTTGTACGTAAAGATCGGAGTCGAAAATGTATTTTTGTAGTAAAGAGGGGCCATTTTCCAACACTTTTACAAGAAACGCATGGTATACTACAGTCCATCAAAGAGCAAACCTGTCGGTGTAGAACCAAGAAGATGAGCAGGCCATTTCCAGAAGTTGATATTATGGCGAAGAAGGAGAGAACAGTCTTCAAAAAGAGAAAAGAATACGTAATGTACAAAATGCAATGCAAACCTGATGAAGCCCATAGGAGAGCATTTTATGTGATCAGAATGGAATGCCGACAAAATATCAGGAGTGCTTTATATAGCAAAATACGCGAACAAATTGAGGACATTACCTAGAAAGCATCAATGGCTCTTGGCATTCTCTCAGACAGAAATTCTTTGTCAACAGCACAGCGAACCAAACGCTTTGTTGATTGACATTGAACATTTGTGTAGGATTGCTATTTCGCAATGACTCGTTCCACTAGGGGAATATCCTGCCACCGTCCGGTTAACGGTCAGAAGTCATCAGAGCTCCTGGAAATTCCTAGTTTGCTCATTCTAGATTCCACTCATCTGTGTGCTTTGCTGAGATCTGGAAAGGTGCAGCGGACGAGAACGTGTAGTATAGAAGAGAATCTGTGAGCGAACATCTGTGAACAGAGTTTTGAATGCCGAATAAAGTTTCCAGGGGATCGCGGTAATCTCTAGTCCTCTTCCTGCATGTGCGTCAAGAGGGAAAGGAGAATGCTAGCGCATGGCTGATATGGTTGAACACCGCAAGCAAACAAAAAAGTGAAATAGATTTCACAAAAAAAAATCAGAGATTTCAAAAAATCAAAATCAGAGATTTCGCAAAAAGAAGCATGGTCCGGAACTCAAATCACACATCATATTCACAATGTGCTCTTTCAAACGATAAGCTCACGAAAAACGCCCGGAAAAAACGCGTCTGTGTGTAGTGTGAGCGCTAGCCAACCCTGCACCCAGTCGGTCTCTTCCCATCGCACTGTCTCTCGTTCCCATCTCCTCGTGCGATCCGCGTGTTTTCCCCTCTCCCACTGGCGCGCAAAACGCGTCTGCCCGTAGTGCGCCGTTTCCCAATCGCTTTCGCTCGCGAACCTTCACATATGTCCCTATATAAAAACGACCGGAGTGAGCAGGGTTGTCATTCTCAGTATTATCGTCTCCGAAGCCCAGCATGAAACTGAAGGTGGCAGCCGGCGCTGGCGCAGCGGTGCTAGCGTATCTCGCTAGTCTCAGTAATCTGATAGTGATCACAATCGGCTCACTCCTCGCGTACAGCCTCTATCGCTACTACGAATTCGTCGCGCACTATCCGAGAGGGCCCTTCCCGCTGCCGTTCATTGGAAACATCATGGAGGTCGGTTGCTTTTTGTCATCGTTCACCGTTAAACAACGTTTTTTTTAACGATAGATCTCTTCCGTATATCTGAAGAGAGACAAGGCAAAACGGAGAGATGAGAACACTTTTCGTATATTTCAGATCGATCCCAAAGTGATACACAAGTCTTTGGAGCGAGTGGGCAAGGATCAGAGCGGCGGCATGTACACCATGTTCATACCGCATCCGGTCGTGCAAATCACCGATTTCGATGTGATGCGCGAGGCATTCATCAAGAATGGTACGATGATTACGTTTAGTTTGTGATTTACTATTCTCGAGAATGTTTCGTGTTCGTTTCTCGGAAAAATGTGCTCAGTGAATTCACAGGCGACGCCTTCGCGGGGCGTCCTCATAACAGGATCATTCAGGAAGTGTTCAGCTTCGCGCCCAATGCTGGTGAATTTTCATTTTCGAACACCCATTTCACTAAAAAAACCTTGCTTGGTTGGGGTGCACAATGTCGGGGAAAACCGACCCTCATGTTCTCCAGACATTCTCGCTCGCGAGCATTTTTTAATTTTTTTATACTATTTTTTGTTAACCCCTCCTCAGGAAGGAGCAGAGATCCCCAGCTCGAACTCAGCATCTATAGATTTCTCAGGCGTAATCAACTCGACGGGCGACGTGTGGCGCGAGCAGCGGCGAGCGGCCGTCGCCATCCTGCGCGACTTTGGCATGGGCAAGAACGTGATGGAGCAACTGGTGCGGCTTTTTGGTTGAATATTGCAATGTTGACGACTTCAAGTTCTCGTCAAATTTGAGCTTCAGTGTGGTGGGAACAAAATAATGCAGGTGCGCTCCTCGGTCGAGGACTACCTCGCGCACTTGGAGACCATCGCTGACAAGGAGAATGTGGACTTGCGATGGCCTATCCAGGTATACGCATTTTGAAATAGAATTCTGCAAAGGAAACAAATTAGTAAGAATATTGGTTTAAAATTGAAGAAGAATAGAGAAACTGCTAAATTATGCAAAGGAAAGAGGAAGACTTCCTAGAATAATGCGGAAAAAACATGACCTTGAAAAAAATATTCACTTTCAAGGTAATGGTGGCGAACGTCATCAACGAGGTGTTGTTCGGATTCCGATACAACTATGGCGATTGCCGCCGGCTCATCGACTACGTTACTAGCGTCAATGAGGTTTCACCTTTTTTATGATATCTCTTAGCGCAACTTATATATTCTCGCTGGATTGGTGGTATGCTGGACTCACGAAACTGCGAAATTTCTTGGATTGTGAAGCAACTTTCCCATTTTCGATGCTGTTGGGCGTCATGAAGAATCGAGGAGTGGGCATTGCGATGGCGATGCCGTCAATTACGAGAATACCGTGGATCCGGCAACGCACCATCGGCAAGACTGAGGCGCGCATGAAAGAGGTGGAATTTGCATATTTTTCTCTCGACATCGGCAGATGGAATTGTAAAAAAAAAGAATATTGCAGATCAATCTGTACATTGTGGACAATGTGACGCGTGCGCTGGAAACCTACAACGTGGAGGACGAGCCAACCTGCTTCGTGCACGCGTACAAGCAGCGAATGCTGGACAACAGCAACTTGGAGTGAGTGATCTTTGATCTTTGATCTCTAATATCCAAATAGTGACGTCAATCTGATGACGACGTGCGCCGATTTCTTCCTTGCCGGGCAGGAAACGACGACGACGACGCTGAGATGGGCAATGATCATAATGGCCCGGCATCAGGACGTTCAGGTTCAAGAGTCAGAGAGAGCCAATGCAAAAAACTGGAGCATTCAGGAGAAACTGCGACAGGAAATTCACGCTGTGGTAGGCACGGAGAGACTGCCGTCGATGGCGGACCAAGTTAAGGTTGTGAATTGCAAAAAAAGGTTCATGAATGTGAAAGATCAATTGAAAATTGCATGAAAGAGACAGAAGGAAGGGAGATGTTCAAGATTTATTTACTGCTTTTGAACCCATTTAATCTTGATTTTCGGATAATGACACCGAACCAGGTGCGAATCTGCGCAACAATCATGATGATGATGAAGTTCTTTTAACATCACGCTCGTTCAGCTACCCTATGCGCGCGCTTGCGCTCTCGAGTTGCAGCGATTCGCCAATATCCTGGGCACGAACGTGCAGCGGACAACCACCCAGGACGTGACCATTCGAGTGAGACCCTAAGCAGCGATAAAACCATTTCATATACATCCTCAAGGATGAGCAGATGTCCAATTCGAACCCAGTCTGAAAACCATAGATGGCGCATTTCTCAGGGTCAGACCATCCCCGCGGGCACGTGGGTCAACGCTGACATTCACTTTGTCATGGCGAACGACCCTGTATTCGAGAAGGCGGACGAATTCCGGCCCGAGCGATATCTAGATGGAGATCAAACGAGTTTGCGGAAGGTAAGGCGTACTTTTAGTATCTCAGAAGATCAACAATTATGCTGTGGAAAAATGCAGGGGAGATTTCCTCCTCGGGTGGAAAAAGTCAAAGAGGAGGAAAAGGAGGAATTCAAAATTTTGAATTCGCGCACTTTTCAGTCTTTCGCTTCCCCGTAGAGCTGGCGACTAAAAATTTAACAAGGATTTCTAACAAGGAGATAATTTGAAAGAACGAAAATTGCGGGAATTCTAATTTCTGATTACCTCCATTGACTTTTTCCACTCAATTTTTTCCTTTTCTCTTTCCTCTACCTAGTTTTTCTGCAGCATAAATCGAAATTCGGGTTACCGACTCTTCATTGCCCGTATTCTTTCGCCCGTTCTACATAGAATGCCGGAAGAAGAGATGATTGCCCTTTTTTAAAAAGCTCTTGTATACCTAAGTCATAGTCTTCCAAATATATCAATAGCGTCGTCCTTGCGGATTTTAAAATCCAAAAATTGTAAATATTGATTGTTCTTTGAGGATCTCGTGGAGCGCACGATTCCCTTCTCGATGGGCAAGAGAGCGTGCGCGGGTGAAGGTACGTCTATCAATCCTTGAATTTTACCACTATATTATTGTCAGGTTTGGCACGCGTCGAGATCTTCCTGGGCCTTACGGCGACTGTGCAACGCTATCGTATCCTTGCTCGGGACGGAGTGGAGATCGACCTTGAACCCACGATGGCATCCACGATCAAACTGCCGAAACCGCAGTGCCTACGACTGCAGCAAGTGATCTGAGACCATTGTTGTATTTCATTGTTCATTGTCAAGACCAATCACAATTTGTATTTCGTTGTTGAAAGCGGCGCAAGAATCAGCTGTATTTTCGGTTTATCAGTTCTTTGCTTTTAAATATCAGTAAAGCAACAATATTAGATAAGAGATCTCTACTATTTTGACCAAGCTAAACGTATCTGAAAAAAAAGAGAATTTTATCATTTCTGTATACGAAACCTGTAGCTGTCATTACATTGTTGGTTGATTTTCCTTCCTAAATTTGTCATCAAAGAACCGCTCACTTTCCTATGAAGAAGGAAGAGACAAATAGCGGGAAAGCGAAAGTGGAAACATCTTGTACGATATTTCCATTGCGACCACTTGGCCAGTACATGAGCGTGTGAGTGATAATTTCTATTGCAATTTTAAAATTCCAAATGTCAGGCGTTCACGGGTCAAATTTATTGGTGGATTTTGTATTTGAAAACTCAAGTCCGAATATCTTGATCACCAAACTCTTGATCTTGATCAGCACTCTAAGCTAATCTCACTATCATATTCCACTTCCTCGTATGTCTCTCTCTCTGTCACGAAGGTCAAAGTGAAGAGAGGCGCGCGCCGATTTGTCATCACAATTCTGCACGTTTTATCTCTTGCCTGCTCCCGAGAGATGTATGCGGATCAATTGATCGAGATCGAAACCGGACACGCCCCTCCCTTGCCGCTCTCTTGACTGTCTTCTTGATCTCTGCACAAGGAGAACCGACTCAGCCCTTGTCGGATTTGCGCATTATTTGGAGATAAGGTTGGCCGCTGCTCAATAGATTTGTTCAGATCATGCACGCTCGTCCCGAGGACAATCAACGCGATATTTTCGAAATCATTCGCGAATTCGACGGCGAACCGTCGCCGGAAGCACAGGTAGATTGCCTTTATTTCCTTCCTGACGTTATTTCCTTCGACTGAAAAACGCCACCCATAGCCAGTGAATTACAGATGAAGATGGCAATATTCGGTGTTTAGGGTACGCGCGTTATAATTCCACCTTCTTCAGTTTATCTCGAGCCTGGTGACAGCGGTCGCGTCCGACTCGTTTGACCCGACGACGTTCGACGGCACGGCGCTGTTCGATTTGCTCAATCGACCCACCCTTCGAATTCCCAACCATTGGACGCCGTTCATGAGTGAAATCACGCAAGTTCTGCTGGAGTGCTTTCAGAAGTTCCCAGCATTCGATGGAATCGACTTCGAACATGCCATTACTCGCAGCTCTCGTTAGTCATGAAGCGCAGTCATTTTTCAATGTTTATTCCGTTACGGTGATGGAATCATGAGACAATCGACATAATGAGTGAGCTTCTTTCTGTCAGTATTCTATGATCTATGATTGCATCTTGATTATCAACGAGTCTGATCAACGCGTGTTCAATTTAGTTAATGTTCGATAAATTTTCGCCTTTTTTCTCTGCGGCTAACATCCTGTTTCTATACCATTACTGTGGTTCGTGAACCGCGGTGCAATGCTGTTTTTTGAAGCTTGTAGAGCGGCACAGCATTGGAAATAATTCATCAAAATTTTTACATCAACTTATTCACAGTCTGCGTAAATTCTCTGACAGCGTCCCCCATACTTCATAAAGTTCGTCAGATCTTTCATCACACAGACAATACAATTTAGTTCTCTACTTGTGCTATCTACGAGATCATCGGGAAAAAATAAAAAAATTACACTTTCTCACTATGGTTCCATCTACAACAGCCTTTATCGATTGTCAAGATTGAACTCTTGAATGAAAACGCTAGGAAACCACACTCTGACATTTCCTACTCTAAAAAGAAATTTGAGGCGTTTTAATCAGATTTTTTTCGCAATACTTCAAAGCGGCTTTGAATCGTGATGGTTGACCACCACGATCGCGCATTCGACATCCACACCTTGTAGAGGCCGGCTGCAGGAGCGACTACCGAATCCTCGATTGGCACCTGAAAGCGAGTGTTCCCTCTTAGTGCTACAGTTGGTGCCGCATGAAAAAAATCGGAATAATCAGAAGGTGATTGGCACATTTCTTGCCCATGTACATCTGACAAACGGTTTTCTATAGCTCTTAGCGTATCCCCCATAAGATCCGATGATGAGCGCAAATATTCGAAATCTTTAGAGGACTATATAGCTCATTATCGAAAATTGATTCACAGGATTGATCCCAATTTCCGACACTCTTACCCTAAGACCGGGTAGCCATGCAAGGGCGGGATACAGCTGTCGCATGCTGCAATCAGCAAAAGTGTACTGGTAGCGTTGTTCAGCAACTTACGCCATAACATCGTGCTCCTCAACCGTTTCACAGGACACGACGGCAAAGCCGAAATTCGAGTCACCTAAAAATACAGAGCTTTTAAAAAGGGGATAGAATGCTCCTCACAATGCACTCTGAACGCGAGTGTGTCTCCCTTCTCAAGTTCGAATTCCATCCACTGCACTCTGCCCGCTTTAATGTGCAGCTCTTCGAGGTCGTCCATTTGCTGCTTTTGGTCCTGATGAAATTGTTGCCTTACCATACCCTGAATTGACATACCGTAATCACTGACGGCACTCGGTTCGGACGCGTCATTGGCAATCGGAAGTCGCTGTGCTTATCGTCGTTCCAAAACACGGGACACACGCACGGGTCCAGGTAGAGCCGAATCTCATCGCGCCAGAGCGTTGATGAGAGAATGCGAATGTGAAACGACCTCATTTTGGTGGGTATCGTGCGATTATTTTTTTCCAAGAATCAACGCTGACTTATCTTGGCCTTTGTTCTCTCCGGCAGCAGTGGTTTGACCATCGCCCAGAGCAGATTGACAAAGGATGGAGCGTTGACGATAACGATGTGCCTAAAAAAAGGTAAAGGTAGTTCCGTATTCAGCGTATTTTTCAACGCGCGGAACATGCGTAGGTTTCTTTTGATCGGTGTGCACGCATCCGAACGATGTACCTAATATTGAGATAATCATCTCAGATTATCGCTGTATTATCGTGAAATTATTTTCCGTTTCACTCGTAGTTGACCTTTGACGAACTGAGTGGAGGGAGGAGGGAGGATGAGACCGAGAGGAGGCTAGTGATCTACCTGCTCTCCTCCGCCCCTACCACTTCCCTTCCTCGCTTTCCCAGACAATCAATACGCTAACCAGCACATTGAGTTTGCTGAGCATTTGAAACGCACGATAAAGGAGGCGTATCATGAAAAACTAGTTGATGTTTTTGAGAACATGATCCGATCGGAATTTAGAACGATATTAGAATGCCGAAGTTTGGAAGTTGTAAACCCAATTTAAACCGAGAAATTCGGCCTCAACTTATCAGGTAAGCACAGGGAAAAAGCTGCAAAGAATTCAAATCTTCTTTGCAGCGCTTCTTTGCAGTGAAAGGTCATCTTTGTCTCGTCCGCAATTGATTGGCTAGAAAGGGATTTTTGTTTGTTCCCGCAGGTGGTTCCCAACGAAATAAATCTGATCTACTCCTTGGCAGTTCGCCAAAAGATTTTGGGAATTTTCCAGAATCTTGATAGCATCGGCATATCGTTGCAGGACCCGCTCAGTTTGAATTTCAAAAGTTCATGATACGCTTCCTTTAACTTTGAATCGTGAAAGAACAAGGCGAAAATCACTGCGGAATGTTTCTAAGGTTGTCTATATTTTGATGCCATACTTGCCTCTCAAAGTGCGAACCGTGTTTGGTCTTTAGCAATATATTTCTTGATAACCTCACTTGATCAACTCCACATAGTGCGTGAACACGAACTCTGCGAGAATCATGAGCGGTCCGACGAGAAGATTGATTAGTTTCTTGTCGTACACTACGTCCGCCGCGTCATAGACGTAGATGACCGCGGCTTGCTCTCCTGAGCATAATACGCGCGCTACTTTAGCAGGGGCGCCGATCAAAATCAGCCCTCATTTGCCTTCATCATCGTTGAAAAACCTTTTTTTTCGTAAATAGTGCAGGAATTTGAAAAAAAGATCGATAATCCAGTACATACTCACCCGTTTCCCTCTCAATGCGCATGACCTCTGCGAGCATTTCCTCCGCATAGTACAGCAGCCCTTTCAGCATTTCTGTTATGGAGAAGCGGTCCAACATGCCGTCGTAGTCCATGTAGCCTGCCTGTAAAGTCGGGTTAACTATGGAGAATGGGAACTGGGCTGGGCAAAATTTGTGCTGTCTCTTATCTCTCTCGTCGGTCAGAGATAGTGAGAGAGCATTGAGAAATGAGAGACCCCGTTCAATTTGCATCTCGCCCAAAATTTTCATTCCCTAGAACTTCGAAACTATATAGCACTGAAAAATCCGACCAACTCATTCGATTCGAACTTTTTTCAAAAAAATCAAGCGTAAATAAAAGCATCACAACTCGAAAAGTGGAGTGTAAATTAGTGTTGGTTCAATATTGGCATTTTTTGTGTTCGATTCATGTGCTTGCTCTCTCAATCAATTCTTGCCTGTTCGATATAGACGGCGCATCGGGGCACGACTCCGCTCGTGCCCACCATGTATTTCGGCCAGTATTCGTGCATTCTATGGCAGCCGTGTGCTTGGTCGTGAATCTCATCGACATTCCACGCGCTTGCGCTGAATGTTTTTTTCGTGAAAACAGCGACATTGTTTCATGTTTTCTTTTGTTTCAGATCTATTGTTGTTGGCATTTCATTCAGAGGCGGCTGAATCGGAGAATTATTTTTGAGAAAATGTCGGATTCGGGAAATCTTACCGGAACAGGAGATGATGACGGAGTCGATGCGCAACTTTTTCGGTCGACTCACTCGGGCATGCCTGAAAAAAAATGAAAAAAAGACAATCACCTAATCTTGCCGGTCGGATTCGATTCTAACTATTCTCGCCTACAGAGTGGATGATTCTTTGAGTTAAATCAGAAAAATATAAATGCAATATTCACACACCTGAATCCATCGTAGTAGGTTGAAGTGGCTGTTGTAGTAGGGCGTCAGATCCTTCGCGACGAGCGCGCGTAGCTTCGAGACACGCGAGTCGTCCGCCGACATTCTGCAACGCAAAATGATCGACCATGAGTAGGCGGCATTCACACTATCACTTTCACTGGCGGTGGTGGTGCAGTTGTTGTCCACATCGGAACTGCCGTTGCAGTAACAATCAATGATCACCGCGATGTGGCGAGCATGAAAAACAAATATAAAAACAACAAAAAAACAAAAAAAAACAATAGAATCGGAACTTTCTGGGAAGAAATTCGTACAGCGGAACGAAATACTACTGTTTTTTCACTAAATCAAGTAGAACTAGTCCCCTTAGATCGATTACCGTCAATCATTTGGTCCTTATTTAACGTAAATTGAAAAATTAGAGTCAAAGCAATACATTTTTTTCAGTTTTTCTATGGGTTTCCTATCGTTTTATCAACTGTATGTTTTTGTTCCATGCAACATCTCGTACTCTGCGTGACTAATACTGGCAGCTGATAAAATGCATGTATTCGAATTAAATTGAGAATTCGAAATGATTTGTATGCATGACAAAATTTATGTGAGGTGAAAATATGATACAAATTGAATCATTTTTTCAACGTAATAGCTGTTGAAACCGATATCACTGAAACTTGTGCTGACGACGTATTCGCTTTCTTCCAGAAACAGAACAAATCGGCCACCGCCTGAGCAATTGTATTGTTTTTGTTTCGCTTAGTCTGATTGGGCAACCTTTCTGAACGCCCGCGACATTGCAAGATAAATTAGCAAATTGCAGCTCGTTGCAATGTTCTGTATTGACAACCACAATCCAGCTGGAAATTTTGAAAATTACCATATTTCTCTTCTTTTTTTAAACACGTACTCAATAGGCGCGAATAGTTGAATTCGAATCCTATAGGCAAGACAATGTTGGCCAAGCAGACAATTCCTGACGAATGAAGAGTGAAATGGATAAGAAACGGTTGGCAAAACCCTGCGGTAGCTCGGATAAGAGCGTTAGAACAGCAACGACGCTCAGCATTCGAGCAGCTTTCGCCGCATTGTCGCTCCTGAACGTATTTAACGTATTAATAAAAAATAATGTTATGGAAAAAAATAAATAAAAATAAAAAAATAAAAAAATTAGACCTTTTCGAGCTCCTCGCAGCGACTGCTTTATGTCCCGATCGTGCCTTATAATGCTTTTTTTTAAATCATAACTATGGGGTTATCTGAAATCACCTTGCCGATTTCAAAGGCAAGAAGAACTGTGAAGACGAAAAGAAGGAGACCTGGCAGTGCATTGTGAAAAACGCCCGAAACGCCTTGATTTATGTAAAAGATCTGCAAATGTGCAGTCAAATAGTCAAATAATTTGAAAATGAGCAGCTTGTTGCCTATTTCCATGATAATTCCTCATTTTTCGAGCGTATAAGCGGACGCAAAGTCGTTTTATTTTTGTACTGGAATTGGTTAGTCGTCTCTGATAAATTTTATCTTACCAAACAGTTATTATCGTAGAGTGTCGGGGACCACCGATTACGAGGGACAAGAGTAGCATTATTTTCTGCCGTCTCACTGAAATCGACAAAGAATAAATATTTTCAATACTGTATTTCAGGGAATGTGTTCTTACGGAATGCCGCATGCGGCGTATAGTGGCTCTAGGGTGATAATATTCGTCAGATATGTTGGTATGCCAGCGGAAGCGGCGATTGCGCAAACAAGCGCAGCTCCGGATATGACGAGCGAGTATGAGGCCAGAATTTGTTTGTTATTATTATTTTTATTGTTGTTGTTTTGCCAGATCACCTCCCACTTTCCCTTTGAGCGTAGCGCGCGATACCTCAAATAGGTAAGAAAAGCTGAAAAGTTGGAAATAATTCAATTTAAAATTTAAAATCGCACCTGTCGACCATGTATAAGCAGCCCGAAATGGTGCCCATGAATTGTACACGATTAGGTCGTGAAGGGCCATCGAATACGTTCGAGTTTCGACACTAGTAACGTTCATTCTCACACACACGCCATCTCATCAGATTGAAACAACTATTGGAAACAATTCTTACTTGCACAGGATTGTGAACCCCCAAGTTTTTTCATTGGTGCTGTCGGGGGAATGGCATACTTACGTGCAAACGCCGCCTTCAATGATTTGCCGGTACACGTTTGTCGCTCGGATGACCAATGGCACAGCGCACTCCAAACACATTATGGAGAGAAGAACGTTGAACGGGTTGCGCAGGTCCTTCCTCAAAGTACGAAGACGAAAACTTGATTTTAACTGACTGTTAGACTTTTCCCACTCTGCACGTCGAATGATCGTTCGAATATCGTTGTTATGAACATGCAAAAGCGTACGTAAGAAGGACCGCCGCGCTGAAGACGTTCGCTGCTATGTTGAACGGCGACAGATAAATGATGGAATTGCCGTAGACCTCATTCGAGTAATAGGCTATTGTTCTGAATCATAATTCCAAGTGTTCGAGCTTATTGGACCATACCTCAACACAGCGATGACCTCCGGCGAGTAGGATATGTTGAAGGGACCGTGCCCGGGGCACTGTTGCTCCATATTGCGTGATATCTTTGTACAGGACGGTAAGGCTCAAGATTCGGATTCTATATATTTCCAAAATGCACGGTTATAGATGTGAAATGAAATGATACAGATACCTCAGAACCGTTCAGGAAGATAAAGGATGCGAGGGAGATCAGAGTTGACTATTTTTTTGAAGTTTGTCGAGACGCTATTGGTATTGGGTTTGCGGCTATAAACCTGGCAAGTGCTTAATCGGGCAGTTTTCCTAACAACTTCTTAGTACTATTCTCCCTTGATGTGAGCCCGTATGAATTGCTCAGGCAGGTGCTTTGACTGTTTTCATGCGGTCAGTCTCACGACTCTCACCAGTTTAGTGGGAAAGCGAGATTAAAACCCTAAGACCAAACAAATAATCGATTTCTAGCTGAACGATCTGCTTGTAAGAGAAAGAGAAGCTTGTCGTCCCGGTATGTGAATTAATTTTTTTTGATATGTTTTAATTTTAGATTAGAGGGCAGACATGAGTACATGATCTTAAAGCCCAGGATAATGCAGCGGGCGCGGGAAGGGAGTGAATTGTGAGGATCGCACACGTTGCCGGTCGCCTCCTCTCGCGACAATCGACTGACTAGTGTTTAGTCATAATGTTTAGATGTTGACGAGGAATTGTCTCGGAGAAGCGTTGGTCGAGACAACTGCTAGGCATGCTGGATGATGGCGAAGGCTGCCGGAAATCGTGCTGTGAAGATTTTGTAGTACGCGTAGTTCTCAATCTGGGCTCATTTGTGCAACTTTGAGCACTTTCACAATACTCCACAGTTGTAGTTGTGAGGCCGGTCGCGCAAGAATCCACCAATGGCAGGTACAGGAGAAGGGAGAAGACGATGCTTGCGAAAACTTTGAAAGATCCGTAGATCTAGGCATGGTAAATGTAATAAAAATCTTTTTGTAACGAAGAATAGAGAGTCATGGGTTCGAGGTCTTATTTTGAAATGACCCCAAACAAGATTTTTCAAATAAGATTTTTTTTTTTGATTTTTTTTTCGAGTGCATTAGACTTTCAATCGTAACAAAACAACTAGTTGTTTACTAGGGAAATGAACCGCCTTCTTCGCGAGAGACAGCGCGGAATGAGGAGAGCGATGGTTGATTTCCATAATAAACGACTAGTTGTTTCGTTACGATTGAAAGTCTAGTGTGCATCCAGGTTACAGCACCCGACACAAAGAAATCAGATCAGTACTTCAAATGTATACCAGAATAGCATTATAACGCTTTTATCCCGACACGCAATTGAGATCAACAGAGCATACAAGTATATATCATGGACACACGATATTGACACAACTAAGCCGCGCTCCTCACTAGAAATCCCACCAGATCATTCACCCATCTCCATCCGGGCGGCCGCATTTCTCGCATTTCTTCGCTCGTGTAAAAACCGCTCTCCCGAACGTTCTCATGCGATTTGTACCACACGAAATCTGCGGATGCCGCGTCCTCCCGCCAGTTGCCGTACTCCATCTAGCAGGAATATCACAATTATTAGGTGTTTATTCAATTATTATTCACAATTATGTGACACGGGAGGGGCGAAAATACGAGTGTAGAAAATACGAGTGCATTGGACTACATTAAAAAAAATATTTGTTGAGCTTTGTATGGGAGTTAGAATTGAAAAATAAATAAAAATAAAAATAGCTTACATCCAGCACTTCTTCTGCATTGCAGGGAACGTGGAAAAGGTGACCGAGCAGGTCAGCCGCGCAGAGGTGCGTTATTCTATAGAACGAATTGCAGATTGATATAAGACAGTGTTTATACGTGTTTTCGTAATCAGCAAGTACTTTAGCTTATTTAGACCTTGAAGATTCTTCAATTATACGATTAACGTTAGATTTTTTCGCAATTGAAGTACTTTATGCTCTAAATAACCTGAAGTACTTACTGATCACGAAAACACGTATTAACACTGTCTTATATATATGAAACTTGCAAACCTTCTAGTAGCATGCATTCATTCCACGAGCAGAACGCATGTTAAAGCCGGAAAAAATAGTGAATAAAATAATCTAACTTTGGATACGTCCACTTGTACTTCTTCCGCGTGTACCAATCGAGGCCGCCCACGTAGGATTCATTGGAATCTGCAAATTATGTTTTTTTAATGTAATTTTTTTTGTCTAATTACTAATTTGACGAAAAATCTGGAAAAAAACTCACTAGTATAGAGAAAAAATAGGTCGATGCTGATTTCCGGAGACTTCTTGTCTAGCACCGTGAGCTCGTAGGAGTCCGAAGGCTGCAGAACTATTATAGATAGAAATCAAATTAACTTTTTTCGTGACGTTTTTGATTAGAACCGACATTGTCTTTTCAACGTTGGAGAAGGAACCACTCAAACCACTTTTTGACCACTTTTTGATAGGAAACACCTACCAGTCCGAAGATCCTGCTCACTCTGTACGGAGACTCTTTTGCGTCGAGGTCTGCGAGGATAGAGGCTGGAATTCGAAACAATAAAACACACCCTTGTTTTTCAATTCACCTAACACATTTCGATTGCACTTCAGGACAATTCATGAATTTCACGAACGCATGGCTATTGACACGTACCTTGAGGGGAATTCCAAACTGTGTCGGATCACGCGAATAGAGATAGCATCACCAACTCACGGTTGTAATCCTCAGCCCGAACGAAAAAGTCGATGTCCCGTGTATGAGAAATCAGTGAGCACTCGCGATACCATCCTGCGAACATTAGGGTTGGCTAATCGATACTCTAAACGTGGCAGGTTTAGCTCCCCCTACGCTCTAATTGTAAGTACCTGAGATCGGAAGCACTCTCTTCATTCTGCATGCTCTCTCGCTCGAACTAGGGAAGACCTAGGGGAGAGGGAGCTAAACCTGCCACGTTTAGAGTATCGTTTAGCCAACCCTAGTGAACATGTATTTCCATTACGGTTCCTTATTCAATTCTTCATTCGATTACCGACCGTTTTTTTTCTCTTTTTAGCAGACCGCCGAATAACTGAGCATGCCATTAAGATCTCACCGAGCAATGTGCCTCCAGCGAGCAGCAACCTCGCCTTTCGCTCCTTGACGAAATCTCGCAGCTCCGCCATTTGACTCGTGAACGCAAGCGGGATGCTGCGGCGCTCAGTGGAATTGCGCTGCAGCTGCAAAGGCGATCCTTTCAAAACCCTAATTTACCAAGGCTTCCGAGGGTCTGCGTGGTATTAGAGCTTTCAGCGAAGTAACCATCTCCTAGGTGTCTACTATTTGAGGGAATTTAGCGGTCCTCTCCCTTTCATCAATCGGCTCGATCTTATCGCAGCAGTCGATCTTCCTACACTCTCTTACTCTCTTCATTTCTCCTAATCTCATCTCACCGGCGAGAGACCATACTAAATTGAGAATACAAAGCGATCTTTCGGGGCTCTCTTTTCGGCGATTTTCATTGGGTGTATCTCTAAGGTAGGCTGATGTTTCACTCTTTTATCGCTTTTTTTGTTGAAGTGCGCACACTGGTCCCAATATTGATCATCTAAATCTCTCATTTCGCTATGCTCTCTAGCAACTCTGATCGGCCATAGAAAATGGAAAGTGTGAAGTATGATCTTTGAAATTCAAACTCTTTGAAATTCTTTGAAATTCAGTAATCTTAACCAAAACTCACCAAAACATGACACTCAATTACCCGGGAGTGGCTCCAATCCTCGAGAAATGCTTGAATGTCAGAAGGCAGGAAAACGAGCGAGGTTGAGTACGTTTCGAAGCTGGAAAAATTACATGAATTGCACTACAATAATTACACTACAATTACACTACACTAAATTCGCATATAATATATATAATATATTTAATTTGAACGTTTCAACAAAAGGTGGGCGTGCAAATCTTATCACGTGAGAATACTCGTATAAATTCTCTTTCCGCTCGCTCTTCCGGATAAAGTAAATTGAATTATATTTTTGAGTAATAACTTTCACTCAGATATCGTTGCATATAACGCGATTCACTCACATATTTAGATGGCCTCTTTTCCCCCTTTCAACGCTCTCGTAGTTTTTGTTGGCTATCGGGACAAGCGATCAGTGCGCAGCTGGTGATTTTTCCTTTTGAGGCCGAGTTCAGCAAAACAGCCTAAAATCCGGCAGCAGGCTCTCACTTCGCATTTCTTAAAAGGCCCTCTCGTCGGTCAGACAATGCGAGCAAGTATTAAAAAAAATAGAATTGAGTTGACCGGGTGTTCCTTTTTAATTCGCCCAATCACGGTTTCGAAATGAAATCGATACGATTCGCTGGAGTGCACTAAATAGCGCTCAAATTCGATACAACCGAAGTTGGAGGCTGAATGTAAAAGTTCAAAGATCAACTTACGGTCTCATTGCTCGCTTTTCATTTCCCAATTCGAACAACCAGTAGTCTCGGTTGGATTGAGATTTTGAGTAGAAGATGACATCGACCTGAATTACTCAGATAAAATACATTTCGTAAACACCAAGATTCACGTTTTCCGCCTTTTCAGCGATTTTCAAGCCGCGAAAGCGGTCCTCCACTGCCACTATTAAGCGGCTGCCTGGCTCCTGTAATAATATTAGTTCTTAGGGCCATTTTGGATATTCTCAAACCTCAGACGGGCGAGCGCCGTCAATTATCGACCGGAGAAGATTGGTGTCGATAATTAGGGCAGGAACGAGAAAGGAGAAGGAATCAACGAAGACTTGCCACGGCGGTGCGGCTAACTGAAGCCGGGGCTTGATTAATCGATATCGTAAAATAATAAGCCGTTCCGCGTATTCCGATTCCTATTGTTCATTTCACTTTTTGACTAGAGGGTCTCAGGCCCTAGCTATTGTTACTAATCGTTTCCTAGCAGCACTAGTAGCAAGAGAAAATGAGAATTTTAGTATTAATCAATAATGAGCAAGCGAATAAAACGTTCCGTATTATGTGCTAAACACCGTAGCGTCTCCGCTGAGCATTTGAATGTTACGATAATTCAGAATACATACCGTAGCCGCCGCCCTCTGTGTCGTACTGTATCTGGCTGGATTTACTTCGAAGGGAGGATGGAAATAGACGTCAAACAGGCAGACAAGAACCAGTGCCAAGTAGGGTGGCGCTCGAGTACAGCAATGACTGCCCATGCTCGTTCTTAGAGAGATTCGGAAGCTGCAACTAAAAAAATAAATGACATGATTCATGAATATGAAAGATTTGCATAACTCCTTGAAAAAGACAAACAAACAAGGAATGCCTAAAATAAAGCATGTTTCGATGCGACAGCCGACATCTTCACTCGTGCTTCAGGCAAAGTCTCAAAATCAGGGAGCCGAGTATCTATCGCACGACAAATGTGGCAAGCTCATTGAACGTATGGGAGGGAGAGTCGAGCTGGACCAAAAGTGTAGCGAAAAGTGCGCAAAACAAGGTGCGCTATGCGTAAATGGGTTCGCAAGAGGAAAAGATGATCGCCCAAGATAGATTCATTGTCCCGAAAGGATACCAAACTGGATATTTTAGGCTTTGGTTGTACCCGCCAATCTATCACTTGTTCACTTGTTGTCGAGTAGATCAACCGGATCAATATCCTGTCATTCTGAACACCGACGGAAGAGCTCAAAAGCCTAGAAAAATGCGCCGAAATGAGTTCGAGAGCAGCGGGAGATCAGCGCCAAAGATAGATCATTTGTCTCTAAAGAACAAAGCTGGTTCTTTAAAACGAATTAATAGCTTTTAATGGCATAGTGTAGTGCTCGGAATAGGAGAATATTTTTAGTGAGAATTGCTATGAGAATTTTACTAGTAGATCCATTTCCATACTAAGGCTGAAGTTTCCAGATATACCCTCAAAATATAAAACAAGCGAATTGGGAGCAAGTGAACCAGGAGTCCAGAAAAAAAAATAAACAAGGAAAGAAATAAAAAGGAAAGAAACTTACGCACCAACCTAATATCAACCCTATTCTTTTCTTTTCTTTTCTCTTTTCTTTTCTTTTCTCTTTTCTTTTCTTTTCTCTTTTCTTTCCTTTTCTCTCTTTTGCAAGTTCATGATGAAACGTTGCCCCGCTGCGGTTGTGCAATATCTCATTGTGCCACTCGGCTTCCACAAATATGCACTGATCTGTAGAGAACTGTGTTTGAGTGTTGATTGACGGGTGTTTGAAGGTCATGTGCGGCGTTATCCTCGCATCACTAAACAACAAAGTATCACGCGTACTGTCGAGTAGAGCTCGAGAAATGATACCATTTCATTTCGCACGCTCTCTCTCTCGTCGACCGAGCGGGCGAGATAATGTGCAAAAATGAAGAAACGGAGGTATAAGTTCTCGAGCTCTTTAGTGTGAGGGGAAGAGAAGGTGCACACTTACAAGTGAGTAATCTACCAGTTGATAACGCATTGGATAAAGAGCCTGCACAGGTGTTGAGTAGCTCATTTGGCTTCATGCATCGTTAACGTAGTCTCAACTTCTTCACATTTGTTCCACAGACTGTGCTTCCACATATCTTGAACCATGTCCAATCCGCATATTCAGACTGGCGACAATCCTGATTTGACAAAGGTTTGTTGTTGATATTTTACTTGCCGATAAGTTTGTTTAGGAGAGACGGTTGGCAAATTTCGACTCCGAAGACCTCACAGCCTTTCTATATGGATCAAAGGAAATCGTGGAACGACAGCGAGAAATATCGCGAAAGGCATGCAAATAATTCGATTTCCGGTTTGGTTTCTTATCAGAGACTATCTGAGAGAATTTAGTAAGGGCCGTACAATGATTTTGGACCCTATGCTGAAAAAATGGCCCTGGGGGTACTTTTTCACGTAGAACTCGAAAATCGACCTTAGGAAGCCGTATCTCCAACCCCCGGTACCCTATGGGTCCTGGTACCGTGCCAGGCTGTAAGAGCAACTTTGCGACTGGGGCTTCAAACCTATCCATGTGATAGCGCATTTTGTAGATCTCGTCGAGACAAACATTTTTTGTGAAGAAAGTGAAAAAAAATATTTTCATTGAAGAGAGTTATGAAGAGTGAAAATAAAAATTTTCACGTCGTGAAAAATTTTTGCCCGTGCCGTGCAAATTTTATTTTTCCAATCGATTCAGCATCGTTTTTTACCCCTTCGGTCAAAAATTGAGCGAAATCGAAGGTGACAGTACCCGACTTTTTTTGCGCCAAAGTAACAACACACCAAGATCAGCGATAATCGATGTTGCGAAATCGGCCTTTTTTGACGGTAATTCTTGTCCCATATGCTTATATTGTTATATTCACGATAAATTGAGTTGATATTCACTGCTTTGAGAACAATTAATGCAGAAATATGCATTATTATACGCTCAGACCAGGGAAAATGAGCATCGATGACTGATCAGTCAGATCCGATAATTGAGCAAGTGAAATCAACAATTTTCGATAAAATTGAGTCAGGTAAAATGGATTTTTTTGATTTCTAATGAATTCCGAATACTCATCAGCAGAGTCATCTGTCCCTCTTCTTCATCCTCACATCCTGGCTCCATCTCCCATTCCCCCACATCATTTTTATCTTCGATCTTCCACTCTATCGCATCCACATACTCATCCATTTCGATATCGACCGATCACTTTCCTCGAACGACAACCTTCTTTTTGACCGGAGTAGCGACGAGTCTATTGATGTATCGCTTGATATGTTTCTTTGTCAGTCGCTCTTCCATCGGTATCGCAGGATCCAAAATCATTCTCAGATACCCCTCTTCTGCTTCCGCTCTTTTTCCAATTTTAGACTTTCCAGGAAACATTTTGGGATGATTCGTTTCGTTCTCTCGGCAAGATCGAGTTCTTCTTAGCTCCTAGAAGCGCCCAACCCATTGGAAGTGAAGGAATCGAATGATCGAAAACGAATGATCGAAAAAAGTCAAGATGGATCAGCAACTCTCCAAGACGAACATAGGATGGCCCACACGAGCAAGAAAAGGAGACCATCTCTTCCTCCAGTGGGGTAGCTTCCTTAGAATCCATAATCGATTCATCCACATCATCGTGCTCGACTACTCTTGGAGCAATATTCTTCGGATCGTAATGCCAAAATGTGGCTCTCAATCTTCCATAAATACCAAGATCTTCGTCTTCATTGGGAAGCGCCCCTGATCGCTTGATCTCATATGGGAGAGTATTGGAATGCAGGTCATCTTTGAAGAGTATGCCTTCTCCAATCGCTCTGTATTTCCCTTATGTGAAATCCATCTGAAATCCATCCATCTTGACTTTTTTCGATCATTCGTTTTCGATCATTCGATTCCTTCACTTCCAATGGGTTGGGCGCTTCTAGGAGCTAAGAAGAACTCGATCTTGCCGAGAGAACGAAACGAATCATCCCAAAATGTTTCCTGGAAAGTCTAAAATTGGAAAAAGAGCGGAAGCAGAAGAGGGGTATCTGAGAATGATTTTGGATCCTGCGATACCGATGGAAGAGCGACTGACAAAGAAACATATCAAGCGATACATCAATAGACTCGTCGCTACTCCGGTCAAAAAGAAGGTTGTCGTTCGAGGAAAGTGATCGGTCGATATCGAAATGGATGAGTATGTGGATGCGATAGAGTGGAAGATCGAAGATAAAAATGATGTGGGGGAATGGGAGATGGAGCCAGGATGTGAGGATGAAGAAGAGGGACAGATGACTCTGCTGATGAGTATTCGGAATTCATTAGAAATCAAAAAAATCCATTTTACCTGACTCAATTTTATCGAAAATTGTTGATTTCACTTGCTCAATTATCGGATCTGACTGATCAGTCATCGATGCTCATTTTCCCTGGTCTGAGCGTATAATAATGCATATTTCTGCATTAATTGTTCTCAAAGCAGTGAATATCAACTCAATTTATCGTGAATATAACAATATAAGCATATGGGACAAGAATTACCGTCAAAAAAGGCCGATTTCGCAACATCGATTATCGCTGATCTTGGTGTGTTGTTACTTTGGCGCAAAAAAAGTCGGGTACTGTCACCTTCGATTTCGCTCAATTTTTGACCGAAGGGGTAAAAAACGATGCTGAATCGATTGGAAAAATAAAATTTGCACGGCACGGGCAAAAATTTTTCACGACGTGAAAATTTTTATTTTCACTCTTCATAACTCTCTTCAATGAAAATATTTTTTTTCACTTTCTTCACAAAAAATGTTTGTCTCGACGAGATCTACAAAATGCGCTATCACATGGATAGGTTTGAAGCCCCAGTCGCAAAGTTGCTCTTACAGCCTGGCACGGTACCAGGACCCATAGGGTACCGGGGGTTGGAGATACGGCTTCCTAAGGTCGATTTTCGAGTTCTACGTGAAAAAGTACCCACAGGGCCATTTTTTCAGCATAGGGTCCAAAATCATTGTACGGCCCCTGTGGAGCCTAACTAAATTCTCTCAGATAGTCTCTGTTATGTCTGGCAGCTGGCCTTACCAGTGGGTCCCACCAAGCGTCGTCCTACGACTGTAAAATCGCTTGACGTGGATACACCTTTACACCTTTTTTCTTATGTAAGTCGTCTTCAGTCGGCGACACAGACCCTTGGAGTTGAGTAGAAAGTAGGCAATTGCAGGTCTCCGTCGATTCTGCCCTTGTCAATGTTGTCCCGCTCGAATTTCTCACCCGTGAGCAAATGATTGACGTTCAATGCAAGAAAGTGAGCGAAGTTAGCAAATTTAATGCGGAAATATCATACTTTCAGGCGAGTGTTCTCGTGCAAAAAATACCCGACTTGATTGATGTGACAGATGAGAACGAGCTGAATTATCTGAATGCGTAAGTTCTCTTCCAAATATATCTGTAAGATGCGTTTGCAGTGAAGTATTCGGTACTGAAGGCTTTCCATTCTTCCTACACTATGGCATGTTCCTTCCGGTTCTGCAAGGGCAGGTAACCATCCAACTGCGGAAACATCCAACCGCATTATTCTAGGAAGTCTTTCTCTATTCTGTGACTCAGTTAGCAGTTTTTTCTACTCTTCTTCACTTATAAATCAAGATTCTTTCTAATTGCCTGGATTTTTTATCATGAAACATCAAAGGTTTCAGGCACACGATGAACTGGCTGAGGAGTTTCTGCCGCGAGCTTTGCGCCTCGAGATCATCGGCACATACGTACAGACGGAGATGGGCCATGGTAAATTGTGTTATCGTGAGATTATTTTCCATTCCACGCGTAGTTGACCTTTGACGAACTGAGTGGAGGGAGAAGGGAGGAAGAGGCCGGGAGGAGGCGAGTGATATACCTGCTCTCCTCCCCTACCTCTTCCCTTCCTCTCTTTCCCAGACACAATCAATACGCTAACCAGCACATTGAGTTTGCTGAGCATTTGAAACGCACGATAAGGATCGGGCCTTAACGCTAGGCTTTATCCGCTAGATGTGGCGTAGGTGGGGTGACCAAGACAAGAAGGCATCATCATCTCATCTTTATCGGTGGCTCCGACCAATTGTGACGGCAAACGGGAGCGCTTTTACAGCCTCATGAAATAATGCTCGAGAAGCACATGATAGGAATCCTTGCGATGGGCGTAATTGGCTACAGCAATCAAAATATGAAAACATACTTTCAAACGTCAACTAGCGTACAAAGAGGTGTCGGCGTCTTGATAATTATTTTCGAGATACTATCGGAAAAGAAACAATAGTTTCGACACATCTATTTTGGATTGCAGGAACAAATCTTCGCGAGCTGGAGACCACAGCGACTTTCGACGGAAACACGGATGAGTTTGTGCTTCACACACCGACAAGAAGCGCCATGAAGTGGTGCGTGTGATGTGTTCGTTGTGGAAAAACAGTAAAAAACAGTGCAAAAAACTTTTTTCACAAAAATTTTTTTTCAGACAATTTAAAATTCAATTTTGAGCTTGAATATTAGGCGTATTTACGGTGCCGCACGTGGAAATTGGTGATATACGCCAGCAAGATCGTCTTTGAGGTGGCCCGGCAATCTCGGGAAAATGTCTAATTTCGCGATCATCGCCGCGCAATTGATCATAAACGGGAAGCGTCACGGACCGCACAATTTCCTCGTGCAACTGCGCAGCGAGAAGGGCCATCGACCACTGCGAGGTGCATTGTTGTAGCTAAAAAAACAAAGTGTTGGAGCGAGGCCTCCCCTCTAATAGATAATATTATAGCCGGCAACCTTCCAACCGAAATTTGAAAGCAACTATATATGAATATACACACACACAATTTTCATACCCACAATTGTAATTGCATACTTTTTGCTTGAAACACCATCGAAACCGTTTTAACATTAATATGGGGGCGGGAGTGATGAAGCTACTGCTCAGTAGGGTTGGCTAAACGATACTTGGCAGGTTTAGCTCCCCCTCTTCCCTAGTTGCGAGCGAGAGAGCATGCGGAGCTAAACCTGCCACGTTTAAAGTATCGTTTAGCCAACCCTACTGCTCAGTAGGACGGCGACGACGATACGCACTAATGCAGGAATCACGATCGGCGACATTGGCTCGAAGATGGCGTTCAACGGAGGCGACAACGGCTTTCTCGCACTTGACCGCGTGCGAATCCCGCGGACCAGAATGCTGATGAAGCATGCGAAGGTGGGCCGGAGGAAAACCAATGAAATCGCGAGAAAAACGTGCGCTCATGTAGCTTTGACCATGGGGGGTGGAATGATCGGGAAACCTTGGCAGGTCGCGCCCGACGGCGCCTACACGCCTCCAATTCATTCGAAACTGAGCTACGGAGGAATGGTTGGTAACTTGGTGCCAATGCTGACCGATGGAAATGTGATGTTCAGGTGTACGTGCGTGCGCGCATGAGCCACACGAATGCGCTCGCTCTCAGCATGGTAAGCAGTAGGGTTGCACGTTCGGTATCGTAAGATTATTTTCCGTTCCACTCGTAGTTGACCTTTGACTACCGTTCGAGGGGCAGAGTTAGGAAGAGGCCGGGAGGAGGCGAGTGATCTACCTGCTCTCCTCCCCCCTTACCTCTTCCCTTCCTCTCTCTCCCAGACAATCAATACGCTAACCAGCACATTGAGTTTGCTGAGCATTTGAAGCGCACGATATCGGTATATCATATCACCGTAATCCCTCGCTCTAGACGAGACAGACAAGAAGAGACGAGAAATAGCGCACGCAAGTGAGAGAGTCTAGAGAAAAAAGAACCGGAATTATGATTGCGCATCTTGCCGTATTACCTAATGTGCAATCCAGTGATACTTTGAAAGTGTCGTTCAGGCCATCACCGTGGCCATTCGATATTCGGCCATCAGACGACAGGGACGTATCGAGGCCGAGTAAGTGATCACTTTAAATGAATTTAGTGATGCTACAGAGAACTGATGGAGAAAACAATTAGCCTTTCCCAAGGTCCGCTGCCTCGACGCTTACGCTTAGTTACTGTACACTTAGCGGTTTTTTTTTTCGGTGGCTGTTTCGTTCCCCCAGATTTTCAGTACGCGTTCAAATGAAGTTCCTTACAGTAGGCCGGAAGTGCAAGTGCTCGACTATCAAACCCAGCAGTATCGACTCTTTCCTCAGGTACCAACGTGCCGAAAGTCAATGGAACGGAAAGTGTGGGGGTGGTGAAAATGTGGGGAAATGTGGAAAATGCGTAAAATGCGGGGAAAATGTGGGGCCGCAGACTTCGCTGTACTCGGCCTTATCGCTTACAGTAAAATCGCCTTGAATCAACCAATCATTTCGAATATTTGTGCGCAATACTCGCCAATGATATTTGAAAAAAATTATTCAGCTCGCTCGAGCGTACGCGTATCGATTTGTCGGCGACGAAGTATTGCAGCTCTATAATCGAACGATGAAAGGAATAGACAAGGGAGAGGTAAGATGAGGTTCCAATGCGCAACTTCCATTTCGAAAATCAGTGAAGCGAGAAGCGCGAGAATATGCAAAAAAAGAGTAATGCTAATTTGTCCAACTCATTTTGTAAGAATCTTCCCTAATAACGTCTCAGATCGGTCTCTTACCCGACCTCCACGCGCTCACTTCGGGGCTCAAGGCTGAAGTGTCCTTCCATGTAAGCCCATCATATGTTTTTTTTTGCCAATCAGCTCGCTCCTTTCAGGCAGCACTGGCCGTCGAGCAGTGCCGCATGGCTTGTGGCGGGCATGGTATGATTAGATGCTCATTTATCGAATTCTTCGTATGACGGGATTATCAGCGTTCACAATAACAGTGCATTTTTCAAGCATTTACCACGTGTATCACGAGAAAATGTAGCAATATTTGCCCCTTCCGGAACAAATCGGTTGAACTTTTTGCAAGTTGTTCCTGGGCAGCTCCGCTGTCTCGTGATTCGCGTGTTGCGTTATGTGAATAGGCGATAGGATTCATCGTAGGCTATTCGCTCGCATCCGGGCTGCCGAAGCTGTATGCGCTCGCAATCGCCGGGTGCACGTATGAAGGCGAGAACATGGTGATGCTGCAGCAGGCTGCGAGGTGATGAATACAGTAGAGTTCGAAACACGGGTACACATCTCCTCATATCACGTGCTCTCTCAGAAAGGTGTGAAAGTGTGTGAAATGAAGGGAACTCTAATGTACCATGGGACAAACAATATGCTCAGCAAATCCGCTGCACAGCACCTTTCCTATTTGTGCAGTGGTCTCTGTGCGACAGTGAAATCGCTCTGTGATTGTCCAAAAATGCCGCAATATCAAGGCTTTCAAAGGTATCTGATGAAGTTCGTGAAGAGAGCTGCCCGAGGAGAGAGGCTCCCCTACTCGGTTGAGTACCTGCGAAGGAAGGGACCTGACAGGTCATCGATTGGACAGCACGAAGGGGAGAAGGAGCAGGAGCACGAGGTAACCGCACCTTTAGTTCAAAATATAAAAAAAAATATTTTTTTTCAATTTGTATATCTCTCAAATCTTTGAAAAACACATAGTGAACAACCTTAGCATCTGTATTGGCACTACTTCCGCTCAAAAACATTTTTGCCTATTTTGCCCCTTGAAAAGCCTTGAATTCGAATTAAAGTGAAACATGGTTTATGAGACGAAATTATGGAGGAACTGCTAGGAAGAGATTAGATAATAAAGAAAGAAAAGAAATGCGGTTGGATGTCCGCTTGAAGGCCATGCTCTCGTCGCTCGAGCACGTCGACCGTCGTCTCGCGCAAGAAGCATCAGTGCAATGGGAAACGCGCATCGCGAACGGCGAGACGGCGGAGCGCGCGTGGAACGCAGTGACGGTGGAGATGAACCGGGTAAGAAGGGAAATAGTGACGTCTCCAATAGTAATCGCGCTGCCTAAATTAGGCTGTAATGTTTTGCTTTTATTACTATTTCAGGGTGAGTACAGGGTGAGTACAGGGTGAGCTGCTGTGTCATTATGTATTTGCCCCCCAATATCTCGGTTATTTCGTCCCCCATTTGGTTATACAAACGACATGCAAAAGCACAGATACACGTGAAGTTATAGAAGAAACATGTTTTTGGAAATGAAAATAAGTAGAGATACTGCTGGTAGGAGAGTGACTAGAAAGACTTCCTAATGAAATGCGGTTGGATGTTTAGGTCCATTGGGTCGTAGACACCCAGTAGGGATTCCGATGAATGGTGATGTCCGTGTTCCAGGCAGCCCGCATCTACACTCGCCTGTTCATCGCCCGGGCCTTTCATCGCCGAGTCGCCGTTGCGCCTCCGCCCGTTCGACGCGTGCTTGCCGATCTGCTCGCGCTCTATCTGCGCTACGAATGCGTGGACATGGCCTCCCATCTACTGCATGTGAGCGCTTGTCATTCATTGCCCCTAATCTCATTGTTTTAGTAGACATAGTAGACGTAACTACACATGAAGAAGGGATTCTGATGAATAAGAGACACTATCTGAGAAAACTCATCAAAATCAACTATGAGCCGTACAGAGAAAAATAGAATATTCTGAAAAAAATGCCCTAGGATCAACTTTTCACGTAGAACTCGAAAATCGACCTCAAAAAGTCGTATCTCGAAAAGTAAAATTGTTATGGTCTGCCTCAATGGACAATGAGGCAAATATAAATTTGTGAACGGAGCTCAGAATGATCCAATGAAGTATAAAATCTTATAAATAATGAAAAAAGAAACATTTTCATGGAAGAGAATGAAAGGCTAACTCAGCTTGGATAAAAGTTATGACATTTTTTTGAAGAAAAATTTCAACCATGAAAAATAAATTCACTATGGGGTAATTTTGAAGTAGTTTATTCGATTCTCCGTAAAAAGTTACGCCTATGGTAATTTTTTCAGATTTTTAAGTTTTCTGCAAGTGAGTTTCCTGAGTCGTCAAAGACGGCGGAACAACGATTTTACCCATTTTCGTCATATTTTCTATTACATATCGATAATTGTTTTATCAGCCATTCATTCTTAATCGTTTTGTATGTTTGTAAACTTCATATTTCTATAAGTTTACTCCACTGGAAAACCTAATTTCAGATTTTCATATTCGACGCTGGGCAGAAAAAGAGTATTAAAAATATTTGGAATATTCGAGAATTTTCCTTTGTATTTTTTTTTCAGAAAATGTTCAGAAAATTCAGGAAATGCATAATTCATCGTTTTTCTGGTCCCTACTTCTCTCCGTGATGTGTTTTCAGAGAAAGGAAAAGAGCGAGGGGTGCCCATTTGTCCCTCGTTGTCCATTTCCTCTCCTCTCTCTGTTGTTTACTGCATTGACACACGCGAGGGGGAGGCAGCTGCGTTTGGGGAATTAGAGGAAGGAAGGGGAGGGTTAGAGAAAGAACAAAAAATTGATATTGGATGAACATCATGAATTTTTGAAGGAATATTTATCAGTATATACAAATTGGCATAAATTAATCATTTGTGGAAAATTTTCTCATCATCTTTCTCGAAATGATTGTAGAATGTATCGAATTCATCAACTCTATCATCCATTTCACATTCCTCCTCTATCTCCCATTCGCCCTCTTCAACTTCCGTCACTTTCCATTCATAAGCATTCTCTTCATTCATTTCCACTTCCGATCTTCTCGCTCTGATTACAACCGTCTTCTTCACACGAGTGAATATGAGACGATTGATGTACCGTTTAATCTGCTCGATACTCATTCTCTCATCCAATGCAATCGTCTTGTCACTCTTCATTCTTCTGAACGCTTCTTGCGGATCGACTCGTTTTCCTTGGGACTTCCTCTCGATAGCGAATGCTTGAATCATCAACTTAGCCTTCTCAGGATATCTTCCGTGCTTCTTCGCAGATCTCAATCCCCATCCCATTGCAAGAACTGGCATCGTCTTATCATAAACTGCATTGATGGCATCTTGGAGAGGAATGAGCGACTTCACATGGACGATATCCTCCAAACACTTCTTATAATACTTGAGAGTTTCATCGGTGTTGGTGGTTTTCAGAGGATGGATCTTGTGCACACCGTAGTCCAGATGGTTGAGGTAGTTACCGTATTGGAGGAAGGTGGACCCACACCAACAGGCAAATGCCAGTCCTTTCTTCCCATCCTTCGTTGGTTCTGGTTCCAGTTCCACTGCAGCATCCTGATCTTGATCTCCAGTCTCTTTGGTCTCCAGAGCTTTGGGGTCATAGTGCCAAAAGAGAGCAGGCTGTCGGTTCTTGATTCGATCTCTGTCTTCTGCAGCAATCTTGGCATCGACCAGAAATCCGCCTCTTTTCAGCTCCTTGTACACACCAGCATTCGAGTAGAGATTCTTGAAGACTTCTCCTTCCCCTATTCCAAAGTATTTCCATACTCTCAGATGATCTCCTTCCTTCTTGAAATGCGAGTAGTCAGTAACTCGAGTGATCTCGGAATCGAATGACTGAGCAGTGGGAGCAGAGACTTCAGCGAGATAGATCGAAACTCCTTGCATAAGTGGCTCCTTCGTCAGAATATCGAACAAATCCCTCTGACTCTCGACCTTTCCCTTGTTCTTCACCTCCTTGCGAACCTTGAACTTGGCATTGGCGCATCCTCGATCCGCAGGTCCCTTCCCGTATTGGACCTGGAATAAATAAATTAATTAATTGAATCGAATTAATTGAAATGAACCTCGGAGAAGCTCCAGTCCAATATTTCAACTCCAGATTCCTTCGACATGGAGATTATTGAGGCCAGAGTCGGTGTGCAGTGGTAGTTTGCTAGCAAAAAATAAAATGAAACAAAAATAAAATCTTTGACGAAATCGGAATTAAACTATGATAACCATGTGCCACCGAGTATTAGACAACTGTAATTCATGATACTCACGGGCATTGTCCGACCGAATGTGCACTGCTTTGATTCCAGCAACTTTCAAAACCTTCAGAAAAGCCGTGATGATTGAGACAGTAGACATAGAATTCTGAATAACTCAGTTTCAAATGTTCACATTACTTTCCCCTTACCTGTGGATCATCGTCCACGAGATGTATGGCCATGTGCTGCACTAGAACTCCATTAATACGCGCTGTCGTATGGAGAAAATGCCACGGAATGCCCTTCTTTGCATAATACTCGCACTGAGTCTCGTAGCATTTTGTTGGGTTCACTTTCTGCCCATAATCTGCAGTGATGAATGCATGATCCTCGGGCAGATCAACGATGAAATCATCCTTCACCAGAGTTGTGTACACATAGCGCATCTGGATTAAAAAAATTTTATTTTTCGGGGAAAACACATGAGCACTAAAGTAGATCGTTGAAAATATTTTACCTCGTGTTTCTTCAACTGTATAATGGCTTCTCGATAGTTTGCCAGATTAAATAGCATCTCGTTGTATTCCTTTTCATTATCCGGATCGGTCAGAATAAGATTAGAGATATAATCATGCAGTTCCCTTAAAATATCAATTTAATAGACAGATTGGCTACTCAAACTCTCGCCTGAATGTTTTTTCTCCATGAATGCAACGTGGGCACTGTAAATCGTGAGGATGTGCAGGTTGTACGGCGAACTTGGGATTGTATGGATCAGAGAGAGCAAAGAGAAGGGAATGATCAGCAACTCGACTGTCGTTTTTGACATGAAGAATGTAGTCGTGTTTCAGATAAAGCCTGATCTCGAGGAAATTGAACCATCTTTCCTTCTCTCCGTCTTTGCCCATCTTTCCCATAGCAACAATCCGATCAAGCATTGCTTCTATTCCATCGAAAGCCTGAATTTATCATTTACCGAGTCTCGTTGTTTGATGCAAACCTCATAACCAGCAGCCTTGAATGAGTCGAGACAAGTCATGGCGTGTCGTTGCGAAGCCGGGCACGCGCGTAACATTCGAATCATCGTTGAATCGGAGTAGACTTTATCTCCCAATCCTTGAGACTCCATGAATGCACGATAGTTACGGATGGTCTCGGCTTGTCCGAAGTTTCTGATGACATTGGGGATATCCACTTTCTCCCCAGTGGAAAACTTGGCCTTTCTTACTCCGGTCGGGTACTGTACCCACATGTGAGGACTGAAATTATGAACTTCGTCTAATTTTTTAATAGAAACAAGAAGCAAGGCAACTTCGAAAAAATACCTCGTCAAGTAGTGCACAAAGTACATGCTCTTCTCATCACTCCATCTCGTTCGTGTAATCGTGACCTCGGGAGGAAGTTCCTGGCTAGCCCAGATCCGTTTAGCATTGTTGAACCTTAATTAATTAATTAACTAATAATTTGTTATTAATTTTCCTTTTTTATTTTAGAAATAATTCAGAATACTCAAGAACTTACTTGTACGGGCTGAGTCCGGGAAAATAGGGAAGTAGTTCAGAATACGTCAAGGGGCCAGCTGCTTGCGATAGAATGATATCTCGAGTACGGGCATCATCGGCGAGCATATAGAGATGAGCAATCTCAGGGAGAATGAGACTTGCTGCCTTTCTTCCGAAGTTATCCCATTCACGGTAGCTCCCTGTCTTGCAGACCTTGTCCCACATCTCCATTTCGGAGCCAGGGACGATGAGTTCGAGAGTGGTCCACCAGATTCGTTCGATGTTTCGCTGTTTCCGAGTCTGTGTATCTCTCGTGTAGTCCGAGAAGGATAACTTCGGACACACACGATCGATTTCAGCCTCTTTACAGAATGAGAAGAATGCATTCTTGAGTGCAGTATGCTCTGGCTCTCCATCGTCCATGGGATCATCAGTGTCGCCGTAATTTCTGTCGCAACTCTCTTCTTTTGCCTCGGCGATTCGACTGAGGATGAGCTCATGGTGATCTTTGCAGACAGCTGCAATGAGACATTTTAGAATGGAAAGTATAATATTATCTCAACGAAGCCCAGGATGCAAATGAATTCCAGTAGCTATTAAATATTCCTTTGTTTCTTCTCGTGTGAGGTAGAATGCTTTATCGTATCTTGTATCGATTTCCATCTAATTCGATACCCAAATATCCAATAATTAAATAATTATTCCAAAACTCAGTAAGAAAAGTCAGTTCCAATCCATTAGTAGTTTGCGACCATCGGCAAGAGATGTTTCGAAATGAAATAACTCTCACACGGAATATCCTGATCGTGCGGTAAATACCGTATCTTCCCACGTCGACTTTCCGATCAATCTTTTTCCAGTTTTTTCTCCCTTTTCCACCCCGTTTCGTCGTTATTGCCCGCGCTAAGCGCCCCCGTCCCGCTTTCTGTCGTTTTACCCCCTCGCTTCGGTTTATACCGTCGTATTTACCACTCATTCCACTATTATTTCTCGTATCCATTATTTCCGGTTTAATTACCCAAGTTTGAGGTCGCCGTTTCCCTCAACTTGCCCGTATTCGTCGATTTCCAACACTGTCGGCCCGCTCGCGGCACAGTGTCGTCGTCTCTCCGTTCCCTTCGTTCTCCCTCTCTCCAATTGCTGGGTCCCGTAGTGGCCAGTTGCAAGGAGCCGTCGTAATTTCCAACAACTTACCCGATCGCGGTAGTTGTTTGTTCCAAGGAGTATATTCGATCATTTCCAACGGTCAGTGACTCCATTTCCATTTTCCATTCCCATTCCACTTCTTTCGTCAACACCGCCAATTTCGTCAACAACACTGCTCTTTCGTCATCACCCCTTTATTGTACCATTGTGATTATAGTTAATGAATCTTTATTAATTAAATCGTTGGTCCTAAACGCACTGCATTAAACATAATTGGCTAGTCCTTCCCGAGGATAGTCAATATATGGTGCATAGTGCCGATTCAAGCCCAGTCAAAGTCCCGCGTGGCCCAAACGAGCATTCCACTTCCCCAATTGTTCCATTAGTTACGAAATACGTCAATTTCGCGCCAAGGAAAACCACTAGAAAGATGTCACAGTTCGATAGCAGTTATACTAAACTGCTGTCATCCATTTCGTCACTGAGTCCATTGGTCACTTCCATCGAAACCGAAATCGATCGGATTTTCGAAATTTCCAGTAGTGACGAAATCGAGAAGATCTCGGCCCGAGTGGCGCGGATCCTTGTTGATGCCCAAATAATTCGTGATGATTATAGTGAACTATTCTCTTCTCTCACGCAGTCCATCGATAGTATGGACGGTGACGACAGCAACAAGGAGACGGAGCTGAACAAGCTCGCCGAGTTCAAGAACAGCACTGTCGCGACGACATCGATGGAGATCGATCCCGTGAGTTTATCCAACGTTGTTTCGAAACTCGAAAATAAGTTCCGTCGGTCCCTCGAGACGGCGACAGTGCGCGCAAGTGCGCTAAGTCGTCTCGCCCCTCCCATTAGCGTCCCTTCCAACGGTGTCTCTCAGTCCCTTCCACTGCCTTCCACACCTGTTGATGGTGATTCCACTAGCACACTCCAACCTTCCACTAGTGCGCCCATGGAATACCAAACCCTCGCTGCCAAAATTGTCGATCTAGAGGCGCGGCTCTGCAATAGTAATGCGCAGTCCTCTCCCCATTCCAATATCGTTCTTCCTCCCATTACGCTGCAAACTTTCGATGGTGCGGATATTACCAAATGGCCCGCGTACAAGTATCAGCTCGATATGCTAATCTTGAACCAGCCTCAATACAATGAGGTGGAGAAAATTTGCTATGTGCGCTCAACGTTGAAAGGCACTGCTCTCTCCCTCATTTCCACCATTCCCACCAACAAAGATTTTCTTGCCAAGATTATCGCTCGACTCGAAACAGAGTACAGTAGGCCGAACCTAACGCAAGCTACTCTCCTCCAATCCCTTCTCAAAGTTCAATCCAAGTCCCATAAGCTAGAAGACCAGTTAGACACAGTGCGCATTATGATCAATCTAGTTCATTCCATCAGTGATGATTGTGGGCTAGATGGTCTTGTGATGCAGCAGCAGATTGCTGATCGCATCCATCCACGATTCATTCCTGTCATTTGGCGCCGTAGATCCGCCACACTTCTCGAATCTCTCCAACTCATCGAAGAGACGCTCAGAACGGAGCTAGAAGATGTGACAATGATCAATGCCATTTCCGATAGAAACCACCACCAGAAGTCAGTTGTCGTTAACAACTACTCTGGTAACTTGTCCATGCCGAGATCGTCGGTGAAGGATTCATCCACCCCATACCCCAAGGTGCACAAAGGACCTACGTGTGTCTTCTGTGGTCTCCATGCGATTAGTGGGTTATGCACAATTGTCAAGTCAGCTAAGGACAGGAAAGAGATTCTAAGGAAAAAAAATCTATGCTTCTGTTGTCTCTCCAGTGAGCACCCCTCTGCCGGATGCAGTAGGAAGTGCACTCAATGTGAGGGAGAACACCACAGATCGATCTGTGAGAAGCAATCGAATGCAGTAGTGAACACGGTTTCCCTGCAACAACCCGAACGATTGTTCACTACAACAGCGACAGTCGCCGATCCCTCGTCCAATAGTTCCATTTCCGTTAATACCCAAACCTCGTACACCCATCAATCTGAACGGCTATTCACTATCGACGCTCAGATTGCGAATCCCGATCCAGCAGTTGATAATTCGATTACTGCTTCCATTCTTCTCGACCATGGCGCGCAAGCCAATCTCATCTCTAGGGATCTAGTTGACCGTCTTTCCCTAGTCCCGTTCGATCAACGCGAGTTGACAATTTCTGGTTTCAACGATGACCCAGTCCAGTCTTCCACCTACGACGTAGTCAAACTAGAAGTAGCTAGAGACCGCGGTCGCTTTCCAATAGAAGCCGTTGTACTAGACAAGTCACCACTCAGTTCCATCCAGAATCAGCCACTCGATAGTGCTGATCTCGACGTTATCCATGATTCGTTAGGATACGTTCCGAACCACCTCACGAAACACACTGTCACTCACTCTGAGTTACTACTCAGTGTGGGCGACACTCTCGAATTGCTTGAAAACCGCAAAGTGACCAAGCTCCCTAGCGGATTCCGTCTCATGCAATCGTCCATTGGTCCATTCGTTGTTGGCAAGACCCGAACGCGCATTAAAAGAATCGATCCACTAGTGCACGCGCTTACTACCAATCAACACGATACGCGTTCCAATGTGCATCCACCTTCTCCCAGTAGCAACCATTCCCTCGATTTGTTGCCCATCGCTATCTCCACTGTCACACTCCATCCAATCGAAAACTTCCATTCCTTTTTGCTTGGGCCCCCTGAGGATCCCATTGTGAACTCACAATGTAATTCAAATTTCACTCATTTCACTCCAGGCTCGTCCCAGCAGCAAATCGGGAGAGTAGGCCCGCTGAAGCAGAATGGCGTTTCTTCCATCGCAACCACTCCTTCCATTGTCGCTGAGACAACAAATCCATCCAAGACAAAGAAGGAAGTAGTAGATATTGATTATGTCACTTCGATTGTCATTGATTGTGTTTCCACCCACGTCGTTCCTATCTCTGTCAAGGCGAATTACGCCAGCGTTTCTCCCCACTCCGATCCTTTCACACAGACCACTTCAGTTATTCCATTGTTAGTACATCATCCTACCATCCCTCCGTCGTATTCTGCCAATAGTGAGTATTATCATTCATCCAATCCCATTCATCGATCCATCCATTCCCTCGTTCACTCGATGGTCCAGTTGATCTGCCGTCACACTGGTGACCCTCCACTTTTCCATTCTTCCGAAACCCACGGAAAGCCGAGCCACTACTCAGACTAAGTCTTTCCCCATCACAACAACTCCCCCACCCGTATTACTCTTTCATTGTTCTCATTAGTCTACATCGTTTCAATTGTTCCCCGTTCATTCGTTCGTTTCTCCGTTATTGTTGTTCTCCAATAGCTGTGCAATTAGGTCACGATCATTCAGTGTTCGTTCCTTGTCCGTTTCTTCCATCGTTTGATGGACTCTGTTGTTCCGTAGTTGTTCGTTGTTCCCATAGTAAAGGGCATTAAGCCTATTTCATCTTCTTTCCACTTCAACTCCACATTCACATATACATTCTTTCCGTTCTTCAATCCATCCTTCCTTCCTCTCCCCCCAGTGTATCGATTTCCATCTAATTCGATACCCAAATATCCAATAATTAAATAATTATTCCAAAACTCAGTAAGAAAAGTCAGTTCCAATCCATTAGTAGTTTGCGACCATCGGCAAGAGATGTTTCGAAATGAAATAACTCTCACACGGAATATCCTGATCGTGCGGTAAATACCGTATCTTCCCACGTCGACTTTCCGATCAATCTTTTTCCAGTTTTTTCTCCCTTTTCCACCCCGTTTCGTCGTTATTGCCCGCGCTAAGCGCCCCCGTCCCGCTTTCTGTCGTTTTACCCCCTCGCTTCGGTTTATACCGTCGTATTTACCACTCATTCCACTATTATTTCTCGTATCCATTATTTCCGGTTTAATTACCCAAGTTTGAGGTCGCCGTTTCCCTCAACTTGCCCGTATTCGTCGATTTCCAACACTGTCGGCCCGCTCGCGGCACAGTGTCGTCGTCTCTCCGTTCCCTTCGTTCTCCCTCTCTCCAATTGCTGGGTCCCGTAGTGGCCAGTTGCAAGGAGCCGTCGTAATTTCCAACAACTTACCCGATCGCGGTAGTTGTTTGTTCCAAGGAGTATATTCGATCATTTCCAACGGT
Organism: Pristionchus exspectatus; assembly: GCA_911812115.1. Taxonomy (NCBI): domain Eukaryota; kingdom Metazoa; phylum Nematoda; class Chromadorea; order Rhabditida; family Neodiplogasteridae; genus Pristionchus; species Pristionchus exspectatus. The sequence goes on from OU461582.1 coordinate 6,134,577, forward strand.
CAGTGACTCCATTTCCATTTTCCATTCCCATTCCACTTCTTTCGTCAACACCGCCAATTTCGTCAACAACACTGCTCTTTCGTCATCACCCCTTTATTGTACCATTGTGATTATAGTTAATGAATCTTTATTAATTAAATCGTTGGTCCTAAACGCACTGCATTAAACATAATTGGCTAGTCCTTCCCGAGGATAGTCAATATATATCTATCGATATGAGCATGATGAGGTTCAATAGGATAACTGCAGGCCAGCACGTTCTTTCCACCTGAGCAAAACAAATAAAAAAAGTTGCAATATTTTTAAACGACTAACTTGGTGTTTTATGGTATCGAAGATGTCCATAATTCGCCTTGACCCAATTGTACCCTAGCTCATCAACATGATGTTCGCAAATGTAGACATTTGATTTCAATTCGTCTGCATTGTCGGGATGCATTCGATATACACCACTACCACGAGTCATAATGAGATCGTAATGATCGAATGTTCCGTAGTATTGCCTCGACGGATTAACAGTCATCAGATCTTCGGCACTGAACAGAAACAAGTTCACAACTATATTCATTTATTACATTTTCCTTTATTTCATTTACTTAATTTCCTTCCCCTGGCTCACCTGAACAGCTTAGCGGAGCAGGTTCCAGAGGACACTTTCATCGATTTACTGCGTTCGACCTTCTCTAGTTTGGAAATGCGAGAAACAGAGAAGAAACATTTTTTCTTCTCCTGAATACGTTTTACTACATTTTTGAAGAAAAAACATACCTCAGGAGCGGACGCCAGAGGACAATAGACAGTGAAAATTAACAGATAGATCAAGAACATCTAAAAAAAAACTTTTTAAATTGGATGATGCAAGGTTACAAGATCGAAATAGAAAATTTTTCGGAGAGTTCTTTCTCTAACCCTCCCCATCCTTCCTCTAATTCCCCAAACGCAGCTGCCTCCCCCTCGCGTGTGTCAATGCAGTAAACAACAGAGAGAGAGAGGAAATGGACAACGAGGGACAAATGGGCACCCCTCGCTCTTTTCCTTTCTCTGAAAACACATCACGGAGAGAAGTAGGGACCAGAAAAACGATGAATTATGCATTTTCTGAATTTTCTGAACATTTTCTGAAAAAAAAATACAAAGGAAAACCTCGAATAATCAAAATATTTTTAATACTCTTTTTCTGCCCAGCATCGAATATGAAAATCTGAAATTAGGTTTTCCAATGTAGTAAACTTATAGAAATATGAAGTTTACAAACATACAAAACGATTAAGAATGAAAGGCTGATAAAACAATTATCGATACGTAATAGAAAATATGACGAAAATGGGTAAAATCGTTGTTCCGCCGTCTTTGACGACTCAGGAAACTCACTTGCAGAAAACTTAAAAATCTGAAAAAATTACCATAGGCGTAACTTTTTACGGAGAATCGAATAAACTACTTCAAAATTACCCCATAGTGAATTTATTTTTCATGGTTGAAATTTTTCTTCAAAAAAATGTCATAACTTTTATCCAAGCTGAGTTAGCCTTTCACTCTCTTCCATGAAAATGTTTCTTTTTTCATTATTTATAAGATTTTATACTTCATTGGATCATTCCGAGCTCCGTTCACAAATTTATATTTGCCTCATTGCCCATTGAGGCAGCCCATAAAAATTTCACTTTTCGAGATACGACTTTTTGAGGTCGATTTTCGAGTTCTACGTGAAAAGTTGATCCTAGGGCACTTTTTTCAGAATATTCTATTTTTCTCTGTACGGTGGTAGGTGAGCTCTCTCAGATAGTGTCTCATAAGCAAGTCTATTGTCTACCGATAGACCATTCCAGGATGGTCACTGCACGGGAGCACAGATCAAGCATCTCAAGCGGAAGCTGTACGAGGATCTGGCGAAGGTGATGAAACCACCGAAACGGAAATAATCCAGACCCACTTCAGATTCGACCCAACGCCGTGTCTCTGGTGGACGCCTTTGACATCTCTGATCGTCAGCTGAACTCCGTGCTCGGAAAGAGGGACGGAAACGTGTACGAGGCACTCTACCAGTGGGCCAAAGCGAGCGAGCTCAACTACACCGACGTGAGCATTCCTAGAATGTGTAACGAGATCATGTACAGAATGCTGATTGTTATTTCTCCTGAAATTGATCGAAAATGAACATATTTGCAGGTACTTCCGGCATTCGATCATATGCAGCGTATGATGCAGGAGAATCGTGCGAAGATATGATTTCAATTGTTATCCACAACTCTGTGTTCAATTGACAGTAAAAAAAGAAATATACATTCGCTAGTTATCCTCGAACCTTATTGCGTTGCGGGTCATGATTTCGAAAATCGTGCTCACAGGCGCGCATCGTTTTAGTCCATCCACCGGTGTAGGTGATGCAGATGTTGAGTTCGGCCAGCACCTGGCTAAAACGTATACCTTGCATTGTTCTGGTCACTTGGATCTCGAGCACACGCCTTATGTAAAACAGCCGATGCAATTTCGTTTGATTGCTTAGTGCCTACCGCCAGAATTCAGTCGGATTTTTGAAGACGTCACGGTGGCATGCGAAATCGTTGGACAAAACGCCCGCACAAACGTGTCCGATGACAATAAAACCGGATACATCAATTTATTTTCTCCAGGGCGTCCCCCATATGGTTGATTTAAAACATATTTGAAAAATATAGTTCCCAATGAGCCCATTTTGGTACATTCTCTCCAGACACCTGTGTTATCAGTGTTATCAGTGTTATCAGTGTTATCAAAACAATCAGAATCGTTCAGCAGATGAAGGGGAATAGCAAGCCAGAAAAACAATAGAGAGCTAATATCTCGGTATCTCACCTGCAAACAACCAAGCCAATTCAATTAGTATTGATGTCGGAAATCGTGTCGTCTTCATTACAGTACTTCATTGACTCCTTCGTACTGATCATATTCACAGTTTCTACAATTCTGAGTGCGCTCACCTTTTTTTGTCTCTTCAAAGTTCAAATTTCTAACGAAACTACGTTCAGAAACTGTCTGATCTATATCCAGGCAAGGATTCACCTTGCTCCTCTCCACAATAACGTATACTTAAAGATGGTTATTTTTCTGAACGATATTCATCAAGACGTGCTCTTTGACGGCATTCCCCTGTTTCCGCTATTGAGTATTTACTGCAACGGACTGCTTTGCCATTGGGAATTCCCAGTTTTGCGCAGTTTCGTGAGCGTTATTTGTGTGTCTTTATTTTGATGTGTTCCTCAGGGAATAATTGTTATACTGATCGCCAATGTCGGAGTCGCACTAGTCATGTGCTTCGTCCACCGGCATCAATCTATAATGCTACCCGGCCACGCGCTAAAATTTGACAAGGTATATTAAACATAAGACTCTGATTGATCGAAAGAAATAATTTAAGCGGGCGGTATGGATCTTACACTTGTTCCTACTCGTAGTGATGTCGACGCCAGGCTCAGTGATTATATTCGCCCCTGCAGACGCAACGCTGTCAGAGTTCCTGATTGACAAGGTGTGACGAAACCTTTTTTTGTTGCAAATTCAGACCTTTTTCTAGTACAATATTTCGTGGATACGAGAGCGAGGCAAAATGTATGTCATTCTAGAGAAATGGGCAGCACAAGACGTGGTTGTTCCCCTGATTTTGGCGGTAATAATTAGGGTTGATCGTTCGGCTTTCGGAATGGCCGAATGTGAGTGATCAAAATGGCTTCGTTCCGGAACTAATTTAATTATCGCGTCGGAACGAGTTCGGAATGGCCTTTGTTTCGAATCTCGTTCCGGAACGGATTAGCAGGAGTGAAACATATCTGAAACCTCATAATTGAAGTGAAATGGCGCCTATTCTTGCAAAATGGTTTTCTATGACTTGTGAAAGTCAACAAATATTTCGAGAGATTCATTCGTTCTCACTCATTTCTCACCGCTCTCCCCCACTTTTTCGGAAAATGAGTGTTCCGGAATGAGTTCGGAATGGCCATTGTTCGACTCTCGTTCCGGTACGGCCTTTGTTCGAGTCTCGGCCATTTCGAAGATAATTGAATCAAAAGTTCGGAATTCCGTCATTTCGTTCCAAACGATCAACCCTAGTAATAATTACGTAAGTTGAAACTGAGTTTATTTTTTTTCAGATACTTATTTTGACAACCATGTTTGTCCTGATGATAGTTTTGCACATCGCTTATGAATTGAAGTCCGAGGTGCAGTGATATACGTTATTGAGTAGGGCTGTCAGAGTGAAGAATCCGTCTCTTCATTCCTCGCACTCTCTCGTCACTCTGACCGGTAAGAGAGTGCGCGGAATGAAGAGACGGATTCTTCACTCTGACAGCCCTATTATTGAACAGATGGGCGAAGATATAATTACTACCTGAACCTATTTTTTAAAAATATATTGAAAATATATGTATGCTTTCAGAGCAGAAGCAAAGCCGCTGCCTTACGAACTCAGAAATCATTCACAATTCTCGCAATTCAGGCGAGATCGACTAAACTCAACTTTAAAGCGATTCGAAAGCAAAAATATTATAAAAAAACATTTAGTATTGTTTCAGCTGTCAATACCATTCTTGTTGATCATTGTCCCATCAGCCATAATGATGATTGGATACATCTCGGACAACATTATTACTTCTCGTGAGTTTTTTATTTATTACAATTATTTATGTGAAATTACACCGGGGTGTTCAGAAATCACCATTGCTTCATATTTTGTTACGCACTTCCATCATTTTGTTCATAACACCATGCTACTTGCACTGACTACCGTGTATCGTCGATTCCTAATGGACAAAGTTCATTCGGTTCTCTATGCTGTGAGTAATTCTTGACGAGCAAAGAATGACTGAAGGAAGGATTCGGACGTTTTAAAAAGAACATCATTATTTTGGGGACGAAATAGGCATAGGTGCGTTAGAATGTGTTCAGGTATTGCGATTTTTTTGAATATCAAGGATGTAAATATTTTGACCTATATCGAAGAGCTTAGGATTTAGCACACGTCTTCTGAGTGATCACAGGTGCCGTTTGACAAAATATTCAACGTGCTTCGATCCCTAAAGGGGATTGTTCGGCTTTCGGAACAGCCAAATGATGATCAAAATTGCCGGAGTCGACTCAGTTAGTGCTTTTATCATTGAATCAACTCTCGTTTCGGAACGGCCATTGTTAGACTCTCGACCATTCCGAAGTGACGGGATTATTGGATCAAAAGTTTAGAATTATCGTACGTCATTCCGTTCCGAGCGATCAACCATCATAGTATTAGGAATCAACTGTTATCCATGTTTCCATTCTTATTAGCTCGCTACGATCGTAGTATCGACAAATCGTCAAAAGATCCTTCTTACAGCTTTTTTAGACCAGTAGTGTTGTAAAATAATTGGAGGAATTCTTAGGTTAATGCTGGCAGGAAGCGCGTTCGCATTCGAGTGAAGACCGCGCCGACGACAGCGAATACATGAGGACCAACTACAGTCAGCCAAGCAAAGCTGTAAAATGTCTAAATGCAAGTATATACAAGCTGCATCATTTTCCATGTTGTTGTTCCCTTGTAAAAATATGGCATATTGGCTATTTTTGCGTTATTTTTCCTGTCTTATTGCAACTCTCATGATTGATGAACAGAAATATCCAAAACAAATTACACCTGTATGCAGAATTACTATTGTCTATTTTCATGCAAATGATAATTGTTTCCACTGGCTTTATTCTATTTTTATTAAATGTCTTTGCCGATTATATTTCTCTTGCTCGCTCATCAATTATCCTAGTCGATAACGCGCGAGATTAAAAGAACGGAAACACGAAGACGTACAAAAATCTCAAATCAACTATTCATTCTGTTTTGCGAAACTTGCAGTGAGCGAATCTCATGAGCGGTAAAAATATCATAGTGGCATATCAGAGAATAGGAGTTTGTGCATGAGATCAATGCCGTAGGAGACCAGGGAGAGCATATCGGCTACTCGACAGATTATTTTCGACCTCGCAACACAAATATGGTGTGTCGCTTCAGCACTCTTCGGGTTCTCTGTGAGTTTGTGTACCAAAGTAAGAAAAGAGAAAGACTGAATACAGGGTAAATTATTTCTTGGGTTGTCTTAATGAGTTCAATGCCGGTTCTTGGAAGACATTGAGTGGTCCCTGATACGCAAATAACTAAACAAATATTAAAAAAAAAGATATCCTTTCCCGTACTATACAAAGATGTTAGAGATCCATCGTTAGCATTTAGCGATGCCTTTTATCTTATTCATGAATATTACTGGGCTAAATGTCGACACACATTATTTGGAATAAGGACATACATACGTAATAATCGCGTGAGCAGTTCGCTTCGTTCCTTTTATTATTCGTTGGAGAGATCGCCTGTGTTTATTCTTTGAACATCTAAAAACGTCTGCGGAAGTTTTCCTTCCTCACATCAAAACATTCGCTGACATTTCCCAGGGCCAATGATCCCTCTTCTGATACATCAGGTACGGAAATCACTCAAGCTCCAATTTTATGGTAATATTCCAAACAGACATTCACCTACGGCACGTTTGTGCTTTCTCTGCTCACAAATGCAATTTTCATCTGGATTTCGACTACTACGATCACTGATTCAATCGGTATTTTTCAGTCATTTGAATGACGGCGTAAATTTTCTTTTCAGGACGCTACCGTTATCTGATGATTGGATTCGCTGTAATGGACGTTCTTGTATCCACCACACATGTCATTCTTATGCCGGTTTGCGTATTATTTTTGAGTTGTTATGATTCGATTTAAAACGTGTTCTCTGTGTGAACATGAGCGGTAGCTCTTTCGGATCTTTGACCTTTGACATTTTTTTCTTTCAAACATGCGGTAGCTCATTTAAAAAAAATATATGATAAATCCAGTCATATAAATCCAGTCATACAGAGAACGCTCTTTAATGATGAATTCAGGGTATCCAAATGACCTCCGTTGGCTACATATTCTTCGGATATCATTTGGTTGACAAACCTCAAATAGTCGGAACTTGGGCAGGTATACGGTAGTCTGCAAAATAGATTGACATTTTCAAATATACCATCAGGCATTATATTCGTTATTTTCTTCTACCAAACATTCATAATTCTCGCCTTTCACTACATTTATCGTTATGCTGTAGTCTGCGAGTGCGTTCTCATGAACTTTAAGGGAAGTTCAGTGACGTTACAGACCGAGATGGCGTAATATCTTCACTAAGCACACGACATTGTGGTGGAGTTTGATTTCTACCATCGTCCAATTTCTGTACACTTTTGGATACTACGAAGCCGTTCAGGTGTTTTTGCAAAAAAAAATCACAGTGACCAAAGTAGCGATCGATCAGATCGGATTCATTCCCTCTGTGGACAAAACAGCACACTATCGCCCAGTTCTGCTCGAGTACACTGGAATTGACAGTTCCGAGGCTGATTTCGGATATCTAGCCATACTTTTCCGGGTACGTTCGGCACAGATTGGGAAAAGGTAAAAAGGTAAAGATGTATCCACGTCAAGCGATTTTACGTCGTAAGACGCTAGGTGGGACCCACTGGTAAGGACACTGGTAAGGAAGGTTTGGGACTACAGTAATTAATCAGCACGAGGAGGAATGATGACGATTCAGAAGCCGTCGCCTTCTGGCGGTGAAGAGTGGCAGGTCGACGCAATTATCGCTATACTCGCAGCCCTTTCCCTCTTTGGTCTCACTGCAATTGTCATTGTTATCTGCAGTTTCCTCATCCTACGCAAACTGAGAATATCCGAGTGAGCCATCATCTTTTAAGCGGGATTGAATAGTGATCGTCATTCAGGTCGACCCTCATCTCTGCCCAAATGCGCAAGACGCAACAGGCGCTGCTAAAGGCGCTAATTGTACAAGTGGGACAAACTGAAACGAATCAAGAAATGTTATAATAGTGTATTCAGACTGTTATCCCCACCATCTTCTCTTACATTCCGCTCGGAAACGTGTTCCTCGTTCCATTTTTCGGTTTCAATATGGCCGGAATCTACGGTGATCTCATGATTATGTCCTGTGCCATCTTTCCGGCAATCGACTCCATTATCATGCTATACTTTGTGCGAAGGTACGTGGGGAAATAGAGCGCAGACATGTATGCAGTATGCCGCAGCAATCTTTTCAGCTATCGCCGTCGAATCGCCTATATCTTGAAAATATTGACAAACCCAAATCTCGCTCAAGTCCAACAGCTCAGCGGCTCGACTAGCGTTGCGCCTATTTCTGAAGCAAGGAGGACGAATTGAAACCACATTATTACCGCTGTCTGTATTGAAAAATTGTAATAATTCTTCTAAAATAATAATTAATAATAAGTATTAATTATAATAATTATATTAATTATAATAAGTATAATAATAAGTATTCTTCGATGAACATGATAAAGGCACAAATCAATGTTACATGGACAGTCTCGTCTTTAAAAACACGTATTGGCTTTGCGTAAAACAGGCTTCATTGAAGAAAATACCAAATATTAGAATAGCTGAACAATATTTATCTATACAAACAGATCATGAAATGTTCTCCAATCGCAGTCCTTGCGGTTTCGGTTGGATGAAAGTGGCGGCCAGAGCGGGCACCATGTCAATGTCCGCTCCTTCTCGGGGAAGGATTCGGAAGCGCTGCACGGTCCCCGTGAGCCCCAGGAATATCTCGACTCGGGCAAAACCTGCAAGTGATTTTGGATAAATTTGCAATCAGCTTTTGCTCAACTCTACTTCTATTTCTGATCTCAAAACAAGTCGACTAAGCGCGAAGGACAGTCGACACCAAAAAGCTAAGAAGGAACCATCCCTTGGCCCAATATCATTCGAAGATCCCAATACCCTCTCCAAAGATGTTTCATAGTGGTGGCCTATTGCCTTGATATCAGGATACAAGTATGTATGCAATCAACTGTACGCTCACTTTCACCCGCGCACACTCGCTTGCCGAGAGAGAAGGGCAGCGTGCGCTCCACGAGCTCCTGCAATGAATGATGAATGATTAGAGTGGATAAAGGAAGAAAAATTTTACTTTTTAAAAAAAAAGTTTGCCAAAAGTTGAAAAGAGTCACTCATAGGTCTTGAACACATTCTTCCTCAAAATACTCAAAATTGTATTGAAGAACTGCATTGAGTTGTGTGCGTTCAGCAGCTCTTCCTTTATCCACTCTAACCATGATGAAAGATACACGATTCGTCCCTCTTTCGTTACACACCCTACGTTGACAGACCAAGTTTGCACTGCACTGCTCAAGTTTGCCCGATAACACCAATTCATCCATATTAAGATTCCATTTTACCTTCTTGAGGTTAGCACCATCTTCCGTAAGGTATCGCTCGGGCCGGAACTCTCCCGGTTGCTCGAATACCGGATCGTTGGCCATCAGGTAGTGGATGTCGCCGTTGACCCACGTGCCGGCCGGGATCGTCTGACCCTGGAAGTTGTTCGAAATTGTGATGTCTTCCATCTCTGGACTAGGGGTAGACGCAGGAGCATGCAAGAAGCGCAGAATGTCCATTTGAAGGAACAAGGAATGAGTGTGCGGAAATGCAGACAATGACAGGAAGTGAAACAGAGAAGTGAACATTGATTGCGAGTATTTCTAGGACCAGTATATCTAAGGGACCAGTATCTTTCTATGGGTGCACTATCTCATACTTCAACCGCGAGCCCAGCAGCGCAAAGATTGGCAATAATTGGGCATAAGGTGCTCACCCGAATGACGACGTCCCTCGTCGTCACTCGCTGCACGTTCGTCGCCGTCACGTTCGCCCATCGCTGCAGCTCGAGCGCGCACGCGCGCGCGTACGGCATCTGAACGACGACGCTGATCTTTGATCTTTGATGTTTGGTCCTCGAACTCCACCTTGACTTGATCCGCCATGGTCGGCATGCGATCTGGTCCAGCGACCGCGAGGATCTCTTGGCGCAGCTTCTCCTGAAGATACCGCGATTAGTTCTGGCATTAAAAGAGGGGCCCACCACGATTTTGCAGTAATCGAGTAAGCCGAGGTGGGACAAAATGGATATGCTGGGCAGATAAAAGTCAGCCGGAACGATACCGGGCGCACATTTTTGCTGGGACTAGAAAGAGATATCTACCTGCACTTGCGGATGCTTCGCCATCAGCATCACCGCCCATCTCAGCGTCGTCGTCGTCGTCTCCTGTCCGGCCAAGAAGAAATCGGCGCACGTCGACATCAGATTCACATCGCTGTATATCGATAGTCTCGACAGATCAAAGATCAAAGATCAATTTCGGTCGCTGCAACCCGCCGGTTTCACTTTCGCACTTATTATCCACACATTAGACCACGAACGAAATGGAGAATCTCAAGTCATGGCGCTCACTCGAGGTGCTTGTTGTCCTGCATTCGCTGCTTGTACGCGTGCACGAAGCAGGTCGGCTCATCCTCGTCGACGTTGTAGTCGTTCAGCGCGCGCCCGACACTGTCGACGACGTACTGGTTGATCTGAATCGGACACGCTTGCTTCCTAGCGCACAGTTTTTCACCTAACCCAGGAGAGTCCGCCCCCATTCCATTCCTGCTCTTCCACCTTATTAGTGTAACGTTTGGGTCTCGTTGCGCCTCGGGCGTAGATAAATTAATGCTACTATGCATGGCGACAAGTCAATGCCTTGAAGCCACTTCGATTTTTTTATCTATCTTAGTGGTTGATGAAGCATTACTGCATCGAATCCATTCAATATCCTTTTTATCTATCACTTTTCGACGACATTGCACTGCGGGGTCCTGCACTGTGAGCCCCTCCCGGTACCCTTCCTGGATATTCGAAATGAAATAAAAGCCCACCTCCTCCATCTGCGCCTTCAGCCGGCCGAACGTGTACCAGCCGACCACGGGCAGGTCGCACAGGAAGGGAAACGACATGCCCAGCGCCACGCCAATGCCGTCCATCGAGCCCTCCATCATCTGAAATGGGTTGTTGAATAAGAGCTGCTGAGACAAAGTCTCAGAAATATGATTGAAATGCTACAGCAAAAAGAGATGACTATAGCGTCCGTAAAAATGTCGAAAACGTCCAGTTGCAGGGAAGAATGATGCAAAAATTTTGTCCAATGGAAGATGTGAAAAGACGTAATGCATTATTACTTGATGCAATACATTATTCTCTCGATTTGAACGAACTCTTCTCTGTATTATTTTCCCCCCTGGGACCACCCCAATGAGCCCAACGGAATCACCTTGTTGAACCTCAGGACGTAGTCCATCAGCGGCTTGCAGTCGTCGTACTGGAAGCGGAAGCCGAAGAGCGTCTCGTTGATCACGTTGGAGACCATGACCTGCACAAGGCAGTTGAATCTCAGTCTTTCTCGCTCAAACAACTTACTAATAGCAAAATTTGGTAGATTCTCCTTTCATTCTCGAAAATGTCAAAAGCGGGAAAAGCGGGAAAATTAGGCAAGGAAAGCGACCTGAATCGGCCAGCGCATGTCCACGTTCGACTTGTCCTCGATTGTGTCCAAGTGCTGCAGATAATCTTCGACCGACGAGCGCACCTGTATGTTATGCGAGTTCCATCACAATGCTCACTTTACAGACTCTCTTTGTGCCCACAACCTTGCGAAATCCAGCATGATACTAGTGGCTAGTAAGAATGAGCGTACGCAATTTGACCCCCTCCTCTAATTCGCATCTCCCCTCCCCTCTCCCCCCCTCTCGCTCGCGAGTTCAAAGGACCAGCCTGGCCGAGAGCATCGAAACACACCGAGTGAGCAACCAGCTCAAAATTCTCTCGTCTATCTGCCAGAGATCGCAATGCGCGCCATACAATTTCGGTCGATGGAACCTGCCGATTCCGCGCGCTTTCTTGTCCATATTATTAAGGCACTAACCAAAAATGGTGCTAATTGTAAGTGAGAGGGAGGTTGGGAGCTAGATTTTCCTCAGAGTACTCACCAGTTCCTCCATCACGTTCTTGCCCATGCCGAAATCTCGCAGGATCGATATCGCCGCTCGCCTCTGCTCCCTCCACACGTCCCCCACCGAGTTGATCACACCTATTAGAAAGAATCTTGGTTAATAAGTGAAGAAGAATAATAGAAAAAACTGCTAACTGAGGCACAGAATAGAGAAAGACTTCCTAGAATAATGCGGTTGAATGTTTCGGTTCATGTCATCTTTCAGCTCACTCCATTCGCTCTTACACCCCATCCTGATCCAAGAATGCGCGACACTGATGCATATTGTGGTGTATGGTTGCTTCATTCTTGGTCCCTGGATGGAGCGCAGTTCTCATTCTCATCGCTTTGCACGACGCCGAATGACGCCGAAGCGAAATAAAAAGTGATGAAATACCTGTGTTGGGCGCGACCATGAACGCCTGAATGATCTTGTCCTGCGGGCGACCGGCGAAGTCGTCGCCTGCATTTGATCATAATGGGCAATTATCGAAGCCTATATATCCCGCAAAAAAACTGCACTCGATCTGCGGCAAATTTGCACTGTACGAGAGGAGGACCACTTCTTCACCATTACTGACCATTTTCAATGTAGGCCTCTCGGATGATGTCGAAGTCGGTTATTTGCACGAACGGAAACGGCATGAACATCGTGTACATGCCGGGCTGCTGCCTGCCCAGCTTTTGGAACGTATCGTGGATAAGTTTGGGGTTGTCGACCTGAGAAAGTTGCATTTCAACGATGCCGAGAAAATGCGATGCACTACGAGGCTTTTCTTCCTTATTGTGCTAGCGCTCAGTGAAAGAGTTTAGAGTTTTTTTTAGAGATGTTGCGTTTTTAGAGACTTTCAAAATAACTCACCAAGCCGATATTGCCAATGAACGGCAGCGGGAACGGGCCCTTCGGGTAGCGCGCGACGAATTCGTAGTAGCGATAGAGGCCATAGGCGAGCAGTGCGCCGAGTAAGATGAGAAGTAGGTTGAGTGGAGTGGCAAAGTAGGCGAGCAGCGCGATGAATACGACTCCCGCGGCTTTCAGCTTCATTCTAGAGAGTATCAAGGGAATAACAAGAAAGTTGCGAAAACTCGTCGCTTAAGCGAGCAAAGAGTGCGCGACAAAGCGATCACAAGCAGAACGCAACACGCCCGAGAGCTAATCGATCATTAAATAGGAAAAGTCTTCAAACTAAGGGGAAATCGCGTATTGGAAGGTAAAAATGGCGAAAGACTAGCGAGAAAAAAACAAGAGCGCAACGGCAAAGAACCGAGCGCGCGTAGTATTTATCCACCGAGCGAGAGTCGGTGACGAGTGGAGAGACGCAGGCACACCGAGTGAGGGAGAGATGGGAAGAGAGAGAGAGGGGGGGGAGAGAAAGGAGGGTTGGGAAACACACTACACACAGGCACACTCAGACGCAGTGTGCTCGCTCAAACAACGCCGGATAGAGAACAGCGAATGAATCAGTGCTTACTTGCTTTGGGTTTACGTGGGGAAATTTGTGCAGATATCTGGGACATGGAATATTCGTTTTGTTGCTTTATTTTAGTCAATTTTCATATTTGTTCGGATCTCGACATTCACCCGAAAAGGGCCATAAAAAGAGAGCAGAATGGACAGCAGTTTATTTCCAATACGTTGACAACATGGTGAAGTACAGCTCTGTGTCAGTAGCGTTCGATGCGGTGCTCATCTCCTCTACTGTGTGCATTCCACTGAAATTTAATAGTCAGGCCCGCAATTGCCCGATCTTTACCATAGCGATCCCAGTTTACGATTCATCTGCTTTCGCAATTGCGGGTGCTTGAGCAGCAAGATGCTCAGCGAGAATGTACCGTTGATTGTGTACACCTGGATGGTAGACTTTCGAAATGCCGGCAAACGTCTTCTAACTGCACGAACACTCTTTTCCCTCTATGAGGAAGTGCGTGAAACACAAACCCGTTTTCTAGATGAAACGAATGAAACACAAGCAAACTTGCCGTGTAGTAATACGCCTCGAGATAGGAAATGAAGTATGGAAACTCCTCTTTCACCGTGAAATACGCATAGAGAAGGACGATTGTTGAAGTCTAAAGAAGGGAAAGTTGATGCGGTTTGAAGGGGTTCCATACTTTGAGGAAATAGGAAGTGATAAGTGCCGGAATCATTGCCGTCGACATTTCGTACGCTTCTTTAACCTAAATGAATTTTTGGACATAATTAAAATGAATAATCGGCGCGGAAATTATAATAAAGATATCGCCAAAAATATAAAGAGCAAGGTCATAATATCTATTTGATGAAGCAGACTAGTGTTTTTTCCGTAGGTCGCATATTCTCGACCAGAGCACAGTTTTGAAAAAAACACTCAGAAATCAGGGTGCTCACAGTGCTCACTTGATAACGTTCGTTGAGCGTGGATTTGCTGCTGGACATTTTTTCATATCTAAAACGACAAACTCTCGCCGCCACGCAGCCAACCTGCAATGGAAAAATCACTTCATAAAGATGAAACTCGTAAAACCCACGAGAACTACCAACAACTCGATTGCCGCCTGCAGAATGCACCCAGCGACGAAATGATCTTCTAAAAATAATGACAATAAAAGGATCCTACAATCAAAATAATTCCCCTATGAATCAATCAGAAAATATCACAATGCCATCGGCATAGGCAATTTGTGAATTCCCATGATTACAATTCCAATCGGGGCTTTCTGATTGCCGATTTCTGTATCACATGACTCATGCGCGCCATCGCTGCACTTACCGCTATGAACGAAAGCATCGACCTCGTACGAAGTGAACAGCTGAATTTGTTGCATAATTATAGAGAGATGCGCCACGCTCACCAGCACAATTGACAGTCCTAGTAGGGTTTTCCAGGCGGTTTTCGAGGAATGGTAGCGCCTGGGGTCGATCGTGGCGGCCATTCGCTCGACGGATAGGGCAATTTCGAACGAGGAGGAGTACGTGGTAATGCGTACGTGCCATTCGTAGAGGTTGAAGCGATATGCTGAACGAGTTTCACTATCGCAAAGAATTTGTAAAAGCAACGGTCCCTTGCTGCCGCAAGAACCGATTCGACAACGTCGACGTACATCCGTCTCTAGCAAACTACTCTATCGCTTTTACATGTACATTAACCTGACGGAATAAATAATGAATGAATGAACGGCTCACGAGGCTCAACCATGTTGAGCGGCATGTAGCCGGTCGGATTGTCGTAGTCGAGTTTGGCAAATATCAGCTGGACAATGTACAGCCCGCCGTACGTCAGCGCCCACACGCAGATGATGTACCTACAAAAATTGTCTGAATGCTTGGCGTGCTACATTTTTTAAAGCTCGAAAACTAAAACACTAAGCACTGTAAGTGTCGTGTACTCTGAAACATTGCTCAGTGCACTTTTCGCGCGACTGCGCTCACTTCGGTTACTGCGCACGATGGATGAAGAACCGAGACTTCATAAAGATGCTCCGCTACCCCCTGAGACCATACCTGTCCAGCGCTGGCACGCTGACCCCGGATCATAGTTCGAAATTATATATAAAAAAGGTAGCCAGCGGCTGGGACGCCTATACCGCGAATCTCACCGGCAGTTGTTGTGGAGCGGCGCCACATTCGCAATGTAGAGCATGACGGCGATCGGGCCGAACGCAATGGTGTTCGTAACGAATCCGTTGATCGGAAAGATGGGCCACTCGTTCAGAAACATGAACAGCCCCGAATCGTTCATCCTTTCTGAGCGGGTAGCCACACTAACGAGATGGGGGATACTGTCGAGATTCTCACCCCGGCGCGGCGCTGATTATAGATGTATATCTATTGCTGATAGATAGATGCACTCTATCTATCAGCAATCCCCCGGAGAATGCAATGGGCGTCGATAGTCGCTCATTTACGGAGAGTTTTGTACTATGTAACCGAACAGATTGATGATTGAGCCCGTATCGCACACGCTCGCTCATTTATTATTTGTAATTTCGAAGAATGAAGAGACTCCGAAAAAAGAATTTCATCGTATTTCGCCCTCCAACCACATAATATCACACAATTTAGATAATAGATTAAAATTGTATCGCACAGATATAGTTTATTAAAATTCGCTTAATGCCTACAAGATTTTTTTGTAATGTATGTGAATTTCCCTGTTGGCCTATTACTTATATTTTTCCTCAGCGCATGTCGAACTCAGTAATCATCACAACACATCGTTCAGTCAGATCATTCGGAATATGATAGTTTTAATAGGCGTGAAAGCACAAATCCTCTCGAGCGAAAACTGATTTCTTTCGCAAAGAGCTTTTCAGTAAGCTCCGATGTATTTATTGTCACGGAATTTCATGTTCACAAGTCATTTCTTCTGTAATGATATCATCATTGTATAATAATCTCTATTCCCATTTCCCTTAAAGCCGTAGGTTAGGCGTTCTTTTTAATGAGACTGTGATACGAGACACAAACGGACATTGGTAGAAAGGTAGACAAAGTGACAGAGTGGGTTAGTGAGAGAGCAAGGGTACTCTCTGTTATTATTGTACTTCTCGAATAGTGCATTATCTATTTGGTCATCACACCTCGCGCTAAGGTTGTTCAGACCTATCATAATTGCTCGCCATCATTCTCTCTCTCTGAATCTATTGTGTCAGTGGTTGATTCTCTCTTCACATTCGTGTGAGCGAACGTTTTTTCATTCGCTTCTATTGCACAAAACGTTTTTTTTTCTCGAATAGATCGAAACGATATTTTTAGCGCGTTTTCTCTCTCTCTCTAATTTTCATTGATTCATCCATATATTTCTCAACTACCGCTCCATTAACACGCATTGTAGCACTAAAATTTCTCTAAAAGATGGGCAGTGGCGTAGCGAAACTGTGCGACCCTCCGGCTTTTCACGTGAATAATGGCTGTAAGTTAAACAACAATAGTGATTGTTTAACAAAGTTGAATTCGTCTCTTTAGCGTCTATTTTTGCAGTCGATGAGCATCCGGGCGCTTCGCCGAATGCCATTCAGAATGTGCCGAGTACTACCGCCGTCTCAGTGTGAGTCATCTGTTATCCAATTAAAAAAAATACAAATATTTCTGTTTCGCCAAGTATTCCCGAAAGAGAAACTTTGTGAAAGTACAAATACTATAATTCTCACAATTCGCCCCTTCCCAGAGCTATCCGAGATTTGAAAATGCAAGTTGCGATATCATCCAGAATTGACGATACGCTGCAGAAGGAGAAGATGGAGGACCTTACGCGAGTGAAGATACTCCTACTCGGTTTGCTATCGCCCCCTTTCCATGTGTTTTAGCTATAAGTAGGGTTGCCATGTCGTGATCGAGATCCTTTTGATGATGTTTAAACGAGAAAAGCAATCGCAACATGATCTCTGCTTTTTTTCTTCCCTTCTCCCGATGTCATCGAACGATTGAGACGTCCGGGAAATTATATCGATCTCAATCTTGTATTCATTTGAGGCGGGGCGGACGCGGGCAAGTCGACCGTTCTCAAGCAGATGAGGTGAGGCACAACTAGACTTTCAATCGTAACGAAACAACTAGTCGTTTATTATGGAAATCATCCATCGCTCTCCTCATTCCGCGCTGTCTCTCGTGAAGAAAGCGGCTCATTTCCCTATTAAACGACGAGTTGTTTCGTTACGATTGAAAGTCTAGGCACAACAACTGATTGTTATTCAGTAATGCAACAATACCTGAGCAGGATTCTTCACATGAGCGGCTTTAGCGATGAGGAAACGCTCAGCTTCCAGAAGTATCTGAGGTACAACCTGTTCCAGGTGACCGAAATTTTATGAAATGACAAAAAAATCAGCGCTGTTTCAGATATTTCACGAAATAGCAATCGGAGTTGAAGACTGCATCACTGACATTGCAAACAGCGAAAAGGTTTGATGCAAACAGCGATTTTTACCTCCACCCGAAAAACCATTCAGAACAAAATTTACCGATTTTCCGAGGGCATTTCGTGGATTGTTGGCATTGACGAAGAACAGGAGATCGAATTTCTTCTCGACTTTTTCACTTTGGATGTAAGCTCTAATAATTCGCGCGTAAACACAGTATTTCCGTCTCTTCAGTGCGTTCGAACGTTCATCAAACTCTACCCGAGCTACTCAACTCTGCCTGACAACGCCGCTTAGTGAGTTGTGATGCGAATATATTTGAGAGATAAAAGGTGGATGCAGACACACCACGGGAAAATCGCTCGCATCCCGAATATTCCCGCTGTGTCAGTGGCATTTTTCTTAGAAATTACATGGAATTTTAAAGTTGTTGTCTAGACCGATACGATTCCCACGAGAGAAAAATACGAAGAAACTTGTAAATATTATAGTTCTTACAATTAGAGAGAGATCGTTATTCCAGCTACATTCCCAAGCTCACGGCGCTGCTCTCGCGCGACTACAAACCGACCGCCGAGGACATTCTCCATCTCCGCATTCCGACGTCCAGCGTGAACGAGATCAATTTCGCCTTCTCGAACAGGAGCATACGGTCTGTGAGGGAGTTGTGAGGTCCCTGCGAGATGCCGCGCCCTAAGACCATAGCACGAGCACAGAGGACAGCAGAACAATGGGGTTTAGCGTGATCGGATCGTCGTGGGTTCGAATCGCTCAGCCTCCAATGGTTTTATAGCCCATTCTTCTGGCATCTTACAGGTCGGCAGGAATTTCATCGCGGCGCGAGGGAGCAAAATAGTGACCGTGAAGGACACCGCAATCTGCCCCTAATTGTATACTTTGAAGGCTACTGAGAATAGACGCGCATAATGGTTGATACAACTAATGAATACCTATACTTCTGAAAAACAATTTAGAACATTGTATTCCGATTTTACGGGTACATTTCCGCGTCAATTATCATTAGAAGCCACACGGGACTGTCTGGAAGGGAGAAGTAGATAGCGGCAAACGCAATGAATAGATTTTAGTAAGAATATTGGTTTAAAATTGAAGAAGAATAGAGAAACTGCTAACTTATAAATACCCGAAAAGAGGAAGACTTCCTAGAAAAATGTTTGATGTGTGTAGACTGATCGACGTTGGCGGGCAGCGGACGTACCGCAAGAAGTGGATTCACTACTTTGACGGCGTCGCCGCCGTCCTCTTTGTTGTCTCCATGGCGGCGTACGATCAGGTCGGACTTTTTTCCTGTTTTTAGACAAATTTCATAAAAAATTCGACGAATTTGGACATTATCTTCACCTAATAATGGATGAATTTCGTTTTGGGATGACAACATTCGGATGATAACCACCTACTGGATGACAGCCAAAGATTTTGGCTTACTTTCGCAGGAACGTGATCATGAACCTTCTGTCAAAATACTACAGCTCTCAAAACCGTTTTTTTAGTTCTTGAACTTTTAGGTTATAATCCGAATGCTCCCTAGTGTCGGTTAGAAAATCCTCGAAAACTTCTAAAAAATCAAAGTCGATGGACCGACGAGACACACAGAGCTTTGACTGAAACATCAGTAAATCTTGAGAGTCTGGACGAAGTGGACAAAATGATCACGCCCATCCTGCACAAGAACATCTTCCCGGTGGAAGCCGTGAAGCCGGTAAGTTCTCCTAATTAGGTAATTAATTTATTAAAAAGACCATCAGAAACCGGACAATCGGTTGCGCGATTCCGCTCAACTCTTTGGGGACATGTTGAGGAGCAAGTACCTGGCAGCCGCGGCTTTCATACTCTTCCTGAACAAGGTCTGTGAACATGATGCGTCCTCGATCCATCAACCTTTTCAGAAAGATCTTTTCTGGAAGAAGCTCCCTATCCATCCGCTCGGCAAATACGTGACCGCGTACAGTGAGTGGTTGAGAATGTCCAACCTTTTTTTCTCCGGGAATAGTTAATCGGATGAAGGATTTTTTCCAATCGATTTGTTGATCCGTTGATCACAATGTATTTTCTATTCTTTTTATGGCGAATTGCTGATACATCCGCACGATGAGGGGAAATGAGAGTGGGAATTTGAATACGTGAGATCTGATATACTCAATCTGATAACAATGGATAGACGATTGAATATTGATAGACGATTGAAGATTGATTATTTTGTTGTCCATTTCGTCCACCCGGTCTCTAGTGAGTAGAATGGTAATCTGCGATCTGATCTGATTTGCAGAAGGAACGAACAATGACGAGGCTGCCGAGTTTCTCAAGGACTACTTTCTCAAGGTGAGCAAATAGAAAAAAGGAGGTATCAGCATTTCGCGATTTTTTGCCTATTTCAATGCTTCCTTACAGAGAAAGTCAAAGAAGGACAAGGATCGGCCGATCTACCCGCACTTTACGTGCGCTACCGACACGAAAAACGTGGAATTCGTCTTTAAAGCCGCCTGCGAGATCGTCCTTCAGAAGAACCTCAACAAGAGCGGAATACAGTAGGACGAGCCAATTCTAATTTCGAACCAAGTATCACATTGTCAGGATGTGACGCGCCTCTATTCATCTCTGGACCTTGTGTGCAAAACTTGTGCATCTTTCTGGCTATTCTTGCCATCGTTACTCATTCGCAATTGTTTTCCATTCTCGCATCAATTCATGACGAACTTGCGCTATGAACTTTTCACGCTCAGCCACCAATGATTAAACTTTGCGAGACAGAGAGGCACACATAAAAGGAGAAATTCTTCGCACTTTTGTTGTAGAGAAAATGAGCTCATCAATGAAAAGAAAAATGAGAGTAAGGCGGTGGGGAATGAGCAGGTGGTGTCAGATGATAGTCGAATGAATGTGCCGAAACGTCTCAAATTGATGATAACTCTATCTGTCATCTACCCTTCTTCCCCTCTTGTCCTCTCCTTGCTTCACTAAGAAGACTACAGTACTTCTCCATTATGACAAGAATGACCGAGTATCCCCAATTGAGTCGAATGAGTGTGCCGAGAGTGTGGCGACAGTGGGAATGAGGTTGGAAGTTGAAAGCGATGATTAGTTTTGTGAACGTTGAAAGAATTCACTCGACGCTTCTTCTATTTTTTATTGGGCGCATAAGCGATCGTAAATAGTCGATCAGAATCTCCCATCGCTGTTTTTATCTCATTTTTCTAAAAACATTGATTTGAAAACAAGTCAAGAAACACTCCTTAGTGGCGCTGTGTGTTGCGATCAGACCAAATGCCTCCGCATACTGCTTTAAAATGCTTTAAAATGACTCATGCTTTAAAATACTGTTAATCCGGTACTCCAGGAGCACGAAGTCCTGCGGGGATCATTGCTATTATTGTGCGAGAGATGAGCACTGACGAATTCCGGCCAATCGCCTGGCGGCCACTACTTGCGATCATTTTGTTTCAATATTTTTTGGTTTCCTGGAAATGTTGTCGTTCTACCAGCTGTCCTTACCAGTGGGTCCCACCTAGCGTTGTCTCACGACGGTAAAATCGCGTGACGTCGACACACCTTTTTTTTACCGTTCTGGACAGTCGCCTTTGATGTCCCCTTGGAAATATTTGGAGATGGAAACACAAGAAAAAGACACAGTTTACCGTATTTGGAAAGACAGCGATTTATGGCAAGAAATCAACATTCGGGAAAGTATTGAAACAAAGAGTAGTGATGATTATCCTTTTGATTCATGCGTGCGTGATTGAATGCTGAATTTAGAATTTAGCGAATACTAAATTAATTAATAATTAATTGACACATATGACAATACGCAGTCATTAGTGAGAGTGAAATATCGACTCGACAAAGGGGATCCGGTGCTTCCACAGACCCATTGCGAGAGCGAGAATGTGCTGTCCCTGAATAAGTATTCGAAGTACTTCCCTTCTCCGGTGAAAGAGTGTGAAAAATGAAGTAACAACTACCCAAATTTCGAGTTACTTGAAAATTAATAAGTAATAGTCATCTCAAATTAGCCCTTTTTTCCATTCATCCGGCGTTCTTCCAGCTTTTCGTGAATTTCTCGTTAGCTAATAGTGAATTTACGGGGCGCGCGATCAAATTACATGATATAAGTTGCCTAGAAAAAAAATTTTTTCGTGAACGTCTCACCTTCTTCCAGGCGACAATTCGCGTGATTACGTCGATGATTGAGAGGATTTTGGCGAACGCCGAGGGACCCTAAGCATATTTATTTGGTCGAACAACCATTGTGAACAACCATTGTGAAAAACGAATTTTTTTTTAAATTTCTCCTTTCTCTTTGCTTTGAAAAAAAATACCTCCTTGACGCCGCGTCGAGCGAGCGCGTACGATAACAGCGTGTTGGTGCATCTGAAACGATGAAGCTTTCCATCTTACTGAGGCTCCCTATAGGGTGAATTGATTTATTGGTAAGGACTGGATCGTGGGGAAAAGTAAAATGGGTCCCTAGAAGAGAATAGGTCACCCGACGCAGGGCGGAAGCGCCGAGTTTAACGAGAGAATTTACCTTCTCCTTGTCCGCTCTCAGACGCCGTTTTCCCAATTTCGAAGTTGCGGACTCACCTTTCTTTTTCGCGCTGCAGCAGCGCTACATCGTGTGGGCTGACGCCTTCGAGCACTGAACGAGCATTGGTTGCCCCCATTATTTCTATTCCGCCCGATATTCATCGAACACACATACGTTGAAGTCAGTAGATGTGTTTTCTCCTATGGGTGCTAACAGGTGGCCTTACCAGTGGGTCCCACCTAGCGTTGTCTTATGAGTGTAAAATCGCTTGAAGTGGGTGGCTTGACGTACACCTTTACCTTTACCTATGGGTGCCGTAATTGTTGAAGTCGAACTCACGCGGATTGCAGACAAGGATGACCTTGAGCAGAACGTACTCTCGTTTGTCCAACTTTGCCTAGGAGCTTTTTTGTTTGAAAAATGGATGAAGCATGGTTCACCAAACTGAAAAAAATCTGACCTCCTTGATCGCTGCAATAATCGCCGTGTGCTGTCGAGTGGATTCGGGCGCTTGCGCTTGGCTGAAGCAAATGCAAATATCACTGCACTTACAAACTGGCATTTTTTTACGAAAGCACGCGGGCCAATAAGTTCTTGAGCCAGGAATTAGATAGAAGAACCCAAAAAAAGTCGCCCGAGCCCTTGTACCTGCGTAAAAATCGCAAGTGGTAAGTAACGAATAAAGAGTGAGAACAGATCGGCCCTCAACGATAATCGGTGCGCGTTCTCTCTTTACTTGTAATTTCATTTCCACCCCCTCCCCACAATCACAATAAATGTGCGGAATAATAATATTATTATTATATTTCACGCACATGTCGCTGCTCCAGCTCATCGTTCCACCGTCCGGGAAGACGGTGCGGTCCGCGTGTTGCGAGTACGAAAAGTACGCGGCAGTCAGGTAGGAGCATGCGAGAGCGGATGATAGCAGCACGCGCTGCAAATTGAATAGAAACGTTAGCATCCCATGAGAAGAACTGAGCTCCCCGTGCAATAAGCAATGAGCCCGCACACGTGAATACTTTACCAATAGACAAAAAAACATAATTTAAGATTCACTTTAGATCCGTCATCGATCACATGAAAGATGGAAAGCGCCTTGATGAATTCCATGGAGTAGCAAACGTCCTGAAAAAAAATTTGGCCATGTTTCCCAAATTTGCTTCTTTACCTGGAACACCCACAACTTCCTCGTCGAGTAGTCAAAGTCGCTTAAGTCGATTCTCACTTTGTGTTTTATCAAGACCTAAAAAAAGACAAAGTGGTGAATTGTACTCGATTCATCATACCTCAAGCGGCACGAGCCGAATCGACTCGAGCTCGTAGGGCTGTGATCGCATTGGCTGAAGAAAACGATTCCATCATAGACCTCTTTGATCTGCGACACAAAAAAACAAAAAGTGCATGATACTTTCTTACCCTGAATCTTTCCTGAATCTAAATCCCCCCCCATCTTACCCCGAAATGCATGCCCAGCCTGGACGGCCCCGCTGTTACGTCGTCCACAGTCAATCCCTCCACGAGTCGCGGACAGTACGCAGAGATCCTGCAACATTCCAGCTGTAAGGGAGTTGTGAGATCTCTGTGAGATGCCGCGCCCTAAGACCCCTAAGAGCCCTAACAATAAGAGCACGAGTCACGAGGGTTTAGCTCAGTGGTTAGAGCAGCCGTCACGTGTTCGGAAGGTCGTTGGTTCGATTCCATCAACCTCCATTGGCTTTTGCACACTCCTCTGACATCTTACACAGCTCCCAAATTGACAGAGGGTCAGCGGTTCTGTTGTTGGGTCAGAATCATGTTGACGCCAAGACCTATAATTCGCACCGGTCTCTCAGGATGCGCTGATCTCATTCCCATTCTCTCAGCTCACGTTGATGGTCAGAATGATCGCTATTTGGTCCGAATTTGACCAATTTGTAAAGGCGTGAGAATGTGAATGCGAGAGGGAGTATCCCTCGTTGTTTTGCCTAGACGATACGCTTCCATAAAATTTATATAGAATTGACACTGTGCGCAGCATACCACGATGGCTTGTAATCATCCCCAGGCTCCATAGACAAAATACGGCACCGTAATCGGTCGTGCGCGCTCTCCATTTCAAGCATGCTCCGCATCATGCGCTCCAGTGGGAGCTCGATCTGCGCCGGATGACGAATGATTGCAACTTTCTGCGCGAGCCACTCCTCCTGACAATCGTGTTGTGTTAAAACGCATTCTCTGTCAGAACGGGACGGCCCTCAGCAGGGGTGGCACAATGCTTCAAAATGCTCCGATCGAGCTAAAAAAATTTTTGGGTACTCCCTAGGGGTCAGGTATACTTCTGGCAAAATTTCATGTTGATCCATGCATTTCATGCATGAAAAATAAATTTCAGCTTTGACCCTCATGTGATATACCATTCGATAGAGCATCAAAAGTTATGCCTAAAGCTCGGTTTTCAGCCTGTTTGGACAAAATTTGTTTGATTTGCATAACGAAAACTGCATTTTTCGAAGGTTTTTCATTTGAAAGACCCTGAAGATCTCATTTGCCCCGACTAATTTTGTGCATATTCGATGCGCCTTGAAATTCTACATCGACGTGAATTTTAAAAATTATGAATATCGGTGGCGAAAGTTCGATTTTTTAACGTTTTCTATCACGCATTTGCCCATTTTCTATCGCGCAATCGACGTGGGTTCGAATCCGGACCGGTGCATAAATCTTTTGCCGGCATGTTTTCTCATGCAAATGGTGTTTTTCGATACGAATTCATTTTTCACAAGCCTTCAGGTTGTTTAGAAGTCGCCTTGCCTAGTTTTCAGGTGAAATTTTGGTCACACCTCTCCGACCTTTTTCACACAAGGGTCCCCTGTGGTGATTTGAGTTTAAAGCCGTCAGTGAGGTATGACGAAAATTTAGTCTAAACTGTAAACTAAACAATGTCAAAACATAGTACGAGCATATAAAACTTTATTTTGTGTCGAAAAACACCATTTGCATGAGAAAACATGCCGGCAAAAGATTTATGCACCGGTCCGGATTCGAACCCACGTCGATTGCGCGATAGAAAATGGGCAAATGCGTGATAGAAAACGTTTAAAAATCGAACTTTCGCCACCGAAATTCATATTTTTAAAAATTCACGTCTATGTAGAATTTCAAGGCGCATCGAATGAGCGCAAAATTAGCCGGGGCAAATGAGATCTTCAGGGTCTTTCAAATGAAAAACCTTCGAAAAATGCAGTTTTCGTTATGCAAATCAAACAAATTTTGTCCAAACAGGCTGAAAACCGAGCTTTAGGCATAACTTTTGATGCTCTATCGAATGGTATATCACATGAGGGTCAAAGCTGAAATTTATTTTTCATGCATGAAATGCATGGATCAACATGAAATTTTGCCAGAAGTATAACTGACCCCTAGGGAGTACCCAAAAAAAATTTAGCTCGATCGGAGCATTTTGAAGCCATTGTGCCACCCCCTCCCGTTCTTACAGAGAACGCGTTTTAACGATTGCCCCGATTTCGCACTCAGCCAGGCCCGCTTTTTGTACACGGGTCATTCAAGTATTATTGTCCAAATTAATAACCCCGTTCTCGTGCACATCGGGCAGATCGCAATCGTCGTCCACGTCCTCCATCTTCACAACTCCTTCCTCGGTTTTCACGGCTGAAAAAAAGGAATCCTATAGAATAGAGTCCATTTTCATCGGGGAGTATGACGTTTCGCCAAGCGACACATTTCGGCAACATGAAAATCTCACAACTCTTTGTCAAAATTATTTACACTCATGCTGAATAGCAAGAATCTATACATGTTGCCGAAATGTTGTTGTTTGCCGAAATGTGTCATGCCCCGTGCGCATATTCTGACCGTCCGCGGACATTCCGGCGCGGCGGCACAGCAGCAGGCGGCAGTGCTTGCAGCGGTGCTGGTGGACTGCGAATTTGTGGAGATGATGCGGCCATAAATTTAAGACGGACGATCGACAACAAAAAGCTAAGAATAATCATTTCTTGGCCCATTGTCACTGATTGTTCAAAGATCCCACAATCCCCGCCCTAACGATGGTTCTTCCTACAGCCCTATTGCCTTGATAGCAGGGTAAATGTGAATGTAGTGGTCGGGACACTCACAGCACTCGGGTGGGTGCGCGCTCGCCCGCTTGCAATTGTACTGTTTGCCGAGCGCGACCGATCGACGGAAGAACGAGCGGCAACCATTGCACGAAACTGCCTGGAATGCACGTGTTTGAGCTACGCACCCCCCCCCCCTCTCGGGCAGTTTATGCATTCCACTGAGCTCCAACCACACGCGACAAGTCTTCGAACAAGTGTCTACAGTGCTTCTAGCATAATATAAATGAATACGTCTTCGGCGAACATGGCACTGCAGAGGAAATCGAATATGCAATCAAGAAATTCCGTACGGTATAGTGTGTGCCGGTGGCCGGCTTTCCGCAAACGGCGCAGTCGCTGTCGAGAATGTTTCGACTTCTGCAATGCACTCTTTTATACCCCCTTTACCTTCACAATACCACTCCTAGTAGTATGCTTCATTCTTCACCCCTGGATGAAACATATTCGGAGTTCTTCCCCCCCCCTTCATTTCTACCCTCTCTGATCGGCATTATGCAACGTTGGCCCTTCTCGATCTTTCTCTCTCTCTCAGTGTATAAAACATTCAGATGATGACCTACTTGACGATAACTGCACTTTTTGGTTGTTTTTAAGAGACCTTTCACGAGAAATCGCACCTATCCCACGCACGACATTTTTGCAACCCGTCCCAATATTTCATGGGTGATGTTCCCATACCAAGTGCTGATATTTGGCCCAATGTGAAGGGTTCTAGTGCACACTCCGAAAAACGCCAGGCCCAGCCCAAAAATAATCGAATTTTTCAAAATTCAGAAATTTATATTCTTTTAAGTTTTGCCGAAGTATTTTTGCATGGAGATTCCAAAAAACTTAGTTTGGAAGTGGTCCGATAACGATAAAATGTCGAAAACCATAATTTTCGCTGAATTTCTCTTCTCTTGTAAAATTTTTCTCCTTGTGACAATTTCTACCTACGATTTTCGGAATCTACGTGAAAAACTGGTTAACAGAGGTCTTCTGAGAGATCGCATGTGGCCATTTACAAAATATTCAAAGTGCTCCGATTCGGCCCAAATTTTTAGGGTTTATGCATTCATGTACCAATAATGTTTGGTTAACTTGAATAGGCCGTAAACTCATTTGCGCCCGAAAACCTGCTCCGGAGCGGTCGGATTTTCGAAAAATCATAACTTTCTTGAAAATCAAGATATCGACTTGTTGAAAAGAGGAAAATAACCGCCATGAAATTCTGAATAAACCACTTTTTGAGCGCAAAGTTGGTCGACAAAAAATCATAATGCAAAACCTGAAAAACCGATTTTTCTGTCGAAAATCGCGTATATCTCGAAAACTTTTCATTAATTTCAACGAGGTAACTTCAGATTCGAATTCTACGCACTTTTTTTACTACGGCCTTGAAATTTTCAAAGAAATCGGAGGTGGACTTCATTTTCATTTATGGCTCCGAAGGCTAATTTCTCGCTGTTTCTCCGAAATAGACTATTTCTTCCTCACGTTTTGCGCGATATTTTTGCGTCCAAAACGGTTGTATAATGTTAAAATATATTTATTGAATATATTTACGATGTCTTTATACAATTTTATTGCACATCTTTACTTTTTCACATGTGCAGATGTGCATACCGCTCAAAAGTTGGACCCAAATTATAAGTCATCATAACTTTCTTCAAAATTGAGCTAGTGACCTCCGGTTGAGTGCAATCGACAGATAAAGCATAGGAGAAAAATACTATATGGCATAGGATTGGGGCGCCTGGAATGCTCATTCGCCGTGGAAGTTTTGCCGAGGTGCTGTCGTAAATTATTTTTTGAACCTAGGAAAGTTGTGCGTATCGATTCATATCTTCTGTGGACCGATGGCCTAAACCGATGGCCTACACAATCCACATCATGACCCGGATAGATTTCGCAATAGCAAGTTTCCGACACCACCTAAATTTACGAAAAAAATTGCGAAACTTCTGTTCCAGTCTCATGAATAAGGGGAATTAGAAATAGTTGATTCAGACAGAGCAATAGGGAAGCGAGCCGAGAGATCAAGAGTTCAAAGTACAAAGAGTAGACTAGCAGCAGAGAGGACTTTGCCCGTTCAAAGATCACCCTCGATTTCATCATACCTTACTATTATTAGACGCAGATAGAGAGATTTCGCAATAGATGAAAGGTCAGAGTAACAAAAGAGTAGATTTCGCAATATGAACTTTGACCGATCAAAAGGTCATGCAACAAAGTACGCGATTTCGCAACTTGTACTTTCAGATTTCGCAATATGTAACTAAGAATAGTAACAAAACAGCTGTTACATGACGAAATACCAGGTATTGCGAAATAGTTCCAAAGTAGTATAAAAAGAGCTCCGAGCCAATAGAATTCATTCAGTCTTAACTCCGCCTTCAGGAGGGGGTCTCCCCCTCCCTCACTCTCTCCGCCTCAGGGCGCTACTTCATCACTTCATTTCTTCTTTCATTCATTCTCTTTGTTTTATCGCGCTTATCTTCTCTCTCGCTAACTTAGATTTTCTGTCCTGAATCCCGTCTATCTATTTCCTATAGTCTTATCCCATGGATGATGCCCATAGGTACCCTTGTATTGTATTCAACCGGAAATAAACTTGTTCACCTTTGTGGGTGAAACCAATTAAATACTTACGCGTTTTTACTTCTTATCTATCAGATTTAATTTTCCTCGCCGACGAGTCGAGCTTAGGGTTCTAATTAGACGTTTCCGTACCTTTGTGTTCCGCTAAATCTCGTGCAACTCAGTCTATTTTATATTTATTTATTCCTATCCCGTTAAATCTATCTGTGTACGGATGACGTCCAGACCAGTAATGCTAGAGCTCCCAAATTTGGCAGGTTCTAAGAGAATCAAAGCCGTAGCGAACTTTTCGGCGGACAAGGTACATAGTAGCGATAAAACATTGGCATGTGGCATGAGCACCCATTAACGCTTTCGAAAATCCCATGCTTTCAATTTTCGTCTAAACCGAAATATACTCGATTGCCGATTGCCAAGTCCGATTGCCAACGAGCTGGAGAGCATGCAAAATGAGAAGAGCGCTCTGCTTCACTTTGCATATCGGCGCGATTCGTGCCTCTCCTTCTTTAAACCCCGGCTGCAGCGCAGACTCGGGGTAGTCAACGACATATTGAGGCACATCACGCTTTTACTACTACTTTTACTTTACTTTTACTTTTACTTGACTTCACCTTCTTTGGTGCGCAAGCTTTTCGACGTACAATGTAGTAGCGAGAAATCAACGGAACGTATAAATAGGCTGTACTGCTGCGCCATCTCTAGGTGAAATTTGCTTTTCTATTTTTGCAGCTATTTGCAGCTGCAGCTATTGCAGCTATATTTTTGTGTTCCAATGTTTTATCGCTGTCAAAAGTTCGCTACGGCTTTGATTCTCTTAGAACCTGCCAAATTTGGGAGCTCTAGCATTACTGGAACAGAAGTTTCGCAATTTTTTTCGTAAATTTAGGTGGTGTCGGAAACTTGCTATTGCGAAATCTATCCGGGTCATGATGTGGATTGTGTAGGCCATCGGTTTAGGCCATCGGTCCACAGAAGATATGAATCGATACGCACAACTTTCCTAGGTTCAAAAAATAATTTACGACAGCACCTCGGCAAAACTTCCACGGCGAATGAGCATTCCAGGCGCCCCAATCCTATGCCATATAGTATTTTTCTCCTATGCTTTATCTGTCGATTGCACTCAACCGGAGGTCACTAGCTCAATTTTGAAGAAAGTTATGATGACTTATAATTTGGGTCCAACTTTTGAGCGGTATGCACATCTGCACATGTGAAAAAGTAAAGATGTGCAATAAAATTGTATAAAGACATCGTAAATATATTCAATAAATATATTTTAACATTATACAACCGTTTTGGACGCAAAAATATCGCGCAAAACGTGAGGAAGAAATAGTCTATTTCGGAGAAACAGCGAGAAATTAGCCTTCGGAGCCATAAATGAAAATGAAGTCCACCTCCGATCTCTTTGAAAATTTCAAGGCCGTAGTAAAAAAGTGCGTAGAATTCGAATCTGAAGTTACCTCGTTGAAACTAATGAAAAGTTTTCGAGATATACGCGATTTTTCGTCAGAAAAATCGGTTTTTCAGGTTTTGCATTATGATTTTTTGTCGACCAACTTTGCGCTCAAAAAGTGGTTTATTCAGAATTTCATGGCGGTTATTTTCCTCTTTTCAACAAGTCGATATCTTGATTTTCAAGAAAGTTATGATTTTTCGAAAATCCGACAGCTCCGGAGCAGGTTTTCGGGCGCAAATGAGTTTACGGCCTATTCAAGTTAACCAAACATTATTGGTACATGAATGCATAAACCCTAAAAATTTGGGCCGAATCGGAGCACTTTGAACATTTTGTAAAGGAGGGGTGGCGATTTCATGCATTCTCTCAGAAGACCTCTGTTAAAGAAGGCTTCCCACGAATATTTGGTCACATAAACTGGCAACGCGGAATGATAGGGGATGGTCACACGACCAGAAATCAGTTTATGCGAAGTGTCACAGAGGTCATTGAAGCCCGCTACGAATTTTTGAAGTTTATCGGAAAAAGCAGGCAACATCAGGGTATACTGTATTAGCGGAGATGATATTGATTAATGGAGAGCGATGGTCGAAAAGAGAAGTTGGCAAGAGATAAAATGCACTGGTGGGGAGTCGAACCACCAACCTTACGATCTCAATTCAAGTGCGTTCACCACTAGGCTAACATGACAGTTGCGGGTCTGTTCATCTAGAGTCTACACAAGGCAAGAGAGTGCGTGTGTTTCGACCGCGACGGGTTTCATTGATGTTACACACCATAACTTATTCCTCGAGTCATCTTCTTTGATTGTCCGCCAATTTTCAGAATCATCACCATTTCCTATCTAACAATGGCATTCTCATCTTGCCATACACAATCATTCAATGTATCCCAACTTATGCAAATCATAAAAAGAAGCAATTTATCACTTAATTTATCAGCGAGAAACCATTGCAACATAGTTAATTTTCGGACAAGAGCGCGTATCAAATGAGGAATGTGTGGGTGTCGGGTCGGGAGGTAGACGCACGGGCTCGGTTGATGCTACCGTACAGCCAGCAACCTCGCGCACTCCTCAAACCATTAACACAGAAGACATAATTTAAAGAAAAGGGAAGATTACAAGAGGACACGACGATACGACGAACGTTGGAATGGGCGAAAACCGTGGAATTTAGAATGCGAAAGAGGGGGCAGAATGGAAGGGGTACTCTATTACAAACTGTAACTTTCCTATCATAAAGTGTGCGGAGAGAAAAGGGGAGACAATGTGGATACATACTACTCTATTTTTAAATTTAAAAATAAAGATAAAGGTTAAAACCTATTCAAACGGAGGAGAGAATCGGGCGGGATGATTTGAGGCAGGAGGGGGGAAGACGGGGGAAGGGGCAGCGAATGGTGTCGAGGGGACGTCGATTGTGAACGAAGCTGGCGCTCCTGCAATGGCAACCAAGCAATATTGCGTCTACCGTACCACATATCAGTTGTCGTTAAATCGGTGATGAGTGACCCTCCAATGCCAGGTTTTTCGGGGGGGGGGGGGTACAGGGTCTGACTGTGGTTCCGATCGCGGGGGGTACACTCCAAAGTTGGAGGGGTCGCTCACCAAGGCAATCAATAGATAAGTGCCTACCGTTTCCTAGTATCAGCTAGTCTTGGCACTCGGCGAGCTTCTCGACCGCGTTGCGAACCTCCGACGACACGGCGTTCTCGCCCTCGTACACGGTAATTAGCACTGCTGCAAATTAAAATTATTTAACCAATGCGCAATCGACAATAAAGTATTACTGTAGTGTTTCACTTAAATTGAGCACGGCTGCAAGAGGGAGCCACTTCCGAAATACTTTTTTTATTATGTTCAACAACAAACAAATGTGGGGAAATGGGGGATAAAATGGTAAATACCTTATCTAATGGCTCATCCATCAATAGGGCACAGTGAGCTCGCTGTTGAATGGCTGTCGGTCGAGGTCTGTATAAGTTGAATATATCTTTTGACTATTTTAAATATATATTTTGAATACAATGACAAAACAAGTACCAAAATGAAAACCCAATAGAGAGCGCCAAACCGATAACCTAACTCACGATTTACGAGAAATGAGATTCATTCGATTCTCACCTTGTAAAACAATGTTAAATATCAAACCTGAACATTTTGTCCTGCAATTCCATTCCCGTTAGCTGCGAAAGCAGTTTCTGCACTTGTTCATCGGTGAATTTCTTCTCGACATCGATCTTGCTTGACGAAGATTCGATTCGAGTCCGCGTCGGCCCTGATATTCAGTCGTGTCAGATGAGCAGTTGGATATTTATCGTGCTTGACCACTCCGTAAACAAATAAGAGAAACCCACCCTCAAGCAAAAAGAAGGAAGTTATATTCACCTGGCTAGATTCACCCAAGCAGATTGGAATCGTCGTGAAGCGGACGAGGTCTGGAAACTTTGATGTTTTTTTTAGCAAGATTTGAGCTCAATCGTGATAAAAGCGTATTCCTAGCACTGCGCCGATATCTCTAGTGATCAGGAAACAAAAATTACACAGAAAAATAAACTATGAATGCGGAAACGATGAAAACAAGCACAGGTTGATAATTCGGGGCGGTTTGAATAGTAAGCTAACCTTTTCAAATCTTGACTTGCTGCTCGGAGAGCTGCTTGCACTCATGCTCCATCCACTGGTCAACATCGCGCAGGAACGGTCGGTGAATCGGGTCACCGGTTGCCATAGCTGCAAGCAGGACGATTGGAACCAAAAAAAATCGATAAATATTCACAATATCACGAGAGTAACGTCGGCGTAAAGTGTGGGCAACTCGAAATAGTGAACACGAACGAGAAATATCCTATTATTGGGCTATAACACTAAATTTCACGAAACACGCATTATGTTTCAAGAAGCTGTACTAATTACAAACAGGATAATGCACTGGAAACAGCTGGGAAGAATAAAAACGAGAGCAATAAGTTGGAAAATCAGTGCACTTTTGTTCGACAGTGATTTTTCGCCAATATAGAGGTGCGGCCGTCATCAAAACATATCCTAAGGGTACGGCCTAGCTGTAGTGACTGGAAACGCATAATAATACATGAAAATTACAGCACCGACGTTAACACAATGAATAAACGTGAAAAATTAACAAAAAGCGAAAAGTGGAAAATTTTTGGCAAAATGCCAGAGAAAACTACCGTAATACCGCTGCAAAGCGGGTTCTTCCGCGTGGGAGATTTCTCCCTCGATTCGTGGGAAGCCTTCTTTAAGCTGTTATTTTTTCGCCAAATTTTACCGATGTCCTAGGATTTTATAATTCCCGGAAGATGGTCAACCACACCTGTTTGCACAAAATGGTCCATACCGAGAGGGCTCAGATTCTTTGACCAACAGTTGTTTATGCCTCCAATGATGTTTTTTCGTCATTATGAACCTTTTGACGAAATTTGGTCAAAATTTTGACCGTATTTATGGAGATTACTTACCCCGACTTTTTTCACATAAGGGTCCCCCCTTATGTGAAAAATCAGGTTAGGGGTGATGTTGGATTTGCCCACAACATCCTATATAATTGCAGTTAAACTAACATAAAACTTATTTTTGTTCACCCTAAAGTACTCTTTCTCGTGACGGATGTCATATTTCGAGATCACCCCTAACCTGATTTTTCAAATAAGGGGGGACCCTTATGTGAAAAAAGTCGGGGTAAGTAATCTCCATAAATACGGTCAAAATGTTGACCAAATTTCGTCAAAAGGTTCATAATGACGAAAAAACATCATTGGAGGCATAAACAACTGTTGGTCAAAGAATCTGAGCCCTCTCGGTAAGGACCATTTTGTGCAAACAGGTGTGGTTGACCATCTTCCGGGAATTATAAAATCCTAGGACATCGGTAAAATTTGGCGAAAAAATAACATCTTAACCAGTTTTTCACGTAGATTCCGAAAATCGTAGGTAGAAATTGTCACAAGGAGAAAAATTTTACAAGAGAAGAGAAATTCAGCGAAAATTATGGTTTTCGACATTTTATCGTTATCGGACCACTTCCAAACTAAGTTTTTTGGAATCATCATGCAAAAATACGTCCGGAAAACTTAAAAGAACATAAAATTTAATTTTTTGAAAAATTCGGATTTTTTTGGGTGGGGTATGGCGTTTTTCGGAGAGTGCACCAGAACCCTTCATATTGGGCCAAATATCAGCACATGGTATGGGGACATCACCCACAAAATATTGAGATGGGTTGCAAAAATGTCGTACGTCAACCCTCCACCAAAGCTACGTTTTCTCGTGAAACGTCTCTTAAATAGTTTTCATGCATTAGTTTACCACCCACATTCAGTATTAGTACCGCTAGCTAACCTGTACACTACTTTGGAGGCGTTGGAAGAGGTGAGCGAATCGCCCTTTTTCTTCATAACATTGGCCATGGGACCGGTCTGCTGGAAATCGCACAACTCAGTCAGCTCCGGAAACGGAAATGCCAAGATGAGATATTACATCTGAGGTAGAGCGCGAGAGAGAGAGGAGAGATTCAGCATGTGCAAAATCCCGGGACTCAAAAACACTAGAAACGGCGCTCGTAAATTCATATTTCCTAGGAAAAAATGCAAACAATGGAGAACATGAATTTATTCTAGCGGTCGTCAATTTTCACAAGGAGAATGCTTTGGGAGCTGACGCTCTTACAAGAAAGAAGACAACTATTTCCATTGCGTCTGGTCGGGTAAAACTACTGCAATATTCTTCGCCGCGCATTTCAGTCCAATTCCACCTGGTAG
This sequence comes from Pristionchus exspectatus, assembly GCA_911812115.1. NCBI lineage: Eukaryota > Metazoa > Nematoda > Chromadorea > Rhabditida > Neodiplogasteridae > Pristionchus > Pristionchus exspectatus. The sequence goes on from OU461582.1 coordinate 6,169,827, forward strand.
ACTGGCTTCACCGCTCTACGACTTCAGCGCATAACGTGTCATCGCATTAGCGGTCTCTGGTGTCCCATTCGAAAAACATCGAGACATTGCGTAGAAAGATGCCTCAGTATTGCATCGCCCACTAGTCCTTCCGACGTGAGAAATCGAGAGACCAGTGAGACTAATCTCGAATGGCGGCTTCGCCTGCTTTCGCTTCTCGGGGGTGTGCTCAGAGGCCATAAAATCAGCGCCTAGTTTCGTACGAGAAGTGTGTGCGATGTTGTGCCCACACATCACGTACGAATAACAGCAACGGCAACGACCGGTGCGCGGTGCGTACATCCCGCGCGCGCCTAGAGACTAGGCAACCGGAAGGGGGGGGGGGGGAGGAGTGTCCCGATTCGGTATGTCAATATGATATATGAATACGAATACAATACGAATAGAAATATGAATACGTCGGTATGAGAACATACGAACATAACAATATGCGACCGATCCCGAATGTGCACTCACGGTGGCGAGACTAGCTAGACCCGTGGGAAAAACTAGCGATAAATTACAGTAATCCGCACCGTAGAAGAGCCAGAAAAAAAAGGAAATGAGAGCAACAAACTCTGATAGAGAAAAAAAGAAGCGCGGAGCCGCTAAAATGTATGAGACGCGATTATTGCTCACTTGAAGTGTTCACTGTAAACAATAATGAAGAGAGAAGAGACCAAGAAACTCTGGCAAATGGAAAGAGCGCGGCGAGAGCACTCAAGTGTAGGAGATTCAAAAGAGTCGAAGGGCAAGCGGGGGGGAGTATTGCTCTCTTGGACTCTGCCCGTCGGAGCCTCGTGCAATTATGACGACTTTTTGTCGCCGGCGAGAGAGAATCTTCTGGAATCATCCACTCTAGGGCAAGCTGAGCTAACATGGAAAAATGCTGCGGAATTTGCACGCTGTCGAGATGATAAGGCGAATATTGCGAATGTGGTTTCGCCTGGGAAAAACTCGAAGTGGCTGTAATCTCGACGGTTCTCTGAAAAAAAGGGCAACGTAAAGATGAAAAGAAAATCATTAAAAAATGGATAAGCAGTTGTTGATCATGTGAGTATCACGAAAACATTGGAAAACTCGATTCAGCCTGTCTTGTTCAGGTATAGCATTTCTGTTGAATCGAAGAAGGATCCAGCAGTAGCTGAAGCTGATGTATTGCGACAAGCAGACGTGATCGAACAGCGGCGGGTGCGAGGAAGCACTGGACAACTGGACAAAAAGCGCTATAAAAGAAAAAGAAATTCATACACTTCCAAGTGTCTGTGCTGTGCTCGGAATTTCTGTACCCATGTGAGCTGCACACTTTGCTTCATTTTTGAACAGTATAGCATACTTCGAGACTCGCGAAAGCCGCGACGACCAGATAACTCCAAGAAACTGAGAAGATCCCATCCGATGAGCATCTGACAATGCAAATGAGTGTGATCCCAATCCCCATGTTCTGTCTCACACGTGCAGTATTTATTTGGAGAATTATCATTCAATATACGTATATATATTCGTGAAGATTTTGGCGATGAATGATGTGTCTCATTTTTATGTTCATCCAAGCACAAAATGATGGATTTCTCTTGATGATCTCTTGAATACTTGATTACTACAGAATAGACACATGAAGATCGTATTTCTAGCGGTTTCCTGGGAGATTCATTCCCACTGGAATGCTTGGTCACATCCTTTTGTGGTTTATCGTCGTAGTCGTTTTCGTTCCATCCTTTACGTTTCATTGCGCACTGATCTTCTTGACGATTCGTCTGCGCAGGAGCAAGGCTCTTTACAGATCGCTATTTTACCGACTATTCGTAATACAGGTTGGCAATTGTGTTTATTCAGTGAAGCTACAATTTCAATTTGTATAGAGTGCTATCGAACTCGTCCTCCTAACCATTTATCTCGCTGGAAAGATATTGATCATGGAGAGGCTCGCAGGCGACGATTTCATATTGTCTACAAACGGCGGAATATTTCCGAAATTTTATTATTATGGCACATTGTACTATTTCTTTACTGTTCAGGTTCATCCAGCTTTAAAATCGCTAGGAATGTGTGTTTTTTTAATGAAAATTTTGCAGATTTGGGGCGTTATTATCCAGTCTCTAGGACGCTATTTGATCGTCTGTGCGCCACAATCCAACGTGGAACGGGTGAAACATCTATCAAATGCGTGGTTAATGTCGGTGTTTTGCAGTTGCTGTACTCTGTTCCCGACGCGGTATGGGCCGTCATCAACACGTTTGTGCCTTTCGTGATTTTGCTCCGAGAGCTCTTCCAAGATGCGCCGCAGTTTGCCCCGGACATCGATGGACATGCAAGACTGTCCTACTCGCCGCTCGTCAGCCATGTAAAACACATTATATCTCAATATTTTTTGAATTTTTGTTTATAGTATGAGTACATATTTTCCAGTCAAACGCCACCCAGTCTGTGATTACCACACTGAGCGCAACGGTAATCAGCGCCGTCTTCAATGCGCTAGTGTTGAGAAAGTTGATCTCTTTCAAGAAAGATCTGTGGGTTGGCACTCATTTGGCTATCAGTTTACAAGACATGCATGAAAAATGGAGATTTACAGCCAATCCTTCCACAACCGTCGCTTGGACGTGCAACTAGGACTTGTTGGATGCATACACCTAATTGCACAATGTTTGATGAGTGCATGCCATCTCATCGTTATATGCTCACTCGATAATGTGTGGAATTTGACACAATTATAGGTCAATAGTGCCTAAATTTAAGCAACCATTTGCGAACATATTCCGCGAGATGTATATAATTCCTGTTGTAATGCTAACATTCGTCAATCCCTGGATGTTGCTAATGACAGATATGAAACTGAGAAAGCTGTGAGTAACGGAGCAAATCTCAATGAGACCAATTTTCAGGCTCATTCATTTCTGGTAGAACGAATGTGGCAAACAGTAGGGCTGAGTAATAAAGAACTTTATCAAACCGAAGTGTCAATGAAGTATCAAATGGTAACCGAAATGCGAAACAATAATCAATGAAAAAAACTAATACAAATACGAGAGGAGAAGCGAATTCTTCAAAGCGTATAGCTTATGAGACACTATCTGAGAGGACTCACCTACCACCGTACAGTGAAAATTAGTATATTCTGAAAAAATTGCCCTAGGGTCAACTTTTCGCGTAGATCTCGAAAATCGACCTTAAAAAGTCGTATCTCTAAAACCTGAATTCCTACAGGTCACTTCATGGTGAGAGGGGTCACATACAAAGTTTTTTGTGGGGCCTCCAATGATCTAACAAAGTATAAAATCTTTTAGGTAATGAAAAATGAAATGTTTTCACAAAAAAAAATTATGGGAAAACTCTCCAGGAAAAAAAGTTATGCCATTTCTTGGGTTAAAAATATTTTTCCTGGAAAAAAAATGAATTACGGAGAACTTTTAAGTGTGATTTTCGGATTCCCCGTAAAAAGTTACATAAATGGTAATTTTTTCAGAATTTTAGCTTTTCTACCTTTGGCTCATTTTTGGCTTCAAAGGCAAAGGTAACGCGATTTTTTCAATTTTCATTATTTTGAAACGAAATAGTTCATGCTTGTTTCATTCCGAATTCGTTTGTACTTGTCTTGGTTGTTTGTAAACTTCATATTTCTGCAGTACAAATCACCCTCGAACTTAATTTCAAATGTTCCGATTCGACTTCCGAGCTTAAAATAAGTTTCTGAATATCGCCACTTTTAAATGTTTTTTACATGGTTAAATGACGTGGAATTGTTTATTTTAATTTTTTTCTCTTTTTTTCATGGGCTGTTTTCGACGCAGGAGAACAAGGAGAGTGTGGTCCGCCTGGTCCCCTGAGAGCACTACGTCGGTTTCTCTCTCGTTGTTTACTGCATTGTCGCAAGGGCGAAGAGGGGGACAGAAGGAGAGTGAGACGAGGGATAGGGAGAGAAAGAGTGTGTAAGAAGAGACTGAAGAAGATGTTCCAAGAATATTGGAGAAGAGCTCAGCATTCTCCTCCAACAGAGAAGGGGGGAGGGGGACTTTTGCAAATCTGCTCGCTCACTTTGCATGAAACGAACTGCATGGCCTGGACGGGGGGGGGGGGGCGACCGCTCTCCTCGCTCTGTTGTTTGAATCGAGCGGGAAATTGCAGTTCATTCGCTTCGGAATTTTGGCGCGAAATTAGCATCCATTGTTCATCCCTTTTGAGAGAACAGTGGGAGACAGAACGCTGTGAGAGAGGGGAGCGGGTTAGGGAAAGCACTTTATTTTCAACTGTGATCGCGTGGTTGTCGAAGACTCGGTTTTTTTATGAATATGTACTTTTTCAGGGATGATTGTGACCAAAGTACTAATATTTGCTGTATTGTGTCGCCTGGCATCTTCCCCTGGAGTTTGTTTTGTTAATATTTTAACTTAATAACCTTTAGTTCAGGAAAAGAGAAAGATAACATGCTACTTCTCTGTTCCTCGAGTTTCGAAATTGGAGAAAGTAGAACGAAGTAAATCGATGAAAGTATCCTCTGGAACGTGCTCGGCAGACCTGATCAGGTGAGCTGGGTTATTATTTTTTTAAACGATTTGAAGAAAAGTATATTGCACACTCGTGATTTTGAATTTGAATTTGAATTTGTTCAGAGCAGAAGATCTGATGACCATTAGCCCTTCGAGGCAATACTACGGTGCATTCGATCAACACGACCTCATTATGACTCGAGGTGCAGGTGAATATCGGATTCATCCCGACAATGCAGATGAGTTGAAATCTGATATCTACATCTGTCGGCACCACGTGGAGGAACTTGGATATAATTGGGATAAAGCAATATATTCACACATTCGATACCACAAAACTCCAAGTGAGTGATTTTCGAAGTTTCAACATTTCTTAACAATTTGCAGGTGGAAAGTATGTGCTAGCCTGCAGTTATCCAATCGAACCTCATAATGCTCATATCGATCACAGCAAAGCATTCTACCTGACAAGAGAGGAAACCAAGGCGTATCTAGCGGCTACTGGCATTCATTTACATATCGGGCTTCGTTGAGATAATATGATACATTCCTTTCATATATGTTTCATTGCAGCTGTCTGCAAGGATCATCATGAGCTCATCCTCAGTCGAATCGCCGAGGCAAAGGAAGAGAGTTGCGACAGAAATTACGGTGACACTGATGATCCCATGGGAGATGGAGAACCAGAGCATACTGCACTCAAGAATGCATTCTTCTCATTCTGTAAAGAGGCTGAGATCGATCGTGTGTGTCCTAAGTTATCCTTCTCGGACTACACGAGAGATACACAGACTCGGAAACAACGAAACATCGAACGAATCTGGTGGACCACTCTCGAACTCGTCGTCCCTGGCTCCGAAATGGAAATGTGGGACAGAGTTTGCAAGACAGGAAACTACCGTGAATGGGATAATTTCGGAAGAGAGGCAGCAAGTCTAATTCTCCCTGAGATAGCTCATCTCTACATGCTCGCCGATGATGCCCGTACTCGAGATATCATTCTATCGCAAGCAGCTGGCCCATTGACGTATCCTGAACTTCTTCCCTTCTTTCCCGGCCTTAGCACATACAAGTGAGTTTTGAGTATTCTGAATTGTTGCTGAAAAGTTGAAGAAACCCATGTAATAGACTATTAATAACAGGTTCAACAATGCTAAACGGATCTGGGCGACCCAGGAACTTCCTCCCGGGGTCACCATTACACGAACCAGATGGAGTGATGAGAAGAGCCTTTACTTCGTACACTACTTGACGAGGTATAGCTTTCTAATTTTTAGTATTGGGTACTTGTTTTTTCGGGAAAAAAAGAGATACAATCTTTGAGACGAAATTCATAATTTCAGTCCTCACATGTGGGTGCAGTTTCCTTCAGGAAAGCGAACGGCTAAGTTTTCCACTGGTGAGAAAGTGGACATCCCCAATGTGATCAGGAATTTCGGACAAGCTGAGACCATCCGTCACTATCGTGCTTTCATGGAGTCTCAAGGATTGGGAGATAAGGTCTACTCTGATTCAACGATGATTCGAATGCTTCGAGCGTGTCCCGCTTCGCAACGGCACGCCATGACTTGCCTCGATTCATTCAAGGCAGCTAGTTATGAGGTTCGAATCAGACAACGAAACTCGATAAATGAAAAATTCAGGCCTTCGATGGAATTGAGGAAATGCTCGATCGGATAGTTGCTATGGGAAAGATGGGCAAAGACGGAGAGAAGGAAAGATGGTTCAAGTTCCTCGAGTTCAGACTCTATCTGAAACACGATTACATTCTTCATGTCAAAAATGACAGTCGAGTTGCTGACCATTCCCTTCTCTTTGCTCTCTCTGATCCATACAATCCCAAATTCGCCGTACAGCCTGCACATCCTCATGACCTTCAGTGTCCACGTTGCATCAATGGAGAGAAAATCTTCAGGCGAGAGTTTGAGTCGTTAATCTGTCTTTTAATTTGATATTTTAAGGGAACTGCATGATTATCTCTCTAATCTTATTCTGACCGATCCGGATAATGAAAAGGAATACAAGGAGATGCTTTTTAATCTGGCCAACTATCAAGAAGCTATTATGGGGCTGAAGAAGCACGAGGTATACCATTTTAACCACTGTCGTAGCAAGCAATATAAAGAATTTTTTTGCAAAACGAGAAGTTGTAATTTCTGAGAAATTGATCAGTCAGAAAAATATCACCATTTCAGATGCGCTATGTATACACTACCCTCGTGAAGGACAATTTCATCGTCGATCTGCCCGAGAATCATGCATTCATCACGGCTGATTACGGACAGAAAGTAAATCCCACGAAATGTTACGAGACACAGTGTGAATATTATGCCAAGAAGGGCATTCCATGGCATTTTCTTCACACGTCTGCTAACATAAGTGGAGTTCTCGTCCAGCACTTGGGCATTCATCTTGTGGACGATGATCCACAGGTAAGGGGAAAGTAATGTGAGCATCTGGAACCGAGTTATTCAGAATTCTATGTCGACTGTTTCGATCATCACAGCCTATCTGAAGGTACTGAAGGTAGCTGGAATCACTGCAGTGCACATCCGCTCGGATAATGCCCGTGAGTCTTAATAATCAATTGTTAGTATTAGTTTGCACACTGTTATCACTGTTCCGTTTCAATTGAGTTGAACATTATTTCACTATCTTCATATCAGCTAATTACCACTGCACGCCGACCCTGGCCTCGATAATCTCCATGTCGAAGGAATCGGGAGTGGAAATATTGGACTGGAGCTTCTCCGAGGTACAACTCAATTCGATTTATTTTAATTTAATTATTTAATATATTTATTCCAGGTCCAATACGGGAAGGGACCTGCGGATCGAGGCTGCGCCAATGCCAAGTTCAAGGTTCGCAAGGAGGTGAAGAACAAGGGAAAAGTCGAGAGTCAGAGAGATTTGTTCGATATTCTGACGAAGGAGCCACTGATGCCCGGAGTATCGATCTATCTCGCTGAAGTCTCTGCTCCCGCTGCTCAGTCATTCGATTCCGAGATCACTCGAGTTACTGACTACTCCCATTTCAAGAAGGAAGGAGATCATCTGAGAGTATGGAAATACTTTGGAATGGGGGAAGGAGAAGTCTTCAAGAATCTCTACTCGAATGCTGGTGTGTACAAGGAGCTGAAAAGAGGCGGATTTCTGGTCGATGCCAAGATTGCTGCAGAAGACAGAGAGCGAATCAAGAACCGACAACCTGCCCTCTTCTGGCATTATGACCCCAAAGCACTTGAGACCAAAGAGACTGGAGATCGAGATCAAGATACTGCAGTGGAGCTGGAACCAGAACCAACGAAGGATGGAAAGAAGGGACTGGCATTTGCTTGCTGGTGTGGATCCACCTTTCTCCAATACAGTAACTATCTCAACCATCTGGACTACGGTGTGCACAAGATTCACCCTCTCAAAACCACCAACACTGATGAGACTCTCAAGTATTATAAGAAGTGTTTGGAGGATATCGTCCATGTGAAGTCCGTCATTCCTCTCCAAGATGCCATCAATGCAGTTTATGATAAGACGATGCCAGTTCTTACAATGGGATGGGGATTGAGATCTGCGAAGAAGCACGGAAGATATCCTGAGAAGGCCAAGTTGATGATTCAAGCATTCGCAATCGAGAGGAAGGCCCAGGGAAAACGAGTCGATCCCCAAGAGGCCTTCAGAAGGATGAAGAACGACAAGACTATCGATCTGCACGAGAGAATGAGTATCGAGCAGATTAAACGATACATCAACCGACTCATATTCACTCGTGTGAAGAAGACTGTTGTAATTAGAGCGAGAAGATCGGATGTGGAAATGAATGAAGAGAATGCTTATGAATGGAAAGTGACGGAAGTTGAAGAGGGCGAATGGGAGATAGAGGAGGAATGTGAAATGGATGATAGAGTTGATGAATTCGATACATTCTACAATCATTTCGAGAAAGATGACGAAAAGATTTTTCATAAATGAATGTTTGCACACAAAATATGATAAATATTCGAACTTTTTAAAAATTTATTAAAGCTCACATGACATTTACATATTTCAACACTTTTTTTCCTTTTTATCCTTCCAATAAATTCATTAGAACGTTCCCTCTCTTCTCCAATATTCTTGGAACATCTTCTTCAGTCTCTTCTTACACACTCTTTCTCTCCCTATCCCTTGTCTCACTCTCCTTCTGCCCCCTCTTCGCCCTTGCGACAATGCAGTAAACAACGAGAGAGAAACCGACGTAGTGCTCTCAGGGGACCAGGCGGACCACACTCTCCTTGTTCTCCTGCGTCGAAAACAGCCCATGAAAAAAAGAGAAAAAAATTAAAATAAACAATTCCACGTCATTTAACCATGTAAAAAACATTTAAAAGTGGCGATATTCAGAAACTTATTTTAAGCTCGGAAGTCGAATCGGAACATTTGAAATTAAGTTCGAGGGTGATTTGTACTGCAGAAATATGAAGTTTACAAACAACCAAGACAAGTACAAACGAATTCGGAATGAAACAAGCATGAACTATTTCGTTTCAAAATAATGAAAATTGAAAAAATCGCGTTACCTTTGCCTTTGAAGCCAAAAATGTGCCAAAGGTAGAAAAGCTAAAATTCTGAAAAAATTACCAATTATGTAACTTTTTACGGGGAATCCGAAAATCACACTTAAAAGTTCTCCGTAATTCATTTTTTTTTCAGGAAAAATATTTTTAACCCAAGAAATGGCATAACTTTTTTTCATGGAGAGTTTTCCCATAATTTTTTTTTGTGAAAACATTTCATTTTTCATTACCTAAAAGATTTTATACTTTGTTAGATCATTGGAGGCCCCACAAAAAACTTTGTATGTGACCCCTCTCACCATGAAGTGACCTGTAGGAATTCAGGTTTTAGAGATACGACTTTTTAAGGTCGATTTTCGAGTTCTACGCGAAAAGTTGACCCTAGTGCAATTTTTTCAGAATATACTAATTTTCACTGTACGGTTGTTAGGTGAAATCGCTCAGTTCTCTCAGATAGTGTCTCTTATAAGCTGACCAGGAAACTATTTTGGGTCCAGTAAACTTTGTTGGGACACCCAAAACGGGCCAGAGCCGAAAGATCGTATTATTCCACGATTGAAGAGTCATCGTTGCTGTGTTTTCGGGTGTGCTGCGAAAAAGCCCTGCAACTTTTTCGCCTGAGCGTCGACCCACTAGTACACCTGGCGATACTCAGCCAAGGAGTTTATTGACTGAAAATCGCAATCACCGATAATTCCCTGAGATACATTACTAGCCCCCTCCGGGGGCTAGTCCTCCGGAGGCCCCTGCCGGAGGCTGGGGCGAGCTACGCTCGCCCCGTGACGCTCCGCGGTCGTAGAGCGCCCTTCGGGCGCTCTCCGACAGCTCCGCTAGGTGCGCGTGGCAAAGAATGCATGAACTCGACTCTCTCTAATTGAATTACCCTCCCCTCGCTCTCTCGCTAATTCAATTTATTCCGCCAGATTCCCTAAATAAGTGTCAAATATCGAAATGCGTCTAGTTATAAGTGGGGACGAGCGGCCTACGGCCGCTCGCGATCGCCTCGAATGCGAAGAATGAATAGACTCGACTCTCACTAATTGAATTACTCTCCTCTCTCGCTAATCCAATTTATTTCGCTCGATTCTGTGGACAAGAAAATATCAAAACGCGTCTAGATATATGTGATAGCGCCCTTCGGGCGCTAGACCCTGCGGGTGGCATGCAGCCTTCGGCTGCAGTGGAGCTCGCGGGTCGGCTTGCGCCCTGCAGGCGCACGCCGACCCGCTCGCTAGGACAGTTTGGGTGTTGTTTATCCCACTGCAAATATTCACATCTCCTTCTCTCTAGTGAACCGTCTCCTTCCAATAGGTCCCAATGCACCTGCCCTTCCCCATCTTCTTCTACAGCAATCCCATCACCACCCCACCACAAACCGATCTCCCTCCCCTAGAGTACCCCCATCTACATCCCCTACTGTAACCCGATCCCTTTCTACAATAACCCCATCAATATCCCCTACAGTACCCCCGCCACACACCCGACCACTCCACCTCGCCGCGCGCAACTCGAATGAAAAAGAGGAGACCACTCCCCCCTCTCCCCTCTCGCTCACAATGAACCCCCTTTACATTTCAATCAATTCCTCCTAATTGAATCACCTCGACTCTCACTAGTAAAATTTCTTTATTACTCTCCTCCCTCCCTCCACTCTCTCGTCTAATCCAATCTACACCCCAGATTCGTCAGACGCGAAGATATCGGAATGCGTATAAGTATAGGACGACGATAGCGCCCTTCGGGCGCTAGACCCTGCGGGTGGCATGCAGCCTTCGGCTGCAGTGTAGCTCGCGGGTCGGCTTGCGCCCTGCGGGCGCGCGCCGACCCGTTCGCTAGGACAGTTTGGGTCTTGTTTAACTCACTGAAAACATCCAAATCTCCTTCTTTCTAGTGAACCGTCTCCTTCCAATAGTTCCCAATGCACCTGACCTACCGTAACCCCATCCACAGGAATCCCATCATCATCCCCTACAATAACCCAATCTCCCTTCCTTTCTGTAATCCCATCTCCCTCTCCTACAGTAACCCCATCTCCCTAGTCTACCGTAACCCCATCACCATCCCCTACCGTATCCCCATCTCACTCACCCTACCGTAGCCTCATCACCTTCTACAGTGACCCTATTTCCATCCTCTACAGTACCCCCATCCATCTCCCCTATCTAATCCCCATCCCCTGCTATCGTAACCCCCTCACCATCCTCTACAGTACCCCCGCCACACACCCGACCACTCCACCTCGCCGCGCGCAACTCGAATGAAAAAGAGGAGACCACTCCCCCTCTCCCCTCTCGCTCACAATGAACCCCATCTTGTTCTGCAGTAACCCCATCTCCATCAAACAAAAGGAGACTGAAATTGTGTAGACATCAGACTGAAACTGTGTAGAGATCAAGAATTGTTTGCACTTTTTAACCTGATACAGCCACTTATTATTCCGTAACACTTTGTTCTTGGACTAAGGTTTTCGCTCAAAACAATCCACTTTTGCCGGCTGGACAACAATTTCTAAATCGTGGTCCACAGTCTAATAATATTGGCTTTTCTTTCACACCAATGATTGTCGTTCATCCGCTTGCCCCAACTCAAATCCTCATCCTTCGAAGAGTTCGCTACGCGCTCACGCTACTCTCCCTCGTCTCTGCACTGTTCACAATATGCATCATTCTCTCCATTTCCAATCGATCCCGACAGCCATACCTCCGGTTGCTCCTATTTTTGATGGTGACAGATCGGCTACTCGATACAAGATGCAATGGTGATTGCAGGTAATGGTTTTGATCAGCGACATGTACCTTCAACTCGTGCTCGATCCACTGTACTTGTATCCGGTTCCCTGCATTGCCAGGCAAGTGTAATGCAATCATACATGCACGATCATACATACATTTATCCTGATTCAAGGCATATTGCCTGCAGGGGGAAACATCATAATGGAGGGGATTGGGATCTTCGTACTCAGTGAAAATGGGTCAAGGGATGGTTTCTTCTTAGCTTTTTGTTGTCGATTGTCTACCCTTGAGCGTATGCGATTTTGTTTACTCACACAAGCTTGAGCAACCACGTGAATACTTGCCCATCAAAATCCTTTATTGTACAAAAAACTCAGTGATCATTCCAATCTGTTTCGTTACGATCGCATCTTCGTTGTTCTTCCATTCTGTGGCTGTAATACTGACGACTCCGGCATTTCGTCATGAACTGGCCAGCATAATGGAAGTGGGAGTGAGTTTCTTCTTCGTCCTTTGTAATCATCCGCTGTTCCAAAATCGTAAAAAGCTAGTTGGTCAAGCTAGTTACTGACTTATTGAGAGCGAAAATAAATGCAATTTTCCAGACCCACTCTTCCATCCGGAGATTAACCGTCTCGCATGCTTTATCAAGGTAGCCGATTGAAAGGAATAATAAAGGAATCGTAATGTCCTCAACATTTTACCGATTTAGATGACACACTATTTTTTTTTGGATACAATTGTGAATAAATTACGAATGGCATTGGATGTTAGCGTTGTTAGGCGCATAGCACTTATCCAAATTTATATTCGTCTCCATTTTTACCGGAAAAAGTGTCACCAGGTTGCTGATATTGAATATTTTCCGCACACGCCTAGTGTGTACGGCTGTACTCGTCGATCGTTTTTGTACAATTGTACATTTGTACGTTTTGTACTTGGTTTTGTACAATCGATTTCGGATGCATCATTCTCCCTATTCTGAACGCTTTCGTAACGGACCAGACGTCGATTACTCACCACTGTTATCGAGCGAGCTAGTCACCCGCTTATCACTATCGCGGTTCAAAATGTTTGGGCGCACGCGTGATCGTCTCGTTTGATCTGCGATATTTCGTCATTTTTCCGCCTGACACATAGCTTTGTCGCCCGTTCAACATCGTAAGCACATATGTTTTGACCAACTCTTTCTTGCCGCATGTCCTGGGGCATCCTTCCCTACATCGTCGGCATGGCGGTCGGCGAGTTCTTCTGGCCGTCAAAGAAAGCGGAAGATAAGGTGAACAAGGCCGAGCAGGAGCAAATCGAAACGAAGTGAGTTATGGATCCCTTTTTTCATCGATTATCGCTCTCAGACCAATGGAAGTGAAGGAAGAGGACCTGCCCGAACACTTACGCGTGTTCGATCGATATTAGCTAATTGATTTTGAAATTACAATAACTTTTCGTTTGGTTGTCTCTTGTGAAAACAAATAAATTAATTGTTACACCTGACATGAGCACTCATCACTTTTCAGGCAGGTGTTTTGAAAGTACAGTTATTTGATGAAAATCGTCAAAATGTGCAGGTGATAGTCTATCAGTAATACCGTTCAAAATAATTGTTCGAACGACGACTAACCTGTGCCAAGACATTTGAAGTCTCAGCCGCGATCATATTCCGCAATTCCAAGTAGTTTCGCCGCATAATCTCCAAAATGAAATCAGCTGTTCGCGATCTCCATTCCGAAACGTATTCCATTACTCGCCGTCTAAGCTAGTTAGCAGTCGGTTCTCGCGTCGTTCCGAGTATTCTCGTGGCTACCATGCAATCAGCGCACCCAGTCTCCCTCTAGTTTATCTATTTGACCGTGCGAGCGATGCGAGATGAGGACATTGTGCACTTTATCCTCAACGCTATGCTAAACGTCTCAGCGATATCGGTCAACGTCATTCTCATCGTTGCGGTTGCGAGGACGTGAGTTATTTGTAATTCTGTGGAAAAAGTCAAAGAGAAGAGGAAAAATTTGAATTTCCGCAATTTTATATCTCAGCAGTTTAGGTAGCGACTTGAAATTTGGATTCTGGGCTGGAAATTGAAAATCCACCCCAGAATCCAAATTTCAAGTCCCTAGCACCACTGGGAGCCGAGATATAAAATTGCGGGAATTCAAATCTTTCCTCTTCTCTTTGACTTTTTCCACAGCATAACGTGAGTTCTTGTTCGAAGAAGAGACGGAATATTCACTGTGGCCTTGCAGTGAGACATGCATGATCTAATGGGCCTTGAATAACCGGTTAACTTTACCTTTATTTACCTTCGTACTTCGCAGAACGCCCAACATCATGCGCAAGTACTCGGCGCTAATTCTGTACACATCGGCCGTCGATTGCACCGCGGCCTTTATGAGCTTGATGGCTACGGCAATGTTTCGCTCCTTTGAGATCAGAAATTCAATCGCGACCTTTTCCAGCGTAGAAAGCCACGAGGGCTCCATCGTTTTCGTCTATCTGGGCCCGTGCAGCCTGATTCATGAGAAGTTTTGCTACACCGCGTTAGGTGGGTCAATGCACTTGAAAAGTGATACATTAATTTCATTAGTTTCATTTTCTCAGTACTTCATTTGTGCAAAAACCTACTAGCAGTGATCTCCCGCAGGACGCAAGTGCCTAGATTAACGGGATGACCTTTACCTTTTACCTTTTTACGCCCAGTCTCTTTTTCGTAAATGCGAATATTCGGCAGCGAGTCACGTGCAATCGATCGGCGAATCGTGCGTGCTTCTGCTCGTGTCGTTCGCGTATCGCCTGTGGTCGTTCCGGCTCGTCGCCTCGTCCGCCAATGGCCCCGCATCGGACAGCCGCGCCCCGCTCATCGTCCTCTGCCTGCTGGCCACCACTCCGGCAGTGATCGCAACGGTATGTGCATTTCTGTGCATTTTTTTCTGTATGTGCGTTCAAGAAAAGACAAAGTTGGCTTGGCAATATCCTCGCAAGGGCCTATCCAGGGATGACCAGTGGTTGCGGTTTTTTAGCGAAGAAAAAGTGATGAATGGTTCCTAACTATACAGGTAACCTTCGCCTTCTCCGCCAGTCCTCCTCCTCCAAGTCTTCTCGAGCACCCGCAGCTGGCCGGTCGACCGTTCAGCGTCTTCAACATGTCCGCGCCCACTCTGTTCAGCTCGATCAATATTCTGCCTCGATTGTCGATCGGCTACATTATTTTCGTGTACCTCGCCGCGACGCCTGCGCTGTTCGTGATACGACGCCGACTGTACCGGAAGATTTGCTCGCTGGTCAGTCCTTTATTTCTATTGTTTCCTGGATATGCGAATTCTGTCTCGAACCCAAAGTTGCCATGCATTTTTGCATGTCTTAATCTTACATCTTTATCTATGACACATCGTCATCTATCACTAGACTTCCAAATACGGGTAATCATCTCTTCATTTCACCGGTCAGAGTGACGAGAGAGTGTGTGAAGTGAGGAGACGATTACTTCGAACTCTATATATCACGTGAACACAGCTGCACAGCTGGCCTTACCAGTGGGTCCCACCTAGCGTTGTAATACTGTAAAATCGCTTGACGTGGATACACCTTTACCTTTTACCTTTATATCACGTGAAGCACAAATTTGCAGGGTTCCATGACGGACAGCAGTCGTCATCGCGAAATCTTCCGCGCCCTAACACTCCACATGTTCATGCCAGTCACGTTTTCCATTGGGTTCCTCTTCTGGTTGCTCGACTTCTTCGATATTTGCCATGTAGACGCGCTTCAGCGATCGATCATGCCGGTTTGTGCGAGAGCTGTCCAAAAACAACGGCCGGTTTCAGATCTCGAGCACGTTTGCGATTATCTCCCCACTCATAGTCATTTTTCATCTGCCGCCTTACAGAAAGTATGCTTCCGAAATAGTGAATTGGAAAACACCAAAAAAAAACACACACATTTTTTCAGATTTTTCTTGGGCATCGTATGGCCTTGTTCTCAAAAGAAAACTGTCAGCAACAAGACATCAGTGTCTGTGATCAGCAATGGAGGCATGAAAACATGTCTGACCAGTTCGCAATTTACTCGAGTTGCGTGACGATTGAATAAAACTGCAAACAATCTCCGTTGTTTTTTATTCCTAGTTGCGTTGTGTTGTTCACTCAAACTGAAGCTCATGACTAGGCCAGAATTGTGACGATATCTGCTGGGCATCTTCAACTAAACTGACACAGAAATTTTTGTTTTTTTTTTTTGTTTTTTTTTTTTGTTTTTTTTCAGCTCACTTCAAGTCGTCGACGGATCCTCTGACTCTTTCTAATCTGGGGTGGTATTCTTTCTCCAATTTCGTCACGTGCCGAAATTATTTTCGGCATTCCGAAATCCATTTCGCGCGCGTGCTGGGGGATAGCGCGGTCGGCCGAAAATGAGAGGGACCTCGCGAATGCCGAAATATTCGGCAGAATGATTCGGCGAATGAGCGAATTATAGGGGAGAAATTCGGCACTCTATTTAGAATGACGAATATTTTGAGTGGAGAACAAAGGGAATTCGGCTCGATTTCGGAAATTCGGCGACAGATTTCGGCAATTCCGAAAAATATTTTGTAGTTTTTGTTGTTGGGGTTTGAACATCGATTTCTATTAGGTTACGGTAGACCTACAGTAGTTTACGGAGTTGCGGAACTATAGTAGTTTACGGAGCTTGTGATATTGCAGTTGACGCTACAGTAACTGGGACTTTGGTGTTAGAGTAATGTCATGATTGATATACGGTAATGGGGCTGATATACGGTAGCACAGTAAGGCTAAACTGCTTATGTCACGGACAGAAAAAGTTGGGGTTATGTAGGCTACATATATTGCAGTTGGATATGTGGCTGTGGCCTTGTGACTATGGCAAGGTTACGGAAGTTGCGGTGATATTACGGTATTTGGGGCACTGTAGATCACAGTATTCGGACTACGACACTGCACCTGTGATTAAAGAAGTGAAACCCTCATTTACACTACGCTAATGTCACGATAGGGTATAGTTAATACCACGATAATGTTACTGAAACATTACAATACATAGGATTACGGTAGGTAACGCGGCCGAAACGAATGGGGCGACTGCGACTAGGAAGATAAATGAGGGCGAATGAAATGTATCGGAATGGCCGAGTGGTTGAGAGATTGCTTATTGTACGAAAGGTTGTTGGTTCGAATTCCAATCACTCTCTCTTGTCTTTTGTCAAAAATGGTGAGTGATTTTTCGGAAGAAATAAAAAATTTGGAAAGTCGCGAAATTTTTCGGCATTCCGAAAATTTCGGCACTGCCGAATTTGAAGAAAGAATACCACCCCTGGTCCAGCTTGTTCTTGATTTCCCGACGAAGGTCGACGAGTTCGCACTCGAGAGAATAGTATTAGCTCGTTTCAATGCTCCGCGCTTTTACTGCTCTAGAAAATTTCTTCGAATATGCCCAACCTCCGATAAAAGTAGAGGTGTGTCCACTTCGACTTTACAGTCGTATGACAACGCTAGGCAATCTCCGATATGCGTTTACTATTGTTTGCGGTTGCATACATTGAACTTGAACTCACTGGTTTCTGTCGAATTCAGTGCAATTCTATTTTTTTTGCTGGATCACGGTGTGTGCAATGCACTAGCACAAACATTTATTATTGATTTTTCTGTTGCGGCATTAAATATGTTTTTTGTTGAAAATATTACATTGAAAAGTTACTAAAAAAAATTTAAAAAAAGGATTGAAATACATTGAAATCAGTCCTTCGCCGCACACGGAACGATTGGCACGCAAGTGCAGTAGCGACACGATTCCGGATTAGTGCAATGGGCCTGAAAAATGATTGATATGGAATGTCCAGTGGATGACTGATTGTACCTGCCGGCCGCAGTGATAGCCGATCTTGCAGTCTTCGATGCAAATGCAAGGAAGAGGGACGGTCGCCTCTCCCTCGGGCGCTGCAGCACCGGAGGGTTGGAGCGGCTGCAACATACAAGAAAAAAACATGCGAGCAAAAAGACAGATACGTTAGTCCCTGGTAATTTGGTGCCATGTAATTTCAATGGAACTAGTTGTACATTTGCATAACTCTACAACGTGCGGAAGTCGAAATTAAATTTAATACCAGGGATGCATCAATTGAGATTGTGATGAGAAGAAGAACCAGAAAGTTAGCGTACATTTTTTCCTAAACCAAAATCATACGGTTGAAAAATGTTGAGAAATCCCAGAAACTGTTGGGAAATGATTCTGCCACTCCCGGTATTCCTTATGTAGTAGCAATGTTGACCATATCTGCTTGGCATCATACGAGCAGATTATTTGCAAAAAAAATGCATACCCAATGAGCGATGGGAAAAGTTCTGGAAAATTCGTTGTGAGAGAGCCTGCTGATTTTGCTGAATCTTCTATCCTCTATCAATGTCCTATTGAAATTATTTTTATCTTGGACCTCATTTCGTATTCATGATCCCATTCCGTACTAAGGTTGTAGTCTCCAGGCATACCCTTGGAATATATCGTAAACAAATTGGGAGCAAGTAAATCAGGAGCCGAGAAAAATAATAATACAAAAAGGAAAGAAACATACGCATCAACCTAATAAAAAGAAGGGCAAAAAAATTTTCATCGATTGTTCTATCAAACATTTTTACATAATGAGCTTTTTCTCGAAAAAAAAACTAATGGCAAATTGAAAGGTCTGTGCGTAGCATGTTCCTCCTCAGCATATCCCAACTAAAGACGATTCCATCGACAATATTGAACTGTCGCGTACTCTGCACATATGAAGATGATTCACTGGCGTACAATGAATATTGTTGTCCACCACTCACACCCACATTGCCAACAACAATCGCAATACTATATCCAGAATGCTTGCTCACTAGAGAGCGCAATTCGGGTCGCCGTCTCTTCAATTCACACACTCTCTCGACCGGTCGAATGACGAGAGAGTGTGTGAAATGAAGAGACGGCGACCCGAATTTCGCACTCTATTGCTCACTCATCGCCGCTTCACTGAAGATCAATCCAAAGTGTGAATCATTGCACGCCTAGTCATCGATCTTTTGATGATCCATCGTTATCCCATCTTCCTTCGCTCACACGAACGGATTAGCGAACCACGAAACCGCGCATTGTACCTAGCGAACGCTCCAGCTATAAATGGGATGATCTCCCAAGTAGCGCCACGGTTTTTACATCGTTTGCGCATGCTTCGCCTATTCGTCGTTCTATTTGCTCTTGTGGCAGCAGCAGTTGCTGCAGATGCTGCAGCTGCAGCGGCTGCAAAGCCCACTACGACCACCACGCACAAACCCACAACAACGACTCGAAAAGTCTCGACCACCACCGCCAGAAGAGTGACGACGACAACGAAACCCTCGGCAAACATGTGCCCGAAAGGCTTGCTGAGAACCGAGGTACGTTTTTAATTCAGTTTCTTGTCTTATCGATCGGAAAACGCGATTAAATCTCTGTCTAGATCAAAATAACTTGCTTTCAGATCGCTTCGATCCTGCAGCTGCACAACAAACTGCGCACGCAGATTTCGGAAGGAAAATTCGTCGCCAAGGGCACGAAAATGCCGGCGTCAAAGAAGAAAATTGCAAACTTGGTTAGTATTTTCGAAACTGTTAATGTGGATTTTTTTACCGTTCAGTCCTCAATTCAGACTATGCTGTATAGGGGGAAAGCAACACAATTAAAATAAATTCAGTCGTGGGACTGCAAGCTGGAGCAGGCGGCAGCGGCGCTCGCTGCAGGCTGCAAGATCGTGCCCAGCATGAGCCAGAAGGGCGTGAACGTGTACTTCTACAACGGCACCGCGGCGGTGAGCGCAAGCTTGAGCTATGTATTATTGCAAAAAAAGAGGATGCACTTTCCTAGCCAGGCGGGCTAGCCACCCCTTTATCACATGAATGGTTCTCTTCCAAGCGTCGGAATATCCGCACGACTACATTTTCTTTACATCGTTTTTATAGTTCCGTTGTTTTTATAGTTTTTATATTTTTATAGTTATAGTTTTTATAGTTTTTATCATAGTTCCGGAGGGCAAGAACAGCTATTGAGAATAAAACCCGAATTGCAGCTGACCTCGACGACCGGACAGATCGCGACCGCAGCCGGCATTTGGGCGGGCGAGTTCACCAAGTACGGATGGCCATCCGTCAACTACACGACGGCCGTCGCCAAACTGGGCGTGTCCGAAGCAACGCAGGTGCTGCTTTCTTCCTCAGAAATATGAGGAATAGTAAAGGGTATCTCCTCATTCCGCGTTATACCTCTCACCGGTACACACGGTGAGAGCGCGCGCGCAGAATATTGATAGTCTGTTATACATTTGACAGCCTAAGTTCTGATGCTGTATTATTCCGGAGTATTCTATGATGCGGTCAAGATATTTCGTTCTCTGATCTTTGATCTTCAGATGGCGTGGGCTAAGACGAGAAAGGTGGGATGTGGCGTCGCGCTGTGCAATGCGAAGAAGTCCGCCCTCGTTGTGTGCAAGTACAGAGTCGCGTGAGTGCATAATTATATGTTTTTTTGTCTAATTTTATTAATTTTTTGCTAAATATTGCCGAAATTGGACGGATTCGTTGCGGTTATCACCCACAATTCACTACACGAACGACACTTGCAGGGGCAATAAGCTCGGCATGAACGTGTACCCGCCCAAGCCGGCGAGCGGATAAGCCGGCGCCTGGAATTGGATTGGTTGCTCGCGCTCGGTTGGGAACACATCGTCGTATGTGTAATCCGCGGGATTTGGTGCCGATAATAAAACGTGTGAATGTAGAGCAAAATTGTTGCATGAATCAGCCAGAACATATATTTCGATTCTTGACACTTCACTATCAAAACATCGTGTGCGATGTGCAAAGTGGACCAAGGATATTCGCCGTAGCGCCGCTTCCCTGAATATGATTTTGATTCTTGGATAAACATCATATTTAATTCGCATCCTATCCCCTCACATTTCACGCGCCCTCCCATTCCATTCTAAGCGGATTCGGACCCCGGCCGTGACATTGCTCTCCGCCCCCACCAAGGCGCCCGAAACGGAAATCGGGAATGACTAGACCACGCGGTAAAGTAGGTAATACAAACAGATTAGGCCCTCCGGACTGAATGGGCTTTACACAATAGTCACTGTAACAGTCTGCTCCCGCATGACTTTGTTGTTTCTTGAGTACGAGGTGGCCTTTACCTATGAACCCTCGACGCAGAATGAGTGTGAGCTGTTTGGTGAGTAAATTTAGTAAATTTTGCAAGTCAAACGGAAGGATACCTGGAGCGAGGACGCAGTTTGAGCCATTAGCGTTGCCAAGAAGTAGAAACTGCATCATCAAACACCACTTGCGGCCTTTACCGTTGATGAAATCACTACTGTGGTTTTGGAAGCATGCTGCCCGTTGTATTAGAGGCCGTTGCCCTACTCGGTTCACTTTTCGAGTGAAATTAATCGAAGCGTATGCTATTAGTTGTTACACTGTTAATGCGCGGTTTACAGTGCCGTTTTTTCGATAGTAGTCGGGATATTTTGTTATTGAATTCTTACATTACAATTTCTTCTCAGGAATTAATTGAAAATGGTGTAAACACAAAAACAAACTGATCACATGAGACCAGGATATCGTAATGGGACCAGGATACTAAAACAGAGCCCAAAACTCTTACTGTACAAAGCATTCCAAGCGGAGTTTACTGCTCATTTGCTAATATCACATATAATCACAAATATATCAGATACAACCATTTTTTTGCGGGGCGGCATTCGCTCCTTTATCTTGTCTTGTCTTGCATGCACGTCGACCGATTCCGGATCACACAGCCACTATATTCTGCTGTTCCATCGGCATCTTTTCACTGCTCTTCAGCTCTTACTGTCTGGTTTTGTAAACGCTTATCCGTTCTCAAATGTTCTTCCCTTTTTATTCTCAATTACTGGCTAAACTGGGGTTTTTTCCTGTTTATTTATCACGATTTCACGACCTTCACGTTGATTTTTTGGGACGAGTTAGAGAAGAGTTCTTCGAATGATCTGCCACAGGAGCGTGATTGAGGCGTAGCACGAATAGTAGAGCCACGGTTCCCTGAATTTTGGAGACTATCTTCTCTCGAGTCTTCTTTATCGTGCGCTTTTACCTGCACAATCGGGAGTGTAAATAGCGTAAATGTTAAGGGGAA
This sequence comes from Pristionchus exspectatus, assembly GCA_911812115.1. Lineage (NCBI taxonomy): Eukaryota > Metazoa > Nematoda > Chromadorea > Rhabditida > Neodiplogasteridae > Pristionchus > Pristionchus exspectatus. The sequence continues at coordinate 6,191,790 of OU461582.1, forward strand.
GGTCATCAAGCCCACTGACATTCCGCCTGTCAGGGAGACTGTTAGGAGACTGCCCATCGGGAAGGAGACGATTAAAAGTGGCAGGAGGTTCTGAAGTAGAGCACTTGTTACAGTATGGCGAGATGGCCGAGTGATGCATTGCGCAATCGAAAGTCACTGATTTCGATCCGACGCCTAGGCATCTCCTCGGGGTCGATAAGTGGGAGCGATCTCGGTCAAGGAAAAAAAACTTTAAAATAACCAAAAATTGGAAAGCAGGGTTTCGCAGTTTTACCGCCAAACGCAGTCGTCACACGATTACTGTGAAATCGCTAGACGTTACACGATTACTGTGTAATAGCTAGACATTTTTTTTTGATTACTTGATTTGAACAGATAAACAAACCTGAACAGTCATCATAATCAGAAATTTCCGATGCATCGAAATTGTTTTTTTCGAGAGTTTGCTGCTACTGTAGGTTAACACCTTCCGGCTTTTCATGACGCAAATTGTAAACACCCCATAGGATATAAAAAGTGTTGGAATGATAAACACGATTGCTGCATGGATCATTGTATATGGCTGAAATAATAAAAAAAACTTGGAAATTCAACGACACATAACACATATCCAATTAAATGGTTTCGCAAAATTATTGGTCGTGTTTCACTTTTCAAAATTTTAATTTCACAAAAAATAATGCATACTTTAATTGGACATGTGTTATACGAACTCACATGCTCTTCAGTAGGTAGTAAAAATGCTCCCATAGTCAGAAAGTAGTCATCGTCTGTGGGGTGGTGAAGCTCATTAACAGTCTTGTCGAATTCAGGGGCCGTATGAAAGAGAAAATAACATGGCTGAAATGAAAAAGATCCCATTATTGAAGATTGAATCATCATTACTAGAGACCATGCTGACATTGCTACTGACGGTCCGTATGCAAAGAAGAATCTTCGAGAAACTGATAAATGTGGTCTGCAAGTATTTCACATATATGAGGCCTTTTGCGTAAGAATCGAGCAGAGTATGTTGATGCCGATTGCCTACTCATTTTGTTCGTCACATTGGCTCCAGACGTCGTCAAAACATATTTCGGCGCGACGACATCTGGAGTCAACTTGACTTCTACGAGCGAAATGAGTATGGCCATCGTCATCAGCACACCCGAGAACCCCAGAACAAAATATTTTAGTGAATTCTTATTTGTGAGCCGTGCCGGCATTTGCTCGATTCTTAGGCGAGCGGCCTCATATTTTGCCGGTGATGTCTCGAATAGTACTTGCTCAGCGTCAGATACTGCAGCAAGCATGCTCCGGGCACCAGTTCCCATATCAAAAACGCCAGCACGAACGCAACGCAGAGAAGAAAATGGCAAATGCTCTGAATCAATTTCTGAGATAAACAATTTCCCCCCGAATATTGCCTCATTCAAAGTTGCGAAGTAGCCATACATGATGTTGATTATGTTATTATTATAGAAGATATGAGTCTGAGCGTTAATGTTTCTTTTGTTTGATGAATATAAATGTGAATAATTACCGCATTCATAATAGCCATAGTATTGACAGACGATAATACACCTTGAACTGAAGTGATAGTAATACTGACACGACAGGCCATTAAGTTTGAAGTGTATTTCCTTCCCCAGAGAAGATAGATCACTATGCAGTTCAGAAGGGTGCCCAGCACTCCTGGAATTCAATTTACATTAGGGATGACAAATCGGCCTCGGAACTCGGCGATTTGTCTTGAAAGACGCGCTAATTGATTGAAGCCGGCTTGGAGCAACATGCAAATTGAGCCAAGCCGGCTTCGCCGCCTCTCTTCCTTTGTATGCCGGGTTGAAGCCGGCTTCAACGCGGCCACGCTCCTCGCGTTTTAACTCAATCAACGGGTCAACTTATATGTAAATCGCCTCAATTCGCCGGCGATCCGTCAATAATTGATCGATTTGCATGCGAAGCCGGCTTGAGAGGGGAGAGCAGCCTGTTGCCGGGTTGATGCCGGGTTGAGAGACTCGTCAAGCCGGCTTCGCATGCAAATCGACCAATTAGTCGACTTGAGGCCGCGTTCCGATTTGTCATCCCTAATTTATATTTTACCTTCAACAAAGTCAGCCGCGCGGATAACTGCAGGCCAGTACACCATTACACCACAATAAACACAATTCACAATAAACAATCAGAAGTAGGAAATATTCAATTCAATTCAATTGTTTGTCCACCAGATTTAATGCGAATAGGGGTATATATCAAAACATTAATCATTGTGCGCAATGTGATAGAAATGATTACTTTCTCAAGGAATATGGAACGTGAGAGAGAAAGACGCAAGAGACATTTTCAATAAAATATCGATTAGCAGATAAATTTTTTCCGAACATTTCTTCCTAAAAAATAAGTATGGGAAGAAGAATGGTGAGGTCACACAATTTGTTGGTCCCAATGCGTGTTACGAAAGGAAATGGAGATATAATACTTTAGGTTAAAAAGAACACGGACAAAGACGGAAGAAAGGAAAAAACACCCAAAATTTGGCTCTCAATTCACTGCTTCAAACCGGCACCCACTGTAAAATTAGGACAGGAAAGGTGCTAGCGACCCTTTCTGACCAGAATTGACGCGCCGAAAGAGTTGCAAAGAAATCAAGTCGGTGCCCAAAATATTCACTGATTTTTGTTTACGCATCTTGTGTGGTAGTATTTTGATGCCAAAAGTGTAACGAACATGTGCGAATGTGAAAATCCAAATCGTGAATTAAAAATCGTGAATTTAAAAAATATTCAAAGAAAGCAAAAAGAATACGCTCCCGGGTGGGTTCGAACCACCGACCTTTCGGTTAACAGCCGAACGCGCTGCCGATTGCGCCACGGAAGCAGATGTCGTTGTCCAGGTGAAGGCTAGAGATATCCTGTTCACTTTTTCGCCTCGTTGTGTTTACGTTACAATTAGCGTTAGAGCTTTTCGAGGTTATTACAATACATCAGAAACGTAATTTCTCGTGAAATAATAATAAAAAACAATAGAGTCTTCAATATGCATTTCTCGAGCGTGAGCCGATTGTATTCGTTTCACTGGCAGCCAATTGTGTTGTATCTGATCCCAATGTATCTAGGATTATGGACCGGAGAAAATTGATATTTTTTGAGCAGTTTATGTTGGATCGGCCCCTGAATCGAATTGTATTTTTATTGATAACATAGATAGCCAGGCTCACTCTTACTAGTAACATGTAGTACAGTAGTCCGAGAGAGCTGACATATGTCACGTAGGGAGATCCGACGTTGAATGCGAACCAATGCACAGTGTAATCGCTCGATTTGGCAGCTGCTTGCCAGTCTGAAAAAAAATTAAATGGAAAAAAAATTGAAAGAATAACCAGCATGAATACCTTTGTGCATTCCGCTGAAGAAACAAAGTTTGGGAAAAACTAGTTAAAGGGTTGATGCCATTTATTCTCCCCTGATCCCTCTGGTATCCAATTATTCATAGACATTTCTTCGCGACAATCGTAATTTTTCTATTACTCCAATATCGGCAATTACATTGTGTCAAATTGCTGTCCACACTATAATTTGAAGTCTCCATTTCGACGGATCAAAAATCGTCTTCCCCATACAATAGTAATATACAATCTACCTAGCAATTTTCCGTCACATTCTGAAGAACGATTGCCTTCCGTACATTGTGGCTCTCTTGGAGGACGATGAACACTATTATGAGCTGCTTTGACGTCGCTCTTGGATTCATTGGCATCCCAGCAAACATCATTTTGCTTACAGCCATAATTGCAGTGAAAGATACGCATTTGAAGGTATTCTAAAAAAATGTTTTCGATTATTTACGGTATAGGTTTATTCCGTGATTCTCGGCAACTCGGCAGTGACCGATTGCATGAATATCGTGCTGGAGTTGATGGCAATGCCGCGGTATCACTTGTCGTTCTACTCCTTTATTTCCGATGTTCCAGAATGATTGCCGACTTTCCGTACATGTCGTACATCTTCGAGGGATTTTGCACTAATTTAGGAAAACCCGTTTGTCAAGTCTCCTTCCAGCTTGAGCTGCACCTCATGCTCCATTCGTTCCTTCTCATCGCAATATCCTTCTGGTACAGGTGACGTTGTAGCAGAGCTACCTTTGCTAACATTCAACTACAGAAGCACTGTACTTGCAAGTAATAGCCCCTCCGGCGCCAATACTCAAATACTAATCTGTATTGTCTTGATTCCAACGTTATTCAGCTCTGTATTCCATATCAAAAACAATTCCATATTTTGAAATTCAGAGCATTTTCACTTGGACTACGGATAGCCTGCAGCTTCTTCCTCTCTCATATCCGGGAATTAACATAACCAACATCGCTCACGGTAAAAATGCTAGACCGATACATTGAAAAAGTACATTTCAGCGGGAAGCAAGTTTGACGATTATCGAATGATATTCATTATTGCTTATTGCGCGTTCACTCCACTTGTGGCATACGGCTTCATTTTCTACTTCAAAGAACAAGTGCGGTTTAAAAAAAATTACCACTCACTTCTTTTCCATAAAAAAACAATAACAAACAAGGTAAATAACAAAATGAGAGAAAATTCGGAAAATATGAGCGATACAACCCGAGCAATGCATCAATCTCTGATCAAGGTACCGTGCATTACCAGAATTTCACAATACGAAGATATGATATTTCCGCAGGCATTGACCTACCACTCCCGTCTTCCGTTACTGTTCATAGTGGGAATTATCCTCTTTTTCGCGCAAACGATGGGTGTGCAAAACGCAGCTATTGAGCGGGCTGTGTTCTTGGTAATCAACAATTGCGTAATTTGAGTAATTGGTGTTCAGCTATGTACAATTCCGTCCGCTATCAATCCGATATTCACGCTGTACTTCGTTAGATCATATAGGCGGTGAGCTTGATATTGTTTTCTGATGAGTGACTGATGGTTTCAGATTCATTATACTGCTTCTGAAATTCGGAAAAATTGAAAATCGAGCAAAAATAGTGCCTTCTAATGAGATTTAATGTTTGCAATATTCGAAAGTCGTCTCTTGTCTCAATTTTATTCGTATTTTGTATTTCGAATGCCTTTCGTCATTTGTAAGATGTTTGTGCGTTGTTAATGATGAAAAAAAGACACACTCAATAATGCACCAGTCCTCGCTTGCCATACTGGTGAATAGGGATGGCGAATGAAGAGAAAAATTATAAATGAAGAGGCCATTTTCCCTCCCTCTCATTTTGCTCTTCATGAAGAATGACCCTGCTGTTCCACCTCTTCATGAAGTGCTTTCAGTGAATGACGCATAAGTCGCGAGCAAAAAAGAGATATCGATCTCATTTTTTGAGACGATCATGTCAGAGTAGTCAACTTTCACCTACTATTAATTTTGCAAATTATAAAATTCAGTCATTGACGCTGATCATTGACAATCGATCTTTGGAGGGTGAGTGTTGCCATTGATTGAATCAAGATTTCAACTCAATCAAATGAAATTATGTTTTCTCCTAGACGATTAACAGATCCAATAGGAACCGAATTTACTCACTGTTTCCAGCCCAAAAATATTATATAAAATGTGTGAGATATGTTTTAGATAAGCTCGAAACAGCGTCTAACTTTCTGCTTCCAGAACGATTTCTACCTCACCTCACATTTAGCCATCAATTCTCAATCCCATATGAGACTAATCAAATTTGGTTATTCATTAATTGCTGTTGTAGTCAGTCCCGCTAACTGACACGATACGCCTCATAATGGGTATTTACGTCAGAACTTGACTCTTACTATATTCACGGAATACGGTTTATTTATGGAAACTATTCGTGGGGCTTGATGGTCTGGTCACCATGATTTTTTACAGCGCGTGAGATTTGAAACAAAGCAGGGGTGTACGGGGCCGATACGCGATGCTTAATCCCGCTGCTTTTTATGACATTTGAAGCATTTGAAGTAGGAGGATTCACAGCAGATCTGATATATACCTCGTGCCAAAATCAGCTCTGTTGAGTTTAAGTTTTCGAATTATTTATTCCTAGAATACTGAAAATATTTTTCAGTTTGCCACGTGAGCTATTGACGTATTGACGTAAGGTAGTATTAGACGGAAACAACATTGTAATCGAGTTTCAGCGAGTCTTGCATTTCGAGCACATGTGATGTCCGATATTACAATGTCTGAAAATTTGTTAGATCGACTGACCTTGTTTAAGTTTTGCAATAACGGAGATATGTCGTATAATCCTCATTTTGTGAAACTTAACTCAACCGATTTCGCCGATGCCCCTTTTACGTTCTATGGACTAATTACTTTTGAGGTTAATCAATTATGATAATTCGATTTGTCAACAAATTGTTTAGATTATTCTCACTATTGGTCTTCTTGTTTGTCAACCGTATGCATGTTGCGCATTTCTAAGAACAGGTTTGAATTTTTAAATTTCGAAAAAATCAAAATATACTCTAGAAGTGTTTCATCGCAACTTTCGAATTCAAGTGTGTTCTTTATTCTTCTACTTTACGATCCAAATGTTTTGCCGATCCATTCTGCTCTATTACGAGCTAAATGACATACCGAATTCAAGTAAAACAAGTTGTGTTTATGGAAATTTGTGTTATGAAAATTTAGAAAATGACAATCTTCTGTTCTGGGTTGAAACTATCCGCGATGCAATCATCTCATATTTCTGTTTAGTGTAGGTATTCCGAAAATTCATCATATAAAATTTATTTCCTGTCCTGGATCATTTGCATTCGAGCGATATATTGCCACTCGTTTTTGGCTTTGGTACGAGAGGGGATCAGTTTCCACTCTATGGGTATGTATGTCTCATACAGTTGGCATTATCATTAGTTGGTTTAGATAATATTACTTATTGAACTTGTCAATGGCATACCTGCATTCGCTAGCGCCTACTTGATGTATTCCGGTGAGCATTTCTCTCAATTTTACACCCATCAGTTTACATAATTATAGAAAAACTCTCTAACACGGCATGTTTAGCATTTTTCGGACTCTCATTAGTCATCGGTAGCATTGTACGTTAACTTTTTCTTTCAATTTTTAAATTGTTAACACCTTTCTAAAGTTCAGGTTTTCGTAGCTACTTATGTGACCAACGTGCAGACACTGAAGCAGAATTCGCTTGGCATATTTCTACTTTTTTTATTTCGAAAAAATGAATATCTCAGGAGCCTCAATCAACTATTACTCAGTATCAAGGACCTTTCAAGTGCAGGAAAACGTGGAAGTCATGAGTGTGAGCAGATCGTCCTATTTTCCTAAGCTTTTTTTTTCTAAGCTTTTATATTTTTTTTTCAGTACATGTTCAAGATCGCAGTTCCAACTGCACTGGCGAGTGGCATCCCAATTGGAGGACTAATTATCAAATTGTATGTAGATTCAAACGAAAAAATGAATGATCTCGACTTTTTTTAAGGTATGGCCCAGCCGAGTGGCGACTTTTCCGAAACTTTGCTTACGCATTTTTCGATTTAGGAATCGCAATGTGCGTTTTGTTTGTTTTTCAAACTTATTTTACATTTTTTCAGACTTGGCGTAATTGGCACAATTTGTGCTGTGATTAGAAACGATCGGATATACAATGAATTCAAGTGATTTTGATATATTAGATGGCGATAGTTACTCATAAATAACATGCAGGAAACTGTATCCGTTCTCAGTTGTGTTCACTATCGCAAACTTTCGAGTAAGTCGACATTTTTTTTATGTATTAATTTTACTGATTTTGGAAAAACGCGGTATATTTAAGTCCACCGGGATCAGCCAGCAAGCCAGCTCACTTTCACAACCTTCAGAAGTGGAAATGCACTTCTCACAGCTGAGAGATTTTTGGGCCTAGAATTTATGAGACGGACTTAGGCTGGCTTATTTCACGATGATCATTTCTTGAATTTTTCCGATTTGATAAATTGTGAGAAAATTTAGAAGTGAAATCAAATTTAAGATATTTTCAATTTTTTCCTTGCTCAGGTCTAAGTTGCACAATTCTGTCGTTTCATGTTCTCTCTACGAATGTTACACTTGCTTTCGCAGTTGACAAGGAAACCCTTTTCTTTGTTTGCAGGAAGATTGTGAAATTCCCTTGCAAACTATATGGAAAAATCTGCAGTAACTCGCTAATACCCGATTAGATGTGATTCTGTATTGTAGTTGAATAAACGTTCAAAATATATTATTAAAAGATAATACGTTTCTTGAGAAAAACGGATAACAAACATGTGGTAAATGCGTAGTCGCTCGCTTGTAGCCATTTCGCTAGAAGACAGCAATGAAGATCGCAGTGATTTCACAAAAACAAATTAGTCGCTCATTCAGATGACAGGAATGGTCTCATCGCTAGTTGAACTTCTTGATGACTAATTACAACTCCCGAATACATGCGTTTTCCTAAATTACAGAGGCTCTTTTTCGTGAATGTTATAATTATGCAAGGCCATGTCCTTCATATTTGTGATCCCTGCTGCCTGAAATTGAATGTGAAAAAATATCTTGGATTGCCAACGCGCATTGCTAACGCATCAACTCGCATTCATTTTCTATTTAATTCCTACTAGGTCTCTCTTTGTATTGTCCGGTAAATTAATCCCGGGGTTTCCATGGAGGTGATAGGGAGGGAGTCAATCAGGCAAGCGCTCACGATATTGGATGTCTGATTGCACCTGTTGATAATTTCATCCCTTGAGAAAAGCGAGCGTGCGAGATGTTTTATGCATAAATAGTGGCTTCTTTTTTTTAATTTCGAAGATTGCAGTTATCGAGTATGATTGAACTTCAACAATTCTTCGTGAAACTCAATTCCACTGATTTCGCTGAAGCGCCATTATTCTTTTACGGCATCACATTGCTTGAGGTAAGTGGACGTGTCGAATGCGCCATTATAGTTTACACATATTGAAGGTTACACTATGTCTGCTGCTGATTTTTCTGATACCTTTCGTCTGCACCGCTATTCTCAAGACAAGTAGGATTATCAAACATATAATTTAAAATTTCACTCAAATTTGTTCTACAGGAGTGATGCATCGTAACTTCAGAGTTAAACTGTGTTGCATTTATTTTTACTTTATTATCCAAATTAATTGTCGCTTCATTCTTCTCTTCTATGAGATTAACGATTTGCCAAAGACAAGTGCGCCATGAACATTTGACTAGACATCCTAGGAATATTTCAGAAGGCGATGTTTTCCTATTTTGTGTGGAAACTACTCGAGACGCAATCGTGGGATATTTGAGTGGAATGTGAGAATCAACAACTTTTGATATAACATTCATCTAGAATTTAGTTCCGCTTCATTTGCATTCGAGAGGTACATCGCAACCCATTACTGGTCCTGGTACGAGCGTGGGGAACCTTCCACCTTGTGGGTTAGTTGTTTAATTTCCCAGTTTTTTTAGGGTAATGTAATCAAACATTTATAGGTGCTTGTCTTCACAGAATCGTCCAATCTTCTATCGGCGTTTGGAATATCTTTACTGGCATATACAGGTTATTGGTTTACTTTTTTCTATATTGCATGAACTGATTTGTTTGTAGGTCTCATTTCAATCTCATTAAATTACGTTATTTTCGGGATCATCATGATTTGCGGTGTCATCGTATGCGTCATACGTGCCTTTTATATATCTATAAATCACATTATCAGGTTTTCGTCGGAACATATCTCATTAACTTGCGATCACTGAAAAACATGTCTAGAGGTATGACGCCAATGATTCTAAATATTGCACATATCATGTTTCAGGGGCGGAAATTAATAATTATTCAGTCGCTCGAACGTTTCAAGTGCAAGAAAATGTGGAGTTGATGACGGTGAGGGGTTTGCAGTCATAGGTCTGACACGGATTAGTGCATTTCAACTTTTTAGTACATGTGCAAGCTCGCATTGCCAGCAGCCATTTCAAGTTCTATTGCGGTTGCTGGAATCGCTTTTAACTTGTAAGTATACTACGTCTGAACGCGTAGGGCCAAAAAAGTATTTGTGAACTTAAGGTTCGCACCGGCGGATTGGCGATTCTATCGCAATGTTGCTTACTGTTTCTTTGATCTAGGAATCGCAATGTGAGTATATTTTTTAGTCGAAGTTTCTTGCGCTCACATTAATTCTGCAGAACTGGTGCTACATCCACAATTTTCGCAGTCATCGGAAACGATCGAATAGGCAGCGAATTCAAGTGAGATTGTGCTTCTTGAACGCTGGAAATTAATGCGGGATGCATTTCAGGAAAATGTATCCGCTATCCAAGGTTTTCTCAGCCGCCGACACTCGCGTAATTGCTGTTTTCAGTTATCGAGATCGACGACGATTTCAGACCAGCAAAACTTCTCCAGTCGAAGCGGACACTTACTTTTCACAACTGCGCACGTCGTGGGCATAGCTTTTCTTCGGATAAAATATGCACTACAATATCGTGGCAGCTATGAAAGATCACTGAGCACTGATTTCTCGATCTGGACACTTTTGGTCACTGGGCACTGATACGTATGCGTGACATGGACGTTGTCCGCGTGGGCTCTGGTGTTCGAGCGGTGGATTGCCGGATAAATCGTAGCTGAACTGCGGCCTGGAATAATATAAATGTATTATTGAATACGCAAAAAGACACGACCTGAACCCAAGGACAGGCCCAGATAAAGGCCGTGAACACCAGCGTGGCCAGGTCGAGACTAAGCTGGAGCAGAGTGCCAATGATGAAGACGATTAGCGGGATAGAGATTATCGCCAGGGGAAGCAGGCCCTGGAAGAGAAATAGATCCTTGTTTTGGTTGTGCCCCCATTGACGAAGGAATGTTTGTACAGCGCAATATCTCGTCCCTCTGACTTCCCCTAATCGTAGAGGAGATTGGAAGAGCTAATGTCTTATTTTGGCGTTAAAATTGCCGACGATCGCAGCAGACTTTAAGGTATTATGAAATTGCAAAATTTGCAAGTTGAAAGGCTGACTATCAAACGGATATTTTGACAGACAAAAGACGAAATTAAGAAAAAAACGAATCTCAATGTAGTGAAATTTGTAAGTCGAAATGCTGATTCTTTGATAGGAAGAATAACAAATATCGTAGAATCAACGGCACCTGCAGTAGCTGCATGACGTGAAAGCCGCGTTGCATCCTGAGCGTGCGGGCGCTAAGAGAGACGCCGAAGGCCCTGAGCCGACGGCGAATCTCAATTAGAAATCAGCGATCACTTCTCTCGAATTTCGTTTACCATGATGGCGAAGCCCGTAAATAGCCCGTAGGAAACGAAGTAGGGCACGATCGCGAGCCCGATCAGAATGTCCACTAGGCTTCTTCCGCCCTGAGACGGAGCAAATAAGTTCTAGTCTGATACTTTGTTCTACCACCGCCTTTCCTTTATAGTTGATCCATAAATTTGTCCCTTCTCTAAGCATGCAACTTGATTTATCATTTCACTATCGCGACACTTCCATTTTAATTTTTAGTTTTACTTGTTGTTTTCATTATTACGTTGATGCTGACGTAGCGCACAGTGCTACCGTACACAACGACGCGCTGTTGATGTTGTTGGTCCAAGGAGAACACTTGTCGTGTGAACTGGTCGAGGACCTGTTCGAAGGCGGGCGTGGGAAGGAAGCCCGGAGCAAAGTACTGGAAATATACACGCTCTCGTCGAAATCGAATGAGCAATTCTCACCGCTACACAAAGCGTGCATGCAATGGGGACGGTAAACGCGGCAAGAAGACGCTTCTCGAACGACCAAGCATATCTGAGTTTTAGTTATCTGAGTTATAGTTCATATTGATCTCAGTGATTAATGCAGGATCGGCATCGGCACAGTCAGAGTGAAAGAGACGGAAGAGGGTCGGCAATTCCGATTCCGCACGTCGATTTCTATTTAAAAAACATTCAAGGATGACCTGGATAAAGCGATGAACTGCAGTGCACTATGAGAAGGGATGAGGATCCACATCATAACCGTGAACACCAGAGCGATCTTAGATTTATGATTTGTGGAATCAGGTCTAATCTACACAAAGCCAACCTCGAAGAGTGCGTTACACAGCCCTTTCGGAAGTAGGGCCGCGAATGGACCGAACATTGGAGCAACGAAAGTCCCGTCGCAAAATATGTGAGCCTGCGTGATTGTTGGACTTCTGCGGGAATGCAAGCTTACGAAATTCAACACCGCAATGAGTAAGGAAAGCACGGATCCGTGCAGCGCACAAATGTACATGGGGACCTGAAATTGTTATATTTTTCGGAGTTTCCTTTCCGAACTCACCCTGTATACTCGGTCCATCAAATTTTTACTGCTCCGTAACATTAGAAATAATGATGCAATATTAAGAAAAAGTCCTGAACAGGTCAAGATATCGATTCGGGCAAGGAAGTATAACGTGAATGAGAAGAATAAGCCATAACACCCCAGGCCTACTCTCTCATGTACAGGAAATAAATGATTTGATTTGATTTGATGATTCCTTACCTAAAAGACCCTCGATAGTGCAGATGGCAATGGACGCGATGTACGCTATCATGGTTAGCAGGAAGTGTGAGAGCGATGTCAAAGAGAGATTAGCTGGAATGGACTCTTCAGAGGAGAGATTTGTTCGATCACAAACTAGATAATCCTTGCGCCTCTTACGGTACCAATATCTATTGGTCTCAATATCTTGAACAAACATCCGCGAATGCCAATTACAAAAATGACTAAAGTAAAAATTTGAAAAAAGAAAAAAAGAAGTACTTTAATTTATCGTTCTAATATGGAAAAAGAGTTGGATTTGCCATGGCATAATGAGCAATATTTCTCATTCGTTAACGTCGCTTGTGCCTGCTCGTTTCCCACTAACGACAATCTTACCAATCATCCCTCCACACTTCTGTGTACACATTGAAGATACGTATCATGATGTTTGATTCATCCGATTGAAATTTCGCCACCTGTTGTCGTTATCTCGATTAGACCGAGGAACACAAAGTGAGAACACAAGTGTGTCTAGTTCATTGCTCAATTTTATTAAAATCATTTTGCTTTCGCTTCTTTCCTGGTGTTTTTGAATTGATTGGTCCTTCTTTTGCTCGTGGGCTCTTATGCGGTGTTAGTTTTCACCAAAAGTAATCGGAAAAGTAACAGGGTGTTAGTTAGCCGGTCTTTGTATTAGCGAAACAACAACTTCTTGGTATTTTTCGAATTTTGAAGAAAAATTCGAGAAATAAAATTTGCTTTTTTTTGAAAAAATAAAGGTGAAAAAGATATACATGCCCTGATAATGCTCGCACTTGCGTCCTGCGGGATATCTAGCCATTGACAATTCAAAAGATCAATTTATTCCGGAGAACCTAATCATTTCTACGGACCTGCTTCAGCGCGTCATCTAGTCGCTACCAATTCCCCCGGGGGAGATGGAATGGCGAGGCGCACCAGAGAAAAGTGCACCATCTCACCCACCAGAAAAGGACCTTTTGAAAATCGAACGCTTGTTCTCCATTTTTTCCGCGATATTTCACGAAGAACTTACGCCGAACTATGTATTTTGACCATATTATTGTGTAGACTATCTGCCGGCTAATACCCTATTCTCATTAAAGGGAATCCCATTCATTCTCGATCATCTAATTTATATAGCGCGTGGTGAGCCTAGAAGACATTATTCTTGTCAACAATGTTATTTCCGATATTATTTCACAAGGTGGTTTCAGGGAGTTTTTTTGCTTTAAAAATGACTTTTTCTGAATACAGGCTTTTGTCTACTCGGCTGCGGTAATATCGCTTATTGCCAATGGAGTTCTCATACTTTTGCTAAGCAGTATAACGAGCAAACCGCTCGGAAATTACAAGCTTCTTCTCTTCGTCTTTGCTTTCACGGATATTTTCATATCGCTGTATCATGCCTGGTACATTCCGGTTTGTTCCATGTCAATACTCTTTATCATTCCCGATTTCTGGGAAGATATTCGTTCTCGGTGATTACGGCTATACGTTCTTTGGCTTTGGGACAATTCTGAAAACAGGACCTGTCTCGTCCAACGCTGACTCGATCTATGCAATTATATTCTTTACTCCTTTCTGCCTGCTGAGCTTGCACTTCCTCTATCGTTACTGCTCGCTGGTCAAGTTCAGCTAACTCCCTTTCCCCGTGCTCATTGGACTGTTTGAAGGCCTGTCCTGACCACAACGAGATTCCACGTATTCATCATCTTCTCCTTCATTTATTTTCTGGTGTACACGCTGAGTGTCCACGGCATAACCTCGATTGGGTACGTTGCTAAAACAAACCGTGTTACGTTACTAACAGCTGGCCTTACCAGTGGGTCCCACCTAGCGTTGTCTTATGACTGTAAAATCGCTTGACGTGGATACACCTTTACCTTTACCTTTTACTAAAAACAAGGAAAATCTGTTTGTTATCTGATAGTAATGAAGGAGTAAACAAGACGTGAGAAGGGATCTTCCAGGACCGTAAACGGCATATCTGCGCGCCAGCACGGATTAGTGGCTGAATACGAAGAACTGGCGGGCGGGAAAGGACTGAATATTCGATCTTTGGACTACTTGGTGAGTCAAAATACGCGTCTCATCACTGATTGCTCAACACAGGAAGACGACGGACGGCGAGTAAGCAAGCTTCAAGTCTTGAAAATATTCACGGCCTTTGCCATCGGTGGCCATACCGTGCTCATCTCGCTGTTGTGCATGTACAAAATATCGAAAGCCTTCGGCAATATGTAAGAGTCACTCAACCAATTAATCGTAAGGCACTAATCTATCTAATTTTTAGCGTAATGGAGATTAGCATGCGACGATTGCACGTGCACTTGTTTCGCGCGCTAATCATTCAGGTATGCGACTTCATGTGCTCTACTAAGACATGCATACGAGACACTATCTGATAGAACTGAGCGATTTCACCCATCAGCCGTACAGTGAAAAATATTAAATTCTGAAAAAAATGTCCTAGGGGTAACTTTTCACGTAGAATTCGAAAATCGACCTAAAAAAGCCGTATCTCGAACGCCAAATTTAGTATGAGCAGCTCCAACCGGCCAGGGGTGACATACGATCTTTCGAATGCGCATCCAAACCCTATCATATGATTTAGCCTACATTTACCCTGATTCAAGGCAATGTGCCTGCAGGAGTATACATAATATTGGAGGGGATTGGGTACTTCGTATTTAGTGACAATCTACTAAGAAGACATCACACTATTTATCACTAATTGCCGTTTTTCCCTCCTAAATAAGGGCATGATTTCCAGTTCGTAATCCCCGTCGTGTTCTCGCTCATTCCGATGACGCTGATTTTTCTGCTGCCCGCTACAGGAGTGTACCTCGGCCAATGGGGCAACGTGTTCGGCCTGCTCTCATCCGTCTTTCCCGCCCTCGACCCGATACTCATCATCCTCTCCATCGGACGGTCTGTGCTCCATTTAGTGGTCACATTTAACGCGTGTACTCGCAAACTTTGACAAAAAGGGTAAAGCCAAAGGCTATCTCGCTATGCACTTGCGCCCCCTCTTTTTCATCGATAATGTCATGAAACGGGAGCAAATTAACGAGCAACGTCGCAGGTTTCGGTCTGCAATTGTGCGGTTTGTGGACGTGATGCTGGGCACGACAGCGAGACGCAACGAGAAGAGAGCGGAGGAGCAATCGAAGATGCACTTCTCCATGTTGATTAGGAGAACAACACGGTCTGCCTAGGGCCACAACGTGATATTCATCAATTATTACTATTAATTCAATTGTTTTTTTTTGTTCTCCTAAGGGAGATGGAACGAGGTGGCACTTTGCCTTACTAGAAAAATATTCCCAATTGTTTCTCAATCGCATTACTTTTTCAATGTATTACATGCACATGCTATGGTGAAGAATATCTTTTAAAAAAAAATAATCAAATTCACACTTTTCCGTCACACTCGCATTTTTACTTTTTTAGTGCAGGTGCTATATTCTCATTGTATAATTGGGAGGTTCTCGTTCACATTGTAGAATCCCTGAGCAATTTGGATTCTTTAAAAGCTGTCACTGGATGTGAAATAGTGCAGTGGAGCCGTATTTCGAAGAAAAGTATGTCCCTCACAGCGGCATTCGAACAAAGCGATTCCCGTAAAGCACTGCTTGGACTTTCATATATTGTCTGAGTGGGATATTCTATGAATATACGACCAATAGCGATCATACACCGGAATTTGCTCACTGAGATAATTACGGATACCTAGAGCAGGGCGGTTTTTTTAAATTAATTTTTTAAATTCTTTTTCTCAATTTTGAAATGATGAACGTCCTACCACTGCGTACAACTCGCCGTGAGGATCGTACAGGCAGTGAACATGTTGAGTATCGTCAACGTTCTGAAGAGGTGGAAAACTCGACGAGAGTAGGAAAATAGAGCCAATTCGGAGTTCGCACCTCGCAAATTTCCAGAGAAACTCGGTTCACCATTTCGTGCTGGAGAGAAGGAAAAGAGAAAAAAAAGTAGTCGCACGATTTGGGTAAACGAAGAGATTAGAGAGACTCTCCCCAACGTGAGTAAATTTGCTGAAAATCAGAAAAGAGTTGAAGAGCCCAAAATACAACGAAACTAACGTCAATGCACGGTGACTTTGTGCACAGCACCTGGAACCGGAGGATGTAGAGAAAATAGCATTAGAGAAGGAGTATCACGAACCGCGCGGGCGACAGTGTAAAGTGACGAATGAGAGGGCGCGTTCTCCTCATTCCGCACGCTCTCTAGTTCGTTGCCTGCTTTTCAGGGTCAACTGGCACGCCGCCAATTGATCATAACTCAGTTCAAACGAAAAATGGTGTCGTGGGAGTTGGAGAAGGCGTTATCGGGTAACAGCGGCCCACCACCTCACTTCGAGGACTCAGATTGCCAGATATTCGTGGGACACCTCGTTTAATTATTAGCATGCGACGCGGGATATTCCAGTATTAAAGAAATACAAAGGCAAGTTTCTAAAGGATTTAGATAACATCGTCGAAAATTAGCAGATGTTTTGGCGACTCGCTCAAACATTTCATCTAACGTGCAATAATTTGATCGCACGGCGGACTTGAACGGGAATCTAAAGACTAGTGAGGCAATCGTTTTGCCGTTTTAACGTGCATTCTTTGCTTGAATCTCCTAATTTTCTCCTATTGGTCCCCATTATTATCGATTCACAGTTTGAAAAGGTAAATTGTCATCATTCCTTGCTACCCAGAAAACCAAATACTCAAGGAATGTGGCCAATGACTTTTTTTCCGGGTACATGCGTTCAGTACTCAGTATTAACTGCGAATTGTGGCGATTAGACTCCCGTCTGAATACAGCTAATCAGAAGCTACGCAACCAAAACATTTGATGCGTCAAAAGATCGTAATTACAAGACCCAGAAAACATCCTCGGAATGCCCACTATTTTCCCTAAATACACGTTCAGAATATACATTCATTTTAAATTTCCCTGTGCCGTATCATCGTTGTTGAAAAATAATTCCACTAGAATATTGTATATGTTATCATATTTTGTGCAGGAGAGTATTTTTCGCGACAGATCACTTCCATTAGTGTACCAATTAAATTAGCCTAGATGCTTTCTTACTTCCAAACTCTTGATTTTCTCTCCCTTCTTCCTTGTTCCTCTCCAGCATCCAGCTAATCTCCTGCACATTTGATTTTGAGGAAAGGATTATTGCAAACGACACGTCCCGAGGGGGGCGCACATCTCGTATGCTTCTATTCTTGTTGCCTCTGAGCTGTACAATCATTAAAGAGTAGATTTCACGATACTTGTTGTGCTTTATTATAGTCTAGGCGACTTTTCAAAGATCGCACCATTGTTATAATAGTGTCTAGTCAAAAAGTACATTTCATTCTGAGACTTTTCTTCGTTTTCTTCTTCTTTAAAATCGTGAGGAGATCACGTGTAAATAAGGAGCTGATTAGGGGGATCACTCAACTCCAACTTCAGCTGCGATGACTGATGAGGAGTGCGATTTTGCCACGCAGCTGCACGATTCGATCCTTCTCCAGGGCATTCGATGGACACATGTTCGTTTTTGATTCTCTTAGGAGTTTTTGGAGGTGCTCAAAATCAAAGTATGATTGATTATTCTAGTCATTGCCGAGTAGGCTCATGTTCATTCGAGATGGCCTGGTAGAACACCTGCCAGGTTTTTCCCGGTGCGACATCCGGCCATGCTTTGCAATCAATTCAATTCAATGTTTATTCCGTTGCATGTATGTGGTATCACGATAGGTTTTGGGGCATAGTAATAGGTGATCATAGAAACGCAGGTCCGTCGATGTAGTCGAATCGGTTGGGAGGGGGGGGGGTGCAGCAAGGGTGTGAAAGGGGATGGTGGTGGTTGGAATCACAAACAAAATTGGAGGTGTTCGTCCTGCTCATCGCGTTCGTGCTCGTTTCCTACACCGGACTGCGACTGCTTTCGCTGACCATCTTCGACAGGGTCACGCTGGTGAGCAATATCACCTTTTTACATACATCTTTCGTCCTTTAGCTCTAGCAAATGAAAAAAAAATTAAAATGACCGCTTTTTCCAGTGGCATCTCCAAGCGCTGCTTTTTATGGTCGGCGCATACAGCGTTGGATTTGGCGTAACCCAGGTACGCGGTTAGGAGGAATGAAACTAAATAAATGTAAATTCAGGCATCGCACATACTCGCGCGACAAATCGCGCCAACTCCGTGCGATGCGCAGATTCCAAAGGTGCACAAATAATATGCGCAACTTTTTCGCAACCTTTTCGACGGAATCCGCCTATGATATCTGAATAGAAATGTTTTGACAAATTCTTTCCCCGACGAGAACGAGATAGTGTTTTGAAAAAAATTCTGGACGGTTAGCTCATTCTCATAATCATCGAAAAATACTTGAAACACAATCTTTGTTTTGCGTTCTCTTGTGTGATAGTTCACTTACTTGTATCTACCCGGCCTTACCTGTGTACACCACCAGGCGCGGTTGTTTCATGACAAATGTTGTGTAAAATCGCCACCTTTACCTCAGCCGCTATGCATCTTCCGGATGGGCGCTGCCGCCGTCACTCCCGCATTCGTGCTCCTACACGCCTCGATCACGCTCCACCAAGCACTCGTCACCATTGGCTGCTCGCCGCTACTGCAGAGAGCCCAGGCGCTCGTCTGTGTGCTGCTCACGGTATCGTTGATATCTATCTGATATATCGTGATATATATATGTTGATATATGCTGCGGCACTTCTCTGCTTTTTGGCCCATCCTATTCTCGCTGAGTTTTCCTTCCCTATCATTCTCGTTCCCTACCCCCTCGCATTCAGAGCGGTCGTAGGCCAAAAACAGAGAAGTTCCCTAACAGCGGGCCTTACCAACTGGGTCTCTCCTAGCGCCGTCTAACGACTGTAAAATTGCTTGACGTGGATACACCTTACCTGTCGTTGATCCAGTTTGACCCGAACACAATCTGGTTGACTCAGCTCGGTTACGCGGTACTGTTCGGCATCTTGTCTTTCTACGACGAGTCTCTGAGCGGAAAGACGCAGTTGTGCCCGTTTTTCAATGAGAAGGGAGAAGTGGTGACCGTTTTTATCTCTCTATTGTTTTCGCAAAAAGTTATGTCGTCTGTTTTCGTAAAAAACAGTATATTGTATACAGTTTGTCATCATTAATCTGAATCTGATGATGGCACTGGACATCGCTAATTTCCTGGCTGTTCGCATCTTGCTCAACCACAACAAGAGGATGCTAGCGACAGAGTGAGGAGGCGCATAGTGAATTCAGCAGTTATGGCTCATGTCAGGCGGACCGATTTCCAACTGAGGCGCACCTTTCGGCGGGTGCAAAATGTGAAAGCGATGGAGCAATTCATACCCATGCACGTCCTTCACGCAATCTCGCACCTTGCCCATTTCGGTGCTCATCGTGCTATTGGTATCATCTAAAATTCATCTTACAGGCCTGTACTCGTTCTTTTACTATTACCGGCCGAACTATTCGTCAGCAGAGTTCATCATCAAGTTCGCGGCCGCAAACGTACGTTTACATTAGGAAAATAAAAAGAAATCTAAAAAAAAAAACAAAAAAAACAACAACAAAAAATGTGCAGGTCATGCCGTACTACTGCCTGCTGAGTCCTCTAGCGTTTCTGGTTTTATCGAAATTAGGTTGAATCTGAATTTGAGGCGTGAAGTAATTAGTTCGAAATCAGGTCGTTTCCGACGACAAGATGCGCTCCGAAATTTGATTTGCCCAAAGAAGAATGAGACAGCGCAGGATGTAAGTTTCGCGAACAACTTCCGCCTCCTTCCACAATCATTTCAGGCATATTTCAAGGACCTTCGAGCAACATGGAACTAATTCATTTGTCGCCGTCTTCGACTTTTTTTTTCTGAAAACCCCATGACAACACGAATGCAATAAAAGGAATAATATAGAATTGATGTTTGTCGGAAAATTGAGCCAGCGTGAAATTCATCTGCGCAATCATTGTCGATGCAGATCTTTCTGATACACGAGTAACACATCTCGCGTGTGCGTTGAGGCAGTTCAATTCTCAGTATCGTTCTACGCTCTTCTCACTTCGTCTCTCGATGACTATATTTCTTTCTCTGGAAAAACAGCACAGAATTACTGTGTACACGTACATAATGTCGGCAATCTCAACCTCGCTCAATATCTGTTCTCTGTTCTTGCTCATAGCAAAGACTCCTCCGAGTCAGGCGACAGTGCGAAACTACCTCATCTACATTCAGGTTTGCGCAGTACTTGAATAGAATAGAATATGTTTTATCAGTTGTAGCGGGCTTTTGCGCTACTGCTAAGCGTTACTTTTTTATGCGTTACTTAAAAAAAATACCCTTCAATTCCATACGCAGATAATTCTGACGATGATCGATTTGAATATGGAATTGTTGTTTCATCCGATTCCGATATTCCCGGCCATGGCTGGATACGGGCTGGGAATATTAGTTACCGCAGGAGTACCAATGATCATTGAACTCGTTAGTTATTATTGAGAAATATACATATGTCAAACTTTATCCTTCGATCTTCTTTTATTCTAAACTTTTATTCTTCTATTCAGGCGATCACTGTATTTCTCTACTCCTCATTGGGGTCGTCATTCATTATGATCACTCTGTTCCGACATCAGGCCATCGTGAAAGATAATAAGAGCAAGGTGTTGTCAAATTTTTAAGTAATTCAAAATGATACCTTCTCAGAAAGTATACCATGGCATTCGGACGTCAACCATCATTTTTCCATTTCTTGCTCTATTACTCGCTCTATCGGGAAATGACACCACGGAATACGACCGGGTGCTATTCAAGGTTGGAATATTGATAGTAAATTGAATAGATTGTAAATCGATATTTTTACTAGGATGCCCGCAATATCAGTTGGATCCGTGAAAGAGGACCGTATATCGCCATGGAAGTTACAGCAACGGTTTATGATGTTCTGTTGGGCGCCACTATTGTATTCTTGAAAATTCTGGTGACATCTTAAAAAATCAAATTTCAGGTCATCACGTTTGTAATTCTCTTTGCAATCGTCGTGTTTGCCCACATGTTCTACGTGCTCAGCAAACAGGTAAGTTAGGCAAAATGATTAATAATTGGCCTAAAATTGCAGACTTCAAAGAGAAGCCGCCAAGCAGTGCGGGCAATACGGCAATCGCTCGTGGTCCTTACGATTCAGGTGATTTCATGCACGCGAAACCGGCGCAAATAATATATTTTTCAGCTGGGAATACCCTTCGGACTCTTTGCCATTCCTGGACTCTTGTGCATATTTGGGCTACTATTCCAGGAACTGCTCTGCTTTGGTGAGATGCGCCCTTTCACCGACTACTATATAGTTTCTCAGAAACAATCTTTACGGGATTTCTTCTCCTGCCGTTCCACTCGGTTGCACACAACATCATTCTCGTGCTGAGCACACCGGCCTATCGCCATTTTCTGCTCTCCTCTGTTTTGCGAAATCTGTGCTGTAGGCAGAACGTAAGCACAATATTTCATTCTTTTAGAAAATTTCGATTCAGATATCAAACACGTCGAAAACCGAACTCAGAACCGTGCAGTCGATGATTCGGGGAAATTAAGAAAAATACTTTTCTCATAAAACTAACCTCCACTAGATAGTCGATAATCTTCGCATGCTTGATTTGTGCACTATGTTTCTCGATCAAGACTCAAAAACTAACAGACTTTAGACTTTACGGGAGCTCTAGTGACGTTGAAGTAGCAAGCCATTGCAGTAGAGCGGTCAGATGAAAAAAACCTAATTTCGATAAAACCAGAAACGCTAGAGGACTCAGCAGGCAGTAGTATGGCATGACCTGCGCATTTTTTTCGAAAAAAAAGAAAAAAATATTTTCACTGGCTTGTTCGAACAATAAACGAATATCGGCTAAACATTATTACTTTGAATACCAGTGAATTCTTTCTCAATTGAGTGCACAGCGTCACTACAATCTCCAGTCGGCTGTACTTCTTGGGTAGATGAAGCCTAAATAATATTTACAATTGAAAAATACAATCAAATTTGTTATGACCTTCTTCTTCATCTTTAGTTTGCACAGATGAATTGCGAATGCAAACAGTGCGATAATCGTGAGTATCGCTAGTACAATGCCGGCAGATGAGAACACAAAGCTGAAAGTTATCTGTAATGGCGACTAGAGTGCGCAATACGGGTCGCCGTCTCTTTATTTCACATACTCTCTCGTCACTCAACCGGTCGAGAGAGTGTGTGAAATGAAGAGAATTGTGCTCTCTAATGGCGACTGCTAAGTCGTTTTTCCGACGGTCGTTTTTCCAATAGAGAAACTCACCTGAGAAACAATTGCACGCCGGATGAACTAACCTTGCCGCCGTGGTACGGGTGCATAATACTAGCCATCGTCAAATACTGAGCGACGGGTAGTACTCGAATAGTGGGAAATTGCAAGGTAGTTTTCAGTTGTTGTTGCCATGGGATTTGCGCGCGATTTCACCTGTTATTTTTTCTCCAAAGCACCGAAAATCACTCATCGATTCGCGCAATGGATAGTGAAAGCTCGAATGTGAGGCCGTTCACCTAAGAATTTAACATTTCCTGTAACAATGCTTTTCCGGGTTCTTGAGGGTGCTGATGACGTTGGGCGCTTTCATTTAGTCCGTAGTTCATCCGTTGTCTCCACATGGCGTCACGTCGTATTCCTTTTTCTTGGATTACCTAGGCACATCACACATTTACAAAAAAAATGGAAGTACAGATTTCAATCATCCTGATAAATGTATCATATAATTGTCTTTGCCTTGTTTTGCGTTTCACATCTCTTCAAATCTCTCTATGGATTCTGTCTCAATGGATCTCGGAAAATGTCCATGCCCATTGATCATCGGGATGGTTGACTGCCTCATACGGGGGAAGGGGATGGGACAAGATCCTCTGTCCTCATCAAGGAACCTCTCTCCTTGACAGTACTGCCGAAAATGAGAAAATAATGCCGCCACGGAGAGCATAATTTATTGATGTTTTTCTCTTGGTTGATTCTCTTGTCCGATATGGCCGATTCGCGATGAGTATTGCGACGTATCGTCAGAAACGATACCGCTGCTGAGACACTCTCGGCAGTCTCGGTGAATATGCCAGGTGAAATCGAGCAACGACTAAGTCTCTTACCAGTCCCGAACCCTATCATGTGTCGGCTTGTGCACACCGTTTTCGATCTGGTTTCCTTGTTTTCAAAATACCGAAGCGACACACCTATTTCAACAAGCATCAAGTAAGGTTGTGCAAGACTTTCTCGAAATCAAGATACGACGAAAGTTTAAAAATTCAATTCAGCTTTGTAATCTTGCCCATGCTTACCCTTCTGGTGCTAATGATGATAATCGCAGTGACTGCCCTCGCTATGTTTCACTACAATCGAAAGAGAAAGGTAATAAGAGAACTAATTATCGTTTAATTGCTTTTCTTAGGTTCTGTCTTCAATTCAAGTTCACGAGATCGGAGACCGCAAAGTGGCGTCTGATTTAGAGAAGATAGGATTTATTGATCTTTGTGCTAAACCACCAAATATTAGTGTTTGAACATCACATACGTTGAGAAAAGCGTTGTAAGATATTGTTACCATGGAGTTCAAAACCATAAATTTTTCATGCAATGTGATATTAGATAACTCATATTAGCTCGTTCGCGTGGTGAGCAGGAAAACTCGAATGCAAGACGCACGTTTTTTTTTTAAATTAAAATCATTTCAGAGGAAATAACATAATGGATTGCTCAGGCGACTGAATGCTGAGAATTAGGTCGCGATTGAGGTTCGGGTGGTTCAACTGTCGCTTCGATATCTCCAAGTGCTTGCAATTCTTGCTCGGGAGAGACGACCTGAGCCGCCAAGTTTGTATTTTTTTAGTGATTCTGTACTTCAATTTGCAGCCGAAAACCAAAAAAAAAATGAAAAAATTAGGGAAAACGCTCACATCATTCTTCCGGCAGCAGCATGTGCCGATTAAAAAGGCAATTAGCGCGAAGGTGGCGAGGAAAATAATGATGACCGATGTGCCAACGCTGTGAACGCTGTGTCTACGAACAAACTTGCCTCAACGACCACAATTATTGAACTGCTATTGGCGAACATTTAAGTGTTCAATGGCGTTAACGTGCTGGATCACTCTTAAAGTCAGCATACCTCTGCTACCTGATTCCTCTCAAAACATCGATGAATAGAACAGTTCTGAAAGGTGAAATTGTAGCAATGAAAGGTATAGAAACACTGGTCGAGTCGAGCAATGTGGGTGAGCGCGCGCTCTCAACTTCTGGTTGTCATGGATTCCTTCCAATGTTTCTCTCCTTCCCTCCCCCTCTGACGTTGTCGCCACGTACTCGTTGCCCTATACAGCATGCTGTCCGAGAATACAGAAAAGTGCATTCAAAACACCCTAACAATGGAAACTATTACCACCATGACTGTTCGAATTGAAATGTTTCTAACGTCTGCTTTTGCGTTGGTCAATAAAAATATGCTGACCATGTTAACGTTCCTGACCATGTTAGCGTTTGTCTAATTGTTTTCCGAGATGCATCTGCGTTTCCCGCAAGGCAACCATTTTATTGGAGGCTGTAAATCATATGTTCTGATTATAATTAAACGAGAAGAGGAAAAATAAACGGAAAAGGCATCTACAGGTAGCACACACACAACCACCAACGAAAACAGTATGCCGGCAGCGATCGTCGACCGCTCCTCAACAGGAGAAAACGATGCAATGATTACGCTTATCACAACATGCGTCAATCACGCCTGCGTGCTCTTCGCTATGATCTTCATTCCGCTCACTTCTCTCGTCCTGATCGTACTCGTTAAAGGCCGTGCGTACTCGTGCAGCCCATTCTTCACAATTGCAAAGGTTTAGTAATTGATGCTAACTAGGGCTGTCAGGATGAAGTAAGTGTCTCTTCATTCCGCGCGCTCTCTGACCGGTGAGAGAGAGCAAGGAATGAAGAGAGGAAGCATTCTTCATACTGACAGCCCTAGCGATATCTGGACAGTAATCGGATGTGGTGCAGGTTGGCTTTGTGTTCGACATAATCTCCCTGCTCACGCAACTCATCCTGAGAGCATTTCCGAGTTACGGATTGTTCGCGCCGTTGTTCACGGCTACACCGTTTCCAGCCAAGGTTTACGGCGTAAAACGTGTATTTTATTGTATTTTTTTTTTCCAGCTCACTTATTTCCTCATCTACTTCACGCGCACCGGGCAGGCTCTCACAAATGTGTTTATCTGCTTGAATCGAGCAAGCGCCATTCTGCTGCCGCTCTTCCACGACAAGGCGAGCTATAATGGCTTATCTGTTGAATGACAGTATTCAACTTTTGAACAGTTCTCGATCGATAGGGATTTGCAAGATTATGCCCAAACAATTTTAAGCGAGAGATTTGGTTTTTATTGAGCATTGTGTTTTTATAATGTAAAATGATTGCAGATATGGGACAACTTTTTGCTGCTTCCAACCTGCATCATCTCTCAACTAGTCCTTGCGATAGTCATCGGCACCATGGCCGGCTCATTGGATGTTCATTGGATTCGCTACCCACGCGGCCAATTGTACTCCGCGGTAGGTCAATGTAGCTCCATTTTTTATGCTTGTAATCACATTTTTTTTTGCTTGTAATCACATTTTTTATGCTTGTAATCACATTTTTTGTACTTGTAATCACATTTTTTATGCTTGTAATCACATTTTTATGCTTGTACTCACGTTTCAGCCGCAGCAAGGATCGAACTTGCGCGTATTCTTACGCGCTGTCTTCGTGCCCGTTGTTGGCATTGTACTCTTGATAATTTCCGCATACGTCGGCATCAGCTATCAGTTTCGCCGCAAGCACATGGTGAGCGCGTTGCAACCGAGATTGAAAAAAAAATTTAAAAAAAAAATGAAACCTACGCAGGCTGTGCGCAAGGAAGCAACGATCGGTCACAGTTCGGCGGAGAACAAACAGGCCTCTTCCCTGTTCTACGTGGCAGTCTGTAGCGTTGCAATGGAGGTATCCTGCTCTATTTTTTTGGAAAAAATCTGCCTATATTTCCAGCTTGTATACTTCTCGACTTTCTTCTACTCATTCATCTACAGCATCCATGAAGAGGTTCGACACACTTAGGTACAACTCTAATTTCACGACTTTGCTCAGAGGGACGAGCGCATATTCTCGGCGGTATTTCTCTCCATACGTAATTGCTACTCCGGTATTCCCTGTCTCCTGCTGTGCGTATTCTGCTCATCCGTGCGCAGGGATGTGTGGAAATGGATCGGGTTAGAAAAAAACATCATCGAAATCCATGATCAATATTGTGTTTCAGAGGGCCATCTGTGGAAGCGCCAGCAACATTCATGAAAATCTTCGAAACCACGAGAATTTCAGTTACTTGACCTTTTCACGGCTTTTTTCTTTATTGTTGTGCTTTTTTATGGCGAAGTTGAGTGATTACGCTCGCAAATGACTCTGTTATCGCTAACAAGATAAATTATCACTATTACTGTTAGGGGCCACAAGCTCCGCCCACTTTGATGAGACACGACTCTCCACAAAACGCGAGAAATCAAAGTCACAAGGTTCATTCTTGACCAAATCACTCATTCTAAAGTGCGCTGGATAGCTACTGGGATTCCCAATCGATTGAGCACTGCCCAAAGTGTGCACATCTTCACTGAGTAGGTCAAAATTGAACCTAAACGATGGGAATAGGCCGTTTTGACGGATTGCAGTGTGCACTTTTTGGTTGGGCAGCAATTTTTCGACAAATACGAATATTTTAGGAAGTTTAGTGAAAAAAACAGAATTTTAGCATGCTTCAAAAGCTTGTGACTTTGTTTTAAAGGTTTCAGTACGCGCGTATTTCCTCGCTTCCTACTCACGCTAAACACAGTGTGAGCGCCAGAGGGGATAGTCAAATGAGAGGAGAGGGGGGAGAGACACACCACACTCTCTCTCCCTCCGCCTCGCGCTCCCCGCTGTTTTTACCCGGTGGGACTAGCGCACGCTCTCGCCTATACCTTCCTTCGATTTCGACTTTGAGCGTCGCAAAGCGCAAGCTCGACTTGGTGAAACTATGGCCGGCTGAGATGAGGGAAATGGGCAGAATAGGCTCCGCCCCTTTCCATGTCGTCTCGCCTTTCCCCCTCTCCAACGGTGCCTTTCGCGCGTTCTTCTCGGGCTGTAGCGCAGCTCAGAGACAAGATATCAACAAACGGTAAAAAGGGTGATGTTATTGGGTCCATGAGGGACAGTTTGGACACAAATTTGACCGGATTGTGACAATTCGGCAATCTACGTTGTGGCCCCTAATTACTGTCAGTAATTATTTTTCCTGAAGTATACTTCCCAGATGTCAGAAAGCATTCATGCAAAACTGGTTCGGTGTCAGAGAAAAACATTGTCAGTGATACAAATGTGCAACTGATAAATATTACTGTCAGTAATTATTTCTCCTGAAGTATACTTCCCAGATGTCTTGTCAGACTACGGAAGTATTTCCCCATGCTTCAATTAGCGCACAGACAACATTCAACGCCTCTAAGATACTTTATCTACAGTTCTCGAACACAGAAAAGGAAGACATTGATAATGATTTTGAGGCAAAAGGGAAGCTATTTTCGCACAACTTCCGCAATAGGGAAGGGAACGAAGACACATCGAACCCCATAATTTGCGTGGGATCTGGCGCAGTTTCACGAAGTGCCTCTTGTGGGATTACAATTTTCAATGCATACGATATCATTAGGCAGTCACTAGATCTCTCTTGATTCATGTGAAAATGTGACGTGTTTTTGGGACCGAAAGGGTCATCACATCATTTTTCAATTTCACAATGATAAAAAACGATGGCGTGTTGAAAAACGAAGACAACACTCAGTCCTTTGAAGGACTGAACATTGATGTAGAATCGATGGACCTATAGCGCATTCGTCGGAAGGCGCTGATAACCGCGCTGCGATAGCTCCGATTTCGAGAAACGATGACGAATGAATTGAGAATAGTCGAGCAAACGAAAAACATCTCGGCGATAACTACGGCCACTGTAACGGTAAGAAATGACAAAAATAGCCGGAACGAAAACTTGAACTAAAATGACCCCAATCTTGAGGGTAATCTCGAATTTATAGCCTCCCTAGTGTCCTTGATAAATGCGCACTTTGCGTGTCCCTGTACACTTCGTCTCGCATCGACACAACGAGCGCGAAAACGAACGGAAGGACGATGAATACGAGTAAGACTGCGAACTAAAATAAATATTGGAAATAAAAATGTTTCAAAGGTTGTTGCCTGAATGATGATCGTGTGAGCGTGTCGAATGTGCATGTGTCTGTCTCGTTGACTCGACCGCACTTTATTTCGAGCTCTGAGCAAATGCAAAATTATTCCCTAATTTGGACTGAAAATAGAAGCTCACTGCAGCACAATGTGGAGCATGTGCACGAAGGGAGCGATGACCAGCACAATAAAGACGGAGACCTGCGCGATACCCGCGTATTTGGAGACATACATCAGCAGAGGCGAGCCGGGGCCGTAAAAGACAAACCAGTTCAGACCTCGCTCACGCCATTTGATTTGGATGTTCTGAAGGGCGCATGTATCATTGGCAAAGGAATGCCACTTACCTCATCCAACACTTCGTTCTGCCTTTTCCGATCCGAATATAACGAGAATATGGCGAAAAGTGTCCCTAGCTGTATTCCGCAAGTAATGATGAAGAAGACACCTTTAATAGATAATTCGATAGTACGACTCAAGTCATGCGTTTTACAATGTCTCATACGCTTAGGCATTTTGAAAATAGAGTTATCTAATATTAATGATTGATGCCGAGCAATAACCATTATTCCAAACGAGGATATCATGAAATAAGTGAGTGCACATTGTATCGCCTGCAATAATTTACGTTTGCATTTGCATTGTTTTTTGCGCTTTTGCTCGCTAACTAGTAAATATTCGTATGGTATACACATGCATAGTAGGCCAACACAATAGCCGGCACCCATTCTGGGGTAGAAAAACGGAATGAAGAGTAGAGTAAGAGACGCGTTCGACAATAAACAGGACAGCTAAATAGAAAAAAATCAAATTCTACTTACGAGCATACTCTCACTTGCTGAAATATCGCTATGTTTTTGATTTCCGGTGTGAGTGCAGAGCTTCTCCAAACTATTATTAATAGAGTAGCAGTATTGACAAAAAGAGACACACTTCCAATAGCATAGAAGAAACAAATCATCAAATTCTCAACGGTTCGCGAAATATCCGACGGAACAGACATTGCAATGTTTTGAGGTGAAAAGAGAAGTGACTTTGAAGCCAACAATTTGCGCGACATTGTAATCATCTGGCCGCAGTAGGAACTGGTGTAAGGGAATGCATGGCCGCGGCCCTATTCTAGCAGAAGATCTAACACTGGAGCGTTTGAAATCGATTCGGGAGACGGAACTTTTTTACTCTTTGACGAAAACATGTCGAGGTGCACACAGTTTCGAGGCAGCTTCATTCAGTATGCACGGTGTTTATTTCGGTAGTCTATGCAATGATTAGTATAGTCACATTGAGAACACGAGAGGCGCGGCCGGAAACGTTTCGATAATGCGCCGAATGGAGACTGCTCCGGTGAAGTAATCCGCTGCCGGCACCGATCCATCTCCATTCTGCCGCTCAATCGACAGATCGCACGGTTCGCACTGGAGCTGGTGCTGAAGGGCCGTTTCAGGAAAAAATTATCTGCCTTTCCACCTATCGCTCGTTACCAGCTCAGAGAAGAGCACAGCAACGCGCGAGGTTCTCTTCATTTCCCCCCAAGCGACTTGCCCTTGCTACCTGGCCTTACCTGTGTGTGCAACACCAGGCGTGGTTGTCTCATGACAACTGTAAAATCGTTTGGATCGGGGAAGATTTTTTTTGGAGATTTTTTACTCTTCTTACCCTTCGTCCGGGGGCGTACAGCGACGCGAGATGGTATGTGATCAGCATGCTGTCGCCCACGATGAAGAAGTACTTTCTCGACGTGCACGCGCCGCGCACTCCGTCCGAGAAATGGACCTGCAAATTATTTCACTCTCCGGTCGAAAAATCGGGTAGAATGCTGAGTGAGATGCGGTTCCATCGGCGAATGATCAATTTTTTGTATGGCCAAGTTCTTGGCTCGTACTGCGGGATACCCATTGGCTCCTAGATGGACTTCAGCCACAACAGTGGGTTAGCGAGTTCGCTCGTGGCTCACCCTCACGTCCTTGCGGGTGGTCACGAACGAGCCGGCGACGGTGGTGATGCCGATTCGGCGGACCATCGTGCGCGCCGCCTGTCCGTGCACGTGCACGTGGAAGCGTCGAAGGGGAATCGACGAGCTCGACATGGACTGCAACGATACGGATGATGACTAGGGCTGTCAGAGTGAAGAATCCGTCTCTTCATTCCGCGCACTCTCTTACCGGTCAGATGGACGAGAGAGTGCGAGAAATGAAGAGACGGATTCTTCGCTCTGACAGCCCTAATGATGACACTGTTGCCTCAGGATAATCGTGCTGTATAAGGGGCTGTACTGCAATCCCACTAACAGCTGGGCTCACAAATTGTCCTCTCCTATAGCATTCTCGTATAACTGTACCATCGGATTACGAGTTGCCTCACCATTCGAGCACTTAGTGTTCGAACTACGGTAATAAAAAAATCCCCATTGACTGCAACGATCGGATGATGGCACATGACTGCTCAACAGTCTAGCACTTAGAGTTCGAAATACGCGTAATCGTCTCTTCAGTCTGCACGCTCCCTCGTCTTTCTCTCCGGGAAGACGAAATGAGGAGACGCTCACCCGTATTTCGAACTCTACTGCCACTCACATCAAACAGGCCATGCAGGCCGACACCAGTGATCTCGGTTCCGAGCGCGAAGCTCCCATCGCCGTACGCCTCCGGAAAGCGCAGACACTCCCTGCCCCGGATCCACTCGTCCAAAGTGTCATCGTTAATGTTGTCCATCTTCGTGCGAGCGTAGTCGCCCTTGAAGAAATAGAGAAAAAGCGAGTTGAATAAAAATGTGAGTTACGAGCGGCGGTGATTTACGTTAATGACCAATGCCCGCGCACGGATCGATTTGAGGTGGTGAAGAAGGTCGGTGAACTCGAAATTCGATGCCTGGCGCGTCTCCTGGAACTCTTTTTCTGCCGTACGTTACTCTATCGTCACTCATACTCGAGTCTTGCACTTTTTAGTGGTTATAAGGAATCGACTCTCTTACCGTAAATATCAGCAAATTCACAGTACAGTTCGTTGCGATCTTGTGAAACACGGAAATGTACGATGACGCTTCAACCGAATCGCTGACACCAATTACCAATCTGAAAAAGTTGATCATAATTCCACGTGAGGAATCAGACGTTGACTTCTCTGGGTTTAGCGGATCAACGGGATTGCGCGATCCCCTTACGATCTCTACTTCACCGATTTGATATCGGCCAATCGATTCGAGCTTAATTAACGGCATTAATTTTGGCTTATCATTTTTAACAAATAATCAACATGTCAAAATGCGTACTAAATAGAGTTTCTTGCAGACCCTTCCGCAAAATCGATCCACTGGGTGCATTTGTTGGAGGATCATTGAAATAATTTCATTTGGAAGATCCAGTAGTGGAAAAACCTGCAAATCGATCGCTCAAAATAATTTGTTTATTTTGTTGAGCTTATCCCACGTCTTTTGACCGAGATGTACAAGATGTGGAGCAAGGACATGCGGCTTCTGCAAAGCATAATTAGGTGAGTGGAATGCTCACTGTGCTCACTCATCCACGCGGTTTCGTCGTCGATCACCGCCTCCTCTTCGGGGGTCAGGTCGTTCATGATTCCAAAGATTTTTCGTATGTCGTCGGCCGTTTTTCCCTAAAAATGGAATTACTACTCAGAAAAAACACTTACTTTCATGAAATATCTATTTTTTCACAAACTGGTCTCCCTCGAACGATAAATAAATGAAAGAATAACGAACTCTGAACATTAGTGCGACGGTCTTGCAACAGAAAATCAGGAGGTCATTGATGGCCAAATAATTAGCGGCAATGATTAAATCGAAAAGAACAGAATTTTCGAGCTGTAAATCGATTTCTAAATTATTTATAGGTCGAATTATTGCCAAAAATACCTCGAGGAATGGCTCATTCCAATTTTCAAGAGTATCGAGATCTCCTTTACTCTTCTCAGTTTGCATTTGCTTCTCTCGTTCGCTTTTGGCGGTGTTTTGCTGTTCACACCATTCAATAACTTTTGCGAGCGTCGCTGACGATACGTTTGAGAGCGGGATTGATAAGTTTTCCGTTGATTCTTCTGTCTCTTCGAACTGGCACACCTACAAGTTTCGAAAGGGACTACCTGATAATTCAATCGATATTCGTGCAACAGAAAACGCATTAGCGGATTTGAATTTTCCATTGTTAGATAGATATTTACAATCAACGAGGAAAACGTTAGCTATTACCTCCATTATGCCGCGGAGCGTAAACGATAACTTGGCGATGCCGGCGTCCACGTTGAATGAATGACAGTCGGAGGAGATCAGGGTGACTCTGGGCATGGCCCCCGCGAATGCACAACCGGAGCCTCTACGAGACAAAAAAAAGAAAAAAACTGTCAGGTGGTAGAAAAGAGAAAACGTTGTGCAACATTTGGCCACGCGCGATACGCGTGCACATCGAAGCGAGGAAAAGCAATCAGCTGATAAGAGTAGGCACACACTAGTTTTTATGGGGTGTGCGATATAGAGCGAGGCAATGTCAAAGGGGCATGGAATGGAGAGGGAAACTCGAAGCATTCATAACCAAAAGAATGTTGATAATTTTACCCGCATTGATTAGTATTCCAATCAGGACTGTAGAATACACTTGTACGGCTATGCGTACGTTATTGACTGAAAATGCGAAAAAAATGAAGAATTTCTCTACTGCACGCCATTTCTCGGTAGCTACATTTTTACTTTGTTCGTCCGCTGATAATCCTGTTAGAAGGATTACCGATGAGAAAGCGATTACTCATTTCTCTGCAAAAGTGGGCTCTGTCGGGTTTCTGGATAAATTCTCATGCGAACTCGATATTCTGATGGGAGCTCGAAATTATCAAGAGACTCCGAAACTATCATGGGACCCGAAACCCCGACAGAGCCGAAAAATCTTTCAGGTGTGTGATGATCTTTGCCTCATCAATTCCTCGATTAGCGTTCAGTCGAAAAGAAAAGCTCATTAACACTTTGTCAACTGGCAGAAACATGCCCGAGAGAAATCAAGCATGATAAACTGCCATTATACATTAGTCGCTCATTGTGAGGCTCATTTTGATTTTTTTCTTGTGAACTAAAGTGAAAACCGTCATTCTCTGTTACTGAGCACGGCAAATTTGCCGGAGACGTCTACATCCATTTTGAAGATGCAACCTTTTCATTTTCAAGTTGATTTCCAAACACCTCGTCCATTAACACTTTGCAATAGTGTCCTTAAGTCGGCCTCTATAATCTCATTCTATATCTGCCCTTCGAGCAATTGTAGGAGGGGCTCGCGCAGCGAGTAGAGTTCGAAATACGGGTCGCCGTCTCTTCATTTCACACACTCTCTCGCCTCTCTGACCGATGAGAGAGTGCGCGAAATGAAGAGACGGCGACCCGTATTTCGAACTCTAGCAACGAGTCCGTCAGCACTCTTCATCTCTTGTGATGCATGTGATTACGATATCAGCCGTACAATTTGCGCTTTATAAATTGCGCCTTCTTGTGAAGATCGCGTTTAGTGAAGATCTACTGCTCTCTTCCGTCATCAGAACCTGCCCCTAGGGAGCGTATCGTATTTGTCTTGTCTATGAATTCTCGATATATAAAGTCTTTGTGATTTCATACCATTTGATCATAACGATGCCTGAGCAACTCGATCCACTCTTTCACACGGTGGAGGTTCGGATACTATACCTTTTTTTGTATTCCCTAACACGTGGTTTTACAGATGCTGTTGTCATTCCCGGCCATAATTTCTCCCATTCTTCTATTGATCGCTGTACGAACGTGCACACTGCATCCAAACTGCAAGTACTTGATGATATTGTACATTATGCCGGCTAATCTGCTAATTCAGAGCGCTGATCATACTGTGGATGTTCTCGCAAGTCATTATGAATGTGTCAATTATCTTCTATAGTTTAGTGTTCATCTTTGTCGAGCATGAAGGAGCACCCGAATTCATTCACCTGCCAGGTTTAAAAAATATTTTCGAAGTAAAAAGCCAAATCGATTCTCAGCTCATCGGAGAATGTACGTTGAAAACTCGCTCAGATTCTATTATGTATCGTGCTTCTTCGAGTTTGGAATAAGCTTCGAGCGAGGTTAGTAGCGCTCCATTCTCAAATTTTATGTCTGTTTTTTTTCTAGCCATATCTCTTTGGAAACCGCAAAAGTATCACGTATCTTCAATTTCCTGGCAGTTTGTCTCCTTCTGGAGCATTCTCTCTGTGAGCCATTTTCCCAGTTAACATTCATCATATTTTCCATTTTCAGCTGCTATACGGTTCACTTATTAGCCATTTCATCACGGAAGGTGTTATTCGATCATAAATAATTGATTATTGTTGATATACAGGCCCCGATACACTACTATGTGCGATCGGAACGGTCGTGAGCAACGTTGTGGACATTGGCGCATTCTATGTAAAAGCTTTCGCCCTTTTCGTGTGCCAACCAACTGAATTTTCTTAGATGAACATCCGCGTTTATTTCCACTGCAAACGACTCAAGCACATCGTTGAGGACACGACGTTGAATGGGCGCTATCAGGTTATCTATCTCTAATCGTCTCTTCGCTTCACGTACTCTCTCATCGGTCAGAGAGGCGAGAGAGATGCGAAGTGACGAGACGATTACTCGTATTTCGAACTCTGAGTGCATGAAAGCCATCACCATCACGCCATGCGCCATCACCAAATAGTTTTAACATAGTTGACCGTATTTCAACCTCTAATCTATACAGTAAGCGAACGGTAATCGTTCTCGTAAAGGTGAAAGAAGTGTACGCAATCACGCGAGCGATGCTGCCTGTTTACTGCATCGGCAGTATTGTCAAGGTGAAGTTTGAACAGCAAAACAGTTTTAATCCCTTGCCACTGATGTAGTTATACATGAGGTGATTCATAGTACTGCTTCACCATGCACGGCCACCAAAATCTCATGGGGCCATCAAATCCGTACAGAGCCGTTATGATCTCCCACTGTACGCGAATGAATAACATGAGTACTTCACCGTTTTAGAGTTCTAGGTGGATTTGATTGATTTGATGGCATTGATGAAGTTTTGATGGCATTGATGAAGTTTTGATGGCATTAATGAAGTTTTGATGGCATTGATGAGGTTTTGATGGCATTCAGATACCAGTGGCGACGATCACGTGGTTGTTTCTCTTCGATGTAGTCAACTACGCGTGGAGTGAGATCGTCTGCACGCTGGTATGCGATACTTTTGATCTATAATGCCGTGGAAAAAGTCAAAGAGAAGAGCTCAGATTTGAATTCCCTCAATTTTATATCTCGGCTCACAGTGGTGCTAGTCACTCTTCTCTTTGACTTTTTCCACAGCATTAGACTCACAAGGAAGTAAGACAAATGTCGTAGAGTGAAAGAATATCAGAGAATACGTGGTAATGCTTACCACTCGCCCACACGCCAAATGAACTAAGAAATGATTTATAAACTTACAGCTATAGCAAATAGACATGGAGAGATGCTTGGTTCAAAATTAATAGTGTCCGTGTAGTGCACTTTGCACTTCGTAGGACAACTCTTAGGACGACTTCCTCGCTGAATTGTATTCTCCGGGTCTGTGTGACAGGATGACTGCCTTACCATGCTACATGTATTCTTCAGGCCTGTGTGAGCAGT
This sequence comes from Pristionchus exspectatus, assembly GCA_911812115.1. NCBI lineage: Eukaryota > Metazoa > Nematoda > Chromadorea > Rhabditida > Neodiplogasteridae > Pristionchus > Pristionchus exspectatus. Next base: position 6,228,183 of record OU461582.1, read on the forward strand.
TGTGGCGTAACATCCGCCCTGTTCATGCGCTTTCACAGCGTCATCAGAGGCAGGGTCGCGAGGATATTCAAACGGTAACAGATTCGGCAAAAAGCATGTGATGGATGATTGCATTAGAACTTACAGGGATACGGAGCACCAATCATCCCTTGTCGTTACTCAAACCGCCGAAGAAACGACATCGGCGTATTTTCGCATCATCAACGGCATGTGGGAATGAGTATAATGATAAACACACTGAGTACTCCATGTCCAAATATTGCCAAATTGTTGATGCTAATTAAACATGTACAAAGAATGTCCGGCAAAATAGAACAGGAAAAATAGAACCTTTGTAATTACCAACTACCGGTTTCGACCTCTTTGCCCTTCCAAGTCGAACACCTGTAGGTTTTATGGGAAATTTAACAGCTGTTTCCTACATTTTCGAACCGCTATAAAGTTCATGAACCGAACAATATTCATTTTACAGTATGCGCAAAATTGATAGCGCTGAACAAAAAAATAGTCGTACGTCCGACCGAGTCTACGCGGAATGACAGACCAACGTGGTGGCTTACCATAGCACCTGCGTATGGGCAATAGTGGAAAGTGGGCAAGTAGTTTATGCAGAAAAGTTGCGCAACATTCGCAACTGCCCAGGGAAGCGATAAATGCTTAACATACGCAACTGCCCAGGGAAGCGATAAATGCTTAACATACGCAACTGCCCAGGGAAGCGATAATGCTTAAAATACGCAACTGGCCAGGGAAGCGATAAATGCTTAGTGGTGAGCACACACCAGTTTATGCGAAGGAAATTGGACGATCAAGTGGTAGAAGTGAGCGGCTGTTACAGCATTAGATCGAGATATTTCTTCGGAAAACTCTAAGTTCGAGACACAAGCAAACACGTGCACTGGAGTAACTTTATTATTGACAGTCATTTCCGAACAGATGACAGTCATTTCACGTGAATGATTGTTGGAGCAGTGTTCCTCATGTACTGTACAGTGGCCGTTGACCCTGTTTTCTCGGCCGAACTTCTGACGTGCACATTGAAGAACCTTCTCAAAAGTCTGAAAATAACATGAAAAATATGGAAGAGAATATATGGCGTGGGTGGGCTGACCTTGCCCGGCATAGTCGTTCACCGCACCTCTTTCTATATCCCGGAGTGAGGGTGAAATCGAGAAACGGATTGAAGAATGTCCCTAGTGTGAAGACTGAGCTGAGATATGGGGCCTCAGAGGAAGCATCAATTCTGACTGAAATTGAGTTTGTTTTTTTTTGAGAATTAGTCGATTTGTTACGTAGCATCGACGAATTGATGTACAGACCGGGCATGAATAGAAAAACAAAGGAGAGAATCGCCTGAAAATGATTACTGAAAAAAATTCATTGTGCTTGAATAACCTGCAAGACTCTTATCCGAAGTAGTCGATTGTTCACTTCACGAAGCTTTTTGGACTGAGTATTGATTGAGATGTGTACGTACGTAATCACACCGAAGCCCTGACAATAGATCTGAATGTAAAACCTATCTTTTGTGAATAACATACCAGCATTAACAGAAGATTAACGCCTTGAAAGGAAACTGCCATTAGAAAAATGGATTGATGGACGTAGATGTTATTCCAGATGATATACTGAAGCAAAATATCTGCATTTTTTACAGACGCGAATCAAGCAACCTCATATGAGCTAACAAAATAGTAATCATTCATGAAATCAAAAGTGTACGTCTCGCCATATGCCGCATGCGAAATCGCTCTAAATTTGTTCCGTGCAAAAAGACTGATTGCACATGCATTACCTCAGCTCTGGTGTTGGCGAAAAGAAAACAATAAGAGGAATGTATGCCCCCATAGTTGAAGTGAATTGAATTCCATAAAACAGATAAGGATTCGTGAGATAATCTTTCATCCACCCTCTAAAATGATTTTTTTCTTCAAAAAATATGTATTCTATGAAATGCACACCCTCTAACTGCGGCGAATCGAACGGCGAAATTAGAACTGAGCATCGTGAACTGGAGATTTGTCGATGCAACAAACGACAGAAACCCGACCGCTCCAGCGGTCACTCGCGCGGGGAATACGATGAAAAGTGTACCATTTGGCACAAACATCTGCCAGTAGAGCATATTTGTCGGGCTATATCAAAAAGTGTTGCGTACAAATGCCGACCACAGCTGTGTTGCTGCGAAGGCGAAGCTTGCGAACGCGCCCACATAGTATTGCGATCGGAATAGTCCGAGATTGTCCGGCGGAACGAATACAATTAGGATGACGAAGAGTCCGTTGACAAAGGTGGACATACTTCCCACGTAGTTGGTCACAGTGAGATGAAAATCCATTTCGCTGTTGTCCGGCAGCGTTTGAAACTGACAAGAATGGTTCTGATTGGCGTTAAACGAGCGCATGACTGCTCATATTTTTCACGACTGGAGCATTCGTAATTGAATTGTAATGGGGACAAACTGAATGGGGTTTTTGGTGCGCCGTCCTCGCATGTCAGAGAACGCGGGCGAGTTCTTTCATACACTAAGGCCTGACTGTTTTCGCTAATCGCGCTTCGTGTATTTCGAATCGGGGTTAATTTCGTCATCATACGAAACCGATATTCACAGATATCGGAAAAGAGCCTACCAAGAATGTACTCTCGCCCCAACCTGGGCCAAATTGATTTATTGAGAGTGAGTAACGCGATTGTTCCGAGAAAAACGTCACAAAGAACGAATTTCTCGGATTGAACACTTTTTCAGGTACAATGATCAATAGTTGGTCCATTTCTCCGTTTCATTAAATGTTGATTTTTGGAGGCTTGTTTTAACTGAAATTTTTTTATTAGCATTTAAAAAATTATTGTCTGAAAAAATAAAAATGATCAACCACTGTGGTGTGTGATGTTACCTCCTGATTTTTGCTTACTTTTAGTCTTTCGAGGCCCTAAAGGTCTTTCGAGGCCCTAAAATACTAGTTTGACAGTGTGAACTAAATATCCCTGCTAATAACCTGAAATATACAATGATATATATAATTTAAATTTATAAAGATACCTTGAAGATCTCGGAATAAATTGAAAAAACAAAGATTGATCCGAATTCTCTTTACTCGAGAAAGATTGTGTTAAAAGGATTTTCTGATTTATGTGCGGTCAGAAGCACCCAGTAGACACTTTAGAGCGTTGATAACTGTGTTCGACAGTCTCATACCGATTCTGGGAAACACTTCAATCCCTGGAATGCCTTGAAGACATCGGAGCTTAACATGTGACGCAGCAAATCTGTCTCAAGTATCATATATTGAAAAAGAGGTCGTCCGAATAAAAAAATATGCCGATAGACGATGGACTAACTATACCTGTACGACCTTGGAAGAGATAGTCTGAACTGACCGATTCACAAGCGGCACACAAAAGTCAGGAATGATTCTGAGTGGAGAATGATCGCAGACTTTGACAGTGTCGATAGTCCAAAAATGAGAGGAGTTTAGCCTTTTCCAATTATTGCTGAAACCTTCTCAACATTTGACTGCATACTGCATAGGGAAACATTTCCCCTCTGCATTATTCCCACGTCTCATCGTGAGAGCCGCCTCGTGGTTCAGAACAGATTGAGAGTTTGAAGAAACTTGGCATGACTGATGAAGAGCTTCTTGTTGCTTTCGACCACTTCAATCTCGTATTCATCACTTTGCTGATGCTTATTACATGGCCGCTGGCGATATTCGTTTACGCCAAACTGCTGCTCAACCCTCCCTACTCAGCCAACTACACGTTCAAGCTCATTGTCGTCAATGGTATAACGGTGAGATGGGGAGGGTTCGAGAGGGAAGTTGGGGATGACTCCCGTTTTATAACTGGGTGGATTTCATTCTAAAACATGGAGTAAAACATGGCGATTTTTGAACTTTGATCCCAATAAAATTAATCTTTGATCTTTGATCTCGCGAAAAATCAATTTCAGATATCCCTATCATGTGATAGCTCATTCGAAAGAGCATAAAAAGTTATTCAAAAATTCGAAATTTCAAGCATTTTCATCAACATTGGTTCCAGTTATGACTTAAAGTATGACGATTTTGGCCAATTTGGACGAAAATCTATATGGTAACCCACTATGCTATGATTTCCGGGACACCAATTCGAGATATTTTATGTATTTTATGATATGAAAAAATATGAGATATTTTTCAGGGCACATTTTCACGGAGATCGTGTTCAAATTTTGACCCAACCATGGCCGACTAAGCTAATTTACATGAAATGGCCCATGCAAAGAGGGCTCAGAATGTTTTTCCGGCACTTGTTTTTACCTCTAATGATGTTTTTCCGTCATTATGAACCACTTTACGATTTTTCGTCAACATTTTGACCATATTTTTTGACATGACTCACCTCAACTTTTTTCACATAAGGGTCCCCCCTTAGGTGAAAAATCTGGTAGGAGTCATGTTGGAATTGTCCACAATAACATGTATGATTGCACTAAAAGTAACATAAAACCAATTTTTAAGCACCCTAACATACTTTTTGCTGGGTCGGAGGTTCCATTTCAACCTGACCCCAATATGATTTTTTACATAAGGGGGGACCCTTATGTGAAAAAAATCGAGGTGAGTAATGTCCAAATATATGGCCAAAATGTCGACCACAATTCGTAAACAGGTTCATAATGACGGAAAAACATCATTAGAGGTAAAAACAAGTGCCGGAAAAACATTCTGAGCCCTCTTTGCATGGGCCATTTCATGTAAATTAGCTTAGCCGGCCATGGTTGGGTCAAAATTTGAACACGATCTTCGTGAAAATGTGCCCCGCAAAGTATCTCATATTTTTTCATATCATAAAATACATAAAATATCTCGAATTGGTGTCCCGGAAAACATAGCATAGTGGGTTACCATATAGATTTTCGTCCAAATTGGCCAAAATCGTCATACTTTAAGTCATAACTGGAACCAATGTTGATGAAAATGCTTGAAATTCCGAATTTTTACATAACTTTTTATGCTCTTTCGAATGAGCTATCACATGATAGGGATATCTGAAATTGATTTTTCGCGAGATCAAAGATCAAAGATCAATTTTTTTGGGATCAAAGTTCAAAAATCGCAAATACCGTCCTTAGGGATCATGCTGGTGAAGTTTGAGCCCCGGGTGATGATTTTGAAATTTTTGTACACTTTCCGATCCAAATCACTGCGTTCTTACAGAGAACGCGTTTTAAGAACTCAACATTAGGTCCAAAATGATCCAGTTCGAAAAGGGGTGAGGTTGGAAAATGACGTCTTGTCGTGCAGGAACTGCTCTACTGCACGACGTTCCTTGTCAACTACCAGATCGCAACGTTCGCGTTTGCGCGTCCTCTAATTATCTTGTTGCAAGACACGCGATTCGGGTACCCTATGAGTGAGTGCGATCATTGATCAAGGCTAGATTCAAAGGTATTGCAGAGGCGATTGATGTCCTAATGGGTGGAATGGGGCAGCACACGGCCTTCTTCGTAGCGCTGAATCGATTAACGACAATTATCAACATCGGAAAGAAGGGGGTGACTCTGATCATTTATCGTGGCAATCAATAACGCTTTCCTCTTAGTCTGATGCATTGTTCTTCTACTCATCGATCATCATTTCCGTCCTTCTGTCGTCATTGAAAATACTATATCTGTTCGAATTCTCTTGTCATTACTACATTGAGACGGACTTTGGCGCCGGCCCAATATTCATCCCAAGGATTGACGTCTATAGTGAGGTGCGCTGTTTTTCCTCACATTACCGACTGAGATAACGTTCCATTTATTTAGGTTTACCGAACGATTCTGGACGCTGAGAGTGCGATTGTTGCCTGTTCTACATTTGTTCTCAATGTCGTTCTCGCCGCTTTTCTCGCGAGACGACGAATATTCGGGGACCAAAATGAGAATAGACGGTATGTGGACTGGGCGAGAATATCGGTATCCCATTTCGAAACGTTCAGAAAGACCGGGAGGGCGAGAATTCTCAGCATGGCTCGGCCAAGGCTGTGATCACAAGCGTAGCAGCATTTTCAGATTCAGGGCCGAAAGAGGACTCATCATCACCAGTTTCGTATCGTATCTCTTCTATGCTCTGTACTTCTTGAACAACGTTAGAATTTTATTTCTCATCAATAATATTGCTTTTATGATGCAGTTCATTGCGCGATATTATGATGTGACGCTCTGTGGATACGCTCAGTTTCTCTTTCTCGGTCTCGCATCGATTACTCCTTTCTGGTGAGTTTTCGTAAATATTTTCTTAGTAGCGATCAGCGAGTGCAATGCTTTACGGTCTATCATATTTTGTTCGCACTATCAAGTGAACGTTTTTAGGTGCCTCATTATCTTTGCCTCTTCTATTCGTCGGTTCGCGCTCAGACGCAAAGAAACGCTCGTTATCACTTCAACAAATAGCAGAAACATGCAAATTAATCAAGTTCGATAAATAATATTGATAATTGAATAATCTGTCGTGATCGTGGGATGCATTGTTGATGGAAATTCTTATCATGTACTTGCCCGGGAATCACGTCCGCAACGTTTTCTCTGCAAACCCCGCACGCCACACACTCTTTCCATCCACCAAATTTTGCCTAGGACAGGTAAAAAGGTGATTTTCCACGTCCATCGATTTTTGCAGTCATCAGGCCGGCTGTTTAGTCGAGTCGCGTAGTAAAGATGCAGGTGCAATGTCCACTCACTACAAAACACATATTTTCATGCGGAACGATACTGCCTTCCTAGTATAGGTATCATCTGCCGCATATTTGCCCAGCTACATTCCATTTATCACGCTTGCCCACTCGTTGGGTAATCAGGTGCCATATGGAGCAGATGTTTTTTTTTTGTTTGATCACTTCCTGGAGCAGTCTCGAACAGGATGAACACGATTACAAGAAGCAGCAAAACTATGGTGTATTGAATGTGACTGTGTTTTTAGAATGGCTTCAGCACACTCGCAACGACCAGAGCGAAAGCCGCTCAGAAAATCTATAGAGCGACTTGTCGACTACGGTATTCATCATCATCCACGTCATCCACAAATTTTCGATTTTAATGCTCTCTTTCTTCCAACTTTTCTCGTCCATTTTATGACGCGAGATATGTGACTAACGATTCTCAACAATTTGCGCATTAGAAAATTATGACTTCTTGGTCGTATGATGATCGCAAATAGCTGCTGCTCTCTAGCGTCATCACCTGCCACCTGTGATATGCGTTTTCCTGTAATTCCCTGCGGCACAATTAATATCTATAAGCTATGAAACCCAGTTGTTGGAAAGCAATCAGACGAGAATGATGTTCGCGTTCGATCCAACCTTTCACACACTGGAGGTTCGGCGGTTCTATGCTATTGTTGCCTTTATCCACCACTTCAGATGCTATTGTCATTCCCGGCCATAATTTCGCCCGTCCTTCTGCTGATTGCAGTGCGAAAGTGCACACTGCATCCAAACTGCAAGTATAATTGGTACACTTCGAAAACTGGTTTTGCAACCTCTGATGTCAGAGCACTGATCATACTGTGGATGAGCTCGCAAGTGATCATGAATGTGTCAATTATCTTCTATAGTTTGGTGTTCATGTTCGTAGAGCACGAAGGAGCGCCGGAGTTCATTCACTTGCCAGGTTTTTTCACACAAAAAATAACGCAAACATGATTTTCAGTCCATCGGAGAATGTATGTTGAGAATTCGTTAAGGTTTTACTATGTTTCTTGTTTCTTCGAATTTGGCATAAGTTGCGAGCGAGGTAATTCGCAGCCCTTGCCCCATTTCTAAAGCCATTCATCAGCCATATCTCTGCGGAAACCGCAAAACTACCACGTGTCTTCGATCTCCTGGCAGCTTGTCACATTCTGGAGCATACTATCCGTGAGCTCATCGCCTTCTAAATGAAGCCCGTCATATTTCCCCTTTCAGCTGTTGTACGGGTCGCTGATAAGCCATTTCATCACTGAAGGTACTTTGTACTTTATTGATTATTGATTGATTTCGAATTGGAGGTCCCGACACGCTGCTGTGCGCTGTTGGCACGGTCGTTAGCAATGCGGTCGACATTGGCGCTTTCTACGTAAGAATTTCTTTTCACTCAGGCAAAACATGGTTGTCTCAGATGAACATCCGCGTATACATCGCCTGCAAGCGCCTGAATCGAATCGTCGACGACACCACGTTGAATGGGCGCTATCAGGTGACTCCTGAAGAAATCAACTTACTACAGTCATTGCCGTGAAGGCACAAATACTAATGAGTTTGTAAAGCACTAGTAATTGATTATTTCCTCAATGTGAAAGAAGCGTACTCGAGTAGGCTGAAGTTTAAAAAAAAAGTTTTAAAAGCACTAATAATTGTATTTTCCTCAAGGTGAAAGAAGTGTACGCGATCACACGTGCGATGCTGCCCGTCTACTGCATCGGCTCCGTTGTCAAGGCAAGATTTGAGGAATTGTATGACCCTCCAAGATTTCCTGACCAAACAAAACTGAGAAAGTCGGCCAATTGTTCTGTGGCCCAATAATATCAAAAATCCGCATTGCGCACTCCAGTATCCGCCATGTCCGGGGGCTGTATTCATCGTACATGCACTTGCCACCCTTCTTGAGATCAGCTCATTTTTAGATTCCTGTGGCGACGATCACGTGGCTGTTCCTGTTCGACGTTGTCAGCTACGCGTGCAGCGAGATCGTCTGCACGCTGGTACGCCGCACAATATCTAATTCCTTCTCTTCACTTCCCTCGTTGTACCTGCCCACTCTCATGCGAACTGCTACGCAAACGTGTTTTGTTGATGTCGCACTGCAGGGCAGACTCCGACAGTATGGCGACAACAAACACTCCTGCGAATGAACGTCTTCCTAGGAATAGAATAATGCTTGAAATTGAACCTGTCCGAGCAGTGGCTATGCGAAATTACACTCTCACGATAGAGTCAGAGAGGCGATAGAGTGTGTGAAATGAAGAGACGGGGATCCGCATTTCGAATTCTATACTGGATTGCTCTTCAGGCCTGTGTGAGCAGCTGCGGCGTCACGTCCGCACTCTTCATGCGCTTTCACACCGTCATCCGAGGCAGGGTCGCGAGGATGTTCACGAGGTCGGAAATTACAATATTAATAGTAATATTTATCCGCACGTTCGTGGGTTGGAACGGGGTACGGGAGAACGAAATTGCAAGTAAAGTGAATAATGCGCACATCGATCAACGAACTATCCCAATCATCGAGCTCAGAACGGAGCTTGAAAACTGATTGTGAGTCGCCGTCTCTCCGTGTCGCTCGATCGAGTTGCGAGAAGAGTGTACGGAGTGACGAGACGGCGGCTCATTTCTCGAGCTCTAGTCGGAAAACCGTCTTCTTTTCAATGTGTGGCATTTCAGTGACGCCGAGCCATCTGCGGTTGCCACAACGCAAACAGCCGACGAGACGACGTCGGCCTACTTTCGCATCATCAACGGCATGTGGGATGCGATTCGTCCCGACTAACTCGATCATCGCTTATATTGCGACCCCCGATAAATTCTGATTCACAAAAAAATATAAAAAAAAATAAAATAATAATTATAAAATAATAAATATTCCCTTTTTGCGCGTGTGTTTCGTCGGACCTTGCCCACTCGAATGGGTGCATATCGCCTGGCTCCATTACACGCCTGCTGGAACCGCCGCGCCTGATTCGATTGCGCCCGTGTGCAATAGACGAATGATGTTCCCGAAGGGAGGCGGCTATTTCGCAGCAGCGCCGCACCGCTGCAGAACCACTAGAGTTTGTGAAATACGGGTGTAATCGTCTCTTCATTTCGCACACTCTCTTTCACCGGTCCTGGCCTACCTGGCCTTACCTGTGTACACCACCAGGCGTGGTTGTCTCAAGACAACTGTAAAATCGCCTTGATTGTGGAAGCAACTTTACCTTTGCCTTTTTCACCGGTCACAGTGGCGAGAGAGTGTGTGTGAACTGGAGAGACAATTGCCCGTATTTCGAACTGCAGATCAATTGCGCCTCTCCCCCCTCGCCATCAGTTGATCAGAGGTCATTGCCAATTTCGAGAAATTCTCAAAGTCTGTCGCTCACTTGTTTTCGCCAAATCTGCCCCCGGCTTTATGTGCCCACATTACTTACTGGCTGCGCCTCCGAATTTTCTCACAGTTCCGCGAGCCCCATTTCGAGTAGTCAATCCGCTGGTAATTCGGTGGGCGTTTAAAACGCCGTGAGAGCTATAGAGGCAACTCAAAGCGTCATTTGAATAACTCGTGGGCGTTAGCCCAGGTTTGTTGTATTTCAGTCCCAACAAATAGTATGGTTTTCGCACAGCCATATGTTTTTTCCAATAAGTTTATGAATTCGTGGTGCTGTATTATGGAGCTACTCTTCTATTTGCACACGCTATCTCGGTCGACAGCGATCGCTGCCCAGCATACAACCTCTATTCTTTTACCGACGGATAAACGACGGAATTCTAGCGATCTTTCCGCCGCCGGCAAAGTCAATTGGGCCACTGCGCGCGCACGCAAAGCCAATTCCGCTCGTACGCGTTTTCTGGCTCAATCTGTTTAGGTGCCCCTGATTTTTCAGGGGTCGGAAACAGGCAGCCTCTCATTCGATGCCATTCCTTTCTAATTCGCCCGATTACTTCCTCCTCCATCCATTGCACCGTGAAACAAACGAGCAAACATTATTGCATCCATCCGGTCTCATTCTCCATCCATTCTCTCCCGCTCGAAATTGCGCCCCGAACCAAGGTGGTGTGCGCGTAATTTAATCGACGCAAGCGGCCGAGGGCACTCGGGAGAGCTCCTGAAGAGGCGAGATTACATGGACTCTGGCCCTCCTTTGCCCCCATTCCATCAAACAGAGAGTTGCGTCCTCGCTTCCTTCTTCTTCTCGCTAGAGTATATCGTAGGCGTTGTGCACGTTTCGTGCACATCTACCGTATACTTGCGCTTCATTAGTGTCCTACGTGCGACCTTTCCTCTACAGCTCTAATCATCTCGTGAACAAAAAAAAACGATGTTTTTGTGAGATCGTGTGAATGCCATTGTGACCCGATTCCCTGCCGGACACCTGCCTTTTGTGCGCACTTGTTTTCACCCCGAGAAAAATGGCACATACACCAGTGTGAACGAAGTCGTAGTATCGATGGCTTTGTCCGTCCATTCACCGCAGCCTCAGGGTTTGGGGGCAGTGAAAGCGAGCAGCTCAACAACCACCTTTATTTTTCTCGCAGTTTACGCTTCTGCTGCAAACTCAGTGACGTTTTTGTCCGAGCGCACGCTTCTGCAGGAAAAACTGCGATATAAATGCTGGCGCTATTTACCTGTCAATATCCCTCCATTCACTTTCTTGCATTTTTTCAGTAGTGTTTAAAATAAGCGTCGTTGTCATTCGTTCTCACACCGCGTGATGGCAGTATTCCGGAAAAAATCCTGGGGAAAAGTGTGTACATTTTCTCCTGGTAATTTTTGGAAAACTAACAAAACATCAGATAGGCGATGATGTGTGTAAAATGAAGAGAAGGCGCGTCGCTTGTTTCGAGCCTCTTCTCTTCCCACGCCTCCTCCGAAAACAGTGCACCCAAGCATGTGTCCGGGCTGCTCAAAATAGACTGCGACTCAAGCACAGCTCCTCCTTTGTCGTGGACCTGCTAATGGATGAGTGCGGGACACAGCGGAGGATGGGCCGAGCACTCCATCCCCCTATTGTTGTTATTGGATTACGAATTCAGCGCCCCCCCTCCCTTTTCGCAATGTGTTGCGCTACTCTGCCTACCCACGGCTCTATTGTCGCAGCGATTGTTGGCGATTCGCGATTCACAATTCGCCTTGTTTGCATCTGTAGCAGCGAAGCCAGCGTGTATAAAATGGAGCCAAGCGATAGGCATCGAATGGCTTTGCCGGTTCCGCGAATGCCTCCGGGTCTCGGGGGCAAAACGGGCACAGCCGACCCTTCTCTGTTTGCGCTCATCCGCTGCTCTCCGATTTCATTAAAGAAGGACGCGACCAATCAACTTTGGGCGCTGTGTGGAGCACGCTCAATAAGTCGGCGGCGTGCGCTCTATATTGGCGCGAGACGAAAAGAGGGAGAATCCACACTCCAAGCTTTCGAGAGGGTGGAGAGACAATGAATGCTTTGGCCACGCGCACGCGCGCTACTTGAACCCCGCACATATTGTTCATAATTTGGGCTCTCCCTTCCAAATTTCCGGTCTCGGAATCTCTTGTAGTCAGGGGGTGATCTCGAAACTGGCTAATAAAAAGGGGCAATATAAATGCCATTGAATCGGAATCACTATGGGCCCCCGCGAAATATCCGCGAACTACGCCATCCGTTTCGAATTCGAAAACCCCCATTGAGACCATCTGGTTTTCCGCCGTTTAGTTCCGTCGCATACTATCCTTCCTCGTCCCCTCCCCCTTATTGTTCTTGCCCCCATTGTTCCACATGGACCTGACACGGCCTGAGTGCAAGGGATCCCCTCCACCTTTTGAGAAGGCACCTTCTAAAATAGTGCTACGTGTAAGACTACAACTAGAGTACGAAATGATCAAGGACCATGCAATCAGTAGCCCATTTTGATGGCCTTTCATCGCTAGTTTCGGTCACGTTTTTGTCCCAAATCCACGTTGTCTACAACTCTGTTTTTCTAAAAACTGACAAACCGTTATCCGCTATAAGTCAGGGGGACTGAGCGCTCGGGGTACCAGGGAAATACGGGTGGTGTTGGCCAGCCCTTGCAGTAGCCAATCTGGCTGTCATCCGCAGAAGAGAAGGCGAATATATTCACGCGGCGGACAAGCGGCGAGATAAGGTCACCCGTCAGTCATCCCATCCCGCCTTATCTGTTGCGCGCTTTTGAGGTTACGCGCGATATCAATCCAGATTGGGCCGATCGATCAGTCACTTCCTTTAGGCAGTGCGCAAACAATTTTTCGCCTCTTGACATTGTTCGCGAGTTTTTTTTTTCAAAAATTGCATTTGTCAAATTCCGATTGTCGATCTTCTCGTGAACATCTCCACTGTGTCTTTCCCCTGCACGGGAAAGCAAACGAGAGGAGGAGGAAGAGATTGCGCCCCCCCCCCCTTAGCACTCAATCCCTCTTCGCTTCTGACTCGAATTTCGACCGCGGTCCTTGAGGAGCTCCCCTCCGCTGCTCTTATTTCCGTCTGACTCCGCTGCTCGCTCGCTTGTGCTGCTCTCATATGTAGCGGACATATATGTCGCGCGCAGGCTCCGGGAATGCGGAATTATTTCCCAACTTTGGGAATTTCCTGTGATCTTCGCGTTGCGCAGTGTCTGACTCCAGGACCGAAATGACAATTACCGGAACCATGTCTGATGAGAGCCTACCTGATACGAATTATGATTGTGTCTGTAAATGAATGCGAAAATGACACAGTTCCCACATAGAGTAGGCCTCTCATCCGAATGTTCACATCGGATCTAGTCCGCGGATTCCCTGCTCTCTCACTCTCACTCAAGGCTAGTGCACGAGTGCATGTGCGGACGGCAATCGGATTCGAGTTCGGTCGACCGTGCGCGTGCGAAACCCACAGACACTCGTGCAGTGGGAGCCATTTCAAAGATAGAGAACGTGAATTATCCACTGTCTAGCGACCATAAATCTTTACTTGCTTGTCTCAAACTGATTTGATAACATCATTGTTTGCGTAGGGAACAAGGAAAAGTCGTTATTTGAAGCCTCGGAGTCGCGCTCTCTCTCGTCCTCTCCTCTTGCATCCTGCTTGATTAGTAGCAGGATGTGGCGGACTCGAGTGTTTCCTTACTCAAGATTCATTCGTTCGTTCTGCTGTCTAAAAACTAATTTATTCCCATAGCACACATCAATAATTATCACTATCAGCTTTCATAGACTCGATTAGTCCGAATAACGTCTGTTTCTTCTACTACAACGATTGCATCTGGTAGATGAGTGTGCGCGGTATTGCTTCCAGCTGCGGTTCCGACTAACTATTATGTGCAGCTGCCCTCGATTTATCGGAACACACAAGTGTGTGTGGCATCACACAAGCTCAAGAACGCTTACAAAGGGTGTTGTTTTGCGAGCGGACGGTCGGGATGGTGAAGCAACTTATCCGCTATCTTTGCCACTCTTGTAGTAGTTTTTCCTCCATTTGCTGGCAGAAAACTGTACACATTTCATTTGATTTGTTCTCGGACTCAGATATAGGGTAATTTGATAACAGTGCACCCGTGATCGCTAAGCAACTAATTAGTGGTGTTCGGTTGACAGTCACTGTTCGAACTCTTTAATCTCGTAATGTAGTCAACTTATAATCAGGTATTTGTCCCATACTTGATTGAACTTATTTTCAATTCCTTTTTTTTTGCGCCCACTGTACGTTCAGTGTTCAGACTGTGAGAGCGAAAAAATGTAAAAACAAAAAAATGAAATAAAATCCGTGCGACCTTTCTGATCGAACCTGCGGGAACGAAGCCATTGAAGATAGATGGCTCCAACGCCAGACATCAATGGCCGCTTCAGTGTAAGGATGCCCGCGCTGTCTCGGAAATAATAGTTGGCAAAATCCATAGATCTCCAAAATTCGTCTGCATTTTTCGCGAATCTTTAAAATCCAACTTGGGGCCGGATGGACAACAACTGTATAAAATTTCCAATTTACCCTTCGGCCCCTTCGGCCCAGCGCCCAGTGACTCAGCAGTCACTTTGCGATATTTCCGAACGAAACTAGAACTATATTCGGTTTCTGCCCTCCCCCGCGCGCAGCTTACTCCTCCGGGCCTATTTGCTTCCACAGAGCGCCTGACTAAGCGCCATTTCCTGACCGAATTTAGACATGCCATCACGTCGAAATTCGAGAGCATTGACTGCATTTTGTGTGCTTTCCGGGGAGGGTGCTTTCCCGCCTGAGCTCATGAATTCTTGCGAATTAATCGGTCTCTTTGAGCGCCGCGGTGCGTGGTCCAACCTTTCTCGCGCTAATGTCAATCGCTCCGGCGTGCTAATCCAACTTCGCATTCAGTCCTATCCGGCCGACCGGCAGCAGATCACTCGAGTGGCGAGGATAGCTATACGAAGAAGAAGGAGCAGTTCGATCAAGTTACATCGAGAAATATTACTTCCAGGTAGGATCGACGTCACCAATTTGTGCTTGCTTGCTTGCTTGTTTGCGTAGAACGATGAAAATGAGCTTCGTGCGAGCGGCAGGGCTCATTCGGCTTCCCAAAATGGTCAAGTGTTTGCTCATTTAACGATTTCTCTTTCAGGGCGATGCGCTAGCCGAAGGATGAACGAGTCCGTCATTGCCGAAGCCAATGCTACCGCCGAATTCTTCGTGAGTTCTTCCCACTACTTCCGCCTTCCTCTAATCTCCCGGGCGTGCATTGTGGGCGTTATCCCGGGGGCTATAACGTGCACGGAAATAACACGACGGCATTGCCGGAAAGCGTGTCATCAACTCGAAAAACTAGAGATGACAAATCGAGCAATGATAGTTTATCGCATTTCCGCATGTGCACAATTGAATTCGTTGGGAGGGGCTGAAAGACACGGGGGTGAAGAAGAGACGAAATGGCTAGTTCTGTTCCTCGGAGAAGAACGCCTTTGCCTTGGCTTGCACGTTCTGATAGAAGCACCTGAAATCAAGAGTCTGTGCAATCTTTCACGAGGAAGCTCAATAATTGCGCGGGGCAAGTGCATATCTGCCGGCAATTCGAAAACACCTCTAATTGTAGTAGGGAAATGTCGTATTCTCAGCGCAATTGAGCAATAATAAACAATTAAAAACGCACTGCTTCATGTCGTCAAACTTCCCGAAGCAGGAAGCGTACGTGTAGTCGATCGGCGTGTACTTGTCCGGGATCTGCAAAGTAGGTGTCAACCAGATTTTACGGTCCTCCCCAAACCTGGTCGCAGAACACGAGACACTTGTCGCCGGCAGCCACCGAGTTCACGCCCTGCAATGTGGCGGTGGTGTGGTTGCGCGCGTGCAACCTCATTTGGTGCGAAATGAGAAAGGTCGCCTCACCCGCTGCACGCAGCAGTCGCGATGGTCGCGGCCCTGCGCCGCGCAGAAGTGCATGTCGGCCAGCGAGTCCAGCGGGCACTCGTGCGTGCCGACCAGCATGCTTTGCAGCTGCAAAGCCGGGAGTTAGAGCCGATCCGGATTCGGGAAATCCCGGAACCGGAGAATAGGACACTCACCAGTTTCTGGTTGTACTCGCGGAAGTTGCAGACGGTCTGGCAGGCGACGGAGAGCCCGCGCTCCGCACAGCACGCAACGAACAGGTAGTTGGGGTCGGTGGCCTGAAGCGGAGATGCCGAGATTCGATAGCGATGCCATCCTTCAAGCGATGGCATCGCAAAAAAGATGACGCTCGCTTCTCTCGCACGTGACACATGTGTAATCGAGTTCGCCTAATCATTAACGGCCCCGAAAACTACGATCTCCGGGCAGAGCCCATACACAGAAGGACTGGCAATGAGTATACAGGAAAAATCCTACCTGCTGCATGGGCACGTCGGGGTTGCGCTTTTCCCACAACCTTAGCCCGTAGATCTCGCCGAAATCCTCCTCGACCCGGTCGTCGCCCGTCAGCTTGAGCACACCGCGCGCCTTCGCCCGACAGCCGCCACCACAGCCGCACCCGCACCCGCCCGACGACTTGGAGCACTGCAATGTACCATTTTCTTACATTCGCGAGTCACCAAAATGTGGTCGAGGGTGAAAGTATCAAGGAGTACTCAAATCTATCGATCGCTAGCTAGAAATATGGGAATCTTGTCAAGACACCCAATTAATGGACCTGTTGTCTATGATATGAATAATAATGGAGTTGCTAATCGGCGATGGGCTGGCTAGCCCGCCCTTACAATTAGCGAGGATAATGCCAAACCACCTTTACCCTTTCTCTAGATATTGTGCCTTGATTTGGGGCAAGGCCTAGCCGAAACTGACCGCAAGAGCAGAGGCGACGAGCAGCGCACAAAGTACGATATGCCTGAGCATCTTGTGAGAGGGGGATCAACGTTCGACCCTGCCTTTCGACCCTGCCTTTTATCCCCCTCACATGCCCAACCTGGCACTGCCTGACTGGTTTTAGTGGGTCATCGCAGCTGATCGGTGGCGCGCGCGCGTAATTAGCGGGATGGGGCAATTTGTGCAGGCTAATTGTCGGAACGGTTCCTGTGCGGGTTAGCCTAACAAGACAAGATGGGTAAGTGCGCGTGAGGTGTGGGAGGCCAATGACGAAATATGTCTTAGATCACTCGTAGTGTTATATTGCTGAAGATCGACGAGAATCATGCTTGTCCAGGGCTGACGATAGACCCATATTTCATTGTTTATTGGGGGTTGCGCAACCCTGTCGGCAGCTTGGACACTTATGACGAGCAGTTTACGATGATCTTCGCTCTTTGCAGGACGAGGAGTGCTACTATGAGCCTCCACCACTCACCGCGGCTCGATTCTGGCTGGTCACCGTGTTCGGCTCGATCATTTCGCTCGTCTCAGTCATCGAAAACCTCATGCTCTTCTTCCTCTTCGTGACTAGGTACGCGGGGGCAATTCGATACTTGTGTGCGGAAGGCAGTGCATTTCCTGGTTCCCGGACACTTTTAGCAGGGAGATACTCTAATATACATTACCGAACCTAGGCGACCAGGGGAAAACAAACTTGTCCAGCGCGAAATTTTGAGTAGTGATCGTGAGCAATGTTCTACGGGAAACGAATGGGGGGGGCATAGGTGTCCACGCCGACTGCCGACCCATGGCTGCGTTCAACCCCACGTGGGTCATGGGTCAGCCGCCAGCGCTGGACAGGATAAAGACAAAGGTAAGACAAAGGTCCCGTTAATCAAGGCACTTGCGTCTTGCGGGAGATCACTTCTAGGTCAGTGATGACTGGATAAGGGGGACGAAAAAAAAGTCGATCGAAGGGGCATTTTGCAGACGTTCTCATCGCCACAGCCACGACATGTACCTCCTTCTGCTCGCGTTCTTCGACTTCTTCGTCTCGCTCGCGTACATTCTGCTGATGAGCGTGAATGTGCTCTCCGACTACCTGCAGAACCCCGGCCTGGTCGCCCTGTGGTGCGTTTCATTATTTTATTATTCTTCATTCTTCAATATTCACCGACTCGAGAATTGTGCGTTCGTTGCACTATCATCCGGAAGCAAGCGCTTGGAATGACGGAACCCGTTTACTCTTGCTTCGCACTACCTTCAGGGGACAACAAGAGTGTACACGCACTAAGAGCCTCCAAGTGTAAGGCTGCGAACAGCGTCGACGTCTGGGGCCATTTTTCCAAGGCATCTCGACCATTTTGATGGGCGTTTCTCGTTCTCCTTCTCTCCCTTCATTTTGAAGGAGACTGGTTGATCATTCGCGATTTCACATGTCGGTCGACCAGTGTCATTTAAAATGAGAAGAGAGTCCTTATAAATTCCCCTCAAGATGGTCCAGATGCGACCGTCTAGACGATTATGCTCCTAGAAAAACAGTGCTGACGGCGACATTGTTCGTAGTATAAATAAGAGCCTTTAAGTTCGACAGCCCGAAAATAGCCTTGGAACAAATGTGCGCATTGGCAAATATAGGGAAGAATTGAGGATGAATCAGGATTTAAAAATTAATAATAAATGAAGATAAATATGGGCAGGTTCACGTACATGGTGCCGATGATCACGATCTCGCACATCGCCATGAGCTCCGCGTCCTTCCTCATCATCGGCGCGTCCATCGAACGGTTACGAACTGTTTTGCAAACTGTTTGCGCGCTCCTGCGATACATCGCCGCATCCACACCAAGGGTGGAACCGGTGCAAGTGGTGAAAGCCACAGCGCCACGGCGTTTCTCAAGAGCAAAACTGAACGAAGCTGAATTTGAAGTGGCAAAGTCCGTCTTGGTGGAAGAACGCGCTTCACCCTTATGCTTACCGTTGCAGGTACTTTCTCACCAAGCAGTCGTCCACGCTGCACTACGTGCAACGCCATCGGCCGAAGATCGCGATGGCCGCCATTCTGCTGGGCGTGATCTCAAAGGGCAGCATATCCGTCGAGTTTGATGTGAGCTAATGCGCTGAGACAGCCGATTGTTTCCCTGCACAATGCAGTATCGAGTTGTCCATAGCACTGATGCTACTGATGTTCATGTTATTTTCCGTATTTGGCACCCAAAAAACCTACCGCCAACCCAACAAACTGTTATCACTCTAGTGACAACAATTTTTTTTTCGTTCAGTACTTCAGGCAACTCCATGCCCATAAAATGTTCTCGATGTTCATGCTCGAATTTCCGGGCGTCTTGGGCCTGTGTTTGCCTATTTCTTGTTTCCGTTGCAAGAGCAAACACAATAGAGAATACTAGAATTTCGTGCGATCCGGGGATTTTTCAAGTACGGGAAGAAAAAATAAAATGAGCGATTCCCGCGCAGATCTCGCACCATCCGAACTGCACGGGCCAGATGACCGAGTGGCAGATGACGTACCGCGAGTTCGTCTTCAACACGCCCTACCACACCATCTGGCGGTTCTGGTCGGTATTTTTGGCTTTATCGTGATATTCAAAGTGGCTAGGGTTGACGAAACGTAAGGGAAAGCGGCAAATCTGAACTTTCAATTCAATTACCGTCTCATTCGAATTTGTTTTTCGGTCGTTCCGATAGCCGAACGAACGGTTAACTGCAATATGATCCCGATCAGGTACCGCAACTTCGTCACGATCTTCGCGCCCTTCTTCATTCTCACCTTCCTCAACATTCGCATCGTCGCCACGCTGCAGTCGACGACGGCGAACGGCGGCGTGTTCGCGCATCTCGCGGGGAATCTGGCCCTCGAGCAGTCGAGGAGAAAGGTGGGAGACGGGAGAAAAGTGGGAGACAAGTGAAAAGTGGGAGACAGGAGAAAAGTGGGAGACAGGAGAAAAAAAGAGACAATATAGCGATCACTTCACATGCCCTATCTCTGCCTTTTTGTCATGATCAGTCGCGGAGAAAGGTGGGAGACCGGATAGAGATAACGTCCCACTTCGAATGTCCTCTCTCTTTTGTTTTGTCATGATCAGTTGAAGACAGTTAGTCCCGGCGAAAGGTGGGAACGAAGGGAGAAATTGAGAAACTGTTGTCTGCCTTTGTGATGGACAATTGAATTGGTATAGTGCCAGCAAAGACCTTCGCAAAAGATCGAGATCCCATGAGAAAATAAAAAAGAACAACAAACAACAATATCCACTGTAGGCGACGGCGGCCAAGGTCTGCTTTACTCTCATTCGGTTGTATATGCTCGGTGTAAATATGATAACTGACCTCCGCATCTCACTGACCCCGTATGAACTATAACTAACTCGGCAATGTGCATGTCAGTGTGTTAAAAGATTGGGAGGATAGAAAGGGAATGCGTACACTGTTTTAACCAGGTTGAGCACGACTTGTTGTGATGCGAATTTGCCGGGATTAGGGAGCCAATGAGTAATTGCAGGCGTCGGCTCGCGCGGCGACACGCACGATGGTCGCCGTTACGTGCTGCTATCTCGCGTCGAACATCGTGAACGTCATTCTGACCATCTGGGAGCACGTCGACAAGCAGACGCTCTTCAATGACTATCTCAAGTGAGTGGAATCGCTTGTTTTCACTCCTGCTCATTCTCCCGGTATTTGAGCGCTTTTGCATAGTATATTGAAAATGGTTGACTATCTCGAGCTCCATTCGCTGCCCACATCAAGCGCACTCTGCGCGCATAGTATTCGGCGCACGAGTGTTGTTGCGGCGGTACCGCACAGCTCTTGAGCCGAAGCGGCGGTGAATGTTTGGACTAACTAAGGGGGTTTTAACCTTAAAACATTAACCTAACCTTAAACTTAACCTAACCTTAAACTTTAAAAAAGAGAGCGTATTGCATGATCATATTGCAGTTTCTACGCGATCGCCGTGGACATGGTATCGCTGCTGACGACGCTGGCCTGCGCCTGCCGCCTGCCCATCTATCTCTACTGCCAGGTCTGTGACTAGGGTTGGCATATCGAGAAATTATCGAGAATGGTCTCTTCATTTCGCATACTCTCTCGCCGATCCGAGAAGTGAGAGAGCGCGTAGAATGAAGAGAGTCATTTTTCGACAAGCCAACCCTATCTGTGACGCACATTCCGAACGGTCTGTTTTCACCAGCACCCAGTACCGAATCTCATTTGCCTCCCCAGACTTTTCGCGCATTTCGTCAGTTGTGTCGCGCGTGAATTCAATTAGCGAACGTCCTCGAAGCGCTGATGGATTTGCGTTAGTAGTAGTGGATTAATGTGTTTACAGACTGCGCTGCGGGCCGAGATCCTCGCAATCTTCAATACGTGGTGGAAGTGGGGCATGCGCCGAGTGAACCCACACGTGAGCTATCAAATTGATCTGAAAATATAAGAAAACAGGTGTGAAATAAGGGATGTCAACTCAACTCTCCCATCCTTGCACACGTACGTTAGAGCAACAAGTTCATGAAGAGACCGATTCTTCATCCTGACTGCACAATAGAGCTCAAAATATGAGTCATCGCATCTTGATTGCGCACACTCCGATCACCGAGTGTGTGCAATAGGGTAATCGTCTCTTCATTTCACACACTCTCTCGTCACTATGACCGGTGAGCGAGTGTGTGTAGAATGAAGAGACGATTACCCGTATATTGAACTCTAGTGTGCAATGAAGCGATGGCGGCTCATATTTTTTTTGCTATACTGTCCAATGCGGCTCGAATGGTCGATGTTCAGGCGGTGTTTGATGATGATGTCGAGGGGCGGATGCGACGGGAGTCGAGCACCTATCAGACCGTGACCACGAGCGCCGACAGCGACAAGCGACGACTCTCCGTTTCGTTCCCACTCGTGAGTAGAGAAGCTGAAGGAAGAGGGAAGAGGTGAAGCGAGGAATGAGAGGGAGAGGAAGAGGAGGGATAAAAGGCCGACCTCTTGCGCAAGAGTTTGGAGAATGAGAAAACTCTTGCGCAAGAGTTTGGAAAATGAGAAAACTCTTGCGCAAGAGGTGAGGCAGGAATGGGCCGTTTTAGATCGTTTATGCTCGTTCTTTCAATTGTTATGTGTTCTGATAGCTTAGTACGTGCATAGGAGGATACCAGAACACATTTGCAAGATTTACATAGAGTCTCAAGAGAGGTGACGCTCTATAGACTCCCTTTTCGTCTTTCCCTCCTCTCCCACTGTGCGTTGCTCGCGTACTTCTCGAGCTCTATAGCAGCTCAGAGGTGACATATCGACAAACTTCGAAGAGTATGATCACTATGGCTACACTAGAGGCTGTTTTAATATACTTCTGACTTCTTTGTGTGACAAATTACCTTTAACAGCGCGCTATCTTCAAAGAAACAAGAATCCCGTCCAACATCAACAACCTCTTGTACAAACTTCAAGAAATCATTGTAAATATGCTCTGATATCCAAATTACTTAATCATCCTACAAAACTTTAGAAAGATCGACCATAAACGGCCTAAAACAGCTCATTCCTACCTCACCTCTTGCGCAAGAGTTTTCTCATTCTCCAAACTCTTGCGCAAGAGTTTTCTCATTCTCCAAACTCTTGCGCAAGAGGTCGGCCTTTTATCCCTCCTCTTCCTTCATTCTCATTCCTCGCTGCAAGAGAGCGGCAAACTCTTCCCTCACCTCTTCCTTCAGCCACCCTACTCGTGAGTTGCGACGCAATCATTCATTCATTCATTCATTCATTATTTATTCCGTCAGAATAATGTAGAAATCATGATGGAGTACAGAGGGAAACTGCAAAAGGGTGCGCATCGAGCGCTGCCTATACTGATACAATGATACATAATAAGGGGAAGCTGAGTGATTCCTATCATGGCGAGTTGTAGATACAATGATACAACGACACAATGATCAGGGTCCGAGCATGCAGTGCGATATCATTCTTCCATGTGAGGGGTGTTCTTTAACGAGCGGATCACTCCATCCGCTACCTTTACTATAAATCATTTCCTCAACTGATCACTTGCAGTTGCTCACCGAGGCGCCACCGCCCGCGATTCCGCTCCGCAACGGCTTCGCCACCCCGCAGGATCGGCCCGTAGCGGTCATCTCCGCCTACCAGCACCTCCCGCGCCGCTCGCTGGACACGGTACCTTTTCCCATTTTTTTAAGCATAAACTCCCGATTATGCGCATTTTCATATCTAAAATTGCCCTTTTTTGCAGCTCACTCACACGAACAGCGACAGCTCGGCGGGCACGACGTTCATTGAGAAGAAGAGCACAGAGTATGATGATGATCTGCACAGCATCTTGGAGACGGGCAAGGAAACGTTGCTGTGAGATTGCCACACTTGGCCCCTCGTATTGCCCATACTCGAAAGTATTTGTGGCGCTCGGGTTTTCATGCTTTTCAATTCGTTACTCGCAAATAGTCATAGCCCCCCCCCCGGGTTTCAAAACCATTTCTCGAACGCATCATCCTCACTGTTTTTTTGTTGCAATTATTGCGTTACATAAAGTTAGACAGTTGACTGTACGGATATCCTTTATTCGCGTCGATTTGATTACCTCCGGTGTGTTACGTTCAATGTCAAAGAATAAATTCAAATGTGATCGTATGCTGGTGGGAATCGAAACATGAAGAGTATTTGATTGTTGGAATCTGTTGGGCATTAGAGTGCGCAATTCGGGTCGCCGTCTCTTCATTTCTCGTACTCTCTCATCACTCGACCGGCCGAGAGAGTGTGTGAAATGAAGAGACGGCGACCCGAATTGCGCACTCTATTGGGCATCGAATCGAAGATTCTCATGGTAGAGATGCGCGTTTGAGAGTGAGATTTCGCGCCGCTATCAATTCCAAATCGCTCGTCGGCAGAATCGGCTGACCCAACGACAGAGACGAAACGGTGCTGCCTCGGCGCTTGATCATCTGAATGAGCTCGGGAATCCAACTCCCCCTAGACTCCAAACCCTTCGGCACCAAGGATCGCGTGCGAGAAAAATGAGCGAATTCGAGAGCGGCGAGAGCGAGAAGAGCATCTAAATTTATTATCCGAATCTAGAAAAAATCCGGTAATTTTTTCACTAGAAAGAGCAGTCGGAAGACGGCAGCTAGCGTCGGACGAGATTCCCACAGTGCACGGCTAGTGTCGAGACCGAAAAATAGCAGCACGAGCGGCGAGATGAAGAATATGAAGGAGGCAATGGCCTGACAGTTGGTAAATATGTAGAAATTTACGATCATACCTGAATCGTGAGCGAGTGCACTAGACGAAGTTGCGCTTTGTGAATGGGCGGAGTGAGGTGGTTCTGCAATAAAAGCAACTTCCAAATTTCGACAAAAAAAATTACCGTGTGCTTTCCGAGTTTGCTGATCGCATGGTAGGTCAGAAAAACGTAGAACGAAAAATCAGTCAATATTGTGCAAATGATGACCAGAAGTTCTGAACTTTCATTTCGCGACTAATAAAAGATTTGATGCTACCATTCTTGAACGGGCCAACGTCTCCAACATCTTCGCCAAGAACGAGAAAGTTAGATGTGTAGTTTAGTGCCCACGAGACATCTTTCCTCTGAGATGGAGAAATTATTGAGAAAACAAGTAATTACAACCATCAACTGCTTCCATTTGTTTGGTATGTCGATCGCCCAGAGATGTGTGCCCAAGACATTGGCAAACAGCGTTGCAGCTATTATGAGCAGTGCCAATCCTTGAGCTCTGCGAGGGGGTGTTGACTAGTTTCGAGATTATTCCGGAAATTGTCGCATTTGCTGCCGTGCAAAGTAGCTACTAATTTGAGCGGTTCTATGCAAGATTGTATAGCTAATTTCTGTTCAGCAATACACAAATAGCTCCGTGCAAAAGCGAACCTTGCCGATACTTTGAGCCGGTGTTCCGTGTACAATGCGCCCTGATGCATTCTCAACATGAGAAACAAGAAAGGCAGGCTCACTGCGGCCGTCCAAAACGTGAGCATAACCTGAAACATTCTTATGGAGAACGAAAAAAATTTGATGGAACCAGGAGTTTCGCGGGGTCAGTCGTGCTGTCGCAGAGGAGCCCTGTGCACACGATGATTGGAAACGGCGCGAGAATGTACATTTGATGGAGCAAGCAATTGTAAATGTCGAAGCACATCTCGAGAACCTGAAGCTGCATTCCATTCAAAGTGTTGAAGGATTCGTTGCGCACCGTATGACAGACGTATCCCAACTTGTAGTCGGCGCTCATCGAGCTCTTTGCGAGCACAACGTAAATGACGGCGGGATGCACGAGAAGCGTGCCAAACGGCAGATAAACCAGGCGGGATCTGAACAGAAACGGGCACACTTGCACGTCAAGATGGCATGGGCTTCCACATTTTGGCAATGCTGACGGAGTAGTCGCGGTCCCAGTGCAGGCCGAAGTTGAGGTCGTTGTTGCTCATGCTCGCACGAATGCTCGCACGAGGAATTGCGATGCTGACCGGAAGTTGGAGGAAGGAAGGAATTGCAAATGAGCAATGAAAATTGCAGCTGGGAGCAACAATTAATCTGCAACGTAGTCAGACAACAGGCCACAAAAAACTACCGTGTGCAACTTTGCAACAGCTGTCGATTCCTGAGACATGTGATTGTGTTCATGTATGATTTGTTTTCTTCTTCGTGACTTTATGAAAAGTGAGTGCGCATGTAAAACAATGGCTTTATTTCGGCTTTAAAAATGATAAAATAAAACGACTTTGGCAGAGATCAATACGAAACGTAAAAGCATAAACACGGAGCGCAGGCTAATCGTAAAAATTCGGGATCATTCCCACCACAATCGGAAGAGACTGGTGGTCGATTTCACCAGATGAATACAACATAGCAAGAAGAGATCAGCATGTGACATAACATCCTTCCCATGATTCTGGTAAATGATTGATTGATTGATCATTCCCGCTTCTCATTTTCGCAATTCTGCTTCTGCTCGAGCGACTCGTACGGCGGCGGCGGCTCGTTGTCAGGGATCGGGGAGGGGGCGGATGGGGCGACGATCGAGGGCGAGGAGGGGACGATGGATGGAGTGCGCGAGGGCGTGCGCTGCGTCGGGTAGATCGGGTACGAGATGTGGTCCTCGTTCACCGGGCGGGCCACTGCGGTCTTCTGCGACTGCTCGCGATAGCCGCGCGGCGGCCCTGCAAAAGCGTGAAGATTAGCTTTAGATTGTTCGCTTTTTTATGATAACTGCAAGCGAAACGGGCGATCGTTGTTTTGTATGAGGTCCAGGATGGCCAAGCGCCGGCGATCCATTCTATGACCTCGTACATGATTGCGCTCGTCCTGTCGCCTAATACATGGCCAAAAAAAGGATCGCTGCACGAATGCGCGCACCTCCTCTGGAGCACGACGGCTGTTGCTGATGGTGTTGCTGGTACTGTGTTTGATGCTCATTGCGGTACTGGTAGCTGATGGCGCCCGCGCGCTCCCGGTCCGTGAGAAACGCGTAAAAGTGCAGGTTGATCTGAAATAATGACACTTTCTTGCATTGAATTGGCTGCAAACGAAGATCATCGAGCAGCAGTTGGATGACCGCAAATTAGGGTTGATCGTTATCTTCGGAATACTAATTCTGTTATCTCCACTATTCCGGAATAAGAGTCGAACAATGAAACTTCTCTCGTTCCGGAAAGGGCACTGTTCGAGACGATGATTGAACCAAACGTTCGCATTTTTCGCGTTCCGTATCGTTTCGTCAACCCTACTGCTAATAAAATGAACAGTCAAAATGACAAACAGTGAAGCTCCACAGCAGCAAGCCCACTTGGAACACGGCGATGGCGAGTAGGAGCGGGCCGTACTGACTGACTGAAAGACGTTTATGCATTTGGTAGGAAAAAATCTCATCCGCCAGAAAACAGTTGCTTACAGACGCTGGAAGTGTCAATATTGACAATAAGAGCGATGACGAGCAGGAAGATGGCCAGTCCGACGACAGAGATGCCCAGACCCTTAAAATTATTAATTCACATTTTGTTAGCTACTGGGGAAATGTTGTGGCGCATCTGAAGCACAATTGAAGGTCTATGTCAGAATTTCAAATGAAATTAAAGGATACCGAGAGACTCAACGTTACTATTCCATTTTTTTCAGTTTTATTGAGTTTTTCTATGGCATCTTCAATCAAAACGCATTAGAAGTTCTATGGAAAAAAATAAAACAGTCAGTAAAAAGTGGGCCACAATTCTTACTTGGAGCACGAGCAGTAGGATGAGTGTGGGGCGGTGCTCCTGTAAACTTTCTCCTTTTTGCTTTGTGTAGCGCAAATGATGCAACCCTAATGGAGTGTGGGAATGGTCACCTGAAAGGCGGCAACCGCCATAACTCCGCTGCCGAACAGACTCGCAGCGATCGACGTCCATGTGGTGCCGTTCCTGAAGTATAGACGTGTGATTTTTGAATAGGCGAAAAATCGACTAGACGTTTGCTTTCGATTCTCTTACCAACGCCAAAACGGTTGTGATCTCGCAGGGACTCCTTCCCTTTATTCGTTTCTTCCCAACCCTGTTCTTTTCTCCTCTTTGCTCCTCTGGCTTTATCTCTGCTCCTCACCCAACCGTTTGCGCAAGAAACCGACTCGATGACGTTGGCGTACCCGTATTTTTCCCGAGTTAGCCCCTCATTTCTTTCCTCTGTTTCCGGTGTTGTGCCGGGTGTCATTCATCCCACTGCCCATCATCTTCTCTGAACATCCGTACTTACACGGGCTGACGGACTGACCGTCAGACAGACAATCAAATGCTTTCTCACTTCTCCCATTGTTTTCCCGAAGCTGTGCAGCGACGCAAAGCATCTATCGAAATTTCTTTGCAAATTATTCAGACGTAATAAATGAATAATGAATGAATGAGAAATGCAGTCAATGTTCGGCCGACATTCACTTTCTAGATTGGCCACGAACCTCTGCAAAATCTCATTATTCGGGCGGTCGCTTTTTCGATTACCGGAAGAGGTGGAATGAGATGGGGGGGGCAAACGGGAAGGAGAAGGAGTAAAGGGGGAAGAAAGGGAGGAAACTGACAGAATGGCCGGCCACAGTGAGAGGACGTTGGAAACGATGCACACGCCGGCGATCGCCTTGGCCATTGACTGAAACATTGGGGGATACAGATCTGGGGCAAATCGATAAATCTGGGCCCTTCATATCCTGATATTGAGTCAAAAAGGGTTGAGTTAGAGAAGAAGGCGCACGTCCTGAGTTGTCAGTGTTTTCTCTTTCACGCGCCGGATTGGGTGAACGGGTTGGACGGGCAGTAGTCTCTGGCACGACTTACCGCGACATGAATGCGGGCGGCGCAGCAGCACTGGTAGTAGCGCGAGTCGTGCGGGTCGAACTGACGCGCGCTGGCCACCGAATACATCTGCACGTCTAGAGACTTTAGCACCGTAAATGTACCAAAATTTAGCGCATTTTATTTGTCATGACGCGACGGATACAGGGCCACAAAAAACAGTGCGAAAATGAAGCAAAGATTGCGGCTCAGTCTCACACAAACGGTCGAATGAGCATGGGAAGAAAATATAGGAGGAAGTTGAAGAACAGAGAGAGCAATTCGAAACGCGCGAGAAACGGGCGTGCGAAAGGAAAGAAGGCACATGGGAGAGGACGCAAGGAACAACTGACCACAATCTAGGCCTATTTCGCGCCAAGAAAGGCTCGCAGCGCATTAGTCATTCTATGCGCCTCGTGCCACCCTTCGGCTTCGTGCTACTGATTTACCGCAAGGAAACTTCGGGGCGGGACTGAAGAGGAGAAAGGACGGGCGCGAGATTGCGTTAGGCGAAATAGGGTGGTGAGTCATCATTGCGCGTCAGAGTCGGAGGAAAACGAACTCAGGCGGGCACGTGACGTAGAGGGGTGAAATGCGGAGACCAGAATGGGGAGAGGCGCTCTCTCTCTCTCTCTCTCTCTCTCTCTCTCTCTCTCTCTCTCTCCCTCTCCCTCTCTCTTTGAAAGACAGAGAGAAGCAGACGGAAGGTCGATACTGAAATAGCGCCTCTTCGAGGAATCGAGGCAAATAGCATGATGTATGATCCACCTAAATAACCGGCTCTTTTCGTCGAATCCAGTCGAAATTGGGAGTCGAAAGATGAGAAGGCATTTACAACTGGGAATAAATTCAGCGTACAATTGGAATCATCCTACATATGCGCCCGAGAATAGAAAAGAATGGAAGGAAGAAGAAAGGAGGGAAAGAATCTCCCCGGAGGTCGAGAGACCGAACTTGAGAGAAAGAGGGAAGAGGACAGAGAAAGAGAGAGAGAGAGTGTACGAGAGGACTGGCACGTAGAGAGATACGAGGCTTGTGCGTCAGAAATTTAGCCGGGGTGTTTCTCAATTCGTGCTAAGATTAGTGCAGAGCGATTGCGAAAAGATGCTTCTGCTGTGTGTTCTTCATAATATTTGGAACTGCTTTATCAATATTCAATCGAAAATGAAAATTTGTATGATATGATACTGGGATAGGGCCACAATGCTCATTCCGCACTGATTTCCAAACTTGATGGTTTCGCTTGCGCATAAGCGGGAGGTGGTTCGTCGCATGCAGGAGGGTGACAATGACATTCCATCGAGGAGATGTTTCTAGACACCCATCCTCCTCCCTCGATGTCCGCCGCTTCTTCGTTGCCATATTGACGAGTGTGCGCGATTTTTAAAATATGTGGTGGAGTCGTGTTTCCTGAGGGTATTAGTTTACACATTCATAGAACGAATGGAGAAGGCGAGGTCGGCACATGGGATACGAGACATTTCACACACACACACACACACACTGCTGGCCCGCTCGAGTTACACAAGTTATGGAATGAAGAGGCTCAGCTTTCGTCGTGGTCTACAACTCACCGAAGCGGTTGTTGTGGCGCCGAGTGGCGCGCGCTGCCTCCAGTGAGACACTCCCGTCGTCATCATCGTCGTCCGTCTCCTCATCGCCCAAGAACTGGTAGAATCGCCACCACACCTGCAAGCAGCTCAGCTCCTCGCCGACATTCTCGGGACACCGCAGCCCCCTTACGTAGCAACACCAGAGCAGTAGCACGATGATGAAATACAGAATTGCGGCCCTTGTGAGAGTCGTGGATAAAACTTCTTGCGGCACTGAAACAGATGCCTTCCAAGATTCATTGGAATGTTGAGTACGACACACACACTTATGAAACAGAGTTGTGCTAAGTGCTAATTCGAGGAGTGTTGCGCACATTTGCCTGATCCTGCAGCACACAGCAGAAGGACGTCCACAACGACGAGAATCGCAATGCACCCACCCTGTAAGGGAAAAAAATGGGGCTTTGATAAACGGGCTGCACGCGTTCGATTGCCTTGCGTATCTCCAAGTGGATTGTTTTTCATCTCATTTCAAGTCGTTTTGTTGCTGGCGAATGTTCGAAAAGGCGGCGGGAGAATGATGACGGGAGGAGGAGGCAAATGATCTACTTGGTCTCTTCCCTCCCCTCCGGGCGGAATACGCATTTGTTTGATACGCATTGCAAAAAGCGCTATAAATGACGATCATTAGAGTGATCAAGGAAGATGAACTTTAATGCTCTCATCAAAGTCATTTTCCGTGCACGATAATTACCAGAATGATGAGCAGCGATGCGATTGCTTTCCGATTCTCCTGAAAACAGAAAAATTATTGTGTGGTGTCATTTGGTTGTATTTTCTTCGGAGGGGTATGACAATTTTTTTAGGAATTTTCTATGAATACTCGAAAGTCCAAAGAAAAAAACATAAAAAAAAAGAAAAAAACAGAAAAAAATGTGCTCACATGAATCGGGCCATACCACAGCATGATGCTGATGACGAAATAGGTGACGATAGCTACGCATTCGGCCCTTCCGGTTCTGCGAATTAGTAAGAAATCGAGTGTACCATCGTGTAGAGGGTCAAAAATAACCCCTAGGGGCAACTTTTCAGACCTTTCGATTTTTTACCTGTTCCCGACCCCTGTGGAGGCTTGTTGAACCTTAGGCGGACGGCCTCATATTGGGTTAGAATTGAAGAAGAATAGAGAAACTGCTAACTGAGGCAAAGAAAAGAGAAAGACTTTCTACAATACTAATATTCTATCTGGTAATTCTTTTTCAACTATGCAAAGCAAAAAGTTGACAACCGGCGACTCACGAAATGGCAAGCACGAGGAACGCGACGTCAATCAGTATCCACGCGATCGCAAGCAGATGTGCAAGCGTCTGCAATGGTGGCCAATATCTAAATTTTCTGACAATTTCAAAAACATGGTTTCACCCCGGGGCTCTGATTGCTCGTAGCAAATAAGCGTGCGTGCACCCACAGAAACGTGAATGTTGCAGCAGCAGCACAGATGGTAGCGTCGTGGGTCTTGCGGGACGAAATGGCGGGCACATGCTGGTGCCATCCCGAACTTGGAGCTTGGAGCGCTACGATGATGGTGATGGTGTTGATGATGATGATGATGATAGACAAGTCTGAGCGATGCGCTATCAATACAGGCAGAAAAAGAACGAGGGCTAAATTATTCGCGTCTGTGTGTTTGCCTCAGGATTAGGTCGCTTGGTTGATTCAATGGGGGAAAATACAAAGTCTGGGGAACATTCTGAGAACAAGAATGGGGCTGCCGATTAGTGGGTACTCATAGGGACCGCCCACTTTGTGCGAGCACGATTTCTCCAAAAAATGCGAGCAACGAAAAACACAATGCTCATTGAAAAACCAAATCTCTCGCTTAAAATTGTTTGGGCATAATCTATAGCAAATCCCTATCGATCGAGAACTGTTGTTCAAAAGTTGAAAATTGTCATTCAACAGATGTGCCGTCGCACGAACCGTGCGGGCGACTATGCAAAGCAAGGAGTGAGAGTGCGCGCTCTCCTCATTCGCCACGCTCTCTAGCTAGTTTCCGGATCTTCAGAGTAACTTGGAACACAGCCAAATGTTCATATCTAAATTTAAAAAAATGGTGATCTGGAAAATTTTTAAAAAAAAGTGAACAAGCACCGACCATCCCATTTTGAGACCTCAGTTAGCCAGATATTCGTGGTACGCTTCCTTTAAGTGAAGGGAAAGGGAAACGCGCAAATGAGCCTCGATTTTCGATGTTATTTCGCTGTTATTTGGGCCAACAACGTGTCTACCAAAGAGATGAAGATGAAAATCTGAGTGTGGGAGAGGACGCAAGAGAGAGAATCGAAAGTATAGGAAACGCAGACTAGCATGCGCGAGAGGATATCGAGATTCAGAAATGCAGGGACGGGAAGAGTGACGCTCTCTCGGGGGTGCATCACCCATATTTTAGAAATGGATATTTTATTTTAGAAATATTTTAATATTATTTATTATGAAATATTTTAACATATTTTAGAAATGGAGAAATGGAAATGATATTAGAGAAGTCATGATGAGCTCCCAATCGCGAATTCTTGATGAATACACCTTCATTTTCTACCACGATTATGATTGTATGACGGGAATCGACGGGAATCGTGAGCAGTGTGGACGTTCAAAGTATAGCAGTCACATTGAGGGAGCGCGATAGCGAAATGGGGCTTCGAAAGGCCCTCTTAATTTCTGCAACTGTGCACGAGTCGCATTGAAATTGGATGAGCGATGGATGAGAACGTGTGCATAACAGGATGCAATGCGCCCGTTGACATCACATACTATGCTCTCGTTTGAGGCGAGATAAATGAAGAGGATGAGAGGGAAAGAAGAGAGAAGCACCCTGAAGTTGCAAAGAAAGAGGGCAGACGAGCGGACTGTCACTTAGAGAGCAACGAGTCTTGCGCGTCATCAAATGTACCCGGGTGCGGCTCAACTTGAGCAAAGAATAGTCCGAATGCTTGCTACTCACTGTGTGCTGACGTCCTTCCCACGTTTATTAGGCCGATTATTACAATGCGACAACAAGAAAAGGGAATGACTTGGGTGAACTCTATGGTAGAGTTCGAAATATTGGGAATAATCGTCTCTTCATTTCTCAGAATGAGGCAAGAGAGCACGCGGAATGAAGAGACGATTACACTTTTTTGAACTCTACTCTAGGTTCGTCTACAACGTCTTCTTCTCGATCTGCATAGGGCGGAGGCGGCTCATCGTATGCAGGCGGTGGGTGGCAGTCGGTCAGCCGATACTCTCGCGACCACCCGCTTTCCCCATCTTCGCATGCTGTCATGTGGGCTGATTGCGGCATGAGCACGGCCACCGAACGAGCGATGCCTGAAGATTAGGGATAATATGATAGGTGGTCGTTTCGGCTTTTTTTTACGTATACTGTTCCCGGGAAAGTGCATGCTCGCATATATGTTAGCATGTTTTAGCTGTAACGAGGGCCTATTCTTCGCACGCTTTTCTCCAAAATATTCCAAAATATGGTACTATTCCGGGGGAAAATGCGCACTCGCCTGCCTGATATCCTCTGCTTCTCCTGATGGCTGTCTGACCAGCCTTGCGAATGATGAACACGCCCTCGCAAGGCGCAATTTCGCAACGGTCGGCCTCGGCCCGGTCGTTCAGAAACTGGTAGAACAGCCGCAGTACCTAACGTGGCCGAATTCAGACCCGAAAAGGGGCCAGACAGACGGGAAAAAACATTCTCACCGCAAAGCACCAGATGAATATCGTGATTAGAATGGGCATAATTAAGATCACAACCGCGTCATCGCGTGGCACTGAAAACAAGGATATTTTCTGTATCAAAATTGCTCATAAATTTGAGGATGATTCGCACATTTCTCCGTGAGAAGCGCCAAGGTGAGAAGAATGGCGAAGACGGCGAGAAAGGCAATGAGTAGGACCTGGAATGCGTGCTGGTTTCACAATGATGATCTTGCACACATTACCATTTCGACCAGTAGCGAGAGGAGTGTTATGCGATTTTCCTGCAACAGGAAGTTGAGGGGAAAATTATATTTCAAATTATCTACCTCTAGCACGCCAATCCACATGTTGAAGCAGACGAAGAAGCATATCGTGACGCTCAGCACACTCGCCGTGTTAGTTCTGCATTTTTTTTCGCTTTTTTTCTGTGGATATTACTATAAAACGAATTAAAAACATACAAAAACGCAAGCATAAAGTACATGACATCCGTCAGAACGCATACGACAGCGATCGCCTTTGCCAGCGTCTGAAAATGTATGCTGCTCCTCCACAATGCCGTCTGAAGCTGTTTCGTAAGATCAATGCTAATATATTTTCCCTATAAACTGGTGGACAAACAATTTAATTTAATTTCATATTCTGAGAATTCTCTACTCACGGAAACGTGAATGTTGCAGCAGCAGCAGCACAAGTGATATTCCGCATCGTCCTCTCGGAATGTGCGCTTCGCGGTCAGCGACGCCATGACAAGCATATAACTGTTACGGTTATGGATAGAGTCCAAAATACGGGGAGCAATCGAGCCGCATAGGACAGTATAGCTCAAAAATATGAGCCGCCGTCGCTACATTGCACACTAGAGTCCAAAATACGGGTAATCGTCTCTTCCTTCTTCACACTCTCTCACCAATCCGAGTGACGAGAAAGAGTGTGAAATGAAGAGACGATTACCCGTATTTCGAACTCTATAGTTATGGAGTCCTTGCCATCTATAGATGAGAATGAACAACACGGAATGACAAGGGGAGACGCGAAAACAGTCGTTCAGGACAGACATGCGTCTGGTAGATATACCGGAGAGTAGGGAGACGAAAAATGATCCGCCTCTGGGCAAAATTCTAGATGGACTCGGTTAGTATTTCGTCTTTTCTAATGCGTTTTCCGGTATGCACTGTACCAGACCATTCATTTCATGTCTCTCCCAGTACTTTCGTTTTCATTTTCATTTTCGTCTGGAGCGGTGGCATTATCTGCGCCATGAAGGAACACGAATTATTTCAGAAAAAACGACAGTTATACGATAGCGGACGAGCTAGACGTAATTGCGTCGATTAAAGGAGGAGTAACATGAATATTTTGGTGGCCAATCTGTCAACGTCAGATGATAGCAATCCATAACCATATCAGACATCTGAAACTCCCATGTCTTTACGACATCAATGAACCGAGTTATAGCGATCTGGCATAGTTCCAGAATTCCCCTGAGTCCAGGCAAAGGCGGGGAATTTGAACAGAAGGTTTGATTAAGCGTGCGCTTTTGATTTACATATGCTTATCTGCCTCCCCTCTCTTCCCTCCTCCCCCTTCCCTCATTTGACTGCAGTGTCCTGCAAGTCCCGGGTTTTCCGTGTGAGAGTCACCAACATTCTTTCCTGTTTTCCCTCCTTTAAAGTTAAGAACTCTTGCGCAGGCGGTCTGCTTTTCCCTTCCTCTTCCCTCCCTCTAATTCCTCATCGCGCATGGGCTCTCATCGCTATTTTAATATCCTACAGCCAGGCACGAGGAAACACAGAGTAGTCTTGGCTGTTCGAATACGCGCGCTGATAGGGGGCGGAATGAATCCGAAAACAAGAGGAGGGGCAAATTAGGGATTCGTGAATCCCTGAAAGGATTCGTTTGAATTTCTGTATTTTCGAGCGAAGAATCATGAAAAAATTACAAGGCGTTCTAAAATAGAATTCACGGCCAAATTTGCATCGATTTGAGAAATTTAAGCCAGGGAATTTGCGGACAAATTCGTATTTAAGTAGCTACCATATCATAATAATGTTCGTGACTTAGGTGCTCAAGTTCGCTCTGATCTTAAGAACTCTTCCTCTATAAAAATCCGTGCCCAGAAAGCAACTTCTAAAATGTTCCTCCTTCTCAAAGCTCTTCCTTTCAATTGTCCAACTATCCTTATTCGTAGTTACAAAGCCTATGTTCTTCCATTACTTGACTTTGCTTCGCCTTTCTGGAATCCCCACTACTCAAGTGATATTGCTACTCTTGAAAAAGTCCAACATACCTTTACTCGTCAACTCTTCTATCGTTGCTTCCCATCCCCTGATTATCCTCTTTCTCTCCCCTCCTACTCTGACCGTATCAAAACCCTTGGCCTGCGCGCGCTTACAGAGAGGAGAGTCATAGGTGATCTTTGTATGACTCACATGATTATGAATGGTCTCACTATTATACCACGTTCTCTTTTCTACGTCTACAAGCCATTACGAGACCGCACTTCATCCTTCGGAATCAACATAGAGTTGACAACCAGTACTCCCAGATACCACTCTTTCCCTGTCAGAACCTCACGATGGTACTCCCAACTTCCAGATAGTATTCGCACTGCTCCCAATATCCGAATGTTCAAGCGTCGACTTGAAAACCACCCCATCATCGCTCATTTAGCCAAACTCACCTAACCCAGGAGAGCCCCCCCCCCTTCATTCCTGCTCTCCCACCTTATTATGTAACGTTTCGGTCTCGTTGCGCCTCGGGCGTAGATAAATTATTATTATTATTATATCATAAAATAGCTGCTCTAGGCCACACGCATGTACTGTTTCAGTAATCTAAGTTTTTTGTTGTATCACGTGTATGGTCAAAAGTTTAGAAATTTCAGTGAATGAATAATCCGTGTACTCCTCGAAAGCAGCGGGCCTATAAAATCAGCTCAAGAATTCACGGAAGCGGCAAGGGTTAGCATTTCGAATGATCACATTCGATCATACTTTCAGGATTGCTAAAGAACAGAAAGTTGATGAACATTCAACGATTCTTATGCTGCGAATAGTATCGACTTCTAGAAGAATTCTCTGAAGACCAATCGTCGAACGAGGGAGACAGTCTTCTTCTCATTATCCCCTCTCACTCCGTTGAAGAGTGGTCAAACTGACAGGAAATATCGCTGCTCATTTTGACCTCATTCGGTCAACGTGACAGTGGATAATGAGGGGGAGTCTGTCTCACTCTTTGTTGCCCCGACGATTGGTCTCCGGAGAAATCATCTAGGCGTCGACACTGTTAGCCACATCATGCGGAGGAATGTGTCTCTATCAAAAATATTGAGCTGATCAATGTCGGAGATTCATATTGAATAATTAATGAGAGAATTTCGCTGTCAAACGAACTCACTTGGAAATATAGCAATTTGAATGAAAACGAAATCCGTTGTGTTCGAGATTGGATGCCTATTTATAGCTGCACCATGCTGCACCAAGTCGCCACTAATCTTTATGCATTGGGCTTCGTAGTGGTGAGCGAGTTGTATCCGAATCATTGCTTTCCGTATAATACAGATCACATCAAAACAGTGTTGCCTACTCAGTTATGACTGGCATGATAAAGCGGCTGGCCTAATATCGATCTCTAAAAGGGGCAGCGCATCGCGAGAAGATGCAATCAAATATTGTTTCGAAAATCGAGCTCTTTGAAGCAATGACAGCAGAATGTTAGAATGAAAACATCGGTCCGAGCGATTGGATTTTGCCAGTATGTTCTCAGACCTAATAGCAAAATAGAATGAGCAGAAGGTAATCATCCGGATGTTCTCATTCGTCCTAGTGCGTGCCGGCACAAAACCTCAGAACAACTACGCTAATGGCTCTGGAAAACTGCTCCCCAACGATTCTGGCACCACACAACGACCAAACAACGGAGTGTCATGTGATTTATTCATAGGACTCCAGTTCCGATTCTCCCATTCATCACGGGCAAGCAGAGGGAGCGGAGATTTGGGGAGAGATAGAGAGAGAGAGAATGAGCTCCGCTGTGGACGAAAACATCTGATTCAACGGAATAGATCGAGAAAAAGACACAGAGAGAGTGAGAGTTGGAATGGATGAAGAAAAATGGAGAGAAGCGCCAAACTTTAGTATGCTCGACAATAGCCCAGTGGGTGGGGTGCGCATTTTTTGCATGGTTGGAATCACATAATACAATGAGCGCGCCACAATGCACCTAAAGCAGGACCCCTTTCAATCGCTGTTGACGCAAATCTTCAGCTGTACATTTCTGGAGTCGTGCAAGGTACTATGGGAATTTGTGGGAAAATAGATAAGGAAGCGCGTTCACCGGATAATTTATTCGCATAATTCAATTAAAGAAGAATATGCTTCAGCGGCAGCATGCGAGAGCTGAAGGGGAAGAGCGCAGCTCACGGGGGAGAGATGAAAAGATCGGACTAGCGTGATAGAGAGGAAGAGGTGGGACAGGGGGAAGAAAAGGGAGCGGAAATGGGTCTGGCATATAGAGAGAAACAGGAAGTGGTTCTTTCACTTCGCAGATATTCTGGGAACTTCTCTGTGTGTTTTTTTGCACAGACAACAACAGTCCTGAAGTGGAGGGAGTTGGGAGTGAGAATGATAGGGAGGAAGTACGGTGAGGGGGTTGGGACGAAAATAATCTAGAAGAGGACGCATTCCCAACGTGCGCTGCGATTATGTCGCAGTAATTGCGAAGTGGCAGCAGTTCTGCTATGCGTGTGAGGCAAAGTTTGCTCGTACTTTTATTATCAAGATTGCACTTCTCCGGTCAATGTGTCGTGCCGATCGCAAAGCACAGGAATGATTCGATACATTCATATATTTCAAATAAACGAGAGAATGTTGCCCGACGCGCTCTTACGATTGCGAGGACCAGCTGAATAAGTGGAACAATTCAGGAATTGAAAGCCTTGACTCGCGAAGGGGAAAGTTTTGTGGTGCATCAAGTGTCAATGCAATGCAAATTTTTATCGGGGCAATGCCGATGCAAAACACAATTTCATCAAAGCCACACAATATACAATACAAAATTTTGAGAAAAGAAGCAAGCTGTCTCGATCGCTATTGTCGCTATTGTCCATGATCGACAATCTCCGTATACGCAGCAGGCTCGTATGGAGGTGGCCGGCGACACTTGTCGATCGGCGAGCCGTTACGCCCCTTTCCTTCTCCCGCAACGCCACCCTCCGCGTTAATGCACGTTTGGGGTAGCGAGGTCAGCATGGAGCCAGATGCAGACACAGCATACCCTGAACAAATTATGAATATACATATGTAGGGATCTCTATCTTTTCCACAAATGCCTACGCAGAAAGAAGAGAGGGCGCCGTGTGTGTATTGCGCAGAGAATTTGACGCGACTACTCTAATTAGTGACCAGCGCGCTCTGCCCATTCTCAGCAAGCTGCTTGTGCGGGGGCGGGCGTAACGAGCGCCGGCTCTCATCGAGGGCCTCCCGGACGGCAAAAACTGTAATAATAGTCATAACGAAGCTATAGTTTACCAGCGAGGCAGTCTCTTGATTTACTGCCGTGAATCGGCAGTGTGTGTTGGCGTTGATTGCGCGATCGATAGGAGTACAGGATCACCGCTTCGGCCGCATCCCGATCGCGCAAAAACCGATAGAATCGCCGGAAAACCTGCAATTTGCATGCTCGAAGATTCTCTGATTCTGAATAATAAGGCCTCACCGCGAAACTCCAGACCACGAAGACGAGTTGCAGTGCGAATATGCCCACGGACGCGGCGTAACTTTGGTGAACTGAGAAATGTCAGGTTAAAAAAATTCCTGGATGATCAAAGAATTTTGACGCATTGTGCCACGTCCAAACGTTCTCATAGAGAAAGCATTTAATGTCCATTATTCCTTTTTTTTCGCCAACCCAATCGAAAGAAAGAAAAAGCTAACATTCGTTAGCTCCAGTAGACATGAGAAGGAGGATAACAACGACGGCCAGGACAGCGATGGACAAAACCTGAAAAGCGGTAGAGTTAGCAGCTTCAGGAAAAGTCCATTTGAAAAAGTATGCATTATCACCTGCATTATGAGCAGCAACATGAGAATGCGCCGGTATTCCTGCAAAATTTAGCTGGCTTTTTGATAATCGAGCATACAACACTCAAATTTCATACTCACCATGCATGTAGCGAGGAACATGAGCAGGCAAGCGACTACATTTCCCGCAATGTGCGCGAGGCTGGCAGTGTTGGATCTGAAGATAGGGAAGATTCTATAAGACGGGGTCCTGGGCAAACTGACAAGATGGTTGAGTAGATGAATACAGCATCGGCGAGAATGCAGACAGCAGCGAGGACTTTGGCCAGCATCGGAAATGGGAATAGGTTGGAGAAGTACTGTAGTCTTCTTAGTGAAGCAAGGAGAGGACAAGAGGGGAAGAAGGGTAGATGACAGATAGATTTATCATCAATTTGAGACGTTTCGAGCCGTTCGGCTCATCATCACCGAGTATCCCCAATGGAATAGGTTGGTAGTTTTTGGGAGAACGATGACGCATGAATGAGACTTGTACAGAGACTTGCCCCTAGGGGAATTTTTCAGCGAATTTTCA
The DNA here is from genome assembly GCA_911812115.1 of Pristionchus exspectatus. Taxonomy (NCBI): domain Eukaryota; kingdom Metazoa; phylum Nematoda; class Chromadorea; order Rhabditida; family Neodiplogasteridae; genus Pristionchus; species Pristionchus exspectatus. Next base: position 6,268,342 of record OU461582.1, read on the forward strand.
TTTTTCCTTGTACGGATCATGCGTCAAATTGCTCGGTTTTCTCAGATTGTGTCTCTTATACAAGCGAAAATAAATATGAAAAACTCACGGAAACATGTACCGCGCAGCAATAATATTCCGGATCATCTTGATCGAATCGTTCGACCGAGGAAACGGTAGGCATTTCTTGACGAAGCTGAGCAAAAATCAGAAACCAAGGCAAAAAAATTCCAAAAAACGCACGGGAATGTTCAAATGTATTCAGGTTCGGGCACGAAGGCGTAGGAACCGAAAACAAGAAAATATTACGAGAATAGCCCGCCTATCTAAAAATGCACCTTGTCAATGGAAGTTGTTTTTCATTATAGGGAATATGCGCTCTAGTAATGAAGAACGTGTACAATAGAAGAAGCCAGACTGCGGCGGGGGGGGGGGACGACGAACAACACTCGCGTATCACACACCAGCAGAAAAGATAATGAGCAGTCTGCACTCAGGCACTTCGTTCTCTCTCCCAGAAATACAGAATAGCAGGGAAACGCAATAGCGTCGATGCTATAAATAGCTTTACTTCTCACGAGCAGCACCATTCATTCTTTAGCGTCATTCTTTAGGGTCATTCTTAAGCGATGGAACATCATTATAACAGAAGCGCCTTGATTGCAACTTGCTCTGTCCACAGGGATGAATTCGGATAATATAATGCAGCGCAAGAAAGGCAACATGTATACGCGAATGTGGAACACAGGGAAAGGATCAACACTGTCGCGTGAGGAGTGAAAGAAAGAGAGAAATGGGATAGACTACATCTGCGTCAGAGATGAAAAAAACGGATTTCAACGTAAGCTTCGCTCCGAAATAACGTGCCCAATTATAATCGTATACTAGTCTTTCAACGCTCTTTAAAAACAACGCAAGTCTTCGTAACTGCGATATTCCTGCCAAAATGCATTTGTTCATTACATTTCTCGATCAGATGGCATGTAGAGTCATTTTTTTGCATTTATCGAGATTGAATTGCGTATTTTGCACGCTATCCACTATCCGCGTGGTGACAAGAACGTTCCGCCATCGACTTTCGAAAAGGAAGCATGAAGCTTGGCACAACAAAATGCTTCACTCAAAAGGTGAAGATGTATTCGCGTCAAGAGATTTTTAAGACCACATTTTTTTTCGATCATCAACGTCATGTAAATTTGATTTGTCTCCGAATTTTACTTAATTTGAACGAGTTCGATAGAGCCTGTCTGTCCCATTGTTTTCTCTGTTAGTACTTCGCGGAATCAACAATAACGTATTATAAATGCGCCGTCTAGGGTAGTTTACCATTCGCTACCGATGTTACTACCAATTTACCGGCGCCGAGGGGATTGACCCTTCGAATGGCTGGCGGCGCCGTACACCATTTTCGATTTGAGATTTGTCAGTGGGATGAAAGATTGTGCACAGCGACAATTTCATCGTTGAGCGACAGAACAAAAACAAGAATCTACATCATTATGCTTCTCCTGGCGATAATCTATATTTATAGATATCTTCTTCAAAATTGGCACTCTGCTAAAGCGTAGTCTCGATCTGTCTACGCTCGTGTTTACGGCTTTTATCTTGAACATGGGTGCAGGTTCCGCAAAACATTTGAAACATTCCGAAACTCGTTCCAGTAAAAATTCCAGGCGACAGTTCAATTACAAACTATGCGTATCAGAGATCGATTACATCGCGGTGATCTGCGTTGTGTTTCAGAAACCAATACAAGGGTGTTTGGCTATCAATTGAATCTAAACAAGATCCCTGACATCAACCCTCAGCGCAACACCGACTTTCCAATGCAAATAATCAAAAGTTAATTGCAATCGCTCATGAAAGGTGTTTTCTTGCGGAAGGCACCTGCTCGCATCAAGGCAAACATGGTGGCTCGGCTCCTTATCCATTTGTCATGTATTACATTTCACCATCGGTCGAGAAATGTATCGACTGGTATGTGTGGGTAATTTTCGTAGCTTCTTCAACGGTAAGTTTACTCACGTTCTGCTGTCTGCTAAAAGTTCGTAAGATCCTTCAATCAACGATGCGAGCATACTTCATTTACATTCAAGTATTTTTGCTCTTTTTTATGATGTTATTGTCTCTTTCTGGGCGCACTTTCTAGTGAGAGAAATCGATTTAATGAGTAATCCGAGTCGATTTGCCTCACTAGAAGATGTATCTTTGCCGAGTCTCTCTACAGTATGCTCTCTCAGATACTAGTATCGTTAAATGAGATGCATCAAGACATTCTCTTCGACGGGTTTCCCATGTTCCCTCAGTACGCTGCCTTTTGCAAGGGAATCCTGTGCGATCTGAAAGTCTCCATGACGGCCAGTTTCGTGAGACATCAATCGACCTTTTAAGCGTTAACCTTGGCGCTTAAAATTGCAGGGAGTAGTTGTGCTGCTTATTTGTCATGTCGGTTTCGCTGTTGTGGCGAGTCTAATGCACCGACATCAATCGATTCTCGTTAATGGTCATAAGCTCAAATTCCCCCAGGTAAGATGTACAGCCGCAGCTCGCTGCGTGAACACACACACCACAATCCGTTTGCTCAATACCACTGTTGTAGAAGGGATGAAATACGGGCAATCGTCTGTCCTTTTAGGCAATGATTGCGTATGAAATGAAAAATCGGAATTTCAAACTCTATTTTTCAGACTCTGTTACGAGGCTTGCACATTTTTCTGCATATATCGTTGACTGCGCCGTGTACTGCAATGGGCTTTATCCCGGTCGACTCAATTATTGCAGACAATCTCATTAACGAGGTATATTAATAATCTTATCATTTATTTATCTTATCATTATTCAAAATTGTCCAATTCAATCATATCAGTCGCCACACAACGTAACGTGGATTCGAACTCGCGGAAAAATGTATGGAATGATTGCACGAAATATGTTCACTGAGATCGCATGCGTTTTCATGCTCGGGGTATCCGCAAAAATTCGAATCGACTACGCCTTTTTTCTTTTTAGATTTTATGTTTTGCAACTGTTCTTGTCTTCTTCATGATTCTGCACATTACGGTCATTTTGCGATCAGAAGTGCAATTATTTGAATAATATTCCAGATTTTTATTGTTTAGGTTCACAGAAGTAATGCGAATTCAAAGCGAATTAGGAATTCATTCGCGAATTTATCATTTCAAGTGAGGAACAAGATATTGCATGGTGCAGACGACGCAAAAATTTGTGGTAACTTTTCAGCTGTCAGTGCCGTACGTACTAATTATGTTGCCATCTTCGATAATAATGCTTGGACTTTACTCTGATAGGCTAGTTCCGTTCGGTAGGTTGTTTTCTTCCTTTGAACGGAATTTGAGCGATTTTCCGATTTTTGCTCTACAAATTGGCATTTATCAAATTTTCAGAAGTGAGCTTTGCGTTGTATTACGTAATGCACTTGCACACACTCGTCCATAGTTTGATGGTTATTGGGCTAACGCCTGCATATCGACAATTCATTACCGAGAAATTCCGAACCACTCTTAAAAAAGTGAAGGCAATTGTTAGAAAATTGTCTATTCATTTCAAATTGCAGATCAACTTTCGCATTGATACGACTTCGTTTGTTGTGGTGAAATACAGAAATACTAATTGATTGGGAAAGTGTCTCGAAAAAAACAACTGTCTTAAAATTGATACTTGTTCTTCGGTGTACCGGATTCCATCGGAATCGGTACCCAAATACAATAATAATATAAATTATAAAACCATTCCATAAATAATAAGTCAGTTGCTAATGATCCACCAAACCTACTACGGTAGCCAAGACTCCAAACTACAATTAGCTAGTCGCGACCCTCTGTAAGAGAGCGCGCCCATCACACTCGTCCATTTTCTATCCTTTTCCATTTGAATTTCCCGTGGTTCTCACCGGGAAAACCTACCGTACCATTGTCATCCACTATTTCCAATCGCTGGCCTAAATTATCTTCTTTTTCTCTCCATTAAACTGTCCACGACAGTTGTTTCCATGTTTATAATTATTATTCACCTTATCATTGCTTTTTTCCACTATTTTCGCGATTCTATATCATTACCATGGTTTAATTACCCAAGTTTGAGGTCGATCAAACAACGGGGAAGAGCCATCATTCCACCCGCTAAACTCGCATCAGCACAAGGGTCTTCTATCCATCCACCATTCACTACCAGTTCCACCAAGGTTTCCTAGTTTCCATCCACCCATTCTATCTATCCATTTACTCCATCTAATCCATTCTCCTCCACTTTCGTCATTAGTTCACCCTTTATTTATTGTACCGTGTGATTATTGAATGAATTAATCTATTCACTTGATCCTCGTGCAAATACACCGCGACACTAGCCGAATTTCTCTGTAACAAGTCAGAGAATTTGGTATATGGTGCATCATCCAATTCAAGATCCCATCCAAAATTCCGCGTGGCAGGCACCCCATTCCATCCAGTGGCAGAAACAAGCATTCTGGTTCCACTACCATTGATTTCTCTCGAGTTACCACCAGAAAACATCATCCAGGGAGAGCCATGACTTCCCAGTTTGTGTCCGATTACTCTACTATCCATTCCATTCTTTCCAACCTCCACAACCATCTTTCCACCCACAATAACGCAATCACCCAATTCCCTCTATTGTCATCATCTGACGAAATTCTCCAACTGTCATCCACTGCGATGACGGCACACCTGGAGGTGTTGTCGCTTATGGACGACTACAAGGATGCGATTACGAGCATCGAGGACAAGATCAACGACATGGAGGACGGTGCTGAAAAGGAAGAAGAGAAGCGAATCTTCTCATCTATGGAGACTAGCACGGACGGATCGACCCAACTGCCTGTGAGTTTGCCCCTGCTGGCAAAGCTTACTGCCAAGCAGGGAACTAAGTATGATCGCGCTTTCGAGGCAGCAACCAATAGAGTTTCTATGCTCGCCCGTTTGCCTCAGAATCAGCCATCCACTAGTACTCCATCCATCCATACCGTACCTGATCAATCCAGCCCTCTGGCGTATGTTCCACAAGCTATTATTCCACTTCCTCCAATGCACATTGAACCATTCGATGGTAACAATATTACATTATGGTCATCGTTTCACTCTCAGTTTCAATCCATTATCGGATCCAGACCAGAGTTGTCCCCACTTGAGAAACTGAACTATCTCCGTTCGTTGCTAAAAGGTGACGCACTCAAACTGGTCCAATCCATTCCAATTAGAGACGATCTCTATTCCCATACCCTCGATCGATTGAAGGTAGCGTACGATCGTTCCAACCATTCCACTGCCATCCTCTACCAGAAACTAATGGGCCTAAAACCCAAGTCTTCCCGTATCGAGGACCAGTTGAATTGTGTCAGAGACATGATCAACCTTGTTTACCACCTCGACGATGCCAAGAACCTCAACAGTTTACCACTGATTGAGCAGCTTGCCAGTCGAGTGCATCCAACCTTCATCAGAAAGATTTGGAAACTAAATCCTGAGTCCATGATGGATGCCCTCACTTACATCGACAAAGAACTTCGAGAGGAGTTAGAGTGTCGTGCGGTTGAAAGTGCATTCCATTCCAATCAGATCACATCCATCCATTCCAATCAGATCACATCCTTCCATTCCAATCCCGATTCCAATAGTGAACAGTACATCCGCCCTCCCAATGAGAAGTCCCATGATTCCCCAAAGTGTGATTATTGCGGATCTATCCATCAATCTATTAATTGTTCCAAGTACAAATCGTGTGACGAGCGCACCAACAGAATCTCCCAGATTAGAGTGTGCAGGAAATGCTTACAGTCCAATCACAATTACAATGAATGCACAGCCAAGTGTGTGAAGTGCAAAGGCACCCATCACATGTCCATTTGTAGAACCACTGCTCCACCCAATCATTCCAATTCCAACACTCCGGTCATCCAGGCTGCAGCTATCGTTACCAACCCATGGCCACAGACCCGCATGCATACTGCTACCGGAGTCATTCGCAATCCAGTCCACGGCACTGCACGCGATGCTACCGTATTCCTCGATTCAGGCTCACAAATGTCCATGATTTCTCGCAGCCTTTCCAAGCAACTCAAGCTCGAGCCAATCGAGAAAAGAGTTGTTTCCATTGCCGGAATCACTGGCCATTCTGATCCACAGGTCACAGAAGTCGTCCAATTCGACCTGATGACCAGTTCAGGATCCTATTCAGTAGAGGCCGTCATTCAAGACACACTTGGTATCCCTTCCATGGCTGTTGATGCCCTTCCAACGTCAGATATCCATTTCATCAGAGATGAATCAATCTATGTACCGCCATCCATTCTCACTAGTCACACGGTATCTCCAGAGATCCTTCTCGGTCTCGATATCACCCATGCTCTCACTAAGAACACTGAATCCATTCGACTCCCCAGTGGTCTCGAACTGAACTACAGCCAGCTCGGCCCGATTATTATCGGATCGATGCCACTACATTCCATCCAATCCAATGCAAAGAAACAAGAGAACACTCCGCTGAACTGCGGTGGAATCTTCGTTTCCCACCAATTCGATCCAGATGACCAAGCCGAACGAGATAAGAAACTCGATAAGGCGTTCATGTCCATCTTCAGTGCTGAGCCCAATAGTGAATACGAGGACTCTGATGAGGAATACGAGTACGAAGGTGACCACTACCAATCCCTCCACGACTATCCACCCTAAGTCTACGGACTCCTACTTCCTTCTCCCTCCGGGAGGATCATACTACGTATGAGCAATTCAATGTAATAATTTTTATTTCGTTCAACTGTCTAGTTATTGCCTAGTTCGTTTTGTGACCCCTATTTCGTTGTTGTGCCCAAATTTTTGACTCATCAACTACATCTACTCTTCTACTACATCGACAATGATGCCCATTCATTATTTCTATCCATCTCCATTCTCATCCATCCCCCGCCCTCGGAGTGTACCGGATTCCATCGGAATCGGTACCCAAATACAATAATAATATAAATTATAAAACCATTCCATAAATAATAAGTCAGTTGCTAATGATCCACCAAACCTACTACGGTAGCCAAGACTCCAAACTACAATTAGCTAGTCGCGACCCTCTGTAAGAGAGCGCGCCCATCACACTCGTCCATTTTCTATCCTTTTCCATTTGAATTTCCCGTGGTTCTCACCGGGAAAACCTACCGTACCATTGTCATCCACTATTTCCAATCGCTGGCCTAAATTATCTTCTTTTTCTCTCCATTAAACTGTCCACGACAGTTGTTTCCATGTTTATAATTATTATTCACCTTATCATTGCTTTCTTCCACTATTTTCGCGATTCTATATCATTACCATGGTTTAATTACCCAAGTTTGAGGTCGATCAAACAACGGGGAAGAGCCATCATTCCACCCGCTACACTCGCATCAGCCCAAGGGTCTTCTATCCATCCACCATTCACTACCAGTTCCACCAAGGTTTCCTAGTTTCCATCCACCCATTCTATCTATCCATTTACTCCATCTAATCCATTCTCCTCCACTTTCGTCATTAGTTCACCCTTTATTTATTGTACCGTGTGATTATTGAATGAATTAATCTATTCACTTGATCCTCGTGCAAATACACTGCGACACTAGACGAATTTCTCTGTAACAAGTCAGAGAATTCGGTATATTCGGAAATTTGCTGATGTAGATGCCTCGGAGCCTGAGTGAATTAAAGAGTTTGCTATCATCAGAGAGTTATCACTTGAGGGCAAATTGTTGATCGTGAAATCTTCCTTTTGGCATTGATCTATGCGTTGGAATCGATCTCAGTCAATGAAGCAAAAACGTTCAGTATATTTCGAAAAAATATGCGAGATTCTACGATCCGCGCATTCCTGGAAGTAAATCAACGAGAAATCAACGAGTAATCAACTCGAAAGGATAATTTCTGATGTGCATATCTTGATGGTTGATGAGCCCAGTTTTCGGGTATTTTACTGGGATTTCTTTGGGTTCAGTATTAAAAGAGCAATCGCTCCCGTTTTGGCTTCTGAGACACAATTTTGATTACTGCGATGAATCTGATCTCCGATTTAATCAACATTCACGGAAGTAAAAACTTTATGCATTTTTTGATACAGCATGTTAGGTTCTAGGGCACCACGCATTCCCGGAAGAAAAACAATGAATACACAATTCGAATTCATAATTTCCCTACCCTATCAGAGACAGTAGAGTTTGTATGAAACTGAGAGATTTCCGTGTCAGAATGTTCGTTGTTATTGTCGAATGCCCATGCAAATTAACTTCCTGGACGGTCACTATAAAATCCGCATCAAATCCTTCTGAGATATCAGCGTGGCCTTTCCACTTCTCCTGCCCAACCTGAAAACTCTCGCGGAAGATGTCCACGACCCTCTTCTGCCTTCTTCTTCTCGTCGCTGGAATCGCTGTGGCCACTGCGGCTACAGTGATTGAAGACGTCGACGACTTATTGGGAGGTGCGTTCGAAGCGATTGACCGTATATTTTCCAAGATCTAAGCATAATTTTTCAGAATTATAATCAATCCTTAATAAAGGAGAGTGTCCTCCCTGTGTATGTGTGTGTGTTCGCCAAGGCGAGAGTGCTCGGCGGTATGTCTGGGACAAAGACGCAGAGAAAACAAGTGTAAGCAAGTCGGGCGCCCCTCCCCCCTCCCACACCTCAAGTACCGTAATCCGTTCTACTGTACACCTACCGTAACCCTGACTACCGTATACCTACAGTAACCAAACTACCGCGAAAACGAGCCAGAACCTTCTAGAACGATCGAAATAACGGGGACAGGTCCAGCGGCTTCTAGAATGTTTCAAACGACGGGGACAGGTCCAGCGACTTCTAGAATGTTAGAATTGAGAATGAATGAATGATGAAATGAGAATGATGAGAATTCTAGAATGAGGGAACAAGTACACGCAACCCAACTAAGCACATAACCCGGCGATATCCAGCCGGGAAGCGCGACGTAGGTGCGCGTCCCCGGCTGGTACAACATATTTCGCCTTTTATTTAAAAAATATGGCGTCATTCTCTATCCTTTGTAGGAGTGGTCGGCGCCGTCGGCGGTGTTGTCAGTTCTCTACTCGGAGACAAGAAGAAATCTGGTTCGTATTTCCATCGTGATCGATTCGAACATTTTGTGATATGTTCGAAACGCCTTCCTTTCGGAGTCAGAATTGTATGCACCTTTGCTTTTTCTTCAGGTCATCATGACTAGAGAAGCTGAAGGAAGGGGTGAGGGAAGGGACTGCCGCTCTCTCGCAGTGAGGAATGAGAATGAGGGAAGGGGAGGGGATAAAAGGCAAACCCTTGCGCAAGGGTTTCGAACCCTTGCGCAAGGGGTGAGTCTGCAATGGGCCGTTTTCGGTCGTTTGACGTCGGATTTTCTGAGCCTCAAGCATGATATTTACATAACCGATCCAGAGCTGCAATACCAACACGTTTAACATTGATTTTACCTGTTCGTTCAAGCTAAAGGAAAAAAATCCAGATTAAACGAATGTCAAGGAAAATTTGACCTATAACAAGTGCAGAGGCCTAAATATCGATTTTGTGAAGTTGGTAGAAGTTCCAGGGGCTCTTGGTGTCCTTAAAAATAGGTTTTTGGTTGAAAAATATGCCGAAGGTGTACGGTAGCTCACTCTAAGAGATCTTTTAACGTCACAAAAGCTTGTGAATCTGATTAGGAAAACTAATATATGCTATTTATACAAAATTGGTCAAAACCCGAAGTCAAACGATCAAAAACAGCCATTCCCGGGTCACCCCTTGCGCAAGGGTTCGAAACCCTTGCGCAAGGGTTTGCCTTTCTCACTCTCCCCTTCCTCTCATTCCGCGTCACGCCGCGCACCCTTCCCCCTTCCTTCAGCTTCTCTAATCATGACCACCATGACTGATCTCATTAACGTCCCTGGTATTAATTGATCGACAATTGGTTCCCTCGATAAATTTTTTTTTCGCGAATCGTCAATAAATTGTTTCCACCAACACAAATGATTTTAATTTGTTATGAACAAGTTACTTTCATTTTCCACTAGGTCTGCGGATTTTCCGGAGTGACTCTGTTGCATATCATTCTGGATTAAAGTCATTCACATTTTTTCACGGCTGAGTCACGACCAACGAAATTCGCACGGTCGCTGGACCACTTCCAAAGCACGGGCGTTTGCAGATTGCGCCGGTAATCACTTTCCGATATGTGGGAACGACAAACAGCAGAACGCAATTGTGCACGATGGGATGAAAGGGCGTCAGGGACATGGCCACCGTTGCAGACTCTGAATTGGTTACTTCCTTTACGCGCCCTTAGCGATCGTCAATTCGTTATTTGGCCACTACTACCAGGAAATGGTCACCATTTAAGCCGAATAACTTTTAAATAACTTGTTAAGTATAACTTGTTCGCAACTATTGGTTAGTCAAAGGTAAAACTGGTGACTTGCTCACAAAACTCACTGATCGGAAAGCAACTGGTCTCGATTTGGAGAAATAATACGATGAGCGGAAGCGCCACGAGTAGAATGGGAACATTGAGCTAAACAGTAACGTCTGAAAACTGAATAACGAATTGCAAAAAAAAACCTGCATAAAAAGCCGTCGCAATGACTGCCGGATCAGCGCCTTTGTGTGCGTACTAGTGGATGTCTATAAACACAGATTGACAGTTGGAGAATCGCAATCGCCAAACGGCAGACAACCTCCTGACTGAGCACGTAGAACATGTGAACGAAGAGAGTCATGGCGATTATCAGTGTCACGAAAAAACACTGCATTATCACTGATAATAAAAACAAACAATTTCCATCGCTCACCGTTAGGGCAGACCAGGAAATTACGGGCACAAATATTTCTTTTGGAAATTTGACATATCGACCGCGTTTGCGCACCCAACCGAGATCGTATCTACTCTGTGAAGAATGATTGTTTTCAAAATAAATAATGAATGCCACGACAATCAAGAACGCAAACCAGGCAAAAATAAATTTTTTAAATAAATTTGCAAAAATTCAATGTTATTTATCACCTTGTTCATAAGACGATCGGATTCCTCCGCACTGAAGGGAAACACAGTGAAGATTGAAGTGGGAATGGTGAATGCAATCAACACGCCAATCATCATAGCTCGTCGACTCCTCTGAATTTAAAGCTTGAATTTCAGCAGTTTCGTTTGAGGCGTTCACCTCACTCATTTTCCACACACTCGTGATGGGCATCATTCCTTGATGTCGTGTTATAATGCACGCGAGCGTAGACATCGCTAGCGCCCCGATCGCGTAGATGTACAAACCCTCGAAATATTACATTTTTACAAGAAGATTTTTTTTCGTTCCGCGCGTAACGAATTCCAAAAAAAATTATCGTCGCGTTTGAATTTGAGCTTTAATTGCATAATTTGTGCTTGATCAACGTAAACCCATACCAGTAATCGAGTTTTATCATTAAAAATTAAGAGAAATAAGTGCAAACAGGCGGAAAACGTGAAACAATGGTAAGCTCCGCCCACTTTTGCCGCGCTCGTTAATTTTTTGGAATCCGTTACGCGCGGAACGTTTTAAAAGTTGGTAAAGTGTCTGCCGTTGGTGTAAAGTGTGAAGCCATTGTAACCCACCATGGCAGAAGAAGTCGGCAAAATGAGGCAGAGCAGTCCCTTGCAGTAGATAAGGTATGCTTCAGCTAGAAACGTCGGCTCAAATAACACAGAATAGTACACATCAGCGAGTAGCACGGAGATCTGTGATTTGCTAATTGTAAGATGTCAGAGGAGTGTGCAAAAGCCAATGGAGGTTGATGGAATCGAACCAACGACCTTCCGAGCACGTGACGGCTGCTCTAACTGTAATGGAAGAGCCCTCCCATTGTAAATAAGAAGAATATGTATTGTATTTCATCACCGTTTAATTATTTAATTATTAGATAATTAAATAATATTTATTTTGTTCGTTTATTATGTTGTTGCTCCAACCATAGGATTACGGTAGCATTTGAATTCCCGCATTTATTTGAATTGTTAGGCTCTCGCCACGATTGGCTTGATTCAGGTTTGACCTGTATGTATTACGGTAGTTTCATTTTCACAATTTTCGCTTGGCCTATTTTCGTCAGTTGAGTTGTTTTGGTGCGTTGCGGTCGCTTATCCTTCGGGGTAGAGCGTTTTGGTCTGATAAAACTCGTTCCAACTCGACTCAACTCGCCCTCTTCACACCGTACACCGTCGACACTTACAAAACGTGGGGGCTGAGCCGGCTGTGGAGACAACGACCTCTTGTAAGGTGAGTTACTCAGATTGGATTGTGTCCTCTCTGAGTTGGTACGATCGTAGCCAAGCGTGGATCCGACCGGTTGTGCCGGTTGGGGAGCTAAAGCGAAGCACACTTACTGAGTGCTGAGTAATCGATTTTGCTCGTTGTTTTCGAGTAATTTCGGTGAAAAGTTCTCTCTGTGTTGCGAGTAAGGTTGGAAAGCGCGAGGAATTCGTGCTAGATAGCCTGAAAACGACTGTGAGTGTGTTGTGATAGTTGCACGTAAGTGTGACGAAAGTGATCGTCGGTTGGTGTGGAGAAGGGAAGAGGTGTCGCGGAGGAAGCGAGAGACCGTGGAGAACGGAGAGACGGCAGAGATAGAGAGGGATCTCGTGTTGTTTACGACCCCGTGAGTTGTTTACGTGTTTGCACGTGCAAGAGTTGTTGATTTGCCACGAGGTATAGACAGAGGGGAAGAGTAATTTCCAGTCTATAATAATGGGCACATCCGTGAGTGATGAAATGGTGAAAGAATTCTTGAATCGATTGGGATTGAGTTCACTGGAAGAGGTAGAAAAAGCATTTTCTGAAAATTTGATGAAAGTGGAATTGATGAGAGAAATATCGCGTAAATTGAGAGAATTGGAGGGAGTTGAGAGCATTCCTGCGTTGCTAGAAAAGGTCTATAAGGAGAGAGATAATGTGTCATTTGAGAGACAGGGATGGCAGAAAATGAAAGAAGAACTGGAAGAGTTGAAGGGAGCTATGTCAGTGAGAGATGAGGAGCGATTGATTGATAAATGGAAAGCAATCAATGATGAATGTCAGGCTCTCACTACACAGCTACATGCAATTCGAGTGAAGCAGGTTTCCACAACGAGCAGAGGTGCCAGTGAATCTGGGCAAACATGCCCACAGCAGAAGGAAAGGTTGCCCACAATGCCATCTGAAGGCTCGAGAGGAGAAAGGATACTGCAAGAATCATCGGGTGAGCGAGTTGGTGATTATCACACTCGAGTGTACGGTGGTGCAGGAGATAGAAGTGATCAGAATGCATGTTATTCCAACTATCAGAGCCAGTACAACGTGGGATCAGGGTTTTCCAACGGAATGACTGGGATGAGTAGTGGTAATGGATGTGGATTGAGGAATGATAATACTGTGATGGGCAAATCACTAGGATGGTTGGCAAATTCGCTTCCTGAAATGACGAAATACTCGGGAAGGAAGGAAGATTGGGATGATTTCGAGACTGGTTTCATGATTCGTTACGGTGGAATGGAAACACCAGTTGCTATGTCATTGCTCAAGGATAACCTGGTAGGAGAAGCAAGGGATGCTCTGAGAGGAGTACCAGAGGAGGAAAAGGTTAAAGGAGTGGTAAGTGTTTTGAGTTGGCTGAGGTCAAGACTTTCGAATGAGACGCCTTTCCAAGAGATTGAATTGACTAAGATGTTGCATCATCAAACAGTGGATGGAAAGACTGTGGGAAAGATTTGTGAGGAATTGGAGGAATGGACAGCTTTGTTAAATGGTGGTGATGTTAGCAGTGTCGAATCTTCTAGAAAGAGACAGTTGTTGATTTTGTACGAGGGCAAGTACACAGAACACATGAGATTGTTGACTTTGTTTTCAGAGGGAGCTTCTTACAATATGATGAAGGCTGCCCTAGTGGAATTGGAGTATCTGAGGAAGACTGAGATGAGATCTCAGGGATACAATAATGGAATCAATGATGAAGTGGCGTGTTCCTGCTGCGGAGGATACGGGCACGATGAGTATGAATGCACTTCCAACGGGGAAGGAGGTTATTCGGGTGCCCACAGTGGACCATCAGGTGGAGTTGAGATTATTTCAAGAAACTCTGACCAATAAGTTATGCAGTGAGGAAGGTGGAGTTGAGATCATGTCAAGAAGACTCTGACCTAGAATTTGTTGTACTGATTGTTGTGAGGTGGAGTTGCGATCATGTCAAGAAACTCTTACCTAGGAATTTGCCTTGAATTGTGTGTTGAGGAAGAATTGCGACTCTTGCCTATGATTTTGTTATTGTGTTGTGGAGTAATAAAGCGGAGTTGAGATCGTGTCAAGAAACTCTAGCTAGTGATTAAATCGCATGTTTGCGTGAGTGGGCAATAATGCCGTGAGTGGTGGGCAATATAGCCTAAGGTGGTGAGCTCGGCTGCCGGTAGAAGGTGATATGAGGTGGTGTTGTGATTATGTACCGAGGTGTTGATGTGTTGTATGGTGGAGTTGAGATCATGTCAAGAGACTCTGACCTAAGATTTGTAATGGTGTTCTTATGTGATAAGGCGGAGGTGAGATAATTTCAAGAGATGACTCTAGCCAGGATTTCGTTTTGTTGAGTGATGTGGTGGAGTTGCGATATTGTCAAGAGACTCTGACCAATGGAGATGATCTACTTTCGTCGACGAGGACGTCTCGCTGCAGAGGAGGGGGATGTAATGGAAGAGCCCTCCCATTGTAAATAAGAAGAATATGTATTGTATTTCATCACCGTTTAATTATTTAATTATTAGATAATTAAATAATATTTATTTTGTTCGTTTATTATGTTGTTGCTCCAACCATAGGATTACGGTAGCATTTGAATTCCCGCATTTATTTGAATTGTTAGGCTCTCGCCACGATTGGCTTGATTCAGGTTTGACCTGTATGTATTACGGTAGTTTCATTTTCACAATTTTCGCTTGGCCTATTTTCGTCAGTTGAGTTGTTTTGGTGCGTTGCGGTCGCTTATCCTTCGGGGTAGAGCGTTTTGGTCTGATAAAACTCGTTCCAACTCGACTCAACTCGCCCTCTTCACACCGTACACCGTCGACACCTACAAAACGTAACCACTGAGCTTAACCCCCTTGTTCGACAATCCTCACAACTCCCTTACATAATAATCGATTTTCCCGGGAAGGATATGCTTAATATCCGAAAGACAGTCTTCACAATTTATACAGTACGCCCGATTCACCTGACACGCAATGAGAAAGGGCTTGATCGGAGCCTGATGAGGCGGTGTTGCCATTAGGAGACAGAAGAGGGCAGGTAGATGGAGCGAGCAAGAGATGCCGAATAGCACGCGTTCCGCATGAATGAGCGCGTCCTCCTCTGCCACGGATATGAACAGACTTGAATCTTTCGGCATATCGGCAGCCATTAAGAAAAGTCTATTTCGAAGTTGACTGTTGTTGACATCGAGCAGAGGAAGAAGGAGTAAATGACAGAAACCACCTGTCTGTACCTTGTGTCCGCTTCATGGCGGTAATTGGAATTGTGGCCGTAACACCTGAATGATTGCTCCCTGGGACTTGGCCTAAAAACAAGAATTGCTTGCTACATGTAACCGAATCGACCTGGATAAAATGATGTGATGTGATGATGATGAAATACCAAAACAGAATCAGAGAGAAATAGAAGTAGCCGCTCTACGGCTCATCGAAGAAAAGTTTTGTTTTTTGTTGTTGTACACATCCGGATAGAAGATCTCGCTATAAAAGGGATTTCAAAGGGATCGGTCTATCGGTTAAAAAGTTATGAAATTATCGTCATTTTTAGCTTGGAAAAAAGCAGTAGCACCCTGACTCCATCGATCGAGTTTATGCGAAATGAATTGCACCACGGTGATCAGCACCCTCGATAACTTTTTCCCTCAAATTTTGGAAAAATCACTGTTCCCGAACTTGTTCGATTCTTAGGCAACCATCATATAACCATAGATCGATGGTTCGCATTATTCATCTAATGATCACTGTCAATAATTTGAACAAAATTTCTACCCGAATGAAGATAGACCGCATATCTCGCTTTTGGAGAGACATCAGACAGACATAGAACGAGTGATAATGAGCTTGTTTTCAAGAAATTCATGAGCCTGTTTTCAAGAAATCGTTCGCTAACGATTAACGATTGAAGATGAAAAATATGTTGAACTATAGACATAACCTCTGCCTATCCCCGTTAATCTAGGCACTCGATGCGCCCCACCGCACAGGAACCGGCGAAGATGGAATCACGAGCCGTCAATTAGGTTGCACCCCGGCCCGAGATTGTGTTCCGGCTCCAGCGCCGTTTCCATTCGCCGGTTCTGAATCACACATTTCTACTTTATTTGTAGCCGATTTTACCGATTTTGTAGTTAGGCACATTTATGGCCCAGCAATCTTGTCCAATGTAGCATCAAGGAGATCAAACCCCCAGGAGTTTCTCTCACGCACGCTCACTTTTTTCGCAATTTCCCGCGTGCTGCCGTGTGCCCTTTTCATGCCTCATTCGTAGAAGTCTACTTCTCTCTGCGCCCTCTCGATTCTGCATTATCTCTCGCTCCGCTCCCTCCCCGCTCTCTCGATTGCGCACGCTATTTCTCAGGAGTTTTCCGCTCGTTTCTTCCATGGCAACGGGTGTCCTATAAAAGATGTCGGCCTTCCGTCGGTTGTTATCCGATGGTCGATACGCGACTTCTCCGCTTGTATACCCTTTCACTGCCCAACACGGTTCGATTTATCATGATTACATGCATTCCAGAAAACTTGCCTCGCTACTACCATGACCGATATCAAGCTCACGCCCGAAATGATCGAGAAGTTCAAGGCCGGACGAGCCAAACTCAAGGTTTTTTAACTGGAACTAGCCTATCGATTACTAACCTATCGATAGTCTTTAGCAACAGGCCACTGTTCTCACGGGTTAGGCCCCAGTTGCAGTTCAGACGTGGGGTAGTCGACGACGCGCTGCGCGTTAGCAACCGACTCAGTACTTTACTTTATCGTGCGTTTCAAATGCTCAGCAAACTCAATGTGCTGGTTAGCGTATTGATTGTCTGGGAGAGAGAGGAATGGAAGAGGTAGGGGGGGGGGGGGAGGAGAGTAGGTAGATCACTAGCCTCCTCCCGGCCTCTTCCTAACTCCGCCCATCGAACGGTAGTCAAAGGTCAACTACGAGTGGAACGGAAAATAATCTCACGATACTTTACTCGCTCAGGCCAATCCGACCCTAATCGATGCGTCGATCGACAAGCTGAGCGCCGCTGCGCAGGTGCCCGCCAAGAAGGTTCGTATTCCCCCCCCCCATTTTACGGCTCTGTACATGCCACAGTCCGGCTCCGGCTCCGGCTAGCCCACGGTCTCGTGTTATTCTCATCATTCTCCGGCTCCGGCCAGCCCACGGTCCCATGACAATTTTGCAGTTCCGTGATCTGATGCTGTCCGAGGAGGAGGATCCGGCCAAGCTGCAGGCTCAGGTAAGCGAGGGCCGGCATTTGCGGTGCCTGAAACTAAAATTGTTGTTTTTTTTGCAGGGCGCAGCCATCAAGGAGAGCGTCACGGAGGACCTGAAGAAGGAGCTGGAGGCGCACCGGGACACCGTCCACAAGATCCTTGGCATTCCCGCCTAATGTGCGGATTCGGAAGGGAATTCCCGGCCCCATCCCCCCCCCCACTGACCCCGCCCCGTATCGTATTCAGACTCGGAACTGTGGTTCCTTTGAGCCATCCCCGCCCCCTCCTTCACCCCCTTGCACACCTCTCTGATCTCCAATCGTTGCTGCTGTTAGTCAGGCGCGATATTACATGTAGATAAATAATGTGTAACTGATGACCGGATGTCTCAAAATACTAAACAAAGCGTCCATTCTTGGAGCGAGAAAGTTCCTCTGTTCGAACTGAAATTGATGCATCTGTGGATTATCTATGGAATATTTTGAATATTTTAGTTCACCTTAGAAAGAAAAGCACTAAAGGAGAGGAAAGAAAAATGTGACTGGAAAAA
Organism: Pristionchus exspectatus; assembly: GCA_911812115.1. Taxonomy (NCBI): domain Eukaryota; kingdom Metazoa; phylum Nematoda; class Chromadorea; order Rhabditida; family Neodiplogasteridae; genus Pristionchus; species Pristionchus exspectatus. Next base: position 6,286,350 of record OU461582.1, read on the forward strand.
CAATTGGGGAAACGGTGGATCATCTGCTCTTCGAAAATTGAGCGGCGATCCCTTCACCGACGACGAGCGATCGAGGTTCGGATATTTTTGAGTTTCACACGCCGTCTATTATCGTGCGCTTCAAATGCTCAGCAATCTCATGTGTTGGTTAGCGAGATATCGATTGTCGGGGAAGAGCGAGGGAAGTGGGAAAGGAATCCATTCAGTTGGTCAAAGGAAATCAAAGGTAAACTACGTGTGGAATGGGAAATAATCTTACGATACGCAAAGCACCGCTCAAATTCACGGATTTCTCATGTCAATACAGTTGTCTCTGAGTCATGATGATCCTCACCAAACAAGTTCCTTTCTTTTGGGTGCTCTGTTTCACTGCCAGGTCGCCCCTGACTACGACAGGCTCAGATGTCTTTTGTCCTCCCTGCCTCTTTCCAAGGATGAATCACCCCCTAGGACACCAACTCTCCGTGCACCGCCCTCCATTTTCCCAGTACATTCTCGAAATCTTCTCGACCCAACAACTCCGCAATGCTCCTTCGCTTGCTCAGCCTTTTTTTACTGTTCGCAAGATCCAGTAAGTCAGCTATCGTTTGGAAATTCCATTAGATAAATAATGATAAACTGTATTAAAATACTAATTTTGCAAAGCGACACTCTCTTTGGGTGACAAAGTTCCTGGCAAGGATAAGGATGATCTGTTCGAACTGAAATGTATCGTTTATCGTTTTGAATTCCCAATCCCATCAATCCCGCTTATCCATCCATTTGGTGGATCGAGAATACAGAAAAAAATCGAATTTAGAGAGAATACCGCAATCCTGTTGCATTTTCTGGTCCTCAGGACCAGATCATTAGACCTGACTTCCCATATCAGTTTCCCCCCTTGCAGCCGTCGGGCTCAACTGCCACGCGTGCGCCAACCGCGACTTCCTGGGAGCGACGGTGCGAGTGATCTAGTGAACAACGAATCATGCGTCCCCTTCTCAGATCTTCCCCGTTCTTCAATCACTCGGAGCGAGCATGCTCATACCGCCCGCGGGGAATTGCAGCGACAACGCGCAGGCATGCCCGACAACGAGTTACTGCTTCAAAAGGGAGGGTGAGTCAGTTATATCCCCGTGATACTCGAGCTACTGATACCGGATAGCATGAAAAGAACCTATTATAATAAATTACGTTGTTTTCCAAGCCATTTGAATCATCACCATAGTTCATGTCGCTAGCGCGATGATTTTGAAGATGTTGGCTAAGCGTTCTTCAAATCTCAACAATCTCTTGCAGACTACTACGTGTTCCTTGACGGAAGTATGGCTGGACAGGCCCACTACTATTCCAAAGGGTAAGGAGAAATGACCTTGAGTTCTATCGATCTTCAAGTATTCATCAAGAAGTGTCTCTTCTTCCCTTGCTCTATCTTTCCGTCACCACTTCCCTTGTCTCGATGCCATCCTCGAAATCGAATCGGCCACCCTACCGGACCAATCAATTCTTGCAGATGTGACATCAACGCGGTGGCCGGATCTTCCGTTGCGTACGAGCCGAACAAGTGCAAGCAGTACGACCAGCAAACGGGCAACGGCTACATTGTCGTGCGTTTTTTTTCTTCGTTTTTTTCGTGCAATTTTCTCTTTTTTTTTACAAGAACAATGAAAAAATGTGCTTCTTTTACAGAGATTTTCCCGGCATTCTTATCAGCCCTAAAAAGAAGAAAAAAAATAAAAGAAGAAGAAAAATACAGACGCATTCTCTGCAGAGACGCCGAATCTGTGCTTGCAACGACAAGGATCTCTGCAATGGATCCCATTCGCCCTTCGACCTTCCACTCGCAATCCTGGTCATTGCAATTGCGATTCTACTGTTCTGAGCGTCTCTCATTGATGTATATTTTGTGTGCATTCCCATGGAAATTGTACTACTTGATTTGTAGCCATCAGCTTGACAAAAAGAAAAGACTATTTTGTTAATTCCTTGACATTTTCATCACCAAAAATCGTCCCATGACGACAATATTGTTCAAGCACGAGCAGAACACGTGAACAGCAACAAAACATCTTTGGTCAGCACTGACGGCCCATTACATGTCACATTGCACACATACGAGTATCCCTTCGCTAGTGAGTAATCCTTCGCTCTGCTCTCTCGTTTCTCCGCTTTGCTCAGTCTTTGCACTCCGAAAGAATACAAGGAACTGAGATCATCCAAAAAAGTTTGGCTGCGAAAGAAATAGAGAATCCTAATCGCCCCCCTCCTATCCACACTACTGATGCATTCTCCGCTATTGTACCCAACGGTTCTCTCTATTCCGGTAAGAACACAATTTCCATGAAAAAAAAACAAAATACAGCTGTTTACAGACCATTCCTCACCTGGCACCCTCATCAGAAACCGTTCCTCCGCCTGCGTATTCTCACCTGCACCCTCATCGTGGTCATTACGGAAATTAATCGATTCTGTTTTTTCCTTCTTCGAACCATGGTTCAAAGAGCATAAAACCATCTATTTATTCCGTACACTATTGATTTAGAACACATGAGAGTATGAGCCTGAAATTCCTTTTTTTTTCTTTCAGGTGCATGCTGTAAAAACATTTCCGTGGTCATGGCAAAATTCTTTCCAAAAAAAAATATCTGTATGTCGAGAAAAATTATCATTATCAGTTCTTGAAAAAAACTGATAATTGTTACCTCAGACGAATGATTGACAAGTTACTTTCTTCTGTCTCAAAATGTGGCAAGAAAGTATTTTTCTAAACATTCAATTTATTCAACAGTTATGTCCCAATCCCCTCCCTAATGATGTATCCCCCTGCAGGCACAAAGCCTTGAATCAGGATAAATGTAAATATAAATGTATGCAAATCAATCGTCAATTTTTATATTTCCTTTTCTTTTATTCAACAGCTTCTCTGTGACCGGACGTGGTTCCGAGCCGATTCTGAAATCATGCGCTTGACAATATTATCAGCGAACTGACAATGAGCTCTTGAGAGTATCAGCCCACAACGCGCATTGTCGGCACACGTTCAAATGTGCTTCAACTGGCAGCGAATAGCGCGTCAATGCATGGGGGGGCAGACCTGCGGTCGACATCGCGTGATTGCTTTTGCTATCGATTTGCGGTAGGTTGGAATGAACAGAAGAAGGACGAGATTGTGAACGATGGGATGGAAGGGAGCAGCGAAGGCGGCCAGCACTGCGAACACTGCGAAATGCGATCAGAATTGGTGGGATTTTAGTAGTTTTGACTCTGATTGAGCACATCGTGCAGACTTTTCGTGTCTTTTTTCGGGTGTTCAAAATAAAATTCACAATCGTCACCTGCAACAATTAAGTTTTGGAAAAGGAAATACTGACTGAACGGAAAACAGCGAAATTCCAGCTGAACGAACGATATGAGAACGGGAATCGCAATGAAGAGAATTGGAACATTCAGCTCAAATTATGTGTGAAAATCAGTGCTTCAATTGTATCCAGAAACGATTTTTCGCTTTTTAGGAGAATAAAAAAACACGAATAATCAAGCGTGGCTTGTTCGCCAATTTAGAACGCAGACCTGTGCAAATAGCCGCTTCAAGGAGAGCCGAATCAGTCCCTTTGTACGCTCACTTCGCACCGTCTGAAAACGATACTTTTACTCGACCAAGTACTGTAATATTTAACTAGCCTCCTTGCTGAGAACATAAAACATATGGCAGAATAGACACATAACAGTGCTGAGCACTCCGATAATAATCTAAAAAAGCACAATCTTCCATTTCCACAATGGGTTCTGCTTGCCAAAATGGCTAGCCACACGATTATATGAACGAACAATGATTCTGCTACTTTAATGTACGCGCCTCTCTCCCGAATCCATGCGAGGTCATAAACATCCTGAAAATGAATGACTTAGATGGCTTAGATGATCGTCCTTGCTTCATCAATCAGCCGCTTCGACTCCTCCGTACTGAAAGGATACGCGGTGAATGCTGCTGTGGGCATCATAAAAATGAGCACTACAAGGGCGAAAAGCGCGCGTTTGATGATCTTGTGCAGCCTCCACACGCTCCCTACAGGCAGCATTGCTTGATGCCGCGCCAGTACGCACGTAGCCGACGTCAGTCCGAGCGTGCAGACCAGGAAGATGTACAAGCCCTGCGCGTGCATCATCTTTGATGATAACTAGCACAAATGGAAATCAGCAAACAAGATACCGCGCCGGTAGTCACTCGCAGCACGCGGCACAACAGCCCTCGGCAGTAGCCAGCAAGCGCCTCGGCCAGCAGCACCGGCTCCAGCAACACCGCATAGTACACGTCGAGGCAGATGACGGAAATCTGTAACGGAGCAGTTGCGAAATGTTCCGGGCAGTAGCAAAAAAAAGTTAAAGTTGCTTCCACAATCAAGGCGATTTTGCAGTTGTCATGAGAAAACCACTTCTGGTACATAGATAAGGCCGAGTACTGCGAGGCCTACGTGACCCCTTGCTGGCCGGACTTCTAGGGCACGTTTCGTAACCAAAGCATTATCAGAGGTCTTCTGAGAGATCGCAGGTGGCCATTGACAAACTGTTCAAAGTGCTTCGATTCGGTCCAAATTTTCAGGGTTGGTGCATCTATGGACCAAGAATCTTCGGCTGACTTGATTAGGCCTCAAACTCATTTACGCCTGAAAACCGGCTGCGGGGCGGTCGGATTTTCAAATAATCATAACTTTCTTGAAAATTGAGATACGGAGTAGTTCAAAAGCGGAAAATGACCGCCATAAAATTCTGAATAAAACACTTCTTGAGCGCAAACTTGAACGACTAAAAATCATTTAGTGAAAACTGAAAAACCGATTATCCGAGCCAAAAATCGACGGGCTCCGAAAATTTTATTCCACACCCAGATGAGATAATTGCAGAATCAAATTCTCCGTTGAATTCTGGTATTACCAAAGAGTAGCAAAGAAAGACAATAAAAAATGACTAGAAAATCAATTACCCGTTTCACTAGAAGCAGTCACACTTTAGCAAAACACATGTATAACACGTGTCTTCTGAGAGATTGCATGAAAACGGACACCTCCCGGCACTAGGAGCCCCAACTTTAACCAATCTCGATGAAAATTTTATAGTAGCTCCATTTATAAATGGAATTGGAAAAGGAGTACTCGCCTGGCAGGCAACGAGGTAGGGCTTGATCATCGCCTGATGGGGAGGAGTCTCCCTGAGTAGGTAGAAGAGGGCGGGTACGTGCAGACAACAGGATGCGCAGAAGATCACGCGTTCGGAGAGGAAGAGGGCATCCTCCAAATCAAGGGGGATAAACAAACTGCAGTCTTTGACAGCAGCGACGTTCATCGATCGTCCCCCAGATAAAGCGCAGGACTGGAAAAACACACCTCTCTTGTTATTGGAGATCCGCCTATCTCAAAACATCTGTTCATTCGGAGTAATTGTAATTTTCCAGGAGCTAATGAAAGCGGGAAAGTCAAGAGAGAAGAGTACCGAAACGATTCGTGCCACATCCTTTCTTTCCGTTACCATTAGTATGTATTCCTATGCGAACTAGCGACCCACGATACTCACAACTGGGCTACGGTATCAGCGATCGATACGGTAACACCCAAAGGGAGCAGGGGTGCGCTTAGAACGCTATGGCTAAGAGGATGGAAGTGAACCGTGAACCGAGAGTGTGAGAGAGTACTGTAGGTGTGGTACCGTGCCAAGGACCAGAAGGAATTCAATAACCAATAATTTATTGAGGGATACGGTAAGGGAACAGGAGGGTTGGAAGGGGAACGGGGTTGAGGGTACTGTAGCGGAGACTGGTGTGGATACTGAGAGACTGAAGTGGATACCCAAAAGGGTGCTGCTGGGATGAAGATGGAGGATACTGTATGATCCTAATGAGACTGCTGAGATCCAAGGTAGGATCTATGGATGGATGGAAGCCGAGGGGTATGACCCTGGCCAGACTGCGACTGGACTCGTTTGCTAATCAAACGAGGAGAGGTTCAGTGTTCTGAAGTGCTCCGAGGAAGCGTGGAAAGGGAGAGTATTTATAGGCCGAAGGCGGTATGGAAATGGAGCTGAGGCAATGTAAAGAGAGGGATGAGATATGCTAATGAAATTACCAGACAGTTACTAAATGGATAGACATGCAAATGATTATGGAAATTATGGGGGCGATGTGAGAAAGGGAAGAATGGAGTTGTAATTATGCAAAAGAGGTAGTGACTTGAGTAAAAGTCGCTACACTCCCGCCTGAGGGATGGAAATGGAATGGAATGAAGTGAAATGAAGTGGAATGGATTGAAGAGTGATGATTTCTAATGAACGTATGTTGACTGATGATGAGGGGCGAAGATTGTTGACGGACGACTACGGGGGTACAATACAATAGGGGGAACAAGAAACGAACAATTGAACGAGTGACTCAGGTCGTCTGGCCACGGCTCGTCGAACAGGTAGGAGGTCTTCTTGTAATCGGAGCTGCACGGATCTGAATAATCTGAATAGAGAATGGGAGGAGGAGTGAAGTGGGATGGAAGGGGCGGATGCTTGGTCGCCGCGATGGAATCGACGATAGAATCGATTGACTGAGGAGTGGATGGGGTGATCGAGAGTGGTCGAGATCCCTCTCGCCAGGGAACGGAGTGGATAGAGTACGGTAGATTGGATGTACCGGAATGGTACTTCTTCTTAGGGACTGTGCCCTGGATCGGAATGGGATCGAGGAAATGGTTGGGATAGACACCATTGGTCTGCTGGTTAGGAATGTTGTGATTGTTGGATGAGGGGACGGAATCGATGAATGGGTCCTTGAGGGATACGGTAGTGGATGGTTCGACTGGATTGAGTGATTGGGATGGAATGATTTCGACGGTTTGCCTGACCGGGACGGAATCATTGGGAGTGGGAATGGAACTGTTGGAAACATCATCGACACTGCCACTCGTCGTGATGGTTTCCTGAGGGGATGGACTGGATGGAAGCTCAACTGAGCTGTTTGATGACGTATCACTAACGGGAGATGGATTGGGAGTCGGTTCAACATGTGATGGAGAGATTGGATGAGAATCGGATGTGGATTGGGATGGAATGAGTGCCATGAATGACTGCGCACTTGGCTCGATCTCGATGATCTTTTTGAGATCCTTGGAAACGATTCCCATAACGAAAGCTTTCGCAGTTTCGAAAAGGGAATCATGGGATTCCGAGGTGGAAAATACTTTCTGATGCCAGAGAATGGACTCCTCAACCCTGCCATGGTAGTCAGTCATATTGATGATCTGACTACGCAGTTGGGATCCAATCTCATGGTAGGCATAGATGGTATCCTTGAAGGTGCAGTGGACTTGGGACAGGTTCACGATTCTGGATTGGAACTCGGCCAACGAATGGAGTGTGACGTCACTTTCACCAATTGAATAGATGGTGGAAAGGGTGTCAATGACCTGAGAGTGGAGGACGTTGAGTCGCTCGTACTGAGTGGCAAAGATGCTTGCCATGGCTGAGGAACTGAGAGGGTTCAGTGGATGGTTTGATGCGACTGGAGGGAATGGGGTTGCTGCCACGCGGGACTTGGTTGGGGTTGTTGAAGTGGAACGATGCACCATATGCGAACTAGCGACCCACGATACTCACAACTGGGCTACGGTATCAGCGATCGATACGGTAACACCCAAAGGGAGCAGGGGTGCGCTTAGAACGCTATGGCTAAGAGGATGGAAGTGAACCGTGAACCGAGAGTGTGAGAGAGTACTGTAGGTGTGGTACCGTGCCAAGGACCAGAAGGAATTCAATAACCAATAATTTATTGAGGGATACGGTAAGGGAACAGGAGGGTTGGAAGGGGAACGGGGTTGAGGGTACTGTAGCGGAGACTGGTGTGGATACTGAGAGACTGAAGTGGATACCCAAAAGGGTGCTGCTGGGATGAAGATGGAGGATACTGTATGATCCTAATGAGACTGCTGAGATCCAAGGTAGGATCTATGGATGGATGGAAGCCGAGGGGTATGACCCTGGCCAGACTGCGACTGGACTCGTTTGCTAATCAAACGAGGAGAGGTTCAGTGTTCTGAAGTGCTCCGAGGAAGGGTGGAAAGGGAGAGTATTTATAGGCCGAAGGCGGTATGGAAATGGAGCTGAGGCAATGTAAAGAGAGGGATGAGATATGCTAATGAAATTACCAGACAGTTACTAAATGGATAGTGTTGTGTATTTGTGTCCTTGAGTGAAGATCCAACCACGGGTGATGTCAGCAATTTATTGTAGAAGACTATTTACAGAAAAGTAGCGTGGAAACGGCGGGGAAGAACTAGAAGAGAGAGAAGAGCGAGTCAGTTTAGGCCAGGGCAATAATTGCACAACACGGGATTACGGTATATTGCGTATCAGGGAATTCCGTGCGGGACTCTATGCATTTGAAATGACGTTAGAGTTGTGTCATACTCATTACTCTAATATTCTATTCTAGTATACAACACCTCCCTTCTAAGATACGAACTTGGGAGTATCTGATAAAACAGAAACGAAGAAAAGAATATGAGAGTGGGCCACGATATCAACAAAATGTGGTCAATAGGACTGGCATTGCGCGACAGTTATCTCTTCTTCTCTTGCACTCGCTCGATCGGCATCATTGCCGGGCACGTCTCCGTTGGTGATGAGTTGTAGTCGGCGGGCTCATCTCCGCACGAAGGGTTACGGTAGTCGGTTCTTCTCAACGCGTCGCAGCTTGACGAAGTCGGCGATCCGTGTTCCTTCTTCACTTCCATCTGGTCTTGACCCAGAAGTCCTGAGTCTGAACCGGTCAGAACGCCATCTTTCAGCTCGTTCGCGAGCAGACTTTCAGTCATCGACTCGGATGTGAGAATCTCGCGATCCTTCTTCACTGCACAGTAAGCAACTGCGACTTCCTCTTTCGAGTGAATTTCGTCATCTTTCAGACTTGATCTCCTTGGAGAAGATACCGATCTCTCCAGAATAGCAATCCCAGGAGACAGATCGTCATTCCCAGTCAATGGGTCTTTCACCATTGCTGTACCCTCGATTGTGTGAATCGAGTAATTCCTGGATTCGTTCGTGACTAGTCCAGTACCAGAGTGAAATATCTCATTCACCTCTGTGCCATTTCCAGAAAATGGGCCTTTCACCTTTTCTGTACCCTCGATAGCAATCGAGTAATCCCTGGAGTGATCTTTCACACCTCCAGTACCAGAGGGGAGTCTTTCATCCGTCTCTGTAACCTCGATACTTCTGATCGGGTGATTGAGCTGAGCCTCCGCCCTCTTGGGAATCAGAGTAAAGAAGAACTGCATATGATCTTTTCCAAGCACGTTCACATCTTCAGTGATATATACTTCTCCGAAAGTAATGACCCCATTCATCTCCAAATGAACATCGCATTTTCCAGTCACAAGGAAAATCGATCCATTAGGGCACTCGGGAGTGACGTTGGTACACCTTGCTCTCGGTGATCCAACCAATTTCCACGTGTGCTTCGAGATGAATGTCAGATCGGAACCTGAGTCAACACTCATTTCCACTTTCATTCCATTCACTTTCATTGAAACATCGAACTCTGATGAGTTTCCTGATCGCTCGCTCTTGATCTTGTTGAACTTGGGTTTGGCTCCCTTGTTCCTCCCTGGACACTTCACTCTTATGTGACCAGTCTCTTTGCATTTGTGACAGATCGCACTCACAAATGGACACCTCCCATCATCGTGATCTCGACCACATCTTTCACATCCATCATTATCAGAGTCTGTGGAAGAGCTTCGATCTCGGCGGGACTTCTCCTTCCCCTTCCCATAATGCTGCCTCACAGCATTAGCATCTCATCCTGAACGCCAATAATGTTGTGTATTTGTGTCCTTGAGTGAAGATCCAACCACGGGTGATGTCAGCAATTTATTGTAGAAGACTATTTACAGAAAAGTAGCGTGGAAACGGCGGGGAAGAACTAGAAGAGAGAGAAGAGCGAGTCAGTTTAGGCCAGGGCAATAATTGCACAACACGGGATTACGGTATATTGCGTATCAGGGAATTCCGTGCGGGACTCTATGCATTTGAAATGACGTTAGAGTTGTGTCATACTCATTACTCTAATATTCTATTCTAGTATACAACAGATAGACATGCAAATGATTATGGAAATTATGGGGGCGATGTGAGAAAGGGAAGAATGGAGTTGTAATTATGCAAAAGAGGTAGTGACTTGAGTAAAAGTCGCTACAATTCCCATGTAACACGGAATAAGTGGAGTGCAGCTTGAATAACAGAACAAACCATTTCGTGATTTGCCATAGCCAACATTTGGTCATCATCATTCTCTCTGCTCTCATGACGGCAACAGTCCGAGCATGTGAACAGCAACAACATCGTTTGGTCAGCAATGACATCCCATTAGGTGTCACATTGCGCACAAACGAGTGCTCCTCTCCTCTCCCCCGTCTCACATAACCCTTTGCCTGCCATGATTTTCGTTCTGCTCTCTCGTTTCTCTTCTTTGCTCGCCCGGGCGCATTGTACTGCGAAAGAACACGAGTGATGTGATGACAACAACAGAAATATGGGAGGAACTGAGATCATCCAACCAAGTTTAGCGCCGCGAAAGAAGTAGAGAATCCTACTCGCTCCTTTCCACACTGCTGATGCATTCTCCGCTATCGGTTCTCTCGATTCCGGTAAGCACGCAATTTCCATTCAAACCAAAATACAGCTGTGCACAGGCCATTCCTCATCTGGCAACCCCATTAGCGACCGATGCTCCACCTGCGTATGCACCATTTGACCCAGTAAGCGTCCATTTTTGTATTGAAATCTATTGTCGAATGGCAGATTGCATCTCCGGCGCTGCCTCACACCCAACATCTTCCGTCAGATGTGCGCATAGACATCAAACTATCAGCATGGTGAGAAATTTGGCTTGAGATTGGATGAAAACTTATGTAGGCAATCTTTTATTACAGAACAATTTTGTGATATAGTCCCTATTCAACCTAGTGCCGAGAAATATGCAGGCACTAGTGGTAAATGTATTTGCTTTGAGCTGCGATGAAGCGGAATCAACCATGTGCAAGGGCGAAGATTGGAAGGATCCGTGCAAAGTCTTCGCATACATTTTCTTCTTCTTTGTAATTGTCGTCTGCTCCATCATCATGGCCATTGCTAATACTAATAGATAAATCATCGATTTCTAAATGCGTTGGTTAGTTATGCTTGAAATTATCTATAATTACTCTGTAAGAGACCGGATCTGAGGGAAAACCTTTTTGGCTCTCCGGACAATCATCCAGGAATTTCGCATCCGGATACCATACCCACAGGGCCTGAGGGGGCCTTGACATTGTTTACAAAAATGATGAAATCATCGGCCATATTTGGGAATGCGGCGCGCCAGGTGCTGGCAAGTGTAGAAGTGATGAAAATTCAGAATTTCTCAACCGAACAAGATATAATCAAAAATTCCTCTTGCAGTGTGTTTGGCATGCCCTGAGTGCACTATAGCACATTTGGGTTCAAATTCAAGTCGATTCCTATATTGACTTTTTGACGCATGGTTTCGATTTTTTCGAGTTCCCAGTATATCATATCAGGATCATTTGGGGCTGACGATTCATATATCTGGGTACCCTAATCGATTCTAATCATCGTCTCTTCATCGTCTCTTTATCGTGTCTTCATCGTGTCTTCATCGTCTCTTCATCGTGTCTTCATCGTGTCTTCATCGTCTCTTCATCGTGTCTTCATCGTGTCTTCATCGTGTCTTCATCGTCTCTTCATCGTGTCTTCATCGTCTCTTCATCGTCTCTTCATCGTGTCTTCATCGTGTCTTCATCGTGTCTTCATCGTCTCTTCATCGTCTCTTCATCGTGTCTTCATCGTGTCTTCATCGTCTCTTCATCGTGTCTTCATCGTGTCTTCATCGTCTCTTCATCGTGTCTTCATCGTGTCTTCATCGTCTCTTCATCGTGTCTTCATCGTCTCTTCATCGTGTCTTCATCGTGTCTTCATCGTCTCTTCATCGTGTCTTCATCGTCTCTTCATCGTCTCTTCATCGTGTCTTCATCGTGTCTTCATCGTGTCTTCATCGTCTCTTCATCGTCTCTCCATCGTGTCTTCATCGTGTCTTCATCGTGTCTTCATCGTCTCTTCATCGTGTCTTCATCGTCTCTTCATCGTCTCTTCATCGTGTCTTCATCGTGTCTTCATCGTCTCTTCATCGTCTCTTCATCGTGTCTTCATCGTGTCTTCATCGTGTCTTCATCGTCTCTTCATCGTCTCTTCATCGTGTCTTCATCGTGTCTTCATCGTGTCTTCATCGTCTCTTCATCGTGTCTTCATCGTGTCTTCATCGTCTCTTCATCGTGTCTTCATCGTCTCTTCATCGTGTCTTCATCGTCTCTTCATCGTGTCTTCATCGTGTCTTCATCGTGTCTTCATCGTGTCTTCATCGTGTCTTTAATTTTTTTTAAAATTAATTTCGGAGACCTGGAGACCTGAAAATCTGGTGTCACAAATCCTCTCGGAGTCTGAGAGGTCACTCCGGGGAACGAGTTTTTGCCCTAAAAATAGGGCACCTAAAAATAGGGCAAAATTGACGGTTTGTCCATTTTGCACGGTCCATAACCAGGTCCATTAAGTTAGTGGAGTTGCAGAAGTCCAATGTCCAAAATGGACACCGTACAAAAATCACTCCATCCATCCTCTCCGAAAATTAATTTCGGAGACCTGGAGACCTGAAAATCTGGTGTCACAAATCCTCTCGGAGTCTGAGAGGTCACTCCGGGGAACGAGTTTTTTCCCAAAACCCTGGTCCACGAGAGGTGGACCAGGGTCGAGAGGTGGACCGGGGAACGAGTTTTTGCCCAAAACCCTGGTCCACGAGAGGTGGACCAGGGTTTTGGGGGAATGACAAAATCCTGGTCCATCTCTAGGTCCTAGAGGTGGACCAGGGTTTTGGGGGAATGACAAAACCCTGGTCCATCTCTAGGTCCTAGAGGTGGACCAGGGTTTTGGGGGAATGACTTTTGGGGGAATGACAAAACCCTGGTCCATCTCTAGGTCCTAGAGGTGGACCAGGGTTTTGGGGAATGACAAAACCCTGGTCCATCTAGGACCTAGAGGTGGACCAGGTTTTTTTTTTGTTTTTTTTTGTGTCTTCATCGTGTCTTCATCGTGTCTTCATCGTGTCTTCATCGTGTCTTCATCGTGTCTTCATCGTCTCTTCATCGTGTCTTCATCGTGTTTTCATCGTGTCTTCATCGTGTCTTCATCGTCTCTTCATCGTGTCTTCATCGTCTCTTCATCGTCTCTTCATCGTGTCTTCATCGTCTCTTCATCGTGTCTTCATCGTGTCTTCATCGTGTCTTCATCGTGTCTTCATCGTGTCTTCATCGTGTCTTCATCGTGTCTTCATCGTGTCTTCATCGTGTCTTTAATTTTTTTTAAAATTAATTTCGGAGACCTGGAGACCTGAAAATCTGGTGTCACAAATCCTCTCGGAGTCAGAGGTCACTCCGGGGAACGAGTTTTTGCCCTAAAAATAAGACAAAATTGACGGTTTGTCCATTTTGCACGGTCCATAACCAGGTCCACTAAGTTAGTGGAGTTGCAGAAGTCCAATGTCCAAAATGGACACCGTACAAAAATCACTCCATCCATCCTCTCCGAAAATTAATTTCGGAGACCTGGAGACCTGAAAATCTGGTGTCACAAATCCTCTCGGAGTCTGAGAGGTCACTCCGGGGAACGAGTTTTTTCCCAAAACCCTGGTCCACGAGAGGTGGACCAGGGTCGAGAGGTGGACCGGGGAACGAGTTTTTGCCCAAAACCCTGGTCCACGAGAGGTGGACCAGGGTTTTGGGGAATGACAAAACCCTGGTCCATCTCTAGGTCCTAGAGGTGGACCAGGGTTTTGGGGGAATGACAAAATCCTGGTCCATCTCTAGGTCCTAGAGGTGGACCAGGGTTTTGGGGGAATGACAAAACCCTGGTCCATCTCTAGGTCCTAGAGGTGGACCAGGGTTTTGGGGGAATGACTTTTGGGGGAATGACAAAACCCTGGTCCATCTCTAGGTCCTAGAGGTGGACCAGGGTTTTGGGGGAATGACAAAACCCTGGTCCATCCCTAGGTCCTAGAGGTGGACCGAGGTTTTGGGGAATGACAAAACCCTGGTCCATCTCTAGGTCCTAGAGGTGGACCAGGGTTTTGGGGAATGACAAAACCCTGGTCCATCTAGGACCTAGAGGTGGACCAGGGTTTTTTTTTTGTTTTTTTTTTTGTGTCTTCATCGTGTCTTCATCGTGTCTTCATCGTGTCTTCATCGTGTCTTCATCGTGTCTTCATCGTGTCTTCATCGTGTCTTCATCGTGTCTTCATCGTGTCTTCATCGTGTCTTCATCGTCTCTTCATCGTGTCTTCATCGTGTCTTCATCGTGTCTTCATCGTCTCTTCATCGTGTCTTCATCGTGTCTTCATCGTCTCTTCATCGTCTCTTCATCGTGTCTTCATCGTGTCTTCATCGTGTCTTCATCGTCTCTTCATCGTGTCTTCATCGTGTCTTCATCGTCTCTTCATCGTGTCTTCATCGTGTCTTCATCGTCTCTTCATCGTGTCTTCATCGTGTCTTCATCGTGTCTTCATCGTGTCTTCATCGTGTCTTCATCGTGTCTTCATCGTCTCTTCATCGTGTCTTCATCGTGTCTTCATCGTGTCTTCATCGTGTCTTCATCGTGTCTTCATCGTGTCTTCATCGTCTCTTCATCGTCTCTTCATCGTCTCTTCATCGTGTCTTCATCGTCTCTTCATCGTGTCTTCATCGTGTCTTCATCGTGTCTTCATCGTCTCTTCATCGTGTCTTCATCGTCTCTTCATCGTCTCTTCATCGTGTCTTCATCGTGTCTTCATCGTCTCTTCATCGTGTCTTCATCGTCTCTTCATCGTGTCTTCATCGTCTCTTCATCGTGTCTTCATCGTCTCTTCATCGTGTTTTCATCGTGTCTTCATCGTCTCTTCATCGTCTCTTCATCGTGTCTTCATCGTCTCTTCATCTTGTCTTCATCGTGTCTTCATCGTCTCTTCATCGTGTCTTCATCGTCTCTTCATCGTCTCTTCATCGTGTAAAAAAAATTATGGGCAAAACTTCTGTGTCGAAAAAAAAGAAAGAAACTTTTGCACCAGCCTGATAGTTAGATGTGCTAGTTAGTCGAGCTATCCAGCACTCGCTGGTTCGACTCCCGCCCAGTGTATCCTATTGCACAAAACATTCGAATTTTTCGACAGGATACCCTTGCTCCGAGCAATCAGACATTTTTTTACAACGTAAACTGCCGAAACCTGCCAGTTCATTTTCGGATAATCTAATTCGGTTGCTTTGTAAGGGAATGCATGGCCGCGGCCCTAAGACCATAGTGCGAGCACGAGGGCATGCCAGTATCAAGGGGGTATAGCTCAGTGGTTAGAGCACCCGCATACGTATCGGAAGGTCGGGGTTTCGACTCCCTCTGCCTCCAACTGACTTTTGCGCACTCCTCTGATCTAACATGGTGGAGGCAGAGGGTGGATGGCGGCGGCTCCGGCCGTGGGGTAAAACTACCTCCTAGCGCGCCCCCTTGTTTTCATTGAATCATGAGTGGCAAAGCAGTGTGGAGAGCGTAAGACTCATGGCGAGCAGCAGTGAAGGGCAGCGATGTAAGACCCGGATGGATGCGTGGATGCCTCGGTGGGACTCGGCTGATGAGAGGGGCGGCATGTAAGGGAATGCATGGCCGCGGCCCTAAGACCATAGTGCGAGCACGAGGGCATTCCAGTATCAAGGGGGTATAGCTCAGTGGTTAGAGCACCCGCATACGTATCGGAAGGTCGGGGGTTCGACTCCCTCTGCCTCCAACTGACTTTTGCGCACTCCTCTGATCTAACAGCTTTTATAGTTTTGACAAGCCCGTCATCCGGTCTGCTCTTTGATGGTATACGACGATAACGAAATGTATCGCACTCGCTATCGTTTGCCGGTTCCTCGTTGCTCTCTGCACATGATAGTGCAAAAAAAGAGCGCTGTCCATCGCTGAGCCGGTTGACGATCTCAATTAGATACCTCTCCCTCTTTCGACTACTCACCATTCCCATTCCGCTAACAAGTCACCTTACTCTCGTCGCTCTGAACATGGGCAGGGTTCGCCTCGATAAGTGCTGCTGCGGGCTCGTCAAGATTGAGGTGAGCTGCACAATTTCCGGGGGGGGGGGGATTGGACGAATGTCAAACCTAAGCGATTCATTCAGACCGCCGCTCGAATCTTCGCCGTGCTCGCCATCATCTGGGCGCTGTCGTTCGTCTGCCTCGCCTTCTTCCACAAGCACCTCTACCGATGGGAACCCTACTTCTTCGTTCGTCCTTTACCCCGCTTCCTTTTGCTCTTTTCCAGTCTACTAGGAGAGATTGGACCCACCGAACTGAATTGGCCTCAATATCACTGGCCCAGCAGTGACCTCCCGCAGGGGACGACTTTTTTCTGCTCTTTCTCCAGGGAAATAATGGCAAAATTACCTTTTTAAGGACGCATTTTTTTTTAAATTTTCCAGGGCGCCTCGGGTATTTTCCAGCTGGTGGCGGCAATTCTCGTGCTCGTTGCGTGCACCAAGAAGCGGGACGACATGATGGTGCTCCAGCTGATCATTCAGGTATACTACGGCAGGAATCGGAGCTAGTTCGGCGCTAGCTCTACCCAAACGGCAACCTACATGCTTCGACTAGTAACTACTGGGCTGTGCTGATATATCGCATGATAAATTAAACAATCATGGTTGGGGAGATGAAAGAGCATAGTCCTCTTGTCTTTTCTTGTCTAGCCCCTGCTCAGAAGGGGTTAGGCAAGAAAGCCTTCCTGCATGAATGCGATTGGACGTTGTATTCATTGGCAGGTTGTGATCATCGCGGTGCTCGTGGTGTTCACGTGCATGATCGTGTACGGACAGTTCAACAGCCACTCGAAACTGCAGACGTCCATGAGGTGAGATTATTAGCACCCATCGATGTCCACGCAGCCGGCTGATCCATGCCCCCCCCCTCAATTCAAATAATGCTGGCCGCAACCATGAATTGTGGGGGGCGGGGTTGAATGGTCAGTCGCCAGAGATGGACAGGTAGAGCCATTTGCCCAAAAAACTACGTTTTTCTGCAGGAAACTGGTGACGAATGTGCACGTTGGATCCGAACACGGTAATTGTTGCTCTCGTGTTCTCCCTCCAATCAGCTAAACCTCAGTGAACGCCGACTCGCGGGAGGCTGAAGAGACGAGACAGCTCGGAGAGGCGGAGAACAACAGGGCTATCGAGAGAAGTTGGTCGCTGATTTCACTCTGAGATTTGAAAAATGATTTTCGAAAATGAAAATTACAGTGACGAAGCTGTACAGCGCCGTTGTGTTGGTCGTCACTTTGCTCGTTCTCGCCTACAATATCTGGGCTCTGATCACCTATATCTCGGTCTACATCTACTTCCAGGAACTAAAGTGAGCACGTTTTGAATAGTTGGCAGCATTCCTCTTTCCCACAACTGAAGAAGTTCCCCTAGGCGATATCGTTTATATGTCATTTTTTAAAAATATTTTCTGTTTGTCATTTTTAAACATTTTCTCGAATATACTTTATAAACTCCTTTTTTCACCCTAAATTAGGCAAACAAATAGAGCGTAGGGGAGCGGAAACTCATTTAGTGGAATATCATTTGGAAATTTTTTCAGTGCGGACATGCCGCTGGAGACGGTCACGTGCAAGAAGGTGATACCGGAGCGCATATCGAGCAAGTTCTTCCCCGCCTTTGATTGAGCTCATATAACTGATATTCGCTTCTCGATAAATACATTTCGTCGACGAATCGGTGCGCAGTTTATCACTCTCAGCAAGAGAGTGGAACTGAGTGTTCGGTGTATTCACCTCAACCACTATCAGAGAATCGAAAAGAAAGCAAAACGATTGAACGCGATCGATTTCTCGTTGTGTTGCTGATGTACTTGCAGTGGTATTAAAATCAATCGCTGGAGTTTGCCCAAAAAAAGAAGAGTTTAGTTGAAAAAAAAGGTTCATTATTTAGTTTTTCAAACAGTGTCACGAATGTGCGACGTGGACGACCTAGATGGATAATATTTTCCCTCACTAACACATTCGCGTTGAGAGCAGGCTCAATGCACTTGGAGGAAAATCTGTAACATCGATTATAACTTCAACCTCTTCAGAAATTCTGACATTTCTTAGTGCAAATTTAATTACTTGATCAGAGTTGATGCAACCGACAAAGAGATAAAGAAGAGGAAGTGAGCGCACACTCTGCCATTTCCTGTCAATCGCAAACGCTTAGAACTAACGCGCATTGAGCGCCGACAGTTCCCTTTCTTTTTCTCTATTGAAATATTTCAAGAGGAGATCAAAAGAGAACCAATCATGCTATAATTACATGAACAGAAAACTCCGCAACTTGAGCAGCAACTTGAAAAAACTGCATACATGATTGATCTAAAAGCTTCAATAAGAGCCTCATTAAGTGTTTTTATAAGGTTTATCATACGAATTTTTTTCGCATTTTTTTGCATTTTTTTTTCGCGGAAAAAAAACAAGGAAATAAAACTTCTTCTCGCAATACTGATCGAATCGAAATGGCAGAGTATCTTCGCCCAATCAGCGAGAGAGTTTCCTTATCACGTTCGCTCTCTTTCACCACTCTCACTCGTGTTTTCGATAGTTACTCATCGATTTCGACTATTGATTATTGATGTAGCTGCAGTGAACTAACTGTCTAGTAGAGCTCGAGAAACGATACCGCCATCTCTTCATTTTGCACACTCTCTCGCCCGCTCGATCGACCAGAGAGAGCGTGTGTGACATGAAGAGACGTTGGTATCATTTCTCAAGCTCTACTGTCTAGCGACCTTAAAATTTATAAACTCAGAGTCCAATGCGCTTTTTGATCACACTCTCGGCCCTATTGGTCTCTGCTTCGGCCGGCCTACTCGGATTCACGCAATCCGCTGCCGTGCGCGGCGTGCTCATGTGCCATGACAAACCGGCCGCCCACGTCTCCGTCAAACTCTACGATGACGATTCCGGTGATTATTTGTACAACGTTTTGGTACTAATTCGTTCGTATTACATCAATGCACGAAAAGTGGGCACTAGTGAAAATTTATTAGGTGGTTCTCCGGTTTTATTAAAGGTAGAGCACGAACTACGGGTCGCCGTCTCATCATTTCAAACAGTCTTCTCTCACCTGTCATAGAGACGGGAGAGCATGTGAAATGAGGGGAGAATGCAGGGACGGCGAGCCGTATTTTTGAATTCTAACTGCAAGTGCAGGCCCGGACCTGGACGACCTGATGGACCAGGGCGAATCGGACGCGGACGGCCGATTCTCACTGTCCGGTTCCGAGTCGGAATTCACGACGATCGACCCGAAAGTGAACATCTACCACGACTGCGACGACGCATTCACTGTGAGAGATTCAATAGAAATTGTCGCTGAAGATTGGCTGCTAATTGTAAATCAAATTATCAAAGTGCGTCCCACCTATCGACGTGAAATTGCTTGACGTGGATAGCCCGAAACCTTTGCCTTAACGTTTTAACGTTCATAACATTGAAGCAATAACATTGAAGTCGGCCTTACCTTCAAATCCCACCAGGTTGTCTCGTGACAGCCGTAAAATCGCCTTGATTGTGGAAGCATCTTTAACTTAAACTTTAACATTGAAGACATCACTGTGAGATTCTCTAAATTGTCGCTAACGATTGACTGCTAGTTGTATAGTAATAACATTGAAGCCGTGCCAGCGACGCATCTCGATCTACCTCCCGAGCAAGTACGTCACGCAGGGCGACACGCCGGATAAGGTGCGCACGATCTTGTATTGAGTTGACTTTTTCGGATCCAGTTTCGGAGACCAACCTAATCATCTAAAACTCTGCTGTTCGTCTGAGAGTTGAGAAGTTTATCGCGCGCGCCGAGACGTTTCATAAACTATTTTATTTAAATACAATTTGCTTCTTTTTCAGGTCTACGATGCCGGCGTCATCCAGTTGGCGGGCCAATTCAGCGGCGAGACGCGCGATTGCCTCCATCGCGTCTAGGAACGAAACGATATTCCCGAATTTTCAAATCTCAACTGATGGATGTGCACAATTGCTACCGAATAAAGAACGCATTATACTTTTTTATCTGAAAAAAAAACACATGGAACAGTGAAAAAGACGCACAGAAAGTTCGCAAGCAGCGCTCGCGATCGATATCTTGCTCTTCATCTCAAAACATGATCAATGAGGCGATGTTTTCGCAACTTGTCACTAGGCTGACTTTCTTAACCATTCTCTAGTTCTTTTCTTAGACACTATCTTCGATGAGCAATCACAACAACTGCAGTGAGTCACACTCTCTATATTAGGCACTTCCGCTCACTCTCCTTCCACTGCTCGTTTCCCTAGCGCGTAACCGGCTGAGAGAGCGGGCAATTCGAGGAGAAGCACGACGGTTAGCCGGTCGACCCCGTTCGCCCTACACTCCCCGCTTACGCGATCTATAAGATACGCAAAGGGTCGGCTGCTCAAGCATCCTCGGCTCTTTCAATCTCATCGTTTCCTTATCCAATTCTCACAGTGTGCTATCATATTTATTCCTGTTCATCATTTATCTTTTTTTTATCGTGCGTTTGAAATGCTCAGCAAATGAGATGTGCTGGTTAGCGAGCCATTGATTGTCTAGGAGAGAGGAAGGGAAGAGGTAGGGGAGAGGAGAGCAGGTAGATCACTAGCCTCCCCCGGCCTCTTCCTCCCTTAAAAATCTTCATTTTCAGCTCTTCTCTTCTCACTATCAAACATGCTCCGACTCGTCATCTTCTCTTCCCTGGTCGTCTGCGCGTCCGCCGGTCTGATCGGCTTCGCCCAGTCGATCGCCGTCCGTGGCAAGTTGATGTGCAACGACCAGCCCGCGAGCAATGTCAGAATCAAGATGTACGACGAGGACTCGCGTGAGTGGAAAACATTCTGTCATTTTCCTTCCTTTACTGTGTCGCTCTCACAACGGAGCTTTTCCCGTGAATTCTGCCAGCGTTCTCTTCATAATATTCTCAAGTTTTCCATTAGAATGAGCGGATCGACGACTTTCTCAGTGATCGACGACCTGCTTGACTCGGGCGAGTCCAGCTCGGATGGCAGCTTCTCGCTGGCCGGAACCGACAATGAGGTCACCCGTCTCGATCCCAAGATCAACATCTACCACGATTGCGATGACGGATTCACGGTGAGCATTGCAATGCGCACCCATTACCTTCATAGTCAAGTGGTCGATGCATAGATCGATATGAATGGTGTTTGCTAGCATTTCATCTTCGGTCAGTGTATTTGAGTCCTATAGTAATGCCCTTGTCGAGTCTACCAAGTTTTCGAGATTTTGAATTTTTGCCCTCTCTTCACCCACTCTCACATCGGCGCTCTTACCCGATTTTTGCTGTGTAATTTGCGTCATGAAAAAATATGAAGTAACCTTGCAGCCCTGCCAGCGTCGCATCACCATCTACATTCCCAAGAAGTACATCACCAAGGGCGCGACCGCGACTCAGGTGAGCTTTTTCCTCCTATTTCATCACTAGATCGATTTCGCAGCTTCAAGCTCATTCACTGTTATTGTTGATCCACAAATTCGCCATTGCAGACGTACGATGCGGGCGTGATCCAGCTGGCGGGCAAGTACGCCGGAGAGACGAGGGACTGCATCCATCGTCATTAGAGAGCAGCAACGCCCCACTCACTCCCGCCACTTCCGGATCTCATCTCACTCTCATCATCCCATAACGAGTATTTCTTGCGCGTTTCGTCCCTCACGCTCACGCGATAAAACCGAGAACCGAATGCGATTGCTCAATGCTATTGCTTTCAATTCGATCCCCTTCATTGACTTGCCCAAAATGAAGAGCAAATAAACGAGCTAACTAAACGGACAGCGAAAGTGGTCATGCTGCCATTCCTTTCATAATAACTCTGTGACAAAAAAAAGTATCCAAGTCTGTTTTGATTGCAAAAGATTATGTACCGAATGGACATCGGCGAAAGAAAATATGACAAAAAACTTCAAGTGTCAAAAAAATAAAGAAACTTTCGCATCAACCCGATACCCAGTGGACTAGATTTCAGCGGTGAGGCAGAAGAAAGAATATTTCCACCGATCCTTCAACTCCTTAAAAGTATTTTACAATGTTCCGTGTTTTCTCTATTTGACTCGTTCGTCACGTCCCCTTTTTTCAGAACGCGGCGAACTGTGTCATTCTCACGCTATCATTCTCACGCAAACAAGTTTACAATTTGTGAGATTTTAGTGAGATTCCGTGCTGCGGAATCACGATTACAACGTCATATTAAGAAATTCCAGATATGAGTTCCAGAGTTTCACCTGGTGTCTGCTCTCACGTCGATTTGGTCGTATTATTGGTGTCCTCTTTCCTGCCTCCTCTATTCTTGCAAATAAATAGGAAGAAGAGAGAGAGAGCATTAAGGAACGAGGGCGCGAGACCGATATGTGTAACAAGCGGCTGCCTTGCGAATGCGTACTATTGCAATAAACGTGGTATATGACGCTCCAGGCCACTTTCGATGTCTGAGTTCCGCATACTATCTGCCTTCTATGGCAGCAGGATAGTTTGCGAGTCTCAGATAGCGATAAAATGGCCGGTTGGATTTCGGTGGATTGGTTGTCAAAGAGTGGAGGGTCTGGGGGTTCGGGATCGAATAATATGGGATGAAGTGTTGTAGTACAAAGAACTGCACAGCACACGCACTGCGAATCTCACATCACATTGACTGGAGTAGAGAAGGTTTCGGATGGCTCTATCAACTCTTTCGAGCGTCTTCTCTCCTTCGAGGATGTCGCTTTATACTCTGTGTGGTCACGCTCACTCGTCCCGGGAAATGTAGAAAAATGGAGGAAGTATGTGAATGCACGAAGAAAAATAAGACAAGGAAGACGAAATTTTGAACCAACTCCGCGGAAGAAGCCTGTGATTGCTAACAGCTTTTCTATGGCCGATAACTCGTTTCTTCCTGGTCACTGCCACTTCCATCCATTTCCTTATTTCTGATCACTTTAGCAGAGTATTTATGAGAACCAGTCCATCTATGGCTTCTCCGGCTCATAGTCTCATTCTGTCATTACATTTGCATTTATCCTGATTCAAGGCATTCTGCCTGCAGGGGGAAACATCATTATGGGGGGATTGGGATCTTCGTACTCAGTTATAATGGGTCAAGGGATGGTCTCTTCTTAGCTTTTTGTTGTCGATTCTTAGCTTTTTGTTGTCGATTCTTAGCTTTTTGTTGTCGATTCTTAGATTTTTGTTGTCGATTCTTAGATTTTTGTTGTCATCACTCTACAAAATTCGCAAAAAATTTTTTTTGAGAAATCCGCGCAAGGCCATTCACCGACGCAAGATGCTCTATCTTTCTCGAGCATCCGTTATTCGGGCTCTTCTATTATGGCACAGCATATGACCGCACAGAATTCCCCATAATTCCCATCTACTCCTGCCTGGGCCTCAAACCGGGGGAGCTCCGTTATTCGGAGATATCCATTGCTTTGCTGCAAAGTCTCTTCCGTATTCTCCGGTTGTGATCTCTAATATTCCCCGGGGCAGCGATCTCTAGTTTTCGCCCCCCCCCCCCGGTAATGATCGCCTCTAGAGTGCGTAATACGGGTCGCCGTCTCTTCATTTATCACACTCTCTCACCGGTCAAAGAGACGAGAGAGTGTGGGAAATGGAGAGACGGCGACCCGTATTTCGAACTCTAATCGCCCCCATCTGTCGGTGGGCGCACAATCTCATTGCGCATGCACTCACGCGATCGTTCCTCATGACACCTGACGGAGGCCGGGGGAGGGGAAAGAGGGAGAAGGGAAGCATCCAGTAGTCCCTGTCGTGCCAGCTTCCCTCATCCTCCACCGACTCTCCAAGCTCGTCCCCGGCTGGCAGCATGGTAAGATTTGTCAGGATTTGCGGAATACAGCATTTTGCGGCTTTCACCCGGTAGAACTCATCCGTTTCCTCAGTTTGGGTTCATTCACGAGTCGATTCGGCAGCTGATGCTGCGCAGGTACGGCGAGGAGCTGTGGACGAAAGTGCTGTGAGTAGTAGAGTTCGACAATCGTCTCTCCATTTCCCACACACTCTCTCACCTCTCTGACCGGTGAGGGAGTGTGGGAAATGAAATGACGGCGAAATGACGGAAATGACGGCGAACCGTATTACTGTGAGTCGCCCTGCTCTCGTAATTTCATACTCATTAGAGCCGTCAACTCCTTCCAGAGAGCGGTCGGGCTTCGAGGCGGGCAAGGAGAACATTGTGAATCACTACTACAAGGACTCGGACACGTACCTGCTCGTGGACAGCGTCTCCGTCATTACGAGTGAGTGGAGCGACTGTGACTCTACAGATAACTCTCGCTGGCTCCAGTGTTATGCGCTCCAGTGCAAGCGTAATAAGAGGAACTGCTCGCGTGCGGCGAGCGCACGAAATAATTTGACTATAACTCAAGTTCGAATACCGCTGATTATAAGCGGACTTTGCTAGCTAAATATTGAAAAGCGTCTGGCAAAGAGGGCAAAAAGTGAGGTGATGGGATGTGAAGAACATCAGATATGTTTCGCCCGAGCACCAAGAATGAAGCATACTTATGTGGGGGATGCTCGTAAATCGATCGTAACATTATTTTCATCAGAGATGAACCGGGAGCAAGTGTGGGAGCTGTACGGCGGCTTCCTCATCGAGTACACGATGGAGATGGGCTGGGACGAGCTGGTGCGCAGCATGAGTCCCAATCTCAAGGTGAGATCCAATAAGGCGATTGTCCTCAATCAATCAGATCAATAAGTTACCATTGGGGTTGGGTTTAGTTCCGAGCATTTTAAAGCATTGTGCCCGCCGTAACTGGAGGCTGCCCGTTCTTACAGAGAACTCGCTGTAAAGTGCATTCTAATCTCGTCTGTATTCGTCATTTGGCCCATACATTCTCGCCTTTGTGTCTCAGGGGTTCCTCGACAATCTCGACTCGCTGCACTACTTCATCGATCACGTCGTGTACAAGGCGAATCTCAGGTATTTAAAAACGCTCGACAATTGTTAAAATTTAACTTCAGAAGACATCACAACATCGAAAACAAATACCAGAAAAAATGCACCTTTCCAAGATGAAAGTAGTGCTTGAGCAGATGATACGATTAATCGAGCCGAGAGCGCATTTGCAGGGGTCCCTCATTCCGTTGCGAGGAGAACCAGGACGGCACGATCACCCTCCACTACTACACCGGCCGACCCGGGCTGTATCCGATCGTCAAAGGTCAGCGAGAAGAAGCGTCATCGTGTACCGTGTCTTCTTTCCTTGTCCTACCCAACCTGACCGGTCAAATAGTCTGCTGCTTTGTGTTCGAATTAGTCACCTCAGAAAGGAATAGAATAGCAACCCTCGTTTATGGATGGAGTAATTGTGATTGTTGAGACACGATCTCAGTGCGATGCTTATACAATTGGGAAGTGTGCTCGAAAAAGCCGGAAAATGCCGGAAAACACCGTGCTTGTATCGTTTTCCTCGCGCTTGGTTCTTGGGAAAAAATCTCGTGTTCAGGCGTCATCCGCGAGGTGGCCCGACGCGTGTTCGAAATCGACGTCAGCCTGTCGATCACTGGCCGCACGCAGCGGTCCGTGCAGGTGAGCTCATGGATGTTCTTTCCACTCTAATTCCCTTCCTTTATTTGCTTCGCTGATGCAGAATTGATGAGGCGCCGCGCTGCCCGCCAGTCCACCCAATGATCAGTCCTCATTAATTATCATAGACAATCGTTTCAAGTTGAGCGCACGATGAGCTGATGAGCCCTACTGCAGATGAACATTGGCGAGCGCATCGAGGAGCACGTCATCTTCCAGATCAAGCTGGAGGGCAATACGAACGCGCAGAACTTCATCGCCAGGGTGACGCCATGCTCTTATTCGTATTCTTTATTATCCGCTCGATACATTGTGTGGTTGAGGCGTAATGGAACAACAGGTGGTGTTCAGGCGAGCTTTTGCGGATGGGATGTTTGGCAGTCCGTGTTTACAATTTAGTATGTGAGGCAGGAAGGACAGATGACGGGCTTCCTCGTATAAGGTTGCGGCAGGGTATCAGGGCGTTGTCAGATGATACAGAGAGATGATGCATTACGCTTTGTCGCCGCCGGTCCTGCTTACTGTATTCATTCGGACAACGAATGAAGTCTACATAGCTCCTGCTGGATGCCGTGATTGGTCGTTTCAGATTGGGAAATGAGAGTGCTCTTTCAGGTGCCCCCCTCGATACCGGAGTCGACCGAGAACTACCTGCGAATGTCGTCGCTCGACTTTGCCACCGCCCTTCCCTACCACTTCATCATGGACGAGGAGTGCCGGCTGGTGTTCGCCGGCCGCGAGCTATAGTGAGCGGCGTCAGCTCCCCCCCTAACCTATCCTAGAAAGGAGGAAAGGATATTCATGCCCCTCTAAAATCCGACCTTCGCGCTTGAAATAGAGCAGAATAACAACGTGAGAAATGGATGACACGAGAGAATGTTGCCTGCTGCTTCGCACAATGATCTCGTTGCAGCAACCATTTGCCTCGCGAGTTGCTCGCCGCCGGCACTCCTGTCATGCGCCTCTTCGAGATCACCAGACCGCAGGTTTGTCAGAGTGAACAACTCGTCTCTTCACTTCCCGTGCTCTCTCGTATCTCTGACCGGGGAGAGAATGCGCGACACGAGTGAACAGATGGATTCTTCATTCTGGCAACGAGAAACTGTTCCAGGTTGAATGCAATCAGGTGCTTTTGAGGAATGTCCAATTGTTGCGATTGCAGATCGCGCTCGACTTCGACAACATCTGCAACTTTATCAACGCGGTGTTCGTGCTGCAGGCGCGCTGCTCCGTCGAAACGCGGAGACAAAACAACTCGGATAGGTGGAGACGAGCGGGGGCGTCTATCGTGTCATGGGGGGGGGGGTACCGAGGGTGACGCAAAGCGCGCGTGCACTTATTGTGAGATTATTTCTTATTCCACACGTAGTTGACCTTTGACGAACTGAGTTGGGCGATGAGGGAGGAAGAGGCCGGGAAGAGACCTGCTCTCCTCTCCCCTACCTCTTCCCTTCCTCTCTCCCAGACAATCAATGGCTCGCTAACCAGCACATTGAGTTTGCTGACTGAGCATTTGAAACGCACGATACGGCCGTGAGCCGTGATCGGTAGTCTTTCAATCGTAACGAAACAGCTAGTCGTTTAATAGGGAAATGAACCGCTTTCTTCACGAGAGACAGCGCGGAATGAGGAGAGCGATGGGTGATTTCCCTATTAAACGACTAGTTGTTTCGTTACGATTGAAAGTCTAGTGATCGGCAAACAGATGAGATGGTTGTGTTTTGTTTGTGTGAAAACGAGCCTAAGCTTGTAGGTTGAATTCTTCAGGTTGTTCAAGCCCGCGAGTGATCATTCGCTCTGCATTCTCACAGAATCGTATCTTCCTTGAGTCGTAGTCGAAAAGATGTCAACAAGATGGCATGAGCGCAGCAGTCACGCGATGCCTTTTGCAAATTTGAGAACGGTATCACGAGATGGCATGAGAAACGCAATGAGGGCGTGCGCACCTTCAGGCAATTTATTTATACATATTTTTTTATGACAATGAGATAGGTTTCAGATACAATTACTTTCTCAGAGTTGGTGGTCGGGGTTGATTATGAGTGATCCGTAGGTGTGCAGGCACTTCTTAGTAACAACAGTAGTAATAATTCTTGCAGCTCATCCGACGACATTGGCAACTTTAGCAGTGTAGCCGGGCTGCATCTCACGCTCAAGGTCAATTTTGTGGGCACGCAACGAAGCACTCGTCCCATTTATCTTGGAATATATATAACAAATATAAATTTGAGTCGTTTGTAATGGATTCCAAATGAATCGCCCAAGGACTCAATTTATGTATTTGGCTTGCTTTTGTGACGTTGGATCCAAAAATGGAGTGATATTCGGTTCTGGATTACAGGGTCAAATGATGATGCTCTCGTCGAACAAGCACATCATCTACCTCTGCTCGCCGTACGTCACCAACATCCCCGAGGTATGATGACAGATATAGGTTTCGCGCTCAATCTACAGGGGTGAAGCGATTATGGCCCCCGACTTTGCGCGACAGGCAGACAAACTGCATCACAACAATGACGGATAGAGAGAGGGATGAAATGAGGAGAACAGAGAATCCCCGGTCATGCTATTATACTTTGCAGCTGCTGCAGTCTTAAAGATTTGGTTTACCGTTATCACTCTCCGTGCTCACTATTTTGCGGCGTGGCGTTGGCACATTCCGGAAATTGCGTAGACCTTGGTTCGCTTTGCAGCTGCTGCAGTACGGTATGCGTCTGACGGCGATGCCGCTGCACGATGCGACGAGGGACATCATACTGCTGAATCAGCAGCGTCTGTCCGACGTCGAAGTCAAGTACGCCTCCCGAGTTCATTCATTCATTCATACATTCATTATTTATTCCGCCAAGGTAATGTACATGGAATTACGATAGGGTTGACTAGTTCCAATTGTAGGAGAATAAATTGCATGTGTTCAGTCTGCAACTCGAGGCGAACAACGAGCAACTGGAGACGATGGCGAGGGATCTGGAAAAGGTATGACGACTGGCTTTGTTTGCTCCAGAAATTTTACAAAATATATATTTTTAGCGTCCGTAGGCATGCATTCGGCCGATGTATTCGAATATTTGAATTGCAGGAGCGCGAAAAGACGGACGCTCTGCTCAAGGACCTGCTGCCGCCGGCCGTTGCGCAGCAGTTCATGAACAACGAGGAGATCGAGTCTAGTTCGTTTCTCAAAATTACTCAGTGTTTCGATTACAACAAATTTATCATGTTATTTATCATGAAGGACCCGCATGGCGAGGAAAATGACTATCACTTGAATATTATTTTTCTTTTTTTTCTTTTTTTTTCTTTTCCAGAACAGTTCGACGAGGCGTCCATCATGTTCAGCGACGTCCCGCAATTCGCCGTCATCGTCTCCAAGAGCGAGCCCAAACAGGTCCTCCACCCCCCCCCCATGTCCCCATAATGCCCTAGGAAAAAAGCGCCAGCGTTGTCGGGCGGTTTGGGCCAAGCTGGTTGGTTGATGCTGATCCACGTGAGCACAAAATTGCAGATCGTCGTGATGCTGAACGACCTCTTCACGCGCTTCGACCGCATCGTCGGATTCAATGAAAAAGTTAGCGAACATCTGTGACGATTGTTGATGCACACATACAGTGCGAAACCATTGTGCCTCACAAAAGTGACTGTTGTATTCCCCTGGGCGCGTCGCTTGACGAGTGCATTTTGCTTTGGCATGCAACTGTTGTCATGTCATCAACACCCATATTTTTTGATTTATTTCCGTTATTTCCACGTTATTTCCTGGGAATACGCATAATTAATTACATATAGGTGTACAAGGTGGAGACGGTGGGCGACTGCTACATGACGGTCGCGGGCGTGCCCGAGCACATTGCGGAGCACGCCGAAGTCCTCTGCCACACGGCACTCGGTATCGCACTTTTCTCTCGATTCCCTAAACCTCTCAAAATGTGAGAAAGTGAAGAAAGTGTCAGTTCTAATGAATGTTTGCCATAGAATACCATAGAAAAACTCGCACAACGTTGCAGGAATGATGTGGGAGTCGCGGGAAGTGCACGATCCCCGCACCGACGAGCCGCTGCTGGTACGTTGACGTGTGTTTGTGCATTTGAGGACCTGTAAGATCCACCACTCCACCACCGCTAAAAAACTAACAACCCGCGTCAGGTGTATCGTATGATCGAGATATACTGCAAATTCTGGGTTTCGAAATAGCTGTATTTCAGGTCCGCATCGGCATTCACTCGGGCTCAGTGATTGCGGGCGTGGTGGGGCTGGATAAGCCGAGGTTCGCTTCCGTCCCTCCTTTCGCCTTGAAGATGCTCGCCAATCCGAGATTAACCGAAAGCCCGTCAATAATTCATCAGCCAAATTGGCGGCCGGTTTCGCGCAGATCTAAGACGGAAGATATGACTTGGTCCAGCGGAAATACGGATCATATCTTATCGCTGGATAAGTGGTGGTGGATTTGCTAGATTTTCGCCCCACGATTTAATAATCATCTGTTAAATTGTTCTCCTAATTTCAGGTACTGCATGTACGGTAACGCAATTTCTACCGCGTCTCTCATGGAAACTCACTCGCTGCCGGGCCGTATCCAGTTGTCCGTCAAGGCTTACAAGTGGGGCTGGCTATATTGAAAAACAGTGTTTGATCTGTTTTCACTTAGCAAATTAGGTTTGAAAACTGTGAAAACTTCTGCAGATGCGCTTCGCGAAGCGGTCGATTCGAGTTCGTGCACCGCGGAAGGATCCCGGTCAAGGTATACATCCGTCAATTGTGTATTTTTTTCTACCATTTCCTTCAAGGGCAAGGGCGAGATGGACACGTACTTTCTGCAGCGGAGTCTCAAGAAGTCCATCTGGGAGATAACGAAGCGGCCGAGAGGCGGGTCTTTGTTCTCTTATTTTTCTTCTCAAAAGTCCAGAGCATTCACTGAAATCTGTGCCTGCAATGTCTCACTGCAGACTAGGGCTGTCAGGATGAAGAATCCGTCTCTTCATTCCGCGCACTCTCTTACCGGTCAGAGTGACGAGAGAGTGCGAGGAATGAAGAGACGGATTCTTCACTCTGACAGCCCTACTGCAGACCCCGCGATTCACTCGATCGAGGGCTATGAGGAACTGCTGACCGTCTGCCAGTCGGGAGCCATCGAAAATAAGGTAAGAAAATAGAGTAAGAAAATAGAAAATAAGGTCGAAAATAAGGAAAATAAGGTAAAATAAGGTAGCAAATAAGGTACATTTCTAACGGGAAATCTATAGCAGAAATTAAAAATTGTCTGTCATGTTCAGCTGCTGGTATAAACTGGGAAAATTGGGAAGACCTGATTTGTGGCCGAAAATCACACATGAGACTTGAGTAGTTAATATCTAATGTCTAATGTTCAGTTGGCTGAGATGAAGGCTGCCGCCTCGATTACGGACACAATGACCCCATCAAAAACCTGTTCGATTTCGTAGATACGCTCCCGCTTATTTGGAAAAAACTATTGATATTTGTGGCTCTCTGATTCGTAACTTGTGCTTTTGTTTGTCGAGCTATGATATTCGCGGAAGATTGAGTAAAAAAAGGATAAATATGTGGACCGTATTCTCGCAAATATTTGTTGTCTTTGGTCGCTCAACTCGACGCAGAAAACTCGCCTTAATACTGCGAGCCACTGTACGTTTCCCATAATAATGAAAAAAAAGTAAAAATAATGAATTCTCACGAATCCGCCAATGGATCCAAATAAAATAAACAACATTACATTAGTCCACGTTCAATAACGAGCATGATTCATTGATTTATGCAATGAAAATAGTTTTTTGTTCATAGGATATGTTTATCGTGTATCTTGCTTTATTTATATGGAGATATTGGCCCGATATCCCACCTAAACATAAAACTTGGAATAAATATAATATTTGTGCTTGATCACGCTAATTACTTTCCCCAGAATTCACACTTTTCTGTAAGCTCGCTTTCTGATTATCCTCGAAATCTATTTCGATAAAACAACACCAATCCGCACATAATCCGAATCCGCTTGCCTTCTTTGCTTATGACGGTTGAATATCCATATATTTCTGCGCTCAAGCTCCACCTCCCGAAAAATGAAGCTCAAAATAGTCGAGATTCTAAAGGGTAATCTCGGATAGTTGTATGACTGATTGTTGTATGAAAAATCTCATTCTTATCCATACGTTTCTTGCGAGTTTATGAGAATAATTTTTATCCGGAATCCCTGGTAAGCTCAATATCCGCTTCTTCTCCTGCGTTTCAGTGATTCTTAAAGCGAATTATTCTTCTCCTAAGAAGAATTATCTGCTTGATTGCTTTTTCATCTTCAGTTATTTCCTTTGCCCGCTGATCTCCCATATTTTCTCCACTTATCTGAAACACTAAATTGCAGCATGAACTTTGGTTACACTTTGCCATCCGCCAACTCTGTGTACTCGTCGTTTGCCAATCAGGTGGGCCCTGTTTACTGACTGTACTGTTTTCGAAATTGCTCGTTTAAACCTTTGTCGCCGCTGAACCCTTCACGGCGCAACAGCTGCTGCAAATCCAGTACCTGCAGCAGCTGCACCAGCTGCACCATGCATCGATTCAGCATTCGGTAAATCATCGCCCCGACTTGTGATCAACATCATTATACATTCTTAGTTGCTCATTCCATCCGTCACAGTGACGGCGCCCTCTCGGAATTACGCAAACACGATAACGGTTAGTTCCTTGTGCCAATTGTAACCTGGACTGAGGACCATAAAAAAAACAAAAAAAAATCTATGTAAAAAACGGTTAGACAGATAAACTAGTGCCTCGAAAAAGCATTCCCGAGCCGTCTCGCACCCATCCTTGCAGTTTCTACAACTCGAATCTACAGCGTGGTTCTCAGATTGTACTCCAGAATAGGAATTATTGTTGCCACTGACACCGCTTTTTGGACAAGCAATTATTAAGTTTCGCATTTCGCCATATAAATATATTTATGGAAAGAAATCGTTTTTACTTTCTGCTGTAAAAGGTACGGTTTCGAAATTACCGCAACTTACCAATCCCTCTCTCCTCTCCCTCATTCAAAACCGCGCGAGAGAGACGATATGCATTGGGGTGCGGAGAAACCGCAGCGTCGCGGAGAGGAATTGAATTGTGAGGAGGGAAGGGTGAGGTTTCTTTCTCCGCACCCTCGTTGCATATCGTCTCTTCGTTCCGGCTACCCTAGAAAACGGTATCTTCAAAGGCATGCTCTTGCGTGAAGAGCTCGATGAAAAGAGCAAAAAAAATGACTATTTCTATCCTAATTAGAAAAATGCTAAGGCCGAAACTGTCCGCAGCAAAATTCGTATAACCTTAATGTTTCAGAACTGGCACAATCCTCCCCCCACAGTTAACGTCCAAACGTAAGTGTGTGCTTCCCATTTCTGCTTTGTGAAATAATCCCTTCCTTCCGCCAGATCCCTTCCTTCTTACGGACCACCTGAACTGATTGCGCATAGAACGAGAGGGATCAGACGCGCCGAGAAAACGGCCGTAAGTAATGGATGGAAGGGAAATATCCTCCGAATATGGAGTGGCCTAGTAGAGTGCGTAGAGTGCGCGATACGTCTCTTCATTTCACACACTCTCTATCGATCGGGTGGTGAGAGCGTAGGCGAAATGGAGAGACGGTCACCCGTATTGCGCACTCTACTACTAGGCCTAGGCAATGGAAATAGTCTCGAGAAAGTGCTCAGAAAGAAAGGATGGCTAAAAAGCCGGGCTCGTTTCAGCAAGAATGCCTGGAGCAGAGGCGCAAGCGGAGTGTATGTGCACGACGTGCGAGAGATGGCCAAAGACAGGCAGCGGTGACGAGTGATAAACGAGTGAAGGTAAACTGCATTACTACTAGAGTTCGAAATACTGATCGCCGTCTCTTCATTTCGCACGCACTCTCGCCTATCTAACCGGTGAGAGAGCGTGTGAAATGAAGAGACGATTACCCGTATTTCGAACTCTAATTACTACCGAACAGTTCGCCCAAGTCATGACAAGAAGCAAGACCATGCCATTCAGAGCGTCGACGAGGAAAACGCGCAGCTGCGACAGGAGGTCGACTCGCTGCGTGAGCAGCTGCAGCAGCTGCAGCACATCTTGCTGTATCCGGCAGTCGTCAGCGGACCAATCGTCTTGGACTATCAGGCGTGAGGTGCAGACGTGTTACTCAATACCAAAAGCCGTTCACTTCGTTATTCGTCACTTCGTCAGTATGTTGATGAATCATCGTTATTTCTACTTGTGCGATCCATGCGGACTATTGTCCCTTTATTATCCCTAATCTTTTTTCTTGATGTTTACCATAAAACATACAATAATTGCAGAAACAATGGGATAAATATGAAGATGCGTGTGATGAAATATTTGTGATCTATCAGGAAGCTGCGAAAGTTTCTGAGGGTTTTCCATTCTTTCAAATTGCATTCTATATGCTTTCGTTTTTGGACAAATACTTGATCTTTCCTATAATATAATTGAATGAACATTAGAGTGCCCATCAGAGCGAGGTAATAAAATCAAAAAGTCAGGCACGTTGTCATGGCAAAGCTAAAAGAGTAGACAGATAATACTTTTCGTTGTCTATATGGAGAAGAATGTTTTGAACTTATCTCGTGCATACAATTTATTTTACAATTTATTGTTCATTAATTGTTCGACTGGCAAATATTGTAAAAAAAAATGATAGACTACATCATTGGGTTTCTGAAATTGTGAGAACTTCTTTCGCACCAATTCTTTTTTTTCTTCTATCTCTTCATTTCTATCACTTTTCATTCGGAATATTAGATGAGGTGGAGCCATAGGACGGCCCGCCGGCGTTCTCTTCCGCGACAACTTCTGGGCATGTCCAGAATAGCGCGATCGGACCTGTAGTTGAGAGTTTGAAAGTTTCCGAATGCCACTCACATTCAATGATTTCCATAAATAAATCAATGTGCATTACGTCAAGACTTGGGGACCACAGCGGAAACGAACCATGCAATCGGAACGCTCGTCGATTTTCGGCGCTCAAAAAGAAGTACACATAGTGCGTTTGACCAAATGTGAGCGAGGCCGGAATTGCCTGGAAATCTCTAAATTGGAACAGATTTCAAATTGCGTAGTTACCCCGTACATGAGAACAGCGGATTGCGGAAGATGTAGGAAATTGCTGAGCGGTTGGGCGAATTTTGAGAGCAGCACCGTGCTGAACCTGAAATGCGCTCGATTGCACGTGTGTTTTACGGGTTTGTACGGGACCAGGACAGCAGATACACCAGCGCAATTATGGCGGAAGAGAGGATAATGCGGTTGAATAGCGGCTCGTGGTTTTGCGAGAGTGATTTGCGTCCTGAATCGTGGTGTATCGGTGTAATCTTTTTATGGAACTCAACTAAATGTTGACTCACTTTTTTGCCAAAGTAAGACAAAAAATATAGAGTATAGTAATAGAACGACAATGCAGTCGGCAAACATGAACTGAAAAAGACGATTACAAAAAAGAAAAGAATCTCATCGATAACGCCTTCTCTGAAAATTGCTGGAAAATGTGCGGCACTCAATGCTAAAATTAAAGGCATTTCAAAAAATCGAGTGTAGTCACACTTTTCACTGATTTTTTAAAATCTTGCGATATTGCGATGCTTACTGTATATCTGATTCTGCAAATATCCGGGCTGAGCGCGGTCGGCGGAGTGCACATCAAAACGGGCTGATTGTCAGTTGCAATCCACGATTCGTACGCAAAATATCCGGAGACGAGGAACGATGCGGCCACTGGCGCTGCGAACCAGCGCGTCTTGAGACGTGCGTACCTGCATCTGATACTTCAGATTCATTCGCGTATGATTGTTTTTTTTGCATCATTACATTTATCCTCCTGATTCAAGGCATAGTGCCTGCAGGGGGAAACATCATTACGGAGGGGATTGGGTTCTTCGTACTTAGTGACAATATGGGTGGCATCACTCGGAGTGCATTGTTGCAACTGCAAACTGACAGGAGCGGGCGGCCGACGAGAATGAGCAGTTCTAGGGCGATAAGTGAGTGGAGCAGCGATTGAGCGAGTGAGAAGGACGACCCGATGATGCCCGTGAATCGAAGGCACTCGAGACGCGTGAGGCGAATGCCCATGAAGACTCTGCCAAAGATTGATTGTTCTATTTCAAACGCGTAATCCTTGAGATTCTGGTGCTTTCCCATCAAACCGTTCCTTTTCAAGTTCACGCCAAATCGGATATACCTGACTGCGTCTGGAAACTGGATCAAGCACATTGGTGTGTGGAGAACGGTCATCATGAGTAAGAGGCGCTCTGAATGTCACATTTATACTGCTCTCTACAACACAGCAAAAGCCAGACCGTCTGCGCTTGATTTCTAATATCAATTTGTACTTGCTCTAAATATTCGATGCCTGAAGTTGATTTTTTCCGTGAGTTTTAATTCACTTACTGTGAATATGCACCTCCTTCCAGTTCAGAATGAAAAATCGAAAATTGCCAGCTAGGCCGATTATAGCGATGAAGTTGGTCACAATGAGGAATGTTACCGATGCGAGAACCATCGACTGAAGCACAAAAATGATTATTTTTCATAGGCAAATGGCAGTTGAGTGTTGTGAAAAACGAGTTGAATATAGGGACAACTCTTTCTAGAAAAGATCATCGAAAAACATCGAAAAATTCAATACTCTATACAATACACCGAATTTCATGAATCAAATTTAAATGTGAAAATATGACTGCACATTTTTTCCTTTCAAAGTTATGATTGCTTGAAATATCATACCGTTTTCATATGCGTCGAAGCGAAAGATTTGGTTAAACAATCAAGAACCAAATAACAGTTGAAATTTAGGGGAGAACAAATGACAATCGCCGTTCAATCCTGAGAGGAGCTTGGACAATGCTTCTCATACATCGCTAAAACACTATCTCATTTGGGTTGTTTTTGAGCGCCAGTTATGCCTATCTCACAGTGACATCACAAAATAACGAGTGAACATAAATCCGGAAAGAAACCAAATTTCAGGAAAAATACGTTCAGACATTGCTCGCATTTTTCTCGTCTAGCGCCGGTTGATCATCGAGAAAAAAAGCATTTTCGTGAACACTGATGCAGTCGGAAATTGTTATTTGTCCCAGACATTGCGCCTATTGCGAAAAACACGCCAGAACAGAAGGGAGTGAATATGCCGAAAGCCACGCAGTTGGGTTAGACAGTAATGGGGATCGCGACAAATAAAATAGCGATATCTCTCGCCCACTGTAGAGTGACGCGGCTAGTCAATTTCTGTTTTTGGAGCACCTAATGGAAACTCTAAGTAGCACCCATTTTATTTCTAATTAAGAGGAGATCGGTGCGATTCGCTTCATGAAGTATGAATTTAGAGCGTTCGCATTTCGATAACTCTCTTGCCAGCCGATGAGACAGATATGTACAATCACATGTGAGCAGAACTACGAATGTGTCGAAAAAATGAGCATGTCCGATTCTCTAAGATACGGTATTGTATGCACTGAATAATTGAGTCTTCAACAGTGAAAAAACAAGAGTTTTTCTTCAAATTATGGTTCAGGTATTCGCAAGAGTTGACATTTCTATCTCACTTTGACAATTCCATAAATGATTTATCATTGACTTTGACCCAGTGCGTTGACTTTCTTCAGTTTTGTTTCAGTTCTCCTTTCAAAATGAAGATGCGTTCCAAAAGTTTGCTCACAAATTTTTCTCGTATTTTCTCGATCTTTTTTTTTGTCAAATGTGGTCGAAAACTGCCAGCGAAAACATGAATGACGATGAAGCGCTGACAGTCGAAAAAGATGAATGTCCATGAATATTCTGACGAAGACATTGTTCTCGGTATCAATACACGATCACGCGTGTCATGTTTACACCTCGTTCATCAGAATTCCGGCTTTAGAGATCAGCTAATCCTGCGATGGTCACACTCATAGGACTATCGGATACACCCACTTATCTCCAGGAAATGATCGGGAATAAGTGCGTAAATCCGTTGACCGATCAGCGAATGAAAAAAAAAGAAAAAAAGCTGTGACCACTGAAAAAACCAGACGACCTATGCCTTGTAACATCAGTCTGAACCAGTCAATGCACCTGTTATATCGTACTGCAAATACGATTCGTATTTATATTGTGACACTACGCCAAGGGGTTAGCTGAGATATAGGAGAATCAGGACGAGAGAGAGAAAAGTAACACATGGCCCCGACCCTCAGTCTATCCCCTCTCCACTATGTAATTCGTACGTAATCTCTACAATAGATAAAGTCTCTCTCTTAAAATATCACGAGTAAGGTGCACCTTCCATAGTAGACAAGAGCTGGTAGTGGGGTCTACCCAGTGACTTGTTTCATGGAGGTCTGGCATTGAACTCCCAGGATTTAGAGTAATTTCTTTTGCCAATCGTAGACTTTATCTATTGTCCCCCTCCCCCAATTCACTTAGTGATATCGAACCTTCCCCTTCAGTCGACTACACTCTATTCCCCCCCCTCCCAGTAGTCTTCTGCCCTCCCCCAGTCGATACCCTGACCCCGACCCATCGACTGTCACCAATTCTACAAGCGCTCGATGCCGACAGACGGAGGAAGTGCACACCTCTAGTCGTCCACGTAGAAGGCATCTATGAATAAGTCCGGACAACAATGGTTGGTGAGTCGTAGCCCTAACTCACACCAATTAGAATGAGTGATTCTGTGTGATCACTAAGAGCGCATATTCCCCAGCCTCGTTTTCCCGCCAACCCTCCCTCATTAATACTGCCCCTTGACCTTTTCCCCGAGGCTGATGTTCGATTATCATACCCAACTTTGTGAATTCCTCTTCCCTGCCCACGCAACATTTGAGAGTTTCGAGCACAACAACAACAGTTGCTCTTACACCACGAACGAGAGATAGTTGCCAATAGAGAGAGTAAGGCTTAGTGTACATCGCGAGAGGAGTGGGAATCTTCTCACTCACTTCTCCACATCGTGAGTATCGCTTACTTCTTGCTAGTGCTATCAGTCTACAGTAGTCATCCCCTTCCTAACTCTTCATCTGGACGTAGATTGCAGTGAATCATCGTGTGCTGTGAGTTTCTTAATCCTTATTTATTTTCGCGTTCGATCTAGCGCAATTCCGCGCAAAAAGGCACGCGTAAACACATTTCCATTAATTTGCATATCTTTTCGCAATTCCAGTATTGAATCAATCGTACTATTCATCTTCCTCCCTCCCTTTCCCGCTTTATATTCGTAATAATTCATTCTTCTCCTTCCATTTCCCTCTTCATTTTCGCAATACTTTTATACACGTAATAGTCCAACATCTTACTTTATTTTTTATTTTTTTTAATACTAAGTAAAAACATTTGTTCCTATTTAGTTTTTATCTCATTTTTCTGACACTAGATACATCACACCGATTTTTGCATAATCTCACAACTATTTGCATTTAAAAAAAAAAAAAAAAAAAAACTTCATTTTCTGAAACTATCTAAACCAGTTT
Organism: Pristionchus exspectatus; assembly: GCA_911812115.1. Taxonomy (NCBI): domain Eukaryota; kingdom Metazoa; phylum Nematoda; class Chromadorea; order Rhabditida; family Neodiplogasteridae; genus Pristionchus; species Pristionchus exspectatus. Next base: position 6,325,538 of record OU461582.1, read on the forward strand.
CCCCTCACTATTTTCCAACCCCTTTCCTTCCTCTTTATCTGTCTCCCCATTGCTGTAGTGCACTAATAATTAACACTCAATTCCTATGAACTTAGGTCCACTGAGGCAGCTCTGGTCGACAACGTCATCTGGTCGCGCCCGCCATCGCCGACCGCGTTGCCCAGCCAGAGCCACGCCATCACCGAGCAGCGCAATACTCAGTCACCGTCAAGGAGATTCAATCCCTTCCCCGTCATCTTCATTCTCCTGTCATCTTCCCCCTCCTTTCCCTCTTCAATCCCCTTCACTCTTCCGTCAATCCTTTCCCCTACAATCCCTTATCTTCTCACTTCAATCTACCATTCCTTCTGCAATCATCCTCCCTCTTCTCATCAATTGATCACGGAACTAAGAAGAAACAATGGCTGCTAATCACCCACCTACATGTGGCAGAATCCAGCCACCAGTTTTCGAGAAACACGGCTCCAAAAGCTATGCTGAGTTCGTGACGGAGTTCTACGATTACTTAAACTGTATCGATTCCACGACGGAACAAGCCAAGCGGATGTTGCCCACCTTATTGCGAGGAGAGGCAAGAATCGTCTACCAAAACATCCCTTTCCCCATTCGTATGGATGACACCATTGATATGGATGTGCTCATGACGGAGTTAGAAAGCAGACTCTTCTCGGAATCCGAGTTGGAACTGTATAAGGACGAGATGAAAGCCATGAGACAAGATGGACGAGCAGTACACGTGTATGCTGATCAGATTCGACGAACAGCGGAGAAGGCATATCCAGGATCGACGATGGAAATGGCCAAGAATAGAGACAGGGAAGCACGAGAATCATTCATCTCCGGACTCGACGATAACATACGACTCGATGTGCGGAAGGCTGCTCCTATTGGATTCAGTCTGGCAGTCAAAGCTGCCATGCAGATGGAATCGATACTCAAGAAAGAGAAGAAGGATGCGAAGATTGATTCGTTGATTCAGGGTGTAAATGCTCTGGTCATGACCTCCAACAACAGACCCAATTATTCGAACAATCGGAACTATCAGAATCGTCAATGGAATCAAGCTCAACAATGGAACAATCCATGGAATCAATATCCCCCCTGGAGAGGATATTTCCGAGGTGGAAGATCAAGAGGAAACCATGGAAATTATCGAGGATCATATGGACAAGCACAACGAGGAAGAGGAGGAAATCGTGGTGGAAACTACTTCAGAGGAGGAAATCGAGGAGGAAGTAATCAAGGATATCGTGGAGGATACAGGAACGGACAGAATCAAGAGAGACAATCGACTGACAATCAAGATCAAGGTGGAACGAGAGGAAGAGGAAATGGCCGACGTTTCAACGGAGTGTATATCAGTTCCCTCATCACCCTCATCTGCCTTTCACTCATCCAAACAGTAAACGGTGAAAGCGACTTCTCGCGTCTCCAATTCTGCCAATCAGGAAAAGGAGGTGTCCTGGTGAAGCCCCCTTCAATGTCGCAGTGCGACTACCCCATCCCCGACACGCCGATATTACGAACGGAGATAAACGTCTTCGTGGAGAACTCGACCGTAGCCGAAGTCGAAGCATCCAAGTGTCTGAAAGAGAAATTTGAGATTTGTTTCGGCCACTTTATGTTCATTCGAGGGACTGAGGATAAGAGAAGAGTGGAATACCAACCTACAACCAAAGAGGAATGTCAGACCATGTCTAAGGACAGAGCGATATATGGACGACAGTTATCCAAAATTGACACTGGCAGATATTCCACAGATCTGAGTGATAACGGAACTCCTTCTCGAACTTGGTTCTCAGACAGTTGTATCATAGTCTACAACTATATCTTGGAGACCGGCATTGTTGGAATAATAGAGGAAAATAAAGTGATTTCACCGCTCTTCCTCAACAAGGAGTGTCTCATTCAAGATGAACAGTGTCTAACAGAGGAGGCAATAACAATTTGGCGATATTCGGAGATGGAGCACGTGGTCCCACAATGTCGATTCTTGAGTGTGGCCAACTTCACGGAAGCTCTTATTGATTCCAACTACGTAATAATCGAGACTGCCACCACAGCATTTCGATTTGACTCCTCGCCAATTCCATTCAACAAGAAACGCTGTTTCTCGAATCATCCCCATAAAACCACAACTGGTGCTGTCATCACTTTTCCTCGATATCCGAACATCGTCAACATGACGGAATTTATTAGAACCATCGAAAGGAAATCCCGAAGAAGAAGAACGATGAGAAGAACAACCACGGAAGACATTTTATCAATCAAGAAGGAGTATTCTCTCTTCATCCCTGCATTCTCATCTAATCGAATTCTCGAATTGAACACAACATCGTGTTACGATGTAACACTCGGAGCCCTTTACTTACAACTGAAAGTGACTCCAAGAGACATCCGATTCATTCTATTGAACTACGATCATGAGGACCTCAACTTTGTTATGAGAAGATTACTTCTGATGAAGCTGAATTATAATGCCCTTCAAAAATTCGTCAATTCGCTCCAAGAATATGAGTTTCAACAAAGATACTTCAAAATCTTTGGAGAATCTTCACCATATCCAACTGCCCGAACTGCGAAGAAGGAGGTACTGAGAAGATTATCCCTCATCAAATCGAATGTTACCAAGTATTCTCTCTTCAATCCTGAAATTGATGATTACTTGAAGAAGAAAGCTGAACCACTGAGATCTCCTAAGAACGAGACGAATAATCTGGAGAAAATTTTCGAAGTATTATCTAGTTGCTATGAAGCCGCAATCAAGGCAGCTGCGAAGACTGAGGAGGAACTAAAGCTGGTAGATTTCCTTCTCGGGAATACTGATGAGGATCCAAGCAGTCAACCAACAGATCCCCCAACAACAGAATTCACCATCGATACTCTTATTGGATCAACTGCTCAACCAAATGTCATCGCATCACCTACTCATTCTCCTCATTCTGTTATTACTGACCGAGTCACGAGCACGACTTCCATTCCTACAACGACAAAATCCAGTTCTACTACTTCCCAACCATCATCGAGCACTACTTCTATTCCCTCTCCATCAATCAAGAATACTCTGACTACAACAATGACTACAATCACAACCACATCCCCACAGTCTTCATCGACAACCACTACTACAAATAAGCCGACAACTACCTATTCTCCAACAACCCTTTCACCATCTACAACTACTACTTCACCCTCACCTACAACTACTTTTATCTCATCAATTACACCATTTACTCTACAATCAACTCTTCCCCCTTCTACGACCAGAATTCCGAATACATCTGCTATACCCAAGATGCTCGTCAAAATCAAGCAGAAGCTAATATCAATCAAAAATTAGCTTTCCTCAACTACAAAGAACAAGAGTCACTTCGAAGGAATTTTAACTCCATATTCAAGAACATCTGCCTCGTCCAGAGAAGACAACTATCATTGTTATGGAGCTTCATGAAGCTGGACCCTACCTTAGGAATTCGAGCTGCACTGAACAGGGATGATATTGTTGGCAAACTTGTCGGAACTCGAGTACTCCTAATCAACAAGTGTTCGCCCGTTGAGATAAGAGAGGTATTCAAGAACCATCGGATGAATGGCTCATGTTTCGAAAACACACCAATAGTTACAACTACCAACGATGTATTCTTTATCATCCCCGGATCATTCGATTTATCGAGGACGAGCCAAGTGGTGGAATGCGGAAGCCAATTCCCAGTTGTCTACGAGGAAGATAGCTTGTTTTATTCAGACTCACTTCAAGTGAATGTTTCTACACTTCCAGCAGGAGATGATTTGGAAATGTCCCCAAAACTCTCACTCATCGACTTCGCTTCCCCAAACTTCTACGAGTCAGTCAGAACTTCAAGCTTCCCGACCAGATTAGCCGTGAGCTTCGGACAACAAATCAGAAGCATGAGACTCACTCAAATGAAACTAATCGACGTAATCCACGGAGATGGAGATGGATTCCAATCAGGAATCAAGGATGCTCTTATCAACACTACAAGCAACTCCATTTCAACGATTACTTCTACACTCACTGGAAAACTACTCAAAATGATTCTTACTTATGGAGGAATAGCAATAGGAGGCATCGTTTCTGCACTTCTGCTCGTATGCATCATCAAGATTCTCATCGTGAAGTACTGCATCTCTGCTGCAGTCTCAAGTATCCCTCTTCCACTCAATGCTGTTGTAGTGGAATTGGAGCCTGCATCAAGATTCAGATTCAACTATGAAGCGAACAGAATGATACAAGTGAATGCCATCTCTTCTACTGACCCCCCAGTCCTCATTCCCATCACTATCAAGAACAGAACGTTTCCCGCTTTATGGGACACGGGTAGTGGAACGACATTTCTGAAGAAGAAAACTGCTGAAGCTATCGGAGTATTGAAGCAGATGAAACCGTGCGAAGTCCGAGCAATGGCAGTAGGAGGATACATGGTGGAATTCATCGGAAGCGTCACATTGGAGATCACAATTGGCAACTGCAGAGTCAATGTGGATGTCCAAGTGAGCAAGAACAGCGACTGCCCCACCGACGTTCTCCTCGGCACGGATCTGATGAAATCCGTGGAGCTCAATGGATTTCCAACACGAGTGGAGCTTGTGAATCAGAGAATATTGATTGGAGAGACACCCATTCCGTTCATCGATCCCAATACAACAAGAACAACAACCATAACTGATATATTCTCACTACAAGAGACGACGATTCCTGCTGGACAAAGAAGAGAAATCCCTGTGAAGATTGACACTACAATGGCTGATGACGTAATATATCAACTGGAGCCAGTCATGAATGAATTGGATTTCGAGAATGCTTTCTTTAATCCATTACAAGGAGAAGCAAGGACTATCGTATGTGTGCAAAACAGATCGCGATTCCCCGTTCGGATCGCAGCTCTGACTACCATTGGTGTAGGAAGCACTCATACTCCCCATCTTCAACCATACTGCCCTCCTGAATTAGAATGGAAGGATCCACTTCCAGAGAAGAAGGACAAGAACTATCAATTCATTACTGAATTGAATCTCACCGATACGAAGCTTTCTGAAACTGGACAGAAAAGACTGAAGAAGTCAATCATGACTAATCAAGAAGCCTTCTATACTGGAAATGGAGAACCAGGTCATTTTCTCGGACCAATCAAGCACACCATCATTCTCGACCCTGCAATCCCACTCCCGAAACCCCGTTCTTCGAGAATCGCTCTGAGTCTACAAGGAGTAATGAAACAAGAGATGAAAGGACTTGAGCATCAAAGAATCATCGAAGAGAGTACCTCGCCCTTTGTGAGCCCAGTTGTACTTGTAAAGAAGAAATCAGGAGCATATCGTGTGACTGTCGATTACAGAAGTCTCAATTCTGCCACAATCGCTGAGAATACAAAACTGCCGAACATGGATGACCTTCTCGATCTCTCAAATGGATACAACTTCTATGCATCGATTGACCTTAACCAAGGCTATTTTCAAGTAGACTTATCAGAGGAAAGCAGATGGCTCACTGCCTTTGCGACCCCTGATAAGGTCTATCAATTCACTCGCCTTCCTCAAGGACTTTGTGGATCGCCTGCCACATTCACTCGTGTCATCAAGTACTTGGAAGAGCAAGTGAGCTGCAAAATCTACTCGTATCTGGATGATCTGATAATCATATCGAAGACAGAAGAAGAACATCTCGACAACATCGAGGAAGTCCTGATTGCTCTGAAGAAACTAGGTCTCAAAGCGAAACTCTCCAAGTGTCGATTTGGACAAGAAGAACTCAAGTTTCTCGGAGTAATTGTTGGAAGGAATGGACTTCGAGCAGATCCAGAGAAGATCAAGGCCATCATGGATTACCCCCGACCAATGACCGTCACTGCAGTTCGATCTTTCATTGGCATGTGCTCATACCAACGAAAGTTCATTCGGAACTTCGCATCACTCGCTGCCCCATTCAATGATCTTCTCCATAAGAATCCGGATGAGAAGACTAAGACCAAGCAGACCCCCATTGAATGGACAGACGAGCTGGAAACTGCATTCAATCGCTTAAAGAAGGCAATTACTACAAGCCCCGCACTCACTCACATTTCATTCAACAATGAGTTCTTTCTGGAGAGTGACGGGAGCTCAATCGCTCTGGGAGCGGCTTTATATCAAAAGGAAGATAACAAGATGAAAGCCGTCGCCTTCGCTTCGAGGAAGCTCAGCAATGCAGAACGCAAGTATCCGCCCATCGAAATCGAGGCCTTAGGATTGGTCTACGGATTGGACCAATTTCGGAGGTACATCCATGGAAGTCAAGTAATCTGCGTGACGGATCACAAACCTTTGTGCGCGTTGACCACAAAGGTGTATCAATCTGGACGACTATCGAAGTATCAACTCGCGTTATTGGAATTCAATATCAAGATCATCTATAGGAAAGGTCGACTGAACGTCGTTGCAGATGCTTTATCCCGATTCACTCCAGACGAAGTGAAGGAGCCTCTGCCTGAGAAGAAACAAGAGAAGAAGTCGACTGATCCCATTCCAATATTCGCCATCACTGATAACATCGATCTCAAAGCAATGCAGAAGACAACTCCCTGGATCCAGGAGATCATCAACTGCATCGAATCGAATATCGATAGTCCCCAATCTCGGAAATGGAATCGGAAATACACTCTCAAGGATGGATTACTGTACTTGAAGGAAAAAGGCAAATGGACCAATCCTCTCAAGGTGGTTCTGCCCGACGACAATCCCCTTCTCAACAAACTCGTTCATCAATTCCATGATTCTCCTCACCTGGCTGGCCATGCAGGTGTCGAGAAAACTCTCCAACTCCTCGCAGAGAGAGCTCATTGGAAGAATATGAGAGAAACTGTCCAACAAGTTGTCCAGTCTTGCACAGAGTGTGCTCGTGCCAAAACTAACCCTCATACTACAACTGTGGAACTGATGTCGCCAATGGAAACTCCGGAAACTCCATGGTTCCGCGTAAATGTGGATTTGTGTGGACCACTACCAGTATCCAATAATCATAAGTACATCTTAATAATTATCGATTCCCTAACAAAATATGTTATTGGAGTGCCACTAATCGATCAAACAGCAGATTCCCTTGTGAATGCATTTACGAGAAATCTAATCTCTCTGCATGGATGTCCTAAAATTGTGGTCACTGATAATGGAAAGAATTTCATCTCTACCAAATTCACATCGTTGCTGAAATCATCTAACACTAAGCATGTGCTTTCTCCCCCTTACCATCATTCGTCGAATGGACAAGCGGAAAGAGCCATTCGAACTGTGGAGGAACGCCTTCGTGCTTTCGTCCAGGATAAGCCGGATCAGTGGGACAAATATCTTCCACTAATCATCTTTTCCATTAACAATACTAAAAACATCTCAACAGGAATGACACCATTCTTCGCAATATTTGGGAGGAATCCCTCTGTTCCAGAAGATGCATTGTTCCAGATCGAAGGAAAGAAAAGAGAAGAAAACATGAAGGAAGTCTGGGACAAGGCCAAGGATGCGATCGAGAAGAACAACGAGAAATCAAAGAAGAAATTCGAGAAAACTCGAAGAGTGAAGAAGAGAGAGATCAAAACGGGTGACATGGTACTGGTAAACCGAGCTATGCCATCTCACAAATTAGCAGCTCAAAGAGATGGTCCATTCAGAGTTACAGAGACCAATCAGAAAATCGTATCAGTAGAAAGCCCTACTGGGGTGAGAAATTATCATTTAGATAATATCAGAAAGTTGTGAGCAGATACAGGTATTTTATTCTCTTAGCATAACAAATAGATAGTATGATAATCGCATGAAGCTAATAGTTTGCTGTGCCAACAAGTGTGAAAGTCTTAGCCAATCAAAATTATTTTTCTATCCATATTTTGCAAACTTTTGAAAATATTCGCAATTACTCTATAAAAAAAATATATATAAAATAAAATAAAAAAGTTAAAAATAAAAATCCAAAAACAAAACCGAGAAGCGCATTACAAATAATCAATATTTTGCTCATTACAGTTTACTCTCAGTACTCTCTATGCACCGACAATTATCGCACTCGCAAGGATGATATTCTTTTGTTCACACTTTCTTTGTTTCACCTTATTGCTTATGTCTCCTGCATTAGATAACCCCTATTTTGTAATTCATAATCAGAACTCCTTCCTGCCAATCCTTTGACCAATAGGGACTCTCTCGAAGTATTTGTCTCTCATTCCTCCTGTAGGCTACCCTTTTTCGCCGCTGAACGCCATCCCAGCGCCGAGGCTCGTCAACGGACACGATATCGTCCCCATCGCCCTTCTTCTCCCTCCTCCCCCCTCCTAATCCATATCGAGGGGCTCGATCTCGCCAAAGGGGGGCGTGTGACACTACGCCAAGGGGTTAGCTGAGATATAGGAGAATCAGGACGAGAGAGAGAAAAGTAACACATGGCCCCGACCCTCAGTCTATCCCCTCTCCACTATGTAATTCGTACGTAATCTCTACAATAGATAAAGTCTCTCTCTTAAAATATCACGAGTAAGGTGCACCTTCCATAGTAGACAAGAGCTGGTAGTGGGGTCTACCCAGTGACTTGTTTCAATATATAGAGCGTATTCAGCAAAAAACGCGAAAAGGGATGAGCTCAATCTAGCGGAACAGCTCAGTCGCGCCTTCCTCTCAGTTTTTGTCGCTTTCCAGGAGCAGCGTCTTGAGGAGCGACGCCGTCGCAGCATTTGCGCCCGTCGAGCGCGCGATAATAAGAGGCTCGCTTCGCAGATTACCGAAGAACGCGTGAAGGTCTGACAAAAAAGTGTCCCGAAACACTATTTGAAACGGAGCCATTTCTTGCCCAAAAGTCTATCAAACGCACCGTGCTTCAGAATCTGGACGCAGAAAACGCGCAGCTGCGTGGAGAAGCGCACTCGCTGCGCCAGCAAGTGCAGCAGCTCCAACGGCTGTTGATGCATCCTGTTGATGCGGCGGACGTCAACGGTCCAATCTTCAGGGGATAGAAAGGAAAAACAACGAGAAATAAGAAGAAATCCGTTATTGTTATGGTGATAAAGCGGTGTGAGCACAATACGAAAAGTATTTTACGTCTTTGAAATGTCCAGAAATCACCGCATATATTTTGTGCAAGTTGTTAGAGCACTTAGTCTATAAGAAGTATCCCGTCTGGTGAAATATAAAATGATTGTGCGAACAGCGCATACGTGGAGATTTTTCACCAACGCATGAACAGAAGTTTTGTGTGTTGGATACGGTCGCATTCTAACCACACCTAATATATCACCCACGAGTTGCGGTTGACAATGCAAATATTTTTTAATCGAAACAATTGTATTCTCAGTCAGGAACCGTTATCCATAGTTGTAGAGTTCGTATTGATGAATCTGATGATGGTAAATATTTCATTCTCGTGGCTTTCGACCGCTCAAGCAAACAAAACGTTAATTCATTATGAAAATTCTTTCGAGATTGCACAGAGAAAAGGAAAATTAGAGAAAATTAGATTTACATAAACAAATGTCGAAAAAAAGTAGTATAAAACTCCCAGCGTCAGGCGACCGAGACCATCGCAATCGACCGCTCATTCAGCACGGTCGATCCGTAATTTACGGTAGGAATCATGCTCGTCGCTGTCTTCCAGACGGTCGTCGCTTGTGGTGGAGGCTTCTTCTTGAACATGGCGATCAGACCCTCCCTGGAACATCCTCGACTTACTTACTTGTGCTTCTGGGTGTTTTTTGCCGATCATTTTGGTTCTAACGCTCTGTCAGACATCGTACTGACCAGGTGGTACATGTACAAACTGGCCAGAAGCATTTCCCATGCATTCACCTCGGCGAACTGTTTGCCCGGACAACGTGACGTCACAAACGAAGGGAGGGCTGTTTGTCAACAACACCTCGTCCTACGCTAGTGAAGTCACATTTACCGGACCTCGGGTGGCTGTTCAGGTAATGGAAGGAAGATGTTCTTATTTTGTCTGTGACTCTGAAATCTGACGCAGCCCCAGTGCTCTCACCTGTAGTCCTTCATCAGCAGGATCATGATGACGGCGTCCCAGGCGGGGAAGCAGGACGTGAGCAGCATGCAGCCCGTGTCGAGGAAGGCGATCGGCAGATGGAAGAAGGGAAAGGTGATCACGCAAAAGTAGGGAATGTACACGAAGACAAGCGGGACGAACGTCTGCAATTGTACGCACTTTGACAAACAATACGTAGGCTTTCCTAACGCACAGAGGTTCACAAGTTTTCCGAGTTTACCCCTCACACGGTTCACAATAGAAAGCACAATAGCGTGCAAAACAAAGTTAGCGTTGTCATTTTTCAGTGTGATAGATTGAGGTGGCTGACCTGGGCGCATACGGCGATGAACAGCTTAAACTGCATGTTAAGGGCCTGCGTCGAGATGGTGTCGGCCCGGCGGATGTAGTAGAAGGTGAGACCGCCCAGCGTGGATGCAATCGAGAACGAGACGATCATGATGAGATCGAAGCTAATCATGGCGAAGCAGAGACGCGGATTGAACACGTCGTTCTCCTGAAAAAAAAAACGGGGGCATTGAATCATTTGTCGTTTCGTTAATATTACTCCACGAAACATGTATTTGTGTCTAATGGAGGAAAAGTATCAAAAACTAAGATAGGTGATGAAGAGCGCACCCAGAAATCCATCATGAGCCATCCTCCGTTGAGTATTCGTCCAAATCGCCGGTTGTACTCTTCCGTAACGCGCTCCTTGCCGATTTCGTCACCCTCGCCCGTGATCACGTAATAGCAGAGCAGATACCTATAAATATCGGCACTTTTTATAGGTATCTGTATTTTATAGGTATTTTATAGGTATTTATAGGTTAAAGGTATATATATTTATAGGTACCTATAAATATCTACACATTTTAATGACCCCACGGTACCGCGTAATGGTGGTGTCTGAGCTCCTTTTTGTTATGGTATGCTAGCTTATTAACATTAGTTAGCTCTATCACAACAAAATGAGCTCAGAGACCGTAGTTACGCGGCACGGTAGTGTCATATATCAGCCAGCAGCAGCGAATTAGCTTGCTTGTGTCTCACATTCAATGCGGACGACCTTCAGCCGTAGCTCACCAGATAGTGAATTCGCCGAACGGAAAAACACAGAGAAAGGCGATGAAGCTCTTCTTGGAGAAGAGCGCGAGCAGCTCCGGTCTGCGGATGGACCAGAAGCGGTAGAGGAAGTGAATGTTCATGAGGGCGAAGGGAACGGTGAAGCAGGAAGCGTAGAACGACGTCACCTTCTGAATTCTTCACTTCTCAAGACTACTATTCACGCCATGATCAAGCTACCGTATTTAACCCTATTTTTATAATGTTTGGAAATGTATAAATAAAGAAAAAGTCGGAAAGGAAAAAATCTTACCCTGGACGAATACACTCCCGAGACGCCGAACGTGCTGTCGACAATGACAACTCTCTGGAAACAGATCTTGCTAATGCTCGTCACCCCCGAGCATCGAGGTGCTCAATCAAGAACCACTAATTCTACTTTTTTTTAAATTTTCGGATTAATTTCACGTACCGGTTTGACGATGGCGTGCAGCGTGCACAGGTACATGTCGAAGATGGCGAATATTGTGAGCAGCTGCTTGTACGATCCGAGCGCCTTCTTCGTGAAGCGACGAATCGCGTACAGCAGCACCATATTGAGCAGGATGCCAGCGACTGCAAATGGATGAGGATGCGCTTCCCTCAAATCGCCCCCTTTCTTTGTTGTAATCACATTTTTTTCTAACGGAAAAGGAAAGAGGGGAGAGCAGGAAAGTACTACAATCTGTACATTGTCCACTCACCAACATGGGAGTCTTCGACGACGTCGCCAATGAAGACCATCGTCGACTACAACAGCGTCTGACTAAACAACAAATACGGCGACCACGACGCGTTATGAGTGTCGCCAAATGACCTTTTCCTCACTGCTTCATTAGGTCGTGCCTTCAATCAACGATCAAAGTAGCGGAATGGAAAAATACAGGCGACGAAAATAGAGGCATGAGTCAGTTTGCAAAAAAAATAGAAAAAGTGCCTAACTAGTGATCGAATGGTGACAATTATGCGATTTTATAGAGGTAAAAAATTTCCCGAGGGACAATATAGTTAGGATGCACTTTTTCGTTTACGTAGAAAGGTGGAAAAAAGCCAAGAGATACCACGAACAAGGTCTAATCAATGTCTAGTGACACAAATTGGCCTTCGTCGTTTTCAGTACATTTTCACGCATCGAAAGAGAGGCATGTCCAATTACAATTCTTAATTACGGACGCAGTGTTTGTTAGCGTAATGTGTCAACCGTACAGTGCATTCGCTTGCCGATTCTGAGAAGAGTTGCGCAAGGAAAAATTGAGTGGAGAAAAAATGAGCGGAGAAATCGTGCACCCTCTCGCTCGCAGAGATCGAACTATTGCAAAAGTCTTATCACATATCACGCAGAAATTGTGATAAGACGTGATAAGAAATTCTCATTTCAAACGCATACAAATTGGTTTTTCGATCACGGGGAGTCTGACAAAGGGAGTCTGACAGGAGTTGCGGAGTCTGACAAAAATAATGTTTGCGAGGGAGCCGTAGTTGGAAGGTGACGCGGATACTGAAATACTGGTTGGAGCCAACGCATGACTGTATGTGGATAGATGTGGGTCGCTGATTATAACAAAACTTTTGATCCTCATGGGAATTGTTAGGACATTCTGAATATTCTGTCGCTTTCCCCTCCTGTGCAAATTAGTAGTATTAGATATTTGTATGATGATCACTGAAATAGAGCTGAAAAGATGGGGTCGCGTTTTCTCATATGGGGAATGCTAGGTCTTTCCGAAAATTGTGTGGGATGTGGGCTGTTGTGAAAAAAAGTAGAAAAAAGATTTACATATTATGGATATTTACTGATTTACACATCGGGGAAATTATTGGGGCCACTCTTTGCCACACTCAGAATGTCTTCTTAAAAAACACGGTTCGAGAAGTAATGAAGCTGATTAGTAACAAATATTAGAAAATATGACAACCATTGTTCTGTGTTTCTTATATTATATTCCTGTGTTATGTGTAATATATTCTGTGTTATTTGGGGCCGTAGAGTCGATGAGAAGGACGATTGTCGACAATTTATTTTTTTATTATCCAGAAGGTTCCATCTGTTTCTATTATACAAAAGACTTTTCAGTGCTCAACGTGGTCTTGCTCTACAGACACCCCACCTTTTCCTCGTTTTAGCATTTGATGAATTTGCGGGTATTACCCCAAAATGTAAAAAAATATTGGAAATTTCATTTTAGAAAGGTTTTCTTGGAAATATTCATTGGGAAATGACTTTTTAGAAACAGCGGTTTGGTAAATTTCATAGGAAGAGGAGTCAAAGCGTAGGGAGAAGGATCGATAATGGAGAGAGACAGGGAAGAGACGGAGAGAGGCTCTCTTGATCTACCTTTCCAGCAAGAAATTTACAAAACGGCAGTTTCTAAAAAGTCATTTCCCAATGAGTATTTACAAGAAAAAAATGAAATTTCCAATATTTTTACATTTTGGGGTAATATCAATTTGCGGCTTGGATAGTTCCTGACACAGTGACTGTGAAAAGGATTGTGCTTCCAAAAAATAAATTTTCTCAGTTCATAGCGAAGTCGATCCAATCCAGGAAAACAGAATTTATCGACGATTTTTCCAAAATTGAAATGATTTCAAAATCTACTTTCGAATCTTTCCCCGGCTGTATTCTCACTCGCCCACTCTTATCATTGCGAATAAGGGTCGACGAGATGAAAAATAAAGTTGCGACAACGAATAACAACTCAGAGAGGGTTGACGAGATGCGTTGGTATTTTCCTCACTAATAAGTACTATTTGCCTCGTCGCTATTTTTCTATTTTTTTCACTGTTGTCAATAAATGGTTATCATTTTCCAGATGAAAGCGTTAGTGAGCGCTGTTCTGTGTCTTCTTCTGCCCTATCTGGCGAATTGTCTGGTCGGTTTCACGCAATCGGCCGCTGTGAAGGGCGTGCTCATGTGCAATGACCAACCCGCGAAGAACGTCAAAGTCAAGCTGTACGATGATGATTCCGGTACAATTATGTGTTATTTGGGGCCGTAGAGTCGATGAGAAGGACGATTGTGAGATGATTGGAGTGGAAGGCTCACTCAAACGAAAGTGAAATCAAATGAAATCAGGGGTACAATTCGAAAAATAGCTGAATCTGCTCCGTTCATCGGCTAGTAGGGTTAAACTCCATTCCGCTCACACTGCATTTATAATATTTCACAATTCATAAAGCGCACGCACTTATTGCCTACATGCCGATTGTGATAGTGAACAATCAAGCAGAGGTTTTATACAGTAGCCGATTGAAGTAACGCATGTTCTGCATACAATTGCTACAATCGCACACGATTACTTGCATTTGCTGTAATTGTTTACAATCGCTAACAATTGCTACAACTATTACAATAGATTACAATTTTCACAATCGCATACGATCGCTTATCGTGCGTTTCAAATGCTCAGCAAACTCAATGTGCTGGTTAGCGTATTGATTGCCTGGAAAAGAGAGAGGAAGAGGTAGGGAGGAGGAGGAGAGCGGGTAGATCACTAGCCTCCTCCCGGCCTCTTCTTCTCTCCTCCCTCCACTCAGTTTGTCAAAGGTCAGCTACGCGTGGAATGGGAAATAATCTCACGATACAATTGCTAAGAATGGCTTACAATCGCATGTTCCACTTAAGGTCCGGACCTGGACGATCTCATGGACTCGGGCAAATCGGATGCGGACGGGCGCTTCTCGCTGGCCGGCCACGTGGACGAGTTCACCACCATCGACCCGAAGATCAACATCTACCACGATTGCGATGATTGGATGGTAAGCTGGCTACGTCAGTCTGAGCAATCAACATGATTTTTGGCACGAAGATACCGAATGAAGAGCTGAGCGAATTTAACCGGTACAATTCCAGCCCTGCCAGCGTCGCATCTCCGTTTACGTGCCTTCGAAGTACGTCACCAAGGGATCGACGCCAGAGAAGGTTTTTTCTCTATCGATTGCAATAAAACTTCTAAAAATCGGAACGAGCGCATCTACCCGAATCCAGGGACCTTCGATCCGGATCGATTCCTCCCCGAGAATGTACGCGAATTTTGGCTGAGATTTTTTACTGACATATTCTCGCAGATTGCTGCAAGACACCCCTACGACTATATTCCCTTCTCAGCGGGTCCGCGGAATTGCATTGGTCGGCAGTAAAATGCAACGTCAGTGAAAACAAATATTTTCCAGGGCAAAAATTCGCAATGCATCAGCTCAAAATTGTTATCAGTTGGCTGCTGAGACGATATCGGTTCAGATCCGAAAGGTTAGAGAACATCTCCTAACTTGAGTAGGAAACTATTTTCAGAGACTTCAACTCCGTTTCGCAATGTGTAGAAGTAGTGCTCAAGGCAAGAGAAGGAATCAATGTAGTAATCGAAAGTCGATGACCGATTCCTCATTGCTTCACGTCTGTTTTTCATAGTGAAGCCGATTCAGCCTTCAACAGCATTAAATAAATTTTAATATAATTAATTTGCATTTACATGGCCCAAAGTTACGGAATTCTGTGTGAAATTATAGTAATTTTGTGCAAACGTTTCATCTCTGGGATGGCAACATTATGTGGTTCACCTGATAACAAATTCCGTACAAGGAAGTTTGAAAAGTGAACAACAACATAGAAACAACTAGGGGTCGATTGACAGATCATTCAACTGACTGTGGTAGAAATAACGTTGTTCCGGAATAAATCAAGGGATCGGAAGGCCATTTCCGTAACGTATTAGCCGCAGTGAATACTTTTCGAAAATCAGAATTTTGCAGTGAAATTGCACCTTGAAATTGAACAGATGTATTACAACTAGGGCAATCTCGGGCTTTCTCGTCGTCAAAATCAAGCAGTCTCAACACATTTAAAAGTAGGAATAGCTCCTCACGTGCGTACGTGTTTCCTATCAGCCGATCATTGGATTCTGCATTGATACTCATTGCCTACTCTCAGATCCCCAAAGGGCCATGAAAAGCAGGAAAGGAGAAAATGGTGAAATCGACGGCTCAAGATTCAGCAAAAAAGTGAGAAAAAGTTGATGGTGTATATTTGTCTACATCCAAATTTATCTCAATTTCGCAGCAAGTATGTTTTAGTTTATTTTAAGCTGATATAATGAATGACTGATGATTATTTGTCGCATTGTACTCATTATTTTCTCTTCACAAATGAGTACTGACTAATCTCTGGGGATTCGCTATCTCCTCCCACTATCATTTACTCTTGCATAATCATAAATTTCAGCACAGAAATGTCGATATTTCGCTTTATTGAATGGTCAAATATTGGTAAGTTACCTTTTTCCATGATGAACTCCTGATAACTAATTTATAGAAAAATATGAATGATTTTTTAGGGACAGGCGTTATTTCAAACTCAATGCTAATCTACTTGAGCATGCGGTTCAGTAAACCCAGTATGGCAACCTACAAATATCTCCTAGTGATTTTCGCAAGCTACGATTTGCTCTTGACTGCAATTCATGTCATTATCGATCCGGTAGGTTAACCTTTTCTTCGTTCGGTATTGATAACTCTCAGAAAATCTATAACTTTGGTACTGTCTTCAGCCTCTGTTCACTCCGGTTTCCGGACGTATCGGTCAGTTTATTTTTTTTAAATCAGAATACACTTGACGAATCGCATTTCAGTGGCTCGGCCCAGTCTATTGTTCGTGCTTCACTCTTCCCTTCGCAATAACCAACATCAATTTCCTGCATCGATATTGGGCAGTGAAAAAGTATTGAATGTGTTTGTTTTGTGCTAGATAAAAAAGGTTTATTCAGTCCCCTAAGACTTCAACTATTCTCGAGCTGGCGGTTGACATGTGCACTAGCAATGTACCCTATCGGACAGGGAATTGGATGGTGAGATGTTTTCAGTCCGAAGTAGTCCAATTTAGAATAACAAAAAAACAGGGTTTTCCTTTCTCTTCAAAATGTGACGGACGACTCGCGGATGGTCGAAGACCGATATTTCGCCGAATTCAACGTAACGATCACTGGTTGGAGGGTGATGCATCATTGGGTAATTTTTTTTTCAACGTTTGTCGCTCGCCAATTCACTGACCTTGTCTTTAACCGATTAGAGAATTAGTCGAATTAAATAAAAACTCTATAAAACTCATATTTTATTTCAACAAACAGCCGTATCTACAAAAGAAACAAACAGCTGGCCTTGCCAGTGGGTTCCCCTTAGCGTTGTCTTACGACTGTAAAATCGCTTGACGTGGAAGCGCAAATGCATTTTACTCGTTTTTCAAAGTGTACATTGCAGAAAGATGGCCAGCTTAATCTTCGTCCCTTTCTCGTTCTCTTCATCGCTGTTATTCTCATGAGCATCAATTTCTCCATTGCCATCTTTCTCGCGAGTCAGACAATGGCCGGAATTAGAAAGGCGAAATCGTTCTCACCCAACTTCAAAACGATGCACATGAAGATAATGCAGGCGCTTTTGGCTCAGGTGACATTCATTTATTTTTAAACATTTATTATTTAAAAAGAATTAATTATTGAGACGGCTGTGCCGGTGCTATTTGTGTACATTCCATTCGGCTGTGCGATTACGTTTCCCTTTCTGAATATTGAAGAGCACTTTCACGTGGGTGTGCACTGCATGACGATTACTTCCTTCTTTCCGGTGATGATAAAATTTACATATTTTCATAAATATTTATATTTAGGCCTGGGACGCGATCGTGGTCATTCTGCTCATTAAGGACTACAGGTGCTGTGAAATTTCTCAACAGTTGAGGCTGTGAATCTTGGTTTCTTCAAAACTCCGTTTCAGCATGTTTTCTCTGGTACATTGTTCGCCAAACATGTGGCAGCACAACACAAATTCGATCAAAATGGAAAAATTTAGAATGGTTTAGGGACGGTCTCCTCTCGCTGCTCTATCACAGGCATAATGCTACTTCGTCAATGCAGACAACCGCATGGAGCACCACGCACAAATTTCCACGCCCGGAGGGCTGCAAGGATAATCGAATTTAGAATCTCTGGCTCTGTTTTAGTATCCTGGTCCCATACCGATATTTTGGTCCCATACCGATATCCTGGTCGGTATGGGCTATCGGTATGGAACCAGGATACTAAAACAGAGCCGAATCTCTCAGCCCCCTATGACCTCGGACAAGCAAATATTTAGATTTTTTCGTTCCTTCCAATGTTCTGAATCGATAGCAAGCGACGTTTCGCTAACTAGCTTTAAAATCATCTTCGATATCTGTTGAATATTATGGCTTGTTTGCGAACAGTATCTGAATCGTTTATTATTCTCATAAATTCCGTCGGAAATGTGTGAGTACTGGGAAATCAGCTCAGGCTCGAGACTCAGGAGGATCGGGGGAAAAGGAATTTTCATTGCGCCCTTGATGGTTGAATCTTCTTTGACGGCGGAACTCGCCGTTAAGCAATTTGATTGCAAACGATATTAATGGTACTCATCTGATAAAATCTATAGTGGCTATACGGATGAGGACAATCTCTGGGTAGTAAATATGAAAAGATTAGAAGAAGGGTGGCTTATATGACAGATGGTTAAAGTATTGCTCCATTTTATCCTGCCGTGAGAGCGCTTCGCGAACTACCTTTTCCAAGTCGTCAGGTACCGTAGGGATGGAAAAATCCTGAATTTGATATTTGAGTGCTCAGCAATATTGCACAAGCTCGTGAACTGTTGTCAAAGAGAAAAAAAGTCGTCCAACGTACTTGCTCAATCAACGTGGTGTATTTCGATCGCAAGATGCTCTGGAGCATGTCGATGAGTTTATGAATGCTGAGCATCATTGGCGGTTCTAAAATGGTATACTTGTGAGCAGTCAGCATGCAAGGGAAATAGGGACAGCTAAAGCAGCAGTGTATACCGGCTGATGCAATTGGCGCAGAGCGATTACAGGTGCATTTATACCGCGGAATATTCACCGGGTTAGTATGCACAGGAGACATAAATAAGATCAAAACAAGAACGGATTTTGTGAGTACACCTTCTCAAGTCACACAGATCAAGCACAACGCTAATTCCCGGCCGTAGCGTATTCGAAATTGCTATTCAAAAAATTCTTTAATGTTGATTAGTCTCAAAAACGTGAAATATGTTTTGCGAAACAGTTAGCTTCAACTTTAAAAAAGAAAAAAAATTGCAAAAAAGATCTAAAAGTACACGTATGCATAGAGAAATGATTTTATTGAAAATGAAGTCTGTTGTGTACGAGATTTACGGCCTACCTATAGTTTCATATTGATTCAAATCGAAACGAATGTTTAATCATTGTGCTTTGTAGTGGTTAGCGTTTCACCGATCTCTAATGTGCGCTGAAAAGAGCATTTATGCAACGAAATCATGGTTCAAGGCTGTTTGAATTTTAATATGCAGACATCATATTGAAAGCAAACTCTCTGAATATAAAAAAGCAGCAGGAACTTCCTCACCTGATGATAGACAATGAATGTAGGATACAATCCATTGCAGAAAGCGTCCATTGTTGCCTGTCTCCGACTATTCAGTTCCGTAGTTGTTATGATATATTGCGGCGGATTAACAATGCAATTTCGTAGGCATTGCCATCAATACACTAATGCAATCGCACAAACATCCCGTGCTACACTGGCAAATTTACAGCTCATGGCCTATTTTAGCTGCGCACAATGTGAACAAATTAACACATCGCAAGCAAGTGGAGATGTCCCGGAACAAATTTCAAACGATTACGGTCAAATGATACTATAATGTTAGAACACACTGGGCATCGTATGTAGCCATTGCTACCCATACGGCATCTAGAAATATATTTGTTAGGTACTCTACTGTACATTGTACTCTAGCAATTGGAGTTTCTCAAACATGACTTACGATGTCACGTATTGAAGAAAAAAAATTCTCGAGATCGCTAAAATTAAGTTTTTTCCCACTGTCGGGCC
Source organism: Pristionchus exspectatus (assembly GCA_911812115.1). NCBI lineage: Eukaryota > Metazoa > Nematoda > Chromadorea > Rhabditida > Neodiplogasteridae > Pristionchus > Pristionchus exspectatus. The sequence continues at coordinate 6,345,545 of OU461582.1, forward strand.
AAAAATGTGGTTTGATATATTTTTCGAATGTTTTTTCTCACTACATTTAACGTGATGCACGTAGTACTCATGGTGCTTGTGAAAGAGTCGATGATTATTCATCATTTATCCCGTCGTCATACAAAGTGTTCTGATGTGGTTCTCTTCGCAAGAATGGGCACGGGCACTCGCAGGTTCTCCATCGTCTCGCTCCTGCGCGCCCGCCGCCGGGGCGCATAGTACACGAACACGAGGTAGATCACGCCCTGCACACAATTGAGATAAAAAGGTAAAGGTAGTTCCGTATTCAGCGTATTTTTCAACGCGCGGAACATGCGCAGGGTTCTTTTGATCGGTGTGCGCGCATCCATAGCATATAACGGTATAACTTGTCACTCAGTTGCCAGCCGGGCTGGCAACATAGTTGGTATTACACCCTCCAATCTCTCAAAAGCCGGAGCCGGCCTACGATGGCATTCACTCAAAATGTCAAGCATTGGCAGCTGTAATCATGTTGACTCGTCGTAACAACTCGAGCCTTTCTCATTGCTCGCCCGGAAGGGGGGGGGGGGCGGGGAGGTGCGCGCACTTCGTCTATAATATGGGGTCAACCTATGCTAACAACCCATATCACGCGTCTTCTGAGAGATTGCATGAAAATGACCCCCTGAGGAACCAGGTGCAAAAGTTTGAGCTATCTTCATGAGATAATTTTGGTAGACTATATTGAAGGTGAGAAATTTTTTGGCGCCGGCCATTTGTCCCAGAACCGGCTTTTAGGCACCTTCCGGCTCTGGGTCTGGCTCCAGCGTATCTCAGCTCCCAGAGCAGATAGGACCTTCGCTCCGGGCTTAAAAAATGCGGAAAAAAATTCTAAGCAACTTTCATGTTGAACACCAAAAAATTTGAGGTCGTCTTCGATTCGAAAAAAATTAAAAACTAGCGACAAAATCAAAAAATAATTTTTCCTGGAAAGGGGACCCCCCTATTTCAACCAAGCGGATAGCATTTTCGGAATCTACGTACTCGATATACTCTAGGAAAAATTCTAACTCGGTTCCACACCCGTGCGCTGACGACTTACATGCCCAAGAAGTCGAAAAAATCGCCGTTTTTGGTGATTTTCTGTGACATGCGCCTCACGAAAATTATCATAACTCCGGTCCAAATTAAGATTTTTTCTCGTTCTAAGTTGCGTTGGATAGAGGGAAGCTCTACCAACATTTCGTAATCAAAAACTTATTTCTGGTTCGTGCGCTCGTGCGGCGCGGTCGGATTTCCAAAAATATGATGCAACTATGGCAATACCGATTTGGCGTACATTCCACTATGATTTTTTCAAAGTACCTATATATGTCTCCAAAATCACCAAAAATCAGAAATATCGGACAGGGGAAAAAGGAGGGGCGCCGTATAGACTGCAGGTCCATGGACGAGTTTTGCAAACAAAAGTATGAGACATTACTTTTAGTCCCAAATGCGTTCCGAAATGTTGGAAATTCATATAAACGTGAATAAAAATCAATTGGAATACTTTAATCGGCAAAAAATTGAAGAGAAATACATATTCCACTCTTTATTTTTCTTCATGTTCATGGTTACCAAAGATAAAGCTCATTAAGTTTTCCTGTGAGTTTTCCATAGCGCTAGGGTCACTTTGTTGTGTAAAATTCGAAAATCATAATAAGAAAGACGTATCTTCAAAACCCACCCCTGCGTTTATGCTCAGTCCTCTTTGCCAGAGTGTTTTTTTGGGGTCATGAAAACGAATATAAGTCTATGCATTTTATAGTAATTATCAGAGATCTCGACGATCTGAGCCTTTTTTCCAAAAAAATGACCCTAACGCAATGGAAAACTCACAGGAAAACTTAATGAGCTTTATCTTTGGTCACCATGAACATGAAGAAAAATAAAGAGTGGAATATGTATTTCTCTTCAAATTTTTGCCGATTAAAGTATTCCAATTGATTTTTATTCACGCTTATATGAATTTCCAACATTTCGGAACGCATTTGGGACTAAAATTAATGTCTCATACTTTTGTTTGCAAAACTCGTCCATGGACCTGCAGTCTATACGGCGCCCCTCCTTTTTCCCCTGTCCGATATTTCTGATTTTTGGTGATTTTGGAGACATATATAGGTACTTTGAAAAAATCATAGTGGAATGTACGCCAAATCGGTATTGCAATAGTTGCATCATATTTTCGGAAATCCGACCGCACCGCACGAGCGCACGAACCAGAAATGAGTTTTTGATTACGAAATGTTGATAGAGCTTCCCTCTAACCAACACAAATTAGAACGAGAGAAAATCTTAATTTTTACCGGAGTTATGATAATTTTCGTGAGGCGCATGTCACAGAAAATCACCAAAAACGGCGATTTTTTCGACTTCTTGGGCATGTAAGTCGTCAGCGCACGGGTGTGGAACCGAGTTAGGATTTTTCCTAGAGTATATCGAGTACGTAGATTCCGAAAATGCTATCCGCTTGGTTGAAATAGGGGGGTCCTCTTTCCAGGAAAAATTATTTTTTGATTTTGTCGCTAGTTTTTAATTTTTTTCGAATCGAAGACGACCTCAAATTTTTTGGTGTTCAACATGAAAGTTGCTTAGAATTTTTTTCCGCATTTTTTAAGCCCGGAGCGAAGGTCCTATCTGCTCTGGGAGCTGAGATACGCTGGAGCCAGACCCAGAGCCGGAAGGTGCCTAAAAGCCGGTTCTGGGACAAATGGCCGGCGCCAAAAAATTTCTCACCTTCAATATAGTCTACCAAAATTATCTCATGAAGATAGCTCAAACTTTTGCACCTGGTTCCTCGGGGTCCTGCAATCTCTCAGAAGACGCGTGATATGAAGTTCAAGTGAGATCGCCTCCTAGGAAGGACTACTGATCATGATCCCGATTGCGTGTCCATTCCTTATACTGCAGTATCTAGTATACCATGCGCTCAACCGAGAACTAAGGATATATTTCCCCGACCCCGTATACGAAGATTATGAGCCTACCGTTCCAGGCCTATCTTTCCATGTGCAGGAGATAAATTACTTGATTTGATTGATTTACGTCTCACAGCGCGCCATGCGCTCAACCGAGAACCAAGAAGAGAGAAGACATCTTTACCTGACCCCGCTAACTCGTGAATGCGAAGAATAAGAATCTAAACCATACCTGCACGGTGGGCATGGCGTAGTAGCAGAGCGTCTGGATGAGGCTGTACTCGCCGCCCTCGAGGTTGAATGTGAGCGAGAGGAAGAAGAAGGTGAACGGCGCCAGCTGGATCACCAGCGGCACCAGACCCTGCGAGAGAATAACTCTTTTTTTTGTTGGTTGACGGTCGGATGAAAACTGAAACTTGTTCGAGGCATTTACCATTTGGTCAGTCAGTATAGGTTCAAAATGCGAAAGAAATGCAAATAGTTTGTAATCTTGCGTCGTTTATCGTTTAATTGTGCAAGTGATTGCTGAAGACAGACTGTACCTGGACGATCTGTAGTTGGATGAATCGCCGCTGTAGGATGGCCGTCTTCGAGCTGATCAGAGGCGTCAATCCCCGGAGGAGACGTCGACTCCTGCGCGAATCTATTCCCGATAACTTACTAAGTGATATGTCTCTAGAGTAACAAAAAGTTAAGAAGAACCCATCCCTTGACCCATCGTCACTGAGTACGAAGATCCCAATCCCCTCCCTAATGATGTTCCCCTTGCAGGCACAATGCCTTGAATCTGGATAAATGTATGTATGTATCATAGGTATCGCGAGAGAATGAAGCAATAATAGCCCCTTTGAGAACAATTTTTTTCAAAATCAGTTTCAATCACCTATATTTTTATGGGAACATACCTTAGTGATAAGAATTCGGTACATCCGGTCAACATGTCCTGAAACCGGCTTTTAGGCATTTCCCGGTTCTGAAGCCGGCTACGACGTATCTCAGCTCCCAGATGAGCTAGGGACCTGTTCATAGGCCCAAAAAATCCGGAAAAGTATTAGAAACAATTTTTCTCTTAGAAACTAGTTAGAAAATTAAAAATGCAATAAAATATTTTTGAAAAATCATTTTTTTTTAGTTATTTTTTTTAAATTCTCCATCAGGCAATGAACTTTCAGGGATTTTTATTGCAGAAAAATATAGAGGGAGGTCATGTACATATATGAAAAATATTGGCATGTGCCCGATAGGGGGGTTTCGACCCACTTTTTGGGCTCCGAAGATGTTGGAGTCACTTTTTCCGAATATTCTTTTTTGCTCTTTTGTTCAGAACTTCTTTCAAAAGCAGTTTCAATCAACTATATTTTTATGGGAACATACATTAGAGATTAGGATTCGACACATTCGGTCAGCTTGTCCTGAAACCGGCTTTTAGGCATTTCCCGGTTCTGAAGCCGGCTATGACGTATCTCAGCTCCCAGATGTGCTAGGGACCTGTTCATAGGCCCAAAAAAACGTAAAAATAGGTGAAAAACGCTCCCTCAAAAACAAGTCTGAAAAATAAAATTATGAGAACTGAGATATGGCTATGGAATTTTCAAATGTGAATATTGTTTGTGAATTCTGCGCACAGATGAGGTGTGGATATCGGAAAATAGAGAAAGAAAAAAAGAAAAATCTAAAGTAAACTTTATTTCGGAACCACAAGATTTGTATACTGAACACTTCTAATATGAATAGGTATTAATCATATTCGGTAGCTCCTTCGGGCACTTTCGTATTAGGGAAAACTGGATTATCCACATCTGAGAAGAATTTCTTGAGCTTGGAGGAAGTGAAGTCTCGATGGAAATCTTCGTCAGTGAGGACAATGTCTTCCTCTGATGGTTCCACTTCCACCTCATAATGTTCATCGTCCATCTCTTCTTCTTCATGATGAACATTCCGTCTGAATGCTCTTATCTTGGGCAGTTGTGCTCTCAGTGTCCTCAGATAGTTCTTCAATTGATTCTTCGTCATCCAATCCTTCGGTTCGATGAATTGGTCTGCTCTCATGATTAGCTCAGCCTCTTCCGCCTTCAGATTCGCTCCACGCTGCGCATACTCATCGAACTTGGCCTTGATGAATGCCTTCGTGGTCTCGGGATATCTTCCAGTCTTTCTACCGTGCTTGATAGCCCATCCTTGGGGAAGCTCTGGATCAGATCCTCCTCTCTTGAATGCCTTGGCAACGTCGGAGATTGGCGAAAGGGGAACAGGCGTTTGAACACTCTCGATCGTTCTCATGAAGAGTCCGAAAACTCGATCCAGTAGACTGATGTGTTCGGGGCGAATGTAGTGTTTGCCCGACTCGATGTGCTTGAGCAGATTCGCCCATCGAACGAAGGAACCACTGCATGTCGGACAGTAGAAAAGAGACTGCTTGGTCGCACCGGCTGGATTGTATGGGTCTGGTCGATTGGGAGTGACGATATCATCATCTCTCGCATTTGGTTCGATATCGAGCATCGGAGCGATCTCTTGAGGGAGAAGCCAGAAGGTTGGTTCTTCGTACTTTGCACCTGGAGTGAGAGATTCTTTGATTCTCTTTCGATCCTCGATGTTGACAGCAGCAGTGGCCAGCTTCCCTCCTTCCTTCTTGATATTGAGCTTCGCATCAGTATGCTCCAGATTCTCGATCACCTTCCCATCTCCAATCCCGTGGAACTTCCACACTCTCGCATTCTTTCCGTGAAATTCGAAATGGGAATACTCAGTAATCTTCTGAATCTTCGTCGTCGAGACACTCTTCTCCTCAAGTGTCGCTAGGAAAATAGAAGATCCTCGGAGCTGTCGAGTAGCATTCAAGGCATTGAACATGTCATCGGGAGTGATGACATCGTGCTGCTTATTACACTCCGATCTCATCTTCCTCTTGAACTTCGAGATGTCCACATCAGCTCCGGACTTTCCTGAGAAAATATAGAAATAATTATAAAAAGATTGATTTTTATGTTTTGGACTCGCCTGCTTGCGGCTCACTGAAGCTTTGCGAGAGTACCTTCACGTGAGTCTTCTTGGAGAGCTCGGGCATGGAAGCGACCAACGCAGAAGAGTGATAGTAGGCTTAAGAGAAATGATTTAGAATGGAATAGGAAGTAGAATAAGTTAAAACGAATAAATCACCCGCGTTGTCGGACCGGATGTGTACGCCCTTGATGCCCATGATATGCATCTGTCTGAGGGCATGCTCAGCAATTGCGACGACTGCGGTTGAATTCTAAGAATTTAATGGATATTTGGCAATTCATACACATTATACCTGCTCGGTGTCTCCCATGATGTGTGCCATTGAATGAGAGACAATCTTGCCATTAATATTGGCGACAATGTGAACATCGTGCCAGCTAAAGAAATTCAACAATAAATGTTCCAATCATTGTACTTCTCTTACCTAGTCCCCGACTTGCCGAAGTAGTCGGACTGTGGCTCTCGGTACGCTTTGGGCTCCCATTTTTGCGAGTAATCAAAGATCATAATTGCTGAAATGGATTTTCCAAATGGAAATCTCATTCACTCTTACCTTGATCAGGTTGCAGAGATGAGAGCAGCCTTGCAAATTGGATAGAAGCGAAGACAGATCGCACGTAATGAAATTTGAGGTCGTATATCCGCTGAACATTGAGATCGAAGTCATGCACGAATCCATCCAACTTCTTCATCACATCCATGCTCAGACCGGTCTTCGATCTGTACTGCTGGAGTAGTTCCTTCACGTCTCTGAAATTATTTTTACAATATTTTAAATATGGGCCCAGCAAGCTCGCAAGAATAGAGATTGGAAAAATTTGAATTATTTTTGATGCTTGAATAAATATGAATTCTGCTCTCTTACCTGATTACGTGATCAATTGCTAGACACTCCTGACAGCGATGCGCATGTTTGTGCGAAGTATGAGGGGAAGCGAATTCTGGATTGAGGGGGTCACTCAGTGCCCATAAGAGGCAGTGGTCCGAGAAGAGTGACTCCATCTTGACGTGAAGGCGGAAATTGCCCTTCAAGTAGGCCTTCACTTGCTCGAATTCCCTCTTGAGATGGGCGGCATCGGCCTTATCGAGGAAGGTCATCGTCACGAGTTCGTCGATCATGCGAGCGATGGCGATGAAACCCTGAAGAAAAATATTAGTTTAGGATTTATCTGGAAGCAATCTCACGTTCGTCGCGTCTGCTTGAAAGTAGTTCACACAGGTGAGGGAATGGGCCTTCTTGATGGGAAGATGAGAGAGAATATTATACATCGTCGTCTTCTTGAGCAGCAGTGCCTCCAATCCATTCTGTGTCATGTACCTGTAATGCAAGTGTTTGATTATTGAGGGAAGACCAGTAGAACTCACTCTTCGTACATGCGAATCGTTTCATAAATGCCCGTCTGCCGCACTACGTAGGGGACGTCGAAGACCTTTCCGTGGCTGTCAGTGAACTTCGTGTGCCCGTATGGTAGACCAATCAGGACGTGCGGACTGAATGAATAATATTTCTTCTTTCACTCAAATTTAATGATACCTTGTTAGAAAATTAATGAAGAAGGCCAGCTTGACGATGTCGTAGCGCTCCTTGATGTGGTCTCCCTCAGGCTTGAAGAAGTTCTCTTCGATCGCCATCTTTGTCGCTTGGTTCCACATGCGATGGGACAGGTTGTGGATGTACTGGGCGACTGTAGGATAGCTGAATATCTTGGTGAATGGAGCGAGGGTCCATTGGCGATCATGAGTGTTGGCAGCGAGTTTGTATTGCTCAGCAACGACCTTCATGATCTCATGAGCAATGAAGTCCTCACTAAGAGAAGGCTGCTTTCCTTCCAGGACATTGAGCATCATGTTCTTCAGCTCAGATCTCCCGTCAGGCGTACTCTCCATAATCTCGGTCATGACTTCAACGAGGATCGCAAGAGCATTCGCACGATAATTTCTTGCGCGATTGGTAATCTTCGACCAGGGCTTCGTGCACCTTGCCCTGCTCACGCCAGCCGCTTTGGCGAATTGATAGAAGAAGGATCGAGCTGGGTTTGGAGAAGTGAAAACCTTGAACTCAGGGTCCTCATCCTCATCTCCTTCATCTTCACAGACATTCTCCGGTTCTTCATCGTCAATTTCCATCGGGTCTGCTTCCTTCTCTTCATCGGCAGGACCAAAAGCCTGTTCACGCGCAGTCGGAGGCGGCATTCCAATCATCTGATTGTGGTGTTTTCTGCACATTGCTGAAAGTTGAAATTCTGCATTGATCATGTGTTTTTTTCAAAAAGAGTTTTAATGCATTTCAAAAGTGAGTTTGTTCGCCTGTTCGTGACGCTATGTGTCTCCGTGTAAAAAAAGTTAAAGTGTATTCCTATCAAATCATGGTAGATAACTCACGAGTGCCTGGGAGAAGTAGAAAATTCCTATTCTCGAGAAGATATTTCGACTGCCAGTATGTTAACTCGAGTCCTTTGATGGCGAGATTAGCTGGCCCTTCTTCGGGAAATCCGCAGAGTATTCCATGGGCTCCTTTCTTCTGATGATGATAGCGATCGTTGTAGAATTGTCGAGAAAGTTCTTTGAGATGTTCTGAACAAATCATGGCATCTTTCCACTTGGTGCGATCGGAGGTCTCTTCAAGGAAGACTGCCTCGAAGCGACAGAGCGCTAAGGCCATCTCATCAGGAGCACCGAACAAATCTCCCTCTTTGATATTTGCGAGTGACGACAGTCTGAATATACCCGTTGAGAAAGAAGGCCTGCACGAAGCGTGAAATTATGAAATATGTCGCCCACAGGTCAGGAATGACACACCAAGTCAAAAGGGGAGAAAGCTCATTTGCGTAACACAGCTAAAAAAAACGAAAGCGAAAAATGGCTGTTCTGGAGGATTCAACTCAATCAGGAAAAATGCTAAAAAAATATGGCACCTGTGGAGAGCCTTGGCCAAACCCTTCCCTCATAGCGCTACGATGAGTATGCAATTTATTTTTGCCCCTTCGCTTGTAGCATGCGAGAATGCTCGAAAAAGTACGAGAAAATAGTGAAAAACGGCTGTTTTGGCCACTCCGGGGGTCTATTTCTCTCGCACGGAACTTTTCTCGATTCTTCAGAACGATGACTCACTCGATAAGCTCTCCAGAGCAAGACGAATGAGTACGAGTTGATTTCGATCTTGCGTGTTTCTCGAGGTCAGATGTTTTAGGAGTCGCGAAATAACATGTCTTCGACTTCTTAGCGCCCGGCGGCTATATTAATTAAAAATATTATTCAAGAAAATGTGAAAATGGTCATACCTTTGGGTCTTTCACTGCCACTTCGACACATATGATGGAAATCAGTAGCAATAATTGAATGAAACACTTCATTCTGAAATACTTGAATAGTATCATTTGTAATGAAAATCTACGTGCATCATAAAAACAGCAACGAGTAAAGAGAGCAAATGCGGAAAGCAGCGGAATGTTGGCATGTGTCCGATTGCACGAAAGATAGTGAGAGAAGAGAAACAAGATGGATAGATTTGATCGAAGAGACGGCAGAGAACGTGAGAGAGTGGAAATGGAAAGCAAACAACTCTCCGCATCCCTTATCTCCCTCTCATGATAATATCGAAAGGGAAAGAAGTGGTGCGTATGTGAGATTGGGTGTTGCGGATGGGAATAAACGAATATACTGGAACTAACAATACTATCCGAGTCACAAGTGATAAAACTATTCTTATAAAAAACAATGTTCACATTTGAAAAAAACAACAACAAAACAAACAAAAAACATAGAACAAAAAAAAGCCATATCTCAGTTCTGATAAATATTTTTTTCAATTTTCAGACTTGTTTTTGAGGGAGCGTTTTTCACATATTTTTCCGGATTTTTTTGGGCCTATGAACAGGTCCCTAGCACATCTGGGAGCTGAGATACGTCATAGCCGGCTTCAGAACCGGGAAATGCCTAAAAGCCGGTTTCAGGACAAGCTGACCGAATGTGTCGAATCCTAATCACTAATGTATGTTCCCATAAAAATATAGTTGATTGAAACTGCTTTTGAAAGAAGTTCTGAACAAAAGAGCAAAAAAGAATATTCGGAAAAAGTGACTCCAACATCTTCGGAGCCCAAAAAGTGGGTCGAAACCCCCCCTATCGGGCACATGCCAATATTTTTCATATATGTACATGACCTCCCTCTATATTTTTCTGCAATAAAAATCCCTGAAAGTTCATGGCCTGATGGAGAATTTAAAAAAAATAACTAAAAAAAAATGATTTTTCAAAAATATTTTATTGCATTTTTAATTTTCTAACTAGTTTTTAAGAGAAAAATTGTTTCTAATACTTTTCCGGATTTTTTGGGCCTATGAACAGGTCCCTAGCTCATCTGGGAGCTGAGATACGTCGTAGCCGGCTTCAGAACCGGGAAATGCCTAAAAGCCGGTTTCAGGACATGTTGACCGGATGTACCGAATTCTTATCACTAAGGTATGTTCCCATAAAAATATAGGTGATTGAAACTGATTTTGAAAAAAATTGTTCTCAGCTTGCTTCATTCTCTCGCGATACCTGTGGTATGTAAATCTCTAGAGAACACAGGTGTCGCTACTAGGGGTATCGGTTAGTTGGTGATGCTTCAAACTAGGGATGTAGGATCATTGATGATGACATCGACAGAAGAAAGAAGGAGCGCGGCAACATCGGCCCTAGAGCTCGAAACACGGACCGCAGTCTCATGTTGCGGAAAAAGTAGGGCGAGTTCCTTTTTCGAATTCCTCCTTTTCCTCCTCTTTGACTTTTTCCACCCGAGGAGGAAATCTCCCTTGACTTTTTCCGCAGCATTATTCTCAACGCGATCGGCAAAAGAAGTGACTGCCGTCCGTATTCCGAGCTCCAGTATCGATGCAAACACTATTTGAGACAGCGAAGGCCGTGTATTTGCCGGGTACCGGGTAAATGGTATTGTATCGGTGCCCCCCCCCCACCTGTGAATGACGACGAAGAAGGCGGAGTAGGCTGCAGCGTACGTGGGCAGGAATGCGATGAAGGCGATGTCCTTGAGCGATCGACCGCGCTGCAATTGGGAAATTAAAATGAAACATGGTTTATGAAACGAAAAGATTGAAGAAACTGCTAGGAAAAGACTAGATAATAAAGACTTCCTAAAAAAATGCGGTTGGATGAAAGGTGCTTCCACGACAAACGATTGCGAAATCGTTCGACAAGGCTTTTTTCCCGCAGGTTCTATAGACCAGTTATTGCAGATCCTAATACAGCTCAAAATGCCTGCGAGTGGTTTGACTATTGCAGTGGCGTGAGCCACAATGTGCGCATCTAATGTGCGATGTGTACAGGGGCTTTGATCCTTGACGGTATATCGAGCATGATCGTCACTCACATTCAGCGATTCCTTCTCCAGACTCAGACCGTAGACGAGAAATCGATCGTGCTCGGTCAGATTGTAGGCGCTTCGAACGGCAGCCGCCATCGCTTGCTCGAATTCGGGAGTAGGCAGCATGTCGACCGCCCAGATCTGCGAAATTTCGTTTTTTTTCAGTGCTTTTCGCGCTATTTTTAAGGCTTTTTTTGCTGAAAAAATGAGCGCAAAGGGCATAATCAGAGGCGATCTCACCGCGGTGAACGACATGAGAAGGATGCTGAAGGCGTACGAAGAGGCCAGCGATTCGGCCGTGCTCATCGCTCGACCGCGCTTGTGCAGACCACTGCAAACATACTAAATTTCTCCATCGTACGATACAGGCACTTCCAATTCCCCCTTTCGGGCCCCACTAAGGAAGATGGTCCGAAAAAAGATTAGGCCCTCCGGAATGAATTGGCCTAATTATCACTGGCGCCTAGCTGTGATCTCCCTTTACCTTTACCCTTATTACGATTCAGGAACGGGCGGCTCACTTGAACAAGTGGAGGTACTGCATGATGCAGGGCGCCGGCGTGAGCTGCCACCAGCCCGTGTTCAGCAGGAATCCGCCAAAGTAGACGGCGTCAACCAGCGATCGCGGCAGCGCCAGCAGCACCGGCCCGAACAAGCAATTGATGTAGAGTCCGTCGTAGAAAACGTGCGACTGCAAAGAAGTTGGCATCAGTGGCGCGCATACTCGTTATGCGTCATCATTTTTTTATGGAGCTTTCTGAGGCACTCAAAGCTACGCGATATCGAAGAAGATTAACCATGCATCACTGCAAGGCGCGCTCAAACTTTTGAGCCGTTGAGCCCCCTTTTCTGATCCACGCACTAGTGATGACAAATCGGCACGAGCCTCTCCTCGATTTGCATGCTCTCTCTCGTTTGTCTGACCGGCGAGAGAGACTGTGCAAATCGAGGAGAGGCTCGTGCCGATTGGTCACCCGCACCACGCACCACCATGGCGATCAGCCAGCAGACGCTCATCAGGAAGCCGTGCAGGGCGCTGATCTGCAGACTGACCCGATAGGCGACGATCGATTGCGCCATCGAACCTGAATGAGCGGTTATCAGGAGGTCTTCTGAGAGATTGCATGAAATCCAGACCCCCCCCATTGACAAACTGTTCAAAGTGCTTCGATTCGGCCCAAATTTTCAGGGTTCATGCATCCATGGACCAAGAATGTTCAGCTAACTTGATTAGGCCTTAAACTCGTTTACGCCCAAACACCACGGAGCTCACGCGCGGCGCGCAGACTTTGTGAGATGCCGCACTAGAGTGCGAAATACGCGGGTAATCGTCTCTTCATTGCGCACACTCTTTCTCGCCTCTCCGGTGCGTGAGAGTGCGTGAAATGAAGAGACGGTGACGCCGTTTTTCGAACTCGAATGCGCGCACCGTTGACGAGCAGCGTGGAGAGCGCGACGTTGAGCACCAGCCCGCTGAGGCCGAATGCCGTCGAGGCGAGTGTGATCACGCCTGGCGAAACCATCGCGACCAGCGACTCGACCAGGGCCGGACTCCTCCGTTTTTGAGACTCGACCAGGGCCAGACTTCTCCCGTTGTTGATGCCTGCGAAGAATGCAGAGTATCGGGGAGGGAGGAGACGGGACAAGGTATATGTAATGGAGAGAAAGCAGACGGCTGGGTCAGCAATAGAACAGGGAGAAGAACGTGACTTTTCCCGACGGGGAATGAAGCCACTAAAACCTAGCCGAAACACCGCATTTGCAATTGCCGAGGATAACGTCAGGCGCACCCGTTATCTAGTAGATAGTAGAAGCTGTGCACATGCGACTTATGAGAGAGAAGACTCTAATGCGTTCTGAGTATGCTAAGCTCATCGTTATGCCTCATCATTATAGCATGATTAGAAAGCTTTCTAACACCCCGAAGTTAAGCCGCGAAATATCGAAGATGAATCATACGATGGCGTCGTGACTTTATTGCAAAACCGTATACCTGAATATTGAGAAATTGTGTCTGGCGAGAGAAGCCGTTTGCACCACGCAAACGCCATAAATATCAGTCTCCCGTGTGATACTGCGTTCAATGCGACCGCAGTATCATACGATATGAGATACTTCCCCCAGAAACCCCACATAACATCAAGTATGAGAGATTAGCACAGCACATCGTGTCGTGGATGCTCATTGGCAATTGACGAGAATGAGTGTTTCTGATTACAATCGATTCGTGGAGTTATTGCGATCAAAATTCGACTTCACGACTGCAATGCGAACACCAAAAACCAAAATCTCAGGAAAATCCAATCGCACAAAAAACAAAAAGGTAGCAATGCGAAGAGAGTAAGCAAGCCCTCGGCGCCGCGTGTTGCGTGTAATCCGAGCTCGTTCCATTTGCCATTCTGAGACCTTCCTACTCGGCAGCTCGACAACAAACATCATAGGATAAGCCGACGAGGCGGCGTGAAAATGGCCTAGGCTTACGCTGCGGCTTTCAATGGACATCCATTATTTACGTATACATGCACACTGTTTATCGTTATTATTACGAGCGCATTAATCAATCAGCATGTGGTGATTATCACAGCTCGCGAGGGTACATTCGAACGACGCAGCCGTATTTCGGACGAAGAATCGCCTCGGCGAGCGGCGGATTATCGTTTAGCGCCCTGCAATATATTGTACGCTCACCTGGAATCAATCAATCAATTCTCTATCAGGATCATGCTGATCTCGTATGTAGCTATCTGTACTCGGGGGTCAGCAGGAATGCGAAAAGAAACACAATGAAATAAATGCTCACATGTCAGACTCGAATCGGTACCGCCTCAGCAGCCACGACATGACCACCTTCTCTTCGTAGCTTGCGAAACGCTGTCCTGAAGCGAAAAAAATGTGTTAAATAATCAATCGTCACAACGCCCCTGGGGCGTTGCGTTGTTGCGCGGAGTGTGCAAACAAAAGATTAATCAGTGCGCGCGTGACGAGAGTTGCGCGTACGTTGCTGTATCCAACCAGCAAGAGAGGTCACACTCGAGACTCGCATTCGACTATTAATCAGCGCATCGGGTGGAATACTAAGAACACGTCCGATAGGTCTGATGCGGCAGTAGAGCGCGCACGAAAATGACGAGAGCCGTTCCATCATCTATCTGTTCTAAGAATGTAACTTCCATATCGGCACTTCGGAAAGTCCCGATTCTACTATATTTTGTCGGTACGAACTACAGTGGCAATAACGAAAATACAGCGCCCGGCCCTAATCTTCACCGATGCAATTCCTCGGTCCGGCCGAGAAGGGAATGTAGTCGTAGGCGTGCCGGTTCGTCGACCGCTCGGGCAGAAAACGATCGGGATCGAATGACTGCGCGTTCTCGAAGTTCAGCCTGCAATTGCACATTTTTCTAGCTTCATGCATTTTGCATTTTGAGCGAACGCCCCCAGAAGAAGTAGATCCGCATTATTTTGCACAGAATGTTGGCAACACGCAGGGAAAATGTCAGCATTTAATTATGTGACGCCTACACCTACACCCACACTACAAAAACGTCATTTCACTTCTATTTTCTTTACTTTAGCCCCTTCTCAACAATAAGAATGCACATTGGAAGAAATCACGCTAAGCTGCAATAAGCCGATAGAATGCCTAGAGCAACCCTCGAGAATCTTAGTGATTCATAGAATCGAATTTTTTTCTTTGTAACGGAGGCGGACGGCGTCAAATGCACTCACTCGTTTCTGTGGATGGCGATCGGGCAGATGTTGACGGTGGTCCCGCGCGGCAGCGTGTAGTTGCCTGCGAAATGAATAGTTAGAATCGGCCGAATCAGCTTGTCACTCTCCTGAATCTGCAGGTCACGGTACTACGCTAATGCCTGTCTCGTATGGCTGATTAACGGGAAGGTCGATTCTGGTTTATTCTTTCACGAGAACTATGGTAATTTTCCAAAAAAAGAAGAGAAGTTGGGAATTTCGGCGAAACTTCCCCGACAGTCTCGTTGAGTTTCACTCATCCATGAATTAGAATGAAGATCATGAACCCGGGTTGTCCATGTGGCTCACCGCACTCGAAGTCGTCATTAGGACATTTTGCAAAAAAAAGAAGAAGAGAAGCTGGGAATTTCGGCTCATTTACGAAGCGGAATGACAATTATGGACCCGGATTTTTTTCTTTTTTTTTGTCTCGCTTCGCTGTGACTCACCGCACTCGAAGTCGTTCTGCAGCTTCCGCATCACGATGGGCACGGGCGGAAAGAGGCGCATTGCCTCCTTGATGCATCTACAATGCTGTTTTTGCTTGTGCGATTCGGTAAAAGGTGCGCTCACGTCAAGCGATTTTACAGTCTTGCAGCAACGTTGGAGCCCACTGATATGGTCGGATGAAGTGTTGGCATACTCGAGGATAATCCCGACTTTCTTATTGCTTTCAAGTCGAGCATGATATGCATTTAGAAAATCTATCACCATTCATTTCATGGCTTTGCAACGAGAGTCAGGGTGTCAGACGAAGCTTCGACAGTCTCCTATTCCCCCAACCGCTCTCACCTGTCCAAATAGGGCATAGCGCTCAGGTCGTCCCGGGTCGCCTCTCTATCCGCATCCCCTGCGAACACGCCCGCCACTTCCTTCGCTGCGCGCTCCTGGTGCTCGGGCGAGCACGCGAGACACCACACGGTCCACGCGAGCCCCGACGCGGTCGTGTCATGGCCTGGAAAGGAATGGGATCACTGGTATAAGAACAGATATCGCGACTTATTCCGATTCTCATTCTGAATATATCGGAGAAACGCCACTCGATCAGAACTTTGAGGTTTCAGAATGGGGGGAATCAACGAGTGCGACCGCTAAACCCGAAAAGCGATTTGCCTTTTCTCTTTGAACAACCGGGATCTCTGAGCAACCAGATGTGTCCGAGATGTCAGACAGTTCAGAAACTTATCCCGATGTTCGTTATGAAAATTTGTAATCAGAATTTTGAGTTTTCAGATTTGGGGAAATCAACGAAAGCCGTTCAGTGGAGGAAGTGCAATGAGGTGTGCGGTAACCACGAAAACGCATTTCAGATGTCCGACTCTCGTAGAACTATTACCTTCGAACATGAACGTCTCCACCTCGTCCTTCAAGTCCTCCGTCGACAGCCGATTTTCGCCGCTCTGCAATTCATTCATCTTGATTTTCTACCTTTCGGGACAGATTTCGTGAGACGTAGACTTTGAAAAAGAGCCAGGAACCACTCGAGAAATAGTGGAATGAAGGGAGACACTTTGACTAGTGCGGAACTAGTTTCTATTTCCTTATCAGAGTCTAGTGAGAAGCCTGCAGCGAGTAACCTGGAGCAGGAGCATGTCGAGGAAAGCGCGCTTGTTCTGCTCGACCTCGCCCTTGTCGAGCGCCGCCCGCCGCTCCTCGATTACCTGCGAAACGGCAATGCTCAAGCTGAACAAGGCGGTGAGGTGACTAAGTAAACGCACGGTTTCCGTGAAGCCTCTCGCCGTGTTCACATAGCCCGTGTACGCCTGATCATGGCCGGTCAACCGACTGCAATGGGCGCACACATTTATGAAGAAAGAGATGAGATAGAATGAGAGATTCATTGCGAGAAGCATATGCAACTACGAGATCAACTACGATACGAGATCACCGGAAGAATATCGTGTCAGAAGAGATCAGCATGCCATATAACACCCTATCCGCATGATTCTGATAAATAAATTGAATGCAACTACGATGCTCCTCACCGTACGAATCGGCTCCAGAGGACGGGCCGGGACATGATGTCGACCATCATCATGACCATGCGCTGGACGGCCGTCACGTACGGCTGATCGGGATGGTGCTGCGCGTTCAGCTCCTTGCCCATCGCCGTCTCTGTGCAGAAATGCTGTCTCTTTTCTTACTTTTTCTGCCCCAGAGAGGGGATAGTATTTCCAGGAGAGGTGGGGACGGTTGGCCGTTTGGTGAACATGCAAAAATGCGCCATGCGCAAGCGAAATCGCAAAAGGGCCATCATAGCAATATGGTCAGAAAACAAAAAAGAATGGGTGCCCTGAAATACATAAAAGTTCTAACCGCAGATAATGTCGAGCGCGCACAGTTTGATCAGCGGGTAGATGTCGAACTGGGTGCCGGCGCGGTCGACCAGAATCTCGTCCACGAAGATCTCAACGATTTGCGCCTACTTTTGAGTGAAAAATAGCCAATTCGCATCTATGTCCCGGAATGGATTATGGGTAGAAAAAGTAATGGAATGATTAAACTGGGAGAACGGAACGAGACGGGTATTAACCCATCGATAGATGGCTCACCTTGGAGTGTCTGTTCATGGCGGTGATGTACGTGTCGAGCTGGCTGAAGTGGAAGGTGGGCGTGAGCAGACGGCGTCGCTGTCGCCACGAGTCCCCAGTGCTGCAAGTGATGATGATGCACACGGTAATAGACTTCTCGTCACATCAGAATAACCTAGGCAGACTACGCGGTAAAAAAACACATGCGTTTTTTGCGTTTGTTTTTTGTAATGAGGCAGTGCTGAGAATACTGGACTGAACTTGCCTCACAAGTGGCACAATCATCAAATCAAATCATTTACTTCCTGTATATGGGAAGTTAAGCCAGGGGTATTAAGGCATTGTCTTCTCATTCACGTTATACGGGTTCACACGTTATCACACATCAATTTCGCAAAGAAGCGCCTCACTTGAGCAGCAGGCCCCTGCCCAGCCAGGGCAGCAGTAGGTCGTAATCATTGCCCTTTGTGATCTCTTCGGACGAATCGACAATGGCCTTGACTGCTCTGCCCGTGAAGGGAGTGATGAAGCAGCGATGCAGGATCCAGATACATCCCATCTCCTCGCCTGCAAGTAACTGCATTTTTACAACCTTTTGATTCTGAGTACGAAGATCCCAATCCTCTCCCTAACGATGTTTCTTCCTGCAGGCACATTGCCTTGATATCAGGATAAATCTGTATCTGTTGCTGCATTCAGGAATAATCACTGGCCTTGCAGCGAACTCGCGCAGGACGCAAATTTCTTTTCTATCGGGTTACCCCTTCCCTATGAGCCATCCGTTATTTTACGTGTGTTCATTCTCTGTTCCAGGCGAGAGGGAAGACATATTGGTCTGTCAGAGTGTAGTGCGCGCGTGCTGGTTGGCGAGAGTTGCTCGCGCGATAAACACGTGCGATTAGTCTTGTTTACGCACGGGCTCGGACGAGGGAGATACTCACCAAATATGGCGCGAAAATCAGACAAAGACTGGAGTCTGATTCTGCGCATTTACCTTTGCCATCCCAAATAATGTTTTTTTTCCAAATAACGTCAAATAATTTCTTGAGCCTGCTCGGCAATGACCAGACGTAATCACTCAGGGCGAAACTATACAAATACGAGTAGATTTCTTCGCGCCCCTTCTTCGCGATTTCGCAATACCTTTCGGCGGCTTGCGAAACAACTACGGACACAATTTTTTTTCTGAAAAAAACGTCTCACCCTTCTTCGCGAACTCATTCGCGCGCTTGATCATGTTGATCGGCATGTCCTCGGCGGATCGCTTCACTGAGAACATGTTTCCGACAATTGGCAGCCCTGGCGTACCGGGTAACAGAGAGGCGATCCGCTTCTGCCGACTGAAAATGGGCGCTTTTTAGGGCTATTTCGCTGAAATATTGGCTAAAAGGAGTCAAGTTGGAATCCTAATGCGATTTTCTTCGCCGATCGCCTGATAATAAAAAAACAGACCTGTATTCTCGCCAGAACGCGAGGCCCGGCAGCAGCACGTAATACATGAGCGGTATGAGCGCGAGCAGCGCTAGTGCCAGCATCTGAACGGCTATTATTGACTGCAAACTCCGTCGCAAACGACACACAAAAGCTGATACAATGCGGATAAAAAATATCGGCAAGCAACGTTTTTCCCAGAGCGCCTACAACGACTGACTCGATTGTTTGGAGTAACAAGTGAACGAAAAGAAAACGCGAAAACAGAGTGGAGATCGTGGACTAGATTGCGAGTGCTTGAATACTACTGCGGCGAGGGGATGAGGGTGAGTGTGCGTCAGCTAGGGTTGGCTTATCGAGAAATTATCGAGAATGGTCTCTTCATTTCGCATACTCTCTCGCCGATCCGAGATGTGAGAGAGCGCATAGGATGAAGAGAGTCATTTCCGACAAGCCAACCCTAGACCAGATTGAGAGTGCTTGAATACTACTGAGGCGGGATGAGGGTGAATGCGTCAAGTAACCATGCGCACCTCTCCCATTATGTACAGCCCATGCATCGGCTAGCGCTCGCTCGGAACAGTTTCGCACACACTACAGCGGTCAACGCACGAGTGATAAGGCCACTCGGGGGTGATAGGCAGAGCGAGTAAATATCAATGCCTAAATATTCTCTGACCTTGTCCCTCTGCACCTTAAAGTGCTGCAAATTGACGGGGAACAGAGTAACAGGCTACAAAGAATGCCAATGTTCAGCAAGAAATGTACCACGTGGCGCAAGCACACGACCACTTAATCAGCAAGAGAGAGAGTTTATCAGGCGTGTGTTAATGGGATCACACTCGAGAGAGAGAGAGAGAGCGGGCCGATACTTTGGAGGAAAGCGTGCCGGAGTCACAGTCGGCGCCATTTTGAAGGGGAAAGTGTGTCTCTCCGGCCGGACGAGTTGTCATAGTAGCTGGCATCGAGATTGTTTGATTGTACGGTCTCAGGAGCTGGAGAAACCTGATAAATGGAAATTGTTAAAGTTGTTCCATTCCGTTTCGAGAAGCCACTTTTGCACAAGCGTTTTACATCGAGGCTTTCTCTAACAAAAATGGCATGTTGACTGTGTATTTTCTGTTAATCACAGCTCAGAATTTGTGCATTTTGCGCACTGTCAAATTGGGCGTGTAATTCAAAAGATTAAATCTGGTCCGTATATAAGCAGTACTGACGGTGAAATAAAGAGGCGAAAGCACGCAGTGTCGTGAATTGAAAAAAAACTGACCTGATTCTGCCCCATATTTGCGTCCATCCGCGCTAGTGCCAGCCGAATTTCTTCTTGCTCTGCGTCAAATCTGCAACGGGGATGTTGTCTTTGGCTTCTTCCGCATTTTTCTAGTTCCCTTTCTAGTGCGATAAATTGGGATATCGCAGAACACACAGCTTTCATTCGATAAAAATGGCGAAAATAAAGCTCATCCGGATTTAAAGATTGCCTGCACGGCGCTGGTAAGTAGACAATCTTCGGGGGCAATTGAGGAGGGCAAAGGTTGAAGTTGAATCCGAATCTGCTTGATTCAAGTCCTGTAAAACTTGAGCATACTACTAACATCACATTGTGCCAAGATCGAAAATGCGTTGATAGCGTTGATAAATAGGTAAAGCTCATACCTGGGGGATTCTCGAGCGCGTGGGATATTGCAAGAAGGCAGAACAGCAGAGTGGTAAGCATGTTCAACTGAACCGTTCTGTACCATGTCCAGTCATTTCCTTACCCCCCCCCCTAGCCCACTTGGCCCCACTCATCGCAAGCCCCCTTCAGAGGTCATGCGCAATCGCCACTGGGCTGTTGACCTCAATTGTGTTTTCGGGCTAACCGAACATGACATACTCGCGCACAAGAGCCTTGATTCAATTCCTTATCAGAATATGGATTCCCAAATGAGACAAATAAATGATACAAACAAGATCGTGAAGCGACATTCTGTATTTTCAAAAATGTTTCAATTTTGTTCGCCGTAAATTGTTTTCCACGAAATTCAACCGGAGATTAACGCACAGTATTTTTTTCCGGATGGAAAATAATGCTCAAATTACGAGTGTTGACGATCTGTCATGATTTATTTTTAGCAGTTTATCGAAATGCACAATTGTTCTCGATATCCGACATTATTTCCTTTCATTGTATCATTTCATTGTACTGACACTTAGCGTAGTGTCACGACAGTAAAGTCGCTTGATAGCACATTTAGCCTGTTTCATTTTTTAATGGCATCTGGTTAATCAGTTCGTTCTAACACGTCGTCTACGTTCTTCAATACGGTGAGGAGGTATACTTCATTTGCGATCCGGTGAGCAAACAGTAGGCACTGAATAGGGGGATAGGAAAGGAGAGTGAGGTTATGAGTCCTAATGGACACGCTCGCATTTGATCAATGCATAGAGGAAGGGAGGCTGAGTGCGTATTCCATTCAGACAGTGTGTCGGCGTGTTTGTACAACGCCTTTCCGGGAGTGGGAAAGTGGGAAAGGACTAGAGATAGTGTGGAGTGATCATGAATGAATGAGGAAGGTGAATGGATTGAGATGGAGGAGGGAGGACGGGGGGGGGGGATAGTTCAAGTAGTTCTCGAGATAGTTCCTCGGCGAGTGGTGGTGGTGCGCAGTCTCGGCTGAGTCAGCACGGACCTACTTATTAATTGATCCGGCCACTATCTTCCATCCTCATCCATCATCCATCAGCTCGCAATCAGTTGTACAACGCATGTATTTTCAACAGCTTCGCTGCGTAAAAGCAAGGTCAGTTGTCAGGGCTGATCCGTGGTTTGCGTAGGCCTTCGATTGGCGATATTTCTCCACGTGAACACATCGCGCATCGACGCTCTGCGCATGCCATGGACATCCCATATTCTATTTATTTATTATCACCCCTTTCCCATTTTGGTTTTCCAAAACATGAATCTTGATAGCAAACTGCGGCCGCAATACCATAACAAGTGTATGTTCAGACACAAAATTTCGTGTCCCTCTCCCCCTTCGCTTCCCCCTTCGCCTCGAATTTATGTTTTGACTCTTGATAGCAAAATGAATCTCGTTGAAAACCTAGAAACTAGGCTTTCGCAACACCACTGAGTCACAATTCTCGTTCTTTGCAGGCGTTAGTCTCTCTGATTCCTAGCCCTTACTCATCTCCACGCCCAATGTTGCACGTACGATTGGCTCACATTCCTTGCTGATAATTCCGAAAGAGCACCGGAGATCAATCCTATTATATGGGATTAGCATCACGCACTTTATCCGGGGCTCAGACATCAACCGCACATCAAATATGTATGAGAATGCACGTTGTCAGCTTCATAAAGCAGTGAAACACTATAGCTACATACTACGATGTTGCAAAGCAAAGCAATAAAGATAAAGGAGAGAGAGGAATCCATGGCTCGAGGTCCGAATCTCGGCACATATTGAGAGAGAGAAAGCTCAGCGGAAACAACGGCGCAAACAGCGAAAATAGCCTACTCGATCAGCAAATACACGTTCAAAACATGGTGAATCGCACCCAAAACGCATTTAGTACCCAAGACGGGAATATTGCTTAGTGCTTGGCGTCGATGGGCTTTCTTCCCTTGAAATCGTTCATCGTTTCGGCAATCTTGAAATACGCCGTCATCAGGTGCGTCGATTTCGTGTTGAACAGCCTGCAATACATTCATTTATTCAATTTTTTCAGTCCATTTTCAATTTTGCGCAAATATGATTAAATTTAAGCTAAAAATCAGTGAGAAACACGCACGTGTGGAACCAGGTGGTGATGTAGAGGAAGCGCGGCATGAAGTATTGCTCCCTGTTCGTGAGCACCGCCTCCATAATGCACTCGATGACGTACGCGGGCTCGAGAATGGGCAGGCAGTTGGGCGCGCTGCGAATTTGCAGAATTGGTCAAAAAAATTTTTTAAAAAACACCCTTTTTTGTTTTTTTTGTATTTTTTTTGTATTTTTTTGTTTTTTTTTTTGAAAATAACGCACTTGGTGACGACGCCGTCGAACATGCCCGTGTTGATGTAGTAGGGGCAGATGAGAGAGGTCTGCAAGGGATCGCGCATTCGGAGAAAGGTCAAAGATCAAAGGTCAAAGATCAAAGATCAATCTCTGACCTTGACGCCGTCGATGTTGAGGAAGCGCAGCTCGTCCGTGATGGACGCGTGGAAGCCAACGGCGCCGTGCTTCGATGCGCAATAGTCAACCTGGAATATGTATGCGTTCACGAGATATGACAACGTGTAAAAAAGGTAAAGTTGATTTGGCATTATCCACGCAAGGGCGGGATAGCCACCCCATCGCCTGTTAGCAACTTGAGCCTATCCTGGGACGGCCAGTGGCTTTGAACGTCAGCAGAAAACAAGTGAAAAGTCTCTATCAAAGCTAAATCGGGCAAAATCGAGCTAAATCGTGTTGTAATGGTTTTAGAGAGAATGGATGGCATACCAGTCCGGCGACGCCCAGCTTGCCGGCAATCGATGCGATCGTGACGATATGGCCGTGATTTCTCTCGATCATCGACTGTCCAAAGTGCTTCATGGTCTGCAAAGAAACGTCTCAATCGTGAACAGATCACACTGAATTGCAATGTTTCCCGAGCGAAAGCTGTGAATCACCACTTTGCCCAGGGACGAGTCACTCATAATCCCCTTCGTGTCACGTCTGATTACAAATCGGTCAGATCAGTCTCTTGCGATCAGCTCGAGTGTTATCTATTACTGATTACATTGCGTATTTTCCTAGAATTCATTGTTTTTAAGACATTTAGAGAATACACGAAAACATGCGCACGCTCATGATCTCGAGATGACAGCGAAAGTGATACATGCTTCCCTCAACAGTTCCACTGCCTGATCTCAGGATAAGAAAAGCTGTTATTGAAACGACGAAAAATTGTTATTGGAACGTAGAGACAGGCCATGCGGTTCTCCCTCACTTTTGCGACGCACCACTCTAATTTGAATATGCCACACATTTTAACAGAGAAATAGGCAATCCCGTTTCAATAGCTAATAATGGAACTCACGTAGAGGCAAGCCATGCAGTTGACGGCCATCGTCTTCTCCATCAGCTCCTCCGGACACTCGAAGATCTTCTTGCCCGTGACGATGCCCGCGTTGTTGATCTGCAAATAATATTTTTTTGAATGCTAAAATTGGAGTTCTGACGCCATGAAAAATGACAAAAGTTGTACAAGATTGAAGCACAAAGTGAACGAAACGGACCAAAATTGCGATGTGGCTTCATATGCCATAACATTGCAGTAAATTGTGATAAAAAAGCAGAATTTCTTGGTGAAATCCGAGGAGCAAAGGAGAAGCAACGGACCAGAATGTCAATGTGTCCGGCGTCCTTCTTCACGAGTGCTGCCTTTGCGGCGATGTCCTTGCGGTCGGAGAGATCCACGGTGTACGCCCAGACCTGCAATCGATACGCATACTCTCCAGAACTTTGCCAATCCTAATTAAGTAATTACTTTCAAGGGCGCTTCCGCTGGAAAAAAAGGAGAACTTGTCCATCAAAAAGTGGTGAAGCTAATCATAGCCTCATCAGATAATTGTTTGATTGACTGCGGCGATAAGAAGCCTTCTCTTGTCGTGTCTCTCATGAGAGCAGGAAATTGCAACTCGACAAATTCAGAGAGAGAAACGAGCTCACTTTCGCTCCGCTTCCGTCCAGCAACTTCTTCGTCTCCGCATTGCCCGCCTCGTTCACGTCCCAGAGGACAATGTCGCATCCGTGCTTGGCGAACTGCAAAGTGATCTTTGATCTTTGATCTCAACAAACGAGTACCGACCTCCAGCGCCATGAGCCGGCCGAGCCCGGAGCCGGAGCCGGTGATCAGACAGATGTCCCCTGAAAGTGAGCATTATGATCGCGGCCTTGATCAGATCAGATAATGATCGAGCGGCGCGCGCAATTACCATTAATAACATATCGCAAGAGTGCTCCATTGGGTAGTCGAGTCTTCATTGATTTCGAAAACGCGAATTCTACCACCTGGCCCCGAAAATGCGGACTCCTGATATCACGAATTCCGGAAACGTCAGGAGGTCTATGTAGCGTGAATCTTTTGTTTTCTTTAGCTACTGGGCTAATTTCAAAAAATGAGAGCCCGGATGAAAGCTATACGCACCCTTGATGCTCTTAGGCGCAAGTGGATAACCGAATTTCGAAAACGTAATTGGACTGGAGGAATAAGTGTGCGTACCCTTGATGCTCTTCCTCGGTAGGACGCCGATGGGGAGGCAGGCGCGGACCATGTCGATGAGCGTGAACACAATCAGTTGAGCGAGAGTCCACACGAACTCGCCGATCGGGAGAAGGACGTCCGCGACAAAGTCCATCGCGCTGAAACGGCAGCGATGGTTAACTAAAATGAAAAAAATGAAAGGGGCAAAAACGAAATGCAACTGTCAAACATCGTTACGGTTACTGGATAGCGGCTAGGCATGATAGATGAGCGAGCGCGAGGGAAAATGGAAGAGGCAAAAGAGGTAGTGGGGAAATAATTGGGGTTGTTGATTCAGGTGAACCGTATTGCGATTTATATGATGGGAACGTGATGGACCGCTCGCAAACTTTAAAAGGAAAACATTGCAAATACCATATCTGTTGAATACATCAGCTGATGTTGTCTACTTTTTCGCTTGTTGAAAGTGTTGGTCGGCATTGCCTGGTCGGCGCCGTTTGAGAAAGTAAAATTTTTTTTTTAATTTACATAAAAACCCAGGGATAATGCAGGGATCAGTCCCAGCACTTTTGCGCGCGCGGATTACGGCAAACAGAGATTGATAGATGCACTAAAAAAGCGGGGCGAGAGATCGTGCGGTATCGAGAGAGTGCTATCGCAAGGGGGCGAGGGGAAGTGAGCAAACACACAACCCTACCCGACATGGGGTTAGTGGTTCCGAAGGTAGACAGGCAAGAGCAATTATGGATGATTATGGTCAGAAGGGGGAGAAGATTCGTGTTGCGCGCACTCCAAACTACCCGCGACACGGCGCGCTTTTTATACGGTGAAGTCTGGGGGTCGGGCAAGGACCCCGATTGATAACGGGGGAATGGGCCGGAGTGATCAGTGTAGTGAAAGACGGGGGAGCGAGCGATACGGCGGAGGTGAATGATAGCGAGGGAGCAGGCAAAAGGAGGAGAGTCCTTCTGGATTCGCGCCGGTCAGAGTGCCGCTTTGTAGCTTATCGCATGGCCGAAGGAGAATGTGCGCAAAGCAGGACGATTGCCGGATCGACATTGATGACTGTGCGATTCGCTCGCCTCTCCAAGCTCAATGCTGATAAGAATAAGCCAATAAGCAGGAATTCCGCGGGGCATCGGACGAAATGCGCTTCTTCAAAAAGACTTATTCTTGGACTAGCTAGCGCATCGGTGTGGTCTTGCCAACCGTCACTGATACAACCGCAACAAATAGACTTGTTCAAGCCTCGAAATCATGAAGTGACTCGGGGAATGAGAATGATTGGAGGGCGCTATTTAGTGAGAAAATGTACAAAATAAAGCTCCAAGCGCGAGCCTTCACCCATAGAAGTAAGATTCATTGTTGCTACTTGGATGATTCGGAATTTTCTCCGTCCCCTTTCCTCACTTTTTCCCGTTCACTCCAGACGTTGTTCGGCTTTATAGGCGTGCGGAATGTGTGCTAATCGGGTGGGATCGAGATCCGTCCACATTCCCGAGAGTCCGATTTGATCTCTCGCCTACTCCACCCTTCTCCGATAACAGTATGCCTTTCACGGAAAAAAGCGAAGTGGTGCACACCAAGAATCATCTCGCCGAGAGGCACAGGCTAGGAACTTTGGCCACCAAACAGAAACAACCCAGTCACACGTGACTAATATCGTCTTATTTTCACTACATCGCAGAAAATTGGAGCCGAAATTACAGACATCAAGCTACAATAGAGGCGCCAGGTATCAGGATTCTTGAATCGAAACTGGCGGCGAAAGATGTAAAGTCGTTATGGAAGGGAGAGGTGCGGAGCCCATCTGGGCACCCATTTCGCTCACCGTTTGATGGGTGGTAAAAGTGCCTTCGGGAAGAGCGGAAGAGAAAGAGCCCGTCTGAGAAGATCTGAGAGCGAATGACGTCGTTACTTTTTACAAAGAATGGAAGCGTTTTCTGGAAATGGCCAGTTCTAAGAACGTTAATCCATAGAAAATAAAATATCACGCACCACGCCGATTCTCCTCTTTGCTGGTCATTTTGATGACGACAGATATGAGAAGAGTAGGGATTCCTAGACAAAGTAGGGTGTCCATGCTCGCAGGAGTCGTTGGAAAAGAATGAATGAAACAACCGTCATTTCTAATCCTTTGAAGCGTGCGAAATCGCTTAGCGAGTTTGTCTAATAGCAGTAAAGGTTAGCCGCGATTACGACACTTGTGTATACTCTCAGCGCACAGAACTTGGATTGATCAGCACAAAAACGTCGCAAATACTTTTACTGAGCCTACTGACCGAATAGAAATTTGAGGATTTTCAGCATCTAAGATAGAATTTTAAGGTCATTGTAGTTTTTTGAACACATGTTTATTCAGATATCATATTTTTGATCATTTCCATGAGTCCTCAAGCATTTCGAAATACTGATTCGTTGTCTCAGAAATTCTGGAGCCAGCAGGCATCGTAGGAGCTTGAGATGACCTGAGCGGGCTTGTTTAGCTCTTTTTTAGGAATAATGTATGTTAGAAAAACAACATTTTCCGGGGCAGTAATTTGAGGGCTGCCTTTCGAAGAGACTTGTGATTTTTCATAAGGAATGTGGACGCGTATGCGCAGTTAGCGACATGCACCTGCAAATTCAGTTTTGTTTCCCTGTTGTTCATCTTTGTGGAGTGAATGGCTCAATAAGCATCGGCGACTAACCGCAAAATAGCCGATATCCATCAGCGCATAGATTGGCCCCTCAAAGCGGTCTATCAGAAAAATGTAGCAGTAGGCGAACACCATACCGACAGCCTAAACTTCATCTAGAATAATAGTAATAATTTATTCATATCAGGCCACAGCATTCTGACCCCCATTGTTCTCTCCAGAAAAGGGTGAACAAGGGGATTAACTTTTGAATTTTCCCGCCACACCGTAATCGGACTGCAAAAATTCAAAATGAGCGGGGAGAGCGGCCGCTCCCTCCGCCCAGGCCTTGTAGTTCGATTCATGCAAAGTGCGCAAGTACATATGTAAAGATCTCCCCCTTCTCTGTCGGAGAAGAATGCTGTGAGGCGTTGACGCTCAGATGAGGATAGGTCGATGTGGGTAGGTTTTCAGCGAATATTATTATTATTATTAAACTTTTGCACTAACATTAGGTAATCAAATCACCTTGAGCAGAAAACTGCCAAAGTACACGGGATGCATTGCTCGGGCCATTTCGTAAGCCTCGTTTACCTAAAAATTCCTTGCGTTTTTCAGAAAATAACGGTGAAAATAACGGTAATGAGGCATACTACGATTTCAATCAAAACATATCATCTCATAGCTTCGGATTATCGCAGGTGCCAGAAATCATCCTCATGGGAAACTAATCGGACCTGATATCGAGCGTTGAGCGAAGCCTTTCCATAAATCGCCTTGTACCGCTTCTTGCAGTAACAAATACCAATGGTGTTGATCTGTGATGTGCTAACTAATATCTACGTCATCAATTTGTCATATTTTTACTGTTTTTAAAGGGGTGCGTGCGGCTGTGCGGCTACTAACCAGCAGTGTGGAAAGGTCGATCACATTGTAGATGATGAAGCCGATGATGTGGTGATCGTTCAGGTAGATCAAATAGCCAACGTACATGCCGAGTGAGTACTGAAATTGCCACTTAGAAAGGCTTAGAGAGATGGGCTCTGTTCGAATAGACATTGCCCATGGAAATAGACATTGCCCATCACAGATGTCTATTTCCATGGGCAATGTCTATTCGAACAGAGCCGAGAGATGTTGTGCCCAACAGCGCCGATTGTGAGCACGATTAGCAGTGCCCAGTTGCCTCTCGACACGTGATAGTCGTGAGGCTGAAACGTCGAACGAATGCGCTCGAACGCAATGAACATTTCGAAGCACGAGCTCGACGAGTACGCAATGGAATGAATCACCAGAAACTGGGGCCGAAGTGCTGAAACAAAGCAGTGCACGCAACGAAATCGTCTCCTCACCCGGCTCCACAATTCCCCTGGGCACGAAGCCTTTCTCGTAGAAAAACATTTGAAATTGCAGTTGGCAGGTGTTTGCGATGATTCCCAGCAGGGAAATGCACCAGAATGTGATCAGGTACCTCGAATTTGTCGACTGATTTCGTTTCCAAGAGGCAACTTACCGACAATTCCGGTGCAGCGCGCATTTCTGCGTTGCAACGAGCAAGGTAACGACCGGAATTGCGCATATGGAACAGAGCACGAAAAATGCGGGAGGTACAACGGGATTGCGTACGAGAAAGTCGAGTAGCGGGTCGATGAATGATGATGTCATGATCGTTGTGATGGAAAGGTGTGTTGACGACGAAGACGCGGAGAAGACGATGTTATTCACGCGGCTTAACATCCTGTAAAGTTCATGAAACGTAACGTGTAGCATTCAATGAATCATGCGTAGTTGCTGTGGACCTCAGACTTGGTGTTGATGTATTCTGTGATATTTCTGTGACGAAATCGAATTATTGGTCATCGAAGTCCACTAACGTTGTTCTTGTACTAAGCAAGTGATCATACAGCGAACACACAGTACTAAAAATCATCTAAAAAATTAACTCGTCTTCTATCACGACATTCTGAGAACACATCAGTCTACTTTTTGAGAACATGCACATCATGGTAAATAATGAAAAAAACATCGTGAATCAATCTCTCAGAATATGGGCCATAGACACATTGTGGTGTATGGCTGACGGGCTGACATGAGGCGGGGAATTGATGAAAGTGGTCGTTGTCATGTCTGTGGGCATTCCACCAAGCGCCAGACGACGAAATCCATCGAAGAGTGCACGTCGAAACCTTGAATCGATCTGTTTT
This sequence comes from Pristionchus exspectatus, assembly GCA_911812115.1. Lineage (NCBI taxonomy): Eukaryota > Metazoa > Nematoda > Chromadorea > Rhabditida > Neodiplogasteridae > Pristionchus > Pristionchus exspectatus. The sequence continues at coordinate 6,375,584 of OU461582.1, forward strand.
GCCTAAAGAAAGTCTTCTGATGCGTCAAAGCTCTTGAAAATTTTGATTCTTGAAATTCCATGACGGCGGAAACAAGTGTGAAAATCAAAGACTAGACATTTTGAATGACTGTGCGTAAAGTGGGTTGATGTGCTCACTTCGAATAGGCGAGAATCATGCAGATCGGATCGACAACGGGAAAGAACGAGACGAATACGCCTACAAATACTCAATGTGAAATTCCCTCTTTTTTTGTCTAATTTTTATTTCTATTTTTTTCAATGAACTTGCTCACTCATAATATTGCCCACGAGCACGAATGGCCGTCCAGTGATGGGGAGACCCATTGCGACGAAGAAAGGAAGAACGCACAAAATGACGGGTACCACGAACTGCAACTCTTAGCGTTATTTGGGCGTTTTTGTATTTTTTTGGACGTTTGAAGTGAATTGCACACCTGAACAACGAGTGCGCGTAGCAGTTGCACGTGAAGTGTATGCGAGGCGATTGACAGAGCTCTGAACGGCCAGGTATATCTTCCAATTCAAATTTCAGTTTTTTCTCACATTTTGTCCAGTCTCTTGGCGACGACGAATGCACACGTGGCGTTGAAGAAGATGGTAAATGCGCCGATCGAACCACAAATGTTCATAGCGAGAATCGAATCCCAATTGAAACCTCCTCCGTATGCATCGGTGTGCTTGATGAATAAAACATTACTGTTTACAAACGAATAAGACAACTCACAAAGTATTGCACAGGGTCCAAGTTTGGCTTAGGCACAGCATTTAGATCAACACCGAATTCACGAAGCATCACATCCGCAAAGTAGTTCTCCACATTGTCTTTTCTGAAATTAAAATGAGCCCTTTGCTGGAATAACGAAGCTCACAGAGAAATCCAAACTTCCACCAGAATAATCATCGAAAAGCCGATGTTTATGATTATTGCGATCGCGATTCCACTCTTGAAACGTGCCCGAAGTATTTCGGGGCTGGAGCAGAAAATAATATTAATTTTTCGATGTCGGATTTCAAACCTGATCACAGAAAGCAATCGATAGAAAAAGTGAAAAGTAAGCAGGATAAATGGCTCATAGAAGAGGACGATATACGCAACAACGAGTGGGTTTCCGATGTGCGATGGAAGATAGAGTGCATTGTAGGCGAACACGGCAAACCCGTATTCGATTACTGCAAACTCCTAGAATTTTGTAAGATTGTGTGTGTTTTTCATCGAAAGTTTGCAAACCGGTATTATGGCTGCGTGATATAGTGAGATCACAATATCCACAGTGGCGAATGTACACAGCAGCACTCGATAGTTGCCCAGATTTCGATTTAACGGGTGAATAACGAGATAAATCAGGAAAACATTAGCTGTCAGCGAGACGATCGCAAATGCATAGAGAAGATTCTGAATTTCTTTTATTAGTTTCTTCTCTTAAAGGCAAATATATTCTGACCTGGTGCAGCAGTAATGGAATAGACGTCATGTCTACGCGAAGAGACCAGTCAGAGCAAATGAGACCGATGCGCGAGCGAAACAGAGAACTTTCAAGACCACTGCGCCCATTAGACCTTGAGCCAGCATTACACGAAAAATGCTCGCTTGGAGAGCCGTTTTTTTCTCGTTATTTTCTTAGCTCATTGTAGTATGACTCTGTAGTTGGAATAGCGCCGGTGCTATCATTAGTCAAATAAGAAAGGCTGAACGTCATATTTCAAATCGTGCATTCGAACAGTATCCACCGTAATTCGCAATTCTCTCACCAATAACTGAGTAAATAGGATTTCTGGACCGAGAAAAGGCTCCAACGACTCCAATTTAAATTTTCACAGACGTAGTAACGAACAGCAGTATTGAATTGTTGATGCCACTCCGAATTGTGCTGTACAAAATAGCCTACTGAAAACGCATGCCTAGAGCCAGAAATAGCACAGCTCAAAATAACGCAAAAAAATTGTTGAGAGGAACTAAAATAATTCTGATAAATAATGAGATTCTCTATTCGCTCTTCACAGATGTGATGCAGATGATATGGCATAAAGCACATCTTGGAAGAGAAATATATTTTTAATAGTCACTTCCTTTCAGACACGAAATTGATTACGCAAGAATGCGCATTTCACAGTAACTTTATGCCCACACTTGGGAAAAGCGACTAACATCTTCGAATTTCTGATAGATTGAACTTTGTTGAGAATCTTTTACGTCACGTCGTGTCTGGGATTTATTCAGAATCTGAAAAATATTTTTTTTCAGAGAATGTACCTTTTAACATTCATCTTCAACCAATTATATAATTAGTTAGATTTTTGAATAGTTGGTAGTAAGCATAAGAAATGAAAAAAACAATCGATGCAGAAATTCGTCGTACTCAGAAGGGCGCATCGGGTCTTTCTGCGAGGAACTTCTGCAGTTTAGGATGAGCGAAAAACTGAAATACGAAATTGAAAGTACATTTTACCAGTGCACAAACTTTTTCGTGATGTCTCTTCATGAGTGGGAATCCATCGAAGATCTTGTCTCTGTTCTTGTCCAATCTCGCCAACCATTCGAGCCCCGCCGCAATGAAGACATCCGCGTGCGTGAGTTCGGGGGTGCCGGCGTACCAGCCCGTCGACGACTGCATTAAATTTTATTTATAGCTGCTTGTTCGGCATCGATTCCGCGCCTCTTCCGATCAAAATCTGGTTGACTTGTGCAGGAAACACAGCTCACCTTTTTGAGAGCCGCTTCGAAATACGGAAAGTGCTTCGCTCTTGTGGGAACGTACACGGAATCGTACAGCGCATCCTGAATTTGATTAATTTTTCCGTTTTTTTCAATATTTTTTCGAAAAAATCACCTTATCTCCTGACGCGAAGCCCGCATTGACCAGATGCCAGGGCATGAATGCCATCACGAAATCCGCGTATTGATCAGCCAGCGAATCAGCTACCGCCGCAGTCAGATTGTCCTTGCCGGCGTAGCCTTCATGGAATAAGTTAGAGTGGAATAAGAATAAGGAAGAGTAAGGAACGCCAACTGATGAATAGTAGTAGTGTACGAACCGTTAGGGCACACTCACCCGTCTCTCGGGCGATAAATCTGAGTATGGCTAGGGTCTGGGCGATCTTGACGCCGTTCACTTCGAGCATGGGAAGCGTGTTGAAAGGAGTAGCTGCAATATAGCAATTTAGATCATGACAACCTAACCTCTAAAATGAGAAACTGAGAAGCGCACCCTTGTTTTTGAGGTAGCACTCCCACTCGTGAGCTTGAATCCGCACATCCTCCAGCGTGATGCCGCCAATCGCAGCCATCATGCGAATACACTCGCCACTGAAAATTACTCGATTTTATTCATTTATTCACTCAATCATTATTTACTAAACCATTTTATTAAACGTAAGAGGTATGGAAAAAATACAGTTCATAAAATATTGTAACGAACCGTCCGCGAAGGTTGAAGTAGGTGAGCTTGTAGTTGGACATTGCTGACGATTGAAGAGTGAAGAATTTACGATGTGAAAACACTTGAGAATCGAAAAAGTATTGTGACGGCGCACCAACTGGTATAATTGAGACAAGAATATTCGAGATGACCAATGAATCAATGTGACAAAATCGAAAAAAAGACTGTGCTCCCATTGAAAATATCCTACACGTCCTTGCTTTTATACTGCTGCCTAGCACACACTTTAATGTACTCAGTTGTATGATCAATAAGAGGTGTGCCGCATGAGTGCCTGTTCTGTATTGAGGCACACTCATTAAGAGAACTGTGCGTTTTCAATCGATCTACAGCGAATCTGTTAAAAATTGAGAGGGACGGCACTCCAATCGGAAAAAAGTGGAACAGCAACATCGGACAACAGGGTTGTTGTGGAGAATACCCACAGAATAGGAAATGAGCCAGCACCTATGTTCGATGTGACTAAGTCGAAAAAAAGCGCATTCGATTGATGCGAAGGTTTCTTCGGTCATATTCAAATTTTATGCGCACGTGATTTGTTTCGACTTGTTTACACCTACGTGACTTTTGCGAAAGTGAATTGACTCTCTCCTTTATAGAGGTGTAATGATTATTGTGAAGGATCATTCGAATAGAATACATCCATCAAAAGTGATTTCAATGATCCGTTGTGCTCGATGTTGAATGCCTCCCTTTAGTAAGTGCTTTGTGGCTGATATGTCGAAGCAAATGTTTAGTCATTGAGCATTGTAGTGGTAAGCGTGTTATACCCAGAACATTGATCTGGGCAGAATACAGAACGCAGAAATTCTGTGATTACCTACTCCTGTAGGTTTGGCAGGACGCTGTGCCTGGCCTTTGGATTTTTTTTATCGTTCTCTTATTATGTAGAGCATCTATGCAAATTTTGCTTTAATGCTCGAGCTGTTGCAACCAATATCAAGACCGATAGAAAGCAACATGTGAGAATGTTTAACAAAACCACAAAAATTGTGAATCAACCTGATAATTTCAAAAAAGATACTTCACAAGTCCGTCACTGAAAAACGAGGACCAAGGTGATGTCTCCATACCCTTTCAGTTGTTACGGTTTTTCAAGCTTTTAAAGCTAGGGAATATTAAAGTCATGTGAGAATAGAAAGGATTGGTGCTTCTCATGGCATGGGAATTTTGGCCAAGTAGAATAGTTAACAGAAATAGAAATTGAACTCGAAAAACAATATTATGAGGCCGTTTGCGTAAGAGTCGGACAAGAGTTGGCACAGCTCAAAAATATCGATTCTCTGAAATAGTGCGTTTTGGGGTTCTTGGGGGTGCTGATGACGATGGGCAAGTTCATTTTGCATGTCGACGTCCCGTTGGCTCCAGACGACGTCACGTAGAAAACAGTTTTTCGGGTAATACTCACTTGCCAGACGTGCTAATATTAAGCGAGATTGGCTCCCGGGGTAGAATTCGATGCCAATAACGGCTGACCACTTTATTTTTAATGAATTACAAAAATAATTTTGTAATGAGAAAGTTCTCGCAGAGTTAAGTATATACAGGGAGAGTACCCTAGATCGGACCGGAATCCGACAAGGATTCCAAATATGTTTTTAAATTTAAATTCCTGCGTGCAGGTAAGGTTTTACGCAAAATATAGTCTACTGTCTTGTAAGTAAATTTGACGATTCTTCCACTTGTTGACTTCCGAACTTTTATCGATCCGTCTCTCCTTCCCGTGGGAGGAGAGAGAGCATGGGAAATAGAGAGAGAACACAGAGAGGGAAGAGGTCAAGGTAGAGAGACTCGGGTAGATCAAGAGATCGGAAGTCAACAAGTGGAAAGATGGTCAAATTTACTTACAAGACAGTAGACTATATTTTGCGTAAAACCTTACCTGCACGCAGGAATTTAAATTTAAAAACATATTTGGAATCCTTGTCGAATTCCGGTCCGATCTAGGGTACTCTCCCTGTTTATACTTAACTCTGCGAGAACTTTCTCATTACAAAATTATTTTTGTAATTCATAAAAAATAAAGTGGTCAGCCGTTATTGGCATCGAATTCTACCCCGGGAGCCAAACTCGCTTAATTTTAGCACTTCTGGCAAGTGAGTAATACTCGAAAAACTGTTTTCGACGTGACGTCGTCTGGAGCCAATGGGACGTCGACATGCAAAATGAATGTGCGCATGATCATCAGCACCCTCGACAACCCCAAAAACCACTGTTATAGAGAATCGTGATTTTTGGGCTGTGCCAAATCCCCTCGGTTTTGTCCGATTCTTACGCGAACGGCCTCTTATCTGTCTTCAGATTTGCTAGTTTGTGTGAGTGGCAACATTTAGTTTGTGCATAGTGTTGGACTGAAAAACAAGATCGAGAGATCGCGGAATGCCTAGAACAAAGAACTTCTCAACAAAATCTTTTTTCTCGGCTTTTCTCGTATGAAAGCCATTCTCGGGAAATAATGGCGAGGGGATCAGTCGAGAATGAAATGTGCGAGTTGAAATTGAGAATTCTTCTCATCTTTGCAGAAAATACGCACATCTTGGTCTGCATCTGCAGGTCGACAATTATGCAAATCATGAGAAGGCAACAATCCCGGTGATTTTTGATAAACAGGTTCAGGTTAAACGTTAACGTTATTTGATAAACAGGTTCAGGTTAAACGTTAACGTTATTTGATAAACAGGTTAAACAGGTACAATCCCGGTGTTAATTGATAAACAGAAAAGAGGCGTGGGATTGAATGCACGTTCCCGAAGAGGGGCAGCGACACTATATAAGGAACGTATCACACATTCTACGCTGTTTTCATCCAACTAACGTGGCAGTCAGAAAAGTTCACAATATTGAAGAATGTTTGATTGTGACATACAAACTACTACACATGTCGACGATACATTGAACGCCAGTAAACAAAGAGCTTCGTGTTCAACATGGGCCACAAATCCAATGACATTAATCGAACCATTGTCTTCACGAGAAGATCACTAATCTATTTTTCCATTCGGGTGTTTTCCTCTCCAACAGTATTGCCCCTCATTGCACACTCTCAAATCTTTGCACATATTGTTCACAGTTTGCGTTCCTTCCTCTAGAGACGAGAATAGTGAAAAGAGAAGGAAAGTAGGGGTAATCGTTCACGCAGTGAAATTGACAGTGTTTGGACCAATCTGTCCATTGTCCGAACGATATTCCGTATTCAATACCCGCCGATTTTTGTGGGTTTGTCATGATATATCGTGCAACATAAGTAAAATTTCCCTATATCACGCGTCTTCTGAGAGATTGCATGAAAGTGACCCCCTGAGGAACCAGGTGCAAAAGTTTCAGCTATGTCCATGAGATAATTATGGTAGACTATATTGAAGGTGAGAAATTTTTCGGCGCCGGTCATTATAACTCCGTCATGTATATCTCTCTCCGTTACGTATTTACTCACTACTGTTTTTTCACCATTTGATTCAGACATCGTAGCTAATCAAATTTCCTTCCGATGGTTACTGCCATTCTCATCGGAGTCACGGCTCTCTTCGCATTGTTCTACTACATCTTCTCCTACTATCGAAATGTGGCACGATATCCGAAGGGACCCTTCCCTCTTCCACTCGTGGGAAACATGTTCATGGTTAGATTTGCATCATCGGTCGATCTTTCAATAGAAGATTTTTAAAAAGTAGTTTAAAAAACCTTTATTCAGCTGAAACCGCGCGGTCTACACGATAACATTCGTGAACTCTCACTCCAATACGGCCCCGTATTCACATTGTTCATTCCTGTGCCCTTGGTTGTCATTGCTGATTATGAAGGAGTCAAAGAAGCATTCATTGTCAAAGGTATGAAGGAACTTATTTTGGACAGGCATTGCGAGTCTTGGGGGAATTTATAAGGAGTGTCCGTTTGTGGCTGATCTGCAATCACATGAAATATTCAATCTCCTCTTCAGGCGACGACTTTATTGATCGGCCTGATCGAGTAGTCGATAAGCGATTCCTTTACTGTGAGAATCAAGGAGTTATCAACTCGAATGGAAATAGTTGGAGGGAGAACAGGTAAACAGTAGTTGACAAGTGCAAATGTACACAAAACGTTTGGATTCCCCTGAGATAAAAAAGATAGCTGTTGTGTTGAGCTTGCGAAAAATCTATCAACACATAAAAAATTAACTGATGATCGAAAACGAATGGCGATTTAGACGCCAGTCTATTTCGATTCTTCGCGATTTCGGTATGGGAAAGAACTTGATGGAAGAACAGGTAAAAATGAATAGTGATCGAATGAGAGAAGAAACATTACAGGTCAAACTGTCAATCACTGAATATCTTCGATGTCTTTCGAAGATTGAAGACAAAACTAAAGTGGATATGAGATGGCCCATTCAGGTGGGAATTCATTTTTAACAAAAACAAATCTTGATAATTTCAGTTGATGGTAGCCAATATAATCAATGAGACTCTCTTTGGATATCGATATGATTATGATAATTGTGATCCTCTGATCAACTATGTTGAAGCATTCAATAAGGTAAGAGAAGAGGAAATAAATAAAAGTATTCATTATTTAATCAGCTGATAACTGATGTTTCTTCTTCACTTCTTCGATTCTTCGCTATCAAATTCAAGTGGATTCGTCATATTCCCTTCATCAAATATTATGTTGTCGACAGATATGTCGCCAACATGACTCAGGTATTCCTACAGGAAAATCGTAATATCATATTATCATCATAATTACAGCTCCAAGGATACATTCGCAGCAACGTTGATCAGGCTCTTTCTACCTTTGATCCAGAGAAGGAACCCGAATGTTTCGCGCACGCTTATGCGAAGAAATTGGGAACTAGTCCATATCTCACGTGAGTGTTACCATATTTGGTAGAGAAAAGAATGCTGACGAGGTGAAAAGAAGGAAACAGCAATGATATATGAGTAATTTTCTGCAGGAAAGAGCAGTTGTACGCAACATCAGCTGATTTCTTCCTCGCTGGTCAAGAAACGACAACGACAACGTTGCGATGGGCCATGCTACTGATGGCTGCGAATCAAGATAAACAGGTATCTATTAGCGCAAAATAAAATATATCATCAGCTCATCAGCATCAACAATGCAAAATTCCACACATACATTAGAAATTAGAAAAATGATTATTAGATTGTACATTTACATAAACGCAATATTCAGGACAATATTCGAGAAGAAATTCTTCGAGTTGTCGGTTCCTCTCGTCTTCCTTCAATGGCCGATAAGAGAGATATGCCATACACAATGGCTGCAGTTAATGAAGTTCAGAGAAAAGCGAATATTCTCATGATGAATGTTGCAAGGAAAACTGTAGTGGATACTGAAGTTATGGTACGGCGGGGGGGGGAGATCTTTGATCTCTAACACTTTCCTTCCAGGGATTCAAGATCCCTGCTGATACTTCCGTTGATGGTGATATTCATCAGATTATGGCATATGATGCGATCTTCGAGAATCCGATGGAATTCCGCCCAGAGAGATATCTTCTTTCTGATGGGAAGACATTGAATAAGGAAGTTGTCGATAGAACTGTTCCTTTTTCCTTGGGAAGAAGACAATGTGCTGGGGAGGGTAATCAATATTATGATTAAGGTAATTATGGATCGAATTTAGGTCTTGCGAGAGTTGAACTCTTCCTTGGCCTTGCAACGACTCTTCAACACTACCGTATCTCTCCCTCCTCCGAAGCCCCTATCGATCTCACTCCTACTATGAATTTTATCTTTCTACCTAAGGAACAAAAGCTTAGACTGGATCCTGTAAACGCCGCCTGAGTAGAAATTGCAAGTTCAGTCGATTACGAATATCACAAATTTTGTTTTGTTACTTCGAGAGAATATTCATTCAATCCGATTCCCAATCACCATCACACAATGCTGCTTCCTTTCTCATCTTCTTAGCTTTGCTTTTCTTTTTCCGCTTATTTTCTCTCAAATTCAGCATTCTCCATCTCAATTTTATTCTTCTTAATCATCTTGAAAATACCGCGAAACGGAAGTTTCAAAATGTCAATAATTGGCAAGATCATTCCTCTCCGAGATCGGAAAGCGGTTTCTGTAGACAAGCCAAGTCATATTGTGTGAGTGACGATTGGCTAATGAACGGGGGAGTCGGTAAAATAAACAATTCGGTAATTAGTCCATTATCTTGCCGAAAAGACGCATGTCATAGCCCTCGGTGCATGATCATGTGTACTTTCAACGCAGGCGATCGGAAAGGAATGTGATGCAGCAAATTCTGTCGAATGCTCGGGGCGCTTAGAATGACAGCGATCGCATTGAGTAAAGGGAAGAATTGAGCGACCAAAAGCGAGGCACTCGTGACTGCTATAAAGATTGCAATTTAGCACTGAATTCATGTTATTCGGCTCTGTACGGATTTGGTGGCCCCATCAGATTTTGGTGGCCCCTTCAGATTTTGGTGGCCCCTTCAGATTTTGGTGGCCCCTTCAGATTTTGGCGGCCCCTTCAGATTTGGGTAGCCCCTCCATAATGAGCGCTGTACGGATTTGGTGGCCCCTTGAAATTTTTGTGGCTTCTACATCATTTTGTGGCCCTTGAATTATCCGTCACCAAAGCGGTCAGTTTCATCATTGGAAATCACATTTGGTCTCACCATTCTCCATGCTATCTCGCTTTCTCTTTTTCTCTCACACTCTCGAGTCGGATTCACTTTGGGCGAGAGTCGGATTCACTTTGGGCGTTCATACATAATCACTGTTAGTGTTGAATGTTTCAGTTGAATGTTTCACAAGAGATACTTCAGAATATTGCTCTGGTCTGCCGCCCCAACTTGGATCCAAACCGATCTCTCCATCTTCCATTCTCTCTCGTTCTGTCTCCTTCTCTCTCCCAAAGTGAATCCGACTCGAGAGTGTGAGAGAAAAAGAGAAAGCGAGATAGCATGGAGAATGGTGAGACCAAATGTGATTTCCAATGATGAAACTGAACGTTTTGGTGACGGATAATTCAAGGGCCACAAAATGATGTAGAAGCCACGAAAATTTCAAGGGGCCACCAAATCCGTAGAGCGCTCATTATGGAGGGGCCACCAAAATCTGAAGGGGCCACCAAAATCTCAAGGGGCCACCAAATCCGTACAGAGCCTGTTATTCTATAACACCGATTTCGTTTCGGACAATACACGTTCACATTCTAGCCCGAATAGCGCATACCATGTGGGAGTGTGGTCAGCATAAGACTCGCTATCAGTACTGCAATCGGCATGCAAACAGTCAGCCAGCAGAGGCTCTGAAGACCGAATTGTATAATACATGCAATCATAAAAGTGCGCGTATCACCTGCATTATCAGCGAGTTCATCATGGGCCGGTGATAAGCCAGCGTGCGAAAACTCATCTCGGAAACCTTTGAAAGCACAATGTGGTCAGAGCTCAAAAGATCCAAAACTCACGCGCGCATGTGAAACTGCGTAAATGTGGCCGACTAGCACGAAAAAGAGAGGGAACGTAATTGCGAGACACTGAAAAAAACCTCTAAACGTGATGCAAAGTTCGGTTTTTAGATCTCACGAATATTATGTGGTACACGACAAATCGAGTGGATAAGTCACACGAATCGTACACAATCCAACTCTCCTTTTCCATAATCCACACCATCGCTGGATGATTCTAAACATATTGGTTGTTCGCGGATTGCCCGCCCTTTCTTGAAACTGTTGCTGGAGCTGGGCGGAAGTTTCGAACCTTTTGTAGATACTCGCTATCGTCCGGACTTTGTTCGTAGTCTGAGCAAATCACCGAAATGCACACACTCTCCAGCGTCACTGCGTACAGTGAATACACCAGATTGCGGAAGCGTTTCTGCGAAATTATAGTGAGATTATTTTCCGTTCCACTCGTAGTTGACCTTTGACTACCGTTCGATGGGCGGAGTTAGTAAGAGGCCGGGAGGAGGCTAGTGATCTACCTGCTCTCCTCCTCCCTACCTCTTCCCTTCATCTCTCTCCCAGACAATCAATACGCCAACCAGCACATTGAGTTTGCTGAGCATTTGAAACGCACGATACTTTTCTATCGTACATTACGAAGCTCGTCCTCACGATTTTCAACGGATGATCAGCTGGAAGTATCGCTTGATGGCGATAGAAAACGCAAAGGTGCAGTATGGTCAAACATCCGAGAATAAGAAAGTAGAAGAAAACCTATAATGCTAAAGCAATGTTCGAGCAAAAAAATTGGTAGTGAAGTTAGAAATACGGGTAAGCGTCTCTTCAGGTATCACATTCTCTCACACCGCTTTCCGGTGAGAGAATGCTCAGAGTGAAGAGACGATTGCCCGTTGTTCCAAAACAAAAAAAAAAGAGAAAAAAAACGAACTACGGAGAAATGCGGAGGAATGCGAGCGACGCTTAGCAGTCCCTTGCTGTAGACACCGATGAGCGGAAAGAGCGCGACCGGCGCGAACAGTGCTCCCCATGTGCAATTCCGCGAGCACTGACCAAATCTAAGAGAATCTTTTTCTAAAAACTTCCTGGCCTTACCAGTGGGTCCCACCTAGCGTTGTCTTACGACGTAAAATCGCTTGACGTGGATACACCTTTACCTTTTTTACCTTTTTTACCTGGTAGCAACCATACCTGCAAAGCGAGCAGCAAGTGCTTGTAATGAGCGGTGTGCTTTGTGCGTGTTTTCAACAGCATGTAAATGGTCAACAACTCAACAGGAAGAGAGGCAGCGGTGATTGCGTGAATACCCCTAAAATGTAGTTGTTTCTATACAAAGAAGTTTTCAAAGGGTGAACACTAGTGATGAAAAGTCGGCATGCGGCTCTCCTCGTTTTGCATACTATCTCGCCGGTCAGATAGACGAGAGAGCATGCAAAATGAGGAGAGTGGCATGACGATTTGCCATCTCTAGTGGACACTCCTGAATGATTCTTGGGCGACTCTCAAGCAAAATGGAAACTTTACCAGATATAAAATCGCTCGTGTGTCTCGCTTATCGTAAAGTTGATGGTCATACTCCACAAATAGAAAAAGGAGCTAGGCAAATTCGTCGAGAAGCTTCAAAAGTCTAACTGCCACCTGCTCTTCGATAAATTGCCAGTTTTCAGGGAGGAACCAGTTTTCTCGGTACAAAATGTGTTGGTGTGTTTTGGCGCTGATGTATGACGCTTTGCGTCCGTGCTTCCAATACTTTTATTATAATATCAACGCAGTAACAACTTATGGGCGATATTTTGCAGGGATCCCGACGCGACCGGGTACGGAACGTGGCCCACGGCAGCTGCGTCGCTGGGATGCGGCTGCTCAGAAGATGCTTCTTCAGCCTTCTCTTCGGCGTTTTCTTGTCGTCCAAGGCGTTCCAGCCTTCTCTCATCTTGGCCGATCTCGCTATCCGCCTATGCATCATAAATAATCAATATCAATATCATCAATATCAATATCATCAATCATATCAGCATCATCAATAACATTGTGACGGAGCCAATTGTTGACTAACGTGCGCAGAGGATGGATCGCTCCCCGGCCGTGCAGAAAGCGGCTCCCGTTTCATGATGCCAACCTGAATCTCGATCAGGTAAGATAAATTGGATGTATGTGTCTCATACCTTGGAAAGAACTGAAGATTGTTGATGTGTTGGCGCAGCAAACTCGGCGGGCGTGAGAAGAGGCTTCCTGATATCGAGAGGCGCCATTCGTACAAACAAGAAACTACATATATTTTCGGGTCCTGTTTTCTACAACAAAAACGACAAATAATCTCACTTGAATGCGAGAATGTCGAGCACGTGCTGAGGCGTGAGATTCTTCACGTAATACCTTCCGACCTGTGATATTCAGCATTTCAAAGGACGAGGCTCTCTAATTTTGGACGTAGGAAATGAGAATGAGCTAAAGTAAGCACCAAAAAGCGGCTGAAACAGAGTCGATCGAAGTCTAACCTTTCGAATAGACTCAATCTTGGGTGAGGGTGGCGCGGCGGTCTCAGCCAGAGCAGAGACTTCAACTTCCTCATCGCTCTTGCCGTCCCTACGGCAGAGATTTGCTTCCACTGTGATTAGATTGAGCATACCGAGCCTGCGATTTGTGCACCGGCGGCAGCGGAATGAGCGTGAACTGTGTCATGAAAGCGGATGTATTTATAATTTATGCTTATACTTTATCACCATTCGATAATATGTGGATGGGGCGGAAAGGGGCTACAAGTGGTATTTCAGGCTCGTGCGAGCTTTTGGGAACGGGGTTTGTGTGGCAGTCCGTGTTTACAATTTAATATGGTTAATATTTGCTAGTAGTAACTCACATCTCACAAAAAAACGCACACCTTTGGCAACTGATTGTTTGTCAAAAATGAATCTGGCAGTACCTGTGAAAGGTCGAGAGGCCGCGGCGTAGTTACTACTTTATCGATGGTGTCTAAAGCAAATAGCGATTAATTGTGTTTTATAATCGATAAACTACCTTGTGCCAACTTGGCGACCATGTTGATATTATCCTGCCCGCTCTTGACTAGACTGTTCAAACTGTCTTGATTGCCCTTGACGATACTGTTCAGCTTGTCCTGGTTGTCCTTTGCTAGGTTGTTCAAATTTGTGCTGACCTGCAAGGAATTACTTTTGTTGAGCGAGGTAACACTTTAAAAAAGGAGAGGCACGAATCGAGCCGATATGCAAACTGAAAAGCTAAGCGCTCTCCTCATTCTGCATGATCTCTAGCTCGTTGCCTGCGCTTCAGGGTGACTTGGCAATCAGCCAATCGAGTATATCTCGGCTTAGACGAATATTGAAACCATGGGAGTTTCGAAAACGTTATGGGGTGCTCATGCCACACCGTCTGACATCGAGAATGCAGTTAGCCAGATATTCGTGCCACCCCTTCTTTAAGCTTGCGTTGTTAAAGCTGCTCTCGATTGCCTCTTGCATCTCTTCAAGAAGTGGAACTCGAACGGCCACGGGCGACTTGAACGTCATGATCTGCAATGCAAGTTCTAAACAACCTAGCTGAAGACAGGCCAAGCTGAACAGTAACAAATCAAGACAGTTTGAATGGTTTAGTCAAGAGCGGGCAGGACAGTATAACCAAGCTGACGCAAGGTACTTTGTCAACTACATCATATTTGTGGAGAATAGCGCACAGGCCCTTGTCGTGATGATTATGATTGTTCTTTTTCTACATCGGCATCGAGGCTCACCAGAGACGGCAGGGTCGGCGGGGTGAAGGGTGGCAGCGTGGGCAGGATTGTGGGCTGGTAGAATGCGGGAAGGGTGGGCAGGAAAGGAAGAGTAAAGAAGGCTTGGGTTGGTGCGGGATTGGTGCTCGAGTAGTTGCCATCCTGCCTGTGCAAGATCATTTTCTAATATCAGTGGATGCATATCGCGGAAAGAATGCAAATCGTTCATCGGGAAGCTTTCATGATGACAAGTATAGTTGAAAGTGAAAGTTGAGCCACGCAAATACCACGAGATTAGGATTAGGGCTGTCATGATGAAGAATCCGTCTCTTCATTCCACATGCTCTCTCACCGGTCAGAGGGGCGAGAGAGTGCGCGGAATGAAGAGACGGATTCTTCACCCTGACAGCCCTAATTAGGATCTTACCCCTGAGTGAGAGATGTCCGCAATGAGAGAAGGACGATCGCTAGGCGGTTCATGATCCAAATGCCCGGAAGAAAGTGAGAGTGCTAGACACATTAGATTAGCTCTCTGCCATAACCGGTGTTCCGCCTGGCCATCAAGCAGGTTGGATGTTGTTCCTTCTTGCTTTTTGCGCTATCCCGGAACGCGGGTGCAGCCAGATTTGCGCTCGTTGCAGCTGGGCTGTGCACAAAAACTTTATGAATCTCTTATTTCGCAATGTTCTCTTGGTTTTCTAATCAGCTAGAGAGCATTGGGTAAATGGGAGACCGTTACACTTTTGCTCACAAGCTGACTTGCAGTAAAGCGATATGGTTGGGAAACGAGTACACTTTATTGAGCACGATCGGCAACATACAAATTATTGTGAGTACACCTTGCGTCTACCGAAAGACTCCTACATTCTTCTCCTCGTAGTGAGAGTAGGCTAGCAGGCCGGTCTCTCGTCCAATCCCTCCGGAAGCCTCAACGATCCCCTGTCCAGCTGCAACCGTGCCAGTCTTCGCGGACCCGCATCGATCCCGCTCAGGACGACCTCAATTCAGATTTTAGGATTTGAATTGGCAAACCAATCTACACAAAATCAACTTAATGTGGAGAGGGGGAAATTAATGTTTTTCATCCAGGGATCTAGAGTGATGCTCTTTGTTAGGAGAGGAGGAGAGGTGATGGGGAGAGGGGAGAGGTAAATAAACAAAGATGCGCACCTCCCCATCGACGGTATCCGTATCTGCCTGGTGGTCGCGAAGTTGCGGAATCACCGTTGTTGCGGTGAGAAGATGTTCGATCATCGTTGTGCGTTCGTGTGCTTGCTGGAATCAATCATCATCAAGTGATGCTATTGTTTGAGTGAAGTCGAGCAAACTGCGCCCACTTGATCCCGCCCTTCCGCGCGCAGAGTGGGACTCGATCCGGCCGCCCGCTGCAGCCACCGTCTCCTCCGCTTCTCCATCACATCGGCCCATCTGCTCCTCGATATACGGTCGGCTGCTGCGGCCTGTAGAGCGATGGGGTTTGGCATCATATGAGGTTGCCTACCGATGAGATGCTACTGCCGCTCATCTCTCTTGAAATGTCCTCCACAATTTCTCTTTTTGAAGACGCGACGACATCGCCCTCGACTGGCTGCATTGGCTGCAAAATTTCTCACTTACAGAACCTTCAAAATCATTTTTTTTTCAGCCTACAAATAGTGGCGGCCTCGGAAATCGGCTGCCGGTTGCTCTTCGTGCGAGGCGGTCGTTAAACTGAAAGTATGTGATGCGAAAAAGAACAGGGAAAGGGGCCGTACCGCGTTCGCCGGATCCTCCCACGGTACGGAATTCGGCAGGACGGTGTAGTAACTGGAAAAACGTTGGATGAATATAGTGTCAACTAGGGGGTGCAGACTCGGTGTCCGGTATTATACCGAGCCTCTCGTGAGATGATTAATAGCGAACGTAAGAGGCAGGGGACACCAAACGCACAAACGTATCAAATGAGAAATCTCGCGCCTGCTTTTCGGGGTTCGTTTCGGGCACGGGCAGTACAGTCCATCCTCTCCATTGCGACCGCGCTGACCCGTCTGAATGGAACGCGGATATGAGACATCGATTCAGGTCCCCTACCTTCCCATTGCGCCCACTCGCGCCCGGCTTTCCCGCCCTGCCCTCCATGCCCGGTATGCCCCTCGGCCCGGGCCGACCCGTCTCCGCGCGTGACTTCGTCTCGCCTTCAACTCTCTCTCTCTCTCAATCTCTATCCTTGTTTCTGTGTACCGGACAGACTCCTCACCAGGCTGTCCAGGCGGACCGGCGGGTCCGGGAGCGCCTCGCCTGCCCGGCGCGCCCGCGTAGCTCGTGATACCAGTCGCACCGGGCGAACCGGCCCTGCCCGGTTCCCCATCGCGACCGGGGCGACCGGCGTCGCCTGGTTCGCCCCTCGGACCCGGCGCCGAGTAGCCGCCGTAGGCGGCGGGCGCCGGAGGACCGGCCGTGCCTGGAGGACCACGTGGTCCCTCCGGCCCCGTATCGCCCGGTCGACCCGGTGGACCGGCTGGGCACGCAGTGCAGCTCAGCGGCGGCACTCCGTATCGCCGCTCCTCGTGGATTGCGCCGGATACGCCGTCCAGTCCGGGCGGGCCGTCGGCTGCAATCGTTTCTTAGAGTGCGTGCGTAATACGGGTCGTCGTCTCTTCATTGCACACACTCTCTCGCAGCCATGACCGGTCGAGAGAGAGTGACGTGAAGAGACGGCGACCGCAGTCCAAGAAGAGCAAGCGCACGCACGTCCCGGCACTCCGTCGAATCCCGGCATGCCCGACCATCCCGGCAGTCCCGACGGGCACTCGGGCAGACTGCCAGATTGCAGATACTGCAAGCTCAGAAATGCGACATCAAAATTTGTGCGCAAACCCTTACACTGTTGCGCATCGTGCCATACGGAAATGCGTATCGTTTTCCCACTGAAGCTGAGGATCACTGAGGGCTCGGCCAATAAAGCTCACCTTTACGTCTGTTAACCGGAGGCAATTCTTTCAGGAAGAACTTTGCCGAATAATTGAAATAAATCTGTACATCGGGTCAGTCAAGTTTCTTTTTTTTTCTAAACCTCAAACTCCTGGAGTTCAGAACGCAGCGCCTCGTCGAAATTGGCAATCTCCAAGCACGTATTGAAGACTGCCCACTGCAGTGCGAGTATACTTATCGAAGAGGAGACAATTAGGATGAACTCCTCAAAATAGTAATGAAAATAGTAAAAAAAATGTTAAAAACGGAGCAAACCTTGATGAAGATTTGATCACAATTCTTCTTGAAAAACATAAGTATGACTGTGAGGACAGAGGACTATCCTAATAGGAGTGATCTCGAATGCTTACTCTCTGCTCAACTCGAGAGCACTTCACTCTATCGTTCGGGCTTGGGCGACCCGGTTTGATATGTAGTGAGATAAAAGCTGGGATGGTGTCAAACAATTAAAGACTATTCGATTAGCATGCGAATGAAGCGATTTAGGAAGCAAATATGACACACTATCTGTGAAAACTGAGCAAAATCGACTATAACCAACCAGTACATGAAAACATAAAGTACTTCAAAATCGTATGTGAGTTCTCTCAGATAGTGCATCGCACTATGTCAATCGCTTTCTGAGATCATTTCACTTATTGTGAAAGGATCCACGGGTCTTGGTTATGCCTATCACGTAGTGCTGACATTCCTCATAACCTTCACGCCTGACTACAATCAAAGCGAATGCCAAACAGGCGTAATTAGAACCTTGAGCCATAACCTCATCAGCGATCTCTATTCATTATTCTACATATTCGTAGGCGTCGTCGCGCAAACATCACACTTTCAGTAAGCTATTCAGTACTGTATTCCAGATATTAGTCAACGTTTGATTGCCGCAATAGTTTCAGATAAACCATGCCGGCCGGCGCAATTTCGTACATCGAAGGATGTTCGTTCGGAATCGTTGCGATTATTGGCGTAAGCAAGAAATTTGGCGTAAGCATGAAATCTTGGAAATTTGTTAAATTCTCAGCTGTCCATGAACTTCACAGTGCTTCTGGCCATGGTCAAGGGAAAGCTGTTCAGCTCGAAGGTACATGTCTGATTTTTTTTTTTTTGTTGATATTCTGAGCTTTAATGCGCATTTTTTCAGTCGAGTCCCGTGTACATTCTCTCGTCGCAGACGATCACCGTCGATTCCATTCTTCTGCTCGTCCACTTACTCTATCAGTGTCCCTCAGTGATGCTTCAGGTGCGTTCGACGGCATCATAATCATCTGAAATAGCCTAATCGTCAATGAAAACCGCAGAGTTACCTGTTCCCCGTCGGCATGCAACCATCGATCCTAACCGCGCTCAACGCCACGTTCATGTACTGCTGGTACCACAACACGCTCGGCCACATTCTCATCGCCATCAATAGGTATGTTATGCTCATAGGATGCTGCGTAATGGAAGGCGGCGAACTGCTGCGTTCTGATTGTGGCCAGAGTGTAATTGCGCGAAGGAGTTGATGATCGCACCATCATCAATCTGCTTGTTTGCCCATAAAGGTAAAAAAAGATCAACCCTTCGCACAATCATCCTTTCGTCATGCTCAGAACCTAGCACTATTAAATGCTCTGTTTTCCGTTTTCTTTCCGAGTAAAAGGATCTTGGTATTTCTCGAAATAAGTGCTTTCACAGATTGTGCGTCATCGTCTTTTACCGTATCCCCATCTTCACCCGACGGCGCACGATCGCCCTCTGCGTCCTCCAGCACATTCTCGCCCTCGCATTCTCAACCACCTCACAGTTCCTGCTGCCGTGCTGCGAGTGAGTGTGGGCTTGACCCACCCCCTACTTTTAGCACTTGAATTGCACATACATGAACAATCGGGCGGTATAGCCTCACGCATAGGTCGCCGAAAGGGACAGACTGAACGCTGAATTGGCATGGGGTGGCAGAGCCCGCCCTAGCGAGGAAAATGCCTAGCACCTTCACCTTTAATCGAATACAACAAACGTTCAGATTCGCCTTCTCGTGGACCGTCTTCTCGTATCAGTACAACGCGAAAGTAGGAAGATTTTTTGTAGTTGTTGCGATGCGGTTCAGTGGGTAGAATAAGCTTTATCTCTTCCTCTCCTCTCTCCTCAAGAACACAAAAAAGATGCAACAGTTGTTACACTATGCGCCCACGACTGCACGTCTGGGGCTGAGCAGAAAACATCTCTCGATTACTCAGAAAAGAGAGAGACGGTAGTTGCAAGAACGCGAATCTTACTTTTCAGCCCGGAATCGTCAACTACTCGAACGAATTCATCGATCTTCCGCTCAATTCGTCATCCTCTCTAATCTCGATTTTGGCCTACACAGCGGTAGGTCAGCCACCGAGAACAACCACTGGACATTAAGCATGGGATATTTTTCTGTGCCCACGTAATCCGCGGCATTCGCATAGGCAGTTTTTCCGCGCAAAACCTTTGCCCTGAAATATCGTTGCATGATCTTTTCCTATGTGCTTTATCATCATCATCATCTCAGATTATATGTAAGATGCGCTACTCGCGCCTGCTTACCAAAGATCTCGAGCGGTCAGCCGTCCGGCTAATGCACAAAGAGTACAGGTAGGGGCGTAGAATAATAACAGCGGGAGGTCGATGATATATACCTGATCATGGCAGGTACGCGATCCAATTCGCGACGATGGCCCTGGTGTACCTGCTCACGTGGACCTTCTTCCGCGCCTTCCCGGTGCTAATTGGGACCACGAACAACCTCCATGTTTACGGGTTTCGTGTGGAACAAAAATGAGCGTTTTGAAATAAGATTTTGAGCGTTGTCACGATTCTCGCCGAGATGAACATGCTCACCAATTCCGCCGTCTATCTCGTGAATAATGCTGAGGTTCAAAAATGGAATGAAATGAAGTGCCAATACCCCTTTTCTCAGATCAAGAAGTCGATTCGAGCCATGGTGAGCGGGCCTGCACAAGTGGCCGCTGTGTCGACGTTCGAATCGACAATGAGCAATATTGGAACGACTACCGTGACGGCGATATGAAAACATCCCGAAAATGCACGAATTAACAACAAAAATATCGTTTGAAAAGTTCGCATGCTGCTATATCCCGATAAAAAGCGATACGTTTGCAGAATTTGAAAAACCTATTTTTCGCGGGCGATTTATTTCCCATTTCTTGCACATTTCTTCCATATCTTGAAGATTTATTGAAATTCAAGTGAGAATTGAGAGCTGATTTTTCAGGTGGATTAACAATGGAGAGAATACACAGGGAATCGTGCGAGAACGAGCAAGGACTGTTTCCACTTTATTCTTGTAAGAGAGATAATACCCTGGGGACGAACTGTTATGAGTCATCAAAAGGGGACGGACAGTTGTGACTCATCGTCGGCAGGGCTTTTATCTTTGATATGTCGCATGTCTAGTCGAAATTATCCTAAATTACACATACTTTTGGCACATCCTGCTCTATCAGAGGGTCCATTGAGGTCATTTTTATACATTTCACGCCATCTCCATTTCCATAAATGGTCACAATTGTCCGTCCCCTTTTGATGACTCATGACAGTCCGTCCCCAGGGATCTATTGAGGTCATTTTTGTACATTTCACAACCTCTCCATTTCCATAAATGGTCCAGCATATCATGATGGAGTGTTTTCCCACGTTCATCGTTTCGGTAGTATAACAAATTACCACTCGTTATCTATTAATTAGAACTACCTGTTTCCATTATTTTGCACATCCTTAAGAATCATACAAAGGATGAACTGTTATGACTCGTCATCGGCAGGTTTTTATCTCCGATATGCCATATTTCTAATCGGATTTATCTCGATTATCACGTCATCTTGACATATCCAACTCTCTCCGAAGATTAATCAAGGGTATTTATTTCTGTTAACATAACATCATAGTGATCGAATACTGATTCACTGCATATCCATCTCCATATTAAATCTCCACGCAAACGTCAAGACATTGTAGGGCGAACTTTTCTCCACTCGTGGGAACCACTACCAGAGGAGTGTTGTCACAACGTAGAGTAACGTTATGTTTCACGTAGAGATAGTCCTGGAAATAAAAGGATATTAACTATGACCAATGTATTGGAGACCTGACCTTGATACGAAGAGTAGCAATTACTCCAGGAACTGTGCCCTCACCACTCCTCACATCCACCTTCACAGTTACTCTCGAAAGTCCACTCGAACCTTTCTCTATACGTACACCACTCAGCTGCTTGTTGCATGCTCCCAAATGAGAAGTACGGACTCGACGATGAGAGAAGGTAGTATTGAGAAGATTAATTTGATGAGGAAGTAGGCGGGAATGGATATCAATCCCAAGTGTCAGCAGTGCGAAGAACTCCAGAGGAACCCAATGAAATCTTTTCACAACTCGTTCATCAGCTGGTTGAAATTCATCCTTCCAACTGTCGCATGAAGAGACATCCGTAGAGCACGGCATGCTAATGCAACAGAGAAGTAGCTGAATGAATCTGTAATTGATTCAAACGGTAGGGTATTTATACCAACATCCTGAGAGGACAAGCCCCGCCCACCTGTAAAAATAGCACACCGAGATTGATCCGATATATTTCCCCCAAACATCCAATCAATGGAATATGATTAATGAAATTACAACAACCATCATCCCTGAACAGTACACATCGAAATTGATCCAATATCTTTCCCTCACCATCCAATCAATGGAAAATGATTGATGAAATTACAGCAGCCATTATCCCTGAGTAGTGCACATCGAAATTGATCCAATATCTTTCCCTCACTATCCAATCAATGGGAAATGATTAAGGAAATTACAACAACCATCATCCCTGAGTAGTGCACATCGAAATTGATCCGATATCTTTCCCTCACTATCCAATCAAAGGGAGATGATTAAGGAAATTACAACAACCATCATCCCTGAGTAGTGCACATCGAAATTGATCCGATATCTTTCCCTCACCATCCAATCAATGGGAGATGATTAAGGAAATTACAACAGCCGTCATCCCAGAGCAGTGCACATCGAAATTGATCCTATATCTTCCCCTCACCATTCAATCAATAGGAGGTCAAACAGGTGAATGATTCGTACATCTCACTAAGTTTCCCCTGTCCAACTACTCTAAATGATACACGATTCGTGCATGCCAGAGAAGATCTCACACATCTCAGTTCGTTGAGATGAACGATTCGTACATCTCACTAAGTTTCCCCTGTCCAACTACTCTAAATGATACACGATTCGTGCATGCGAGAGAAGATCTCACACATCTCAGTCCGTTGAGATGAACGATTCGTACATCTCACTAAGTTTCCCCTGTCCAACTACTCTAAATGATACACGATTCGTTCATGCGAGAGAAGATCTCACACATCTCAGTCCGTTGAGATGAACGATTCGTACATCTCACTAAGTTTCCCCTCTCCAACTACTCTAAATGATACACGATTCGTGCATGCGAGAGAAGATCTCACACATCTCAGCCCGTTGAGATGAACGATTCGTACATCTCACTAAGTTTCCCCTGTCCAACTACTCTAAATGATACACGATTCGTGCATGCCAGAGAAGATCTCACACATCTCAGCCCGTTGAGATGAACGATTCGTACATCTCACTAAGTTTCCCCTGTCCAACTACTCTAAATGATACACGATTCGTGCATGCGAGAGAAGATCTCACACATCTCAGCCCGTTGAGATGAACGATTCGTACATCTCACTAAGTTTCCCCTGTCCAACTACTCTAAATGATACACGATTCGCACATGCCAGAGAAGATCTCACACATCTCAGTCCGTTGAGATGAACGATTCGTACATCTCACTAAGTTTCCCCTGTCCAACTACTCTAAATGATACACGATTCGTGCATGCGAGAGAAGATCTCACACATCTCAGACCGTTGAGATGATCGATTCGTACATCTCACTAAGTTTCCCCTGTCCAACTACTCTAAATGATACACGATTCGTGCATGTGAGAGAAGATCTCACACATCTCAGCCCGTTGAGATGAACGATTCGTACATCTCACTAAGTTTCCCTTGTCCAACTACTCTAAATGATACACGATTCGCGCATGCCAGAGAAGATCTCACACATCTCAGTCCGTTGAGATGAACGATTCGTACATCTCACTAAGTTTCCCCTGTCCAACTACGCTAAATGATACACGATTCGTGCATGCCAGAGAAGATCTCACACATCTCAGTCCGTTGAGATGAACGATTCGTACATCTCACTAAGTTTCCCCTGTCCAACTACTCTAAATGATACACGATTCGCGCATGCCAGAGAAGATCTCACACATCTCAGTCCGTTGAGATGAACGATTCGTACATCTCACTAAGTTTCCCCTGTCCAACTACTCTAAATGATACACGATTCGTTCATGCGAGAGAAGATCTCACACATCTCAGTCCGTTGAGATGAACGATTCGTACATCTCACTAAGTTTCCCCTCTCCAACTACGCTAAATGATACACGATTCGTGCATGCGAGAGAAGATCTCACACATCTCAGCCCGTTGAGATGAACGATTCGTACATCTCACTAAGTTTCCCCTGTCCAACTACTCTAAATGATACACGATTCGTGCATGCCAGAGAAGATCTCACACATCTCAGTCCGTTGAGATGAACGATTCGTACATCTCACTAAGTTTCCCCTGTCCAACTACTCTAAATGATACACGATTCGTGCATGCGAGAGAAGATCTCACACATCTCAGCCCGTTGAGATGAACGATTCGTACATCTCACTAAGTTTCCCCTGTCCAACTACTCTAAATGATACACGATTCGTGCATGCGAGAGAAGATCTCACACATCTCAGTCCGTTGAGATGAACGATTCGTACATCTCACTAAGTTTCCCCTGTCCAACTACTCTAAATGATGCACGATTCGTGCATGCGAGAGAAGATCTCACACATCTCAGCCCGTTGAGATGAACGATTCGTACATCTCACTAAGTTTCCCCTGTCCAACTACTCTAAATGATACACGATTCGTGCATGCCAGAGAAGATCTCACACATCTCAACCCTCTGAGATGAACCGATGCATCATGTTTACAATCAGAGACTCAATTAGCACATCATTTTGACACATCCTATTATCTCTAATCAACTAATAAGAAAATGTTGGGCCTTACCACTAATGGTCCTTTTCCTTTTATGTTCCAAGCGCATGATGGCGCATCATTTTCCTCTTTAATTCTTCACATCCACATATATTCAGGCCTTTCAATGTACATTAATTAGAATGGCACGTAAGTAGTTGTCTAGCTAATCGTAAAAGATATCCCGCCCACAATGAATCATCAGCAAGGGTCCTTCTCTTCACCCCTATATCTTCTCATCTGATCTTTGGAAATGGTTCATAGGAACCTGTATACTCTGTAATTTCGAATCATCACTCAATGGTGAATCACCTGCAGAGCAGAGTATTCTGTACGCAATGAATCATCAACCTTGGCTATCCTCTCTTTCTTACATATTCTTGCCCCTTCTCCCTCCGCCATCGAGTTCTCTTGAAGTGAATCATCTAGACCATGTCTTCTTTTCTCTCTTTTCACTATCTCAACCTTACCACTTTCCAACTATTCAGTATGCTATCATGTCTGGTTCAGCTTTGTTTCACATGATCTGTCCAATGTTACTAGTTTTCTAGACTGCATACTCTACACGTATGCGCCCCTGAGGTCTTCGTCAGAATTCAGAACTAATTATTCTTCAACAGTAGGGTAAGTTTCTCTATTTCTTTTTTTCACTCTACATGAAATATACTATTACAGTATGCTACTTCAATTGTAAACTGTTCAACATAGAATTCAATCAAGTTCCCTTTGAAGTTATGATGGCAGATCCAGGATTCATACTTGCTGTAAACTACATCTACAAACAGACACGTAATGTAAGTTAAGTAAAGCTTTTACTGACTGAAGAATTACTAATTCCAGCGAGTTGAGCTAGATGCATGCAACCTTCCTGTAGCATTGAGAACCGTATAAGGTGAGCTAAGTAAACGTTTTACTATCTGAAGAACAAATCATTCCAGAAAACTATCTCGACTTCGAAGTGTCGGAGTATGACATCGTCGTCCAAGGTCCCCCCACTCAAATATGCATGAGGATAAAGAGCCCGGAAGAAACGTCCGCACTATATCATCGTCGGTGAAGCGTTAAAGTCCTTCACCCTCTCTGTTTCTCTATTGTACAATCAACAGATAAAACTTTAATAACTGTATTCACAACATCTGTATAGTCGAGCGTACAAGAGGCAGTCTTTTTCTCAGATGTGTCACTCTTCTTATCATTATTATCACTTCATTTCAAACCATTCAGATCTCTCCTTGTATACCAGAGAATATTTCACGTCTCTCAGCCCTATGAGATGAACGATTCGTACATCTCGCTAATATTTCCCTGTCCAACTACTCGAGATCATACACAATTCATGTATGCCTGAGAATATTTCACGCATCTCAATCCGATGAGATGAACGATTCGTACATCTCGCTAATATTTCCCTGTCCAACTACTCGAGATCATACACAATTCATGTATGCCTGAGAATATTTCACGCATCTCAATCCGATGAGATGAACGATTCGTACATCTCGCTAATATCCCCCTATCATACATGATTCATGTGTGCATGTTCGTCAAAGACCAGGTATGAGTGGAATGGGAAATAATCTCATGATAAGTAGAATTGCGTGACCTGGTTGTCTCTAAAAGATCACATCTGAAACGTTAACCTTTACTGTAGTTCTCTCCTCCTTATTCATCTACTTCACCATACTCTCTCACAATGAATCACCTATGCCATTTCTCTTTTCTGTCCCTACACTGACCGACGGAACATCCCAACATTCACTCTCCACCGCCTTACCTTCCCCCCATACTCTCCTCTTTCCCTCCCCATCATTCGTTCTATCCATCTATTCCGAGTGTTACTATAAGAGGCTGAATATCATTTAATATCATATGATGCTAATGCTTTGCAGTCTGCATGCTCTACACGTGTGCAACAGTCATATCAGATTATTCAATATCAGGAGGATGGAGACAGCACTCAATATCTGAGGGTTAGTTGGCAGGACTTATAGCATTCTCATTTACAGATTATTTTTACAGACTGCTACTTGAGCAGCAAGTTATGCAAGTCAACATAGCCTTCAACCGTTTTCCTTATGATAATGCAGAGCATATCCCCCCGACTTATATGAGCTGCAAGATGTTCATGAACCCTCATCACAGAGTCTAGGTAGAGAGAACTAAAGAATGAAGCACGATGTCTCTCATCAATATGTATATATCAAGGATACATCTACGATATCAATTGTATAATAGTGATATGCTCCACCAGTAATAAATAGTTAGTACTTGTTCACTGTACAGTCGTTTACAGAAACTTATCGCAACTTAACACTACACAAAATCATCATTCATGTATATCAGAAACGATTTTTCGCGTAATATCTCGCTGAGATGAACTATGCATTCATCTCGTTAGAAGATTTCACACATCTCAGTTCAATGAGATGAACGATTCGTACATCTCGCTAAGATTTCCCTGCCTAACTACTCGAGATCATACATGATTCGTGTATGCCAGAGAAGATTTCACACATCTCAACCCGAGGAGATCAACGATCCCTACATCTCGCTAAGATTTCTCTGCCCCACCTACCCGAGATCAAACATGATTCGTCTATGCTAGATAGATTCTTTTGACCCATATATACCCAGCAAACATTTCCAGTCCGACTCGACACTTGACATCAAAATACCTCCCATCACCTATGAACAGTATTGAGATTGAAATGAAATGTTATCTCCCACACCACTAATCACACTCCCACAACAGGGGGAGAGGTGCTCAATGGTATTAGAATTACCGTATTCAACTACCTGATATCATTCCTGAGCAGTACCCACAAAAGATCACACGATATTTCGCCATTCAATGAGATGGAGAGATCATTCCAGAAATTACAACTATTTATCTCACCCTCCATTCAATCAACATGAGAGATCTATCGACTACACGCCCTCATCCATGAGCAGTGCGGACTGAAATGATTCGATATCTCCTCCAACACTTCTCAGTTAATTGGAGAGATGATTAATGAAATTACAACTTCTCTATCGATAGATATCATCTCTGAACAGTGCACATATCTCGCATCTCGTTGAGCTTGAGCCTGATCATATACACGATCCCCGATCCCCGGCAAAAGGCGAATACCTTTCATGTCATGCCGATTAAGAACTTACCTGAATCTGAAATTTTAAATTTTTCGCATTAGACTAACCGGACAGACGTTCGAGAGAAAACATAATATGTATTAGTCAAGCGCTCTGATGATATATGGTGAAGTGGCGTGAGGAGGAGAAATAAGACATGGTTTATCGTGAATGAGGGTGTACATTATATGTCAAGGTTTACTGGAGATGTTGAAAGTCGTATTACTTCCTTTAGACATGTAGAAGTTAAAAACAGTTTTTTCGGAAGTCGTTGTTTTCAGGTTATTGATATCGGTAGCAGGCACGAGAAATTCGTCCAAGGGATTTGGCTGAAGGGTAAGACATGTGAAAATTAGACAGATACAAATTGGCATTACACACCTGAACATAGCTGCATCCGTCCGGAGCGATCTTCTTTTTCGCGATATGTCTCGGCGGACCAGGTGGCAGACCGTAGTCCGTATGAGGAGCTTGAATTGAGGATGTGTCATGGGTCGCATACATCTTGACTAGTGAATAAAGCCATTAGAGAACGAGAGAGATGAAGAGAGAGAGAGAGAGAGAAAGAGAGAGAGAGAGAGAGAGAGAGAGAGAGACATTACACTGCCATGTTTTACACAAATTATCTATTGATTTGAGTGTCGAAATCCGCATCGCTACGATCGATTTCGCTTAGTCTCTGCACAGTACAGACGTATTTCACAACCCTCACACGTGTAATCATACTGTAATGTATGCAGTCTTTATATTCGGCACATCAAACATCTGATTTTTGAGGTCCGACTCCTTCGCCCTGAGAAATAATTATTGTAAATTTGATAAGGGCGAAGGAGTCGGACCTCAAAAATCAGATGTTTGATGTGCCGAATATAAAGACTGCATACATTACAGTATGATTACACGTGTGAGGGTTGTGAAATACGTCTGTACTGTGCAGAGACTAAGCGAAATCGATCGTAGCGATGCGGATTTCGACACTCAAATCAATAGATAATTTGTGTAAAACATGGCAGTGTAATGTCTCTCTCTCTCTCTCTCTCTCTCTCTCTCTCTTTCTCTCTCTCTCTCTCTCTTCATCTCTCTCGTTCTCTAATGGCTTTATTCACTAGTCAAGATGTATGCGACCCATGACACATCCTCAATTCAAGCTCCTCATACGGACTACGGTCTGCCACCTGGTCCGCCGAGACATATCGCGAAAAAGAAGATCGCTCCGGACGGATGCAGCTATGTTCAGGTGTGTAATGCCAATTTGTATCTGTCTAATTTTCACATGTCTTACCCTTCAGCCAAATCCCTTGGACGAATTTCTCGTGCCTGCTACCGATATCAATAACCTGAAAACAACGACTTCCGAAAAAACTGTTTTTAACTTCTACATGTCTAAAGGAAGTAATACGACTTTCAACATCTCCAGTAAACCTTGACATATAATGTACACCCTCATTCACGATAAACCATGTCTTATTTCTCCTCCTCACGCCACTTCACCATATATCATCAGAGCGCTTGACTAATACATATTATGTTTTCTCTCGAACGTCTGTCCGGTTAGTCTAATGCGAAAAATTTAAAATTTCAGATTCAGGTAAGTTCTTAATCGGCATGACATGAAAGGTATTCGCCTTTTGCCGGGGATCGGGGATCGTGTATATGATCAGGCTCAAGCTCAACGAGATGCGAGATATGTGCACTGTTCAGAGATGATATCTATCGATAGAGAAGTTGTAATTTCATTAATCATCTCTCCAATTAACTGAGAAGTGTTGGAGGAGATATCGAATCATTTCAGTCCGCACTGCTCATGGATGAGGGCGTGTAGTCGATAGATCTCTCATGTTGATTGAATGGAGGGTGAGATAAATAGTTGTAATTTCTGGAATGATCTCTCCATCTCATTGAATGGCGAAATATCGTGTGATCTTTTGTGGGTACTGCTCAGGAATGATATCAGGTAGTTGAATACGGTAATTCTAATACCATTGAGCACCTCTCCCCCTGTTGTGGGAGTGTGATTAGTGGTGTGGGAGATAACATTTCATTTCAATCTCAATACTGTTCATAGGTGATGGGAGGTATTTTGATGTCAAGTGTCGAGTCGGACTGGAAATGTTTGCTGGGTATATATGGGTCAAAAGAATCTATCTAGCATAGACGAATCATGTTTGATCTCGGGTAGGTGGGGCAGAGAAATCTTAGCGAGATGTAGGGATCGTTGATCTCCTCGGGTTGAGATGTGTGAAATCTTCTCTGGCATACACGAATCATGTATGATCTCGAGTAGTTAGGCAGGGAAATCTTAGCGAGATGTACGAATCGTTCATCTCATTGAACTGAGATGTGTGAAATCTTCTAACGAGATGAATGCATAGTTCATCTCAGCGAGATATTACGCGAAAAATCGTTTCTGATATACATGAATGATGATTTTGTGTAGTGTTAAGTTGCGATAAGTTTCTGTAAACGACTGTACAGTGAACAAGTACTAACTATTTATTACTGGTGGAGCATATCACTATTATACAATTGATATCGTAGATGTATCCTTGATATATACATATTGATGAGAGACATCGTGCTTCATTCTTTAGTTCTCTCTACCTAGACTCTGTGATGAGGGTTCATGAACATCTTGCAGCTCATATAAGTCGGGGGGATATGCTCTGCATTATCATAAGGAAAACGGTTGAAGGCTATGTTGACTTGCATAACTTGCTGCTCAAGTAGCAGTCTGTAAAAATAATCTGTAAATGAGAATGCTATAAGTCCTGCCAACTAACCCTCAGATATTGAGTGCTGTCTCCATCCTCCTGATATTGAATAATCTGATATGACTGTTGCACACGTGTAGAGCATGCAGACTGCAAAGCATTAGCATCATATGATATTAAATGATATTCAGCCTCTTATAGTAACACTCGGAATAGATGGATAGAACGAATGATGGGGAGGGAAAGAGGAGAGTATGGGGGGAAGGTAAGGCGGTGGAGAGTGAATGTTGGGATGTTCCGTCGGTCAGTGTAGGGACAGAAAAGAGAAATGGCATAGGTGATTCATTGTGAGAGAGTATGGTGAAGTAGATGAATAAGGAGGAGAGAACTACAGTAAAGGTTAACGTTTCAGATGTGATCTTTTAGAGACAACCAGGTCACGCAATTCTACTTATCATGAGATTATTTCCCATTCCACTCATACCTGGTCTTTGACGAACATGCACACATGAATCATGTATGATAGGGGGATATTAGCGAGATGTACGAATCGTTCATCTCATCGGATTGAGATGCGTGAAATATTCTCAGGCATACATGAATTGTGTATGATCTCGAGTAGTTGGACAGGGAAATATTAGCGAGATGTACGAATCGTTCATCTCATCGGATTGAGATGCGTGAAATATTCTCAGGCATACATGAATTGTGTATGATCTCGAGTAGTTGGACAGGGAAATATTAGCGAGATGTACGAATCGTTCATCTCATAGGGCTGAGAGACGTGAAATATTCTCTGGTATACAAGGAGAGATCTGAATGGTTTGAAATGAAGTGATAATAATGATAAGAAGAGTGACACATCTGAGAAAAAGACTGCCTCTTGTACGCTCGACTATACAGATGTTGTGAATACAGTTATTAAAGTTTTATCTGTTGATTGTACAATAGAGAAACAGAGAGGGTGAAGGACTTTAACGCTTCACCGACGATGATATAGTGCGGACGTTTCTTCCGGGCTCTTTATCCTCATGCATATTTGAGTGGGGGGACCTTGGACGACGATGTCATACTCCGACACTTCGAAGTCGAGATAGTTTTCTGGAATGATTTGTTCTTCAGATAGTAAAACGTTTACTTAGCTCACCTTATACGGTTCTCAATGCTACAGGAAGGTTGCATGCATCTAGCTCAACTCGCTGGAATTAGTAATTCTTCAGTCAGTAAAAGCTTTACTTAACTTACATTACGTGTCTGTTTGTAGATGTAGTTTACAGCAAGTATGAATCCTGGATCTGCCATCATAACTTCAAAGGGAACTTGATTGAATTCTATGTTGAACAGTTTACAATTGAAGTAGCATACTGTAATAGTATATTTCATGTAGAGTGAAAAAAAGAAATAGAGAAACTTACCCTACTGTTGAAGAATAATTAGTTCTGAATTCTGACGAAGACCTCAGGGGCGCATACGTGTAGAGTATGCAGTCTAGAAAACTAGTAACATTGGACAGATCATGTGAAACAAAGCTGAACCAGACATGATAGCATACTGAATAGTTGGAAAGTGGTAAGGTTGAGATAGTGAAAAGAGAGAAAAGAAGACATGGTCTAGATGATTCACTTCAAGAGAACTCGATGGCGGAGGGAGAAGGGGCAAGAATATGTAAGAAAGAGAGGATAGCCAAGGTTGATGATTCATTGCGTACAGAATACTCTGCTCTGCAGGTGATTCACCATTGAGTGATGATTCGAAATTACAGAGTATACAGGTTCCTATGAACCATTTCCAAAGATCAGATGAGAAGATATAGGGGTGAAGAGAAGGACCCTTGCTGATGATTCATTGTGGGCGGGATATCTTTTACGATTAGCTAGACAACTACTTACGTGCCATTCTAATTAATGTACATTGAAAGGCCTGAATATATGTGGATGTGAAGAATTAAAGAGGAAAATGATGCGCCATCATGCGCTTGGAACATAAAAGGAAAAGGACCATTAGTGGTAAGGCCCAACATTTTCTTATTAGTTGATTAGAGATAATAGGATGTGTCAAAATGATGTGCTAATTGAGTCTCTGATTGTAAACATGATGCATCGGTTCATCTCAGAGGGTTGAGATGTGTGAGATCTTCTCTGGCATGCACGAATCGTGTATCATTTAGAGTAGTTGGACAGGGGAAACTTAGTGAGATGTACGAATCGTTCATCTCAACGGGCTGAGATGTGTGAGATCTTCTCTCGCATGCACGAATCGTGCATCATTTAGAGTAGTTGGACAGGGGAAACTTAGTGAGATGTACGAATCGTTCATCTCAACGGACTGAGATGTGTGAGATCTTCTCTCGCATGCACGAATCGTGTATCATTTAGAGTAGTTGGACAGGGGAAACTTAGTGAGATGTACGAATCGTTCATCTCAACGGGCTGAGATGTGTGAGATCTTCTCTCGCATGCACGAATCGTGTATCATTTAGAGTAGTTGGACAGGGGAAACTTAGTGAGATGTACGAATCGTTCATCTCAACGGACTGAGATGTGTGAGATCTTCTCTGGCATGCACGAATCGTGTATCATTTAGAGTAGTTGGACAGGGGAAACTTAGTGAGATGTACGAATCGTTCATCTCAACGGGCTGAGATGTGTGAGATCTTCTCTCGCATGCACGAATCGTGTATCATTTAGCGTAGTTGGAGAGGGGAAACTTAGTGAGATGTACGAATCGTTCATCTCAACGGACTGAGATGTGTGAGATCTTCTCTCGCATGAACGAATCGTGTATCATTTAGAGTAGTTGGACAGGGGAAACTTAGTGAGATGTACGAATCGTTCATCTCAACGGACTGAGATGTGTGAGATCTTCTCTGGCATGCGCGAATCGTGTATCATTTAGAGTAGTTGGACAGGGGAAACTTAGTGAGATGTACGAATCGTTCATCTCAACGGACTGAGATGTGTGAGATCTTCTCTGGCATGCACGAATCGTGTATCATTTAGCGTAGTTGGACAGGGGAAACTTAGTGAGATGTACGAATCGTTCATCTCAACGGACTGAGATGTGTGAGATCTTCTCTGGCATGCGCGAATCGTGTATCATTTAGAGTAGTTGGACAAGGGAAACTTAGTGAGATGTACGAATCGTTCATCTCAACGGGCTGAGATGTGTGAGATCTTCTCTCACATGCACGAATCGTGTATCATTTAGAGTAGTTGGACAGGGGAAACTTAGTGAGATGTACGAATCGATCATCTCAACGGTCTGAGATGTGTGAGATCTTCTCTCGCATGCACGAATCGTGTATCATTTAGAGTAGTTGGACAGGGGAAACTTAGTGAGATGTACGAATCGTTCATCTCAACGGACTGAGATGTGTGAGATCTTCTCTGGCATGTGCGAATCGTGTATCATTTAGAGTAGTTGGACAGGGGAAACTTAGTGAGATGTACGAATCGTTCATCTCAACGGGCTGAGATGTGTGAGATCTTCTCTCGCATGCACGAATCGTGTATCATTTAGAGTAGTTGGACAGGGGAAACTTAGTGAGATGTACGAATCGTTCATCTCAACGGGCTGAGATGTGTGAGATCTTCTCTGGCATGCACGAATCGTGTATCATTTAGAGTAGTTGGACAGGGGAAACTTAGTGAGATGTACGAATCGTTCATCTCAACGGGCTGAGATGTGTGAGATCTTCTCTCGCATGCACGAATCGTGTATCATTTAGAGTAGTTGGAGAGGGGAAACTTAGTGAGATGTACGAATCGTTCATCTCAACGGACTGAGATGTGTGAGATCTTCTCTCGCATGAACGAATCGTGTATCATTTAGAGTAGTTGGACAGGGGAAACTTAGTGAGATGTACGAATCGTTCATCTCAACGGACTGAGATGTGTGAGATCTTCTCTCGCATGCACGAATCGTGTATCATTTAGAGTAGTTGGACAGGGGAAACTTAGTGAGATGTACGAATCGTTCATCTCAACGAACTGAGATGTGTGAGATCTTCTCTGGCATGCACGAATCGTGTATCATTTAGAGTAGTTGGACAGGGGAAACTTAGTGAGATGTACGAATCATTCACCTGTTTGACCTCCTATTGATTGAATGGTGAGGGGAAGATATAGGATCAATTTCGATGTGCACTGCTCTGGGATGACGGCTGTTGTAATTTCCTTAATCATCTCCCATTGATTGGATGGTGAGGGAAAGATATCGGATCAATTTCGATGTGCACTACTCAGGGATGATGGTTGTTGTAATTTCCTTAATCATCTCCCTTTGATTGGATAGTGAGGGAAAGATATCGGATCAATTTCGATGTGCACTACTCAGGGATGATGGTTGTTGTAATTTCCTTAATCATTTCCCATTGATTGGATAGTGAGGGAAAGATATTGGATCAATTTCGATGTGCACTACTCAGGGATAATGGCTGCTGTAATTTCATCAATCATTTTCCATTGATTGGATGGTGAGGGAAAGATATTGGATCAATTTCGATGTGTACTGTTCAGGGATGATGGTTGTTGTAATTTCATTAATCATATTCCATTGATTGGATGTTTGGGGGAAATATATCGGATCAATCTCGGTGTGCTATTTTTACAGGTGGGCGGGGCTTGTCCTCTCAGGATGTTGGTATAAATACCCTACCGTTTGAATCAATTACAGATTCATTCAGCTACTTCTCTGTTGCATTAGCATGCCGTGCTCTACGGATGTCTCTTCATGCGACAGTTGGAAGGATGAATTTCAACCAGCTGATGAACGAGTTGTGAAAAGATTTCATTGGGTTCCTCTGGAGTTCTTCGCACTGCTGACACTTGGGATTGATATCCATTCCCGCCTACTTCCTCATCAAATTAATCTTCTCAATACTACCTTCTCTCATCGTCGAGTCCGTACTTCTCATTTGGGAGCATGCAACAAGCAGCTGAGTGGTGTACGTATAGAGAAAGGTTCGAGTGGACTTTCGAGAGTAACTGTGAAGGTGGATGTGAGGAGTGGTGAGGGCACAGTTCCTGGAGTAATTGCTACTCTTCGTATCAAGGTCAGGTCTCCAATACATTGGTCATAGTTAATATCCTTTTATTTCCAGGACTATCTCTACGTGAAACATAACGTTACTCTACGTTGTGACAACACTCCTCTGGTAGTGGTTCCCACGAGTGGAGAAAAGTTCGCCCTACAATGTCTTGACGTTTGCGTGGAGATTTAATATGGAGATGGATATGCAGTGAATCAGTATTCGATCACTATGATGTTATGTTAACAGAAATAAATACCCTTGATTAATCTTCGGAGAGAGTTGGATATGTCAAGATGACGTGATAATCGAGATAAATCCGATTAGAAATATGGCATATCGGAGATAAAAACCTGCCGATGACGAGTCATAACAGTTCATCCTTTGTATGATTCTTAAGGATGTGCAAAATAATGGAAACAGGTAGTTCTAATTAATAGATAACGAGTGGTAATTTGTTATACTACCGAAACGATGAACGTGGGAAAACACTCCATCATGATATGCTGGACCATTTATGGAAATGGAGAGGTTGTGAAATGTACAAAAATGACCTCAATAGATCCCTGGGGACGGACTGTCATGAGTCATCAAAAGGGGACGGACAATTGTGACCATTTATGGAAATGGAGATGGCGTGAAATGTATAAAAATGACCTCAATGGACCCTCTGATAGAGCAGGATGTGCCAAAAGTATGTGTAATTTAGGATAATTTCGACTAGACATGCGACATATCAAAGATAAAAGCCCTGCCGACGATGAGTCACAACTGTCCGTCCCTTTTGATGACTCATAACAGTTCATAACAGTTCATAACAGTTTATCAGAGGGTCCATTGAGGTCATTTTTATACATTTCACGCCATCTCCATTTCCATAAATGGTCACAATTGTCCGTCCCCTTTTGATGACTCATGACAGTCCGTCCCCAGGGATCTATTGAGGTCATTTTTGTACATTTCACAACCTCTCCATTTCCATAAATGGTCCAGCATATCATGATGGAGTGTTTTCCCACGTTCATCGTTTCGGTAGTATAACAAATTACCACTCGTTATCTATTAATTAGAACTACCTGTTTCCATTATTTTGCACATCCTTAAGAATCATACAAAGGATGAACTGTTATGACTCGTCATCGGCAGGTTTTTATCTCCGATATGCCATATTTCTAATCGGATTTATCTCGATTATCACGTCATCTTGACATATCCAACTCTCTCCGAAGATTAATCAAGGGTATTTATTTCTGTTAACATAACATCATAGTGATCGAATACTGATTCACTGCATATCCATCTCCATATTAAATCTCCACGCAAACGTCAAGACATTGTAGGGCGAACTTTTCTCCACTCGTGGGAACCACTACCAGAGGAGTGTTGTCACAACGTAGAGTAACGTTATGTTTCACGTAGAGATAGTCCTGGAAATAAAAGGATATTAACTATGACCAATGTATTGGAGACCTGACCTTGATACGAAGAGTAGCAATTACTCCAGGAACTGTGCCCTCACCACTCCTCACATCCACCTTCACAGTTACTCTCGAAAGTCCACTCGAACCTTTCTCTATACGTACACCACTCAGCTGCTTGTTGCATGCTCCCAAATGAGAAGTACGGACTCGACGATGAGAGAAGGTAGTATTGAGAAGATTAATTTGATGAGGAAGTAGGCGGGAATGGATATCAATCCCAAGTGTCAGCAGTGCGAAGAACTCCAGAGGAACCCAATGAAATCTTTTCACAACTCGTTCATCAGCTGGTTGAAATTCATCCTTCCAACTGTCGCATGAAGAGACATCCGTAGAGCACGGCATGCTAATGCAACAGAGAAGTAGCTGAATGAATCTGTAATTGATTCAAACGGTAGGGTATTTATACCAACATCCTGAGAGGACAAGCCCCGCCCACCTGTAAAAATAGCACACCGAGATTGATCCGATATATTTCCCCCAAACATCCAATCAATGGAATATGATTAATGAAATTACAACAACCATCATCCCTGAACAGTACACATCGAAATTGATCCAATATCTTTCCCTCACCATCCAATCAATGGAAAATGATTGATGAAATTACAGCAGCCATTATCCCTGAGTAGTGCACATCGAAATTGATCCAATATCTTTCCCTCACTATCCAATCAATGGGAAATGATTAAGGAAATTACAACAACCATCATCCCTGAGTAGTGCACATCGAAATTGATCCGATATCTTTCCCTCACTATCCAATCAAAGGGAGATGATTAAGGAAATTACAACAACCATCATCCCTGAGTAGTGCACATCGAAATTGATCCGATATCTTTCCCTCACCATCCAATCAATGGGAGATGATTAAGGAAATTACAACAGCCGTCATCCCAGAGCAGTGCACATCGAAATTGATCCTATATCTTCCCCTCACCATTCAATCAATAGGAGGTCAAACAGGTGAATGATTCGTACATCTCACTAAGTTTCCCCTGTCCAACTACTCTAAATGATACACGATTCGTGCATGCCAGAGAAGATCTCACACATCTCAGTTCGTTGAGATGAACGATTCGTACATCTCACTAAGTTTCCCCTGTCCAACTACTCTAAATGATACACGATTCGTGCATGCGAGAGAAGATCTCACACATCTCAGTCCGTTGAGATGAACGATTCGTACATCTCACTAAGTTTCCCCTGTCCAACTACTCTAAATGATACACGATTCGTTCATGCGAGAGAAGATCTCACACATCTCAGTCCGTTGAGATGAACGATTCGTACATCTCACTAAGTTTCCCCTCTCCAACTACTCTAAATGATACACGATTCGTGCATGCGAGAGAAGATCTCACACATCTCAGCCCGTTGAGATGAACGATTCGTACATCTCACTAAGTTTCCCCTGTCCAACTACTCTAAATGATACACGATTCGTGCATGCCAGAGAAGATCTCACACATCTCAGCCCGTTGAGATGAACGATTCGTACATCTCACTAAGTTTCCCCTGTCCAACTACTCTAAATGATACACGATTCGTGCATGCGAGAGAAGATCTCACACATCTCAGCCCGTTGAGATGAACGATTCGTACATCTCACTAAGTTTCCCCTGTCCAACTACTCTAAATGATACACGATTCGCACATGCCAGAGAAGATCTCACACATCTCAGTCCGTTGAGATGAACGATTCGTACATCTCACTAAGTTTCCCCTGTCCAACTACTCTAAATGATACACGATTCGTGCATGCGAGAGAAGATCTCACACATCTCAGACCGTTGAGATGATCGATTCGTACATCTCACTAAGTTTCCCCTGTCCAACTACTCTAAATGATACACGATTCGTGCATGTGAGAGAAGATCTCACACATCTCAGCCCGTTGAGATGAACGATTCGTACATCTCACTAAGTTTCCCTTGTCCAACTACTCTAAATGATACACGATTCGCGCATGCCAGAGAAGATCTCACACATCTCAGTCCGTTGAGATGAACGATTCGTACATCTCACTAAGTTTCCCCTGTCCAACTACGCTAAATGATACACGATTCGTGCATGCCAGAGAAGATCTCACACATCTCAGTCCGTTGAGATGAACGATTCGTACATCTCACTAAGTTTCCCCTGTCCAACTACTCTAAATGATACACGATTCGCGCATGCCAGAGAAGATCTCACACATCTCAGTCCGTTGAGATGAACGATTCGTACATCTCACTAAGTTTCCCCTGTCCAACTACTCTAAATGATACACGATTCGTTCATGCGAGAGAAGATCTCACACATCTCAGTCCGTTGAGATGAACGATTCGTACATCTCACTAAGTTTCCCCTCTCCAACTACGCTAAATGATACACGATTCGTGCATGCGAGAGAAGATCTCACACATCTCAGCCCGTTGAGATGAACGATTCGTACATCTCACTAAGTTTCCCCTGTCCAACTACTCTAAATGATACACGATTCGTGCATGCCAGAGAAGATCTCACACATCTCAGTCCGTTGAGATGAACGATTCGTACATCTCACTAAGTTTCCCCTGTCCAACTACTCTAAATGATACACGATTCGTGCATGCGAGAGAAGATCTCACACATCTCAGCCCGTTGAGATGAACGATTCGTACATCTCACTAAGTTTCCCCTGTCCAACTACTCTAAATGATACACGATTCGTGCATGCGAGAGAAGATCTCACACATCTCAGTCCGTTGAGATGAACGATTCGTACATCTCACTAAGTTTCCCCTGTCCAACTACTCTAAATGATGCACGATTCGTGCATGCGAGAGAAGATCTCACACATCTCAGCCCGTTGAGATGAACGATTCGTACATCTCACTAAGTTTCCCCTGTCCAACTACTCTAAATGATACACGATTCGTGCATGCCAGAGAAGATCTCACACATCTCAACCCTCTGAGATGAACCGATGCATCATGTTTACAATCAGAGACTCAATTAGCACATCATTTTGACACATCCTATTATCTCTAATCAACTAATAAGAAAATGTTGGGCCTTACCACTAATGGTCCTTTTCCTTTTATGTTCCAAGCGCATGATGGCGCATCATTTTCCTCTTTAATTCTTCACATCCACATATATTCAGGCCTTTCAATGTACATTAATTAGAATGGCACGTAAGTAGTTGTCTAGCTAATCGTAAAAGATATCCCGCCCACAATGAATCATCAGCAAGGGTCCTTCTCTTCACCCCTATATCTTCTCATCTGATCTTTGGAAATGGTTCATAGGAACCTGTATACTCTGTAATTTCGAATCATCACTCAATGGTGAATCACCTGCAGAGCAGAGTATTCTGTACGCAATGAATCATCAACCTTGGCTATCCTCTCTTTCTTACATATTCTTGCCCCTTCTCCCTCCGCCATCGAGTTCTCTTGAAGTGAATCATCTAGACCATGTCTTCTTTTCTCTCTTTTCACTATCTCAACCTTACCACTTTCCAACTATTCAGTATGCTATCATGTCTGGTTCAGCTTTGTTTCACATGATCTGTCCAATGTTACTAGTTTTCTAGACTGCATACTCTACACGTATGCG
This sequence comes from Pristionchus exspectatus, assembly GCA_911812115.1. Lineage (NCBI taxonomy): Eukaryota > Metazoa > Nematoda > Chromadorea > Rhabditida > Neodiplogasteridae > Pristionchus > Pristionchus exspectatus. The sequence goes on from OU461582.1 coordinate 6,416,197, forward strand.
CCCCTGAGGTCTTCGTCAGAATTCAGAACTAATTATTCTTCAACAGTAGGGTAAGTTTCTCTATTTCTTTTTTTCACTCTACATGAAATATACTATTACAGTATGCTACTTCAATTGTAAACTGTTCAACATAGAATTCAATCAAGTTCCCTTTGAAGTTATGATGGCAGATCCAGGATTCATACTTGCTGTAAACTACATCTACAAACAGACACGTAATGTAAGTTAAGTAAAGCTTTTACTGACTGAAGAATTACTAATTCCAGCGAGTTGAGCTAGATGCATGCAACCTTCCTGTAGCATTGAGAACCGTATAAGGTGAGCTAAGTAAACGTTTTACTATCTGAAGAACAAATCATTCCAGAAAACTATCTCGACTTCGAAGTGTCGGAGTATGACATCGTCGTCCAAGGTCCCCCCACTCAAATATGCATGAGGATAAAGAGCCCGGAAGAAACGTCCGCACTATATCATCGTCGGTGAAGCGTTAAAGTCCTTCACCCTCTCTGTTTCTCTATTGTACAATCAACAGATAAAACTTTAATAACTGTATTCACAACATCTGTATAGTCGAGCGTACAAGAGGCAGTCTTTTTCTCAGATGTGTCACTCTTCTTATCATTATTATCACTTCATTTCAAACCATTCAGATCTCTCCTTGTATACCAGAGAATATTTCACGTCTCTCAGCCCTATGAGATGAACGATTCGTACATCTCGCTAATATTTCCCTGTCCAACTACTCGAGATCATACACAATTCATGTATGCCTGAGAATATTTCACGCATCTCAATCCGATGAGATGAACGATTCGTACATCTCGCTAATATTTCCCTGTCCAACTACTCGAGATCATACACAATTCATGTATGCCTGAGAATATTTCACGCATCTCAATCCGATGAGATGAACGATTCGTACATCTCGCTAATATCCCCCTATCATACATGATTCATGTGTGCATGTTCGTCAAAGACCAGGTATGAGTGGAATGGGAAATAATCTCATGATAAGTAGAATTGCGTGACCTGGTTGTCTCTAAAAGATCACATCTGAAACGTTAACCTTTACTGTAGTTCTCTCCTCCTTATTCATCTACTTCACCATACTCTCTCACAATGAATCACCTATGCCATTTCTCTTTTCTGTCCCTACACTGACCGACGGAACATCCCAACATTCACTCTCCACCGCCTTACCTTCCCCCCATACTCTCCTCTTTCCCTCCCCATCATTCGTTCTATCCATCTATTCCGAGTGTTACTATAAGAGGCTGAATATCATTTAATATCATATGATGCTAATGCTTTGCAGTCTGCATGCTCTACACGTGTGCAACAGTCATATCAGATTATTCAATATCAGGAGGATGGAGACAGCACTCAATATCTGAGGGTTAGTTGGCAGGACTTATAGCATTCTCATTTACAGATTATTTTTACAGACTGCTACTTGAGCAGCAAGTTATGCAAGTCAACATAGCCTTCAACCGTTTTCCTTATGATAATGCAGAGCATATCCCCCCGACTTATATGAGCTGCAAGATGTTCATGAACCCTCATCACAGAGTCTAGGTAGAGAGAACTAAAGAATGAAGCACGATGTCTCTCATCAATATGTATATATCAAGGATACATCTACGATATCAATTGTATAATAGTGATATGCTCCACCAGTAATAAATAGTTAGTACTTGTTCACTGTACAGTCGTTTACAGAAACTTATCGCAACTTAACACTACACAAAATCATCATTCATGTATATCAGAAACGATTTTTCGCGTAATATCTCGCTGAGATGAACTATGCATTCATCTCGTTAGAAGATTTCACACATCTCAGTTCAATGAGATGAACGATTCGTACATCTCGCTAAGATTTCCCTGCCTAACTACTCGAGATCATACATGATTCGTGTATGCCAGAGAAGATTTCACACATCTCAACCCGAGGAGATCAACGATCCCTACATCTCGCTAAGATTTCTCTGCCCCACCTACCCGAGATCAAACATGATTCGTCTATGCTAGATAGATTCTTTTGACCCATATATACCCAGCAAACATTTCCAGTCCGACTCGACACTTGACATCAAAATACCTCCCATCACCTATGAACAGTATTGAGATTGAAATGAAATGTTATCTCCCACACCACTAATCACACTCCCACAACAGGGGGAGAGGTGCTCAATGGTATTAGAATTACCGTATTCAACTACCTGATATCATTCCTGAGCAGTACCCACAAAAGATCACACGATATTTCGCCATTCAATGAGATGGAGAGATCATTCCAGAAATTACAACTATTTATCTCACCCTCCATTCAATCAACATGAGAGATCTATCGACTACACGCCCTCATCCATGAGCAGTGCGGACTGAAATGATTCGATATCTCCTCCAACACTTCTCAGTTAATTGGAGAGATGATTAATGAAATTACAACTTCTCTATCGATAGATATCATCTCTGAACAGTGCACATATCTCGCATCTCGTTGAGCTTGAGCCTGATCATATACACGATCCCCGATCCCCGGCAAAAGGCGAATACCTTTCATGTCATGCCGATTAAGAACTTACCTGAATCTGAAATTTTAAATTTTTCGCATTAGACTAACCGGACAGACGTTCGAGAGAAAACATAATATGTATTAGTCAAGCGCTCTGATGATATATGGTGAAGTGGCGTGAGGAGGAGAAATAAGACATGGTTTATCGTGAATGAGGGTGTACATTATATGTCAAGGTTTACTGGAGATGTTGAAAGTCGTATTACTTCCTTTAGACATGTAGAAGTTAAAAACAGTTTTTTCGGAAGTCGTTGTTTTCAGGTTATTGATATCGGTAGCAGGCACGAGAAATTCGTCCAAGGGATTTGGCTGAAGGGTAAGACATGTGAAAATTAGACAGATACAAATTGGCATTACACACCTGAACATAGCTGCATCCGTCCGGAGCGATCTTCTTTTTCGCGATATGTCTCGGCGGACCAGGTGGCAGACCGTAGTCCGTATGAGGAGCTTGAATTGAGGATGTGTCATGGGTCGCATACATCTTGACTAGTGAATAAAGCCATTAGAGAACGAGAGAGATGAAGAGAGAGAGAGAGAGAGAAAGAGAGAGAGAGAGAGAGAGAGAGAGAGAGAGACATTACACTGCCATGTTTTACACAAATTATCTATTGATTTGAGTGTCGAAATCCGCATCGCTACGATCGATTTCGCTTAGTCTCTGCACAGTACAGACGTATTTCACAACCCTCACACGTGTAATCATACTGTAATGTATGCAGTCTTTATATTCGGCACATCAAACATCTGATTTTGAGGTCCGACTCCTTCGCCCTGAGAAATAATTATTGTAAATTTGATAAGGGCGAAGGAGTCGGACCTCAAAATCAGATGTTTGATGTGCCGAATATAAAGACTGCATACATTACAGTATGATTACACGTGTGAGGGTTGTGAAATACGTCTGTACTGTGCAGAGACTAAGCGAAATCGATCGTAGCGATGCGGATTTCGACACTCAAATCAATAGATAATTTGTGTAAAACATGGCAGTGTAATGTCTCTCTCTCTCTCTCTCTCTCTCTCTCTCTCTTCTCTCTCTCTCTCTCTCTTCATCTCTCTCGTTCTCTAATGGCTTTATTCACTAGTCAAGATGTATGCGACCCATGACACATCCTCAATTCAAGCTCCTCATACGGACTACGGTCTGCCACCTGGTCCGCCGAGACATATCGCGAAAAAGAAGATCGCTCCGGACGGATGCAGCTATGTTCAGGTGTGTAATGCCAATTTGTATCTGTCTAATTTTCACATGTCTTACCCTTCAGCCAAATCCCTTGGACGAATTTCTCGTGCCTGCTACCGATATCAATAACCTGAAAACAACGACTTCCGAAAAAACTGTTTTTAACTTCTACATGTCTAAAGGAAGTAATACGACTTTCAACATCTCCAGTAAACCTTGACATATAATGTACACCCTCATTCACGATAAACCATGTCTTATTTCTCCTCCTCACGCCACTTCACCATATATCATCAGAGCGCTTGACTAATACATATTATGTTTTCTCTCGAACGTCTGTCCGGTTAGTCTAATGCGAAAAATTTAAAATTTCAGATTCAGGTAAGTTCTTAATCGGCATGACATGAAAGGTATTCGCCTTTTGCCGGGGATCGGGGATCGTGTATATGATCAGGCTCAAGCTCAACGAGATGCGAGATATGTGCACTGTTCAGAGATGATATCTATCGATAGAGAAGTTGTAATTTCATTAATCATCTCTCCAATTAACTGAGAAGTGTTGGAGGAGATATCGAATCATTTCAGTCCGCACTGCTCATGGATGAGGGCGTGTAGTCGATAGATCTCTCATGTTGATTGAATGGAGGGTGAGATAAATAGTTGTAATTTCTGGAATGATCTCTCCATCTCATTGAATGGCGAAATATCGTGTGATCTTTTGTGGGTACTGCTCAGGAATGATATCAGGTAGTTGAATACGGTAATTCTAATACCATTGAGCACCTCTCCCCCTGTTGTGGGAGTGTGATTAGTGGTGTGGGAGATAACATTTCATTTCAATCTCAATACTGTTCATAGGTGATGGGAGGTATTTTGATGTCAAGTGTCGAGTCGGACTGGAAATGTTTGCTGGGTATATATGGGTCAAAAGAATCTATCTAGCATAGACGAATCATGTTTGATCTCGGGTAGGTGGGGCAGAGAAATCTTAGCGAGATGTAGGGATCGTTGATCTCCTCGGGTTGAGATGTGTGAAATCTTCTCTGGCATACACGAATCATGTATGATCTCGAGTAGTTAGGCAGGGAAATCTTAGCGAGATGTACGAATCGTTCATCTCATTGAACTGAGATGTGTGAAATCTTCTAACGAGATGAATGCATAGTTCATCTCAGCGAGATATTACGCGAAAAATCGTTTCTGATATACATGAATGATGATTTTGTGTAGTGTTAAGTTGCGATAAGTTTCTGTAAACGACTGTACAGTGAACAAGTACTAACTATTTATTACTGGTGGAGCATATCACTATTATACAATTGATATCGTAGATGTATCCTTGATATATACATATTGATGAGAGACATCGTGCTTCATTCTTTAGTTCTCTCTACCTAGACTCTGTGATGAGGGTTCATGAACATCTTGCAGCTCATATAAGTCGGGGGGATATGCTCTGCATTATCATAAGGAAAACGGTTGAAGGCTATGTTGACTTGCATAACTTGCTGCTCAAGTAGCAGTCTGTAAAAATAATCTGTAAATGAGAATGCTATAAGTCCTGCCAACTAACCCTCAGATATTGAGTGCTGTCTCCATCCTCCTGATATTGAATAATCTGATATGACTGTTGCACACGTGTAGAGCATGCAGACTGCAAAGCATTAGCATCATATGATATTAAATGATATTCAGCCTCTTATAGTAACACTCGGAATAGATGGATAGAACGAATGATGGGGAGGGAAAGAGGAGAGTATGGGGGGAAGGTAAGGCGGTGGAGAGTGAATGTTGGGATGTTCCGTCGGTCAGTGTAGGGACAGAAAAGAGAAATGGCATAGGTGATTCATTGTGAGAGAGTATGGTGAAGTAGATGAATAAGGAGGAGAGAACTACAGTAAAGGTTAACGTTTCAGATGTGATCTTTTAGAGACAACCAGGTCACGCAATTCTACTTATCATGAGATTATTTCCCATTCCACTCATACCTGGTCTTTGACGAACATGCACACATGAATCATGTATGATAGGGGGATATTAGCGAGATGTACGAATCGTTCATCTCATCGGATTGAGATGCGTGAAATATTCTCAGGCATACATGAATTGTGTATGATCTCGAGTAGTTGGACAGGGAAATATTAGCGAGATGTACGAATCGTTCATCTCATCGGATTGAGATGCGTGAAATATTCTCAGGCATACATGAATTGTGTATGATCTCGAGTAGTTGGACAGGGAAATATTAGCGAGATGTACGAATCGTTCATCTCATAGGGCTGAGAGACGTGAAATATTCTCTGGTATACAAGGAGAGATCTGAATGGTTTGAAATGAAGTGATAATAATGATAAGAAGAGTGACACATCTGAGAAAAAGACTGCCTCTTGTACGCTCGACTATACAGATGTTGTGAATACAGTTATTAAAGTTTTATCTGTTGATTGTACAATAGAGAAACAGAGAGGGTGAAGGACTTTAACGCTTCACCGACGATGATATAGTGCGGACGTTTCTTCCGGGCTCTTTATCCTCATGCATATTTGAGTGGGGGGACCTTGGACGACGATGTCATACTCCGACACTTCGAAGTCGAGATAGTTTTCTGGAATGATTTGTTCTTCAGATAGTAAAACGTTTACTTAGCTCACCTTATACGGTTCTCAATGCTACAGGAAGGTTGCATGCATCTAGCTCAACTCGCTGGAATTAGTAATTCTTCAGTCAGTAAAAGCTTTACTTAACTTACATTACGTGTCTGTTTGTAGATGTAGTTTACAGCAAGTATGAATCCTGGATCTGCCATCATAACTTCAAAGGGAACTTGATTGAATTCTATGTTGAACAGTTTACAATTGAAGTAGCATACTGTAATAGTATATTTCATGTAGAGTGAAAAAAAGAAATAGAGAAACTTACCCTACTGTTGAAGAATAATTAGTTCTGAATTCTGACGAAGACCTCAGGGGCGCATACGTGTAGAGTATGCAGTCTAGAAAACTAGTAACATTGGACAGATCATGTGAAACAAAGCTGAACCAGACATGATAGCATACTGAATAGTTGGAAAGTGGTAAGGTTGAGATAGTGAAAAGAGAGAAAAGAAGACATGGTCTAGATGATTCACTTCAAGAGAACTCGATGGCGGAGGGAGAAGGGGCAAGAATATGTAAGAAAGAGAGGATAGCCAAGGTTGATGATTCATTGCGTACAGAATACTCTGCTCTGCAGGTGATTCACCATTGAGTGATGATTCGAAATTACAGAGTATACAGGTTCCTATGAACCATTTCCAAAGATCAGATGAGAAGATATAGGGGTGAAGAGAAGGACCCTTGCTGATGATTCATTGTGGGCGGGATATCTTTTACGATTAGCTAGACAACTACTTACGTGCCATTCTAATTAATGTACATTGAAAGGCCTGAATATATGTGGATGTGAAGAATTAAAGAGGAAAATGATGCGCCATCATGCGCTTGGAACATAAAAGGAAAAGGACCATTAGTGGTAAGGCCCAACATTTTCTTATTAGTTGATTAGAGATAATAGGATGTGTCAAAATGATGTGCTAATTGAGTCTCTGATTGTAAACATGATGCATCGGTTCATCTCAGAGGGTTGAGATGTGTGAGATCTTCTCTGGCATGCACGAATCGTGTATCATTTAGAGTAGTTGGACAGGGGAAACTTAGTGAGATGTACGAATCGTTCATCTCAACGGGCTGAGATGTGTGAGATCTTCTCTCGCATGCACGAATCGTGCATCATTTAGAGTAGTTGGACAGGGGAAACTTAGTGAGATGTACGAATCGTTCATCTCAACGGACTGAGATGTGTGAGATCTTCTCTCGCATGCACGAATCGTGTATCATTTAGAGTAGTTGGACAGGGGAAACTTAGTGAGATGTACGAATCGTTCATCTCAACGGGCTGAGATGTGTGAGATCTTCTCTCGCATGCACGAATCGTGTATCATTTAGAGTAGTTGGACAGGGGAAACTTAGTGAGATGTACGAATCGTTCATCTCAACGGACTGAGATGTGTGAGATCTTCTCTGGCATGCACGAATCGTGTATCATTTAGAGTAGTTGGACAGGGGAAACTTAGTGAGATGTACGAATCGTTCATCTCAACGGGCTGAGATGTGTGAGATCTTCTCTCGCATGCACGAATCGTGTATCATTTAGCGTAGTTGGAGAGGGGAAACTTAGTGAGATGTACGAATCGTTCATCTCAACGGACTGAGATGTGTGAGATCTTCTCTCGCATGAACGAATCGTGTATCATTTAGAGTAGTTGGACAGGGGAAACTTAGTGAGATGTACGAATCGTTCATCTCAACGGACTGAGATGTGTGAGATCTTCTCTGGCATGCGCGAATCGTGTATCATTTAGAGTAGTTGGACAGGGGAAACTTAGTGAGATGTACGAATCGTTCATCTCAACGGACTGAGATGTGTGAGATCTTCTCTGGCATGCACGAATCGTGTATCATTTAGCGTAGTTGGACAGGGGAAACTTAGTGAGATGTACGAATCGTTCATCTCAACGGACTGAGATGTGTGAGATCTTCTCTGGCATGCGCGAATCGTGTATCATTTAGAGTAGTTGGACAAGGGAAACTTAGTGAGATGTACGAATCGTTCATCTCAACGGGCTGAGATGTGTGAGATCTTCTCTCACATGCACGAATCGTGTATCATTTAGAGTAGTTGGACAGGGGAAACTTAGTGAGATGTACGAATCGATCATCTCAACGGTCTGAGATGTGTGAGATCTTCTCTCGCATGCACGAATCGTGTATCATTTAGAGTAGTTGGACAGGGGAAACTTAGTGAGATGTACGAATCGTTCATCTCAACGGACTGAGATGTGTGAGATCTTCTCTGGCATGTGCGAATCGTGTATCATTTAGAGTAGTTGGACAGGGGAAACTTAGTGAGATGTACGAATCGTTCATCTCAACGGGCTGAGATGTGTGAGATCTTCTCTCGCATGCACGAATCGTGTATCATTTAGAGTAGTTGGACAGGGGAAACTTAGTGAGATGTACGAATCGTTCATCTCAACGGGCTGAGATGTGTGAGATCTTCTCTGGCATGCACGAATCGTGTATCATTTAGAGTAGTTGGACAGGGGAAACTTAGTGAGATGTACGAATCGTTCATCTCAACGGGCTGAGATGTGTGAGATCTTCTCTCGCATGCACGAATCGTGTATCATTTAGAGTAGTTGGAGAGGGGAAACTTAGTGAGATGTACGAATCGTTCATCTCAACGGACTGAGATGTGTGAGATCTTCTCTCGCATGAACGAATCGTGTATCATTTAGAGTAGTTGGACAGGGGAAACTTAGTGAGATGTACGAATCGTTCATCTCAACGGACTGAGATGTGTGAGATCTTCTCTCGCATGCACGAATCGTGTATCATTTAGAGTAGTTGGACAGGGGAAACTTAGTGAGATGTACGAATCGTTCATCTCAACGAACTGAGATGTGTGAGATCTTCTCTGGCATGCACGAATCGTGTATCATTTAGAGTAGTTGGACAGGGGAAACTTAGTGAGATGTACGAATCATTCACCTGTTTGACCTCCTATTGATTGAATGGTGAGGGGAAGATATAGGATCAATTTCGATGTGCACTGCTCTGGGATGACGGCTGTTGTAATTTCCTTAATCATCTCCCATTGATTGGATGGTGAGGGAAAGATATCGGATCAATTTCGATGTGCACTACTCAGGGATGATGGTTGTTGTAATTTCCTTAATCATCTCCCTTTGATTGGATAGTGAGGGAAAGATATCGGATCAATTTCGATGTGCACTACTCAGGGATGATGGTTGTTGTAATTTCCTTAATCATTTCCCATTGATTGGATAGTGAGGGAAAGATATTGGATCAATTTCGATGTGCACTACTCAGGGATAATGGCTGCTGTAATTTCATCAATCATTTTCCATTGATTGGATGGTGAGGGAAAGATATTGGATCAATTTCGATGTGTACTGTTCAGGGATGATGGTTGTTGTAATTTCATTAATCATATTCCATTGATTGGATGTTTGGGGGAAATATATCGGATCAATCTCGGTGTGCTATTTTTACAGGTGGGCGGGGCTTGTCCTCTCAGGATGTTGGTATAAATACCCTACCGTTTGAATCAATTACAGATTCATTCAGCTACTTCTCTGTTGCATTAGCATGCCGTGCTCTACGGATGTCTCTTCATGCGACAGTTGGAAGGATGAATTTCAACCAGCTGATGAACGAGTTGTGAAAAGATTTCATTGGGTTCCTCTGGAGTTCTTCGCACTGCTGACACTTGGGATTGATATCCATTCCCGCCTACTTCCTCATCAAATTAATCTTCTCAATACTACCTTCTCTCATCGTCGAGTCCGTACTTCTCATTTGGGAGCATGCAACAAGCAGCTGAGTGGTGTACGTATAGAGAAAGGTTCGAGTGGACTTTCGAGAGTAACTGTGAAGGTGGATGTGAGGAGTGGTGAGGGCACAGTTCCTGGAGTAATTGCTACTCTTCGTATCAAGGTCAGGTCTCCAATACATTGGTCATAGTTAATATCCTTTTATTTCCAGGACTATCTCTACGTGAAACATAACGTTACTCTACGTTGTGACAACACTCCTCTGGTAGTGGTTCCCACGAGTGGAGAAAAGTTCGCCCTACAATGTCTTGACGTTTGCGTGGAGATTTAATATGGAGATGGATATGCAGTGAATCAGTATTCGATCACTATGATGTTATGTTAACAGAAATAAATACCCTTGATTAATCTTCGGAGAGAGTTGGATATGTCAAGATGACGTGATAATCGAGATAAATCCGATTAGAAATATGGCATATCGGAGATAAAAACCTGCCGATGACGAGTCATAACAGTTCATCCTTTGTATGATTCTTAAGGATGTGCAAAATAATGGAAACAGGTAGTTCTAATTAATAGATAACGAGTGGTAATTTGTTATACTACCGAAACGATGAACGTGGGAAAACACTCCATCATGATATGCTGGACCATTTATGGAAATGGAGAGGTTGTGAAATGTACAAAAATGACCTCAATAGATCCCTGGGGACGGACTGTCATGAGTCATCAAAAGGGGACGGACAATTGTGACCATTTATGGAAATGGAGATGGCGTGAAATGTATAAAAATGACCTCAATGGACCCTCTGATAGAGCAGGATGTGCCAAAAGTATGTGTAATTTAGGATAATTTCGACTAGACATGCGACATATCAAAGATAAAAGCCCTGCCGACGATGAGTCACAACTGTCCGTCCCCTTTTGATGACTCATAACAGTTCATAACAGTTCATAACAGTTTATCAGAGGGTCCATTGAGGTCATTTTTATACATTTCACGCCATCTCCATTTCCATAAATGGTCACAATTGTCCGTCCCCTTTTGATGACTCATGACAGTCCGTCCCCAGGGATCTATTGAGGTCATTTTTGTACATTTCACAACCTCTCCATTTCCATAAATGGTCCAGCATATCATGATGGAGTGTTTTCCCACGTTCATCGTTTCGGTAGTATAACAAATTACCACTCGTTATCTATTAATTAGAACTACCTGTTTCCATTATTTTGCACATCCTTAAGAATCATACAAAGGATGAACTGTTATGACTCGTCATCGGCAGGTTTTTATCTCCGATATGCCATATTTCTAATCGGATTTATCTCGATTATCACGTCATCTTGACATATCCAACTCTCTCCGAAGATTAATCAAGGGTATTTATTTCTGTTAACATAACATCATAGTGATCGAATACTGATTCACTGCATATCCATCTCCATATTAAATCTCCACGCAAACGTCAAGACATTGTAGGGCGAACTTTTCTCCACTCGTGGGAACCACTACCAGAGGAGTGTTGTCACAACGTAGAGTAACGTTATGTTTCACGTAGAGATAGTCCTGGAAATAAAAGGATATTAACTATGACCAATGTATTGGAGACCTGACCTTGATACGAAGAGTAGCAATTACTCCAGGAACTGTGCCCTCACCACTCCTCACATCCACCTTCACAGTTACTCTCGAAAGTCCACTCGAACCTTTCTCTATACGTACACCACTCAGCTGCTTGTTGCATGCTCCCAAATGAGAAGTACGGACTCGACGATGAGAGAAGGTAGTATTGAGAAGATTAATTTGATGAGGAAGTAGGCGGGAATGGATATCAATCCCAAGTGTCAGCAGTGCGAAGAACTCCAGAGGAACCCAATGAAATCTTTTCACAACTCGTTCATCAGCTGGTTGAAATTCATCCTTCCAACTGTCGCATGAAGAGACATCCGTAGAGCACGGCATGCTAATGCAACAGAGAAGTAGCTGAATGAATCTGTAATTGATTCAAACGGTAGGGTATTTATACCAACATCCTGAGAGGACAAGCCCCGCCCACCTGTAAAAATAGCACACCGAGATTGATCCGATATATTTCCCCCAAACATCCAATCAATGGAATATGATTAATGAAATTACAACAACCATCATCCCTGAACAGTACACATCGAAATTGATCCAATATCTTTCCCTCACCATCCAATCAATGGAAAATGATTGATGAAATTACAGCAGCCATTATCCCTGAGTAGTGCACATCGAAATTGATCCAATATCTTTCCCTCACTATCCAATCAATGGGAAATGATTAAGGAAATTACAACAACCATCATCCCTGAGTAGTGCACATCGAAATTGATCCGATATCTTTCCCTCACTATCCAATCAAAGGGAGATGATTAAGGAAATTACAACAACCATCATCCCTGAGTAGTGCACATCGAAATTGATCCGATATCTTTCCCTCACCATCCAATCAATGGGAGATGATTAAGGAAATTACAACAGCCGTCATCCCAGAGCAGTGCACATCGAAATTGATCCTATATCTTCCCCTCACCATTCAATCAATAGGAGGTCAAACAGGTGAATGATTCGTACATCTCACTAAGTTTCCCCTGTCCAACTACTCTAAATGATACACGATTCGTGCATGCCAGAGAAGATCTCACACATCTCAGTTCGTTGAGATGAACGATTCGTACATCTCACTAAGTTTCCCCTGTCCAACTACTCTAAATGATACACGATTCGTGCATGCGAGAGAAGATCTCACACATCTCAGTCCGTTGAGATGAACGATTCGTACATCTCACTAAGTTTCCCCTGTCCAACTACTCTAAATGATACACGATTCGTTCATGCGAGAGAAGATCTCACACATCTCAGTCCGTTGAGATGAACGATTCGTACATCTCACTAAGTTTCCCCTCTCCAACTACTCTAAATGATACACGATTCGTGCATGCGAGAGAAGATCTCACACATCTCAGCCCGTTGAGATGAACGATTCGTACATCTCACTAAGTTTCCCCTGTCCAACTACTCTAAATGATACACGATTCGTGCATGCCAGAGAAGATCTCACACATCTCAGCCCGTTGAGATGAACGATTCGTACATCTCACTAAGTTTCCCCTGTCCAACTACTCTAAATGATACACGATTCGTGCATGCGAGAGAAGATCTCACACATCTCAGCCCGTTGAGATGAACGATTCGTACATCTCACTAAGTTTCCCCTGTCCAACTACTCTAAATGATACACGATTCGCACATGCCAGAGAAGATCTCACACATCTCAGTCCGTTGAGATGAACGATTCGTACATCTCACTAAGTTTCCCCTGTCCAACTACTCTAAATGATACACGATTCGTGCATGCGAGAGAAGATCTCACACATCTCAGACCGTTGAGATGATCGATTCGTACATCTCACTAAGTTTCCCCTGTCCAACTACTCTAAATGATACACGATTCGTGCATGTGAGAGAAGATCTCACACATCTCAGCCCGTTGAGATGAACGATTCGTACATCTCACTAAGTTTCCCTTGTCCAACTACTCTAAATGATACACGATTCGCGCATGCCAGAGAAGATCTCACACATCTCAGTCCGTTGAGATGAACGATTCGTACATCTCACTAAGTTTCCCCTGTCCAACTACGCTAAATGATACACGATTCGTGCATGCCAGAGAAGATCTCACACATCTCAGTCCGTTGAGATGAACGATTCGTACATCTCACTAAGTTTCCCCTGTCCAACTACTCTAAATGATACACGATTCGCGCATGCCAGAGAAGATCTCACACATCTCAGTCCGTTGAGATGAACGATTCGTACATCTCACTAAGTTTCCCCTGTCCAACTACTCTAAATGATACACGATTCGTTCATGCGAGAGAAGATCTCACACATCTCAGTCCGTTGAGATGAACGATTCGTACATCTCACTAAGTTTCCCCTCTCCAACTACGCTAAATGATACACGATTCGTGCATGCGAGAGAAGATCTCACACATCTCAGCCCGTTGAGATGAACGATTCGTACATCTCACTAAGTTTCCCCTGTCCAACTACTCTAAATGATACACGATTCGTGCATGCCAGAGAAGATCTCACACATCTCAGTCCGTTGAGATGAACGATTCGTACATCTCACTAAGTTTCCCCTGTCCAACTACTCTAAATGATACACGATTCGTGCATGCGAGAGAAGATCTCACACATCTCAGCCCGTTGAGATGAACGATTCGTACATCTCACTAAGTTTCCCCTGTCCAACTACTCTAAATGATACACGATTCGTGCATGCGAGAGAAGATCTCACACATCTCAGTCCGTTGAGATGAACGATTCGTACATCTCACTAAGTTTCCCCTGTCCAACTACTCTAAATGATGCACGATTCGTGCATGCGAGAGAAGATCTCACACATCTCAGCCCGTTGAGATGAACGATTCGTACATCTCACTAAGTTTCCCCTGTCCAACTACTCTAAATGATACACGATTCGTGCATGCCAGAGAAGATCTCACACATCTCAACCCTCTGAGATGAACCGATGCATCATGTTTACAATCAGAGACTCAATTAGCACATCATTTTGACACATCCTATTATCTCTAATCAACTAATAAGAAAATGTTGGGCCTTACCACTAATGGTCCTTTTCCTTTTATGTTCCAAGCGCATGATGGCGCATCATTTTCCTCTTTAATTCTTCACATCCACATATATTCAGGCCTTTCAATGTACATTAATTAGAATGGCACGTAAGTAGTTGTCTAGCTAATCGTAAAAGATATCCCGCCCACAATGAATCATCAGCAAGGGTCCTTCTCTTCACCCCTATATCTTCTCATCTGATCTTTGGAAATGGTTCATAGGAACCTGTATACTCTGTAATTTCGAATCATCACTCAATGGTGAATCACCTGCAGAGCAGAGTATTCTGTACGCAATGAATCATCAACCTTGGCTATCCTCTCTTTCTTACATATTCTTGCCCCTTCTCCCTCCGCCATCGAGTTCTCTTGAAGTGAATCATCTAGACCATGTCTTCTTTTCTCTCTTTTCACTATCTCAACCTTACCACTTTCCAACTATTCAGTATGCTATCATGTCTGGTTCAGCTTTGTTTCACATGATCTGTCCAATGTTACTAGTTTTCTAGACTGCATACTCTACACGTATGCGCCCCTGAGGTCTTCGTCAGAATTCAGAACTAATTATTCTTCAACAGTAGGGTAAGTTTCTCTATTTCTTTTTTTCACTCTACATGAAATATACTATTACAGTATGCTACTTCAATTGTAAACTGTTCAACATAGAATTCAATCAAGTTCCCTTTGAAGTTATGATGGCAGATCCAGGATTCATACTTGCTGTAAACTACATCTACAAACAGACACGTAATGTAAGTTAAGTAAAGCTTTTACTGACTGAAGAATTACTAATTCCAGCGAGTTGAGCTAGATGCATGCAACCTTCCTGTAGCATTGAGAACCGTATAAGGTGAGCTAAGTAAACGTTTTACTATCTGAAGAACAAATCATTCCAGAAAACTATCTCGACTTCGAAGTGTCGGAGTATGACATCGTCGTCCAAGGTCCCCCCACTCAAATATGCATGAGGATAAAGAGCCCGGAAGAAACGTCCGCACTATATCATCGTCGGTGAAGCGTTAAAGTCCTTCACCCTCTCTGTTTCTCTATTGTACAATCAACAGATAAAACTTTAATAACTGTATTCACAACATCTGTATAGTCGAGCGTACAAGAGGCAGTCTTTTTCTCAGATGTGTCACTCTTCTTATCATTATTATCACTTCATTTCAAACCATTCAGATCTCTCCTTGTATACCAGAGAATATTTCACGTCTCTCAGCCCTATGAGATGAACGATTCGTACATCTCGCTAATATTTCCCTGTCCAACTACTCGAGATCATACACAATTCATGTATGCCTGAGAATATTTCACGCATCTCAATCCGATGAGATGAACGATTCGTACATCTCGCTAATATTTCCCTGTCCAACTACTCGAGATCATACACAATTCATGTATGCCTGAGAATATTTCACGCATCTCAATCCGATGAGATGAACGATTCGTACATCTCGCTAATATCCCCCTATCATACATGATTCATGTGTGCATGTTCGTCAAAGACCAGGTATGAGTGGAATGGGAAATAATCTCATGATAAGTAGAATTGCGTGACCTGGTTGTCTCTAAAAGATCACATCTGAAACGTTAACCTTTACTGTAGTTCTCTCCTCCTTATTCATCTACTTCACCATACTCTCTCACAATGAATCACCTATGCCATTTCTCTTTTCTGTCCCTACACTGACCGACGGAACATCCCAACATTCACTCTCCACCGCCTTACCTTCCCCCCATACTCTCCTCTTTCCCTCCCCATCATTCGTTCTATCCATCTATTCCGAGTGTTACTATAAGAGGCTGAATATCATTTAATATCATATGATGCTAATGCTTTGCAGTCTGCATGCTCTACACGTGTGCAACAGTCATATCAGATTATTCAATATCAGGAGGATGGAGACAGCACTCAATATCTGAGGGTTAGTTGGCAGGACTTATAGCATTCTCATTTACAGATTATTTTTACAGACTGCTACTTGAGCAGCAAGTTATGCAAGTCAACATAGCCTTCAACCGTTTTCCTTATGATAATGCAGAGCATATCCCCCCGACTTATATGAGCTGCAAGATGTTCATGAACCCTCATCACAGAGTCTAGGTAGAGAGAACTAAAGAATGAAGCACGATGTCTCTCATCAATATGTATATATCAAGGATACATCTACGATATCAATTGTATAATAGTGATATGCTCCACCAGTAATAAATAGTTAGTACTTGTTCACTGTACAGTCGTTTACAGAAACTTATCGCAACTTAACACTACACAAAATCATCATTCATGTATATCAGAAACGATTTTTCGCGTAATATCTCGCTGAGATGAACTATGCATTCATCTCGTTAGAAGATTTCACACATCTCAGTTCAATGAGATGAACGATTCGTACATCTCGCTAAGATTTCCCTGCCTAACTACTCGAGATCATACATGATTCGTGTATGCCAGAGAAGATTTCACACATCTCAACCCGAGGAGATCAACGATCCCTACATCTCGCTAAGATTTCTCTGCCCCACCTACCCGAGATCAAACATGATTCGTCTATGCTAGATAGATTCTTTTGACCCATATATACCCAGCAAACATTTCCAGTCCGACTCGACACTTGACATCAAAATACCTCCCATCACCTATGAACAGTATTGAGATTGAAATGAAATGTTATCTCCCACACCACTAATCACACTCCCACAACAGGGGGAGAGGTGCTCAATGGTATTAGAATTACCGTATTCAACTACCTGATATCATTCCTGAGCAGTACCCACAAAAGATCACACGATATTTCGCCATTCAATGAGATGGAGAGATCATTCCAGAAATTACAACTATTTATCTCACCCTCCATTCAATCAACATGAGAGATCTATCGACTACACGCCCTCATCCATGAGCAGTGCGGACTGAAATGATTCGATATCTCCTCCAACACTTCTCAGTTAATTGGAGAGATGATTAATGAAATTACAACTTCTCTATCGATAGATATCATCTCTGAACAGTGCACATATCTCGCATCTCGTTGAGCTTGAGCCTGATCATATACACGATCCCCGATCCCCGGCAAAAGGCGAATACCTTTCATGTCATGCCGATTAAGAACTTACCTGAATCTGAAATTTTAAATTTTTCGCATTAGACTAACCGGACAGACGTTCGAGAGAAAACATAATATGTATTAGTCAAGCGCTCTGATGATATATGGTGAAGTGGCGTGAGGAGGAGAAATAAGACATGGTTTATCGTGAATGAGGGTGTACATTATATGTCAAGGTTTACTGGAGATGTTGAAAGTCGTATTACTTCCTTTAGACATGTAGAAGTTAAAAACAGTTTTTTCGGAAGTCGTTGTTTTCAGGTTATTGATATCGGTAGCAGGCACGAGAAATTCGTCCAAGGGATTTGGCTGAAGGGTAAGACATGTGAAAATTAGACAGATACAAATTGGCATTACACACCTGAACATAGCTGCATCCGTCCGGAGCGATCTTCTTTTTCGCGATATGTCTCGGCGGACCAGGTGGCAGACCGTAGTCCGTATGAGGAGCTTGAATTGAGGATGTGTCATGGGTCGCATACATCTTGACTAGTGAATAAAGCCATTAGAGAACGAGAGAGATGAAGAGAGAGAGAGAGAGAAAGAGAGAGAGAGAGAGAGAGAGAGAGAGAGACATTACACTGCCATGTTTTACACAAATTATCTATTGATTTGAGTGTCGAAATCCGCATCGCTACGATCGATTTCGCTTAGTCTCTGCACAGTACAGACGTATTTCACAACCCTCACACGTGTAATCATACTGTAATGTATGCAGTCTTTATATTCGGCACATCAAACATCTGATTTTTGAGGTCCGACTCCTTCGCCCTGAGAAATAATTATTGTAAATTTGATAAGGGCGAAGGAGTCGGACCTCAAAAATCAGATGTTTGATGTGCCGAATATAAAGACTGCATACATTACAGTATGATTACACGTGTGAGGGTTGTGAAATACGTCTGTACTGTGCAGAGACTAAGCGAAATCGATCGTAGCGATGCGGATTTCGACACTCAAATCAATAGATAATTTGTGTAAAACATGGCAGTGTAATGTCTCTCTCTCTCTCTCTCTCTCTCTCTCTCTCTTTCTCTCTCTCTCTCTCTCTTCATCTCTCTCGTTCTCTAATGGCTTTATTCACTAGTCAAGATGTATGCGACCCATGACACATCCTCAATTCAAGCTCCTCATACGGACTACGGTCTGCCACCTGGTCCGCCGAGACATATCGCGAAAAAGAAGATCGCTCCGGACGGATGCAGCTATGTTCAGGTGTGTAATGCCAATTTGTATCTGTCTAATTTTCACATGTCTTACCCTTCAGCCAAATCCCTTGGACGAATTTCTCGTGCCTGCTACCGATATCAATAACCTGAAAACAACGACTTCCGAAAAAACTGTTTTTAACTTCTACATGTCTAAAGGAAGTAATACGACTTTCAACATCTCCAGTAAACCTTGACATATAATGTACACCCTCATTCACGATAAACCATGTCTTATTTCTCCTCCTCACGCCACTTCACCATATATCATCAGAGCGCTTGACTAATACATATTATGTTTTCTCTCGAACGTCTGTCCGGTTAGTCTAATGCGAAAAATTTAAAATTTCAGATTCAGGTAAGTTCTTAATCGGCATGACATGAAAGGTATTCGCCTTTTGCCGGGGATCGGGGATCGTGTATATGATCAGGCTCAAGCTCAACGAGATGCGAGATATGTGCACTGTTCAGAGATGATATCTATCGATAGAGAAGTTGTAATTTCATTAATCATCTCTCCAATTAACTGAGAAGTGTTGGAGGAGATATCGAATCATTTCAGTCCGCACTGCTCATGGATGAGGGCGTGTAGTCGATAGATCTCTCATGTTGATTGAATGGAGGGTGAGATAAATAGTTGTAATTTCTGGAATGATCTCTCCATCTCATTGAATGGCGAAATATCGTGTGATCTTTTGTGGGTACTGCTCAGGAATGATATCAGGTAGTTGAATACGGTAATTCTAATACCATTGAGCACCTCTCCCCCTGTTGTGGGAGTGTGATTAGTGGTGTGGGAGATAACATTTCATTTCAATCTCAATACTGTTCATAGGTGATGGGAGGTATTTTGATGTCAAGTGTCGAGTCGGACTGGAAATGTTTGCTGGGTATATATGGGTCAAAAGAATCTATCTAGCATAGACGAATCATGTTTGATCTCGGGTAGGTGGGGCAGAGAAATCTTAGCGAGATGTAGGGATCGTTGATCTCCTCGGGTTGAGATGTGTGAAATCTTCTCTGGCATACACGAATCATGTATGATCTCGAGTAGTTAGGCAGGGAAATCTTAGCGAGATGTACGAATCGTTCATCTCATTGAACTGAGATGTGTGAAATCTTCTAACGAGATGAATGCATAGTTCATCTCAGCGAGATATTACGCGAAAAATCGTTTCTGATATACATGAATGATGATTTTGTGTAGTGTTAAGTTGCGATAAGTTTCTGTAAACGACTGTACAGTGAACAAGTACTAACTATTTATTACTGGTGGAGCATATCACTATTATACAATTGATATCGTAGATGTATCCTTGATATATACATATTGATGAGAGACATCGTGCTTCATTCTTTAGTTCTCTCTACCTAGACTCTGTGATGAGGGTTCATGAACATCTTGCAGCTCATATAAGTCGGGGGATATGCTCTGCATTATCATAAGGAAAACGGTTGAAGGCTATGTTGACTTGCATAACTTGCTGCTCAAGTAGCAGTCTGTAAAAATAATCTGTAAATGAGAATGCTATAAGTCCTGCCAACTAACCCTCAGATATTGAGTGCTGTCTCCATCCTCCTGATATTGAATAATCTGATATGACTGTTGCACACGTGTAGAGCATGCAGACTGCAAAGCATTAGCATCATATGATATTAAATGATATTCAGCCTCTTATAGTAACACTCGGAATAGATGGATAGAACGAATGATGGGGAGGGAAAGAGGAGAGTATGGGGGGAAGGTAAGGCGGTGGAGAGTGAATGTTGGGATGTTCCGTCGGTCAGTGTAGGGACAGAAAAGAGAAATGGCATAGGTGATTCATTGTGAGAGAGTATGGTGAAGTAGATGAATAAGGAGGAGAGAACTACAGTAAAGGTTAACGTTTCAGATGTGATCTTTTAGAGACAACCAGGTCACGCAATTCTACTTATCATGAGATTATTTCCCATTCCACTCATACCTGGTCTTTGACGAACATGCACACATGAATCATGTATGATAGGGGGATATTAGCGAGATGTACGAATCGTTCATCTCATCGGATTGAGATGCGTGAAATATTCTCAGGCATACATGAATTGTGTATGATCTCGAGTAGTTGGACAGGGAAATATTAGCGAGATGTACGAATCGTTCATCTCATCGGATTGAGATGCGTGAAATATTCTCAGGCATACATGAATTGTGTATGATCTCGAGTAGTTGGACAGGGAAATATTAGCGAGATGTACGAATCGTTCATCTCATAGGGCTGAGAGACGTGAAATATTCTCTGGTATACAAGGAGAGATCTGAATGGTTTGAAATGAAGTGATAATAATGATAAGAAGAGTGACACATCTGAGAAAAAGACTGCCTCTTGTACGCTCGACTATACAGATGTTGTGAATACAGTTATTAAAGTTTTATCTGTTGATTGTACAATAGAGAAACAGAGAGGGTGAAGGACTTTAACGCTTCACCGACGATGATATAGTGCGGACGTTTCTTCCGGGCTCTTTATCCTCATGCATATTTGAGTGGGGGGACCTTGGACGACGATGTCATACTCCGACACTTCGAAGTCGAGATAGTTTTCTGGAATGATTTGTTCTTCAGATAGTAAAACGTTTACTTAGCTCACCTTATACGGTTCTCAATGCTACAGGAAGGTTGCATGCATCTAGCTCAACTCGCTGGAATTAGTAATTCTTCAGTCAGTAAAAGCTTTACTTAACTTACATTACGTGTCTGTTTGTAGATGTAGTTTACAGCAAGTATGAATCCTGGATCTGCCATCATAACTTCAAAGGGAACTTGATTGAATTCTATGTTGAACAGTTTACAATTGAAGTAGCATACTGTAATAGTATATTTCATGTAGAGTGAAAAAAAGAAATAGAGAAACTTACCCTACTGTTGAAGAATAATTAGTTCTGAATTCTGACGAAGACCTCAGGGGCGCATACGTGTAGAGTATGCAGTCTAGAAAACTAGTAACATTGGACAGATCATGTGAAACAAAGCTGAACCAGACATGATAGCATACTGAATAGTTGGAAAGTGGTAAGGTTGAGATAGTGAAAAGAGAGAAAAGAAGACATGGTCTAGATGATTCACTTCAAGAGAACTCGATGGCGGAGGGAGAAGGGGCAAGAATATGTAAGAAAGAGAGGATAGCCAAGGTTGATGATTCATTGCGTACAGAATACTCTGCTCTGCAGGTGATTCACCATTGAGTGATGATTCGAAATTACAGAGTATACAGGTTCCTATGAACCATTTCCAAAGATCAGATGAGAAGATATAGGGGTGAAGAGAAGGACCCTTGCTGATGATTCATTGTGGGCGGGATATCTTTTACGATTAGCTAGACAACTACTTACGTGCCATTCTAATTAATGTACATTGAAAGGCCTGAATATATGTGGATGTGAAGAATTAAAGAGGAAAATGATGCGCCATCATGCGCTTGGAACATAAAAGGAAAAGGACCATTAGTGGTAAGGCCCAACATTTTCTTATTAGTTGATTAGAGATAATAGGATGTGTCAAAATGATGTGCTAATTGAGTCTCTGATTGTAAACATGATGCATCGGTTCATCTCAGAGGGTTGAGATGTGTGAGATCTTCTCTGGCATGCACGAATCGTGTATCATTTAGAGTAGTTGGACAGGGGAAACTTAGTGAGATGTACGAATCGTTCATCTCAACGGGCTGAGATGTGTGAGATCTTCTCTCGCATGCACGAATCGTGCATCATTTAGAGTAGTTGGACAGGGGAAACTTAGTGAGATGTACGAATCGTTCATCTCAACGGACTGAGATGTGTGAGATCTTCTCTCGCATGCACGAATCGTGTATCATTTAGAGTAGTTGGACAGGGGAAACTTAGTGAGATGTACGAATCGTTCATCTCAACGGGCTGAGATGTGTGAGATCTTCTCTCGCATGCACGAATCGTGTATCATTTAGAGTAGTTGGACAGGGGAAACTTAGTGAGATGTACGAATCGTTCATCTCAACGGACTGAGATGTGTGAGATCTTCTCTGGCATGCACGAATCGTGTATCATTTAGAGTAGTTGGACAGGGGAAACTTAGTGAGATGTACGAATCGTTCATCTCAACGGGCTGAGATGTGTGAGATCTTCTCTCGCATGCACGAATCGTGTATCATTTAGCGTAGTTGGAGAGGGGAAACTTAGTGAGATGTACGAATCGTTCATCTCAACGGACTGAGATGTGTGAGATCTTCTCTCGCATGAACGAATCGTGTATCATTTAGAGTAGTTGGACAGGGGAAACTTAGTGAGATGTACGAATCGTTCATCTCAACGGACTGAGATGTGTGAGATCTTCTCTGGCATGCGCGAATCGTGTATCATTTAGAGTAGTTGGACAGGGGAAACTTAGTGAGATGTACGAATCGTTCATCTCAACGGACTGAGATGTGTGAGATCTTCTCTGGCATGCACGAATCGTGTATCATTTAGCGTAGTTGGACAGGGGAAACTTAGTGAGATGTACGAATCGTTCATCTCAACGGACTGAGATGTGTGAGATCTTCTCTGGCATGCGCGAATCGTGTATCATTTAGAGTAGTTGGACAAGGGAAACTTAGTGAGATGTACGAATCGTTCATCTCAACGGGCTGAGATGTGTGAGATCTTCTCTCACATGCACGAATCGTGTATCATTTAGAGTAGTTGGACAGGGGAAACTTAGTGAGATGTACGAATCGATCATCTCAACGGTCTGAGATGTGTGAGATCTTCTCTCGCATGCACGAATCGTGTATCATTTAGAGTAGTTGGACAGGGGAAACTTAGTGAGATGTACGAATCGTTCATCTCAACGGACTGAGATGTGTGAGATCTTCTCTGGCATGTGCGAATCGTGTATCATTTAGCATAGGTATCGCGAGAGAATGAAGCAATAATAGCCCCTTTGAGAACAATTTTTTTCAAAATCAGTTTCAATCACCTATATTTTTATGGGAACATACCTTAGTGATAAGAATTCGGTACATCCGGTCAACATGTCCTGAAACCGGCTTTTAGGCATTTCCCGGTTCTGAAGCCGGCTACGACGTATCTCAGCTCCCAGATGAGCTAGGGACCTGTTCATAGGCCCAAAAAATCCGGAAAAGTATTAGAAACAATTTTTCTCTTAGAAACTAGTTAGAAAATTAAAAATGCAATAAAATATTTTTGAAAAATCATTTTTTTTTAGTTATTTTTTTTAAATTCTCCATCAGGCAATGAACTTTCAGGGATTTTTATTGCAGAAAAATATAGAGGGAGGTCATGTACATATATGAAAAATATTGGCATGTGCCCGATAGGGGGGTTTCGACCCACTTTTTGGGCTCCGAAGATGTTGGAGTCACTTTTTCCGAATATTCTTTTTTGCTCTTTTGTTCAGAACTTCTTTCAAAAGCAGTTTCAATCAACTATATTTTTATGGGAACATACATTAGAGATTAGGATTCGACACATTCGGTCAGCTTGTCCTGAAACCGGCTTTTAGGCATTTCCCGGTTCTGAAGCCGGCTATGACGTATCTCAGCTCCCAGATGTGCTAGGGACCTGTTCATAGGCCCAAAAAAACGTAAAAATAGGTGAAAAACGCTCCCTCAAAAACAAGTCTGAAAAATAAAATTATGAGAACTGAGATATGGCTATGGAATTTTCAAATGTGAATATTGTTTGTGAATTCTGCGCACAGATGAGGTGTGGATATCGGAAAATAGAGAAAGAAAAAAAGAAAAATCTAAAGTAAACTTTATTTCGGAACCACAAGATTTGTATACTGAACACTTCTAATATGAATAGGTATTAATCATATTCGGTAGCTCCTTCGGGCACTTTCGTATTAGGGAAAACTGGATTATCCACATCTGAGAAGAATTTCTTGAGCTTGGAGGAAGTGAAGTCTCGATGGAAATCTTCGTCAGTGAGGACAATGTCTTCCTCTGATGGTTCCACTTCCACCTCATAATGTTCATCGTCCATCTCTTCTTCTTCATGATGAACATTCCGTCTGAATGCTCTTATCTTGGGCAGTTGTGCTCTCAGTGTCCTCAGATAGTTCTTCAATTGATTCTTCGTCATCCAATCCTTCGGTTCGATGAATTGGTCTGCTCTCATGATTAGCTCAGCCTCTTCCGCCTTCAGATTCGCTCCACGCTGCGCATACTCATCGAACTTGGCCTTGATGAATGCCTTCGTGGTCTCGGGATATCTTCCAGTCTTTCTACCGTGCTTGATAGCCCATCCTTGGGGAAGCTCTGGATCAGATCCTCCTCTCTTGAATGCCTTGGCAACGTCGGAGATTGGCGAAAGGGGAACAGGCGTTTGAACACTCTCGATCGTTCTCATGAAGAGTCCGAAAACTCGATCCAGTAGACTGATGTGTTCGGGGCGAATGTAGTGTTTGCCCGACTCGATGTGCTTGAGCAGATTCGCCCATCGAACGAAGGAACCACTGCATGTCGGACAGTAGAAAAGAGACTGCTTGGTCGCACCGGCTGGATTGTATGGGTCTGGTCGATTGGGAGTGACGATATCATCATCTCTCGCATTTGGTTCGATATCGAGCATCGGAGCGATCTCTTGAGGGAGAAGCCAGAAGGTTGGTTCTTCGTACTTTGCACCTGGAGTGAGAGATTCTTTGATTCTCTTTCGATCCTCGATGTTGACAGCAGCAGTGGCCAGCTTCCCTCCTTCCTTCTTGATATTGAGCTTCGCATCAGTATGCTCCAGATTCTCGATCACCTTCCCATCTCCAATCCCGTGGAACTTCCACACTCTCGCATTCTTTCCGTGAAATTCGAAATGGGAATACTCAGTAATCTTCTGAATCTTCGTCGTCGAGACACTCTTCTCCTCAAGTGTCGCTAGGAAAATAGAAGATCCTCGGAGCTGTCGAGTAGCATTCAAGGCATTGAACATGTCATCGGGAGTGATGACATCGTGCTGCTTATTACACTCCGATCTCATCTTCCTCTTGAACTTCGAGATGTCCACATCAGCTCCGGACTTTCCTGAGAAAATATAGAAATAATTATAAAAAGATTGATTTTTATGTTTTGGACTCGCCTGCTTGCGGCTCACTGAAGCTTTGCGAGAGTACCTTCACGTGAGTCTTCTTGGAGAGCTCGGGCATGGAAGCGACCAACGCAGAAGAGTGATAGTAGGCTTAAGAGAAATGATTTAGAATGGAATAGGAAGTAGAATAAGTTAAAACGAATAAATCACCCGCGTTGTCGGACCGGATGTGTACGCCCTTGATGCCCATGATATGCATCTGTCTGAGGGCATGCTCAGCAATTGCGACGACTGCGGTTGAATTCTAAGAATTTAATGGATATTTGGCAATTCATACACATTATACCTGCTCGGTGTCTCCCATGATGTGTGCCATTGAATGAGAGACAATCTTGCCATTAATATTGGCGACAATGTGAACATCGTGCCAGCTAAAGAAATTCAACAATAAATGTTCCAATCATTGTACTTCTCTTACCTAGTCCCCGACTTGCCGAAGTAGTCGGACTGTGGCTCTCGGTACGCTTTGGGCTCCCATTTTTGCGAGTAATCAAAGATCATAATTGCTGAAATGGATTTTCCAAATGGAAATCTCATTCACTCTTACCTTGATCAGGTTGCAGAGATGAGAGCAGCCTTGCAAATTGGATAGAAGCGAAGACAGATCGCACGTAATGAAATTTGAGGTCGTATATCCGCTGAACATTGAGATCGAAGTCATGCACGAATCCATCCAACTTCTTCATCACATCCATGCTCAGACCGGTCTTCGATCTGTACTGCTGGAGTAGTTCCTTCACGTCTCTGAAATTATTTTTACAATATTTTAAATATGGGCCCAGCAAGCTCGCAAGAATAGAGATTGGAAAAATTTGAATTATTTTTGATGCTTGAATAAATATGAATTCTGCTCTCTTACCTGATTACGTGATCAATTGCTAGACACTCCTGACAGCGATGCGCATGTTTGTGCGAAGTATGAGGGGAAGCGAATTCTGGATTGAGGGGGTCACTCAGTGCCCATAAGAGGCAGTGGTCCGAGAAGAGTGACTCCATCTTGACGTGAAGGCGGAAATTGCCCTTCAAGTAGGCCTTCACTTGCTCGAATTCCCTCTTGAGATGGGCGGCATCGGCCTTATCGAGGAAGGTCATCGTCACGAGTTCGTCGATCATGCGAGCGATGGCGATGAAACCCTGAAGAAAAATATTAGTTTAGGATTTATCTGGAAGCAATCTCACGTTCGTCGCGTCTGCTTGAAAGTAGTTCACACAGGTGAGGGAATGGGCCTTCTTGATGGGAAGATGAGAGAGAATATTATACATCGTCGTCTTCTTGAGCAGCAGTGCCTCCAATCCATTCTGTGTCATGTACCTGTAATGCAAGTGTTTGATTATTGAGGGAAGACCAGTAGAACTCACTCTTCGTACATGCGAATCGTTTCATAAATGCCCGTCTGCCGCACTACGTAGGGGACGTCGAAGACCTTTCCGTGGCTGTCAGTGAACTTCGTGTGCCCGTATGGTAGACCAATCAGGACGTGCGGACTGAATGAATAATATTTCTTCTTTCACTCAAATTTAATGATACCTTGTTAGAAAATTAATGAAGAAGGCCAGCTTGACGATGTCGTAGCGCTCCTTGATGTGGTCTCCCTCAGGCTTGAAGAAGTTCTCTTCGATCGCCATCTTTGTCGCTTGGTTCCACATGCGATGGGACAGGTTGTGGATGTACTGGGCGACTGTAGGATAGCTGAATATCTTGGTGAATGGAGCGAGGGTCCATTGGCGATCATGAGTGTTGGCAGCGAGTTTGTATTGCTCAGCAACGACCTTCATGATCTCATGAGCAATGAAGTCCTCACTAAGAGAAGGCTGCTTTCCTTCCAGGACATTGAGCATCATGTTCTTCAGCTCAGATCTCCCGTCAGGCGTACTCTCCATAATCTCGGTCATGACTTCAACGAGGATCGCAAGAGCATTCGCACGATAATTTCTTGCGCGATTGGTAATCTTCGACCAGGGCTTCGTGCACCTTGCCCTGCTCACGCCAGCCGCTTTGGCGAATTGATAGAAGAAGGATCGAGCTGGGTTTGGAGAAGTGAAAACCTTGAACTCAGGGTCCTCATCCTCATCTCCTTCATCTTCACAGACATTCTCCGGTTCTTCATCGTCAATTTCCATCGGGTCTGCTTCCTTCTCTTCATCGGCAGGACCAAAAGCCTGTTCACGCGCAGTCGGAGGCGGCATTCCAATCATCTGATTGTGGTGTTTTCTGCACATTGCTGAAAGTTGAAATTCTGCATTGATCATGTGTTTTTTTCAAAAAGAGTTTTAATGCATTTCAAAAGTGAGTTTGTTCGCCTGTTCGTGACGCTATGTGTCTCCGTGTAAAAAAAGTTAAAGTGTATTCCTATCAAATCATGGTAGATAACTCACGAGTGCCTGGGAGAAGTAGAAAATTCCTATTCTCGAGAAGATATTTCGACTGCCAGTATGTTAACTCGAGTCCTTTGATGGCGAGATTAGCTGGCCCTTCTTCGGGAAATCCGCAGAGTATTCCATGGGCTCCTTTCTTCTGATGATGATAGCGATCGTTGTAGAATTGTCGAGAAAGTTCTTTGAGATGTTCTGAACAAATCATGGCATCTTTCCACTTGGTGCGATCGGAGGTCTCTTCAAGGAAGACTGCCTCGAAGCGACAGAGCGCTAAGGCCATCTCATCAGGAGCACCGAACAAATCTCCCTCTTTGATATTTGCGAGTGACGACAGTCTGAATATACCCGTTGAGAAAGAAGGCCTGCACGAAGCGTGAAATTATGAAATATGTCGCCCACAGGTCAGGAATGACACACCAAGTCAAAAGGGGAGAAAGCTCATTTGCGTAACACAGCTAAAAAAAACGAAAGCGAAAAATGGCTGTTCTGGAGGATTCAACTCAATCAGGAAAAATGCTAAAAAAATATGGCACCTGTGGAGAGCCTTGGCCAAACCCTTCCCTCATAGCGCTACGATGAGTATGCAATTTATTTTTGCCCCTTCGCTTGTAGCATGCGAGAATGCTCGAAAAAGTACGAGAAAATAGTGAAAAACGGCTGTTTTGGCCACTCCGGGGGTCTATTTCTCTCGCACGGAACTTTTCTCGATTCTTCAGAACGATGACTCACTCGATAAGCTCTCCAGAGCAAGACGAATGAGTACGAGTTGATTTCGATCTTGCGTGTTTCTCGAGGTCAGATGTTTTAGGAGTCGCGAAATAACATGTCTTCGACTTCTTAGCGCCCGGCGGCTATATTAATTAAAAATATTATTCAAGAAAATGTGAAAATGGTCATACCTTTGGGTCTTTCACTGCCACTTCGACACATATGATGGAAATCAGTAGCAATAATTGAATGAAACACTTCATTCTGAAATACTTGAATAGTATCATTTGTAATGAAAATCTACGTGCATCATAAAAACAGCAACGAGTAAAGAGAGCAAATGCGGAAAGCAGCGGAATGTTGGCATGTGTCCGATTGCACGAAAGATAGTGAGAGAAGAGAAACAAGATGGATAGATTTGATCGAAGAGACGGCAGAGAACGTGAGAGAGTGGAAATGGAAAGCAAACAACTCTCCGCATCCCTTATCTCCCTCTCATGATAATATCGAAAGGGAAAGAAGTGGTGCGTATGTGAGATTGGGTGTTGCGGATGGGAATAAACGAATATACTGGAACTAACAATACTATCCGAGTCACAAGTGATAAAACTATTCTTATAAAAAACAATGTTCACATTTGAAAAAAACAACAACAAAACAAACAAAAAACATAGAACAAAAAAAAGCCATATCTCAGTTCTGATAAATATTTTTTTCAATTTTCAGACTTGTTTTTGAGGGAGCGTTTTTCACATATTTTTCCGGATTTTTTTGGGCCTATGAACAGGTCCCTAGCACATCTGGGAGCTGAGATACGTCATAGCCGGCTTCAGAACCGGGAAATGCCTAAAAGCCGGTTTCAGGACAAGCTGACCGAATGTGTCGAATCCTAATCACTAATGTATGTTCCCATAAAAATATAGTTGATTGAAACTGCTTTTGAAAGAAGTTCTGAACAAAAGAGCAAAAAAGAATATTCGGAAAAAGTGACTCCAACATCTTCGGAGCCCAAAAAGTGGGTCGAAACCCCCCCTATCGGGCACATGCCAATATTTTTCATATATGTACATGACCTCCCTCTATATTTTTCTGCAATAAAAATCCCTGAAAGTTCATGGCCTGATGGAGAATTTAAAAAAAATAACTAAAAAAAATGATTTTTCAAAAATATTTTATTGCATTTTTAATTTTCTAACTAGTTTTTAAGAGAAAAATTGTTTCTAATACTTTTCCGGATTTTTTGGGCCTATGAACAGGTCCCTAGCTCATCTGGGAGCTGAGATACGTCGTAGCCGGCTTCAGAACCGGGAAATGCCTAAAAGCCGGTTTCAGGACATGTTGACCGGATGTACCGAATTCTTATCACTAAGGTATGTTCCCATAAAAATATAGGTGATTGAAACTGATTTTGAAAAAATTGTTCTCAGCTTGCTTCATTCTCTCGCGATACCTGTGTTAGAGTAGTTGGACAGGGGAAACTTAGTGAGATGTACGAATCGTTCATCTCAACGGGCTGAGATGTGTGAGATCTTCTCTCGCATGCACGAATCGTGTATCATTTAGAGTAGTTGGACAGGGGAAACTTAGTGAGATGTACGAATCGTTCATCTCAACGGGCTGAGATGTGTGAGATCTTCTCTGGCATGCACGAATCGTGTATCATTTAGAGTAGTTGGACAGGGGAAACTTAGTGAGATGTACGAATCGTTCATCTCAACGGGCTGAGATGTGTGAGATCTTCTCTCGCATGCACGAATCGTGTATCATTTAGAGTAGTTGGAGAGGGGAAACTTAGTGAGATGTACGAATCGTTCATCTCAACGGACTGAGATGTGTGAGATCTTCTCTCGCATGAACGAATCGTGTATCATTTAGAGTAGTTGGACAGGGGAAACTTAGTGAGATGTACGAATCGTTCATCTCAACGGACTGAGATGTGTGAGATCTTCTCTCGCATGCACGAATCGTGTATCATTTAGAGTAGTTGGACAGGGGAAACTTAGTGAGATGTACGAATCGTTCATCTCAACGAACTGAGATGTGTGAGATCTTCTCTGGCATGCACGAATCGTGTATCATTTAGAGTAGTTGGACAGGGGAAACTTAGTGAGATGTACGAATCATTCACCTGTTTGACCTCCTATTGATTGAATGGTGAGGGGAAGATATAGGATCAATTTCGATGTGCACTGCTCTGGGATGACGGCTGTTGTAATTTCCTTAATCATCTCCCATTGATTGGATGGTGAGGGAAAGATATCGGATCAATTTCGATGTGCACTACTCAGGGATGATGGTTGTTGTAATTTCCTTAATCATCTCCCTTTGATTGGATAGTGAGGGAAAGATATCGGATCAATTTCGATGTGCACTACTCAGGGATGATGGTTGTTGTAATTTCCTTAATCATTTCCCATTGATTGGATAGTGAGGGAAAGATATTGGATCAATTTCGATGTGCACTACTCAGGGATAATGGCTGCTGTAATTTCATCAATCATTTTCCATTGATTGGATGGTGAGGGAAAGATATTGGATCAATTTCGATGTGTACTGTTCAGGGATGATGGTTGTTGTAATTTCATTAATCATATTCCATTGATTGGATGTTTGGGGGAAATATATCGGATCAATCTCGGTGTGCTATTTTTACAGGTGGGCGGGGCTTGTCCTCTCAGGATGTTGGTATAAATACCCTACCGTTTGAATCAATTACAGATTCATTCAGCTACTTCTCTGTTGCATTAGCATGCCGTGCTCTACGGATGTCTCTTCATGCGACAGTTGGAAGGATGAATTTCAACCAGCTGATGAACGAGTTGTGAAAAGATTTCATTGGGTTCCTCTGGAGTTCTTCGCACTGCTGACACTTGGGATTGATATCCATTCCCGCCTACTTCCTCATCAAATTAATCTTCTCAATACTACCTTCTCTCATCGTCGAGTCCGTACTTCTCATTTGGGAGCATGCAACAAGCAGCTGAGTGGTGTACGTATAGAGAAAGGTTCGAGTGGACTTTCGAGAGTAACTGTGAAGGTGGATGTGAGGAGTGGTGAGGGCACAGTTCCTGGAGTAATTGCTACTCTTCGTATCAAGGTCAGGTCTCCAATACATTGGTCATAGTTAATATCCTTTTATTTCCAGGACTATCTCTACGTGAAACATAACGTTACTCTACGTTGTGACAACACTCCTCTGGTAGTGGTTCCCACGAGTGGAGAAAAGTTCGCCCTACAATGTCTTGACGTTTGCGTGGAGATTTAATATGGAGATGGATATGCAGTGAATCAGTATTCGATCACTATGATGTTATGTTAACAGAAATAAATACCCTTGATTAATCTTCGGAGAGAGTTGGATATGTCAAGATGACGTGATAATCGAGATAAATCCGATTAGAAATATGGCATATCGGAGATAAAAACCTGCCGATGACGAGTCATAACAGTTCATCCTTTGTATGATTCTTAAGGATGTGCAAAATAATGGAAACAGGTAGTTCTAATTAATAGATAACGAGTGGTAATTTGTTATACTACCGAAACGATGAACGTGGGAAAACACTCCATCATGATATGCTGGACCATTTATGGAAATGGAGAGGTTGTGAAATGTACAAAAATGACCTCAATAGATCCCTGGGGACGGACTGTCATGAGTCATCAAAAGGGGACGGACAATTGTGACCATTTATGGAAATGGAGATGGCGTGAAATGTATAAAAATGACCTCAATGGACCCTCTGATAGAGCAGGATGTGCCAAAAGTATGTGTAATTTAGGATAATTTCGACTAGACATGCGACATATCAAAGATAAAAGCCCTGCCGACGATGAGTCACAACTGTCCGTCCCCTTTTGATGACTCATAACAGTTCGTCCCCAGGGTATTATCTCTCTCTTGTACTGATAATAGCTCCCCTGGCAAATACATCGTGTGCGTTATTTGAATTGAAATAGATAATGAGATGAGCCTACACGACAATAGCGGCAAGCAACAACAGTCGCTCAGTTGACGCAGGTCGCCCCGACCAGCAGGTACTCTTCGTACGAGGGATTCCACGCGAACTGCATCCACTCGCCCATCGCACAGTAGATATCACGCATGTTGACACCGGGCTGAAGGGGGAAGAATGACAGGTAGGCAGTAACAAATGGCCGTGCGTACCCCTAACACTGACATATCGGTGCCTTGAGCATTACGGGCTCGCTTGAAGTAGAACCTGCAGTGTTTCAAATTGGGCATCCATTATCGTAATGAAATCATTCAACGTTAGAAGGTTCTGACAGGCTAAGCGCCATTGTACATCGTTTGAATCGGACAAATTGAGAGGAATCGGGCGCCGTCAGTAAGGTTTGATAGACTGGAATAATGCTCACTGTACTGATGTCGTGCAGACCGGGTTTGTTCTGATCTTCGGTTTCTCCGACGTCGCCGTGTACCCGTCCACAATCGCCGTCTGCTTCGGAATCGAAGCACCGCAATCGCAGGCTGGAGACAGGGCTGCAACCAGGTTTTGGAACCAACCATTTGACTGGATGCTAACCACCCAGCAATACGAGCCCAAGTTTGGGGTCCTACTGCACGGGGTACTGCAATCTATCAGAAGGCACGTGATTGTAGTGATATACGTATAATAAAATACCCGGATAGGGCGGATGAACGCAGGCGGCGCACTTGAAGTAGGCCTTCATGCCGTTGAGCGAGTCGTAGAACCACGATCCTGATGGGTTTCAACCATTCTCCAGAATGTGTGACAAGTCCACTTACCCATGTATGGATCCCAATCGACAAAACTGAGATGGCTATTCTCCATGAGCATCCGCGTTCCATCGTGTAGTATCGCACTAAACAGGATCGTACTTGTTTCAGCATGATGCACGCATCTGTGCGGAATTTAACACAGCAAAATAGACGATCGGCAAAGTTGATGTTCTGATAGCGCTTGACAAACTAGGACTGTTCTGAACAGCTCTCTGAACATGTTAACGGTTTTTTAGTGGGTTAGACCGTACCGAAGATGAAAACGCCATCAAGATTGAGTGACTCACTCAAGAACAGTGCGCATGTCGTCGATGGGTGTGCCGGCGGCCGGCTGCCCGCACGCAAACATCTCGCCGGGCACGGGCTTCATGCGCACATCCGACGCCCGCGAGCACGGCCCGGGCACGTACCCTCGACTGACGTCCGGCGGCGAGTACGCTGAGCACATTATACTTTCTCTCGCTGATCAACCAGCGTGATTTCTAGCAGTTAGAAGTGAGTAGAACCCTGCAAATGTTTTACAATGTGACGCCCTCGATTCTGGTTTATCTCACAGCGTTGATTTATCAGCACGTACCCGGGCAGCCGCTGGTCGTTTTCGCGTAGCAGTCGTAGGGCGCGGGGCACTGGCCGGGCGGCGGAGCGCGAGCCGCGCCAAGGAGCACGCACTTGCCCCGCTCCACGTAGAACATGCACGCGTCGCACTGATATTGAGATGAAGGTAAGGTTGCTTCCCAAAAAAGGGCAAATTGCAACCGTCGAGCCTGTCGTTATCTAAGGCATGACATAGCGAAAATTGACAGCTCGAAGCTCGTTATTTGCCACAATGTTCAACTGACTCCGGGCGTTTCGAGGCAGCGAATGTTGCACGCTTTCTGGGAGAGCGATGACACTACGCCGACAGAATCGCGCCGAACAGTTGAAGAAGTCCGTATGAAGCACAGCTCTTCGATCTAAAGTGGCAATATTTGAATGGTATTGTCAAGCAATCGATCGATTGAGGCAAGTCCAAATTCAGAAGCGACCATACCCCGGAGCATGGCGAGAAGATGAGCGAGATGACCAGTAGATATGGCCGCATTCAGGGAAGAATGGAAAAGTGCGCGGAAAAGGAGCCGTTTGTGTGATCCGAGCACAGTCCTTCCAGGCAACCGTCGCGATGGGCAAAACAGTGGAAGAAGAATCCTTTGTCTAAGAGATCGGCTAGATGAGCTTCGAGACTTTGACCGCTAGCGACGGCCTGGGACATCTCTGATCAGCACCGAAACTGCTGTGGGGGCTGCCCCCAACGACTCTGATCACCAAAGGGACCATTATATGGATATGCCCCAAAACCATCTATTGCATCAATCTATTTTCGTCATCTTTTAGCTCGTAATATCAACATCAAATATGGTGCCATCTACGATTTTCGATATCCAAGTTTCAGACAATATCTCGCGCCAGATAGAGAGAGAGAGAGAGAATTATCGAGCGAAAGTGAGCCGGTGCCTGCACCGAACGTGTAACCCCAGCAGCAACTGTAGAGAAATCTGATAACTCACACAATAAACGACAGAAGTATATGAAACCAGCCGATACGCACTGATACGCGATCTTGCATCGGTGCAAGGCTTCGAAACTCACAATCGGCCAGTTTTCTGCATTGATTGCCTAAAATGTTGAAATAGAAACCGCGATGAACAAGTTAAGGAAAAGGAAAAGTGTGGATACTTGTGAATTAACTGCATTTCGAAAGTGGATGAGCGGCTTGAATTCGAGTTTTCTGTACATGAGCATTGCAGTCAAGCGCTCGGTTTCTTGAGTGATGGACAAATGACCATTCCGACACTGTGCGTGACAGAAATGATATTTAGCAAATCGTTAAGAAGATACAGGTTTCTTGAACGCCTGACCTCTCCGAAAAAAGTACTCGTATTGTAATCACGCGCTTGTGCGAATTCAACAAATTTATCAAACAGATATAGATGTATTGTTCAGCGGTTCCTTCCGATGGGTTTTAGCAGCTCCTGCATCTGCTCCGTCTTTATTGCAGCTCCTGCATCACCGTCTTTATTGCAGCTCCTGCATCACCGTCTTTATTGCAGCTCCTGCATCACCGTCTTTATTGCAGCTCCTGCATCACCGTCTTTATTGCAGCTCCTGCATCACCGTCTTTATTGCAGCTCCTGCATCACCGTCTTTATTGCAGCTCCTGCATCTGCTCCGTCTTTATTGCAGCTCCTGCATCACCGTCTTTATTGCAGCTCCTGCATCACCGTCTTTATTGCAGCTCCTGCATCTGTTCCGTCTTTATTGCAGCTCCTGCATCACCGTCTTTATTGCAGCTCCTGCATCACCGTCTTTATTGCAGCTCCTGCATCTGCTCCGTCTTTATTGCAGCTCCTGCATCACCGTCTTTATTGCAGCTCCTGCATCACCGTCTTTATTGCAGCTCCTGCATCTGCTCCGTCTTTATTGCAGCTCCTGCATCACCGTCTTTATTGCAGCTCCTGCATCTGTTCCGTCTTTATTGCAGCTCCTGCATCACCGTCTTTATTGCAGCTCCTGCATCACCGTCTTTATTGCAGCTCCTGCATCTGCTCCGTCTTTATTGCAGCTCCTGCATCACCGTCTTTATTGCAGCTCCTGCATCTGCTCCGTCTTTATTGCAGCTCCTGCATCACCGTCTTTATTGCAGCTCCTGCATCACCCTCTTTATTGCAGCTCCTGCATCTGCTCCGTCTTTATTGCAGCTCCTGCATCTGCTCCGTCTTTATTGCAGCTCCTGCATCACCGTCTTTATTGCAGCTCCTGCATCTGCTCCGTCTTTATTGCAGCTCCTGCATCTGCTCCGTCTTTATTGCAGCTCCTGCATCACCGTCTTTATTGCAGCTCCTGCATCTGCTCCGTCTTTATTGCAGCTCTTGCATCACCGTCTTTATTGCAGCTCCTGCGTCACCGTCTTTATTGCAGCTCCTGCATCACCGTCTTTATTGCAGCTCCTGCATCACCGTCTTTATTGCAGCTCCTGCATCTGCTCCGTCTTTATTGCAGCTCCTGCATCACCGTCTTTATTGCAGCTCCTGCATCTGCTCCGTCTTTATTGCAGCTCCTGCATCACCGTCTTTATTGCAGCTCCTGCATCACCGTCTTTATTGCAGCTCCTGCATCTGCTCCGTCTTTATTGCAGCTCCTGCATCTGCTCCGTCTTTATTGCAGCTCCTGCATCTGCTCCGTCTTTATTGCAGCTTCTGCATCTGCTCCGTCTTTATTGCAGCTCCTGCATCTGCTCCGTCTTTATTGCAGCTCCTGCATCACCGTCTTTATTGCAGCTCCTGCATCTGCTCCGTCTTTATTGCAGCTCCTGCATCACCGTCTTTATTGGTCCCAGATGGACCAGGGTTTTGCCATTCCCCGAAAACCCTGGTCCACCTCTAGGTCCCAGATGGACCAGGGTTTTGCCATTCCCCGAAAACCTGGTCCACCTCTAGGTCCCAGATGGACCAGGGTTTTGCCATTCCCCGAAAACCTGGTCCACCTCTAGGTCCCAGATGGACCAGGGTTTTGCCATTCC
Source organism: Pristionchus exspectatus (assembly GCA_911812115.1). NCBI lineage: Eukaryota > Metazoa > Nematoda > Chromadorea > Rhabditida > Neodiplogasteridae > Pristionchus > Pristionchus exspectatus. The sequence continues at coordinate 6,453,844 of OU461582.1, forward strand.
CCGAAAACCCTGGTCCACCTCTAGGTCCCAGATGGACCAGGGTTTTGCCATTCCCCGAAAACCCTGGTCCACCTCTAGGTCCCAGATGGACCAGGGTTTTGCCATTCCCCGAAAACCCTGGTCCACCTCTAGGTCCCAGGTGGACCAGGGTTTGCCATTCCCCGAAAACCCTGGTCCACCTCTAGGTCCCAGGTGGACCAGGGTTTTGCCATTCCCCGAAAACCCTGGTCCACCTCTAGGTCCCAGGTGGACCAGGGTTTTGCCATTCCCCGAAAACCCTGGTCCATCTCTAGGTCCCAGGTGGACCAGGGTTTTGCCATTCCCCGAAAACCCTGGTCCACCTCTAGGTCCCAGGTGGACCAGGGTTTTGCCATTCCCCGAAAACCCTGGTCCACCTCTAGGTCCCAGGTGGACCAGGGTTTTGCCATTCCCCGAAAACCCTGGTCCACCTCTAGGCCTGTTTGTTATGCATTGTGCAGTCCTATCAATCCTATTTGTTATGCATTGTGCAGTCCTAGTCCTGGGTCTGGGTCTGGGTCTGGGTCTGGGTCTGGGTCTGGGTCTGGGTCTGGGTCTGGGTCTGGGTCTGGGTCTGGGTCTGGGTCTGGGTCTGGGTCTGGGTCTGGGCGACCAAATTGGTCTTCTGCGACCAATTTGGTCGCAGAAGACTTGCGACCAAATTGGTCGCTGAACTCTTGCGACCAAATTGGTCGCTGAACTCTTGCGACCAAATTGGTCGCTGAACTCTTGCGACCAAATTGGTCGCTGAACTCTTGCGACCAAATTGGTCGCTGAACTCTTGCGACCAAATTGGTCGCAGAAGACTTGCGACCAAACTGGTCGCAGAAGACTTGCGACCAAAATGGTCGCAGAAGACTTGCGACCAAACTGGTCGCAGAAGACTTGCGACCAAATTGGTCGCAGAAGACTTGCGACCAAATTGGTCGCTGAACTCTTGCGACCAAATTGGTCGCTGAACTCTTGCGACCAAATTGGTCGATTTGTTATGCATTGTGCAGTCCTATCAATCCAATTTGTTATGCATTGTGCAGTCCGAGCAATCCTATTTGTTATGCATTGTGCAGTCCTATCAATCCTATTTGTTATGCATTGTGCAGTCCTAGTCCTGGGTCTGGGTCTGGGTCTGGGTCTGGGTCTGGGTCTGGGTCTGGGTCTGGGTCTGGGTCTGGGTCTGGGCGACCAAATTGGTCTTCTGCGACCAATTTGGTCGCAGAAGACCAATTTGACGGTGATGCAGGAGCTGCAATAAAGACGGAGCAGATGCAGGAGCTGCAATAAAGACGGTGATGCAGGAGCTGCAATAAAGACGATGATGCAGGAGCTGCAATAAAACGGAGCAAATGCAGGAGCTGCAATAAAGACGATGATGCAGGAGCTGCAATAAAGACGGAGCAGATGCAGGAGCTGCAATAAAGACGGTGATGCAGGAGCTGCAATAAAGACGGTGATGCAGGAGCTGCAATAAAGACGGAGCAGATGCAGGAGCTGCAATAAAGACGGTGATGCAGGAGCTTCAATAAAGACGGTGATGCAGGAGCTGCAATAAAGACGGTGATGCAGGAGCTTCAATAAAGACGGTGATGCAGGAGCTGCAATAAAGACGGAGCAGATGCAGGAGCTGCAATAAAGACGGTGATGCAGGAGCTGCAATAAAGACGGAGCAGATGCAGGAGCTGCAATAAAGACGGTGATGCAGGAGCTTCAATAAAGACGGTGATGCAGGAGCTGCAATAAAGACGGAGCAGTGCAGGAACTGCAATAAAGACGGTGATGCAGGAGCTGCAATAAAGACGGAGCAGATGCAGGAGCTGCAATAATGACGGTGATGCAGGAGCTGCAATAAAGACGGTGATGCAGGAGCTGCAATAAAAACGGAGCAAATGCAGGAGCTGCAATAAAGACGGTGATGCAGGAGCTGCAATAAAGACGGAGCAGATGCAGGAGCTGCAATAAAGACGGTGATGCAGGAGCTGCAACAAAGACGGAGCAGATGCAGGAGCTGCAACAAAGACGGAGCAGATGCAGGAGCTGCAATAAAGACGGTGATGCAGGAGCTGCAATAAAGACGGTGATGCAGGAGCTGCAACAAAGACGGAGCTGATGCAGGAGCTGCAATAAAGACGGTGATGCAGGAGCTGCAATAAAGACGGAGCAGATGCAGGAGCTGCAATAAAGACAGCAGATGCAGGAGCTGCAATAAAGACGGTGATGCAGGAGCTGCAATAAAGACGGTGATGCAGGAGCTGCAATAAAGACGGAGCAGATGCAGGAGCTGCAATAAAGACGGAGCAGATGCAGGAGCTGCAATAAAGACGGTGATGCAGGAGCTGCAATAAAGACGGAGCAGATGCAGGAGCTGCAATAAAGACGGTGATGCAGGAGCTGCAATAAAGACGGAGCAGATGCAGGAGCTGCAATAAAGACGGTGATGCAGGAGCTGCAATAAAGACGGTGATGCAGGAGCTGCAATAAAAAACTGAGCAAATGCAGGAGCTTCAATAAAGACGGTGATGCAGGAGCTGCAATAAAGACGGAGCAGATGCAGGAGCTGCAATAAAGACGGTGATGCAGGAGCTGCAACAAAGACGGAGCAGATGCAGGAGCTGCAATAAAGACGGTGATGCAGGAGCTGCAATAAAGACGGTGATGTAGACGGAGCAGATGCAGGAGCTGCAATAAAGACGGTGATGCAGGAGCTTCAATAAAGACGGTGATGCAGGAGGAGCTGCAATAAAGACGGTGATGTAGACGGAGCAGATGCAGGAGCTGCAATAAAGACGGTGATGCAGGAGCTTCAATAAAGACGGTGATGCAGGAGCTGCAATAAAGACGGAGCAGATGCAGGAGCTGCAATAAAGACGGTGATGCAGGAGCTGCAATAAAGACGGAACAGATGCAGGAGCTGCAATAAAGACGGTGATGCAGGAGCTTCAATAAAGACGGTGATGCAGGAGCTGCAATAAAGACGGAGCAGATGCAGGAGCTGCAATAAAGACGGTGATGCAGGAGCTGCAATAAAGACGGTGATGCAGGAGCTGCAACAAAGACGGAGCAGATGCAGGAGCTGCAATAAAGACGGTGATGCAGGAGCTGCAATAAAGACGGTGATGCAGGAGCTGCAACAAAGACGGAGCTGATGGTGATGCAGGAGCTGCAATAAAAACGGAGCAAATGCAGGAGCTGCAATAAAGACGGTGATGCAGGAGCTGCAATAAAGACGGAGCAGATGCAGGAGCTGCAATAAAGACGGTGATGCAGGAGCTGCAATAAAGACGGTGATGCAGGAGCTGCAATAAAGACAGCAGATGCAGGAGCTGCAATAAAGACGGTGATGCAGGAGCTGCAATAAAGACGGTGATGCAGGAGCTGCAATAAAGACGGAGCAGATGCAGGAGCTGCAATAAAGACGGTGATGCAGGAGCTTCAATAAAGACGGTGATGCAGGAGCTGCAATAAAGACGGAGCAGATGCAGGAGCTGCAATAAAGACGGTGATGCAGGAGCTGCAATAAAGACGGTGATGCAGGAGCTGCAATAAAGACGGAGCAGATGCAGGAGCTGCAATAAAGACGGTGATGCAGGAGCTGCAATTGGTCGCTGAACTCTTGCGACCAAATTGGTCGATTTGTTATGCATTGTGCAGTCCTATCAATCCTATTTGTTATGCATTGTGCAGTCCTATCAATCCTATTTGTTATGCATTGTGCAGTCCGAGCAATCCTATTTGTTATGCATTGTGCAGTCCTAGTCCTGGGTCTGGGTCTGGGTCTGGGTCTGGGTCTGGGTCTGGGTCTGGGTCTGGGTCTGGGTCTGGGTCTGGGTCTGGGTCTGGGTCTGGGTCTGGGTCTGGGTCTGGGTCTGGGTCTGGGCGACCAAATTGGTCTTCTGCGACCAATTTGGTCGCAGAAGACTTGCGACCAATTTGGTCGCAGAAGACTTGCGACCAAATTGGTCACTGAACTCTCTTGCGACCAAATTGGTCGCTGAACTCTTGCGACCAAATTGGTAGCTGAACTCTTGCGACCAAATTGGTCGCAGAAGACTGGCGACCAAATTGGTCGCAGAAGACTTGCGACCAAATTGGTCGATTTGTTATGCATTGTGCAGTCCTATCAATCCTATTTGTTATGCATTGTGCAGTCCTATCAATCCTATTTGTTATGCATTGTGCAGTCCTATCAATCCTATTTGTTATGCATTGTGCAGTCCTAGTCCTGGGTCTGGGTCTGGGTCTGGGTCTGGGCGACCAAATTGGTCTTCTGCGACCAATTTGGTCGCAGAAGACTTGCGAATTCCTAGCAGGACACTTCCTAGCAGGACAATTCCTAGCAGACCAATTCCTAGCAGGCCAATTCCTAGCAGACCAATTCCTAGCAGACCAATTCCTAGCAGGCCAATTCCTAGCAGGCCACTTCCTAGCAGGACAATTCCTAGCGGACCAATTCCTAGCAGACCAATTCCTAGCAGGCCAATTCCTAGCAGGCCAATTCCAAGCAGACCGATTCCTAGCAGACCCGATTCCTAGCAGGCCAATTCCTAGCAGACCAATTCCTAGCAGACCAATTCCTAGCAGGCCAATTCCTAGCAGGCCAATTCCTAGCAGACCAATTCCTAGCAGACCCGATTCCTAGCAGGCGAATTCCTAGCAGACCAATTCCTAGCAGACCCGATTCCTAGCAGGCCAATTCCTAGCAGACCAATTCCTAGCAGACCAATTCCTAGCAGACCAATTCCTAGCAGGCCAATTCCTAGCAGGCCAATTCCTAGCAGACCAATTCCTAGCAGACCCGATTCCTAGCAGGCCAATTCCTAGCAGACCAATTCCTAGCAGACCAATTCCTAGCAGACCAATTCCTAGCAGGCCAATTCCTAGCAGGCCAATTCCTAGCAGACCAATTCCTAGCAGACCCGATTCCTAGCAGACCAATTCCTAGCAGACCAATTCCTAGCAGGCCAATTCCTAGCAGGCCAATTCCTAGCAGACCAATTCCTAGCAGACCCGATTCCTAGCAGACCAATTCCTAGCAGACCCGATTCCTAGCAGGCCAATTCCTAGCAGACCCGATTCCTAGCAGGCCAATTCCTAGCAGACCAATTCCTAGCAGACCAATTCCTAGCAGACCAATTCCTAGCAGGCCAATTCCTAGCAGACCAATTCCTAGCAGACCCGATTCCTAGCAGGCCAATTCCTAGCAGACCAATTCCTAGCAGACCAATTCCTAGCAGACCAATTCCTAGCAGGCCAATTCCTAGCAGGCCAATTCCTAGCAGACCAATTCCTAGCAGACCCGATTCCTAGCAGGCCAATTCCTAGCAGACCAATTCCTAGCAGACCAATTCCTAGCAGACCAATTCCTAGCAGGCCAATTCCTAGCAGGCCAATTCCTAGCAGACCAATTCCTAGCAGACCCGATTCCTAGCAGACCAATTCCTAGCAGACCAATTCCTAGCAGGCCAATTCCTAGCAGGCCAATTCCTAGCAGACCAATTCCTAGCAGACCCGATTCCTAGCAGACCAATTCCTAGCAGACCCGATTCCTAGCAGGCCAATTCCTAGCAGACCCGATTCCTAGCAGGCCAATTCCTAGCAGACCAATTCCTAGCAGACCAATTCCTAGCAGGCCAATTCCTAGCAGACCAATTCCTAGCAGACCAATTCCTAGCAGGCCAATTCCTAGCAGGCCAATTCCTAGCAGACCAATTCCTAGCAGACCCGATTCCTAGCAGGCCAATTCCTAGCAGACCAATTCCTAGCAGACCCGATTCCTAGCAGGCCAATTCCTAGCAGACCAATTCCTAGCAGACCCGATTCCTAGCAGGCCAATTCCTAGCAGACCAATTCCTAGCAGACCAATTCCTAGCAGACCAATTCCTAGCAGGCCAATTCCTAGCAGGCCAATTCCTAGCAGACCAATTCCTAGCAGACCCGATTCCTAGCAGGCCAATTCCTAGCAGACCAATTCCTAGCAGACCAATTCCTAGCAGACCAATTCCTAGCAGGCCAATTCCTAGCAGGCCAATTCCTAGCAGACCAATTCCTAGCAGACCCGATTCCTAGCAGGCCAATTCCTAGCAGACCAATTCCTAGCAGACCAATTCCTAGCAGGCCAATTCCTAGCAGGCCAATTCCTAGCAGACCAATTCCTAGCAGACCAATTCCTAGCAGACCCGATTCCTAGCAGGCCAATTCCTAGCAGACCAATTCCTAGCAGACCCGATTCCTAGCAGGCCAATTCCTAGCAGACCAATTCCTAGCAGACCCGATTCCTAGCAGGCCAATTCCTAGCAGGCCAATTCCTAGCAGACCAATTCCTAGCAGACCAATTCCTAGCAGACCAATTCCTAGCAGGCCAATTCCTAGCAGGCCAATTCCTAGCAGACCAATTCCTAGCAGGCCAATTCCTAGCAGACCAATTCCTAGCAGACCCGATTCCTAGCAGACCAATTCCTAGCAGACCAATTCCTAGCAGGCCAATTCCTAGCAGGTCAATTCCTAGCAGACCAATTCCTAGCAGACCCGATTCCTAGCAGACCAATTCCTAGCAGACCCGATTCCTAGCAGGCCAATTCCTAGCAGACCCGATTCCTAGCAGGCCAATTCCTAGCAGACCAATTCCTAGCAGACCAATTCCTAGCAGGCCAATTCCTAGCAGACCAATTCCTAGCAGACCCGATTCCTAGCAGGCCAATTCCTAGCAGACCAATTCCTAGCAGACCAATTCCTAGCAGACCAATTCCTAGCAGGCCAATTCCTAGCAGGCCAATTCCTAGCAGACCAATTCCTAGCAGACCCGATTCCTAGCAGGCCAATTCCTAGCAGACCAATTCCTAGCAGACCAATTCCTAGCAGACCAATTCCTAGCAGGCCAATTCCTAGCAGGCCAATTCCTAGCAGACCAATTCCTAGCAGACCCGATTCCTAGCAGACCAATTCCTAGCAGACCAATTCCTAGCAGGCCAATTCCTAGCAGGCCAATTCCTAGCAGACCAATTCCTAGCAGACCCGATTCCTAGCAGACCAATTCCTAGCAGACCCGATTCCTAGCAGGCCAATTCCTAGCAGACCCGATTCCTAGCAGGCCAATTCCTAGCAGACCAATTCCTAGCAGACCAATTCCTAGCAGGCCAATTCCTAGCAGACCAATTCCTAGCAGACCAATTCCTAGCAGGCCAATTCCTAGCAGGCCAATTCCTAGCAGACCAATTCCTAGCAGACCCGATTCCTAGCAGGCCAATTCCTAGCAGACCAATTCCTAGCAGACCCGATTCCTAGCAGGCCAATTCCTAGCAGACCAATTCCTAGCAGACCCGATTCCTAGCAGGCCAATTCCTAGCAGACCAATTCCTAGCAGACCAATTCCTAGCAGACCAATTCCTAGCAGGCCAATTCCTAGCAGGCCAATTCCTAGCAGACCAATTCCTAGCAGACCCGATTCCTAGCAGGCCAATTCCTAGCAGACCAATTCCTAGCAGACCAATTCCTAGCAGACCAATTCCTAGCAGGCCAATTCCTAGCAGGCCAATTCCTAGCAGACCAATTCCTAGCAGACCCGATTCCTAGCAGGCCAATTCCTAGCAGACCAATTCCTAGCAGACCAATTCCTAGCAGGCCAATTCCTAGCAGGCCAATTCCTAGCAGACCAATTCCTAGCAGACCAATTCCTAGCAGACCCGATTCCTAGCAGGCCAATTCCTAGCAGACCAATTCCTAGCAGACCCGATTCCTAGCAGGCCAATTCCTAGCAGACCAATTCCTAGCAGACCCGATTCCTAGCAGGCCAATTCCTAGCAGGCCAATTCCTAGCAGACCAATTCCTAGCAGACCAATTCCTAGCAGACCAATTCCTAGCAGGCCAATTCCTAGCAGGCCAATTCCTAGCAGACCAATTCCTAGCAGGCCAATTCCTAGCAGACCAATTCCTAGCAGACCAATTCCTAGCAGACCAATTCCTAGCAGGCCAATTCCTAGCAGGCCAATTCCTAGCATACCAATTCCTAGCAGACCCGATTCCTAGCAGGCCAATTCCTAGCAGACCAATTCCTAGCAGACCCGATTCCTAGCAGGCCAATTCCTAGCAGACCAATTCCTAGCAGACCAATTCCTAGCAGACCAATTCCTAGCAGACCAATTCCTAGCAGACCAATTCCTAGCAGACCAATTCCTAGCAGACCAATTCCTAGCAGGCCAATTCCTAGCAGACCAATTCCTAGCAGACCAATTCCTAGCAGACCAATTCCTAGCAGACCCGATTCCTAGCAGGCCACTTCCTCGCAGGCCAATTCCTAGCAGACCAATTCCTAGCAGACCAATTCCTAGCAGGCCAATTCCTAGCAGACCAATTCCTAGCAGACCAATTCCTAGCAGACCAATTCCTAGCAGACCCGATTCCTAGCAGGCCAATTCCTAGCAGGCCAATTCCTAGCAGGCCACTTCCTAGCAGACCCGATTCCTAGCAGACCAATTCCTAGCAGACCCGATTCCTAGCAGGCCAATTCCTAGCAGGCCACTTCCTCGCAGGCCAATTCCTAGCAGACCAATTCCTAGCAGACCAATTCCTAGCAGGCCAATTCCTAGCAGACCAATTCCTAGCAGACCAATTCCTAGCAGACCAATTCCTAGCAGACCCGATTCCTAGCAGGCCAATTCCTAGCAGGCCACTTCCTCGCAGGCCAATTCCTAGCAGACCAATTCCTAGCAGACCAATTCCTAGCAGGCCAATTCCTAGCAGACCAATTCCTAGCAGACCCGATTCCTAGCAGGCCACTTCCTAGCAGGCCAATTCCTAGCAGACCAATTCCTAGCAGACCAATTCCTAGCAGGCCACTTCCTAGCAGACCAATTCCAAGCAGACCAATTCCTAGCAGACCCGATTCTTAGCAGGCCAATTCCTAGCAGACCCGATTCTTAGCAGGCCAATTCCTAGCAGACCAATTCCTAGCAGACCAATTCCTAGCAGGCCACTTCCTAGCAGACCAATTCCAAGCAGACCAATTCCTAGCAGACCAATTCCTAGCAGGCCACTTCCTAGCAGACCAATTCCAAGCAGACCAATTCCTAGCAGACCCGATTCTTAGCAGGCCGATTCCTAGCAGACCCGATTCCTAGCAGGCCAATTCCTAGCAGACCAATTCCTAGCAGACCAATTCCTAGCAGACCAATTCCTAGCAGGCCAATTCCTAGCAGACCAATTCCTAGCAGACCAATTCCTAGCAGACCAATTCCTAGCAGACCCGATTCCTAGCAGGCCACTTCCTCGCAGGCCAATTCCTAGCAGACCAATTCCTAGCAGACCAATTCCTAGCAGGCCAATTCCTAGCAGACCAATTCCTAGCAGACCAATTCCTAGCAGACCAATTCCTAGCAGACCCGATTCCTAGCAGGCCAATTCCTAGCAGGCCAATTCCTAGCAGGCCACTTCCTAGCAGACCCGATTCCTAGCAGGCCAATTCCTAGCAGACCCGATTCCTAGCAGGCCAATTCCTAGCAGACCAATTCCTAGCAGACCCGATTCCTAGCAGGCCACTTCCTAGCAGGCCAATTCCTAGCAGACCAATTCCTAGCAGACCAATTCCTAGCAGGCCACTTCCTAGCAGACCAATTCCAAGCAGACCAATTCCTAGCAGACCCGATTCTTAGCAGGCCAATTCCTAGCAGACCAATTCCTAGCAGACCAATTCCTAGCAGGCCACTTCCTAGCAGACCAATTCCAAGCAGACCAATTCCTAGCAGACCAATTCCTAGCAGGCCACTTCCTAGCAGACCAATTCCAAGCAGACCAATTCCTAGCAGACCCGATTCTAAGCAGGCCAATTCCTAGCAGACCAATTCCTAGCAGGCCAATTCCTAGCAGGCCACTTCCTAGCAGACCCGATTCCTAGCAGGCCAATTCCTAGCAGACCAATTCCTAGCAGACCCGATTCCTAGCAGGCCACTTCCTAGCAGGACAATTCCTAGCGGACCAATTCCTAGCAGTCCAATTCCTAGCAGGCCAATTCCTAGCAGGCCAATTCCAAGCAGACCAATTCCAAGCAGACCAATTCCTAGCAGACCCGATTCTTAGCAGGCCAATTCCTAGCAGACCAATTCCTAGCAGACCAATTCCTAGCAGACCAATTCCTAGCAGACCAATTCCAAGCAGACCAATTTCTAGCAGGCCAATTCCTAGCAGACCAATTCCTAGCAGACCCGATTCCTAGCAGGCCACTTCCTAGCAGGCCAATTCCTAGCAGACCAATTCCTAGCAGGCCAATCGAAAGACTCAGAATGAGATTCTGAGCAATCGAAAGACTCAGAATGAGATTATGAGCAATCGAAAAACAGCTGAAGATAAACCGCTGCGTGCGACCTGAACAAACTAGCCTTGCCCGGCATAGTGATTTCACCGCGACGCCTAATTTATATCTTCGATGAAATGCTAACTCTCCGTCATATCCGGCATTCATTACGACATAGCATAGTCCAATGTGTTTATCATACTATGCTGGATATTCTCAAGGTTGTCGTACAAGTCGTCGCGCCGAGCCGTCACCTCTGCTCTTGCTCAGATGACCCGCAGGCACAGGACCATGCGAGCCGAAAGTGAGCACGATATGCGACATCTCACCGCTCTCGCCTGAAATTGTGACAATGGAACATGAAAACAAATTAGAAAAAAGGAAAGAAAGAACGCCTACGTATATTATTCACCTCTAGAGATGAGAAAGGAAGAGCAAAAGGAAGAGAAACCGCGCGGCGCGGCGAGGAATGAGAGGGAAAGGAAGAGGAGGGGGAGAGATGAACTCTTATGGCAGAGTGATTCTTATGGCAGAGTTATGGCAGAGTGAGAGGGGTTGTGGAAGAGTGAAGGGGAGTTTTGGAAGAGTAGTGTCAAAGGCGGTTTTTCGCAATTTCTCCATAACATCTGCATTGCCACATCAATGGGATAGTCTAGCCTCTAACTGAACTCCCAAAATGAAAGTCTTCAGCCAAAAAAGCCAGATCTGACAACATCAACACCATGTGGGATCTACCTGTAAAGCTGGAATTATATGGAATACAATACTCCACAGTACCCTGTTACTACAGTAATCTGCAGTTCACAGTGCCCTCTTACTACAGTAATCTGCGGTTCACAGTACCCTTTGTCCAATAATGTTCTAGGATAATAACGGTAACTACTAACTCACTAACCCCAGGTGCAGGTCACCCGAGGGCTTGGTTGGCCTCACATTCAGTAAGGGTTGAACTTGGCACCTGTCGAAGGATCGGCGGCGCATTATACCACTCTTTCCGCAGTTTCCGCAAAAAGGGCCATACTTTAAAATACAACAAATTAGTCTCTAATTGCCACTGTGTGCTCAAACAAATCACTCATTAACACCATTCTGCCTAATTTTCTCACATGAGAGCAAAACTCCTGTCGAAATCCCTTCATTTCAACAGAGTCATTTCTCACTTCATTTCGCTCTCACTCTTATGGCAGAGCTCTCATTCTTATGGCAGAGTTATGGCAGAGTGGCCATTCTCTCTCACTCTGCCATAAGCGCTCGGTGTGATTTGCATCAATTCGAAACTCTTCCCTCTTCCTTTCCCATCTCTATTCACCGCTCATGATCACTAATAATGGATAGAGAGAGATAGAGAGAGCACTGCCACCAGGACTGGGAAATATGGAACGGATCTTTCATTTCACGACCATGCTCTTAGAAGCACCGAGAGATCATTACGAAATGCGAGATCCGTTAACTGCTTTTTCCAGTCCTGGAGCCAACCTGGTACGGCGATCACTGCGGGCTGAGCTGAGACGGGGAACTCGGGCACGTGCAGTTCGATGCCGGGCGGGTCGGGACGGCGACCGGTCGAGACGGCGCACGTAGTGCTGCCCTTGGTCAGCTGCAACGAAACGATCGAGGACGTCATTTGACATGGCAGTCTGATCTCAACCAAAGTGCGCGAACGAATGTAAGATTTTGCGTTGGAACGACGCAAACCACCCTTCCTTTGCACGTTCGGGATCGGTAAATGACGGCCCGGGAATGACGGCATTACCCGACTAATGTCGGCGATACTGACACTCGTTTTCCCTAGACTCTCTTGCTCGCGGACCCTATTTCTTGTCTCTGACCGTCGGGCGCTAGAGAGCGGTCGGTAATGCCGAATCCGCAACCTTACCTGGCAGTAGCGCTCTCTCCGGTCGACGTCAGGCGCACCGCGGAACGTACAGTTTACGACGAATTGGCCGTCGTCGATACGCTTGAGGATGCGCTCGATGGCCAGCGTCGTGTTCTCCGAGATGCTCTGCAATCTCATCTCATCATGTGGTGTGTCATCATCATGTGTTGTGATATGAGCGTAAATATAGCATGGAAAGTGGCGTTCGATGTGATTCCTTTGCAATATCTTTCGTGTGTCATTCATTCATTATGTGTGTGCAAAAATTGCTTAGGAAGCATGTGATATGCAAACTTCCCGCGACCGAGGTCACATTCAACGTACTGCCCCCGGAGGGATCGAGAGATCTTTGCTGTGCCCGCCTCGCCCCCATTCGGGGGGGGGCGAGGCGGGCACAGCAAAGATCAGCAAAGATATTTGTCCAGCCTGCTCATAAAACACGCTCTTTGGATACTTGCCGGCGAGAAAGCACGTGAATTCGCGTAATTTTAACACTAAGAAAACGTTCAAAATAGCACCTGTTCGAGCACGGCACGAAGCCTCTCGCTGTTGCATTCGGATTCCTTGGTAGGAGGAGGTGCGGCGACCTGATAAAGGGCAAACTTTTCAACAGAAATCAAACTTTTTTTGAAAATGTAAAGACAAATGTGAAGAATGTAAAGCTTTTTCAGTACGTTGAGGATAAAAATCGCAGAAACCAACCTTGTCGATAAATCTGCCAATTTCGATCTCTGCTCCGTCCCGGAGTGGTGGGTGGCTCTCGGACAATTGCGTCGCAACACGCACATTGGAATCGTTGCCGTGCGGTAGCTGCGCAGTGACCTAAGAATTATGCCATTTGCTAGGATTTTAAACCAAACAATCAGAACCTCTTCGATGAATTTGCCGATATCGATCGCAGTCTCCTCGCTGAGTGGTCGGTTCTCGGGCGATTGAGAGAAACGTACATTAGTGATGCCCTCGGTATCGCAACGGACCGACAGCAGAGACATATAAACTAGCAGCAACTGGACAAGCACTCGAGAAGTCATAACGAAAAGTGAGTGTGTTCGAGAATGAAGCGAATCGTTGATTGACATTGAGATAATCAGCAGTTTCCGATCTGCGAGACCGGTCGGTGCAAGGTATGGGGGTAGGTCGAAACACGGGTAATCGTCTCCTCATTTCACGTGCTCTCTCACCCCCGTAGAACTGGGAAAATCGAACACAGTAGTAATTTCTTGGCCATTGCAGATTGACCTGGCTGAATGCGTCAACATGTCGATGTTCCTTCTTAGCTGCTATATGAAATGTGTGCTTATATCTGATCTAAGGCAGGTGGTGTATGACATTATGTGCGATGTTATTGAAGGGAATGTGGACTGTAGGCACTTCATCAATTTCCCATAAAGTGCAATGTTTATGCATTAGTGAGTAAAATGAGAACCAAGAACATAGCTTGAATATATTCTCATATTATTTTTTTAGATCTCACAAAAAGGCTTATTTATCACCAAGTTTTATTGTAATGAGTAAAATAAAAATCTGTCTCCGATTGATGGTCGATTTTCGATGCGGATTGCGATGTATTCTGAGAGAGGACAGTTTTCGAACGAAGCTTTCGTCTTTCCTTACGTTTAGCTTTAGTACTCAGATTAATGTCCGAGTTAATTGGATCTCTCGGAACTGCTTCAAAATATGCTTGTTCCCAGTAACACTTAAGGCATAGAACGCGACAACGTGTCTGGTTAGAAAATCAAATTAAAAGGCGTATTCAAATTTCATTAGTCTACCCAGATATGCACATTTCGTGAAGGTTGAAACTCAATGCTCTGCTCACATCGAAACCAGCTGGGCCAACCCTATAAAATAACTGATACTTAGTGATTATCACCTTCAAATGTACGAATAATAAGTGAAGAAGAATGTTGTAGATACAGACGCAACAATCCAGCCTCGGCCCAGCCAAGACATGTACTGAATTTTTTGTTGTTTCTACTATTTCTGAGAGGATGATGTACTTTGAGTATTTCAATGTTCTCTCTTATTTGAAAGGAATGCGCCACAGAGTAGCTGCCAATTTGTGCACCCGACTTTACCCTTTCCAACATCCTCTGATTCTCTCGGTATGTAAGCCAAAACCACTGAAAATGATAATTCTAAAAGTTATATGAGGCCGTTCGCGTAAGGTTCAAACAAAATGACCCGCGGTCAAAAACGGCCCCAGGAGGGGTACAATCGAAAAACTGAATCCCCAGCTGTTCTTAGAGTTAAAAGTTACCCATAGGGGCAAATTTTGAGCGATTTCGATTTTTGACCTGTTTCAGACCCTTGTTGAGCCTTACGCGAACGGCCTCATATTATATCTAGATACTTACGACAAATCCAACCAATGCTATTAGCAAATTGTGAATGAACATTGCATCTAGGGAGACCCAATCTGTAAGATTATTTTGAAAAAAAGATAATTGCTGAAATTCCAGCTCACATTTCAGATACGTGTGCAGTGCGTACATTGAGACATTTAGCCCTTCAACGGAGATCCAAATCTGAACTGCGATTGATCCAAACGGAAAAAAAATCAATTACGAACAATCAAGGTTGATAACGATCCCTTCTCATACCACGACCAAAAAGCCGTGGAGATGGTCCGCTCAAACGCAAAGCAAAGTATCCTGAAATTTATGGAAATTTATTTCAATTTATTTCAATTTATTCAAAAATTTATTACAATTTGGGCGGGATTGTTAAAAAACACTCACAGTGATTCAGCAAATATGTTTTCTGCTGTGCGCATGAACAGAGCCGGCAGAAAAAAATCAAGAACTTCTAAATATTTGCTTTTTTCAATTTCCGAAAAAGATGTATGTGTTTTACCCTCATCAGACAATCCGGAGTATTGCACATAAAAGATAATGACCCGAGCGATACTGCCCAGTGAATAATAAACAGCGGACGTGCACAATTGCAACCGAAAGTTGCGGTGTACGGCCCCTGCAGACATTTCCTCTGTGCTTGGCTTGTCATCACTTTGCAGGAAATATATACCTGAATTCCAAACGGCTCTGCAGAAAACTGGAGCGAAAGCGAGAAGACAGAAGTTTATTGTCATCTAGATTTCGAGTAAAATATATAAATTGAAAGAGGCTTTTTTTATTACAACTCTAACCTCTACTGCAATCCCAGTCAGCAAAAGACGCGGCGACTTTTCGTATAATGTTGAATTAATTTGAAGCGCCCGGTCGGTGCGAATTATTCGAAGAGCTTCTTCCTTTTCGATAAATAGCGCCCAAAGACGCACCATCGCGTATTGTTTCTTAGATAGACTGCAATCATGAATATACTGTCGAGTATTTGGGAAATTTACTCTGCATACGCGGAAAGGAGAAAATCATGCTTGAAAATGGCAAGGTCTAAACGTTCTATAAGGAACACGAACAGAGACGGAGTAGTCCAATTTCATACAGGAAAGGCATCGAGACGGTGATAATTGTTTCACCTGTTTATCGAGAATGAGAATTGTTCATATTTACGTCTATGAAATTTTCAGCCGGATTCATTCTTATTGGTATCTAACAATTTTTTGCCAGTTATTTTATCAAGATGGTAGGAAACGAACAAATGAAATAAAATGTGCACTTTTTTCAGTTTCACGTAATATTCACAGCACTGAAGTGTTCACTGGGAACAATTGGTTCTGGAAACACAATTCAATTTTTTAGTGTTTTTCGACGCCCTCTCCGTCGAGCCCTGTCCCGACCTTTCACTCATGGCTCCGACATTAATCTTTCGACTTTTTCATTGCGGTTTCGCTCCCTTCCCGCGGTTCTCGATGGAGGTCAACGGACGTATCGTGGGTCCTCTTCATTCCGCCAGAGCCGCTAATACAGCGGGGAATCTGAGAAGAAGAGAAAGGTTATTCTATCCCTTGTGAACTACTCACTCAAGTACAAATGCCGTGATGCGTTTGCTCATTTGCTCTTTATTAATATCAGGTGATCTAGCGATATTCTGAAAAAAACATTTTTCCTAATGTCACAATACGGACTGCCCCAAACATCCGAGTTTTCAAGCGTAGACTTGCTGCACACCTATTCTCCAAACTCCCCTAATACAGGAAAGCCCCCACCTCCAGTTATATCCACCTCAAATGTACCATTAATATCGTCGCGCCTCGGGCGTAGATAAATTATTATTATTATAATGGCGAAAAGCCGTGCCACAGTCCTTCCCAACCCCCCCCCCCCAAAAAAAAACCTGTACGGATAAATATTAATACTATTCTTCTTTCTAAAAAAATTCTGAACCTTTCCGCCCACTCAGATTTCCATTATGATAATTGCTTACAAATGATTTTCGCCGAACATTTCTGAATCTCCGGATATACATAAAGAACAAATGAACTAACGCACCTTGACATTTGTATACTTGAATGAGTAGTTCACAAGGCATAGAATAACATTTGTCTTCTTCTCAGATTCCCGGTACTTCTATCTATCTTCTGCTTTTCTGTAATAAGCTAACGCCAGCGAACGCCTGAAAATATTTTGTCCACAATCGTTCGAAGTCAAAAGCCACAATCTATACCGATATATTTCTGTAAGGGAGTGGCATGAATTCGTCTCGACTGCATTACGCCTATCATCTTGATCGGGACTACTTTATCCCTTTCATAGAAATGTGAGGATATGCGTTACATGTTTTATTAAACTCTGATTCAGTTATCAGCCTTTTTACGGCTTCGCTATCATCCCAATACATTTTGTTGCGTTTTACCTACTTTCGGAGCACACGAACAATTGGGTCACCACAATACGGGCTTGCTATTTTCTGAATCAGGTCTCTTTCAAATTGTTAGACCATTGCAAATGCATATTCAGGCGATAATGTGTGCCCACGACGTGTGGACGTGTTTCTTCTTTCGTGGCTACCACTTGCTCCCCAATCCAATCGCAATATGCGGAGGGCTGGCATGCGCATGGATCGGGCCGTACAACGCACTGGTCAGCAGCAGTACACATTTCATTTTTTTTTATTTTTTCCTTTTTTTCTTTTTTTAAAATTATTTTTCCTCAGATAATCGAGCATCTCTTCATGGTCCATTCCATATTCATTCTCCTCTTCTCACTTCTAATGATGCATCAGCAAGTTGCGAAGCTCAACAGTTCATACGTCCTTCCGAACTGGTTCGAAAAATCATTATAATCAATAGGAAAATAGAGGGAAAAACAGGATAAAAATATCTGCCTCTGTTATCATCTACATCGGTTTATGGGCTAATGGGATCGTGTCTATATTGACCTCTGGCGACGTTCCCAACGCACAAGAAATAATTGAGGTATACGATCAACCAATTTTTCAATTTGCATTGTGACCGATTCAGCGACAGCAACTCGTTTGGCTGAGAGATTATAAACATTATTATCTCATGATCTTTGGCGAAGTGGGAAACTGTGGCCCGTACAGATATGGTGAACCAAAACAAGTGTGGAGAAAGTATGTAATTTCCTTCAGAAATTTACGTAATAGTAGCAACTATCATGGTTTCTATTCCTATTCGAGCCCTTCTTGTGGGATCTTCCGTTCGATTACTACGGCAACATGCAAGAACAATGAAAACTATTGTTCCATAACGTAATTTCCAGAGTGTCCTTACATCCCGAGCCATTCGAATGAGGAAATTGTACATATCAGTGCTTCTTAGACAGGTTTAATTCGAATTGTATCAACGCGCTATTATCTAGTATCATTTCCAGACAACAATAATATCTGTGTTCTACGTGTACCCATTATTGCTATCAATAGTAGCATTTCGATTTCAAATCGCATTTCTTCCAGATTGGTTGCTTGCATTCACGAGAATCGGCGCAGTGGTTTGCTCACTGTCTTGAGTTTGTGCAATGCAGTTTCTTGCAGATGTCTTATATGTTCCAGTCTGTCCCACAGTTCTACGTGCTCATATCGGCGAATAAGTCATTTCGAGATGTTCGAAGGATGCTATAAATTCAAAATTAGACCAAAATATTCCCTTCAGGTCCTTGCTTCAAACATTGGCTGCTGGAAAAGGAATCGCACGTCTCCCATCAAGTTTTCCATGACATTAGGATGATTTTTATTATATTGTGTGCTCACATTGCGTTTGGCAAAATAGAGTCTCATTCTTATGTTCATTGAAAATATGACGCTTTATAAAGTGTAAAATAGAGAAAGTCGATGAGCACGGTCATCTCAAGATCGTCAACGCCATCGCTGAATAAGTCGCCTAATCTCACCTAATTTTGTAAATCTGCCGATTGCTCTGAATACATGATTCCCCTTCCACGTTCTTGCCCTTGTAACCACAAAACACACATCCCCGACAACTCATTGAAATACAAAGAAGCTGCTGTATTGTTGGAATATTTTTTTCGTAGAGATATTTTTTTTGTATTTGTGCTTTGCATAGTCATTGGATGCAAGTTGTCACTGCAGGGAATTGATTTCTTGTACCGTTGTTTTTGCAATTGCCTTCATACAATATCACCCCTATAGACATCTGTATTTGTATTCACACCGATAAAATAACAATTTACTCGCTCAAATTAGAGCATGTCTTTAAATTAAAACAGCTGCAGCAGCAAAATACATTAGAGTTCATAATAACTGAGCACATGGTCTCTGCTCGTGTTCAGATACGCCGCCTTGTGTCGCGTCTCTTCCAAGGTATCGAGAGCGAGTGTAAAGTACTTCTCGAGATATGCCCAACGCTGAAAAATTATATTAGAGACTTGATTGAAGTCATTGAAGTTGATTTGAATGATAGGTGTCATCAGACCAAAGGTGTCAAAGCCGAGTGATACCTTTTAAAAGAGGATGACCCGATGGGACAGTTATGGAAATCGATCGAACCTGGTTTCTGTCCGCGCCGCACACATCATCAGCCCTCGGTTGCAGCTCTTTCCTGTTCGCCAATTGCATCGCAAGTCGCAGCTCGAGCATGCGCGCCGCCTGCCAATCACCAAATATTTGTTCTCCTCTATTCGACGGGTCGCTTTACCCGTCGCCAACAACCATTGTCAAGTGGCGGCATCAAACGACCCGAATCATACCTATCCAGGCGTGGCGGCGACCTCTTTTTGACCACGTTCATGGTCAAAAAAGGGGTCGCCGCCGGCGTGGACAGGTATGACACGAATGACTCGCCATAGGCATGCTCTTTTCCAGCATCTTTCCATGCTTGCGGTCGTTCGTCCTCATGAACCTGCAACTCGCAAATATGCCTTTTGCATTTATTTATAGCAGTTGTAACCTGAGATTCCTCTTGAACTGGTCGCTGGCGATCGCCGTAGAAGGCCACAAACATTCGTCAAAATTCTCACGAGTAAGACCCCACATTTTCTCGGCTGCCTCGGCCGATTCCTCTTCTGAAATACAGATGATTGTTGGAAATTTGCAGCAGTGAATAGGCATTTTAATAAATTGTCTTATTCTGTTCACTTCTTTCAATATCTTTTCTTCTTTCAATTTTTAGAAGTTAC
Organism: Pristionchus exspectatus; assembly: GCA_911812115.1. Classification (NCBI taxonomy): domain Eukaryota; kingdom Metazoa; phylum Nematoda; class Chromadorea; order Rhabditida; family Neodiplogasteridae; genus Pristionchus; species Pristionchus exspectatus. The sequence continues at coordinate 6,473,511 of OU461582.1, forward strand.
AAAAAGCACTTTCTGGATTGTGGAAACAACGTATCCTTCATCTTTGCTCACCATTCGCGATCGCTCTAATACCGCCCCACACTGCAGCGTCCTTGCACCTCAGCGGAGTGTGGTCGAGCTGTCCGCAGCTGCAATTCATCATTTTCGAAACTGAAATCCACAAGAAATGGTTACTCGAGGCATGTGTAGCAACCGCACGTGCAGATGGCGTTTTTCGCTTTGCTGTAGAAATTGTTGCGCTGCAAAAAAAATTCATCGGTCCTAGTCGGAACTTGCACTACTGCTGAGTTTCCTCAGAAAAGTAGCTGCTACACCCCAACCTTAAACTGAGCAATACTTCATCCCAAAGTCAACAGTTCATCCAGAGATGCACTGCTCTAAATTGTTCGAAAAATGTGTAAGTTCTCACGATGTATCTAGAATCAGACCCCTCATGTCTAATACTCTATCTCTCTCTCTTGCCGGTCAGTGCTACGAGAGAGGGAGAGTGAGAGCTCGTGGAATGAAGAGACGGTCTGACAACCCGAACCTGCATCCAGTGGCGGCAGCCCACGCATCGGAGTGTGTCCTTCATGCGCAACTTGTCCCGCCATTCATACGCGATCATCATGTCTGAATGATATTCCTCGAACTAACGAGAATTTCCCGACCAAATACTAATGGTGAATGTGAAACAACAAGGCGTGTCTAATTACAGATGAGAAATACTCACTAACGGCCTCATCGCACAGCAGCACAGCCGCGCGTCCGATCGTCAATTTCTCGCTGCAGTCGCCGTTCTGGAGAACAATTTTAATAAAAGGGTAAAGGCATTAAAAGCCTTAGAACCTTAAAGCCTTAAAACCTTAAGACCTTAAGGGCCTTAAAAGGGTAAAGGTAAAAGATTACATCCAACGATCACACCACAGAGACAAGAAAAAACGATGACTCACGCGACAGGGAATCGGGCTTATCCCTCTCACCAGGTACCATTCGCAGTGTCTTCGCCAACACGCACGGCACGCCCAGTGACCGCATGCAAGCGCGAACAGGCGCCTCTGAAATGGCGAAAAGTAAGGTGAAAAGTAAGGTCTCAACCTGACCTCCTTGTGTTCGTTGTGCGGAGCGCGGCACACGAAGCACGTGCGGCGCTCAACACCGACTGGCATCGGAGGCGCAGTATCAAAAACCTGAAATCCGAACAATCACTGAAGGTATAGAACTGCAAAACTCACTGAAATTAGCTGGACAAACTTCAGAATGCCGCTCACCGTAACAACTTTCAGGTCGACCTTTGCAATATTCACAAACGGTTTCCAGTACAATTTCCAGTCAATAAATTCGGTTTTGCATGGCTTGACGATGCGAAATCTGAGAATTTGGATCATTGGACTGCTTGTTGAAAATAGAAGAATTTACTCTGGAGCGGCGTAAACGTGAAGCGTCTCTGGATTATCGCCCGAGATGATGACGGCGCTGGAAAAAGACATAAATTTCATTAAAAGTTATGTTTTTTCTTCTTTTTTTCTATGGATCGACTGCATTTCAGGGCAATTGCTATCTCTAGCAAAAAAGAAGAGCATAATTCTAACCGTTTGATCGCCAGCTTGCTCTCCGCAGTGTCTTTAGGCACCATTATAGTAGTGGGAAGGACGTCGATGTACGCGTGCTTCCACTGAATGAGGGAAAATGTGCAAAGAGAGTTGCGGTAAGTGAACCCACATCCGATTCAAATAGGCGTCGCACGTGGAACCGCTGCCGCTCAGTCAAATGGATCTCCTCGCGAAGCGCAATATCGCTTAGTCTTCACCAATTTGTGTTTTTAAATTTGAAAGTGACGGTACTTACTTAAATCGAAATCGCTCTCGGTCAGTCACATGCTGCGACATCACGCACAATAGCGCACTCGCACGTAAAGGAAGGCCCCGAGAAAGTGAGTCACCTGTGTGTCTGTGAACCTCTCGCGTGTATGGAAGAGAAATAGATGAGGCGAGACGAGAAAGAAAGAGGGAGAGAAAAGCGAGACGCGAGAGAGTTTCGCGCGTGTGTGAATCAGCATTGTGCAATGTGCGCTCACACTAAGAGCGCACGCTTTTGGTGTGCCACGCGATAAACATCTGCATGTATCTATCCACTTGGAATCAAGATGAAAACTGAACGACAATTGAATTGCCATAGAGTGCCATAAATATAAAAAAAGACGAAAAAAGAATAAGAGGGCTTGTGGTTCACTGTGTATTTGACAATCTGAGGAGAGGAAAGCGAAGATTGAACAGAGGGCCGAGCGACAATTTGTTCACTGTGTATTCGTCAGACTTCTGACGTTCGATCGCGAGATGCCGGATCGAAGACTTCCGAGCAATTCTGAAGCTAAAGAAAACTATAGGCGTTTTACGAGGTCGCAACACATTACGCAGTATCGTTTGCTTGATTTGTCGTCGGAAATCTCGATTGAAGGATAGGACGATGAATCTAAAATAGGTAAAATCATGAAACACTAAAAAGTGCAATCTTGCCCATCCATGCCGTGCACCAGACACCACGATACGGTTGTGAGCAGGAACGCCTCCCATTTGTCCCTCGCGTATGGCGACAGTAAAAAGTAGGTGATCAGCTCCGTCATGAAGAATATGCCCTGCAGCGCTGCCTGAAGATTGACTTCTCTGTTATCTCGATATGGTGCGGTAAAATGGTTGAATTCAGCTCCCGGATCAATGTATTTATCGAAAACAATATGAAAGTGTACCTGATAGACGAGATTCATTTCCCTATTGCGTCGCAGGGCCGAAACAGCATCGCCAATTCCGTACCGCTGTAAAACAACTATTTTGTTCGCTAAAATACATATCTCTCGATCAAACATGTTTGCGGTTCAAATAGTGTATGCGCAGGATGGTCGACAGGTCTAGGAGAGCAACCGATGAGACGTAGAGAACATTTTTGACGAAATCGCCGTACCTGCAAATATGACGATTGCGAATCAACTTAATTGGGTATTTTCTAGACGATTCATAAGTCATGCGAAACGACGGAAACTCTAGCTTACCACATCACGTGCATGCATATTTCTGTGTTCTTGAACGTGAAGATCCAATGCCCTTGCGGGAGGTACAGTGCGCAGTCAACTGCGACCAATTATGTAAAGATGTCAGAGGAGCACGCAAAAGACAGATGGAGGTTGATGGAATCGAACCAACGACCTTCAGAACACGTGACGGCTGCTCTAACCATTGAGCTAAACCCCCGTACTCGACTGTCCTCTCCTCGCACATTATGTCCTAGCGGGCTGTGGCCATGCATCCTTTACAATAATTCACGAGAACACGAAATGCATCTTACTCATTTTGAGCATGCCCGTAGTGAGCAGAGCTCCCGCAGTCCAGTAGAAACAGACTAGCGCGCGAGTGCGCCCTTTTCTGAAATTTTTTGTGTTCACAGGATTCGAGTAATGAGCCCAAGCTTGAATACGCTAGCGTAGGTCAGAGGCGCGAAAACCGCAACAAATCGATTGATCGATATGCACACATGCGATAGTCCACACACCTAAAATGCTCAACTAATGAAATAAAATTGGCTCTGTAGTAGAAGAAGGGTCCGAAAAAATAGAAAGGTCCCAAAAATGAAAGAGAGGTCCCAAAAATGAAAGAAAGGTCCCAAAAATGAAAGAAAGGTCCCAAAAATGAAAGAAAGGACCCAAAAATGAAAGAGAGGTCCCACGAAAGAAAGGTCCCAGCGTATCATGAAAATAGAAAGGTCCCATAGGATAGAAAGGTCCCAAAATTGAAAGAAAGGTCCCAAAATAGGGCAAAAAAATAGAAAGGTCCGTTCCACGATAGAAAGGTCCCTTGATTTCAAAAATGGTATGACAAGACAGTGAAAAATAGAAAGGTCCCATGATGATAGAAAGGTCCCAAAATAGAAAGGTCCCAAAAACGTCATGTGAAAATAGAAAGGTCCCAAAAATTGTGTTTGAAAATAGAAAGGTCCCTACTCAGGAATATCTGTGCGAAACGACTCCCTAAACTGAGAGTGGCCTAAGACTAAACGGGCTAAGCATTTTTTTTGGAAACGTTACCTGAATGCGTTCTGCAGTGTCCTACTTCAGTGTCAACAGGCGACGGCTTCTCGCACATTTCCCATGTTATGGCCATCACTATATATTATATATAATATACTGGTCACAAATAAATGTGATAAAAATAATGGTCCCTCACTTTAGATAATCTAATGGTCCCAAAATGTCAAAAATAATGGTCCCAACAGATTTCCATAAACAGAGCGGTCCCATTGTTTTCTGCTCTGATTTTTCGACTATAGGGGCTCCAAGACTCCAAGCGTTGGACGCCACTATGCATCTATAGAAAATAAAATGCTTAGGCTTAGCCTTAGGAAATACGCATGCTTAGGCCGGCGTTTCGCACATTTCCCGTACTACACGCAGCTTAGGGAGGCGTCCCTCGAACCTTTGGTCGGCGTTTCACACTTTTCAGGGTGCGGCCTTTCATTGCAGTATTTTTGGGAAAATACTCAAACTACGCTGCGCGAGAAGCCTCCCTAAGCTGCGTGTTGTACGGGGACATGTGCGAAACGCCGGCCTAAGCATGCGTATTTCCTAAGCCTAAGCCTAAGCATTTTATTTTCTATAGACATCTAGAGTCGTCCAACGCATGGAAATGTACTATGCTCCTGAATTTTTTTCGATTTTTTGACTGCTTGTTTTTCAATTTTTCAAATCTCCTTTTCGGACCTTTCTATTTTCAAACGCAGTTTTTGGGACCTTTCTATTTTCAAACGCAGTTTTTGGGACCTTTCTATTTTCAAATACATTTTTTGGGACCTCTCTATTTTCAAACGATATTTTTGGGACCTTTCTATTTTCCATCTGTAAGCGACCTCTCTATTTATGGGACCTTTCTTTCAATTTTGGGACCTTTCTATCAATTTTTTGGGACCTTTCTATCAATTTTGGGACCTTTCTATTTTTGGGACCTTTCAATTTCTTTCAAATTTTTTTGGGACCTTTCTTTCATTTTTGGGACCTTTCTTTCATTTTTGGGACCTTTCTTTCATTTTTGGGACCTCTCTTTCATTTTTGGCACCTTTCTTTCATTTTTGGGACCTCTCTTCTATTTTTTTCGGACCCTTCTTCTACTACAGAGCCATAAAATTTAGATATAAACTTCATAGAAGAAGAGCAACAAGAAGCCGGCTTGCTCCGAAAAAGAATACATTTCATCGCTGCGTCTGAAAGAGAAACATAAAGACGAAATGGGAACTAAGTTCACAAATAGATGCACGGAGCCAGGTAAAAGGCGAAAATGAGCTGATGGCAGCAGTCCGCTACTGCCTAAAGCATTGAAAAATTGAAATGTTTTTGTTTTTTAAATTTTTTTTGTTAAAAAAAATACCTGAGAAAGCGTCAAAACGCCGAACGGATTGTTGAGAGACGGCATTAATCGGAGGAAAACGACAACGCCCAAATTACTGGCAAATCCGAACAGGGCTAACTGAAGAAAATAACAAATTTAAATTGCACTTACGCCTTCTCACCGGAAAGATGATAATTCCTGCGTAGCGATAACTCGTTGAAAAGTCAAAGTCAGCCATACGGAACGTATTCCAGCGTGTTTTGAGCACAACAATACGTTCTTGGGGCTTCAGTAAGTAACAAATTTTTGTTAGATGTACTCAGCCTAAAATTTGACGACGAAAGTTTGAACAAATATCCATTTAGTGAGACGCTGATGTATGCCGGCTAGCTTGAGGCTTCATAACCCCTAATTATGAATACAACCCAATGATAAAGTAGGTGAGAAACAACTTTGTGACTGGTTCTTGTTTGAGAGGCCCCCGATCGCAGGATCACAGCAGTACTGAATCTTTTCATGATTAGTGGATCTATAAAATGAGCACACTTTCGGAGCATAGTTCATCGTTTGACGACGGAAATATTGAAAGAACAATGAACCTGAAATTAATTATGAACTTAAAAATTTTAATAAGATGAACCGATACCCCTCCCCATGCCGCGCACTTGACACCATGCTACGGAGGATCGGAGAATCGCTGCTCATTTGTTTCTTGCAAAAGCATAAAGATAAGATAAGTGATAAATGCACAAAAAAATCCCTGTTCTGGAGCCTATAACTATCAGGTTGATTCATAAATCTTGTCCGTTTTTCATGGTCAAGTTTAAAAAATTTGATGGGGTAAGTTAAACCGGAAGGGGCAAATCTTTAGAAAGACACTTTTTGTCCTCCATATCCTTGGTGTAGACAATCATTTATTTAGTGGGATGGAGTAAATATCGAACACGGAGAAGATTCAGTCTTTATGTCATATCGCTCCAGGCGTTGTATTGAAATCGAAACAACTGTGTAAGATATGCCGCATTTATTGCACTCTGAGATCTCATTCACATGAAAAGACAACTCGCATGGGAATCGAACCCCTTTGAGAAGGTTACCAATAAATAGTAACAATACTCGTTTGATATCGACCGGAACAGCAAGAAGTTGTTGGGATACTTCGCAATGGGAGGGGGTAAATCTTGTACTTTACACTTTCTGGATAACTGCAAGATCGGTCGGAACGATGTCGATGTCGACGTACTTTACGCGAAGTCTACCTGCTGGGGCACGATAGATGACCAGCCGAGCATCGACGGCTGCAAGATAGATCAGCGATGTGGGAATCAAGCAGGCAATGCAGGCAATGGCGAAGAGCCTAAAAACAATATGAGTACAATTTAATTTGGAAGACACGTGTTTGGGGAATTTTGTTTGGTGGACGGATTTGTTGTATGAGATACTATCTGAGAGTACTTAGCCATTTCACATAACAACCGTACAGTAAAAAAATAGAATATTCTGAAAAAAATGCCCTAGGGACAACTTTTCGCGTAGAATTCGAAAATCGACCTTAAGAAGCCGTATCTCTAAAACCAAAATTCCTACGGGTGACTTCATGGTGACAGGGGTGCCATACAAAGTTTTTTGTGGGGCTTCCAATCATCCAACAAAGTATAAAATCTTTCAGATAATGAAAAATGAAACTTTTTCTCAAAAAAATTGAAAGGATAACTCACCTGGAAAAAAAAGTTATTCAATTTTTTGAGCTAAAATATTTTTTCCTGAAAAAAAAGTCTCCTACCGGGAAATTCTAACCATGTTTTTCGGATTCCTTATGAAAAGTTACATAAGTGACATTTTTTTCAGGATTTTTTTTTCATACACATATTGGCTCAATTTGGCCTTCAAAGGTTACGGTAACACGATTTTCCAGTATTTGCGAAGCCTACTTAATTGCAATTAATGAAAACTTCAATTGCTATATGCCGATGTGTTGCATAGTCTCTAAGAAAATTTGGCTCACCGGAAATATCGTAATTCGACTATCGCAAATTGAATTATAAAAATAAATATCAAATTTTTCTTTAAAAAAATCAATTCTCGATTTCGCAGCTTCGAATTACGATATTTCCTCTCCTCTCCTGTGCTTACCCGTCGCGAGTAGCGCACTCTCTCTCCTCAAGGGCCATTTTTTCTCGCTTTCTCAAGAGCGCCTAGCTGCTGCTCTTGTACTTAGAGGAAACTCTTGGAAATTTTTGGAAGGGTCTTGGTATGTGTTCCAACTGATGTTGGGGTACCGTAATCTCCAAACCCGGTTCGTCTGGCGCGCAGCGCCAGAAGTGCTCAAAATAACTATTTCAAATGACCCCTTTTTTTGGCTAGAAAAATCTAATAACTTCGCAGAAAATATCTTACCAAAACAAAGGTATACCCCGAGACGAGCGAAGCTCGGCTCGTATTCGTAATATGGCGTTTTAATTCTGCATGAGTCATTTCCCGTGAAAATTTCATTAATTGCAAGCAGGTAGGCCGTCCAAATACTGAAAAATCGTGTTTCCGTTACCTTTGAAGGCAAAAATGAGCCAATATGTGTATGAAAAAAATTCTGAAAAAAATGTCACTTATGTAACTTTTCACGAGGAATCCGAAAAACATGGTTAAAATTTCCCGGTAGGAGACTTTTTTTTCAGGAAAAAATATTTTAGCTCAAAAAATTGAATAACTTTTTTCCAGGTGAGTTTTCCTTTTAATTTTTTTTGTGAAAAAGTTTCATTTTTCATTATCTGAAAGATTTTATACTTTGTTGGATGATTGGAAGCCCCACAGAAAACTTTGTATGGCACGCCACTCACCATGAAGTCACCCGTAGGAATTTTGGTTTTAGAGATACGGCTTTTTAAGGTCGATTTTAGAGTTCTACGCGAAAAGTTGACCCAAGGGCATTTTTTTCAGAATATTCTATTTTTTACTGTACGGTGGTATGTGAGCTCTCTCAGATAGTGTCTCATATACTCTCCCAGAAATACGGAAATAATGTAAATCGATTACCGCAAGTTGACTCGCTGATAATAAAACGCCTTTTGATATTTCTCGGCGATAGAAGCAAGCACAATAAATGTCGAGCCCATTCACATCTCGCAGCGCGCAACTACCGTATCTCCTTTGACGATTTGAAGCTTAGAAATTTTAGATTTAGCGATACGCTTTTCTTAGATCAAGTTTCGGATTCGACGTCAAAAGATATCCTTAAGGCCATGTATGTTCATGTGCGTTTTAATAGAATGATCATGATCATTCCATCTGATGAATCTGAAAATAGGCAGAATAGCGCTTCGGAAGATCGACCAGTGATGTTCTTTGCGACATCTCATTCGTCTCCATGAATGCGTCTCGCACAATGAACGAATACGTCACAACATTGAGTCAGTGATGTTTTGATCTTTTCATTCCACACTAGCACTCATCGGTCAGAGTGGAGAGAGTGCGCGCGAACTGAAGAGAGTCTGCACTACATCGCGCGCACTCAGCATGCGCAAGATCCCCCTTCAAATATCACAATTCGTTTCTCTGATCTTTGCCGCTCAGACTGCTAATCTCCTCCCCTCATCACAATATTCGCGCATCTACCGCCTTTCCGTCTTGGGACGTCAGATATTCGCCTTCAGTCTCATATTCGTATTTGGCAATGGCGGACGGGGGAGCCTTCGACACTTCCAAAGGCAATGAACTGGCGGCACTGATTCTGTTCCCGGTATTCACTTTATGGATCTCCACTTATTCATTCTTTTGGTTCTACATTAGTAGTTAAGAGAGTCAATCTTCCAGCTCGCATTTGGCGGCTTCATCTGCAATCTGACCGTGATCATCTTCAAAGGAAAGATAAAGTCGCTGAACAACTCTTTTGGAAGCCTGACCTTCTCACAGGTATCCTAAATTGGTAATAAGTATTTGCAAACAAAGTGCGTGAAATCTTGAGTGTGTTAATATCGAACTGTTCCAGGCAGTTGCGGATTGCATCCATCAAGCCATCTTCGCATTCTACCTCTCGCCCTGCATTTTCCTGTAAGCCACCATCTCATCAATAGCGTATACTCGAAAGCGGCATTGTTGCAATATAGAATCTAGGCCTGCATTACTGTATTAGCGGAAGTAAGAGCTACTGATGTTTCGCGAGGTGGAGATGTCTGAGCAAACATCTACTGTTAAGAGCATAGGGATCAACTTTGAGATCGTATCTCAATGATTGTATTTTGAGATTTCAAAGATGACCAAGCACATCAAGATTAAAATGAGTTTCTTTGTGTGCATCAAGTTCAATAAGATCATATTATAAACTTGGTTGAAATTACATTTCAGGCGCATCGATTCGATCTACGCGATTTCAGAACAATTTGGATTCACCCTCATCACCGTCTACAATGTGAGCTGAATTTCGTCATCAGAAATTTAGCAGAAGTTCAATTATCAGATCTGCGGAACGGCCCATGTCTGCATTTCAATCAACCGATTCGTTGCAGTTTACGCGCCACTCACTTACCCAAGACTGTTCAGGTACTGAGCCAGTGACAGTTCAAGACTTGAAAGTCTTTTAAGCCCTCGGAATACCCGTGTTCTCATCGTCTTCTATTGGCTCTTCGGCATTGGCTCCACTACTTACTTGCTCAAAATGAGTGAGTTCGTCACTACCTGAACGTACTAGTTGAGTACTTCCCACGCGAGTACTTCCTCACCTTTGCTGCGAACTTTTCGTTCGTTATTTCCTTTACCCTAACCTTTGCTAAGGTTTTACTTCTTGTCCGTGTTCTTGTCGTATGATTCACCTTGGCAAATAGATATCTCGAGCTCTTTCCAGTCGATTGCTTCAATCATCTGCCTCAAGGAACATGGATCTTCGGATTCAAGGATTCTCCCACCTGCAACCTCGTTCTTTGGTGAATACATTTTTTTCTCCGCCACTTCATCTAAAAAAAATGGGACACTAATTGAAAATGTACATTTCTAGGTGCATTGAATTCATCAAGTACATCGTCTACGTCGCTATCGTAGCCATTCTCGATTCCTTTTCCATCGTCCAGATTCACTACCTCCGCATCAGACACGTGAGATTTGGCTCCAGATTACATCGTTATCAATGATAATAATAAGTGTGAAAATTTCATTGAAATGACGATGAAGCAAAACGAATAATATTAGGATACAATTTATGACATAAAAATTGCAGAAACATTCCAACTCTTCTCCGTACGCACGCAGCGAACGAAATCTCGTGTATCAGGTACACATTCACCTTTGTTTTGACATAGCAAGCCTAACAGTGATAGTGTTAGGGATAATATTATTGCTAAATCTTCTAAATTCAAAAGTTCAGGCTGCTCTCCAAGGCATCTGCTTCCTTGTTGAGCTCATTACCTACTTCATTCTGTCGCCCTACGCAAGGAACAAATGGGAAGCGTTCCTGCTGACGACGGTCTCGTGGTGCCTAGTGCATGGCATGGACGGGTTCGTTGTTTTGACGACTTGTTTTGACGCCTTGTTTTGATGTTTTGGATTTGATTCAACGTTCTTCCTCTCCAGATTTATCGTCCTCACGTGCAATACGGACTTCCGCAAAGCCCTCGCCGCTCGTCTTTCGTGTGAGCGTCAATGGTGTGGTGGAAGCAACGAAGCAATATCGAACAGTTCCTGATGAAGTGCAATTACAGCCCGACCGGTCGCGCTCAACCGCAACAACAGCCGACCGTCCGTACCATCTCGTTCTAATGGCACACTCTCCACTACTAATCAGGAACACGATCAAACCGTTTTCTGATCGTATACTTTACACTCCAAACCGTCCCTTGTCCTCACCCAACCGCATTAAAACTAATTTTTTGCTCGCATAACAAGAAGCATAATCTGCGAATCGTGTGCGAATCTTGTTGATCCTTGTTACGTCCTTTTACATTCCTGTGTCGGATTAGATCTTGTTGCTATAAGCGGAGGCTCGATAACACGCCATCCACTAAATTGTACATGCCCGTCACGATAGCGCCGCCGAGTCTTGTTGGAAAGAAAATGGCCATGACAATGACAATGGCAATAGGCAATGATAAGAAAAAACAGAATGACAATCCATTGAGAGAATTCCATATCAAACACAATTTCAATATTTTTTTCAAAAACTTCTACAGCTACAGATTGTTCTCTGTTTCTACTTGGACTTTAACTTGGTGGTTTGTTGTTGTTTGCTATCAGTTTGTACACACACCGGGGTACAAACTCTCTTCAATATTGTGCTGCGAAAAGAGCTTCGCATTCGGAACCTTCTGCTGCTAAGCACACTGTGACGAGCGTCTCGTCAACCGGATGAAATCCATGACGGTAGTACTCACCGTCATGTAATAAGGGTGAGAAATGTGCGCATACGTTGCTCCGAGATCGGTGACGAGTTTACCAAGTGCTTCTCCAGGGATCACCGCTCTACGGAACATTCGTAAATGGCGAGGGAAGAAAGATTGCCGTAGACTACTTATCGAGTTCTCTCAATAACATTGAAATGTCAACCGTTAGGCTAACTTACGTTTGCCTTTTCACTAATTATCAGGCTTTATGTGAGATGATGGGCGCACAAGGAAAAAATAGCATACGCAGGATTTTTCGTTTTTTTCTTGACGTAATAATTGTTGTCTTTCTTCATTTACTTACGTCGCCTCATAATACACCCAGGTGGCTGCTGACTTATGCGCCCGTTCATTATCGGCATCGACCATTCACCACCACACTTCTTAACGCTTCACCGCCTCGGTGGTCAATACTCGCTGCCATTCACTACGCATTGGTCATCATCGTAAGAGAGAAGCATCGGCCATGGGAGATTTCGATATGAGCAAGGACCATCGCGTGGCGGGCGCCATCCTCTTTCCGGTGAGTGGCAAGTATCGTGCGTTTCAAATGCTCAGCAAACTCAATGTGCTGGTTAGCGTATTGATTGTCTGCGAGAGAGAGGAAGGGAAGAGGCAGGGCGGAGGAGATCAGGTAGATCACTAGCCTCCTCCTGGCCTCCACCTCCCTCCTCCCTCCACTCAGTTCGTCAAAGGTCAACTACGTGTGGAATGGGAAATAATCTCACGATAGGGTTGGCTTGTCGAGAAATGACTCTTCATTCTACGCGCTCTCTCTCACTTCTCGGATCGGCGAGAGAGTATGCGAAATGAAGAGACACCATTCTCGATAATTTCTCGATAAGCCAACCCTAGTTGCGTAAGACGCGCTCGTCCAAATGACGGAGACAATTCAGATGGCTCTTGTCGGTCTCACTTGCAATCTCAGCGTGGTCGCCTTTCTTCGGTCGATGCCGTCCCTGAAGAACTCGTTCGGAAGTCTCACACTCTCACAGGTCTCTTTTTGTTTATGCCCAAACGGATAAAAACATATAGTTTTTGTTCAGGCAATTGTCGATTCAATTCATCAGTTCCTTTTTGCTTTCTATTTCTCGCCTACTCTATTCTTGTAAGTTATCGAATGAGTGGTTCACGATAATATCAATTGTTTCAGTCAAAGCCCAAAATTGTACAATATCTCCGAACACTTCGGCTATCTTACTCTGATGGCATATCAACGGCCCATGTCTGCATTTCAATCAACCGATTCGTTGCAGTTTACGCGCCACTCACTTACCCAAGACTGTTCAGGTACTGAGCCAGTGACAGTTCAAGACTTGAAAGTCTTTTAAGCCCTCGGAATACCCGTGTTCTCATCGTCTTCTATTGGCTCTTCGGCATTGGCTCCACTACTTACTTGCTCAAAATGAGTGAGTTCGTCACTACCTGAACGTACTAGTTGAGTACTTCCCACGCGAGTACTTCCTCACCTTTGCTGCGAACTTTTCGTTCGTTATTTCCTTTACCCTAACCTTTGCTAAGGTTTTACTTCTTGTCCGTGTTCTTGTCGTATGATTCACCTTGGCAAATAGATATCTCGAGCTCTTTCCAGTCGATTGCTTCAATCATCTGCCTCAAGGAACATGGATCTTCGGATTCAAGGATTCTCCCACCTGCAACCTCGTTCTTTGGTGAATACATTTTTTTCTCCGCCACTTCATCTAAAAAAAATGGGACACTAATTGAAAATGTACATTTCTAGGTGCATTGAATTCATCAAGTACATCGTCTACGTCGCTATCGTAGCCATTCTCGATTCCTTTTCCATCGTCCAGATTCACTACCTCCGCATCAGACACGTGAGATTTGGCTCCAGATTACATCGTTATCAATGATAATAATAAGTGTGAAAATTTCATTGAAATGACGATGAAGCAAAACGAATAATATTAGGATACAATTTATGACATAAAAATTGCAGAAACATTCCAACTCTTCTCCGTACGCACGCAGCGAACGAAATCTCGTGTATCAGGTACACATTCACCTTTGTTTTGACATAGCAAGCCTAACAGTGATAGTGTTAGGGATAATATTATTGCTAAATCTTCTAAATTCAAAAGTTCAGGCTGCTCTCCAAGGCATCTGCTTCCTTGTTGAGCTCATTACCTACTTCATTCTGTCGCCCTACGCAAGGAACAAATGGGAAGCGTTCCTGCTGACGACGGTCTCGTGGTGCCTAGTGCATGGCATGGACGGGTTCGTTGTTTTGACGACTTGTTTTGACGCCTTGTTTTGATGTTTTGGATTTGATTCAACGTTCTTCCTCTCCAGATTTATCGTCCTCACGTGCAATACGGACTTCCGCAAAGCCCTCGCCGCTCGTCTTTCGTGTGAGCGTCAATGGTGTGGTGGAAGCAACGAAGCAATATCGAACAGTTCCTGATGAAGTGCAATTACAGCCCGACCGGTCGCGCTCAACCGCAACAACAGCCGACCGTCCGTACCATCTCGTTCTAATGGCACACTCTCCACTACTAATCAGGAACACGATCAAACCGTTTTCTGATCGTATACTTTACACTCCAAACCGTCCCTTGTCCTCACCCAACCGCATTAAAACTAATTTTTTGCTCGCATAACAAGAAGCATAATCTGCGAATCGTGTGCGAATCTTGTTGATCCTTGTTACGTCCTTTTACATTCCTGTGTCGGATTAGATCTTGTTGCTATAAGCGGAGGCTCGATAACACGCCATCCACTAAATTGTACATGCCCGTCACGATAGCGCCGCCGAGTCTTGTTGGAAAGAAAATGGCCATGACAATGACAATGGCAATAGGCAATGATAAGAAAAAACAGAATGACAATCCATTGAGAGAATTCCATATCAAACACAATTTCAATATTTTTTTCAAAAACTTCTACAGCTACAGATTGTTCTCTGTTTCTACTTGGACTTTAACTTGGTGGTTTGTTGTTGTTTGCTATCAGTTTGTACACACACCGGGGTACAAACTCTCTTCAATATTGTGCTGCGAAAAGAGCTTCGCATTCGGAACCTTCTGCTGCTAAGCACACTGTGACGAGCGTCTCGTCAACCGGATGAAATCCATGACGGTAGTACTCACCGTCATGTAATAAGGGTGAGAAATGTGCGCATACGTTGCTCCGAGATCGGTGACGAGTTTACCAAGTGCTTCTCCAGGGATCACCGCTCTACGGAACATTCGTAAATGGCGAGGGAAGAAAGATTGCCGTAGACTACTTATCGAGTTCTCTCAATAACATTGAAATGTCAACCGTTAGGCTAACTTACGTTTGCCTTTTCACTAATTATCAGGCTTTATGTGAGATGATGGGCGCACAAGGAAAAAATAGCATACGCAGGATTTTTCGTTTTTTTCTTGACGTAATAATTGTTGTCTTTCTTCATTTACTTACGTCGCCTCATAATACACCCAGGTGGCTGCTGACTTATGCGCCCGTTCATTATCGGCATCGACCATTCACCACCACACTTCTTAACGCTTCACCGCCTCGGTGGTCAATACTCGCTGCCATTCACTACGCATTGGTCATCATCGTAAGAGAGAAGCATCGGCCATGGGAGATTTCGATATGAGCAAGGACCATCGCGTGGCGGGCGCCATCCTCTTTCCGGTGAGTGGCAAGTATCGTGCGTTTCAAATGCTCAGCAAACTCAATGTGCTGGTTAGCGTATTGATTGTCTGCGAGAGAGAGGAAGGGAAGAGGCAGGGCGGAGGAGATCAGGTAGATCACTAGCCTCCTCCTGGCCTCCACCTCCCTCCTCCCTCCACTCAGTTCGTCAAAGGTCAACTACGTGTGGAATGGGAAATAATCTCACGATAGGGTTGGCTTGTCGAGAAATGACTCTTCATTCTACGCGCTCTCTCTCACTTCTCGGATCGGCGAGAGAGTATGCGAAATGAAGAGACACCATTCTCGATAATTTCTCGATAAGCCAACCCTAGTTGCGTAAGACGCGCTCGTCCAAATGACGGAGACAATTCAGATGGCTCTTGTCGGTCTCACTTGCAATCTCAGCGTGGTCGCCTTTCTTCGGTCGATGCCGTCCCTGAAGAACTCGTTCGGAAGTCTCACACTCTCACAGGTCTCTTTTTGTTTATGCCCAAACGGATAAAAACATATAGTTTTTGTTCAGGCAATTGTCGATTCAATTCATCAGTTCCTTTTTGCTTTCTATTTCTCGCCTACTCTATTCTTGTAAGTTATCGAATGAGTGGTTCACGATAATATCAATTGTTTCAGTCAAAGCCCAAAATTGTACAATATCTCCGAACACTTCGGCTATCTTACTCTGATGGCATATCAAGTGGGGCATGAACTTTCAAAATATATTTTATAATTGTTTCCAGATTTGTTGTTACTCCCACTTGTGCATTTCCATCAATCGATTCTTCGCAGTTTGCGCTCCTTTCCTGTACAAACGACTATTCAGGTTCCATTTTGAAACATAACGGACCAATTGTATTGCTAAATTAATTTCAGCGTTAAAAGGACACGGGCTATAATCATAGGGTATTGGATATTGGGAATTGTTCACATGACAACAATGCTCAAGTTCGGTGCGTATATTTATTATGCCGTATCGCAGACAGAGATGTCATCGTTTCGCCGACGACCATAGAACCAAAAAGGAATTAACACATTTTACAAATATGTATTTATAAATTTAATATTCCACATTTTCAGTAGATTGCGCAATTTATCTTCCCACCAACACGTGGATCTTCATATTCAAAGACACTCCAGCCTGCTACTACGTTATGTGGTACTGTTGCATCTGATGATTGCAATGTATGCTGCCCTCAAGACCCATAAACCACTCTTATCGTGCGTTTCAAAAGCTCAGCAAACTCAATGTGCTGGCTAGCGTATTGATTGTCTGGGAGAGAGAGGAAGGGAAGAGGCAGGGGGGGGGGAGAGCAGGTAGATCACTAGCCTCCTCCCGGCCTCTTTCTCCCTCCTCCCTCCACTCAGTTCGTCAAAGGTCAGCTACGCGTGGAATGGAAAATAATCTCACGATACTGTTGCATCTGATGATTGCAATGTATGCCCTCAAGACCCATCCACCACTCCTAGTTGTACATGCTTCGCTCTTGAACCCGGGATGGATGGAAGATATCCCGAGATGGTTCTCCGTCCCTCCCACATTTCTCGAATCTTTGCACGGCTTTGTGCGACAGAGTTTTTTTTTGCAGGCATGGAGATTTTCTGCTCAACTCGATATCCGTGATTATCGTCGCTTCTCTGGACATCACTGCGGTTGTTCGTCTCCACTGCATGAACGTGAATAAGGTATGGCAAAAAATTAAAAAAAATTTAAAAAAACAATATCTATTCGCAAATCACCAAAGGTGTTCAGACCGACGCAATGTCTATGCAGAGAAGAAATGCCCAAAAGAATCTCGTATATCAGGTTGGAATATGCTCAATCTCTCTTTATAGCACGATCACATTTAACGCGATAAATAAACCTTGACAGCTACGTCGGCATTACACGCGGAGAACATTTTTTTTCGAGTTGTCAATGATCAAGCATAAGAATGAATATGCTCTTTCCAGGCCGCACTGCAAGGGGTTTGCTTCATCTCCGAACTGCTCACATACTTTCTCTTCTCTGGATATGCGAGGAACAAATGGGAAGCGTTCGCGCTCACTTCCATGTCATGGTGTCTGGTCAATGGAATGGATGGGTAATGGCGCACGGAAATGGTTTCTTAACTCTATTCTTTCGCAGACTGATCGTGCTCACGTGCAATCGTGATTTCCGACGTCAGATCAGGAAAATGATGGGCTGTGAGTCTGTAAGAGGGAGAATGCAGGCTACGATCAGTTTCTCTTTTAGACCAAGAGCAGACCGCTCAGCCCGGCAGCACAACTGTCAGGACAGTGACCGCCCATTCGTAGATTGTACCTTGCTGCTGCTTCTCCAACCCTGCTCCACTGATAAATATCATACAATTTCGAAGCATAAAGTGAATTGTCCGATCATAACAAGCTTTTTTCCGCCCGTTTTCATGATTTCATGCTACTCTTTTTTTATCAAGCCTTTCGTTCTCTGGCTGACTCCTCCATATTGCTATGATCACGAGAAAGTTATGCATACGACGTCGTTTCTTCTATAGAATACGTCGATTTGATGTGCACGAGAAAGGAGGCATCAGCAATGCACCGACTTTCGAACTATGATCTTCGTTCCCCTCGCTCACAATACCCCACGCTGTGACGGAAATACATACCGTAAATATTTAGCAGCTATGTCAGCGATGAGAGATCAATGGTCGTTTCCGCGCCACTAGTTACGCTTCCCGCAAACCAAATATTACAGTAATGCAATAGAACTGCTGAATCATTTCCGATATTTGATTTCGATATGAGCAAGGAATAAAACAAGAATTGAAAATAGTCGAATTGAATAATAAATAATGAAAAAATTGAAAATAAAAGCGTTTATTCATTCCCGAAAGTCTTCCGAAATATGACACATTTATAGAGCGAGTAGGAGCACCATTACAACACCTGACGCCGCGAGCACTAAAAATGGTTGATTGTAATATCTTTTTTTTTTAGCAAAGCACAGTTTACAGAACCATGTAAACCGAGTATATCAATCGTTCAATTGGGATGTCGTCTAAATGTCTTACTCTTCATCGCAGCTGCAGGGCTCGTTGTTGTTGAGGGTGCAGTGGGCGTCGTGGTTAGCGACGTTGTCGGTGACGTTTTTGGTATGGTTGGATCTGTATATGCAAAGCGTCTAATGATATGTTCTCGCAAAATAAGGGAAAACTTGATGCACCTGTGGTGGGCGCGGGCGAGGTAGCCTGCTCTTTCAAAATTGAACTGTGCCGGATCAAGAACGTTTGCGGGGCAGTGAGGCCGGTATACAAGAAGTCGACGCTCTGCAATATATTACAATTAGGTCACGACTTCGACCCCCGCGCCTGCAGATCCACCCAACAATTTTGGTAGTGCCTAGTAAACACGATTCAAATTCCCCGACAGCGTGCACACAACATGCCGGTTAGTCTTTAGCAACAAGCCACTGTTCTCACGGGTTAGGCCCCAGTTGCAGTTCAGACGTGGGGTAGTCGACAACGCGTTGCGCGTTGGTTAACGACTCAGTACTTTACTTTACTTTACTTTTACCTGGGTCCGCTCAAACGTGAGTTGAATGTTCGTTCTGTTGCCGGCGAGTCTGAAAAAAACAAGGCAATTTCGGAGATTGCTTTCGCCAAGAAACGCACGGCAACTGCTGCCCGGTTGTCTGGTCAGTCACGTTGATCTGCCGATCTTCATCGAGTTCGAGATACGCGTCCAAGTAGAGTTGGTAGAAACTGTCGTGAATCATTTCCAAAGTTTACTGATAGCGCTTATCAACAGCAAAAACACCGAGTATTTCATAAGAGAAATTGAATTGAAAAAATCAAATTGAAACATACTCCGGTGCTCCGCGCAGTTCTTGCAGGTCTCCGCTTTGGTAGAATCGCGCACGATGAATCTTCGATTTTCAAAAATTTGGCAATGGCTTTTTTTGGAATTTCGAAATACCTGATCCCCGCCCAGGCGCTCACAGAGCGAGTAGCCAGACGTCGCGATGAAGCCCTCCTTGGAAAGGTCGCGCTGGCCCGATACAGCTGCAAAGGATTGGTGCGTTCTCTCTCTCGCTGGATATGACAACGGAATCTCAACTTTTTTTAGCTGCACAGTTGGGAAGAGAGTGAACGAAATGAAGAGAAAGTGAATTTTATATCTAATTCCAACAACTAATCGTGAGTTGCATCATGGTAAGCTCTCCAAAGATGAATCATATCAAACAAGCGCTCTTACCGTATCTAAAGTCGGCCGTAAGGTCGACCTTGTTTTTGTTGGCGAAAGCGATGGAAATGAGAGGGCCGTCGACGTGCAGCTCGAACCCGTCAAAGTTCGAATTCAAGCTGCAAAAGCCATTTTTCCAATCAAAAATAGAAATAAATTTGCTCATCCGACCCTATTGCCTCTAGCATCGTTCCCATCTGCGTTTACACTGTGCGGTTCTATGATAGTCGTGACATTTCAGTGCAAAGATAAGAGATCGCGTACGAAATCTTCAGCTTCACAGACTCCATAGACAAAATTTGCCTCTTACGGGGTCTGGCAAGCGTGCATGCAGAGATCCGGATTGTCTTGGAATGCGTTGTCGAAGCCAACCAGGCGCGCGGTGTAGGAGTTGGCCTGAATACGCTTGCTGATTCAGCACCAAGAAGTCAGGGCGCCGCTCTGTCTCCTTATTCCGCGTACTCTCTGAGACCGGCGAGTGCGCACGCGGAAATTAAGAGTCAAATGTCTAGATCTGACAGCCCTAGTCAGCACTATGACCACAACGTCTACTGTGTGCAGCGCTTGTACCTCTTGTCTAGTCTGAGAATTGAAACTCTGAATATTCCAATTTCTCTTGAATAGTACTGACCTCTCCCGGCTGCGCGACCACACGGAACTTGGTGAAGCTCATAATCGTCACGACATCTTTCGGAACGACATTTCCTCTATTCATCGAGAGCTCGAGCGCATCGTAGATTTCGTAATCCGTTTCAACGGCTAAAATGTCAGAAGATATTCAATCGAATTAGCGCATGCGAATTGATTCAACAATATTTTTTCGTTGTTGACGATGTTGTGCTCATCTGTGTGAGACTGATCAAAGGGTCTTTGCGATACTAACCCTTGCTCCGCTCCACCACCCACACCGTCACTTCGGTGCCCTTGTCCGCGGGGTCGTTTAGATTGAGTATCGAGTATGTGCCGTTCTCCTGCGAACCTTGTGGATATATTTTCGTATTTTATACATTCCTTGGAAGCATCAGTTTTGCAAACTCACAGTGAATTCGATCGGAATTTTCTGCGTTGTTTTCGCGTCAAATTGCAGCGCCAAATTCGCTATGCTGAATGGAATATTGTTCAGTAACATGCAGCGTCCTCAGCCGGGCTCACCTCATATTCTTGTCCGTCGCAGGATCGTAGATCACCAGATTTTCCATGTACGGCTCCAGACCGTCGTCGCTGGGCTAAGAATGAATTATGAACACATTAAACTCTATACTATCTTTTTAGTTTATCCCTTCTTTGTTGCAGTATTTGTTGATCTGTATTTGTATTATTAATTTTAATATTATTATTATTATTATTATATTATTGTATTGTACATATTATTGTATAGTATTTGTGTACGGCTCACCTCATAATAGCCTCCAGTGGAGGCGTAGATCAAACAGCCATAGTCACAGTTGGGCAGCGGAACCTGAGCATTTTTCGTGAATATTTTGGAATATTTCTCCCCAAAAAGTCCTGGAAATGTACCTCCTTAACGCCGAGAAAGTCGTAAATTCCATAAAGCGTCGAATGCGTAAACTCGACTTTCGCTTCTACAATAATAAACACTAGCGGATGTTAAAACCAACGTTACACTGACCTGATATGTCCAAGATAACAAGCAACAATGTTACGACATTTCTTATTGACAGCATGCTGGAAATAGGATCTTTTTGGACGACTACACGACTACAACAGAAAGAACACAGAGAGTAACAGGGAAGTAAATCCTCTGAATATAAAAACACTGCTTTGCGTGGTGCAACATTGCGGGACCGTCGTGATATCAGCGCCTCACTTTTTATTACCCGCTTGATGCTGACACCTCATTGGTATCTCTGTTAGTCACGCTAACATCAAACCAGAGACTCCATTGAGTCAAGGCGATTGGAAACTGATCTTTGTCGATGCTTTTGACCTCATAATCAGCCTTTCTCGAGCCTGATACGAAGAAGCATGCTAAACATACATTTTTGTCAATAGGCACTCTTTCGTGTTAACAAAAAAATTACGGCTATAGTCAGGAAGTGCGAAATCGCAAGTTGTGGGAAAGAGCATATTGTTTGCAATTTTTACCCATCCAAAGAAATGATGTGCCTAGAAATGCCAAGGAAGAGCCAAGGAAATGTCTCTGCGGTTTCCCTCACAAAGGCGCGTGACTCGGCGTCATTCTTCGTGAAACACGAGGGTGTTCTGCGTGAAAAAGTCATTCGCCATCTCTCTAAAATGGCCGAATTCAAATCAGTCCTTCCCTTATTTCTTAATGCGTCATTCAGCAAAAGTGCAATAAAAAATTCAATGAGAACGCAGCCTTTCTTCTTTCTTCTCGTGAACTTCAGCCACGCGTTTAGCGTTTGCTTTATCCGAATCACAGCCTTCGACTTCTTTCCCGGGGAGAATCTGCTAGTTCAAGCAGGGGGTCTTGACGATCAGACAGTCCGCTCCATTTACCTTCTATATATTTCCATCATCACCACCTTCTATATATTTCCATCATCAGTTGGGCAATTCGAATCAGTCATACGTAAATAGCGTGAGAGTCTCTCTCACGCCCCCTTCATGTAACGGATTTAGATTTTGAGTGAGATTTCGAGTGCAGCTGTGCTCACACACATTGTGATTACATTCTCGGAAAAACTCATTTTAGATGCGCCAGTTGAGCACGATTCCCTACGCTTCTTCAATATTGTCACACTTTTCTTCGTTTTCGCCGTACAATCGATCATAGAATGGCTGATGCAAATTTATCTTCGATCTCGAATGTTTGAATGTTTCACAGTCAAAATCAGCTGTGGGGGTTAGATACGACAGTGCTCATGGTTGCTCGAGGAGCAACAACCTTAATCGGGCCGAGCACCAGAGATTGCACGAATCTGCAAAGATCAAAGATCAACACCAAGTTCGGGGCCTGAATCTCAAAGTTCAGGGCCAGATTATCGACTCACAATCTGTACGGCCTCACGTAGTAGAGTGTAATGAACGGAGCCGACGCGGGCATAATCCCCCAGACCTGAGCAGAGAATGATACGCTCACGGAACAGTAGAGTTCGAAATACGGGTCTCGCAACTCTAGCGGCCGAGAGAGTGTGTGAAATGAAGAGACGGCGACCCGTATTTCGAGCTCTACGGAACACTCTCATCTTTCCTCAATCTCCTTCGCTCACTGTGTCAGACAGACCGAGACAGTGTGTGTGTGTGTGTAGAGTTTTAACACTGAACGTACAGCCATCGTTAGATGCTCCTGGGCAACGGAACACGCCAGGCCGATTTGACAGACGGCATAGGAAAGCCCTCCTCCGAGGAAGAATATGGGCAGGAGGGATTGGAATGATAGCACCTGATCGAGGAACAACAACCATCTTCGCTGTGTCACACAGCACAAATGAGCAAGCACCTTAACCAGATTCGCGTGCTGATCGTGCGTTTTCTTGCTCATTGAATCCGCGTTTTGACGTAGTATTCGAAGGACCTGCCCGAGATCGTACGCATATTTCAAGGTTGTTGTTATCCCACCCGATATCGAAGAATGAAAATGACAATCATTGCCGGCATAGCGGGAAGAATCATGAAGACAATAGTGAAAGCAATGCGTGGTTTGAAGATTGAAGCATGACCTGATTTCATGAGCCGTTCCTTCAGTGACTGTCAGTATACTCGTGCCCACCCGCATACATGTAGCCGAGCTTCCACTCAAAGTCCGGCTTCACCAGCAGCACAGCATCCAACCACTCTTGCTGCGGATCCAGCGCGAACAGAAAGATTATCTGAACCAGACTCCGTATAACTGTCCGCTTCTCTTCTTCTATCACCATCAGACAGAGGGAAGGAAGGTAGACGAGAATGCAGATGAGAAAGAGACGGAATCGAGTTGGCGATGGACTGAATCCGCATTAGTGTTGTTCTTTGAATTTTTTACCCTTTCAAAACAAAAAAAAACTCGATGCCTCACCGTGTCAGCACGTAGAGTCGATATGAGAAGGAAACAATGATGAGATACAGCGAGTGAGCGAACGTGTGCAGCATTACCGTGTACGCTGAACGCACTCGCATTAGCCGTAGAAAAGCGAGAGCGACGTACCGAAATGACAGACGAACACTGTAGTCATCGAGCACGGTCCAAGGTAGATGTACGATAGAACGGACTCTGCCGGAATCACGCTGAATAGAGTGTCGAAAATGACTAAACGACTATTAATTTAATATGGAAATGCACTCTCACTCTCCTCATTCCGCCTTCTCTCTTGTGAGAATGTCGGTGCATTTGCCTATTAAACGACTATTCGTTTAGTCATTTTCGAAACTCTAACGTTGAATCGATATTATATGAATCGGCTCGACCCTCCCGTCTCTCACGGCTGGCCTTACACCGTGGGTCCCCCACCTAGCGTTGTGACTGCAAAATCGCTTGACATGAATGCACCCCTTGCCCCGTCTCTCACCGAATAATCACCAGCAGACTGCACACGCATGCGATCAGGTCTATCGTCACAGAGTTGAGGAGAATGACCGAATAGGATCTGCCAATGAGCATTGCACTTGCGATTCTAGCGCGTATAGTTACCGCAGATTGGGCGGTGACTTGAGCACAATCGCTATTAGCAGGAGTAGGTTGCCGATTGTGCCGAGGCCGTCGCTCAGCCCATGGAAGACTATGGCGAGGATGTCGTGGAGCGGGAGGACGGATGGCCACATGTCGGATGAGGAGAAGGAAGTGGGACTGAGAGGGGCAATGAAGATGAGGGGAAGATTAGAGGACGTCGTGGATTATCGGTTCAATGAGAGCGAATGGGGGCTGGTTGATGGAATAAGGGAGCAAAGCACTTTGAAGATCGCGGCACTATACTGGCTTGTGTGCGGAGGCACGCCATAAAAGTGCTCATGGTCCTTTTCTTAGAAATACGTACCGAAATTCCAGTAAGGCATACACTTCTCTCGCGACTAGTGACTGTGAAGAATAAGAGAAAGTTATTGGA
The DNA here is from genome assembly GCA_911812115.1 of Pristionchus exspectatus. Lineage (NCBI taxonomy): Eukaryota > Metazoa > Nematoda > Chromadorea > Rhabditida > Neodiplogasteridae > Pristionchus > Pristionchus exspectatus. The sequence goes on from OU461582.1 coordinate 6,498,066, forward strand.
AAGCTACCGGAAAGTACTTTTTCCAATAAGAGAACGCCAGAAATGATGGGAACACTCTCGTCAACGGGAATACGGTATGACATATTTTTCGATAGATTGGGAAAACATTGTTTTCAGTGTGAAGTTATACTTTCATTTGCAAATTCAAAATAATAAAGAAACAAAATTTTTTTTTGAGAATTCTTCGTTTTATCTGATTGTTTTATCTGATTGATGATTGATTCTGATGTGCGCGATCTGATTTAATTCACCTGAGTCATAGCTCTGCGTATGAATGATTTATTTTAAGAGACCTTCTCCATAAAAATTCACCATTTCGACCCCCCTTCCGGACATTCTCCAGGATATTCGAGTCAGACCTTCATACTGCAGTCATAGGAGAGGGTCGACCCCTTGTTTACAAAACTACAATACTTAGCCCCTCTAGCCGCCTACGCGTGACGCCAGGTGCGCGCGAAAGTGAGATTTTGGCCAAAAACGTGATATTCATATCTCGGCAACGGAACAAGTTAGGGATAAAATTCTTTTTGCGTTATGTTAGTGACCTCTTATGTGCAAAAAAGCATCATTGAAGAAAAATAAATCTTTCATTTTAGTCCGATTTTTTAAAGATTATTTTCGAATTTTTGACTTTTTGCTGCCTCGCGAACGTTTCCGCAGGATCTCATATAGCATATATTGTAGCCCTCATGGTCCCAGTAAACACCCACCACAAATACAGAAGATCGAGATTTTCCGGAGTACTGAAAAGTGAGGTCGAATGGTGCAGAGTGCAAAAATCCAATTACCGAACTTTTTGAATAGATTGTCTACGGCTGTAATTTCACATCTAAAATTCGTAGAGTATTCAGTTTACAACTTTTGCACAGTTTTTAGAATTGTACTAATTGATTTTGCGTCGATATTCAATATTCTGAGCGTGGACACAAAAATGGATGTCGTGGAGATCGGTTTTCTCGCAATTCTCAGACTTACATGGGTTTGCGCAGGATCTAACCTAGCACATTTTTTGACTATCACATGTCTGCAAATTATGAGCTGCAAATACAGCACATCGAGATTTTCCGGAGTACCCAAAAGTTCATCTTAACGACTCGGAGTCGATCACAGAAACGCTGTTTTTGTTGCTGTCTGGCTATCCCGTATGTGATTTTTGTAAAATACCACTTAAAATAAATTGACACACCATCAGGTGAATACTCATCGCCATAAGAGTCGAATTCGCCACCATGACTTTATTGACCCATGACCCGGGGTTCACGCCTCAGAATTGACTTTCGACCATGAACCCCCCCCGGGTCATGGTCCAACAAGGCCAGATTTTGAGGGAGCCCGATTGGGCTAATCCTGGTGCTGCTGTATTGATGAACTAGTGAAACATGCATTGCGATGTCATACATTCGAAAATTGACCCGGGGTTCATGGTCGAAAGTCACTTCTGAGGCGTGAACCCCGGGTCATGGGTCAGTAAAGTCATGGTGGCGAATTCGACTCTTATGGCGATGAGTATTCACCTGATGGTGTGTCAATTTATTTTGAGTGGTATTTTACAAAAATCACATACGGGATAGCCAGACAGCAACAAAAACAGCGTTTCTGTGACTGACTCCGAGTCGTTCAGATGGACTTTTCGGTACTCCGGAAAATCTCGATGGTCTACATTTGCCGCTCATAATTAGCAGACAGATGATGGTAAAAAAATGTGCTAAGTGAGGTCCTGCGCAAAACCATGTATGTCTGAGAATTGCGAGAAAACCGATCTCCACGACATCCATTTTTGTGTCGACGCGCAGAATATTGAATATCGACGCAAAATCAATTAGTACAATTCTAAAAACTGTGCAAAAGTTGTAAATTGAATACTCTACGAATTTTAGATGTGAAATTACAGCCGTAGAGAATCTGTTCAAAAAGTTCGGAAATTGGATTTTTGCACTCTGCACCATTCGACCTCACTTTTCAGTACTCCGGAAAATCTCGATCTTCTGTATTTGTAGTGGGTGTTTACTGGGACCATGAGGGCTACAATATATGCTATATGAGATCCTGCGGAAACGTTCGCGAGGCAGCAAAAAGTCAAAAATTCGAAAATAATCTTTAAAAAATCGGACTAAAATGAAAGATTTATTTTTCTTCAATGATGCTTTTTTGCACATAAGAGGTCACTAACATAACGCAAAAAGAATTTTATCCCTAACTTGTTCCGTTGCCGAGATATGAATATCACGTTTTTGGCCAAAATCTCACTTTCGCGCGCACCTGGCGGCACGCGTAGGCGGCTAGAGGGGCTAAGTATTGTAGTTTTGTAAACAAGGGGTCGACCCTCTCCTATGACTGCAGTATGAAGATCTGACTCGAATATCCTGGAGGATGTCCGGCCCATGCTGAATTTTTATGGAGAAGGTCTCTTAATTTGAAAAAAATAAAAATGCGTGAATTTTGTCCAACATTCTGAATGTTTTGTTTGCTTAGACGATTCCCAAAGTGGGAATGCTGTGACATAAGGGAGAGAAAAGTGGAGATGTTTTGTCGTCGGATACGATCCACGTAGAGTGTTTTGTTGATTTGGCAGTTTACTGCATGATTACTGTGGAATCAATAAATTATAACTGAAACACAACACAGTATTTTTTTCAGTAATATTTGAATCTTCGGCAAAAGTTGATGTGTCTATTTGTAGTCCAGAAAATGTTGCGCACTTCCTATTTTCCGCGACTCCTTTCGCTTTGGTGCTGAAGTATGGAATGAGGAGACCGCGCCCTGTCGATCTCTCTTGCTCGCCGCGAGAGGGAAACCCGCCGACCCATTTTCCAACCGCGTTCTCTGCACGCTTTCTCTCATTCTCTCTCGCTTGAGGAGAGAGGGAGTTGCGACTACACTGTAGTGAACAGTGATGGCGCCATTTCGTCTCTCGAGTATGATTTAGGATGTGGGCTTGAGCAGTGATTACGCCCGCAATGAGACCGTTCGCTCTGCATTCAGCGTCGATATGATCGGAACATGTTTTTTCACAAAAAAAGCTACTTGGTATAGAGTATATGGTATTCGTACCATACTTATCTCATTTGCCGCTAACCTACGGAGAGAATCCTACTGCGCCAGAGAGCTGCAATGCGTCGAGAAATGATCGAACGGATTTTCTCTCTATCGATATGTTTTGAAGACACATTTCGCGATCGAAGCGATGGCAGCGTTGAAGATAACGTTCTTCAATGACTATGCTTTGCACACGTAATGTACTACAGGAATAAGAAGAACAAATAATCCCGGAGCTCGGAGCCGAAAATTCGAATTAATTGAACTCCCTGCACCATTTCTTGTCTATTCCATCATCCACTCAGGACTGTCTAGCATTTGGTGTCCTCAATCGACACAGTCGGAGACACACAAATCCGCCCTCCTTACGTGCGTACCTTGAAACATCACTGTCAATCAAGAACCGCTTTCTCCGCCCGCCCCCTCACCCATATCCCCCCCTCTTTTCGCCCATTGCAGCCGCGCGATATCTGCACGGGCGCGATGTTTCGCCTTACTTAGCGACCTTTGCTTCCGCGTTCTTTCATCCAACTTGATGACCTTTATTGATGTAATTTCATCAAAAGTACTTCCTGTTTGCATTTCGAATTGTAAGTAAAATATTTCAATTATGCCAAAATTGTACGAAGCATTGTGGCAGATGTGGTCGTCGCTGTATGCAGCTGCGGCGGCTGCAACCGCGGCACCTGCAGCAGCTGCAGCTGCTGCACCGCCGCCGCCGTTCATCCTCATCATGCCCTCTTCACCGCCTCATCGTCCAACGCCTTGCGTGCCCGGACCGTCGTCGACATCGTGCAGCGAACTAGTGCAGGCACTACAACGCCCACTCGATGCAAGCGAATCTCATGGAGCAAGCTCAGAAAAAGCAGGTAGATTCGTATGCAATATGATAGATTCTCTATACACCGGATTTTTTTCGATTCTACCACCGTTGATCCGACCAGTAAGCAGTTCTGGTGCAGCACTTGCAAGAGGGATTTTGGCAGAGCGGATATTCTAGCAAGGTTGGTGGAACGCACGCCCACGTATTCCTAAACACCTTTTTTGATGGGCAATAGTTCGAAAGAGCAGGCCAAATTAGTTTTCCATAATCGTACATTTACAGGCACATGCGCCGGCACACGGGAGAGAAGCCGTTCAAGTGTGATCGATGCGATCGATTCTTCTCCAGGAGTGATCATCTCCAAACACATCGACGGTTAGCCCCCACGTTTCCATACCGTAAAACTAACCGAATACGGCCGCGCGTGATTTTGCCAAGGTTACAGCAAGCACAACGCAGCAAACTTAAAGAAGTAGGCCACTCCAAATTCACACACATCACTGGGTTCATTTTTAGCGCATGGGGTCGCCCCCCCAACGCTTCAGCAGAATCAAACGATTGCAGCACGCACTCGGGCGAGAAACCGTACGCTTGCGAGCTGTGCAGCTACATGGCCGTGAGTTGTCAAATATTACCGTTTTTCGGGTTTTTCGGGGTTTTTTTCGGTTTTTTTCTTTTTTTCGGTGAAATGAGAACGAGATGAGAATATTTCTTCGGATATTATCATCGCCTTATTTGGCAATGTTTTTTTCTAGCGACGGCAAGACGTTCTCACTCGCCACATGGCAACCAGACATCGACCAAAGGACGTCAAGAACCAGGTTTGATATCATAGTTGAGCTATGGAAAAGGCGTTTTTTGCGCCATACCTGTCTCAAATTCGAAAATATAATGTATCCATACAGAAGCGACCGACATCTTCCCTGTCTTTCGAGCAGAGATCAGCAGAAAAGAAGAATCGACCCAAATCGTGAGTGCTCACTCTAGCCTAGACTTTGAAAGTCGCCTCTGTTTAGTCCACTCTCGCGCCTCTCTATGCGGAGACAGATATACTCGAGAGATGGCGAATAGAGGCGCGAAAGGGAGAGTGAATGGGACATAATGCAGGAAAGGAAGGAAGGAGGAAGGAAGGAGGGGCACTCAAAACGATTCCTTTCCCTTGCAGCTCATTACGAGATACGGAAATCGTCAACGAGTCTTCAGAAAACGAAGACAGCGACAGTCATGACGAAATTGTTGTCGATGTGCAGTGAAAGTACCCCAAAATCATGCCATTAATTCAGTTACCGATGTTGTCTTGGAAGCAATAAATCTGAATTAAACCCACGCAAATTGCCTGCGATTGCATTCGTAATTTTCAAAGAAATTTTCCCCGACTATTTCATGAACGCAGCTGGACTTGCCAGTGCGTCCCACCTAGCCCGTTCCTACGACTGTAAAATCGCTTGACATGCATACACCTTTTAAAGGTTAAAACCTTTTTGAAAATCGTTTCGCTTTGACGCGGAAATATGGTGTGAGCAGGCGAGTCCTATCGCTCACTCGGGCGCGCAGCGAACAACCGGTCGTCCCAATTCCAACTGCGTTCTCTGCACACTCACTTCCCCTCATCATCATCATCTCTAATTCGCGATCGCATTTTGTGTCTCTAGTTCGGTTCTGAACCGACTCGCGGTCAGTTGGAGACACAACACTGTGATGGTGACAGCTGGCCTTACCAGTGGGTCCCACCTAGCGTTGTCTTATGACTGTAAAATCGCTTGACGGGGATACACCTTTACCTTTACCTTTACTGTGATGGTGCGATGAGTTGAGTTTGATTTTATACAATAGCACTATTTCAGACGTGATCAAGTTCTTGGAGGAAATCCGAAAGAGACGTTTACAAACCAATACTTATGAACATCATACGCCCGATTCTCGCCCGAGTGCGCTGCTGCAATCGTTTGATTCTCTCGATCAGGCGACGACCCGTGCTAGAAATGAACCCAGAGATGTGCAGATTTGGAGTGGCCTACTTTGTTACTTTGCTGCGCGCTGCTCGTCTGTAACCATGAGAATAACGCACGCTATGATAAGGACATAATATCAATTTTGGAGTGGAAATGTGGACTAATCGTCGATATGTTTGAAAATGATCACTCCTGGAGAAGATCATCTCGCTCCTAGAGGCGCATACGTGTCAAGCGGTTTTGCAGTCGCGAGAGGACTACGCTGGATGGCGCCTATACGTGCGGCTAGAGGTACCGGGATCGACTCAACGATTTGAAAAATATTGAGTATGTGGCACTGTGATCATTCTGAACTGCTTTGAATATCTTAATGAACAGGTAAAAGACAGTTAGTATTGTGATAAGAAAATTAAACGAGTTTAAATACAAACAATATTGTCGCTATCATCCGATATGATCGGTGACGAATCTATTACAGTACCAGTGAAATATCGCTCCCAATCTACAAATCTCCGACCACCCCCTCACCCTTCCCCCCCCCTGCACCCTTTCTCCTCCACTCCCAGCCGCGCGCTGATCTTTGCACCCGACACGAGCTGTTTCTCCTTCTCTTAGTGCCCTTTACTTCCGCGTTCCAAGCGATTTACCTCTGAAATAGCATGAACGAAGCTAGAGATGCTCAATTTTTTCTCGCAATTTCTTAATTCGAAATGCTCTCGCGGTTTCTCCGATCGGCGAGAGAGCATTGCGAAATGAGAGATCGAGAAAGAGAGATCGCATACTCCTCGAACGAACATTCGTTATGTGGTCCTCACTGTACGCAGCGGCAGAAGCGCACATATGCTGCAGCTGCTGTTGCTGCAGAAGATGCTCCTGTGTTTTGCGCACCTTTTCGCCAGACTTATTTACCGCATCCCCGAGGGGTAGTTATCCCAGTAATTGGCAAAAACTCAGAAGTCATACTCATCGTTCTTTCGAGCAAGCGGTCGGCAAGTCGGCTCTTTTCTCTTTCCAGCCGATGCCCGAGATGGACAATAGAGATGCGAAAGTGAGAGTGAATAAACGAGAGTTTTGAAAAATGAAGGGGGAGGGAAGGGGAGGCAACGCATGAATATCTCCAACGATGAAATAATTTGAATCAGCTTTCTCTGTCCAGCCCTGTCAGTTGTGTATCAGTAGAGACGAGACACAATAACTGTAACGTTTGAACCTCCCTTCAACTTTTCAAGGTTCTTTTTCATGTTGAAGGGGGTTCAAGCGGTACAACTGTAACGTCTGGTCTCAACTGATGCTACAATTTCTCACTCGAACGTGAACATTTTTTATTTTCACTTTATATTTCCACATGCATGTTTGGATAATAAACGCTCTGCCTCTTGCTCATCGACGAGTTCCATCGGCGTAGAAGATCCCGCCGTCTGCAGCACAGTACGTCGGGCAGATGCCCCTCTCGCCCGGCGGTCCAGGATGACCTCGCGGCCCCATCGCTCCTCGCTTGCCATCGGGCCCAGGCGCCCCGTCGCGACCCGGCAGCCCCTTGGGACCAGGCACGCCCGGACCGGGAAGTCCACGGGGCCCGCGCGGCCCGGCGGGTCCGGGCTCACCAAGGTAGAGCGGTCCGGACGGAGCGGGTAAGCCGGGCGCTCCTCGGGTGCCGGGCCGCCCGGGCCGACCCCTCGGTCCGGGAGGTCCTTTGGGTCCCGGTCTGCTTGGTTCGGCGTCTTTTCCGGGCAGCCCTGGCGGTCCGGCGTCTCCTATAGCTCCTGGTCGGCCGGGAGGTCCGGGTGGTCCTTGCGGGCACGGCATACAGGGCGGCCGGCTTGTTTGTTGACACGGATGAGTGGAAGGTCGGCCGGGAATGCCGGGAGCCCCTAAAAGTAGTATTTCCTGATACAGATAAAGTATATGTTTACTTACAAAACGTGAAAATATTCCCGGTAATAAATAGCTGATTATAGAGCTCGTAAAACGATACCACCATCTCTTCCTTTCACACACTCTCTCGTCGACTGAGCGGGCGAAAATGAAGAGACGGCGGTATCATTTCTCGAACTCTAGTTGATTAACCTGGAGCGCCGGGTCGGCCAGGCTTGCCGGGCTTGCCGGGTGCCCCGGCCCGGCCCGGCGGGCCACGCCCGCAGCACAGATTGCAGTGATGGCCGGCCGATTGACTGTTGGTTACGGCACGCGGGGTCCTGTTGTGAGCACCTTGCGGGAGGCTCTTGAAGTGACGCGTCTCCAGCCAGATATCCTTTGCTGCAGCCTGCGATCACAATATTGACATTGGGCAGTTTCGTACAGCGTGCTCATCCGAACAACTGACCGGTGAGAACAAGAAAAGCAATTGCGGTTCTGTCAGTGCTACTTTAATTTTCACTGAATTTTCCCCCTTGCAGCCCATGGAAAAATGCGATCTCTAATTAATGAGGATAATATGCGCTTCTCACCTTGCAAAGATCGATCTCAGCACGTATGGATTGTCTCAAGTGCTGCACATAACCGTAGATCATGGGCATTGCGACGCAAACCGATAGCGAGGCGAACACCTGATGCGAATTGGTTACCGCAGATTCATAGATAGGGCATTAAACTCGAAACTGACCGAAAATGCCGCGGCAGAGTACGCGACAAAGTAGTAGGCTCTGACGCGAATGTCCATCGTCGAAATGCCGCTGGAGATCAGAGAGCAGTCGTATCAATTTCACCGAAAACCGATGATTATACCTGAGAAACGAGTAGTTTGTTTACACGAGCAGCATGTATGTATGGGGCACTCTTGTTATGCTTTCCCCCACTTGAAAACAGACCTGAGCGGCGACGGAAAATGCCCGGCAAACCCTGTTACGTGAAAATACAGACAGCGTATACGAATACCTTTTGAATAAATTGGCCTTAAAATTGCAGGGTCTGAATGGTATGGCAAAATGGCATCCGTTGCCAGTTGCAACGTAACACGAACAAGTGCTCAGTCTTCACTTGCTAATAGTCTTCTATCGAGCATTTCACCTCCGGAGCCTGGAACGGAACAGATAAAGTGAAAATGGACTGCAAAAAAACAAAAAAAAACAAAAAAACTATACCTCACGCCGTAGGCAGTGAAAATAACGAGGGCGAGCACTAATATCACAAGGTCTTCGCAAAGATGACATATGATAGCGAACAAGTATTCGTGCATTTCGTATTGCGAGAATTGTATTTCTCTAGAGCTGTTTACGCAACATGGAAAACATGCTGAAGATGCACTACCATGACTACGGCGCGTGTCTATAGGTCATGGATTTAGAATAACAACCATTGTAGTCGAATGAGGACAAACTCTTGCACTCTCGAACTATCGTTACAAAATCAAGAAGTCAGGAGGTTCTCTGGTGTGCGAATCCAACTTGGGTCCAAGCAAAAATCCAAGTTGCGACCAGGCCTGGGGGCAACTTGGATTTTTGCTTGGACCCAACTTGGAAATCTGCTTGGATCCAACTTGGAAAGGGGTTACGGTAGCCTTCTTTTTCTATTGATTGATAATATGAGATACAGTAATCTCATACAGCAACCAAAGGCTCCGCACGGTTAGACCATGGCGGGCCGGTCACATCCAAAATACGGTCCTACTGGGGACCGTAGACAGTCAATCACACTCGTGCCCGAGGGCAGTAAAAACAGAGCTGCGAAAAAGGACCTTATAGGCTTGGTGTGTGCTAGACGCGACGGGGCAAGAACTGCTTGGATCCAAGTTGGATTCCTGCTTGGATCCAAGTTGGGTTCCCGAGGCCGGGATACTGTACTTGGATCCAAGTTGGAAACCCCTTTTTACTTGGATCCAAGTTGGATTCGCACACCAGAGTTAAACAGTTTTTGCGTCTAAAGATCCATACCTGCGCGATCGCTCAAATCCTGATTTAGACGCCACTTATGGCTGCTCTTGAAAAGAGCTGCCTATCCAACTCAGGCAGAAATGACAGTCATGAAAGGTATATTTTCAATTGCCTCTCCTCTATGAATAACAAGTGCTGCATTCGTTCAAACTTGTATTTCTTACTGTGTATGATATATTTGCTAAAGATCAATTTCCTAGAAATGCTCGTCAAGTCTGTATTCTACGTCACTATTGCTTGGATCGCCCGAGCCGTGCCGTGAGTGGGCTGCGTTTTTTTTTGTCTGAGGACTAACCAAATCGTTGCAGAGACGAAAACATCAGCGAACGGACTCACGAGAACGTATTTTTAAAGATACGCTCATTAAAAAAAATCAGCAAATCGCAGGCGAGTCCCGACGGTTCCACGTTCTTCATGGGAAACTACGGTAGATCATCGAAGAAGGAGGATACGATAGTGATTGAGAAAGAGTGGCAAGTACGCGTATACAATTATAGTTCTTCATTCACAAATTGCATCTAAGATCGCTCTTGCGGAAGTTCCGGAAGAGACAATATTCGTTGCGGGTTTGCCCGATAATAGTGAGAATTTTTTCTTTCTCGTCCTATTTTCGAGAATATTGATTGAATATGTTTTATACGATGAGTGCTTCTCCCGCTTCGCAAACGTGATAGTGGTCGATGGACATCCGTACAAGCACAGGTACGCTATCTTTAAGCTGCGAAGTGAATTTTTTCCTAATGATGTCGCTCGCGTAAGAGTCAATGCATCGTGATTTAGAGAATTCGATGTTCGTGAAGGTGACAATTATCGCACAGATTAGAGCACAAACAGGGTCAATAGCATCAGCAACTTGTTTGCAGCAACAGCACTTCTCTCGCAGAGTGCAAGCAGCAGTGCTTGCGCCTGCAGCAGCAATCCAAAAGCTGCGCCTCGTTCGTCTACGACAATGTCTTACAGGTAGTTTTGAGTAATTTTTACATAATTTAGATATTCAATTTATCGATAAAAAATATTCGACAGGAATGCGACATTTTCACGCAGCGCGGAGATGTTGCGCCATCATGGTATTACTGTTTCTCTGCTCATTGGACAAATCGCATCTCAGGCTGCTCGATTTCCACTCGCGCGACTATTTTGAGCCAAATTTCGGAGGAGTTGGCTGCAGCATTGAAAGCGGACTTCACTCGACCTCGAAAAGCAAGTTGAAATTAGTATTTCAAAAGTGAACTACGTTTCAGAGACACCGCTGTTTGCGCTCGCATTCAGCATCGACGCGAGTGAGCGTGAGTCGCACTTTTTTCGGATAATGTAAAACCAGAAATGCAGAGGACCGGGACGAATCGCTCGATCAGCTCGTAAAACACGCAACGGCGACCGAATCAACCACGACATGCGCGAAATGCGGCAGCGGGAAAGTGAGTAGGTGAGCAAAAACATTCTACATTTCAAAAACCCTGCCTCCCGATCGTGAAAGAATCAATTTATGGCTTACAGTAAATGTCCACAACAGATTCACGCGCATCGAGGGATATGAGATGTTCGAATCTAATGATGAAATGATCGATGGCGCGACTGTGGATGACTGCATCGAGCAATGCGATGTGGATAAGGTGAATTAGGCGGATAAGGCCGTAACGATGAAGCCGAGAAGGATTAGGTGATGAGGTGAAACGATACCATCGATCACCTCCATTTCATTTACCTAGCAATCCGGCAGCTTGAAATGTTTGAATGATACAGATCGGTGAGCTTCCGCTGGCCTGCCGCTCGTTTGACTTCGTTCGGGTAATTTCATATCAAATCATGAAAAAACAATAAGATAAAAACAGGGACACTGCGCCTTCTCAGCCGAGCGCGCCTTTCCTGTGGGCAATGGGCGACTGAAGCGAAACAAGGGCGTAGCCTACTATGAGAAGATATGCCTCGAGGAGCGGTTGGTCAGGTACACTACTTTGTCTTTCACAAATCGATATACAGTTTTGAAGGAACTGCAAAAATGTATTTGAACGCGTCCCACAGATGGTTCTGGTTGGGCACGCAGAGACTGTTACGGACGCTCCGACTTTTGAGGTTGGAAATTCACTTTTTGATCTTTCGGCGCGCGCGCTATCTTGTCTGTCTGATCGACAATCTCTAAGCGTGTTTCCCGTGGAAACACTCGACGAATGGACCGAGTAGGTACATGTATAGGGAACTAGAAATGAGAAGGTGCTAGCAGAATCGTACTCACTAATGCGCATATTGCAGTCGTGCATCGAGCGGTGCATCGACTCGCTCGAGGTCTACGGCTACAACTGCACGTCCGGAATGTACTACTTCGAGGTACATACAAGGCGGATTTGTTCGGGCGCATTCACAGAAATATTGTATAAGGCACAAATTGCAGGAGCGACAGCTCAACTGCATTCTGAACGCGGAGAATAGAATGAGCAAAGGTTTCAAAACTTTTAATACTTTTATCACGCCATCAAGGCGGGAGCAAAATTCATGAGGGAATGTTGAACAGTCGAATTCTTTCAAGGTGTGCAATTCGCTGATGAATACGAGGAGATCGTCGACTACTTTGAGATTTCGTGCGGAGAGAGAAGGACCGATGCTCAAAATTCAATCAATCAATCAATCAATTTATCATTTCAAGCAATTATTGCTAGATGAGGATGGGGGCAAAATCTTCATGGGGTGTATTCCACCAGTTCCCAATAGCTCGGTTCAAGTCGTCCCTCCAACGTGCTCTAGGCTTGCCTGGCGGGCGCTTCCGGTTGTACGGCGTCCAGAATGTAGTCGCGCGGGTCCATTGCTCCACTTGCATACTCCTGACCTTGAGGGCCCATCGCGCTTTCCTTTTCAGTGCTTCTCGGTTCCAGTCTCGCAGCTTAGTGATCTCCCGTACGCGCTCGCTCCTCCAGCGGTCTCTCAGCGTGACTCCCAGCATCTTTCGCTCCATCTTCCTCTGGGTGATGCTCAGTCGCTCCTTATCACTCGATCTGAGTGCCCACACCTCACTCCCGTAGAGTACGGTAGAGGTGATGCAGCTCTCGAAGACTCTTCTCCTGGTCTTCATGGGAAGAAGGCGGGATGAGAGGAGATGCGATAACTTGCTCCATGCAAGCCAGCCGAGCCGAATCCGATGCTCAATCTCGTCGGTGTGGTCCAAGGGAAGAGAGATTCTTCCTCCGAGGTACGTGGTCGAGTCGACAAAGTTGAACGTCAGATTTTGGATTGTAATTGGGGCACGTGTTGTTTTGCAGGACGTGAGTAGGTGGGTCTTGGTTGCATTTACTTCGAGACCGACTCTTCTGCAGGCATCCATCAGCTTCCGTAGCATGCGCTCAAGTTCCGGTCGAGTCTTCGCGATGAGAGCCACGTCATCAGCGTACTCGAGATGGCTGAGGTTCCTCCCGTCGATTCGGATCCCGTCATCCTCCCAGTCGATGGTGTCCATGGCAGATCGAAGTGCAACATTGAATAGGCGGGGAGAAAGCGTGTCTCCTTGACGGACGCCTCTCTTCACTGTCACAGGGACGAGTTCCTCGTTCACTCTGATGAGTGTGGTGGAAGACTCGTAGATCCGACGGAGCAGATGGATAAGGGAGGGATGAGCTCCATACGACCATAGGGCATTCCAGCAGGCATTCCATTCAACGCAGTCAAATGCCTTCTTGAAGTCGACAAAGGCCAGGTAAATGGGAATACCGTACTCCGAGGTTCTTTCTGCGACCTGCTTGATGGCATGCAGGTTGTCGAGCGTGCTAAACCCTCTCCGGAATCCGGTTTGGGTTGCCGATTCGGTCTCTTCAAGCACTGCCTCCAATCTTTTCAGAATGCACCTCGTCGTAACCTTGAGGGTTACGGTAAGTAGGGAGATGGGGCGGAAGTTGGCAATGTTCGTTGGGTCTCCTTTCTTGAACAGTAGGGAGACGACGGCTTCCGACAGCTCACAGGGTACGGTATCTCCGGCAACTAGTCGATTCAGCAGATGGGCGATGGAATGGGCTAGATGGTCTCTCGAGTGGTAGAGCATCTCGGGTAGAATGCCGTCCGATCCGGGGGAATGGCCACACTTGAGGAGGGACATTGCGTGTCTCGCTTCGTCGGGGAGGAAGGGAGGGAAGGGGTCGAGCGAGTGAGTAGGAACTGCGAGAGGGAGATGAACTGCGGGCGAGTAGAGATCCTCGTAGAAGTTCTTGACAGCTGCCTTAGTTGCGACTTGTGAGAGTGCTCCCGTGGCTGCGTCAGGGACGAGGAGGCGCTTCTTGGTGGATTGCAGTTTCAGAATCTCTTTCACGATGCTTCTTCCCATCAGCGCTGCTTGTCTGGCCTGCGATTCCTTTCTCTTCCTGATGTCCTCAGCTAAGCTCATCCGGGCGGATTTGCATGCGACTGCGTAGGCGACGGGTCCTTGCGAATTGGCTTGCAATTGATGACGTAGCGCAAGGAGGTTCCGGGTTGCACGCGAGATCCAAGGTGGGGTGTGGCGCTTTCTCCAGCAGTTGGCAGCCGCAGCATCCGTGAAGGCCTTGATGTTGCAGTAGGCGTCGGTAGCGGAGGTAGGGCTGGCAAGGGGCAGTGACGCGAGAAGGGATGCGTTGACAGTAAAAGAAGCCCGATCGAAATCTAACTTCTCCCTGCATCTTTTCTGCCTCACCTTGCCAGAGAGGGACAGGCACATACGGACGAGGCGGTGGTCGGAGTTGAACTCGAAGCGACCCACGACACCACAGTTGACAACTCGTGCTGATGGAGGGGCAGCGAGAAAGTCGATCTGGTGGTAAGTGACGCCGTCGTTTGATCTCCAGGTCCAGGTACGGCCGTGTCTTCTCTTGGGGAAAGTGTTCCATGCGCGCAGTTTGTTCCTCACGAGGGCTTCCGTGAAAGTCCGCCCACGAGAGTTAGGGGACTGAGAGGCGGAATTACCGACAAATCTTTCATTGCCAAGTTCCCTCGCTACTCTACAGTTGAAGTCCCCTACCAGAACTGGCATGGTACCTCTCGGCGCACTCCGCAGGGCGGTCTCAACCTGGTCAATGAAGGCATCGTACGCGTCGTCGTCGTAGGAGGAGGTGGGGGCATACGCGTTGACCAGGAAGAGCCGTTGGTCGGGAAGATGCAGAGTGGACAGACGGGGAGAGAGGCCTCGGAACACGGCTCCTCGCGCGAGATGCGGACGGAGGAGAAATGCCACGCCATGGGACGCAGTTGGGCCTCCCGAGTGGTAGACTACAGTACCTGAGGATGTAAGATTGAATGAGGCACAACCCACAATCCTGGCTTCTTGTACTGCAATCACGTCCCACTTGATCTTGTCGAGGGCGAGCTCCATCTCGGTCTGCTTGTCCTTGGGGCCGAGCGTCCGGGCATTGATGGTGCCGATGTAGAAGTGGCGTCCCATCGATGGTGGCATACAACTCCCGCGTGCCAACGCTGCTGGGAGAGGGAATCCGGGCTGAGGGAATCGGAGACAGCGGAACGAAAATCGCACCCAACCGCTCGCCACTCACTTGAGAACCCAGAATGCTCAAAATTGAATTCTCCTAAACGTTCGCGGGTACTCACTCGGAACAGACCTTTTCCCACCCCATCCTTTTCTTGTTCGTAATAATATCCTAATTATACCCCCCCCCTAGGGAGTCCACTCGAGTCAAGTTCTGAGTTGTTCCGATCCTTTCCACCATAATCGTGCAATTTTTTGTTGAAAAATTATATTGATTAGCTTGCTAGCTAGTATACCATTCTTAGGGTCTTCATTGAAAAAATGCGATTCACATTATTGAAGAAGCGGGATATCGAAAAAAGAGCCCCGGTTGGCAAAGCGTAAGTCTAGCGCAATTACGCTCTTCCGATAAAAGTGAAAGTGTAAGGAGCAACCATACGATGCATAACATCTTGTTCATGCGTTCCCCGCAATGAGGCGGCAAGCTCAGTTCGTGATCGGCCTACTGCTGACTACCGTAGTCTCGGCGCTTCCCCCGATTCCGTCCGTCCGATTTCCGTCGTTGCCCTCGCTTCCACCCGACGAGAATGAGCTACTGCGCGAATTCATCTCCATCGACTTTGTCAGCATCAACAACGAGGTATACGCTTTGTCGTTATTGGACCACACATAACTGAGATATACCCAGGCCGCTCCCGCACAGTCCGACCCCAGCTGCAACAGCGACCGACTGCGTGCAGTGCTCGAGCAGGTTTCTCACTCGCGATTCTGTATTTTTCCAATATTGTGCGCCGTTTTCTATCACTCTCAATTCTCGACTTTTTGCACGAATTTGAGCGCCTTCTCGTTGATTACCTTCACATTCTGAGTGCTGAGCGAATCGACACTCATTCATTCATTTATTTCCGTCACTTTGCGAAAATTCATGAAATTTTGTCTCTACAAAACCTGACGGTGTTCAACATTCGTCTCGCTTCAGTTAGAGAAACCAGAGAGTATCGCAAAATGAGAGAGAGACAGACTCATTCATTCACAGAGCATCTCCGACAGCAGCACGACCCTCTCCCTTCTGGCCATTCTCGCCCATATCAATGATGGTCATTTCGCCGCCAACTGCTCGACGGACAGCGCGCCCGAACTCGATCGACGACCGCACTTCTGCCAGGTGCGATCTCTTACACTATGTTGCCATCGGTCACACTATCCGTCACAAGACCATTCCAAAACAACAGTAGCCTAACCTTTCCTAACCCTAAAGGCGTTTGACCCCGGCCCAAATGGTCTTGTTGGTGTTTGAGCCTTGGGCGATGATTTTGACCGAGTTGTACACTTTCACCCGCGTTCTCACAAAGATCGCGTTTTGAGGTGGCATTTTTTTGTGAGATGAACAGAAGAGGCCTGAGCGATGATCCACCAGAACCAGCGCTGAGGGCGGCCCGCATCTTCCGCCCGAGGCAGCAGAACGACAGATCGGCCCGAGAAGCCGCCATGCTTCCCGGCCTTCTGGCTTCGCTTAAACTGTACCCGCAACACTCCAAGTCGAGGAGCGAGGGCCTCATCTGACAAAGTGGCACCATAAATTGCTAATCGAATAAATAGAAAGTGCAGACATAATGTTATTAGGCACTTGTTCGGCCTAGGAATTGCACACACAGACGTTGTTTATCAGGCAACATTCTGAGGGTGTGCAAACATGAGATCAGAACTCCAAGTATGACGGGGTGAACAGTGGAACAACATGGCGGTTCAATCATCCGAAAAAATGCATGCAAGACGAAATAATTCTAGGAAATCTGCGCTGAAATGCATAACTATCAAATGCTTACAGAACTCAGAGATTATTTTGAGGATAAAGTAGGCGCTGAACAAATCAAGGAACAATTGAATAAGTGGAGACGGTGCTAACACGCACCACATCAAGTCGTTTTTGAAACTAAGCAAACTCCGAGACTGTGGGTTGGGTGTTTCAGAATTCTGCAACTCCTACTTGGCAGTTTAGTCTCCGAGAATTTCAAGTTGCACTTATTTTGATGTCAGAAATTCAGGTGTTTCCGATGGCATTGCAATACTATCATTCACAGAGACCACGGCATAGGAATCTCACTAACAGCCAACGAAACATTGGGACAACATCTGTCCTACTCAACGCCCTTGCCAAAATTCCTCATCTTATCTACCGCTATAAATTCGCTCAGACATAGCGCGGAACACATTTCTGCACTTCCTATCGTTCACTTTATTACGTTGTTTTCTCCCGACCGGATGACGCCAACGCGATTGCTACTGATTCTTCTCATCTCGATATCGCTGTTGTATTCTGTCACCGAAGCTGCACAACGCGACAGTAAAACGAGTGAGCCCGATTTATGCGCTGCTCATGTACCGCGATTTTCGCGATTTTCGCAGGTGTCCCGGAATTCCAAAACAGAGATGATTTGCTGCGAAGCCTTCGAGAAGCGCGATCGGTTGGTGAACTTTCGTTTCGAAAAACAATAGTCCAAAATGCAGGCCACCCAGAGCAGTGATTTCGAATTCGTTAAAGGTTAGCTGAGATATTTCTGACAGCTGCATTCTGTCTCTGTTGAAGGTACAATCGAGCGAATCAAGCGACAAGTCGAGCAAGCCGTCACGAGTTCGCCACTCATGAGCAATCCGGTAAGAATGGTCAATACAAGCGCACGTTGAGGACGGCTTTTTCAGGTCGTAACGGCTATTGTTGAGCCTCTGTTTGCGTTGATCAGAACAGTTACTGACTACATCATCCATCTGGTATTTTTTTCCTTATTTTCGACTTTGCGATTACAAAAAGGATTGCAGACGTATGTGTTGCTCGGAATTCGTCAGTCTTCTTGAATTTCAAGACCGTTGATCTACGATAAACACAATGCAAAACGCCAGCAAACGCTAAATAAAAAAAACATTCGCGATGAATAAATATACATCTCAGTTTATCTCGTCAATCGGCAAAAACAACGTATCATGCAGCCCACGCAGTTGTGAAAGTAGCCTCGCTACTGCTTATTGCCTGCGTGCTTTCTTGCGACGCGGAACAATCCATAAACTTTCCGACTTTTGCCCAGACCGTTTTCCACATTTCCTGAGCATACTGTAATGTTCTTTCGGTAAATACTTTTAGCTTTCACTGCAAAAACACCTTTCGATGAATGGGATTCTTCCACAGGTACACGAGCGATGTCTGCGTTGGGTTGAGGCAAAACAGGAGCTGCAAGGGATAGTTATAGCTGTAAAATGTGTGCGTATTCCAGACGAGAATGGACGATCTCATAGGCGCGAAGAGCGCTCCGGGAATGGACGAAGTGTCGATGAACGTAAACAGGCACAGAACGAGAATCGGCAGTAGAAATACAAATGTTGTGTTCAAAAGCTGCAATTTGCCGTCGGCTTCTAGCGCTGCTCGTTCGTTCGCAAACCTGCGCTGATAGCACGGCGAATATCCGCTTCGTCATCTGGTCCGTGTTTCGGGTTAATCGATTCTGCAAAGAACAAAACGGGTTCCGGATCGATTGCGAGCACATACATTTCGGATCTTTTTCGTCATAGCGATCGACTGCGCGAGCAGCGTGAACATTACCGGCGTCAAAAATAGAACGGCAACGCCGATGGAAACGAGAGCTGAACGATAATTCTTTATGTGTATTGTTAGGTCAGAGAAGAAAGGCTGCGAGGTGGACTTTGCAGCATTTTCATGCACATTTGTCTATGTTTGTTCCGTTTTCTAGGTTTTGCATACCATATCGAAAGTAGGGGGCGTATCCGGGTCGGCCGAACATGAACACAGTGCCGCCCCTCTGCAGCAACCATCGCACTTCCGCGTCCTGTCGAGCACGAGTAATTACGGCCATTTCCGCAAATTTCCTAGTGCAACTACGTCAATGCACTGCATTTGCTTCCCAAAGAGCGTTTGCACTAGTGAAAGGGAAGAAGTTATCCTCTCGAGCGGGAGATCGATGCTAGTGATTATTATAACTGCACCTCCATAATTACGGCTGCGTCGTCGGCATCCCGGGAGAACGCCGCCCACGCAACGACAATCGACGATAGGACAGCCAAATTGGCCGCAGATAGGAGCAGCTGAACACTGAAAAGAACTTTGTGAAACTTTCCGCACTCCTGCTCCCTCGGCCTGTCTACCCGACAAAACAGTGCGAAATTATCAGTGCGGGTGCATCCCTGATACTGAGTCGAACCTCATCTTCATCGGTGGCCGATTGCACATGCGCACGAACGATTGGTGCAGGCGAAGAATGAGAAACGTGAACGGAAGAATCTCTAGCGTGATGAAAAATACGAACAGCGTCTGAAGCAAAGATTCGCTTTTTTTCGGAGAGTAATTCCTACGATAAGCAGGCGCTTCGGCAGCCCCATTCTGCAAATTGGCCCATCGCAGTAGATGGCATCGTATGGAAAGATGAAGTAAGGACGAAAAGCAATCGACAAGTACCACTCATTCATGATGAAGCTTACCTAAACCATTCCTATTCCGAATTCCTGTGGTAACTTGTTCTCTCCAGATAAGGGTGAACAATGGATGCAAATTTCGCGCCAAAACCCCGACACGAAAGAACTGCAATTTCCCGCTCGATTCAAATAACAGAGCGAGGAGAGCGGTCGCTCCTCCCGCCCAGGCCTTGCAGTTCGATTCATGCAAAGTGAGCGAGTAGATATGCAAAAATTTCCCCCTTCTCTGTTGGAGTAGAACGCTGTGTTCACTGACTGTGTTCCAGATGTAGCAGATTTTGATGTCGCGACTCATTGATTGACTTTTGAATATGAGAAAGTATAAGACTGCTGGATGGATGGTAACTGCAGACACAATGGCAAGGCACACTTGAAACCTGCAATTCGAATCTTTTCCCTAGCATATAAATGATGAAAGTACCTATTTGTGAAATCGAGGTAGAATTCTTGATCATATTTGAATCCGAACCGAAGGGCGCTAGTTTCTTCGGGCATTTACGCGAGATGTCTGGCGAGATAGAAGAGGAAGGAAGGGAAAATACACACCCACTGGAAATCTTCACTGCCAACCGGCAATTACTCTTCTCGACTCTGCGTTGGCATTCAGGGCGTCGATTTAGTTTGGGATGATTCACGTGCATGTCTCAAATTCATTGCATTTATTGCAGAAAGTTGACAACGCAAAAATTGACTTCAGCGAATTTACTCCAATGAAGGCGAAGGACGAAAGAACAGAAGTTTCTTGCTTTGATCATGCCGCTGATCATTCTACTCATGAAGAAGGTTGAAGAAGGTTCCACGGAAGCCTCCTCTTCGGTGAAAGCTTCGACGTTGGCAAAAAGGCCCTGAACCAGGAGTAGACCAAGAGAAGGCAAAATAATCAAAATACAAATTTTTTACAATTAGCGAGACAGAATACAATTTTCATTTCATTCCCACAGATAAAATTCTCATGTGAATTTCTCGGTTCTGAGATTGAAAAATCTGGTTTTCAAATCTTTTCCATGCACTAATATGAAATGGAACATGATCTCGAGAATCGATTTCTTTGTTGGCATCTCCTACTGAAAAGACAGACAAGATGTAGCTTTGTGTATCCTAGAAAAGCGGGGGTATTACTCGAATCATCTCTAACGTATGTTATATGTTGTGTTATCAAACATCGCGCTGGATGACTCAACGCTCGTTATATCTATACCACTGTCAGAACATCCTATCTTGTGAACGTCAGCTTGCATAATGATACGATTGCTTTCCATAGCTTTTTGTAATTTCTACTGTGTCACCTAATTTCGATATTTCCATTGATTTTTATCTGTGTATTTTGTCAGCATTAGGCAACCTGGACATAAAACGTGTATCACGAGAGAATGTAGCAATATTTGCTCCCTCGGGAACAATTTGCAAAAAGTCCAATCGATTAGGAGATATGCTATGACCGGTCCTAAGAATGGAGGAAAATCCATAAAAGAAGGGTTTCCGGGAAAAGTTCAGCAATATTCGAATCAGGATCCCTTGTGTGCTCTCACAATAGTGGTGAGCGGTTGAAGGGTTTGCAAATTGTTTTGCATTCTCGCGGTTCGCGTGATAAAAACATGAGAATATTAATGCTGCTCGAATACTCTCACCACCCAGAGCCGCTCTTCAATATTTACACACCTCTGAGCAAGAGCTTTTTTTCACAGCATCGATAATGGTAGCTGAGAAAGACCGTCCACTTTTCCACCTTTTAGCAGCTGTCGAAGTCACAAATATCGGTATCTTTTTCTTTTATTGCTTACACTTTTATCAAAATTTTAGCTATAGCGTTCATCGCAAATATTATACTGATTATTGTAATTTTCAAGAGTGCAAAGGTGAGTAATGCAAAGTTCCAGAGAAAAAATCATAGGTACAGGATCTATCGAATTACCGATTTCTACTTCTGGCGTTTGCCGTGAACGACTTATGGTTTCCTTTAGTACACGCTCTAACTATGCCGGTATCTTGCGCTGCATGAACCGAAAAAAAAAATGAAATTCTCAGGCGATATGCTCTTATCGCGATGCCTTTCTGATGTTTTCAAAGGGAATTCTCACTTCGAAGGTACACATCATCTAAGAAAGAACGCATTATTTTTTCGAGGCATTTACCAATCCATACCCGGCTGTCCAATACTTACCAGTGGGTCCCACCTAGCGTTGTCTTATGACTGTAAAATCGCTTGATGTGGATACACCTTTACCTTTACCTTTTACCAATCCATGTCCTGTTCCAGTTCTCAATTTGCTTATTCGCCTCGGTAGGTACTCAACTAATGCCAATCATGGGCCATCTTTTCATCTACCGTCTTGTTGTGTTGAGATGGTAATGCGAACGCAAATTTCCAGCTAATTAATCGAATTTTAGGCCAATTTCGGCGAAATTCTACACTGGCATCAATTCGTTTTTGATCATAATGGCCACTGTACTGCTGCAACTTGCTCTGTGGTATAGATGGAATTTCGAAAAGAATAGCAGCTGTATTTTTCAGGTTTACAAACTGTTGGTTCAATTATGACTCGGACGACGAGCTTCGCAACTACGTGAAACCATTTCTGGACTCGGATTTCCCCGGCGAAGGGCAGGAGCATATCGGCGTGCTCTATTATGTGGGTTTTTATATATATATATATATATTTAAGGGGGAGAGGGCGAGAGACAAGGGGGGATTTATATGGGGAAATGCCAATGGAGGCTCAATTATCTCAAAAGCGAGCAGTGCGTTCCAATTTGAATGAGCCGTCGTTACCACGTGGGCTTTCTCGTTCAGCATAGTCCAGTGGGTCCAGCGCGTTGTCTTACGATTGTAAAAGCGCTTGACGTGAATACACATACAGAACGAGAAGGGTCTGCGCCTGTCCGCCCTAATGGCCACGCTCGGCTTCGACGGCATCATGGTGTTCTGGTGCACGATCATCGGTTGCTGCACGATTCTCACTGTTAGATCGCTCAGGTGCGCGAATTCATGATATTGTTATTGTTGTTGTTGCTGTAGGTTGTTGTTGATTGTTGTTGGTTGGTTGTTGTTGTTGTTGTTGTATGATCATGCAAAGGTGCAGGGCTGGCAAGGGAAAGCGCGCGGTGCGAACGCAGCAGCTGCAGAAGCAACTGTTCAAGACGCTTGTATGGCAGGTAACAGTTGGCATGGAACCGAACATGAATCGACGTATCTTATATCTCTCTCTCTCTCAGTTTTCCTTATAACGATCTATAAAATCTCTATGTCTGGCTATATACTTTTAGACTATTTATTAAATGTGCACACTTGCAGATGATAATTCCGATCATCAGCCTCTATATTCCATGCGCGGGAATAATCAACGCCCCCATCCTCGTACACTTGTCCGTGTCTCCGAGCCTCGTGAGATTGTATTAATTTTTTTTCGCACACAGCTATCAAAATATCCAGGTATCAGCTGCTTTGTCCTTCTTCCCGGTGGTCGATGCGGTAATCACGCTGGTTGGCGTGAAAATGTTTCGGTTTGTCACTTCTTTAAGGCTTTCCGGATACGTATCTCTTCCAGGGCGCACATTCTCAATTTTCTTCGAAAAACTCTGCGATTCGGGAGCGATCAAAGCACTGTTGTGGTCACGTCCATTGGCGCGAGACAATAGCTATTCTTCCATTGCCAAAAAGTACTCAAGTTCCTCAAAAAAACGCTAATAAAAATTTCAATATTCGTATACTATAGTACACTTGTAGTGTCAGACTTGATTCAAAGATCACAGATGATGTCTAGAAATCACGGAGCATTGAATGCATTGGAGAAACGTAGTTTAAAGAGTCATCTGACATTGTTTAGTAATACATCACGGAAGTAGGCTGCATAGGTCATGACTAATATGCACTATTGTGGACGAAGTAGTGCGATGTCGCAATATCAATTAGAGTAATCATACCGAAAATCTCAGAGGTCGCGACTTAGAATGGGAGATCCAGACTTAAAAATCAACTTGCGAATAATTTTATTTATACTCACTCGCGAGTGAATGGGCAGACACAAGAGGGTAAGTGAGGGAAGGAATTAGAGAGAGACATATGACACTGGGTAAGTTAATGGACTTTCCACTACCTAGCAAGGTCCACTATCCCCCCGAACCTGAATCCTAGCATGACGTCCATTAACTTACCCAGTGTCATTAAACTCCTGAGTGATTCAACCGATCAGCGTTGTTCGAAAAGGATCTCGACGAGTGACAAGAATCTCTCGTGGGACCACGAATCGCCGACATATCCGAAATTCGCTGGATGAGGCATACGGAGGCGTTCGAGTGTACGTTTTCGGAATCTATAGAAAAGAAAATCGAAAAATATCACTCACCTTTTTTCACACGCTCTTTTCCTCACTTTATTAGATTGGGTCGGAAACTTCTCCGACTCGGACTCGGAGAAACCTAGCAAGGTCCACTATCCCCCCGAACCTGGATCCTAGCATGACTTCTCCGACGCGGAGAAACCTAGCAAGGTCCACTATCCCCCCGAACCTGGATCCTAGCATGACTTCTCCGACTCGGAGAAACCTAGCAAGGTCCACTATCCCCCCGAACCTGGATCCTAGCATGACTTCTCCGACTCGGAGAAACCTAGCAAGGTCCACTATCCCCCCGAACCTGGATCCTAGCATGACTTCTCCGACTCGGAGAAAACTAGCAAGGTCCACTATCCCCCGAACCTGGATCATAGCATGACTTCTCCGACTCGGAGAAACCTAGCAAGGTCCACTATCCCCCGAACCTGGATCCTAGCATGACTTCTCCGACTCGGAGAAACCTAGCAAGGTCCACTATCCCCCGAACCTGGATCCTAGCATGACTTCTCCGACTCGGAGAAACCTAGCAAGGTCCACTATCCCCCGAACCTGGATCCTAGCATGACTTCTCCGACTCGGAGACTATCCCTCCGAACCTGGATCCTAGCATGACTTCTCCGACTCGGAGAAACCTAGCAAGGTCCACTATCCCCCCGAACCTGGATCCTAGCATGACTTCTCCGACTCGGAGAAACCTAGCAAGGTCCACTATCCCCCCGAACCTGGATCCTAGCATGACTTCTCCGACGCGGAGAAACCTAGCAAGGTCCACTATCCCCCCGAACCTGGATCCTAGCATGACTTCTCCGACTCGGAGAAACCTAGCAAGGTCCACTATCCCCCCGAACCTGGATCCTAGCATGACTTCTCCGACTCGGAGAAACCTAGCAAGGTCCACTATCCCCCCGAACCTGGATCCTAGCATGACTTCTCCGACTCGGAGAAAACTAGCAAGGTCCACTATCCCCCGAACCTGGATCATAGCATGACTTCTCCGACTCGGAGAAACCTAGCAAGGTCCACTATCCCCCGAACCTGGATCCTAGCATGACTTCTCCGACTCGGAGAAACCTAGCAAGGTCCACTATCCCCCGAACCTGGATCCTAGCATGACTTCTCCGACTCGGAGAAACCTAGCAAGGTCCACTATCCCCCCGAACCTGGATCCTAGCATGACTTCTCCGACTCGGAGAAACCTAGCAAGGTCCACTATCCCCCCGAACCTGGATCCTAGCATGACTTCTCCGACGCGGAGAAACCTAGCAAGGTCCACTATCCCCCCGAACCTGGATGACTTCTCCGACTCGGAGAAACCTAGCAAGGTCCACTATCCCCCCGAACCTGGATCCTAGCATGACTTCTCCGACTCGGAGAAACCTAGCAAGGTCCACTATCCCCCCCGGACCTGGATCCTAGCATGACTTCTCCGACTCGGAGAAAACTAGCAAGGTCCACTATCCCCCGAACCTGGATCATAGCATGACTTCTCCGACTCGGAGAAACCTAGCAAGGTCCACTATCCCCCGAACCTGGATCCTAGCATGACTTCTCCGACTCGGAGAAACCTAGCAAGGTCCACTATCCCCCGAACCTGGATCCTAGCATGACTTCTCCGACTCGGAGAAACCTAGCAAGGTCCACTATCCCCCGAACCTGGATCCTAGCATGACTTCTCCGACTCGGAGAAACCTAGCAAGGTCCACTATCCCCCCGAACCTGGATCCTAGCATGACTTCTCCGACTCGGAGAAACCTAGCAAGGTCCACTATCCCCCCGAACCTGGATCCTAGCATGACTTCTCCGACTCGGAGAAACCTAGCAAGGTCCACTATCCCCCCGAACCTGGATCCTAGCATGACTTCTCCGACTCGGAGAAACCTAGCAAGGTCCACTATCCCCCCGAACCTGGATCCTAGCATGACTTCTCCGACTCGGAGAAACCTAGCAAGGTCCACTATCCCTCCGAACCTGGATCCTAGCATGACTTCTCCGACTCGGAGAAACCTAGCAAGGTCCACTATCCCCCCGAACCTGAATCCTAGCATGACTTCTCCGACTCGGAGAAACCTAGCAAGGTCCACTATCCCCCCGAACCTGGATCCTAGCATGACTTCTCCGACTCGGAGAAACCTAGCAAGGTCCACTATCCCCCCGAACCTGGATCCTAGCATGACTTCTCCGACTCGGAGAAACCTAGCAAGGTCCACTATCCCCCGAACCTGGATCCTAGCATGACTTCTCCGACTCGGAGAAACCTAGCAAGGTCCACTATCCCCCGAACCTGGATCCTAGCATGACTTCTCCGACTCGGAGAAACCTAGCAAGGTCCACTATCCCCCCGAACCTGGATCCTAGCATGACTTCTCCGACACGGAGAAACCTAGCAAGGTCCACTATCCCCCCGAACCTGGATCCTAGCATGACTTCTCCGACTCGGAGAAACCTAGCAAGGTCCCCTATCCCCCCGAACCTGGATCCTAGCATGACTTCTCCGACTCGGAGAAACCTAGCAAGGTCCACTATCCCCCCGAACCTGGATCCTAGCATGACTTCTCCGACTCGGAGAAACCTAGCAAGGTCCACTATCCCCCCGAACCTGGATCCTAGCATGACTTCTCCGACTCGGAGAAACCTAGCAAGGTCCACTATCCCCTTGAACCTGAATCCTAGCATGACTTCTCCGACTCGGAGAAACCTAGCAAGGTCCACTATCCCCCGAACCTGGATCCTAGCATGACTTCTCCGACTCGGAGAAACCTAGCAAGGTCCACTATCCCCCGAACCTGGATCCTAGCATGACTTCTCCGACTCGGAGAAACCTAGCAAGGTCCACTATCCCCTTGAACCTGAATCCTAGCATGACTTCTCCGACTCGGAGAAACCTAGCAAGGTCCACTATCCCCCCGAACCTGGATCCTAGCATGACTTCTCCGACTCGGAGAAAACTAGCAAGGTTCACTATCCCCCCGAACCTGGATCCTAGCATGACTTCTCCGACTCGGAGAAACCTAGCAAGGTCCACTATCCCCCCGAACCTGGATCCTAGCATGACTTCTCCGACTCGGAGACTATCCCTCCGAACCTGGATCCTAGCATGACTTCTCCGACTCGGAGAAACCTAGCAAGGTCCACTATCCCCCGAACCTGGATCCTAGCATGACTTCTCCGACTCGGAGAAACCTAGCAAGGTCCACTATCCCCCGAACCTGGATCCTTGCATGACTTCTCCGACTCGGAGAAACCTAGCAAGGTCCACTATCCCCCCGAACCTGGATCCTAGCATGACTTCTCCGACTCGGAGAAACCTAGCAAGGTCCACTATCCCCCCGAACCTGGATCCTAGCATGACTTCTCCGACGCGGAGAAACCTAGCAAGGTCCACTATCCCCCCGAACCTGGATCCTAGCATGACTTCTCCGACTCGGAGAAACCTAGCAAGGTCCACTATCCCCCCGAACCTGGATCCTAGCATGACTTCTCCGACTCGGAGAAACCTAGCAAGGTCCACTATCCCCCCGAACCTGGATCCTAGCATGACTTCTCCGACTCGGAGAAAACTAGCAAGGTCCACTATCCCCCGAACCTGGATCATAGCATGACTTCTCCGACTCGGAGAAACCTAGCAAGGTCCACTATCCCCCGAACCTGGATCCTAGCATGACTTCTCCGACTCGGAGAAACCTAGCAAGGTCCACTATCCCCCGAACCTGGATCCTAGCATGACTTCTCCGACTCGGAGAAACCTAGCAAGGTCCACTATCCCCCGAACCTGGATCCTAGCATGACTTCTCCGACTCGGAGAAACCTAGCAAGGTCCACTATCCCCCGAACCTGGATCCTAGCATGACTTCTCCGACTCGGAGAAACCTAGCAAGGTCCACTATCCCCCCGAACCTGGATCCTAGCATGACTTCTCCGACTCGGAGAAACCTAGCAAGGTCCACTATCCCCCCGAACCTGGATCCTAGCATGACTTCTCCGACTCGGAGAAACCTAGCAAGGTCCACTATCCCCCCGAACCTGGATCCTAGCATGACTTCTCCGACTCGGAGAAACCTAGCAAGGTCCACTATCCCTCCGAACCTGGATCCTAGCATGACTTCTCCGACTCGGAGAAACCTAGCAAGGTCCACTATCCCCCCGAACCTGAATCCTAGCATGACTTCTCCGACTCGGAGAAACCTAGCAAGGTCCACTATCCCCCCGAACCTGGATCCTAGCATGACTTCTCCGACTCGGAGAAACCTAGCAAGGTCCACTATCGCCCCGAACCTGGATCCTAGCATGACTTCTCCGACTCGGAGAAACCTAGCAAGGTCCACTATCCCCCCGAACCTGGATCCTAGCATGACTTCTCCGACTCGGAGAAACCTAGCAAGGTCCACTATCCCCCCGAACCTGGATCCTAGCATGACTTCTCCGACTCGGAGAAACCTAGCAAGGTCCACTATCCCCCGAACCTGGATCCTAGCATGACTTCTCCGACTCGGAGAAACCTAGCAAGGTCCACTATCCCCCGAACCTGGATCCTAGCATGACTTCTCCGACTCGGAGAAACCTAGCAAGGTCCACTATCCCCCCGAACCTGGATCCTAGCATGACTTCTCCGACACGGAGAAACCTAGCAAGGTCCACTATCCCCCCGAACCTGGATCCTAGCATGACTTCTCCGACTCGGAGAAACCTAGCAAGGTCCCCTATCCCCCCGAACCTGGATCCTAGCATGACTTCTCCGACTCGGAGAAACCTAGCAAGGTCCACTATCCCCCCGAACCTGGATCCTAGCATGACTTCTCCGACTCGGAGAAACCTAGCAAGGTCCACTATCCCCCCGAACCTGGATCCTAGCATGACTTCTCCGACTCGGAGAAACCTAGCAAGGTCCACTATCCCCTTGAACCTGAATCCTACCATGACTTCTCCGACTCGGAGAAACCTAGCAAGGTCCACTATCCCCCGAACCTGGATCCTAGCATGACTTCTCCGACTCGGAGAAACCTAGCAAGGTCCACTATCCCCCGAACCTGGATCCTAGCATGACTTCTCCGACTCGGAGAAACCTAGCAAGGTCCACTATCCCCCGAACCTGGATCCTAGCATGACTTCTCCGACTCGGAGAAACCTAGCAAGGTCCACTATCCCCCGAACCTGGATCCTAGCATGACTTCTCCGACTCGGAGAAACCTAGCAAGGTCCACTATCCCCCGAACCTGGATCCTAGCATGACTTCTCCGACTCGGAGAAACCTAGCAAGGTCCACTATCCCCCGAACCTGGATCCTAGCATGACTTCTCCGACTCGGAGAAACCTAACAAGGCACCTTGATACAAAGTTTCAAACTTTGAAACCTGCTCGATCCAAAGTTTCAAACTTTGAAACCTGCTCGATCCAAAGTTTCAAACTTTGAAACCTTCTCGATCCAAAGTTTCAAAATTAGAGACCTGGTTGATTCAAAGTTTCAAACTTTGAGACCTGATTGATCCAAAGTTTCAAACTTTGAGACCTGGTTGATCCAAAGTTTCAAACTTTGAGACCTGGTTGATCCAAAGTTTCAAACTTTGAGACCTGGTTGATCCAAAGTTTCAAACTTTGAGACCTGGTTGATCCAAAGTTTCAAACTTTGAGACCTGGTTGATCCAAAGTTTCAAACTTTGAGACCTGTTCGATCCAAAGTTTCAAACTTTGAGACCTGTTCGATCCAAAGTTTCAAACTTTGAGACCTGTTCGATCCAAAGAAATCTATGAGCCGTACGAATCGAACAAGCTTAAACGTGGCTCGAACTACGATAAACCGTGCCTAATCACTACATAGCCCCCACAATCCACTCTCTCGCCGAATACAACCGGAGCACACTGATAGCACGGAATATTCCTTATCTCTGTTCTTATCAGTTTAGAAAAGGAAGAGTCGCACAATTGGTGAGAGACAGTGATGACGTCCCTCAAAACTTTCCGCATCAATCCTGTCGCGATTTTCATCAATTTTGGCTTGCTTTACGGCGTCGGTAAGCGATTGCAATCGCTCGTTTTATACTGAAATACTTTCTCTCAGCCTTTCTCACAGTTCTCATCCCCGAGGCCTTCGGAGTGCGGCATAGAGGTATCTCGTTCATGATTACTCCATATTTCAAGGATTTTTTTGAGGATTCTACTGCGATGACTCGTCCATTCAGCACCCGTTCTACGATCACACCATTCCCATGGGCAAGATGACCCTCGGTGCGCTCGCGCTGTTCTTCGTCATTGTCAGTTCCCACCTCTTTTTTTAACCGCATTCATCCGAGCCATTTCCGTATTTGACCGAACTTCTGCACGTGTTCCTCGTCAAATTCTGAGCGTGTTTCAGCCGCTCATCACCGAGTTTCTCGTTGCGGGATGCTCCGAACCAACCGGCGTCAGCTATCGATGGCGCAAGTTCAGCGTGCCCTCATTCCTAGTCCAAGCGCTCCTGGTGTTCGGTAGGTAAACCAGTTCGATTTTCGAAAAAAAAACCACATTTCAGGCTATGCCCACATCGGCCTCGTAATGCAGGTCGCACTCACTCAGGTTGTTGTTATCTTCTGGAATCGAAGGGATCAATGATGAGATTTCAGTGGGCCAAATACGGGTTTGGCCGGTTGCGACCGCACTTTATGGACGTTTGCAGACCGATCGGATACACGTGCACTGAGCCGGATCAGTAAGTGATTGCACGCGTTGAAGGCCTCGATTATCGAACTCTAGGAAGTCTTCCTCTTTCCTTTGCAAAAGTTAGCAGTTTCTCTATTCTTCTTCAATTTTAAACCAATATTCTTACTAATTTGCAGATACATAACCAATTATAACTGCTCGGGAACGGACTTGCATCAAGTCTACGAAACGCGTCTTTCTTTCTTCTCGGGGCATTCATCCACCGCGATCTACACAGCGGCGCTCATTGCGGTAGGCGTCGAAATTCAATTCGAGAAGTGGCATTTTTACGCAGATCTATCTCGAGGCTCGCTTGGCACCGCGCAATGCGCTTCCTGGCTTGCGGAGAGTGGTACAGGTTCGTGAAGCTCTTTCAAATCTCAATATTGACAGCAATGTGGCTTACCACAACAAAATTGACAACTGTGTGGATGTATGTAAGTGCGAAAAAATGGATGGATTACAGGAACAGCCAATGACAACACATTTCAGGCTTCGCTATTGTTCGCGGCTCTGATCGTTTGTGCGACTAGAGTGACGGACAACTTTCATCATCCATCCGACGTCGCGGTCGGCATCGCATTCGGAGCCGCAGTAGCAGTCGCCACGGTGAGCATTACAATTACAATTACAATTATTTATCCACCAGGGATATCTTTTTTCGTAGTGGCTAGGAGTCGTATTCGAAATATTTCGGTGGAGGTCCGTCGTCGGTTGACGATTCGGTTTGGGGGGGGGGCAGCAGTTAGGTAATACCATTAGAGTCTCAATAGCGATTGGGTGAGAAAGCATGATCTTTTTGGTATGAAAAATACGAGAAAGTGCCTCTCAAATCCTGGCAATTATATCGTAAAATATTGAACCGTTTTTATCATTGATATCTGTCACGTCGTACAGTTGTCTGAAAAGGTTCCGATGCTTGCTGACGATACCGATAGTTTTTAAAAAAGGCCGCAGTACCACTTACGTTCCGTAGCGTGTGTGCATAACACCGTTTCACAGGGTTGAGCGATTGAATCTTACAATAATTGGAATCGTCGTTATTCTTCAGGCCAGCAGCTTGGCCGGGCTGTGCAGCTACAGTCTACGACCGCTTCGACACCCCGCAGGAAGGACGATTTTCGCCGAGTTCATTTCCCAAGAATACCCGAAAGAATGAGGCATTGGTGATTGAAATTATCAAGATAAATTTTAATTATTTTTCTCGCTTTGTTTGCATTATTCGAGAAATTGCAGACGATGTTCTCAATACTCCGAGAAATAATCAGCTAATACAGAATAACTGTTCATCTTTCAAATATAAACAAAAAAATCATGAAAGTAGTCTAGCGATGAGCGCGGAGGCAATCAGGGTCAAAAGGGACGAGCTCGCGGCCGAATTGATCGACCTCGCGAAGCCGATCCTTGCTTCGCCGATGTCGTGCACATTGCAGAACTGCCGGATGAAGACGTCGCCGAGGATGAACTGAGGGCCGAGTCCCATGCCCTGCAAGGCTCGAGTCAATTGTTCGATTCAAAGTTCATCAAAATATGCATATTCTCATTTCTAAACGCGGTATCAAGACGTTAAACGGAAAAAAAACTAGAAATCAAGCCTTGCCTTAATTTCGAAGATGGCGAGCGCGCAGTAGTTGTTGGTGTAGCCGAGCTAGAACGGATTTTTTTTTAAATTTTCCAATTTAGAAAGGAAAAAATTAAATCCGAGCGAGCTCACATCGAGCAGGTACTCGTACGCGGGCACGTAGTAGTCGATGCCGCCAATCTTGAACACCATGTCAGGGTAGCTGCCGTCGCAGTTGAGCAGGTACTGCAAACTTTTTTTCGTTCCAGACCCCTCCCCAATTTTCCTGGGCACTCAAAAGACTGCTAAAAGTGCTCATCACATCGACAAGGCTTCTTCCTGCTCAAAAGTTGTCAATTTGAGAAAAAAAAGAGAAGGATATCGTACGTTTCCGTCCGCATTCAGCTTGGCCTTCGTCTGCGCGACGATGTTGTTGAAGACGACGGTGGGCACGCCGATCCACGAGGTGCCCGTGTCCGAGATCGCCTGAATAAGCGCCCTGCGGTAAAAGTGAGCGTGAGCCGGCGAGAGGCCACGCGACGGTGCGGGAGTCCCGCCGTTAATTGAGAAACTGCCGCTTTTCAGACCGTTCAAGCTCAAAATTCGCTCTGTGGCGAGAGAGCGTCGTGCGTTCATTGTTCACGAGACTCGCAATTGTAGGAATTACTTGGAAACTGCCGGGTTTGCCGGACCATTCCCTCTCTGATATCGCTCCGAAAGCGCTTACCTGGTAGTTGTTGTACGCCTGGTAGCCACCGATGGCGAAATCGTCCAACTTGAACTGCCAGTAGGTTTGGGATGTGAGAGGCACGTAGTTAATCTGGAATTTCTCAATTGAATTCAATGCATATCAAAAACCACACTCATAATCATTATCTTGCTTGTTCGATGTGAAATTGCTTCTATAACCACCAAGGCGAATTCGAATTCGTAATGACCATGATACTGGCAAGGGCACGTACGCCGAGGCCCTGCGATGGTCAGAATTCGACGGCTCGATGTATCTTCGGCAGGCATTTCTGAATTTGGAAGACAAGAAAGATTCACCTGCGAGTCGCAGTTCACTTTGTCATAGCCGCCGAACGTGATCACTCCTCCATCCATCGCATTCAAGCTGAGCTGTCTGTGTCTGCAAGGAAGATTTGTTGATTTGGAGATCCTTACGCAGCACTAGAGCTTTTTCGTCTGTATCAGATGACTTGCATCACTCATGTACACATGTATGCGCTGTTCGCAAAGCCTTCTCTACGAACATTCTCCCTACTATCATTGAAGAATTCCAGAATTTGTCTGTATCAGATAGGTTGTATCACTCATGTTTACATATGAGACGAATCGCGAGAGAATCACCCATTTTCGAGGCTAGGTGGCGGAATACAAAACATATGTCCAATCCGGCCCAAAAGTATATGGCATGTACTTTTTACAATGCTCTTTCAAACTGCGCTTTGGAAATTTGAATATCGATTTTTATTTTCGAGTTACAGGAGATCAAAGATCAACCACTAACGATTTTTTCTTGAAATGAGCCCCACGAAATTATTCATAACTCGCTTCAAAATAAAGATTTTTTCTCATTCTAAGTTGCCATGGATAGATGGAAGCTCGGGCAACATTTCTCAGAAGAAAAAGTCATTCCTGGTCAGTGCGCCCATGAGGAGCGGTCGGGTGACCGAAAAAATAGCGTAACCTTGGGAATACCGATGTCCCCAAAAAGTTATTATGATTTTTATAAAGCACCTATATATGCCTCAAAAATCACCGAGGGGCAGAGAAATCGGAGGTTGGGAAAAAAAAAAGCTCTCACTTTCGTCTATCGGCCCGAGGACGAGTTTCTTAAAGAAAAGTTCCTGACGTTCCTTTTGAACCTAAATGTGCTCAAATTTATTATAAATTATCATTAAAAACATTTAAAACGTTTGCCACACTTTGGATGGTCTCAATTTGAAGAGAAAGTGTCATTTTACTCTTCAACTTTCTTCATTTTCATGGTGGCTTGAAATGGAACTCTTAATGTTTTTATATGATTAAAAAATTGCCGTAGGGTCAGTTTTTAGTGTAGAATTCGAAAATCGACACTAGAAAGGCGTATCTTCAAAACCCCCTCTTTCGCAGATTCACACCCCTCTTTACCAGATTTTTTTTGGGAACTCATGAAGATGGATAAAAGGCTATGCATGCGATAGTATCTATTAAAGATCTCGACAAACTGAACATTTCTGTGAAGAAAATGAAGAGTTTTCTCTTCATTGAAGAGAGTTATGTCGATTTGAAGAATTTGGCTCTTCAATTTTCGGACATCTAAAAATCCAGATTTTACATTCAAAACCTTTCATTTTTTGACTTAAAATAACTAAACTGATGATATTTTGCAACTTGGAACGTTTTGGACTTATTCCGAAAGATTTGATAATTTTCATTTTTTTCGAATCCATAAAATATCCTTGAAAATTCAAAATGAATGGAATCGGTCCAAAACGATCCAAAGTTGCAAAATATCATCAGTTTTGTTATTTTAAGTCAAAAAATGAAAGGTTTTGAATGTAAAATCTGGATTTTTAGAGGTCCGAAAATTGAAGATCCAAATTCTTCAAATCGACATAACTCTCTACAATGAAGAGAACACTCTTCATTTTCTTCACAGAAATGTTCAGTTTGTCTAGATCTTTGATAATTACTATAGCATGCATAGTCTTTTATCCCTCTTCATGAGTTCCCCAAAAAAATCTGGTAAAGAGAGGTGTGAATCTGCGAAAGAGGGGGTTTTGAAGATACGCCTTTCTAGTGTCGATTTTCGAATTCTACACTAAAAACTGACCCTACGGCGATTTTTAAATCATATAAAAACATTAAGAGTTCCATTTCAAGCCACCATGAAAATGAAGAAAATTTAAGAGTAAAATGACACTTTCTCTTCAAATTGAGACCATCCAAAGTGTGGCAAACGTTGGGGAGCACATTTAGGTTCAAAAGGAACGTCAGGAACTTTTCTTTAAGAAACTCGTCCTCGGGCCGATAGACGAAAGTGAGAGCTTTTTTTTTTCCCAACCTCCGATTTTTCTGCCCCTCGGTGATTTTTGAGGCATGTATAGGTGCTTTATAAAAATCATAATAACTTTTTGGGGACATCGGTATTCCCAAGGTTACGCTATTTTTTCGGTCACCCGACCGCTCCTCATGGGCGCACTGACCAGGAATGACTTTTTTTTCTGAGAAATGTTGCCCGAGCTTCCATCTATCCATGGCAACTTAGAATGAGAAAAAATCTTTATTTTGAAGCGAGTTATGAATAATTTCGTGGGGCTCATTTCAAGAAAAAATCGTTAGTGGTTGATCTTTGATCTCCTGTAACTCGAAAATAAAAATCGATATTCAAATTTCCAAAGCGCAGTTTGAAAGAGCATTGTAAAAAGTACATGCCATATACTTTTGGGACGGATTGGACATATGTTTTGTATTCCGCCACAGGGTGGTCGATTCTCTCGTGATTCGCCTCATATATAACTCATGTTTATATAGTTTCAGATGGCTCCATATTGTCACTAAAGGAATAACCTGGCCATGAACACGGTGAAGACGGGCTCGGTCATCTGGCCGAGCAGGTTCTGCACGGGCGGCACGACGCCGTTCTCCGCGAGGCCCGGCCATCCGAGACCGAGGATGCCTTAATGTGTTATTTGTCTCACAACTAGGTTCAACAAAGGCCGAGCACCGGTAAAAGACAAATTTCTCTGAAAAGTTGGACCTAGGGGTTTTTGGGGTCCGAAACATGCGAGCAAGCACATCTGTGTACTTGCATTCAAGCTTCGTAATCGGGCTGTATACTATTTAGCCAGCAACACGTCCGCATTGGCCAAGCAAAATTGTCTCGTGAGCAGCCGCGAATAAGAAATAGCTCGCTCACCGTCCATTGGCTGCCGGCCGAAGACGGACGCGATGGACGTGGCCAGGCCGAAGCCCTGGTTGGCGTACTGCAACGTGACCGTTATCATTGCTTCCCGAACAAACTGTGCAATTTCCATGGAAATGTTGCAAATTTACTGTGAATAGCACGATTTTGTGCAAAATCGTATCTGAGCCAAATTGTCGCAAATTGAACCCGCGAATAGGCTATAGTTCAAGAAATCGTGTTTTCGTATCTGAACGCACGCTCATGCCGGCCATGTTGATCACATCGTAGCCGATGGTGCCCTTGCACGAGCCGGAGCCGTATCGCAGTACGAACTGCTCATCGGTCGCCTTGAAAGTGGACGATCGCCTGGAACAGTAAAACATCAAGCCAACTCAACGAACGAAATAGTCCACGAGTGTATGTTCACGCTAAAAAAAAGGGATAGAGTGCCATTAGTGCTGTGATTAGTGCTGAAATTGGATCTTTAATCGAATGCAAAAAATAGAAGAAAATAAAAGTGCATACGATGAGAAGAAGCGCGTCTTGGCCCAACCCGAGCTCGGCTGCCCGTAGCAATCCTAGAATATGTGACTTACAAAGTTTTTCATATTTTCCACGTTGATCTAGCCGCTTTGCACGATGTGATTCACCGGGAGTCAAAGAAGTGGTCTCGACTGTAGATGAGATATGGCCGATGCACAAGTCCTCTTAGTCCATAGATAGGATGGCATGATAAAATCGATCTTTTCGTTTCGCACTCTTTCAGTCGCCGGTCAGAGAGCATATGACGCCGTTCACCACCACAAACCCAATAGAAACAGAAGATCGACCCATTTTGACTGTACCGGCCCTTGCCCGATTCTTGCGCGAACGGCGTCATATGAAGTGAAGAGGCGTGATTTCTTGCCAAACCATCCGTACTTTTTATCACCACAATGGCTCACCTGCGTCGTGCAGCTCGAATCGATCACCCACAGGTTGGCCGAGCCCGTGTCCATCACCACGCTGAAGTCTTGCGCTGAAATTATCATCGCTAACACGCTCTCGAAACTCCTGTACGCCCCATCATTCTTCATTATTCATCTAGGGTATGATAGGTAAAGTTGCTTCCACAGCCAACGCGATAAAACAGTTGTCATGAGAGTACACAGGTAAAGCCAGGCACAGCCAGGTAACTCTTGCGCACGGAATAAATGAAATGCAGAAATTGCAGACGGAATGGGCACTAACGAGGAGTGCCAAGCGAGATTTGACCCAGGTAGAAATCATCGTAGTAATCCTTGAACGGTTGTTGAGTGACGGAAGCACTCTGAAGAGGAAATGAGTCATGCAAATGG
This sequence comes from Pristionchus exspectatus, assembly GCA_911812115.1. NCBI lineage: Eukaryota > Metazoa > Nematoda > Chromadorea > Rhabditida > Neodiplogasteridae > Pristionchus > Pristionchus exspectatus. The sequence goes on from OU461582.1 coordinate 6,535,449, forward strand.
CACTATTGCTGATTTCTTCAAAACTCTTTTATTTTCTTCAGTATGACACATGAAACTAACATGTTCAAGAATGATAACAACAAAAGTTTCTTCTCACCTCCGAGCCTATTTGCTCAGCGCGTTGACGCTCTTGTTCAACGAACGCAACAAGGCGATTCTCTCTGGAAGGAAAGGCCTATTCATCTTCCCTCTTCTAGACTGGTGATAAACAAGTTCCAAATACACGAAAAAACACGTTTATCTCAGTGTTGCGATGTGCAAAATAAAGACACGACTCCACCAAGTTCAGACTCCGCCACGGACACTAGGAGCTTACCTGATCAGTTTTTCCCGGAACGAGGGGCTCTTGCGCATTGTCACTTGGAACACTTGGTTGTTTGTTTCATTGCTCGCGGGAGCAGCCAGGGCATGAGTGACGACCAATAAAGAGCCGAGCAAGAGCTTGAGCATCTGAATTCAATAGAACTATTGCAAATAGAACCAGAAAAATCCTGAAAATTGCGGTCTTGGGAACAAAAAAGGGTGACATGAAGATGTGACGCACGCCACAATCCCGGCACGCTTGTATGATTCGCACTTCTAGCCGGCAATTGATAACGATTTATAGGGAAGAGCCGGGCTGATATCAGCCGTGCTGACTCAGCTAGAAATACGCAAATCAATTTTGTTTCTTCTAAAATGCATTTTCTGTCTGACAATGATTTGCGCCAATATTCATTCTTCCTAGTGATCATTTCCAGGAAACAGCATGGGCTTTCTTTCTTTTTTAGTAAAGAAAATCGATCAATAGTTCAAGTTTGAGATCACATCGATCAATCTGCGTGAGTAATCCTCAAGATAAAACGATACTCAAGTATGGCGAAATATCCACAGTCATCGTCTTCTCGGATGAGAAAGATCAAATGTACACTGACAAGGACATTGATAAGACATAAAGGGCATGAGATATACCCCCTTTTAGCCAGTAACTCTGGTATGCGCCTCCAACTTGGATCCAAGCAAATTTCCAAGCTGGCCTGGATCCAATTCCTGCTTGGATCCAAGTTGGAAGAATTTCGAAAATCTTTGAGAATTTTGAAAATGCATTCGGGTAGTACATATCTCGCATCTTGAACTGCCACATTCTCACGGAACCGCTGTGCAGTTGACTGATTTTTTCCGTTTATGTGCAGTTTTCCCTATTGTGTTTTCAAAAATCAACAAAAAATATTGAAGAGCATCATTTATTCACTCTCATGTACAACAACCTCATTCATAGCAACGAATGGAAATTGAGCACGTCTCAGTGTGGGAACGCGAGCAGTGACACCGCGATCATTGTCCCTGAAAAAAATTATGTCTCGAGGTTGTGAACAAGTGCAGATATGACGAAATATGGGGTTAGCGGGTCTTTGACAAAATGACAAGAACTGCTGATCAGTCCCTATGGAATTTTTCCAAACTTTAGACGCTCATTTTCCGACCTGTCACCGTGAATGCCCCTCCGCCGCTGGTCGTGGGCGGTGTGGTGGCGGGCGACGTGGGCTCGGTCGAGGGCGGCGTGTACGTTGTGCCATCTCAAATTGTTCTTTGCCCAAAACTTATTATTCGTGCGCTCGTTGTCAATACACATTTTCTATATCATTCTGCACACTTTTGTCACTGCTTTTCAATGGATGACTGTAAAGGTGTAAACTTTGCTCACCGACGGCGGACCGTGCGAATCCGATGCGCGCCTGCCCGATGTCGTGTACGTTGCAGTACTGCCGAATGAAGACGTCGCCGAGGATGAACTGAGGCCCGTTGCCCGTGCCCTGAATTCATATCCTGTCATGATAATCCATTGAAACATTTAGAAGCCTCCTCAAGCCCCTGGACGATGCTTCGGGGATGAAAAGTGGTTGATGAAACATTTTCCGAGTTTCGAATGGTTCGTTTCTCCTCTCTCTCATTTCTCGCCTCTCTGCACGACGGTGTTGAGCGACAGACATTGTAAAGGCCCAGGCGATTCTCGAGCGTTCTCGAACATAATAACTAAATTAAACGCACAAGAATCGGAAACGCAGCGAGCACGCAGTTGCCCGGTTCGAGGCCCAACTGCAAAAAAAAATGTTATGGTTATTTTATTAATTAATTTTTCATTTTCAAAAATATCCACTCACATCCAGCACTTATTCATACGCGGGAATGTGGTACTCGATGCCGCCGATTTTGAAGATCATATCCGGAAAGTACGTGTCGCACTGCACGATCCACTGAAAATGATCATTTTTTTATATTTTTTTGTTTCTAAGAAATGCACGAGTGCTCTCGGGAAAAAAGGCGACCCGGGGCGTACCATATCGAGGAGGATTGAGTGCTTGGCGTTCGTGTTCTTGACCATTGCACTGAACACGTCCGAGGGGCAGCCGATCCAGGACGTGCCCGTGTCGGTAATAACCTGACATAAAGCGATTACTATGAGTAAAATCGCAAATTTGTTCCCTAATCCATTGCATTTTCAGGGGGGATGCCTGCCCCCGGTGCGACGACTTTTTCGCACAGCTATTTCCTGGCTAACAACCGTATCGTCTATGCACAACAGCCGAGCAATGGACATTGGGAGAAAATCTGGGTACCTGGTAGTTGAGGTACGCGCGGAAATCGCCCATGACGAAATCGTCCATTTTGAACTGCCAATACGTGCGCGATGTGAGCGGCACGTAATTTATCTGCAACGTAACAAACGATTACTTCATCCTGAATGATGAATACAAGATACATCAGATATCATCGTCAACAGATGCAAGCTCATTTTAGCGAGATCGTTTTTTCGCAAAACGATTTTTTTCGTTTTTTTTTTGGCAAGATGCAAGATGGCTCATTCCAGCTCGGAACGTGAAATCTCAGTAGCAATGATTCCTCGATGAACCTCCTTTCTGGACGCTAACCTCATCGCGGCAATTGTCCTTGTCAAATCCGCCGAACGTGATTCGGCCTCCGTCCACGGGTGCCTCGCTCAGCACAGGATGTCTGCAATCTGACTTGAATACTTGTTTTGACCGCGTGACTCGAGAGCTATTGCAGCTTGAATTCATTAGATCACCAGACACGAACGATTTGCGCAATCACTTGCGCTAAACATGAGCAAGAAGGAACAAGTGGGGGAAACCTGGACATGTAGACGGTGAAGATGGGCTGGTCGAGCTGGCCGAGCAGGTTCTGCATGGGTGGAGTGACGCCGCCCTCGGCGAGATCCGGCCAGCCCAGCCCGAGAATGCCTTAATGTGTTTTTCTTGTCTTACAACTAGGTTCAACAAAGGCCGAGTACCGGTAAAAGACAAATTTCTCTGAAAAGTTGGCCCTAGGGTTTTTTTCACCCGCTGGCGTGAAAACTTTTTTGTTGTTGTTGGCAAAATTTCTAGAATATCTCTGTCAGTCGACTTCACCCAATGATGCGACCATTTTGCCTTGACTATTCTAAGGTATTTTTTTCCATTCTGATCCACAAATTTCAGAAACTTTCTCACCATCGATTGGCTGACTGCCGAAAACACTCGCGATCTGCGTTGCGACGCCCAGGCCTTGCGATGCAAACTGAAGTGAAGTTATTAGAAGTCTCTTAGTGGAAAATTATCCGAATTTCCAACTAGACGAACAAGGGGATTAGACTGCTTTCGCGACGAGAAGGTGTGAAGAATGGAAATCCATTAGTGTTATTGGAGAATCATCTTCCAATAAGAGAACTCTAGAAGTTTCTTATTCCTCAACCCCATTTATTCCATGCCACAAGGGCCTATAAGAGAACGATAAAGCGCCAACCTTCATTCCGGCCAGATCGAGTACATCGTAGCCGACGACGCCCTTGCACGCGCCGGACCCGTAGATGAGCAGGAACGGCTGGTTCGACTTCTGGTAAGTCGTAGAAGCGCTGAAAACCCAATGTTGCCCACGAATAACATGATATTCACACCGACCTCGTGTCAAATTGGTGCTTGGAGTAGCCCGATACCGGTTGGCCGAGGCAGTCCTGAAAACGGTTCATTCAAGAGTATGCAGGAATGAATGCTCAAAAAGTGCATGAGATCACGCGCACCTGCGAGAGGCACTTCGCATCGATAACCCACAGGTTTGACGAGCCCGTGTCCATCACGACGGTGAACGCTTGGGCTGAAAAGATATATCGTTTCCACGCGATCATTGATTCCCAATCATCAGTGCCCGAGTCGCCGTAGAACAAGGCAAAAAAAGGAAGAAAAGATAATAAATGGGAAGATGAAGTAAAGGTAAAGGTGTATCCACGTCAAGCGATTTTACAGTCGTACGACAACGCTAGGTGGGACCCACTGGTATGGCCAGCTGTTGATCAACTCTGGTAAGCTGGTAAGACGATCAACTCGAGACTCGAATATGCTTCACTCAGCCTGGGCCATGACGCCGAAGCGCATTCAATACATTTTATTTTGAAGGAACTCTCACGTGGTGTGCCCAGCGTAATCTCGCCCAAGTAGAAGTCGTCATAGTAGTCCACGAGCGGTTGTCGGTCAATGGCGGCCTGCAAATTGGTGATTAACGACGCGATTTATCTATACTATTAAAATTTCATCGAGATTGCTCAAACTTGGGGCTCCTAGTGCCGGGGGGGGGGCTGCAATCTCTCAGAAGACGCGTGATAAATGATAATCACCTGGGCGCTAGTGCTCGCTGCATCGAGCCTCTGCTGAGCGACGAATTGCTCGAATCGATGTTCTCTGAATACAATGATGAGATAAACGGAATTAATATTGAGAAAGGCATTTTAAAAAAAAATTAAAAAATTTCTTACCTGATTAGAGCAGCGCGAAGGGACTGCGTTCGATTCATCGCTACGTGGAACAATTTCCGCCGCTCTGGAGCCGCAGAGACTAGCGAAGCGAGCAGACAGCCGATCAGAAGAAGCGTGCGCATCTACAAGGAACATTGCTATTATTGCTGCGAAACAAAACGTGGAAAAATAAGTTGCTTGCAAGAGGATCGATGGGCGCGCGCTTATATCACGCTGAGGCTGACGGACTGATAACGATTTCTTGCCAAGAGATTGGAGCGATGTCTGTCAGAGGATGTCAGAGGCTGACTTCGATTTTAAATATAAATTGTGTGACATATATGTGATGCAAGTGTGATGAAAAATCAATAATCTTCTCTCGGACATTTCTTTCTTGCCGTGGGTGCTATCCAGAAGGACGTTGAAGACGATTTTGTAATTTCAATTTTTCTATTCTGTCCGGATATGTGTTGTTCAAATAGATTCAATCTTTAAAACGCTACAAAAAATCAAAAATCTCTGCATGTGCTCATGAAAAATCAAAGCATGTGTGACGCATCTGTGATAAGAAGAGAGTGAAGTGTGGTGAAAGAGATTTACTCATCTCCTTCCTGCGTCATCGCTACGCTTTTTCTTCTTCGATAATTTCCATTGACTTACACTCGTCGGACTAATGATATTGTTGCATACGCAGGCATGTGCGATTATCTTGTAGTACTTCACAATTCTCCATTCTTCAGGCCTCAATTCCATTGACTGTTCCCATTGGCCCTATTGTGGCGCTTCTCACCGTGGTCCTAATTGCATTTCCCTTTCAGAATAATTGTAAGTACTATCGCTTTTATGGTAGAACCTTTTGAAGCGCCGGGCTATAAATATTCTGTATCTGCTGATGCTTCACGAACCCATGACTTCAATAATGGTCCTCGCACTCTACGAACTCTATCGAGAAGTATGTTACAAACAACCTTTCCGCTCCTGTTTTCCAGAAAATTTTTTCAGGCTTTTCTAGCAATATTTTCGAAGAAATGCCGAGGGGACGCTACTCTCGCAATCAGCAATACTATTATTTCAATGAAAATCCAGAAGAATGCAGAAAATTTATCTCGCAAAAATCAAGCAATATTACAATAATGAAGCTCATTGATTGTGAATCTAAATATGTTTTGAATAAATGGAAAGACATGTCGATAGTTATAATACTTGAAGCTATCTGATTTCTCCTTCCTCCCTCGCGAGAAGGGCTCCGAATTTATACGAATAAAGCGCTCTCTGACTCACAGCGCTTCCTATTTACATTTCGCTATACTTGTATTTCCAGATCGAAAGACATTCCCGTTCTGGATCTCTAGTGAACGCACAAATTTGTATATGCTCGTGAAGCATGCGTATCTAAAACGCTGTTGTTTTTATCATTCCGAGTAATCTACGTTCACAAATGACATTGGCAGATCGGTCAAATTAATGGTGGTTTTGTTTTGATAGTTCGAGTGAGTTTCTTGCCGTGACGGAGCGGCAATTGTTTCAACCTTCTCAAACAGTTCAGTTCCAAACAAGGAAACGTTAAAAGATGTATAATGTAATTTGAAGCGAATCTCATTGGCTTCATGCGAAAATGAAAATGCTGAAAAATTATTTTATTTCTTGTTTGTTTTCACCGTGTATTAGCAGGCATAGTTAAAAAGACGCTATACTATAGATATAATTTAACTGTCTACACGACAGATAAACAAAACACTGTTCACGGAAAGCTGCTTGCTAATATGATATGCTCGATAAATACCGAATCTGTTTTGCCTTAGACCATATATCTGTTTTTCAGTGGATGATTGCCCATTTGAAAAGAGTAATGCTGATATTGTGTTATGAGAGTGTCGAGTTCGCATTTGATAGTGCCGATATGATCTTCGATATCGTCCATAGCGTATTCATGTTGCTCGGAACCGCATTCAACGCGCTGGCTCTGTTGGCTATCGTGAAGAACACTCCCGCATCACTCAAGGTTTGAACACGATTTGGAAAGGATCAAAACGTTCAAAAGTTTAGAACTTTTCGATCCTATTGTTCAATACAGCGTTCAACGACCTTCTAGTGATCACATTGCACGGATTGTTAAATGCTTGGTACATGCGTTGCTATCAAAACGAGAAAAAAAATTGCCGTTTAGACTCTTCGTTTCCGGTGTTACGGTAGAACAGATCGCATGTGGTCCTTGTGGAAAAATTGACCATTATTTTGCCATATCTTGTTGTTTTTTGTCCACGCTTCGATCATGCAGACTTTCGGCATTATCGCGATTTCATTCTGATATAAGTCAGTTTCCACAACACCATTTGAATTTTTTTTGAAGCATATTTTTCAAAATTCACAACATTTTTGATTTTCAATTTCTGAATTTTCAGAATATTTTATCAATTCAGAGATCGAATATTGCGGAACAGGAGAACTCTCGGATGGTGCAAGCTGCAAACGTTGATACTTATCGCGCTCATACCTCATATTTTTCAAGTTGTTAGTTTTATCTTGCGATGAGTATTCTTATGCAAAAGGTTTCAGTTAGCCATCCTGTTTGTGGTCAAGACAAGAAAATGCATTGAACCCTTCATATCTACGGCTCGTCTCTGCTCAAATAATCACGAAAATTCAGTTTATGGTGAGAATTTATATTTAATTGTAAAATGGGCATTTAGTCACCGAAAACTTATTTTATACTTATTATTTTACTCGTTTTGATGACAGGATTCAAGTTTTAGTTTTGTTCAAGTTTACGCTGGCACGCGTGATACGCTGAGTGTTTGCACAATGGGCTACTTGTTCATGTTTCCATGCATGATGCTGGCGTACTTCATCGTAAAACGAAGAGCGGTTAGTTTTCCGTCTCTATCTTATCACGTGTCTTCTGAGAGATTGCATGAAAGTGACCCCCCTGAGGAACCAGGTGCTAAAGTTTCAGCTATCGCCAGCTATCATGCAATTTCTCAGAAGACGCGTGTTATGCGTCTTTTCAAATGTACATGCAACTTTACAGGTGATCGTTTCGTTTGATCGAACCTCTTACATGCTGAGTGCGAGCTCTCGCGAAATGCACCATTCGCTCGTTAAGGTGACCGTAGTTTTCTAGCAAACTGGGCTAATTCTATACTTTATGTGATAAGGTAATGACAATGCACGCGCTCCTCTGCTCGTGCATCATATTCGTTTTTGTTCTGATGTTCATGCGAGCGGCCGGTCTTCATAGCACGGAAAAAGCAGAGAACCTCGGATACATGGTTTGCGATGGGACGAAAGTATGGAGCCAAATTGGTGTTGAGATCACCGTGTTTCCCGCCATCGCCAACCCCGTGTTAATGGTCTTCTTTATCAAACCATACCGAGAGTAAGCCAGATCCCTCCTCGATTTTGCATAATCTTTCTTGATGATTTTTTGATCTTTTTTGAGCCGAGAGTGATAGAGAAATAGTAGGGGGGATGGTGCAGAACTGTCAACATTACTTCAGATGGTGATCGTTGGTGATCTTTCGAAATGGCGTACATTGAAGGTTCACGGCGCGCGTCTTTTCATGGCGGTGGTTAGTACCGAGTAATACATCTGTTGTGGTGGGGGAAAGGTCGATAACACACACGACGAACGCACTCTCGACCACTGTTCTCTGAATGATCTCGTCTTTATTGAAAATATCGTAATTGATTGTATAAATCGAGCAATGATTCTAAATGAGATAAAAATGAATGGACACCGCACGTGATCTTTAAAATTTTCTCTCTCTCTCTTTGTTGAACTCAACGAAGAAATGAGCTGACGCGATCTGACAGCGATTAAACAGCGATTAGAAAAGAGCGACTGATTTCACTAAAAAATAACAGTATTTCTGAAACAGTCATCTCGTATCAGACATTCAGCAAATAGAATCCACAGTAGATGTACTGAACAATTCTTTTTGCATTCTTTATTTGACTATTGATATTCTTCATTGTTGGGACGATCGAAAGGATTCATGAAACGATAATGAAGAATTATAATTGTGAGTATTATTGTTGTGGAGATTCTGATGAAAGTCATTTCTGACTAGTTTTTAAACTTGATTTAAAAATCAAAATGTCATGGTATGAAGACTTCACAGACCAGGAAGCCCCTCCTCTCACTGCAGGGTCTTTCATTTCTAACTGATATCACAAATTTCACATTCCCTACTTGTCGATGCACGAGACTGGTGAAAATTCGATTCGATTTCGATTTGACTTTAGCCACCTCGACTATGAATAATTTGAGATCAGTGGAGTGTGCGAAGAGGATGAAAATTGCACAACCATCATGCTCAATTCTCAAAATATCCAACTGAATGAATTATGGTGCGGAATCCATTGCGAAATGTGATCAATGTATTCGCGCGAGTGCATGGCTTATCACAAATAAATGCAAAAAGTTTCGCCATTCAACAACGTCAGAGTTTCGCTTCAGCCAATCCGATTAAATAGTCGGTTCACAGCAGTGATTCCGGACGAGAGCTGGCAGGAACAGATAAAGGTGTTTCTTTTCTAGCATTTTTTTTCATATCCACTAAGCCGATTTTGCCCCCCGCATTCGGCCGGTCTGATCGGCTAGCAGGGCTCGCTCTTCATCTCACAATCCCGATATCGCGCGCTTGCGGCATGTTTCCTGTTTCCTGTTTTGTGTCCTGTTACGTGATTTCCGAATGTGAACAAAATAAATGACAGCTCTACATAGAGGTAATAATGTGATTTTCAGTGCAGAAATAATAATGAATCCGTCCTCATATGCAACGATTTGCGCAGTCCTCTGTGGATTGGCCAATTTCTTTACCTGGACTGCGTACGATGCGAACGTGTTCATTTCGGAATCCGTACTGCACTCTGTGAATGGAAGGGATCCCGAGAGGTGTGTCAGAGTCATACCGTGTGCCGCCTAGTCTGACTGACAGCACTATAAATCAAGTTATACGTTTTACCATCATCTTGGCGACTCTAACAATAAATAGTCATGACCTAATGATGTCGCACGAGTCAGGGGATGACTCTTGGTATAGGGAATCCTAGGCTAAGGATGGGTTACCAGGCATCATCCATGATCCCTGGCAATATTTCCCATTTTCGAATTGGCGCTCACGATGGATACTATGGACAAGCAGTAGCGAATGCATTCTACATGCTATCCACTCTCGCCGTTCCCAGTCTCATGAACTATTTCAGAGCAAAAGTTCGTTTGATGCTCTGACATTTTTTCCAATAATTTTGTTTAGTGGATTCTTGCACTAAGTGGAGCCTTCTTCACTTTCTATTTTCTCACCTTTCAAGTTCTCAATCGATATCTGTATTTCATTGGATGTGTCGTACTGGGATTTGCCTTCTCATGTGAGTTATCCCAGTGATTGAATCAAAGGAAGGCTATGACTCTCAGCCTTCAACGTTGGCTACTCAGCATATCTCACAGAGTTTTCGACGAGACAAACGATAGAGAGGAATCAGGCTCTATCATGGTTTGCGCGAGCTATACACTAGCAGTAACTTAGCAAACAACTCCAGGGCGGTATCAAGCTTAAGCGTGTGCGGCGCAGGAGTTGTCAACTTCGTCGTTACTACTCTCAATATGAATGAGAACGGAATCGTTTCCAAGTACAGAGAATATTCGGATGCTGAAATCAGGCGAGTTTTCCTTTCACAAAACGCCTATTGGCGACTCTTCAGATTTTTCTATATCGCTGTTGCTTTTCTGGGAACGATGGGAATGGCCGTTTTCGCGTTTTTGCCCAACAGAGAAGTGATTGAGAGGGATTAGTTGAGGTATCTATGATGACGTATTATCAGGTTGCAGATAATATCGCAGCAAGCAACGTTCGCAGCAAATCTCTCAAGGAACAAATCTGTGAGTGGAGTCCATAAGTAGGGCTGTCAGGATGAAGAATCCGTCTCTTCATTCCGCATACTCTCTCGTCACTCTGACCGGTGAGAGAGTACACGGAATGAAGAGACGGATTCTTCATCCTGACAGCCCTATCCATAAGCTCTATCCAAACCCCGCTTGCAGCTTCCATGTTCTCCGTTCTCTTTCATAAGCGAGTTCTCATTCTCGTTCCTTTCTATCTCTACATCGGCCTCTTCTTTTCTTTCTGGATTTCAGTTATCCCAACGACATTTCAATTCACAAAGGTGTGTGACAATACTTTGGTGACGCTGATATAATGTTTCATTTTGCCAAGGTTATTAGGAGCCTATGTATGTCTAGATCATAATTTATGATGAAACAGTTTATTCTTCGTCATTCAGGTTCTTTCAAAGAACGTCTACATTCCTGCATATTACGGTTTCGCCTTCACTGTGGGAAGCGTGATCAGTAAGAAATTATTATTTGGCCCTTCCTTGATTTTGGCCCAGCATTTTCTCACAGAACCCTATCTCCATATCCTTCTCAATCCCTACTCACTCCACATTCAGAGCGGTTGTTACAAGGGCCAATTCCGAAAATTTCGGTTCTTTACAATCACATTCAATTACTCTTTTCAAGTAAATCACAATCACATCCTATTGCTCTTTTCAAGTAAATCACAATCACACCCAATTGCTCTTTTCAAGTAAATCACAATCGCATCCAATTGCTCTTTTCAAGTAAATCACAATCACATCCAATTGCTCTTTTCAAGTAAATCACAATCACATCCAATTGCTCTTTTCAAGTAAATCACAATCACTTCTAATTGCTCTTTTCAAGTAAATCACAATCACATCCAATTGCTCTCTTCAGTGAGCACTCTCACTATGAAAATGTCCGCGGTTGTTCGCAACTTCAGCTTCAAACCTCTGATGATCATCAATGCAATTGTTCATGCCGTCAGTCCTTCCGTGACGTTTTTTTCTCATTTATTCTATTCAGTTGATCTACATTCTCGCGGTCTGCGTTATTCCCCAATGGAGTACAGTTAGACCAAATGATGAACCGTCGCTGCTCATCCAACCATCGTGAGTCAGCTTTCCTACTTCTCTTCCCTCGCCTCTAGGGTTGCCCCCCGGATGAAGTACTGTCTCACCCGTCTGAATGACAAAAAAACTATTGTTCATGCACAACAAAGAATCCGATTCGCGTCATCCTGACCCTACTGACCGCTCTTTTCTTTCCAGTCTCTTCACTGTGCTGGTTCTCGCTTTTCTTTGCGGACTCGCCGATGCCGCCAATAACACGACGAGGAAAGAACCGAAGAAAGAAAGCAAAGTATTATAAAATAGGTCCTTTCAGGACCGTTCTTAGCTCTCTTCTTCTTCCCACTCGAAGACAGCAAACTTTCGGAGCTTCACGATTCTTTCATGTAAAACAGATCCATAGGCCTTGCAAATAATCATGGTTGAAGGGACTTTCTGCATCCGTGCTCTTCTTCATTTCTCCCTATCTTTCCATCTATTACTATATTATCATTCTCTCTGCTTTCCTGGTGGGAGGAATTCGTTTTTTTTTTTGCAATACTCCACTCTTGCTTCATTATCAGGTCGTAGCTACTATTGTGTATCTCTACACCTGCGAGTACATTCTTGGAGAAGAAAAAAAGAGCTCAGAGAAAATCACTGCCGCCGGCTGTGACGTTTCAATCAACGAGAAAAATTTGGACACCATCAATTAGTTCGATAATTGTCAACTTCTGTTTCGTCGCATTCTCAAGCGCTGAGAAGCGTGTATTGTATTCTTTTATCCACAAATGTATCTGATGAAAGATATTCGAAAATATGACAATACCCGGCAATATTAGCGAGCTACGTATTCTTCGCATACAATAATTAGGAAGAGTGATGATGCAAAACAATTTCATTGAAAACTTCATAATCATCACGAATCCGACCGAATCTCAAATCTCCTGAAGTAGTTGGCCTTCGTCTTTCCATCTTCCTTCCACAGGGTCCACAAGGGAGAACGAAGTGATCCTTCCAAAGCCTTTTCATTATCCGTATCGACATCCTTGACCACCCGACGGCCTTTCCTGTAATATTCGTCTTGAATCGTTCTTGTCTTTCATTGTAATGTTAAAAAATCTAAACAAAGGTGCAAGTAGCAAAAAGTATAATCGTATCTACCTAGCTAGCAGCTGTGCTTGAGTAAGCTCCAGTGCTCTTCCCAAGCCTTTGCCGCGGTGCTCGGGAACGACGAATTCATGCGAAATCTGGAATGTTTAAGATGAGCCGCGTCTAGTGACGAGAGAGTATGCGAAATGAGGACACTGCAGGTAGAGAATACATATTGTTTGTACCTGTCCAAACCGTCCGGATATTGCCCATCCGGCAAGTTTCCCGTCGCAATCGCGAGCGCTAATTGACGGAAAACAGCTCACTCGTGCCCTTTAAAAACTAGTTAACTAAAGTTATCGAAAAAACAGGGAAAAGTTGTTGCTTAGTTGATATATTTCACAATAGTATGAAATTCTTAGAGCAATTGTTTCAAAAGTGCTAAAGAAGAAGAAAAAAGGTCTCACTTTGTAATATCCATGCTAATAGCGTTCTTCCAGGATGAATGAATCATTTCCACATCTTTGGCCACATCAACTGGCTGTAGAGTGAAGCCATCCGGAGGGGTAACTTCCATCTAAGCTTTCAGGTTTCAAAATAGGAAATTCATTCGGTGATATTTTTATTACAGAACATAGTTCCAAATAAATAAACCTACTGAGAGTAATGTGTTCCTCTGCGCAGAGGTCATGTAAAAGAATCCGCACTCGTAGTTGGCAAGTCGTGTCACTTTTTCGCCAAATATATCCACGAGGACGCTTTCGAACTGAAGAAAGTAGGTAAACCGAGCTCTTTCTGGAACGTCAGATATAGGGCTGGCAAATGAAGGAAACATTCTCCACGTTTTACACAAGAGCTGACTGCTGAGAGAGATTGCGAATTGAGGCGAGTATGTACCATCTTCATTCACTAGCGCTAGTTAGTAACTCACAACATCTGACGTGGCCAGATCAGCCGAGATCACTATCCTTCCATGCTTCAATATTTCGCTACGATATCGATCTATCACTAATCTAGCTCCATAATGAGCTATCTTCAAATCGAACTGAGATGTAGGAGGAGAACGAACGTGCAGGTAGGGACTTAAATTTAAAAAAAAATGCATGGAGAATCAAGAGCATGCACTTTTGCGTTCGAGACCGCCTTTTGAGCACAGAAAATTTGCACTTTCGTTATTTTTCAAAGTTATTTTTTTTAAACCGACTGTGCGATATCGCTTGTCTCCATGCAATAGACGAACTGGCGCCGCTCACGCGGGTAGCCCATAACATCGAGAAGGGTGATGGGATATTCACCTGAAACTGCTTCCGTGGATAGTACGTTCAAGATAAGTCGATCATTGTGTGATCATCAATATCAAATATCTCACCCTCGATGACAATTCGCAATGTGCTGTCGAGCAGAGCCGTTAAGGGGTTCTCCCGAAGAGGATCTGTGCCAAGTTGTTGCATTAGTAGTAGTATCAATATTAAAACTATACCTTGAGCGAGTTCCTTTTCGAGCAGCTCTCTCAGCTCCTCAACTGTGTGATACTCGCGAAGCCACATCTTCCAAAGCCGACTTGCAAACAACTGCGAGCGGCATGAGAATTATATAGTGAGAGTGGCATGCTTTGTGAAGTGTGAACATTGTGCTTATCAATTGCGCATTTGTTAGGGACTAATCAAAGCACTTACAAAGCACATAGTATGAATACGAAAAGAGCCGTTCTACAATGGTGCGATTATCAAGCACATGTTGCTATTGGAGCAATCTCGAAACGCAAATTGAAAGTTTTTGAAATCAAGCTGAGCTCAAAAGTCAGCGAGAAATATTATTTAATCTTGAGAGTCAGTCACATAGCACGAGCAAGCTTCAGAACAACAGGAAACACTCAGAGAACTTTGAGAAATGCGATTATTGCCGTAATTAGTAATTCACAAATGATGACTCATATTTTTGTATTCGAAATGAGAACACGGCTTGCCAACTACGAGTGCTGATTCTTTTACATGACCTCTGCGCAGAGGAACACATTACTCTCAGTAGGTTTATTTATTTGGAACTATGTTCTGTATTTATATTTGACACCCCCCAAGGATGAGACGGCAAGTAAATATCCCATACTTAGAGAATAAAAATATCACCAAATGAATTTCTTATATTGATACCTGAAAGCTTAGATGGAAGTTACCCCTCTTCTTTGACACGTTTGAAACTTTAAAGAAATCTTTAAAGAAGTGTGGTTGATGTGCCGTGAAATAAAAAAATATTTTTGTGCTACAAAGCTCTGGGCAAGCGTAACGGGCACACCACGCGCCCATCTTCCGGCAGCCATGATAGCTCAGTTGGGAGAGCGCTCGACTGAAGATCGAAAGGTCGCCGGTTCGATCCCGGCTCGTGGCATTTTTTTGCCATTTTTTTTACTATTTTCATCATTCTTTATTCACCTCTCGAGTATTGTACGGTAGGTGCGGAATGGAGCAACATGTGGCATTCGGGGTCAGCCGAGTTTTTGGGGACTGGAATGTCGCTGCAAATCAGTTCTCTGTTTGCTGAGCATACAAACAAGACTTGTTGTGTCGAAAGCGATATAATATACATTTTTTTGCAAGAAATGCAAACATATTTTCCTTGTATTCGCATGCGTATTTTGCAGATAATGCTTCGATTCACTGATATACGACTTGTTTTTGATACAACTTTGCGCAATATTGAGAGAGTACAGTGCATGAATGGTCGTTTTAGCACTTATACTTCTTGGCGTTTTTCATCTATGATAACTGCCTTTCAGAGAAAGCGATTCCGCTGGGAGTCGTTTGGGTTCAGCGGCGTTTTTTTGTGCTAATTGGCTACAAACTATCGGCTGTTTTGACGGTGAAATAGTGCATATCGGTGCGAACAATCCTTTTGACTATCTGACTTCGCAATGCTCTATCGCTGCGCAAACGGTACTGAAGAACGCGTGGAATTGCGAGATTCGGAAGTCGGCTTGTTCAACTTTTCCCCGAGGAAAGACCCTGATCTCTAGACAATAGAGAATACGTGAAGTATAGTTGTGAACATTCGTATCTACCGTATCGTGCCTGACAGTTGGGCACAGTTTTGAAAACACCTAGCTTTGTGTTCACAACACGGCAATAAACGAACTTGGTGTGGATATACAGCTTTTTTTGAGAAAATTCAGCCAGATGATCGACCGAGACGTCGTCGCGGCTCTTCTTACCGTGGTAAGGATGCATCGATCGTTACAATTTTCAGATGTAGACTCTTCACGGGGGGCCTTGATCACTTCATCACGTTTCCCTCCATTTATATCTGAAATTTATTTTTGCACACTCCTGAAGATTGCTTCGATTTACAGGTGGCCCTGACCGGCTTGATGTTCAATTCTATCGCCTTGTATGCCGTGTTCCGTATCAAGTGCGTGATTAGTACACTGATAATTTCGAAACAAAGGGACTCACACTGAGTACCGAATTTAGACAACTCCACAACACATTTGGCGTCCTGTGCGGGGTGCTCGCACTTGCGAACGTGGGCGACTCGTTCCTGCACCTTGCGTGGTGCGCCTTTGGGCCTTATCTGTAAGTCTTCCTTGGAATTCTGAATGCGAATAATACTTGTTGAAGGTTTGCTGAGCAAACGCTGATCGGTACGCGCGGTAAGGTTGTGGGCCAGGCAAGCAGTACAGGTTTTTTCTCGAAAATGAGAAACCCTCTTTTAGCTGGCGCTTTTTCTCCTGGACGTTAAACTGTTTGCGCATCTCGGCGTATCGATCAACCGCGTTTTCTCGTTGATAGCACCACTCCTGGTACAGTTGGCAACGACATTACTCATGACCTACGCAATTTCAGTATCACACCCTGGAATCAAGCGTCTCAATTACGTCTCTATTCGTGGTTTTTCCAATCATATTTGCTGTTCTTCAAGTTTCGCCGCTCTTCTGGAGTTTGAAAGAATAGAAAGGATGAGTCTAACGTAATATTGCAGCCGAAGATTGCTATATGGTCTACTACACGGACACTGCGATGTGGGGCTACGGCGAAACGCCGTGCAACGTTGTTTATTCTTTGTGAGTGATGTGAGCTTCAACCTCAGTGCAAATTTCCCGTGCAGCTACGTCGATTTCCTCGTTCCCGTCGTCATATATTGCGTAATCGTGTCAGTGGACGGCTTTGCGGTGTTCGCTATGAGAAGGGTGAGCACGGTCAAACACTTCTCATTTCTGTCCCTTTTGTAGGCCCTAAAGGCCTTCTCAAAATACGACGAAAATTTCAAGGCGAAACGGAGAATTGAGACGGGATTCTTCGTGCAAGTGAGCTCTTTTTATTTTGTTTCAAATATTCATTCATTATTTATTTATTCCATCAGATTAGTGCACATAAATGGTACGAGCGGGTTGACCAGAGACGGATGTCCGTCGTCGATGTCGATTTAGATCAATAGAGAGAGGGAGATTTTGAATGTGAAAGACGCGTAAATGTCAAAGACCGCTTGATTGTAGCTGTCCGGTGATAGTTTCGTAAGTGCGATGCGATTTCAGTCCGTCTGCCAGATGGTGCTTTCGGTCGTCGCGTACACGTCGTTCTGTTTCGTTGCCTACCGCGTGTCGAGCGATTGGGCGCTGTTCGGATCGACTACGCTCGCCTGGGCACTCTACCACGCGCTCGATGGGTGCTGGTTTTATTGAGACAATTATGTTTTATTTCTTTTTTGATACCTGAAAGCTTAGAAGTTACCGCTCCGGATGGCTTTACTCTACAGCCAGTTGATGTAGCCAAAGAAGTGGAAATGATTCATTCATCCCAAAAATGTTTTGAAATCTCTAAAAATAGCGTTTTAGTTGTCGATTGATGCGGATAATTTTTCCTTTCAGAATAATCATGGTCGCCTTCCAAGCGCGACGAATGTTCAAGCGGTCGCAAGCGACCGTGGTCCAAGTCGGAACATCTAGTAATGGACAGACCGGCCCAAGTAAATCATGGGTACACGGAAATCACACAGTGACCACACGATAAAGAAATGTTCTTGAGATGTCCATTCATCTGTGTGTTTCCTTGTTACTTATTTCCCTAGCGAAGTTTAATGTGATAATAATTGAATTTGATCAGAATATTGAAAAAAGAAAGAAACCTTCCTGTAATGTTCCGTCGTTTCCCTCCCCTGCCGATTAATGTTGATCGTTTGAGTGATCACTACTTCGTCCGATTCAAAAAAATAAGGAGATAAAGACATATTGTACCAAACTGGCCTTGAAAAAGCTCCAAAAACGTAAGAGATTTAGGAATAGAAAATTAATGCAAAATGAAGCTGCTCGCTGAAGATATACCTCACAAAAGTTACTGATGCGTACCTTTGTCACCTGTTTTGATAGAATTACTTCAGTACTCGACAAGTGATCAGTGTAATAATTGGGTGCGCATTCCATTCTTGATTAGGCAATCTATAACACCAATGATCAGAAAGTGTACTTATCAATTAGGAACAGGAGGGCTCTTCTCTGTTCGTTTCGGCACACCCTTTTCTATCCGTGTATTTCCTCCCTAATCGGCGATAACGATAGGAATGTCGTTTTGGTATCTTCTCTGACAAAGAATACTCTATCTTATTCGAATTTGAGCATTTATTACTCTTTAATAGTGATGCAAATTCAGGTTGACTGTAAGTGGATAAAAAGAAGGGCAACGAAATTCAGCGATGATCGACCAAGCGGTGATCGCCCCTCTTCTCGCTCTGGTAAGCAGAACCGAACTTGCTAAGCGAACGCCTGCCATGTCACCACGTTGGCGTCTCACCCATTCTCTAGGACCCCTTTTCCCTACGAGTCCACGTAATTGCTGGTGAGCGTAGGAAATCCCTGGTACTGGGGAGCTGGTACCCGTTTAGCAGACTGCCCAGAGACCCGATTCCGTTAGCTTCTTCGCCTGATGCGGTATCGGGAGCTGCCAAATGAGCCCAATTCGCAAAGCAGCCTTGAAAATAACCATGAAAAAGAGAAGTATATTCATTGAGGAAGAAAAAGAGAAACCATACATCCCAAAGATCGACCACGGTGTTGTCGCCCCCATTCTTGTTCTGGTACGTATCCCTAACTTGATAAGCAAACTCATCCGGCAACTTTAACTTTCATTTGGGAACTATAATTGAAAAAGGTCAGAAATATCCTTTTTTTGGCAATAACGACCCAGCAAACCAAGCACACTTCTGCTGTTAAAATTGACCCGTTGTGCAAAGTTTTTAGAGAAAACTACCCGTGATAATGTTGCAGGTGACTTCGGTTGGGTTGATTTCCAATTTTCTAGCGCTTTTTGCTGTGTACCGCTTCAAGTGAGTTTCTGCTATCGCGACTGTTACTTAAACATGACTGTGAAAACCCCAAATCGCTTCCTTGTCCAGACATCTGCACAACACATTTGGCGTGTTGTGCGCGGTGTTGGCACTCGCGAACATCGGCGATTCGTGCATTCATCTGGTGTGGGGTGCCTTCGGCCCGTATCTGTGAGTACCATTCGTCTTGCCATTCTATTATGGCTACGTACCAGTCTTGCTCTGGTACGTATCCATAACTTATATGAGAGATCATCCTTAGGGCAACTTTTTTTTCTCAAAAATATCCCTACTTTTAGGTTTGACAAGCAAACGTTGCACGGAAAGCGAGGCAAGATCGTAGGTCTGGTAAGGGAAAAACAAAATTTCGACATGGAGACCGCGATTTATATTAGATCTCTCTCTTCCTGCGTGATCTCAAAGTACATTCGCATTTTGGTGTGTCAGTCAATCGATTGTTCTCCATGATTTCTCCGCTACGGGTAACTAATAGAAAACTAGTTCACCTGAAACTACCTTTGTTACAGTATTACTCACTGGAATCGAATATCGCCATCACGTCACTTTTCGTTGCTTTCCCAATCATCCTTGCTCTGCTTCAAGTTTCTCCGCTGCTCTGGAGTTTGAAAAGACATTGTGTTTATTGTTCAATATTCGTTTTCAGCCGACGACTGCTACATGGAATATTTCAAGGACTGCAAGGTACCTGGATGGGCCCATGCCGATACGCCGTGCAACAACTTCTACGCATTGTAAGAGAGGTCTTTTGAGAGGTCGCAGGTGGTAATTGACCAAATTCTCGCGATCTCTGCCATTTTAAAGGATTATTTACCTTTTTATTATTATTTATTTTTATGCCATTTTGAAGGATTATTTACCTTTCTATTATTATTTATTTTTATTATGGATTATTTACCAAATTTTCTGGGCCCTGCTGAGATCTCCGGAATATCGAAAAAAAATCATTTAGCTACGTTGATTTTCTCGTTCCTGCTGTAATTTTTGGCGGAATCGTTCTTCTGGATGGCATTGCAATTTCATCAGTTCGCAAGGCAAGCAAGTTAAACAAAAACTTCTTACTTCAATGTTTCAGGCCCTAAAAACCATTGCAAAATACGACGAAAACTTCAAGGTCAAACTGCTAATGGAGATTGGATTCTTAGTACAGGTAATCGTTTGAAGGTTTTCTGCATTTTTTCGCATGAAAACGATCACTAAATGTCCTCAGTAAGCTCTGGCTTTTCGGCGTTCCTTACGTATGATTGCAATCAAAAAGTGAATCCGTTTCAGTCTGTCTGCCAAAAGGCGTTTTCGATCATCGGCTATGCCTCGCTCTCCCTCATTTCCAAGTACGCGTCGAGCGATTGGGTGCTGTTCGGAACAACGACGCTCGCCTGGCCGCTCATTCACGCACTTGACGGGTAAAATGAGTTCAAAATGAGCTCTAGAATTTGCTGTCACGCAATTCGTTACAATGCATCACCGTTCACGAATTGGCCTTCACATGTGACGTTTCGTAACAGACGCCGTGATGCATCGGGACAAATTGCGTGACTGCCGAGAGAAATGATGAACGGCCCCTCATGGCATGTTCCTTCCCTTCTCATTATCAGCCACCACGCTTATTCGCCTTTCTCCTTTCAGAATAATCATGTTCGTCTTCCAAGCGCGACGAAATTTCAACGGATCGCCAGCCACCATATTCCGAGTCGGTGCTGCAAAAGGGCAGGATGTTTCGACCAAAAAGGATGAGCACAAATCGCACAAAAAGTCCACGCGAAAAAGTGATTCCTGATATTCTATTTTGTTCGTATACCGCAATGTTTGCCTAGTTCGTTCTTTTACTTTTTTTTACCTTTTTCCTATGAAATCATTCAGAATGGAATTCAATGTGACTCAATCATGATCACTTCAACGTAAAGTTCTAGAAACCAGCAATCCACCAAGAGCACAGTAATCAAAATCAGATAGGAATTAGGAACATGTTATTGCCCCTACCGTGCCGCTGGTTCTTTAGGACAACTGGGGGCTCACAAGGGCAGCAATTTGATTTGATGTGCAAATACTATTGTCTGGATAATTTGAATGACAGGTCAGAAGGCATATCCGAGGCCAGTGTGTCTCGGGAAACATTAATTCTCTTGATACCATGGGGAGATTCTCATGATTGACAATCACTAATCACTCTCCTTGTCGATTCTGCCATTTCTTCAGGTTTTTGTGCGGCAGCAACCTGGACACAATTTCCCCGCTCTTGATCTTGAAAAGATTGTTTGTTCTGATATCAACATGCAAAGATAAGCGCGATGCTTTCAAGGAAGTGAAGGTCCACCGTACTGCGTAGGCGCAAGGGGAAATGTTGTTTGATGTTGAAGCGCGTTGAATGGGTTGCGAGTGATAAAGAGAAGCTGCAAAGGAGCGGCAATAGTAAACGCGGCAAAGATGAAACGAATGTGCTTCTTCTTTGACAAATGGACAATTGTTTATCTTCTGTTTGACATCAAACATTGCGAGAAATTGAGCAAGATAACATACTTGGTCAGAATTTCTGTCCAATTCTATAGACAAATGAGTAAGTGATCGAGAAATTACGCGATGTACGAAGAAATATTTCTGAGTAGTTGTTTAGATTTGAGTTCCAATTTAGTAGGATATGATCACCAAACTATGGTGAAACTAATCATAAATCGCGTGCAATTCTCCCAATTACTTCAAGTCGCTTTTTGAAAATTTTCGCCTCCATGTAATAGAGAAGCGTCGCTTTCTTTTCATTGGAAATTTTCAATCGAGAATCATAGATCCATTGCTCTTCGCCTAACTGAAAATGTGAATGCCTCAATTATTATCGTAGGAATCGTTGCGAACTTCACACTTGAAGATGTTAAGTTTCTGCACCACCGGAAACGTGCGCTTTTCATCATGTGTCGGATCCCACTGATACAGTTGGCTGTCGGGTCTGAATGGAATTTGCGGATGATAACGGGGCCGGATGAGAACCGACAAAAACGACTTCTCCGCTTGAGGTGTTTAGAACACCCTGGCAAAAAAAGCTACACCCCTTAACAATTTGTTGCTTCTCATCCACTCGGTTCTTATCCGGCCTGTGGTTCTAAATTTTCGGGTGGATAGCTAGCTGCCAAACTGACATCGTTGTTTTGATCTCTGGACCCAGCTGCACCAGCTGCTTCTCCTTCACAGCATGTAGCATGAAGTCGTCATCGGCCCATCGATTTTTGAGCAACCACACATCACGCACCCACGATTTACCCTGCAAATCACGAATTCCATTTGCTAATGATATCACACTGAGAAATTGGATGTGCGGAAAACCTATAATCGTCTCAGAATGTTTCACACTACTTGTTGTGATACTGGATGAGTTTTCATGAAACGCTCACCTTTGGAAGGATGCGCAGTTTCTCTTCCGGAAAATGCGTGCGATCACCGAAAACAAGACGAGTGCACACTTCCATATCGAAGAGCGTTTTGTAATTCTTGAATTATTTATGAGAATAATCAATTTCACGTATCAATGGAGAATGGATGAGCATATACCTTCGAATCTCGCCAAATTTTGGCGCACAGCACATCGACGAACCGGGCGTTTTCCGGAGCCAGCAGCTCAGCCAGGTAGGGCTGCAAGTGCCGATTTGCTACCAATCTTGCTGGTCGCCTAGCAGTGACCATGCCACCCACTAACATGCAGTGCACCGTTGTCCGTTCCGTGAAAACTCTTCGGCAACTTGAACTCGTAATCCGCAAATCTCTGTACAAATGCTCGCCCTCGATCCGTGTTACGAACAAGGTAGGAATTAGCGCCGACCTGCGCACACACGTCTGACTTCACGAAGCAATTCTTCACCCCAAGATTCTCTCACCTCAAAATTAAAGAAACGATCGAACAGCGTAATGTCGTAATCGGCATCTATGAACTTCTCGATCAGGCTGGAAATGGAGTATTTTATTCGGCTGAAAATCTAGAGCTTACATGTTCGGATTGACCACGGCGATATCTCCATCGAGCACTAGGCACCAGGAATTGTGCTTAATCTCTGATCGCATGAATTTCGCAATGCAACAATGACGTCGGAAGAATAGCTCCACAAATTTTATAATATAATTTCCGGGAAAATGTACTTACATCGTTGTGCTTGGCGCATTCGTTGTACGTTGCGTCTGAGAACAGATGGAGTATGTAGCCATGCAATTTCGCGTAGCATTCAACACTGAATTCTGGAAAATAGTTGTGTTTCCGAATAATGGCACCTGTTAAGCGCAGTTTCATAATTCTCCAGCGGTGTTCCGTTCGTGTAAACTATTATTATTGAAATGGTCATGTTGTTGCTCGCTCTCCGAGAAGGTGTCATGGAATATGAGAAGGAAGGTGATGTCGCGTTAAGGTCTAGTTCCTTAACCATCTCCTCTGCCAAAGAGGCGCTTTCCTTAAATCCCGAGTATTTAGTGTTTGCTCAAGATCTAAGTTCCAACTCACTTGCCGTTCATTTGAAAGTGATATAGTGAGAAAGGAAAGGAGCATGAAAGTGGTGACAACCAAAAGAATTGTGAATCTTGATCGAAACATCGCCAAAATTCGTGCTAGTGAGGAAAGAATGTATTGGAATAGTTACAGTTCAAATGATATCCGAGTCTGCGAGTGTGCAACCTAGAGATCATGAAAGAATGTATCAAAAATGACCAGCAAGGTTTTTCTCATCCGGATGATTTTTCACAATCCATTTTCTTTTGTGAAATTTTCGGTTCACTACAATTTGAAACATTAGCCTCTCTTTCGAAAAATCAGGATTTTTTGGAAAAAATAGTATTAAAATCTTCACAATGATTGCAGTGCCTATATTATTTGCTAAGATACTGAACAAGTATACAAAACGTGGAAATATTGCTCGGTAAATTTCTGATCGATAAAACCATACATTTTAATATTTAAACCATTTTTATAATAGGAGCGAAGTGGTGTAGTGGTCTATGGCGCCCTCCCATTCTTGTGACATCAGATTTCAGGTCTCTGCGGTCCATTCGACCGCGGAACCACTGTTAGGTTTGTGACATCAGATTTCAGGTCTCTGCGGTCCATTCGACCGCGGAACCACTGTTAGGTTTGTGACATCAGATTTCAGGTCTCTGCGGTCCATTCGACCGCGGAACCACTGTTAGGTTTGTGACATCAGATTTCAGGTCTCTGCGGTCCATTCGACCGCGGAACCACTGTTAGGTTTGTGACATCAGATTTCAGGTCTCTGCGGTCCTTTCGACCGCGGAACCACTGTTAGGTTTGTGACATCAGATTTCAGGTCTCTGCGGTCCATTCGACCGCAGAACCACTGTTAAGTTTGTGACATCAGATTTCAGGTCTCTGCGACCGCGGAACCACTGTTAAGTTTGTGACATCAGATTTCAGGTCTCTGCGGTCCATTCGACCGCGGAACCACTGTTAGGTTTGTGACATCAGATTTCAGGTCTCTGCGGTCCTTTCGACCGCGGAACCACTGTTACTTTTGTGACATCAGATTTCAGGTCTCTGCGGTCCATTCGACCGCGGAACCACTGTTAAGTTTGTGACATCAGATTTCAGGTCTCTGCGGTTCGACCGCGGAACCACTGTTAAGTTTGTGACATCAGATTTCAGGTCTCTGCGGTCCATTCGACCGCGGAACCACTGTTAAGTTTGTGACATCAGATTTCAGGTCTCTGCGGTCCATTCGACCGCGGAACCACTGTTAGGTTTGTGACATCAGATTTCAGGTCTCTGCGGTCCATTCGACCGCGGAACCACTGTTAAGTTTGTGACATCAGATTTCAGATCTCTGCGGTCAATTCGACCGCGGAACCACTGTTAGGTTTGTGACATCAGATTTCAGGTCTCTGCGGTCCATTCGACCGCGGAACCACTGTTAGGTTTGTGACATCTGATTTCAGGTCTCTGCGGTTCGACCGCGGAACCACTGTTAAGTTTGTGACATCAGATTTCAGGTCTCTGCGGTCCATTCGACCGCGGAACCACTGTTAAGTTTGTGACATCAGATTTCAGGTCTCTGCGGTCCATTCGACCGCGGAACCACTGTTAAGTTTGTGACATCAGATTTCAGGTCTCTGCGGTCCATTCGACCGCGGAACCACTGTTAGGTTTGTGACATCAGATTTCAGGTCTCTGCGGTCCATTCGACCGCGGAACCACTGTTAAGTTTGTGACATCAGATTTCAGGTCTCTGCGGTCCATTCGACCGCGGAACCACTGTTAAGTTTGTGACATCAGATTTTAGGTCTCTGCGGTCCATTCGACCGCGGAACCACTGTTAAGTTTGTGACATCAGATTTTAGGTCTCTGCGGTCCATTCGACCGCGGAACCACTGTTAGGTTTGTGACATCAGATTTCAGGTCTCTGCGGTCCATTCGACCGCGGAACCACTGTTAAGTTTGTGACATCAGATTTCAGGTCTCTGCGGTCCATTCGACCGCGGAACCACTGTTAGGTTTGTGACATCAGATTTCAGGTCTCTGCGGTCCATTCGACCGCGGAACCACTGTTAGGTTTGTGACATCAGATTTCAGGTCTCTGCGGTCCATTCGACCGCGGAACCACTGTTAAGTTTGTGACATCAGATTTCAGGTCTCTGCGGTCCATTCGACCGCGGAACCACTGTTAAGTTTGTGACATCAGATTTTAGGTCTCTGCGGTCCATTCGACCGCGGAACCACTGTTAAGTTTGTGACATCAGATTTTAGGTCTCTGCGGTCCATTCGACCGCGGAACCACTGTTAGGTTTGTGACATCAGATTTTAGGTCTCTGCGGTCCATTCGACCGCGGAACCACTGTTAAGTTTGTGACATCATATTTCAGGTCTCTGCGGTCCATTCGACCGCGGAACCACTGTTAGGTTTGTGACATCAGATTTCAGGTCTCTGCGGTCCATTCGACCGCGGAACCACTGTTAAGTTTGTGACATCAGATTTCAGGTCTCTGCGGTCCATTCGACCGCGGAACCACTGTTAGGTTTGTGACATCAGATTTCAGGTCTCTGCGGTCCATTCGACCGCGGAACCACTGTTAAGTTTGTGACATCAGATTTCAGGTCTCTGCGGTCCATTCGACCGCGGAACCACTGTTAAGTTTGTGACATCAGATTTCAGGTCTCTGCGGTCCATTCGACCGCGGAACCACTGTTAAGTTTGTGACATCAGATTTCAGGTCTCTGCGGTCCATTCGACCGCGGAACCACTGTTAAGTTTGTGACATCAGATTTTAGGTCTCTGCGGTCCATTCGACCGCGGAACCACTGTTAAGTTTGTGACATCAGATTTCAGGTCTCTGCGGTCCATTCGACCGCGGAACCACTGTTAGGTTTGTGACATCAGATTTCAGGTCTCTGCGGTCCATTCGACCGCGGAACCACTGTTAAGTTTGTGACATCAGATTTCAGGTCTCTGCGGTCCATTCGACCGCGGAACCACTGTTAAGTTTGTGACATCAGATTTTAGGTCTCTGCGGTCCATTCGACCGCGGAACCACTGTTAAGTTTGTGACATCAGATTTCAGGTCTCTGCGGTCCATTCGACCGCGGAACCACTGTTAGGTTTGTAACATCAGATTTCAGGTCTCTGCGGTCCATTCGACCGCGGAACCACTGTTAAGTTTGTGACATCAGATTTCAGGTCTCTGCGGTCCATTCGACCGCGGAACCACTGTTAAGTTTGTGACATCAGATTTCAGGTCTCTGCGGTCCATTCGACCGCGGAACCACTGTTAGGTTTGTGACATCAGATTTCAGGTCTCTGCGGTCCATTCGACCGCGGAACCACTGTTAAGTTTGTGACATCAGATTTCAGGTCTCTGCGGCCCATTCGACCGCGGAACCACTGTTAGGTTTGTGACATCAGATTTCAGGTCTCTGCGGTCTCTATTCGACCGCGGAACCACTGTTAAGTTTGTGACATCAGATTATTCTCGAACTTTCGCGCCAATTAGTTTTCACCACTCGCTCTCCTTTCTAGGTCTTTCTTTTCTCTAAATTTCACGTAAATAGGTGACGATTGCTTAGGCTCTTTAAGTTGCTAATAGGCGGTATATATTTTGTGTTTTGCTATGGTTTAATTACCCAAGTTTGAGAGAATAAAGTGCTGGTTATACGACGTGTCGTGAAGGGCCACAACTTTATCGGGTACAAATCAAGTTTCATCATCGGTTTCGGGAGTTGTGTGGGAGTCAAGGGTCTTCGAAGTCTACGATCATCTTCTTGTTCCCACGCATTGCCCAACCGGCGAGACAAACGCATTTACATTTTGACAGCGTATGGGTTATGCAGATTATGACAGTAAGCATCTGGCTGAAAACATCAGGGAAATTATTATTGTATGCGATTCCGAGCAGGTGAATGAAATTGATGTTTGACTGATAACTGTTTTAATGAGATTCCAAGAAGCATTGAATAATTCATGAGTACTATTTGCGAATTATTGCGGATATTTCGAAAAAACCCAAGTAAAATTGCTACGGCTCCCCAGACAGAAAGAACTAGACATCCCTTTTTTAAATTCAAACCTGCAAATCGGTCGGACCTGCCCCACTCATTTCCACAACCTTCGCCGCTAACGCTTCGCAATTCACAATTCACTTCATCACACCTCATGCTCACCAGTTTGTCTTCATTTGTGCAGAACCATATAGGAAATAAGATGGTCAACTGTAAATATCGCGAAAATTGTATGCGTGAATACAAAAAATCCTTTTGTTCATTTGATATCTGGAAAAATGCATTTCTTCACAACCTACGTACCAAATAGTTACCCACACCCACGACCGGGAACGTGATGTGTTCAAGAAACGATACATTTTCGCCATGAGTGAAGAGCACGTTCCGATTGATATTTCCTCCGAGGCATCGACGTACGTGTTGGCTGCAAAGTGCATTTGCGCCCTGCTCGTGGCAGTGTCTGCGACGGGAGTCGTCGGCAACTCCCTCCTCCTCCTCACGACGATCCGCTCCAAGTAAGCATCAGTGCTGACAAAACATTACCCGCACTCCTCAATCTGCCAACTCTCTCGCTATATCTGCCGGTGCGATATGAGGAGTGCTTGAGATTTTCGAATTCGGTGCATTTCCCAATTAAACGACTAGTTGTTTCGTTACGATTGAAAGTCTCCTCAGGAGTCTAAGGTCGCCATGCAATATGCTCATTGGCTCGTGTGCACTGTTCGACGTACTGCATCAGGTTTTTTTTTCGAAATTGCCACTGCTGCACAAACTCATATTTCTCACAAACAAACGGTGCCACCTAGCGTTGTCGTACGACTGTAAAATCGCTTGACGTGGATACACCCTTAAACTCATATTTCAGTCGGGAAATTTCGTGCAGGGCTACGGCATAATCAGCGACGCTCCGATGAGCAGTCTCACGTGCAGCGCAATCTTGGTTGGGCGCATGCCAAGCACCTATTCTTTTCTTTTCTTCACACATTATTCAGTTTCTGCCCGAAATCGGCGTCTCGGCGGGCACGTTTTCCGTTCTGTCCATAGGCATCGATCGATTTCTATCGATTGCAGAGCCGAATCGATACCGAAACATAAACAAGACCGCGTATCTGATTGTAAGTGCGTTTTTTTTCGTTTTTTTGTGTATTGCAGCAAGTCTGTTTACTACTATCAAATGATGCCAACTGTGGATGCATGGCTCCTTTTTTCTCTCAGTGGAATATGATTTCAGGCGCACTATTCGGCAATATCAGCGTATTGCGCCTCCAACGTCTTTCTCATGGTTTTCTTCTTCCAGGATCAGTGAGTGATGCATTTGTTTGTTCTTGTTGTTGTTCTTGTTTTGGCTTCATTTCAGGGTCCAATTTTGCGGCATTGCCCATGTTTATCATGGCGAGGCGCTCATGCTGTGGTCGTACTCGGGGGTGATTGTGAATGTCAGCGCATTCCTGGTGTACGTGCTCACCTGGAGACTTATCAGCCAAAAATGTGAGCAAAAACGAACCACAACAGTTGACGTGAATGTACGGAAATTCAGCTAAAAGCTTGGAAATCGAGCAGTTACGAAAAATCTTCCGCACAATCGTATTGGTTACCGTAATGGAGTTGGGCGGATATACGCTTTGTCAGATAATCATCTCTGTGCAAGATTGGTTCGATTTGCCAAGTCAGTTCCCCTTCCTCGGAAGAAATACAATTCCCACAGTTCCTTCCACATTTTCTCCCATTTCCTATTCCTTATTTTTGCATGAAAAAACGTTGTAGGTGGTTTGCACATTTGCATGATGATGATCGCTGGAAACTTCGTGAACGCAGGAATCGCCTCCAAATTTCTTGTCTATTACTTTGCGAGGTCAGTTTTGTTTCCATGCATTCAAGCAGCAACAACCGTTTTTCAGCACTGAGTACCGAAACGCGTTCACAAACCAGTTCAAGAAAGAAAGCACGAGCAAAGTATCGCAGATCACAGTATCGTCTAAACAATCAATAAAGAAATGAGTGTTATCACAAAAGTGATCAGTTATGCTTCATTGCCATGCGATTTACTGCAGTCTGAGTCTGATGTACGAACCCGTCCTATTGTGGATACTGTATTTTATTTATTTTTATTTTTGTGATCGGGTGACAGCGACCCATCTGGCACCTTCTTTAACGAACAAAGACTTCTGAACTCAACCACTGTGTATGTGCGAAAGATCAGCGTGTACAAGCGAATATTCACCGACAAATCGTAATTGTAATCACCTTTGTTTGAAACTTGTGCAGCGCCATAGCTGTTCCAATGCCAAAAATATCTCGAATTCAAATTAATGATCACGTTTGCATACAGTAGCCAGTAACAGAATTGTTTGCGAAAATTATAGCCAAATACGATGACAACAATTGTCATGACAGTGATCACTCAGCAAATCGTGAAACTCACTTGCAATAGCAATCTTTGCGGGAACGAGGAAAGATAACCTGAGCTAACTCACACCACCAAATTATGTATGCCATTTTCGATGAAATTATATCAAACTGACTCGCGTTTAAATCACTATTACTTCTCATAATGTTTCGATCCTATTACATTGTTTATTTTCTTCATTGTGAATTTATAGTTTGTGTATATTCCAGAGATTTCAATCTCTTTACAATATTTTTGTCGGATACTCAAATACAGTCGGCCCACATCGTGCGTACATTCTGTGTGAATTTTGCAGAGCACAGAAGGTAACTCCAACTTTTTATTCATATTATTGTATAATCAAACATCTACAATTTCTCAACGCTCCTTTCCGAAAAGGCCACAGTTGACTCTATTTTCGTTGTAGAATTCGAAAATCTGAAAATTATATTAGTTATCGTACTTCAAAAAAAGGCCCTAAAATTTGAAAAAAGGTATTCGCAAACCTGCACAAAACGGCGCCAACCGCCTCTCGGTAGTCGCGCATCAGCAGAATTGTTGCAATTGCATCAAGTGGAGGAAAGAAGGAAATGATCGTCGAACACCAGTCACTCAAAGAACATATTATTTTGTGATAAATATATGTTGACTTCTCCGCTGTGTTCTCGTTTTTCTCGCACGCGCGTTCGTAGTAGTAATTCACGCAAATATATTATCGTGAGATTATTTTCAATTCCACGCGTAGCTGACCTTTGACGAACTGAGTGGAGGGAGGAGGGAGGAAGAGGCCGGGAGGAGGCTAGTGATCTACCTGCACTCCTCCCCCCTACCTCTTCCCTTCCTCTCTCTCTCCCAGACAATCAATACGCTAACCAGCACATTGAGTTTTCTGAGCAATTGAAACGCACGATACCTCAAAACTCCTAGCGACGCGCCGAATACGGGAAGAATGAGCATGTGCCCGGCATCGGCGTGCACGAATACAAGAGGAAAAAGAGTCGGAAAATGCATTTATTCGAGCATTTATTCGTATTCATAATGGCAAACGGTACCTGAACTGCGAGGCTTCGGAAAAGCGCATATTGCATCTTTTTCGTTTTTGGAGATATTGCAACGGCACTTGAAAGATATCCAACAATGGCGACAGTGCAGTAAATCTGAAACACATATTGGTCGCGAGGGAAACGAAAATCGAACCATGAATCCGAAGCCTCCGTTGATGATTGCAACAAAACCGGCAAGGCCGAGCAATGGGCCTGAATTATAGTGGCCATCGCGCTATAATTTATTTGTTATTCATAATCCATTGTTTTCAGGTACCCAGTAATCGCCAACAACCATCGCATGGCGCATTGCATCAATACCGTATTTACGGTTGATAGCTGGCATTAGATCCGCTCTCGCGTCATCTGTAGCGACGTAGAGATTGAAGCATAGAGCG
The DNA here is from genome assembly GCA_911812115.1 of Pristionchus exspectatus. Classification (NCBI taxonomy): domain Eukaryota; kingdom Metazoa; phylum Nematoda; class Chromadorea; order Rhabditida; family Neodiplogasteridae; genus Pristionchus; species Pristionchus exspectatus. The sequence continues at coordinate 6,566,836 of OU461582.1, forward strand.
TACCTGGAATTATGTATTGTCTCGATATTAACTTTCAGCAAACCTCAGGACAACAACAATCATTTATATATATTTTCATAAATGAAAAGACTTACCAAACTGCGAACTCGGCTAGACTGAATGCAACTAGCAAGAGCGGAAACCAGAGGGTAGAAAATAAACGAAGGCGGTGTGGGCTAATATGAATCACAATCGTCGAAATTATTTTCAGCAAACATACTTGACCACAGCCCAATAGCGGTAGAGAAAATTTAGTGCAAGCGTGACCAAAATAAGAGAAAAAATACCCGCATTGACACACACAAGGTGCTGTGATGATGGACATTTTCAATGTATTTAAAATTTACACCTAACCAGATTGTCTCCATAATAACTTGTGAGAAACATAGCAAACGTATGACCTTGGCAAATGAATTTCTGAAAGCGATAACACGGTTCTATAAAAATGCAGCATATAGATTCCACCTCATGCATAGTGAACGAGTAGGATGCATATGCAATGTCGTTAACAACAAATATTAACTGCAGATAAATAATACAGTACTTTGCGGACAAAGCAAATCTCACTTGAAGATACTTGTAGACTCCGATTTCGGGTCTCGTTTTAAAGAGAATTAACATGACGAGCAGTAGATTCAGACTGAGTCCAGTCCCTTGAATTGAATGGAATTACCATAAATGGGATACCATAGAAACAAAGTTGTTAATGTATTTGTAATTAAATTTTCACTTACAGTAGTTGACAGTTTCGATTCTATTCGCTATGTCAATGTTGTTCATTGTGGAATAAGACTGTGGACGTAGAAAGCGAAACCTATTATTGGTGACTTGTTACGGATACAATGATGGGAACATACAACATAATTTTCTTGTTATTTGGAAGAAATACGGCGAAAAGGGTGTGGAAATGTCGTATCTGCACGGGACGCTTCCAGGAAATATTGCTTACGCAAATACGTTTATTTTTTATGACGTTTCTTTTCGCAGATCGATGTCGTTCGCTGAATTCCAAACGCCTCTCGCACATCGCATAATGCGCAGTTAGTTAGTGAGTCCGTGAAGACTATTTTTTACGACCTGTCAAAAGCAGTTTTCCCAAGAGATTATTTTTGCTTATTTGCTTATACGGAATTATTTTTGATCGCGATCATACCTGGAACAGCGCCGTATCCTATTCACTATGATTTGCGTGCGCATTTGAAAAGTCGAACATTGTTGAACTTCGAACTTCAAAATGCACGAGCAATTGTTCGATGTTGCTAATCAAACGATCTTTGGAATGGTGAAAGGAGGGAACTCTATATTAGTTATCAAGATTTGGTGTTCTCTGAAATATACTCGATTGTCCAACGAAATCGATTCTCCGCAATTGGCATGATTAGTTAAAACGCGTTCTCTGTAAGAAACAAGGTGGGGTGGCACAGTTTTCTTAAAATGGTCTCCCAAGGCTCAAACTTCACCAACAAGACCCCTAGGGACGACATTCGCGATTTTTGTACTTTGCTCCCGAAAATTTTGATCTTTTTGAAAATTTTGATCAATTAAAATTGCTGGGTTCTGCTAAAAGTGAAATTGAGCTATAAGTTGAAAGGGTTGGCAGACAATAGAGACATTCAGAATTACGATCCTTTATTCATTTATAATAGAATACAAATTATTCCGGAATCGGGAGTTTTTACACTATACACTTTTTTGTCTCACACTTCTCACTCAAGAAGGCAAATCCCAAATCCAACTGGCCTGCGCACACAAATCGCCTTCATATCCCCGTGATTGCCACCATAAAAAAGGGAGACGTGATTTCGAGAATCAATGCTATAGATGCACAATGAAAATCGGCGCTATCGCTGCGCTCCTCGTCATTAAATCTGTTGTGGCTGTGGACGGTAATCCTTCTTGTACAGGACTAATATTTGAGTTGCTGCTGCCTTTCAGCGTTGCGCTCCCTCGCTTTACTACTGTAGGAACAGCGCGGTCATTGTGACAGTAATATTAGTTATTTAGGAAAGCAATTGTGATATACAAAACAAAATGAGAGACTCCATTCCTTGCAGAATGCGTGGACCTGATCGGGTCGTGTGCGGCGCAGAGCAACCTATGCAATCTGAGCGCGTATGACGGGCTGATGAACTTCTACTGCAAGAAGACGTGCAATCGCGATTGTACGCCGTTCACAACTACGACGACACCAAAATGTGGATTCTTTGATCAAATTATCGCAAAATTCTCATGCTCAGCGGTTTAGCACATAAAAAGGAACGTTGCATTCGCCTTCTCATTATTGATTATTTCTAAAATTCTCATTCTCTCAGTAAATGCTACCAGAACCTCAAAGAAACCCAGTATAATGTGGAAATAACAGATAGGAATAGCAATAAGCGGAACGGAATATTATTTAACGATATAATTTTGCATTTATTTGTTTTAGCCTGTGCCGACGTCACTCCTGATTGCGCGAACAAGGTGGCGCTCTGTTCCATATCGACATTCAGCACTATGACATCTCGGGTGAGAATAGCCTCGTACATTTTTTATAATTACTTTAGCATGTTGTATATTGCATTTTTTTCAGTATTGCCGGAAAACGTGCGGTCTGTGCACATGATCGGTGAAGATTCATCACATTCATGCGATTCTCGTGATCTCGATTCATATTCTGAGCTTTTTTTTTCGTTTCGATTTCTTGAGTCGGTTCTGACTGTTTGTTGATAGATGTGACCGCCGTGTGCACTCGTACTATTTTTGATGGGATGTAAGGGCGTGATCGGGATAGATTGCACAGCTGTAAGCCACGATTAAACTACTGTGCAATCGAGAGAGGGGAAGCTCGTGGGGCTATTCTAGTAGTGCATTTTTTTTCATCGAACAATCATACATTTTCATCGAACAATCGTACACCTTCCTTGTCATATCATCATAGTCAACCCCGTCTTCTCCCCCATTGCGACATGTTATGGCGCCTTGCTCATCGCCGTCTCCTCTCTGTTCTGTTCGCCTACAATAAGACGAGCTAGCACAAGCGATAGCGCTTTCTTGACATGATCATCCTACTTTTCTTGTCGTTTGCCCTCTCCGATGCAGCGATTTTCTTAAATCAGGTATGCATCTCAATTTATATTCATTAAATATTTTATATTCTTCAGAGCGCCACTCATTGGTGCATGAAGGAGCCGAAGACCAACTTCGGGCTGTGTCCCGCCGCGTGTATGTTTGCGAAATACAAAACGAATATTCTACTGTCATTAATTCCACATAACTTTCTACTTTGCTCTATTTGATATTTCTTCTACTTGAAATTTACTTGATATTGATGTCACTTTCAGCCGTGCGCAACGCCGAGATCGCATTGGGATTTCTCAAAGATATCAACGCGTTGAAGACAACGAAAGCTCAAAGCAGACGTTAGTGGTGATATTCGAGGAGCAAGTATAGCAATTCTTTGATCACATCAGGCGAAGAAACGGAGAAATACCTCGTACATGTGTTCGGCGCCGATTTTGACGATCCGGCCCAATGTAGGCATTTCTAAGACAACGCGGTTTTATCCTTTCGAGTTTTCTTTTCGTGCACTAATGTTCCGAGTCATTTCAGCGAAAGTTCGAGATGCGATTAATGAAAGCAAATTCACTAATCTGACTGACGATCGAGCGGCAGAGGCAGCACAGCGATGGCCATTTGGCATGTTCGAGCCAGAGCCATTTCCAGAGGCCATGTAAGAAGGATTGCAATCATCGATATGCATTACTTTCACTTGCTACACCTTCACTTTCTCAAAAATCGACAAGATGCACACGATAATTCAGATCGTCGGCCGTTTTGCTGATTGTCGCATCGACTCCGAGATGGCATACGATCTACTCGAAAATTGCTCACACGCTGAATCAGACCAGTGCATCGAACGTGAGTTTCATTAAATATCGGTGGAAAAAATCGAAAGTTGCGATATTTGTAGACGACGAAGGCTATCGACGCTGCTCTCATCAAGGAAGCGGAAAGCTGGGTGAGCACTGCAGATTACTCTCATTCCGTAATACTCTCTCGCCGGTCAGACAGACGAGAGAGTATGCAGAAGTCAGGAGAGGCGCATGAAAATAATCATGATAATACTGGCTGATTTCAGAAAGCCAGCGAACTTCTCACGCTGACGACCGAGCTCGGACAGACGATCAGAGTGGCCGCTAGTTGTCCGAAAGCAGAGAACCGCTCAGTTAGCTTTTGCCAACATTGCCAGCTAAAACAAATTGATTAGAGACCAGTGCGTGCTGCTGCTTGCACGACTGAAATTTCCATCAAATTTATCGAGGGAGTCGCAATAATTACGTGTTGCAGGTCGACGAGCATCTTCTCGCCGCGTACCACAATCGTCGCCTGCACAATGCGACGACGACGGGCGCGGTGCTGTGCGAGTCGTGGGCGGACCCCAACAGCTCGCCCGCCACCTCGGTCGTCATCGCGATTGGCATGCTGACCACACTCTTTATCGTGTACGACTTTTGAGCAATTCGTCTCGTTGCTCATCATGTACGATAAATACCTCGACTTTTTGTTAAAATGAACTTATTGCAAAGTTTTCCACATTTATGGGAACTTACACAATGCTATTCAATTCTGTAGATAGATATTCTGGCTACTATTAGAGATCCAGTTCTATTTCTGTCCGTTAATGTGCTGCACTCATTTGAAACTGCAGAAGGTCATCGCATGTGCCCTTCTAAATATGACGAGTTGACGAGCGAAAAATTGAAAAAAAAATAAAAATTTGCATTGTTTTCCTTGAAACAAACAAACTTTTAACTATCGGGCAAACTCGAATTTCAGCGCAGTGCGGAAAATCTCGAAATTCTATGACATAAAAAATCTCGTTCTCTAATAAATTTCCCCATCACTAAATATCACCAGACAAGTATAATAACTCGAAAGATTCTCAGAAAAAAGTTTGACCTTCCACGATATCTCTCAGAAATGCGACTGCTAGTTGTTATTCAAACGAGTGCAAACACAGTAATATTGCGCGAAATGCGCCTTCATTCGTAATTGTTTTTCAGCAAATAAATATAAAAAAGTGACGATTCAAAAATACAATTTTTTTCCAAGTTTGGCTTCGTTCATTATCATCTACTGCGAATCTGTAAAGTGCGAATCGAGAATCTGATTATTTACAACGAGCACTTCCTCTCGATTATTTTTGCGCCATTTTTGAGCTAATTGCCTTTATTGTGCTATTTTAGGCTGTTTTTGCGGTTTAGAGCATGAGTTTTCCAATATGTGCGCTACAAACCAATATGTGCGCTATCGGCGTGGCATCAAATATGCGATTCTGCTTTTCCTCACTACATCCGTGAAATGTGGAATGGGAGTCGTAGGAGTATTGCTCCTGAGATCTATGTTGTTGGTGAGCAAATTTTGAATATTGTTCGAGCGCACAATTAGAAACATGATGCTCGACCTTTCTAATTTGCCTAATGAAATAGTTAACGTTAGCGCTATTCTCACTACATAGTCCATACTACGAAAAGATGAGAAAATAACAAGAAAAACACCTCTTTTAATGATCGCTTTTGTGTAATGCTGCTCTCATGGTCTAATGGGCGCAGTGGCCTTGAAAGTTCTCTGTTTCGCTCGCGCATCGGTCTCATTTGCTCTGGCTGGTCTATTCGCGTAGACATGGCGTCTATTCCATTACTGCTACACCAGGTCAGCTTTTTTCAAATGTTGCCTTTGATGGGGAAATTTCAGAATCTTCTCTATGCATTTGCGATCGTCTCGCTAACAGCTAATGTTTTCCTGATTTATCTCGTTATTCACGCTTTCAATCGAAATCTGGGCAATTATCGAGTGCTGCTGTGTACATTCGCCACTGTGGATATTGTGATCTCACTGTATCACGCGGCCATAATACCGGTTTGCAAACTATCGAGAAAAAACACACACAATCTTACAAAATTCTAGGAGTTCGCGGTAATCGAGTACGGGTTTGCCGTGTTCGCCTACAATGCGCTCTATCTTCCATCGAACATCGGAAACCCACTCGTTGTTGCTTATATCGTCCTCTTCTATGAGCCATTTATCCTGCTTACATTTCACTTTTTCTATCGATTGCTTTCTGTGATCAGGTTTGAAATCCGACGAAAAATTAAGATTATTTTTTGCTCCAGCCCCGAAACACTTCGGGCGCGTTTCAAAAGCGGAATCGCGATCGCAGTAATCATAAACATCGGCTTTTCGATGATCATTCTGATGGAAGTTTGGATTTCTCTGTGAGCTTCGTTATTCCAGCAAACGGCTCATTTTAAGTTCAGAAAAGACACTGTCGAAAACTACTTTGCGGATGTGATGCTTCGTGAATTCGGTGTTGATCTCAATGCTGTGCCTAAGCCAAACTTGGACCCTGTGCAATACTTTGTGAGTTGTCTTATTCGTTAACAGTAATGTAGTATTCATCAAGCACACCGATGCATTCGGCGGAGGTTTCAATTGGGATTCCATTCTCGCCATGAACATTTGTGGTTCGATCGGCGCATTTACCATCTTCTTCAATGCCACGTGTGCATTCGTCGTCGCCAAGAGACTGGACAAAATGTGAGAAAAAACGAAGACAAAAATATTTATTTTTCTGATATTGAAAGCTATTTTTCGCCTTTCAGAGCACTGTCAATGGCGTCGAGAACATTGCACTTGCAGTTGCTGCGCGCACTCGTTGTTCAGGTGTGCAATTCACTTCAAACGTCAGAAAAATACAAAAAAATACCGAAATAACGCTAAGAGTTGCAGTTCGTGGTACCAGTCATTTTGTGTGTTCTTCCGTTCTTCGTCGCCATGGGTCTCCCCCTCACTGGCCGCCCATTCGTGCTTGTGGGCAATATTATGAGTGAGCAAGTTCAATGAAAAAAATAAAAAAATTAGACAAGAAAAGAAGGAATATCACATTGAGTATTTGTAGGCCTATTCGTCTCGTTCTTTCCCGTTGTCGATCCGATCTGCATGATTCTCGCCTATTCGAAGTGAGCACGAGTCTTCCACATTTCAGTTTTCACCTGATCTTTCAAAAATGACTGGCCTTGCGTAATGCGATTCCCACGCTTGTTCTCTCTTATTTCCAAAAGCTCAATTACATCAGATGATATCCTTTAGGCAAAACTGATCGATTTAAGGTTTCGACGTGCACTCTTCGATGGATTTCGTCGTCTGGCGCTTGGTGGAATGCCCACAGACATGACAACGACCACTTTCATAAATTCCCCGCCTCATGTCAGCCCGTCAGCCATACATCATAACGTGTCCATGGCCCATATTCTGAGAGAATGATTCACGATGAGTTATCAATTATGATTCACAGAGTATGTTGTGAGCATTCTTAGAAGTCGGATGAAATACGAGTCAATTTTTGGATGATTTTAGTACTGTATGTACGCTGTATGATCACTTTCTGAGTACAAGAACAATGTTAGTGGAATTCGATGACCAAGAATTGGATGTCGTCACAGAAAGATCTCAGAATACATCAACACCACAGTCTGTGATCCATAGCAATTATACGCATGATTGATTATTGCAATACGCTTCGATTCATTACCAGGATATATCAAGTCACGCGAACATCATTACATTATGCATCGTCATCTACTATAAAAAAAGGTAAAAGGTGTATCCACGTCAAGCGATTTTAATTCGTAAGACAACGCTAGGTGGGACCCACTGGTAAGGCCAGCTGTTTACTACTATCTACTATCGAGGCAGAGAAATGCTTGTCGTGTTACGATCCCAACAGTTACATTGAATCAAATCGAGAACGGAATGAACATTCGATAACCATGCAATCCTCGCATTCAAGCTTTCGTTCCACCTATGATCACAATATTGTCGACATGGTAAATACTTGATCGATTCTTCATCTCTGCCAGTACATAAAAATGGTACTATCCCGAAATGTAAATTTTTTTTCGTAAATACTTACTATAGAAATATTTTTTTAGAAATTCAGAATGGGAAAAATAAAAATGTAAATACAATTTACGTAAAACTCATCTGGGAAACAAGTATACTGTAAATTAAATATTGATAATTTTTTTCTCGGAAATCCCATCTCGGAAATTTTTTCTCGGAAATCCCATCTCGGAAATTTTTTCCCGGAAATTTTAAATTGGAATTGTTTTTTTGATTTTAAATTGATTTTTTTTAGTATTTGCCTTTTTGTGATTTTTCGTGGAAATTTATAATTGTTTGCATATTTTGTTAGTTTATTTACATTCAATATCTCTCATTTACCTCTATCTCGAATTGCTGATGTGCTTTGCGGTAAGATTTCGAATCAAACTTTTCTTCTCCTTCCAACTCGTGGAGTTCCGTGCAGTCGTCTGTTTTCGCGCTCGTTTCCTCCTGCTCCCGCACGTTGAATGTTTGTTCTTTCGAAATACAACTTTGCGATAGTGTGATTACGGTAAGATTTCGAATCAAACTTTTCATCAAACAATTAAAATCAAACTCAAAGTCATTAAATCATTAAAATCAATCATTAAAATAAAAATAAATTAAAATAAAATAAATTATTAAATTAATAATTATATTAATAAATAAATTAATTAATATAATTATATTAATAATTATATTAATAAATAAATTAATAAATATAATTATATTAATAAATAAATAAATAAATATAATTATATTAATAATTATAAAATAAAATAAATTAAAATAATTTTTTTAAAAAATCATTAAAATCAAACAATTAAAAATTTCCGAGAAAAAATTTCCGAGATGGGATTTCCGAGAAAAAATTTATCAATATTTCATTTACAGTATTCGAATTTCCCAGCTAGAATTTCCGGAGAATTATTTCCGGAGTGGAATTTCCAACTGACTTTTTACACAATATTTTTTCCCAAATTTGAATTTACCAAAAATTTATTTCCAATGTGGAATTTACGAAAAAAAAATTACATTTCGGGATAGTACCCATAAAAATCATAAATCACATCGAGAAGAACTTGTTTTATTGTCTGTTTTGGCACGTTATGATAAGGAACGAGAGATCACAACTTGCCGACCCGGCCGGATTTCGCGTTCAAAGATCTCTCTCTTCATTTTGCTCACACTATCGCCGGATATGAGGGCTTGGGAAAAAGGAAGTGTGATTTCAGTCGTCAGATTTGTAATGAAATACCGATTCCATATCAGATTTCAGCGGAAACGGAAACTTGCTCGGCGTCGAATGATTCGAATTCTGGGGATGGGATCTCGACAAGACGAACGTAGAGTTGATTGCCCTTCGGACTCTGGATCACGTTGCCGGCCACCGTTTGCAGCTCCACCTGCAATATCATTTTCGAAATACCGGCAATCGCCTCCTCGCTTCATATCACTCTATCACTCTATCAAGCAGTGAACTTTAGGGGTGTATATTCAGTACACAAATTCAAAAGGAAAAGTCATTCAAGAGACTGGATCTCTAGTGCAAACTGACATGCTCTGGGTCCAATTCGATCACGAATCGTCGAATCACCGCAGCCAGCACTGTTTTGAATTCCATCTCGGCGAAACGCGCGCCGACACAATTGCGGGGGCCGATTCCGAAGGGAAGATAGGTAGCGGACCACGCCGATGCGCGCTTGTCGTCAAGAAATCTCAATTGTAATCACCCATTACCCTGATACACCGGGGCATAAATATAATTATAGCAAAACACCGGGGCATAAATATAATTATAGCAAAAACTGATGTTAATCTCGCCCGGCTACGCTTGTTTCGAGACGAGTTGCTGTTGTATATTATTCGAACAACTTCCCATTTCTCATCGAAAGGGACAAAAAAAATGCTAAAGTTGGTGACAAACCTCTCCGGAATGAACTCCCTTGGCCGCTCGTAGTTCTCCTCGCTCCACATCACCGCGTGTACGGGCGTGACTACTCCAACGCCGACCGGCACTCGGATCTTCCCGCCAATTATTGTTTCCCTGAAAAAGAAAGAAAAATTTGAATTTGGGGTTGGCGACTCACCGTTTCACACGTTCTCAAGATCGTCGGGAGCGATAAATATTGAAAAAAAGGAAATAACAAACTATAATACCTGATGCACGTTCTCCCGGTCAGACTAGTAACTGGAGGGTAAAAGCGAAGTGTTTCGCAAAACACTGCGTGCTGAGAAAAAATCGCGTAAACGTAGGAAAATATGGATTTATTGCAATTTTACCATGTAGGGCAGTCGCATCACTCGCTCATAGTCGATCGTTTGCCCATCGCCGAATGTCGCGTGGACTTCCTCATGGAGTGTAACTTGCATCTGCAAGGCACGACGATCTTGTACTCTCTCGCTACGCATTTTCACTGGTTCTTTTGGAACTGTCTAATTTTAACACGGGTATCGGGAGAATACGAAGCAATGCCGGAACAACTTGCAAAAAGTTGTTCCGATTTCGATCAAACTGTAATGGTAGAATATGCTAGGGACACTGTTTCGAAAAAATTTGGGCATTTGTCCCAGAGCCGGCATTTAGGAAATTTCAGGCTGTGGACCTGGCTCTGGGGTATCTCGGCTCCCAGGCGTGCTAGAAAGGTGCGCCCGGGCTCAAAAAATGCGGAAAATTATTTTAAACATATTTTATATTTTGACTTAAGAAATTGGAAAGCAATCAAAAAAGTTATGAACGAAAAACCGAAAGATATCGCATGTTTAAATTTTATTCCATATCACGCAGGTCGAACGCATGGATTTTTATTGCAGAATTTGGAAGCTCTTACCCATACATATCTACATAAAAAATTTCAAGGAAATCGGGTGCGGCTGACATTTGCTACACGTCATCAAAGGTGTCCAAGTGGCTGATTTGGCTGGTTTTCTGTAAAGCAACTCTCGGTAATTTATCGCTATCCTGTCAATTATACCTCAAATAATATTTTATGACTTCTCACACATTTTTATGGGCAAAGGATTCGAATCCGCCACCTTTATTTTTGAGCCATGACCATGAAGTCACTGTAGGAATTTTAGTTTTAGAGATACGACTTTTTGAGGTCGATTTTCGAGTTCTACGTGAAAAGTTGATCCTAGGGCATTTTTTTCAGAATATTCTATTTTTTACTGTACGGCTCATAGTTGATTTTGGTGAGTTTTCTCAGATAGTGTCTCTTATGAGAATGATAAAGGAAACATCTCTTGTATAGCCTTATCAGCTGATATCGAGACTACTGACCTCAGGGTGCTTTGCTAGGAGGAACGATGCATATGCCAGTGCGGAAGAGGTTGTTTCGTAACCAGCAATGAACAGCGCCCACGCATTCGAAACGATTACATCGTGATGGAGGGGGATTTTCTGCATTATTTTATTATGTTTCAACTCGTGAATCAAAAATCGAACCCCATTCTCTACTCGTTTCTCATTCTCAGCCAGAATCAAATCGATTACATCAGGAAGTTTACGGATCTAAAATAGAATTTTCAGAATACAGAACACGTCTCTTGATTCCACAATATCTCCCCCTTTTCTCCGATACCACTTCTTTTTCTTCAAATCTGAAACACTTCAAAGTGCAAGCGCTAACTAACGATGCCTGCAGAGCGGTCCTTCTCTCGTTGGTGAATGCTCGCCGAGAGTTTCTTGATGATGATTTTCTCTGCTCTTCCGAAATTTGTAAATCGACGAAGATGGCGGAAGATCGGGATGAATACTGAAAACAAAGCATGCAAGAAAAAATTCGAGATAAGTCAGCTTACTTGCTAGTCTGAAAATGTACAATTTTTCAAAATAAAGGTTCGCAAAGAAGGTTCGAGCGCACGAGTAATGCTCATTGTTTCGATCCTGAACACTCTTAGATCATTTACTGATTGGTCTCTTCATCTTGGAAGAATGTTCACAGATAAGTTCTCCAACCTTGATGCATGATAAATTCTGACCGAGCGCACATCTTGCGATCATATCCATAGTCATTGCCTGGTACTCACTGTAAAACGCCTTTACCCTGTTGGACTCAACCTTCGTTTACTGACCCATAAATTTCAATCTTGCCATTGTTAACTCTTGATTTTTCTCTCAACACTTCTATGAGATTATACAGCTGGTCGCGGAACATGAGATGCATCTGAATAAAAAAAATGTATACAATATTTATTAAATAAACTCACCTTTTTCATGCTGGCAGACGTGAAAATAACCGAGATTACAGAACGAATCTCCTTCCATCCAGCGCCTAGAGTTCAAAATTGTCTTCAAAATTCTAAGATGTTGAAGAACATTTCTCGAAAAAAAAGTATTCCTAAGGAAACGTACCATAAGTGCCCTTATGGTCCACTTGTAGCAGGCTATCGAGTATAGGATAGGCCATGTTGATATTCAATCTCTGAAATATTAATTTAATTCAACATTTTGGACCACGAACTATCCCGAAAAATAGCTTTTTCTAATAAATAGCTTTTTTCTACAGTTTTAGCGATAAAACTAACCCGACGATCAACAAAATTGCTGAACTGCGAGATGAAAACTTCTTTGATTATTTTTGGATCCGTGGTGACAATCTCGAATTCTCGACGAACTAGAAAAAAATTACCATCGAAGGTAAATTGATTAACGCACCCGAACGTACGGCCGAACTTCTGCACCAATTCGGAGGACATGAGCGTCGAAGCTTCGATGCCTCTCTAAAATATTGTTTTTATTTCGTCGTTTTTTTTCGATTATGATTTTAAACCAAACTTCACTTCTTTGAATATTTTGTAGAAATATCGACAGTTTCCGAGAAAAAGGTCAGCCGGCGGCCCTCGCAGACCTAGCTCATCGCGGAGTTTGAGAAACTTGTGCTCAGCTCTGCACGGTGAAATGATGGCGCAAGTGGATCGTGCGATAACTCACAACAATCGGTTGATGATTAGAGTGAGGATAGCAACTGCAACCATCAGAGCACCGATCATTCTGAACGCAAGATTCAGTGGCAATTCAGAAGCAACTATGGCTACCCATATTTCGACCAACTCGTGATAAAATACTTTTTTCCCTGTTACACAAAACAACTTTACATCACACTTCTGTTCTGGATCACATTGACAGCGAAGAACTTGTTTCTCGTTTAATGTTACGGGGTGAAAGATCGCAACCGATTCTTCTTTCTAATTCAAAGATCGAGAAGTTGCCAAGAGTGATTTTGCCCCATCCCTGTAGTCCATCCCTTGCATTCTTTTCATTTATTGAGATGATGAATGAATAAAATAACAATTTCCGTAATTTCAACTAAGTTCTATCTCTCCATCTGCAAGACATATAATTTTTGTCATCAAATAAATTCATGGAATGTTTTTTTGAAAAATTGTCTGAAAATTTTTCGTTTGTAAAATTAAATTACAGCCTAGCTCAATTTTCTGATCGAAGGCACACGAAAGTTCACAACAGCGAAAATGATCTCTCCTTTTCTATTTACTCCATCTACTCTGAAAGTACTTGGTCACAACGCGAACGAAGAATAACTTGTTTGTCAATTAACCACCCATTGATAACAAGTGGAAGATCGCAACCGACCGGCGCGGTCGTAGTTAATAGTCAGAGGGAACGGGCGCCGTCTCTTCATTCGGCAACATTTCTCGTCCGATATGAGAGCGAGAGAATAGACGAGTAACTTCCTGACTGATCACTCTAATAATACACGCTGTGCGAGCGAGTGTCTTCCGCGCTTATATTCGACACACTTTTTTGCAATGATCCAAAGTAGTAACTACACTGTACTTTGCAGGAGTTATCTATAAAGAATCACAGCCGATTGCAAACCGCCTCCTTTTATCAGTTTGTTCTCCAAGTGTAATCTAAATTTTCATTCAGAATGATCGGAGTGTTCTTGTTCGCAATTGCTATTCTAACATTAGTTATCAATCGGATTTTGTGAGTACTCGGTAGTTGTACTTTCTAAATAATTAGAAGGTGCAGATCGGAGCGAAAATTTCTCAAACTCCGCGACGAATTGGGTCTACGAGGCCCTCCGGCTGAGCCGTTTCTCGGAAACTTCAGATACTTCTACAATATCGTCAGAGACGTATGATTTGACTATGCATTCAGCTTTATCAGGAAAAAAAGCCCGTATTGAGCAACGGCTAGAAAAAAATGGAAGCACCTCTCAATTCAGAGAGGCATAGAAGCTTCGCCGCTTATTTTTCCTGAATTGGTACAGAAGTTCGGCAGTACATTCGGGTATTTTGGAAGTTTGCCTAACGTCTCATGGAGAGCGAATTTAGATTGTATATCGGACCGGAGTTCGAGATTGTCACCACGGATCCAGAAATAATCAAAGAAGTTTTCATCTCGCAGTTTAGCAATTTTGTTGATCGTCGGGTTAGTTTTATCGCTAAAACTGTAGAAAAGGCTATTTAAAAAAAGCTATTTTTCGGGTAAGTTCGTCGTCAAAAATGTTGAATTAGATCAGTATTTCAGAGATTGAACATCAACATGGCCTATCCTATACTCGATAGTCTGTTACAAGTGGATCATAAGGGCACTTATGGTAGATTTTATGTGAAGTGCACAATCATATTCGAACTTTAGGAGTCGGATGGAAAGAGATACGCTCAGTAATCTCTGTCATTTTCACGTCTGCCAGCATGAAAAAGGTATGTGTTTTTTTTAAAGAATCATTTACAAATAAAGTAATCAGATGCATCTCATGTTTCACGACCAGATGGATAATCTAATCGAGGTTCTAAGGGACAAATCAAAAGTTGACAATGGCAAGATGGACATTTACGGGTCAGTGACGAGGGTTGAATTTTGAAGGGAAAGGGATTTTTCAGTGAGTACCAGGCAATGACTATGGATATGATCGCGAGATGTGCGCTCGGTCAGAATATATCATGCATAAAAGTTGGGGAACTTTTCAACTTCCTCTTCCAATATGAACACGCAAGTCCGCATCTTGACTAATCATACGAGTTCAGGATCGAAACAACGAATATTACTCGTGCGCTCGAACATTCTTTGCAAACCTTTACTATGAGAAGTCGCTGATTTTTAAAATTGCAAGTATGTTGCCTCTTCTCGTTTATCTCTTATATTTTGTCTCCAGTTTTCATCCCGTTCTTCCGCCATCTTCGCCAATTTTCAATTTTTGGAAGCGCCGAGAAAATCATCATCAAGAAACTATCGGCGAGCATTCACCAACGAGAAAAGGACCGCTACGCAGGCATCGTCAGTTAGCGCTTGCACTTTGAAGTGTTTCAGATTTGAAGAAAAAGAAGTGGTATCGGAGAGAAGGGAGAGATATTGTGGAATCAAGAAACGTGTTCTGTATTCTGAAAAAAATCTATTTCAGATCCGTAAACTTCCTGATGTGATCGATTTGATTCTGGCTGAGAATGAGAAGAGAATTGAGAATGGGGTGCGATTTCTGATTCACGAGTCGAAATACAAGTAAAGCAATCTAGAAAATCCCCCTCCATCACGATGTAATCGTGTCGAATGCGTGGGCGCTGTTCATTGCCGGGTACGAAACAACCTCTTCCGCACTGGCATATGCCTCGTATCTCCTAGCAAAGCACCCTGAGGTCAGTAGTCTCGACATCAGCTGATAAGGCTATACTAGAGATGTTTCCTTTATCATAAGAGACTCAAAAGAACCAGAAGCCATACGTGAAAATTCAATTTTTTTTCTTTTTCCTTTTTATTAGGCGCAAGCAACATTGCACGAGGAAATTCACACGACATTCGGCGATGAGGAGACGATCGACTATGAGCGAGTGATGAAACTGCCGTACATGGTAAGACGTTACTTCTTTTTAAACCCACAGCAGGAACTTTCTTGTCGAAACCATGCATTTGCACTCGCAGCACGCCGTTTTCTCCGAAACACTGCGATTCTACCCGCCAGTGACGACCCTGACCGGGCGAACCTGTATCAAGTAATTTGTTTCGCTATTGCATCATCCCCTGTGCGAAATGCACCACGACAACGTTATGTTGAATTTTACTCCACTGATTCAGGGAAACAAAAATTGGCGGGAAAATTCGAGTTCCGGTGGGCGTAGGCGTTGTGGCGCCCGTGCATGCTGTGATGTGGAGCGAGGAGAATTACGAGCAACCGATGGAGTTCATTCCGGAGAGGTTTGTGTTTTTTTTCAATTTTTCTGCGACAAGACCAGAAGATTCAGATTCCTCAACGACAAGAAATCGTCTGCGTGGTCCGCTACCTATCTTCCCTTCGGAATCGGCCCCCGCAATTGCGTCGGCGCGCGTTTCGCCGAGATGGAATTCAAAACAGTGCTGGCTGCGGTGATTCGACGATTCGTGATCGAATTGGACCCAGAGCATGTGAGTTTGCACTAGAGATCCAGTCTCTTGATTGACTTTTCCTTTTGAATTTGTGTACTGAATATACACCCCTAAAGTTCACTGCTTGCACTGCTTGATAGAGTGATAGCGCGAATATGAAGTGAGCAGACGATTGCCGGTATTTCGAAAATGATATTGCAGACGGAACTGCACACTGTGACCGGCAACGTCCTCCAGAGTCCGAAGGGCAATCAACTCTTCGTTCGACTTGTTGAACGCCTATCTGAAACGCCAGAATTCGAATCACTCGACGCCGAGCATGTTTCTATGGGTTCCGCGGTCTGATTTCTTTCATAATATTATCAAATCCTCAACCAATAAAGCTATATGCGAGAAAACATGATCACAAGGCTTCATCACGTTGTTTCGGAAAAATGCAAATATCGTAATTGATGTGTGTCCTTGTGCGTACAGTGCGATGCGCCTCATCGAGAGGATCATTTTTCATTTGCAGGGTGTGGAGAGAAAATATCCGTTTTTTTTTTGCTATGCTTCGTTTTGTCTATCATTTTTCAGACTGATTTCCCCATTTCTTCATTTCTCACACCGCTCTCGTTGCTTGTCCCGTGACGAATGAGGTGAGAACAAAGGGCGAGAGAGGAGAGAAGTAGTAAATGAGAGTAGAAAGTAAAGAGAAAACGAAGGGTAGCAAAAAACGGATATACTACATTTACGGACATACCCGATGCTACATTTCTTCAATTGCTATTTCCTTGAATGTTTTCTCAAGACCAAAAGAATTGACAATGATGATCAGTTTTTTTATTAATATTCGTGTGATTGCGATTAATTTTAGTTCAAGCATTTTTTTATAATCACAACAATTAAATAATGAGGAAATCAGGGTCACTGTGGTTTACGCTACCGGAGTCATTACGCTACTCGCTGTCACCATCATAATCAACTGCGCGTGCTTCTTTCTGTAGCTGGCCAGTGCCTGTGGAAAGTGGAAGAGGATAATAATAAGGCTGAAAAAGTATGGTGAAAATCAATCTCGAAAATCATCATGCTCACGCGTCAAGGCTATTTGCAATGTACCACGTGCATGAAAGGAGAATCAGCAGGTTCGGCGCAGTAGTTGCGCCATGCTCCTGAAGCTCAGAGAAATGAATATCATCCCGTTCTCTCTCTGTCGCACCTCCTCTCGCAGTGGTAGAAACCAACTATCTCCCCAAATAATGTGCCCATCGGAATTATGGAACACAAAGTAGTATACGACAGTGACGACAGTAGTCGGAAGGCATTGGCACAAGCTCTGGAGAGCTTCTATGAATGATGTGATTCCATCAATTAGTAAACCTGAAGAATAAGACGAATTTCAGCACGACGATTCACACGGAATTCTCCCTTGTTGATCTGAAAAATTAGTACGCGATTAATTTTTGAGCAGGGATTACCTTCGATTTCGAGTGCAGAAGGTGCGCAAATGTTATTGCATCGAGAATTATGATGAATGCTATCTCGCACATAGACCAATACACTTCGAAGTATCTATCATTATATTCAATTGTCAAAATAGGCAAAATAGGTAAATAAAATAGGTAACTCTTCATAGAATCCGGTCCATTCGGTTTGCGTCATGTGCCAGATGGATATCCGTCTATCATACACCCAGTAGAGGTCGGCATCTGAGAGTATCGCTGGTCTGTTTGATCCTCAGAATCACTAGCTAGTCTGTTTTCACCGAATTTTAAAACATTTTTCTAAAATTTTAAACAGTCAGTGAGGACGAAAAATCATCTCACCGAACAATGACATAATAAACGTGCGAGCGACCGCTAATGACGCGCAGCACATCAGAATCTTTGGAGTGGCCCTCCGCCAAGCCTGCAATATTGAGATGTGGCATTCGTCAGATTCAAAACGTTGGCACCAATTTCTTATCCGGAACAACGATGCACACGAATCGATTCAGGGCGAAGAGATAGTGCATCTCAGCCGAGTAGAAAAAGCACACTTCACCGATCTCAAGGATGGACTCCAGTACTATAGGTCAGATGATCACATGATCTATTCGTAATCATAAAGCCAACTTTCGATAAAATTGATCAAGTTAGAAAGTTATGCCCGAAAAACATGACGTCAAAAAGTAATGGCATCTAGTACCTGGACTCCTTCAGACGCACTTACCGACGTGGCAGCCATGCTCAGCGGCGAGTCACTCGGTGGCGCGATGCTGATTGGAATGAGCGTGTAGAGTGTGGCGAGCGAGACGAGAGTGAGGTCGGACAGCATTTGATACTTGCAAATGAATCCGAAGCTGAAAACAAGAAGGTGCATGAAAATATTACAGTGAAATGAATTACGAATCGCGCAGCGTTTTAGACATGTGAATCGTCCAGAGTGCAATGCAACTCAGACCGTTTCCGATGAAGAATGTCTGAAAATAGAGGAATTAACGATAGGAATGCGAGTCATGTGACAGAACAAACCGCAAGCACGGCTGCTGTTGCGAAACGAACCATTTCTTCAGGTCCTCAGTATACTCAAAGATGAGAATAGAAGAAGATAAATCTCATCTCATCTCTAACATTAATCAGATATATCGCGTGAAGAGCATACGTAGTTTCCACGAGAATATTCTGTTTGTATTACGATGACAATTTATTCGTGTAGTTCAAACAGCGATCAACAGTGCCACACTCTGACGGCACTGTACGATTGGAGAGTATATGAAGCCGTTCGCCTTAGGTTCAACAAGGGTCTGGAACAGGTCAAAAATTAAAAACTCTGAAAAGTTGGCCCTAGGGGTTATTTTTGACCCTCTACACGCTGGTGCACTCGATTTCGCAATATGTCCCCTCCCCGCTCCAGGAGGGGGCACCCCCCATTTCGCCCAGAAACGCGTTTTTCGTTGATTTTTTCTTAAAACTAAGTCAAAATGGCCCAAATTCTCACGTGTCCTAACAGAATTTCATGCTCTATCTCGTGGTGCTATTGAAATGGTCTGATTATTTGTAGTTTTCGAGTTATAGCCGTTTTTTGACGACATGCCCATGCAGATCCAATATGTTCAAAAGTTGAACGAGTGTGTTCTCCTGATCATTTTAAGCTAATAATCTCGAAAGTTGTCCGTGAAAAATCAAAGTTGACGTCATCTTTGAGAAACTTCAAAAAATAAATGTTTCAGAATACCCCCGTGTTTGTGCTCATTTTGCAGAGCTCGTTAAACTGATCATTTTTTGTGTTGGACATTTTCATGAAAAACGTTTCCTTGAGAAGTTACAGCTATCGAAAACGTGATTTTCGGGCATCTCGCGAAAACAGCCAGTTTGAGCGATTGTAACTTCTCAAGGAAACGTTTTTCATGAAAATGTCCAACACAAAAAATGATCAGTTTAACGAGCTCTGCAAAATGAGCACAAACACGGGGGTATTCTGAAACATTTATTTTTTGAAGTTTCTCAAAGATGACGTCAACTTTGATTTTTCACGGACAACTTTCGAGATTATTAGCTTAAAATGATCAGGAGAACACACTCGTTCAACTTTTGAACATATTGGATCTGCATGGGCATGTCGTCAAAAAACGGCTATAACTCGAAAACTACAAATAATCAGACCATATCAATAGCACCACGAGATAGAGCATGAAATTCTGATAGGACACGTGAGAATTTGGGCCATTTTGACTTAGTTTCAAGGAAAAATCAACGAAAAACGCTTTTCTAGGCGAAATGGGGGGTACCCTCTCCTGGAGCGGGGAGGGGACATATTGCGAAATCGAGTGCACCAGCGTGTAGAGGGTAAAAAATAACCCCTAGGGCCAAATTTTCAGAGTTTTTAATTTTTGACCTGTTCCAGACCCCTGTGGAGGCTTGTTGAACCTTAGGCGGACAGCCTCATATCTCATTGGTCGTCTGTACTACGCTTTTCTCCACGCTTTTATCTGTTTTTGATTTGAACATTTGTCTGCATTCAAGGACACAAAATGTGAAGGTGTTTCAAGTTTTTAGAAATAAATTTATATAAAACTTGCGAACGGACTGGACAGGGAACGGACAGGGTGACTGGCTCTGTTCCTGCGCCACTGACGACTCTTTCCGCCGGTGTCCTTCGCGCCCTCCTGCCGCAACATGTGCTTCCGCCTGCACCAGGAAGATGTGGCACGACGTGCGCAGCTGGGAAAATGCCCTGGTGATCCCTCCCCCTACGAACTGCACCTGTCTACTCGGACGTCTGCGAGCACACATCGGTGACGGGGAGCTGCTGCAAAAGGGTTTTCCTCGATTTTTTTATCGTTTAGAAACGCATTCGAGGATAGAAATTGTAGCTTGAAATTGTATCTATTTCTAGAATCGCCACAACAAGCAGACAAATGCTATAACTGTTTTTTCACTACAAAAAAAATTGAAGTAAAAACGTGACTGATGCGAAAACAAAAAAAATTAATTATAAAATTAAATTAATTTTGAAATAAGATTCATAGTTTCTGAGAAAACAGTCTCCAGTGCAAAATGAAAAAAAAACTGGCGGAAAAACACGTGATCGGCCAAATTTCTTCCTTCATTCTCTTCTTCCAACTCTGTATCCTGCGGAGAGCAATGATTTGAGTATAACACACTACAAAACACTATCTTCATTATTTCTTCATTATGTTAGCCGCAAAACCCTCTATAAATAAATAAGCATTCAATCTCGAACACAACGGATTTCATTTTTACTGAAATCTGTTTATGTTGGCACAATTAATGAAGCGCTAAGAAGGCAACGATGACAACGAACTTGATGAAGAATCATACCTTCGCTTATGAGTAGTGGTGTTAAGACGATTTGGAAGATTTGGAAACGGCCCAGAAACGTAAGATTTACGCTATAGTTGTGCGTCTGGTTTTCATTAGGTGGACATCATACATTTGTCAGTGCATATTCTGATTTGATAACTTTTGCTGAATCACTGTGAAAATTATATTTCACATTACCACGATAAATGGAAATTTCCTGGAAATGTTTATTGTTATTTAGATAACGTCTCCATTTTCCTTTCGCATGGTTCGCTAACGAAAATCGGCGGTGTGAAAACATCATTGTTTGGCTCTGCACGTATTTTTCTATTTCTTTGAGCTCCCTTTTTTGGATAGGGAGAACATTTCCCAACAGCACACATGTTTCCAATTTTAATCTACTCTGATATCGAGCAAAATGGGCGAGTGAGAATAGAATAGAATAGACTCTTTATCAGTATCATGCAGGTGGGATGTTAGACAGCATGCTGATCTCTTCTAGCGCGATATTCTTCCGGTGGGATAGACCACGAGTCTTCTCCGATCCGACGGATGAGAGA
This sequence comes from Pristionchus exspectatus, assembly GCA_911812115.1. Classification (NCBI taxonomy): domain Eukaryota; kingdom Metazoa; phylum Nematoda; class Chromadorea; order Rhabditida; family Neodiplogasteridae; genus Pristionchus; species Pristionchus exspectatus. The sequence continues at coordinate 6,588,414 of OU461582.1, forward strand.
GCGTGTATAATGAAGAGATGGCGATGGGCAAGACGCTTTGCAAAACGATTTTTATTTTATCCATGTGAAATAATTCTCACATGTCTGCCATTCGTGAGAAGAGTCGATTGTAAGACACCGATTTTCGATTTTTTTTCGCATGGTTTGCTAAATAACATCTGCGGCGTGGAAACGTAATTATTTTCCCAATTCCTTTGTTCGTTTTTTTTCAGTATTGACGATATAAATCCCATGCTATTCAGTGACAGCTTGCTAACACTTTCAATACGAAGCTGAGCAAATTCTACATCTTTCTTTTACTGTTCGAATGTTGTCCGACGTTTTCAGTAAACAAGTCTATCATGTGAGACGGTTATAAAATTCCCTAATGTTTTTTTACGATAGTTCCTTTCAGATCCTTTCATACTCTACAACCATTTCTTCATGCGTTTTCAACTCGTTTCTCTGTTATGCTCTAATCGTCACCAACTCCCATCAAGTACCTTTTACCTTCCAACTGAAAAGTCTTGCCTGCGTACACTTTGGCACTCCAGTACCCACACTTATTCAACATCTCAGGATTTTTTTCATAATCACGCTGTAGCGGTTAGGCATAACTCAGGCCTCATATTCTCTCCGAAAAATAGTATTTTCTTTGAATACTTTGATCATCTCTCAGGTCGGTCCCTATCGCTGGCTGCTGTTCTCGTTTGCTGTAGTGGACATATGCATCTCCGTCGCACATATGGTTCTTCAACCGGTACTCTTATTTTCTACTCTCGCTCTCTCTCTCTGCGTTCTGCTCTGACGGAGAATGTGAAGCGATTTGCACATGTACTTGTGAGCTTTAGGAGGTGCTCCTGACCGAGTTTGGTGCAATTTTTTTTGGTGAGCGTACTCTGGGTCACTCGGCAGCTACTGGCGTTTTTTGCAGTGAGCATTTATAATTCTAAGTTATTATACATGAACAAATTTCCGAATATTCCGGTTCAGATCATGATCAAAATTCGGGCAAAAATGGGCTATTATAGATTGCATGTGGATTGTACTCGCCTACCAGACATTCATACTCCTGTCATTCCATTATGTCTATCGATACGTGGTGATTTGCAAGTAGGTTACTACGCATCACTTCGGTGTGTGAAAACAAATCGGAGTTTTAGTCCGAGATGGATATCGTGGTTTAGTCTGAATCCATGGCGAAAGTGGTTTTCAATAGCACTGATTGCAAACTCCATTTACTCAGGTGAGTTTTAACTTAAATTACTTTGGAACGTTTTCATAGCGAGACCGTGCCCAATCTATTAAAGGGACCTGGACACAAAAATGAAGTAAAGTTCAGAAAAAAGAGCTTATTTTTCTAAGAAAAACTCAGAAAACTGCATATTTTTACGATTTTTTAAAGGAAGAATTTTAGCCTTGCGCCCCGGCATACTGTGTTTAGCAGCGCTAAACACAGTATGCCGGGGCGCACAAGAACCATTTTTAAAAATCGTAAAAATTTACGGTTTTCTGAGTTTTTCTTAGAAAATAAGCTCTTTTTTCTGAATTTTACTTCATTTGTGTGTCCAGGTCCCTTTAAAAGCGATCACTATCAATCACTTTATTCCGGCATAACCGTTCTCGTAATAGTCGCGTTTTGGGGACCGACGGAGGAACATCGGCGACTCTTCGCCCCTTACCTAAAAGTAAAAAGAAATGATACATACAACTATTTCATGCTATTTCAGGATGTGTATGGTATCGATCTATATCGAGCTAATCTGCCGGGCTTTATGGGAGTGGATATGTGGGTAAGAAAAAAAAAAAGAAAAAAAAAAGAAAAAAAAAACGGTGTTCGACCTACATTTTATTAAGTGAAATCGAAATAAAAGAACAATTAACGCAGATCCCAGTCGAAGGTGGGGGAAAGAAATGGCAGGTGTACACCCTTATATCGCTGGGAATCATCGTCACCAATATTTCCATACCAATTTCAATTATCATCGCTTGCATCAATCGAATACTGAAAGCGAACAAGGCGGTGCAGTTAAGTGATTTACCCCATATTTCCTGCTGAAGGCAAGTGTTCTCAGAGATAAAATATCCTCCAAAACACGCGTCGCGCAGCAGCAGCTGTACAAACTTCTCATATGGCAGGTCGGGTGGTGAAGCGCGGAGAAATTTCAGAATCTTGAAAATTAAAAAAAAATGCTTCAGACGATCACTCCGTGCTGTACAATGTTCGTGCCCATCGCAATCGTCCTGACCACCCCGATTCTCTTTCGTAAGTTTTTTTTTTGTTTTTTTTTGTTGTCAGGTTGCGCGGACGCCACACATCTCAGTGACAATGAAAATAGTAGTTATTGGAACTCGCATGTGGCTCGTCGTAATCGGACGCCATCGACATGCGTAATACTCTTGCAATGGACAATGAACTAGAGAATCCGTCTCGCATGTCGCCAACAAAAGAAAAAAAACAAAGATGTCTTCGCAGAACGGGCCTTCGATGGTTTGGGAACGATGATGATCATGTGTTTCCAATTGTTTCCCCTCATCGATCCATTCCTCGTGCTCTTCTTCATACCCAGGTTCCCATTTTATCAGCTTCAGCCAAATAAAATATTGGGAAAAAAAGGAAAATAAGGTCTATTCAGATATCGAGCGGCCCTTCCACGATTCATGGGCAAGTTCCGGGTTGCGCCTTCAACAATCACCAAATCCACTTCGGATGAGAGAAATGCACAATAAACGGAAACGCCTTCACAATCGCGTAGCAACGATTGTCAATTACTGCAATTCGCCCTCTGCACGCACTCATATATATAAGGCGACTGGACTTCGCGCTGTCGTATTCCTATAGTACTTCATCTGTAAAGGCCGGGTTTTTAGAGTTGAAGTTCCTTCAATTCTAAGGAAAAAATAGTTTTTATCACGTACAGTCGCGGACAGAAGTCATTTAGCGCTTTTTCCATCTGGTTACCCGATGCAATAGAGGACACTAATGGAAAATTTGTTCAATGACCTGTCCGCGACTGTAAGTGATAAAAACTATTTTTTCCTTAGAATTGAAGGAACTTCAACTCTAAAAACCCGGCCTTTACAGATGAAGTACTATAGGAATACGACAGCGCGAAGTCCAGTCGCCTTATATCCTAATCCCATCGAAGTTTAGTTCTGATGGTTCAATGCCTGATGTCAGGATAGATTCATCGAGTATATTGCTAGCCACTTGTAATCTATGCGATTCGAAAAGGCATCTGTGCTCACCGACATCATAGAATCAATGTAATTCATTCCAAAATTAGACTGTTGCGAGCACGTGGCGGCGCGTGTTAGAGGCTAGATGATTTTAGAAAAAAAGTGGCCGACCCTCTCCTTTGACCGATGACTTATAATTTGGGTCCTTACTTTTGAGCGGTACTGTATCTGCACATGTTAAAAAGTGAAGATGTGCAATAAAATTGTATAAAGACACTGTAAATATATTCAATAAATATATTTTAACATTATACAACCGTTTTGGACGCATGTATATCGCGCAGAATGTGAGGAAGAAAGAGACAAATATCTCTCGAGTGAGAGCTCTCAGTCGAGAGTCATTTCTCGGCGAGAAATGAAGAATCTTTCGCGAGACCTCGTCTAATTTGGCGAACCCTAGAAGAGACCAATGCTATTCTCTCGAGCGGAAATATTCAAGAGATTTCAGCGCATTTTTCCAGCTTTCAGCATGTTCATTTCATACTAATATCTAGCAATTTCTTCTTGGCCTCAAGTCATTTTGCTGTTTGATCTCTTGGGCAGCTTCTCTTCCCGAATCTTCCACAATGGGAAGTGGTCTAGATGTGGCGGCTCCCGCGTGCAACTCAAGACATCTAACAATGTAAACACGAAGCACGGATCTTTTTCGCATTTATTCCTGGACGTATTTGACTGATGAGCAAGGGAAACTCGTGAATTGGGTACGCACTGAATTGGAATTGCACTGAATAGAGTGAATTGGGTACTGGTACGCACGCACTGGGTCCGCTTTGGGTACTGGTTGGTTTCACGCAGCATACGGAAGGACACTAATACAAAAGGAATTAACGTGCAACAAATCTGAGATTGTCCGTCAACGGAGTCTACATGTCTCACTCTTTCTAACATTATAGAAGGAGATGCACTCTTGCTCTATAGCTCGTTGCCTGCGCTTCAGGGTGACTTGGCAATCAGCCAATCGAGTATATCTCGGTTTAGGCGAAAATTGAAAACATGGGAGTTTCGAAAGCGTTATGGGGTGCTCATGCCACGCCGAATGACATCGAGAACTCAGCTAGCCAGATATTCGTGCCACCCCTTCTTTAAGCATAGTTGGTAACAGAGAAAAAGAGCGAGAAGATGATGTGCCGAATATCTTTTATTTGATCGATTCTATCCGAATTTCATTAAACAATTTGATTCGGAACTTCTCGACCATATCTGCCCTTGGTCAATCGATAAACTATCTTCTCGAATATAAGAACCATTGTCGAGATGATCACACCGCACCCGAAAACAATCAGTACATCGGTCAAATGAGCAATAGATTCAGGCTCCTGCAATTGACAGATAATTCAGCCTCATTTTATCTAGGATCTGCCGTACAAATATAAGTAAGTATTCAATTTAACATTGTACCTTCTCTGATAACTCGCGTGATCGGATGTATGGAGCGAATCTTGGCTCATAGTGGGAACGAATGTTCACGTATCCTCCTGAGACCGCGCTCTGGTATTGAGTTCCTACTAGGCCACCTAGTAAATGACCATTTTCATGCGATTCCTACTAGGTCACCTAGTGCAAATCTGAGGCTATTTCGTCCTACTAGGCCACCTAGTGGCACTTCCTACTAGGCCACCTACTCAAAGACCCCTCTGGCCCCATTCCTAGTAGGCCACCTAGTGGCTATACCTTCCTACTAGGCCACCTAGAGGCACTTCCTACTAGGCCACCTAGCACCCCTTTTGGACAAGGGTGCAGGCTCCTACTAGGTGACCTAGCGCTTGTTCTGCGCAAAGAACGTTGGCACGCGAAGTGCACACACGTTTTCGACATTTTGATTTATTGATTTTCCGTCAATTACTGTCAATTTATTATATATTTTTCGTGTTACTTTTCTTTCGTTGAGTGCGCACAGCTGTTTGGAATCGTCTTAACTTCCATGTCGCGCTGTAGGGTTGCGAAAGCGTCCGCGGCGTCGTGGTATCGGGTCGAGCGCTGACTAGGGGTAAATTACAACTGCAATTGAAGGACCGTCATCTGCGTTTCACGCCTTTCCTTCTCGGGAGAATCCTCCGAACTGACCCGAAGACGATACCTAAGACGACACCAACCAATTCGGCTTATTCGAGGTATCTACTTTGTTTTCTTACATTCAATTCATTACAATTACTGTAGGCTTACATTATCGAATTTATCGACAGCATTATGCTCAGAGAAAATCAATAAATAAAATTTTAAAGAGTCGATTCGCCGGGCGCATACAGCTACTACGAGGATACCGCGCCGTCAAATGGATACTAGAAGATGACTATTAATTGTGCACTTTTAATTCTAATTCCGTTCCTGCTAGATTGATGTTTCTTGGTAACTCAAATAATTTATTTTCATTACTTTTGTTTACATGTTGAATCGTGTTGATTCTCTTGTTGAGTTAAGTTGATTCTCATGTTGATTCATGTCGTTGAAGGAAATAAAATCGAATATGATCGATCCAATGTACAGCGTGCAATAGAAGAGACGAGAGACGATTTTTCTTACAGTAATCAGCATCCCCCTCTCCCCTCGGGTTTTTCCTACTAGGTCACCTAGTCGACAGTCGATCTTCTCCTACTAGGCCACCTAGTGGCCGATGTCCTCCTACTAGGCCACCTAGTTCAACTCCTACTAGTTTGCTAGCTAGGAGCCTAGTAGGAAATTTACTAGGTGGCCTAGTAGGAATTCAATACCAGAGCGGCAAAGGCCCGATTAATCCTCTCTCGCAGTCCTCGGACCATCCTGAGTGAAATGAGTTTACAACAGAGATAACCATCAAAATCAATATTTTGACTAGATATCGGAAGAAAGCGATATCGACGACTCACTTTGAAATTATCAACGCCAATGGAGCTCTGACAACTGAAGAATCAACTCTGAAGAGAAGGTTTCCTTTTGGTCTCCATACGATTATTTCGTCGCTGCAATGAATTGGCGATTGAGGAGAAGTGAATTCAAATCGTACGGGAGTGCAAGGGTATCCTCGGAGTACGTTCCTATTCGCCTTCCTCGTATCAGATCAGCTTTCCACTCCTTCTCCGTCTTGAATGTTTCGAGACTGAAAAAAAACAGTTGAGAAATATTTAGATGATAACGACAACATTTTCACCCACCTAAGCTGCTTGATGATCTCGCAAGTATTTTCGTCACATACGTGTGACGGAGTGAGTCCGCCATCGAAGGACGTAAATGTCCAACCATTTCCTTGCACGTACGGTATTATCTGAACGTAGTGCAACGTGTAGTGCTTGAGAGGGGGGAGGGGGTCGAAAGAGCCCCGGAAATGTTTCATCGTTCATAGGAGTCACTAATGCAATTTAGTCTTTTCAGGAATATGCTGGACTAGTGAGAGACAGAGAAGATGGCTGCAAAATTGAGAGGTGGAGAAACTAGTAGAGAGAATTAGACAGCCTGAGGAGTCAGCAAACATGTGTGACTCACTTGTTTTAGATTCTGGAAGGGAATACCCGCTGAGTATCGTGAGGTATAGAATTGCCTCATTGCTGATTCATAATTTACAGTTATAACTATGCATGACAAAAAATAGCACAATAGGAGAATCAGCATAGAGGCTGGGCCTGAAATACCCCTGAAATAGTGTACACACATGGCACACAATCAACCTATGAACGAAGACTTGTTAGATTGTCTGATGAGGAGGCATGCCAAAAAGTAAATCCAATCCGAGATCTCGAGAGTCATTTCAGCGATGAACTCACGAAGTGACTGTAACATGCGCCATTTTAGCTAACTTTCGATTGTGATTGAAATATACTGTGGCTTTCGCTGTATTCGAATCTCTCGTTATATGGCGCATACCCCATAAGACGATGGCGAGTATCGTGATCCCAAGTACAATGATTACCCCTGCGGAGGGCGAAATGCATCCAAATACATAAGACTGCAATGAAGGTTGTCGCAGCAATAGCGGTGTGAGTTATCGTGCGTTTCAAATGCTCAGCAAACTCAATGTGCGATTGTCTGGGAAAGAGAGGAAGGGAAGAGGTAGGGCGGAGGCGAGCAGCTAGATCACTAGCCTCCTCCCGGCCTCTTCCTAACTCCGCTCATCGAACGGTAGTCAAAGGTCAACTACGAGTGGAACGGAAAATAATTTCACGATATATAGCCAACGAACATATCCTTCCTCGTCCGGTTCCGCCGCGGCAACAAAGCCGCTATGAGTCGGCAGATCGGCAGTTCCTTAACAAATAGATATTGGAATGGAACGAATCGAGCGAAAGACGAACAATTCATCTCACCATTAGCTAACATTCCCAGCTGATCATCGATATTCAGGTCCTTTGGAATAATGTGTCCTTTAATTCTTGCAGCTTTTAGTATGGTTTCCACGATTTCAACTTCAAATCCGGGCCACGGACCTGAAGGGCAGTATTATCAGAATTGGAAAAGGCACAGAAAATGACACTATGGAGTCTCGGAACGTAAGAAAAAATGCTTTGTGACGAGAACTTACACATAAAGTCGAAGCACTCGTTGGTGAACCTTACATTGTTCGCACTACTGCGACTCGTAACGAGACGGAGAGGCACCCCCATCTCACACTGAAACCACTCGAATGAGATGGGAAGGGTGATGAAGTCGGGCCTCGGCATTACATTTATTTGCTGATGATCCCTAGTTGTAATTCTAGGTCACGTGCCTTCTCAAATATCTCGGCACACTTTTGCGAAATTTAGGAATAATAGTGCACGATTTTCATGACTAAGGTATGATCGAATTATAGGCATTGTGAAAGTGCAAATGAATTTAAACAAAATTTCAGCCGTTTTGAAAGTCTCAGATTGAATCAACTATACCCACGGTCATTTTACAGTCATAAGAGCTGCATCTTTTATAGTTATATTTAAATATATTTTTGTGTACTATTTCAATTAAAATGTTCAAGCTCGATTCCGGCTGCTCCATGTATGCAATTTTTCGAGTTGCATTCATCTCAATAGGTCTCTCTTCTTTCTTCCCTTTAAATGTTTGCTTATTGCCACGATAGCGCCGTGCTCCCTTCACACTAGGTATGGCGTAACAGAATTTATAACGGAATGATGAATTGATTTCCTTCTCATTCTTCCAATTAATTTATTCTGCAATCGGTGTCTCTCCAATTCATTGGTCTTTTTTTTCAGATGCCTGAAATATATGTGAAATCGCAAAAACCTATGAGAAACAACAAAAGATTAATTTAAAAGATTCACACCGCTCCAGGCTCAGAGATATCGGAAGAATGATCTTTCCAGAAATTCTGGAATGATTATTAATTCCGCATAGAAAATGATGAGACCAGTCTCCAATACGGAATGAAATGAGAGGAGGGGATTGCACTATTCCGTTTAGCCATCCCTACTTCACACTCCCCGTTGCTCTCGTTTTCCTTCTCAAATCACTTTTTCTGATGGAGATCTTTCAATAAGTGATAAAGAGTTGCTTTGATTGCCAAGATCGAACAGAGTTTTTTGGTCATTTCATATTGCAGATCTTAAGACAGCCAATCGGTTGGTAGAGAATGACACGAATTGTCACAATTTTTCTCCATATTTAGGGGCCACAACGCAGATTGTCGATTTTCCACAATGGGGTTTATGTTTCAACCATCCGTCATGAACCCAATAACATCATGCTTTTTTTACCGTTTGAGGATATCTTGCCTCTGAGCAGCGCAAGAGCCCAAGAAGTACACGCGCAACTCCCCTCCTGGGACTTGAAGGACGAAAATAGCCTCGCCAATGTGACTCTTTCATCTCTATTCGAGTGTGACCTCAATGTCATTCGGCCACTTCCGCTGACCGTGACCGAACCGTATAAGGGCCCATATAAGGTACAGTGAAAACGGTGCAAATCAGCCGATATGCTCAGATATATTGTTCTCGCTCTCTTCGTTCTCGCAGCGCTTGCAGCTGCTGCTGGGTTAGTTTTCGTAATAATTGCTGGCTTTATTCTTCACGTTTGCCTGATGTTCGTTTTCGGTAGAAAAGGAATTCTTCAAACACTATTTCCGTTAGCCAGTTTGCATTATTCCCCCCCCCCTTTCACCTTTTCACTCTGGGCTAATCGTTTAAGAAACGGTTCCTCTTACAGAATTCCTCGCCGCCGCTCAGTGGACCTCAATTAAGCCGACTCGCCGATGTTCGCTACTCATTTTGATCGATGTGCTCTATTCCTTTTGAACATGAATTTTTTCTGATAAAATAGTTTCAATACGACGGAGTAATGTAATAAGAAATAAACGTGGGAGCATGCCTCCCGACAGTAACATCCTATCGGCAACGAAGTCGATCAATAACGGCTCGTGACGTTGTAAAATAAAAATTCATAAACCAAAATTGCGCTTAAGAAGAAGCAATAGAGATGAGAGAGAGATTTCGATCACGAAAATATCCGCAACCAGGGTGCAATGCGTCTCCAGATCAACTTCGTTGTGCTTCATTGAGGTGTTTTCATTCCAGACATCTGGGCGGTCCAAACTCCGGAAAAAGGCTGTCAGAATGAAGAATCCGTATCTTCACTCCGCGCACTCTCTCACCGGTCAGAGTAATGACGCGAAAAATATGAAAAAATGAAAATACGAATTCTTCACCGTGACAGCCGAACTTCGGAACCGTGCAATCACTCCAACTTCTGATGGTCTTCTCTCTTCCAATCGAGTTCGATGCATGCTCACGGTATGTCACAAGATCTCTCTCAACTGAAAAGTTTTAGATGATCGTAAATGGGCAAACAATGAGAGCGAACTTCCTAAATCGAAACCGTGACCGCTGCGCAAATTGAGCGAATGCGAGCGTGAACAACTCATTCTCTTCAGGAAAACGCCGTAAATGATGCAAAATTTTACGAGTTTTTTGAGATTACTGGAACATATTTCAATCTCTGTAAACCGTTCAAAAAGCGAAGGAGACCCTTCTTGTTTGTATCGCTCATTTCAGCTGCTGTAGTGGCAAAATTGATGGAAGCGCGAAGATTCAAAGTCATGAAAGCGATTTCCGTCTGAACTTGGCGTTTGGCAATAACAATCGAACATTGGTCCGCATTTTGCAGGCTCAGCACTGATCTTTCCCTGCTCAATCACTCCACTTTCGTACAGGATCTGACCGATTCTCGCGATAATCGAGATTACCTTATAAGTTTTTAATTAATAATATTATTATTCATGATAATTGGCTACCGATCAATGATGATTTCAATGAAGAGCCCTCTGTGTCTTCATAATACCAGTGCTAACTAATATTTGATTGTGAATTTATGTTATTTGCATGTATACGGTGATTCTATTCTTTGTGTTAATTATACCACCCATGATACTTTCCTTTGTTTGCCTTCAAATGCGCATTCTTGAACAGTGAAAACCACTTTCTGATGCACGATTTGCGTAGTGTTTTAACCATGGAAGCCAATCAAGGCTGCACAAATTAGTATTTTGGCCGGCCACAAACAGACAGAAATTATAGGCCTATGGCTAATTGAAAGCCAAAAGCTTCTTTCTTGATGATCTCTGACTGAATTCGAAGTCGATTAGTCGGAAAGTTTGTTTGGAAGCCGTCCCAGATAAATTTGAAGGAAGCCTGCAAAATCCGTTCGAATGTGTAGTGATGAGAAGTCATTCTGATGTCTAGAAATGGGAATTGATCTGTATGGTCCAGTGCTTGATGCAAACTCGCATTTCAAACCCGCAAGTTCATTCACCAGTCATAGTCTTCGAACTATGAACCTTCTCCGTTCACTTTTCATCGCCCAATAGAATCAACAAGGAACTAAGTTTTTGCCTCGCACTTTGCACAGTGTCCAGACAATCAAAAGCCATCGTGCGCGTCAAGCATTTCCCGTTCTATTTCCGAGATAAGCAAGAAAATCGAACTCCACGCAGGCATCTCTTCTTTTTTTCCTTTTTTAAAAGCGTAAATGGGAAAGCCAGCCGCATAGTTTGAGTCTAGCTCACCCAAACACATTTCGAATCGGCGCAATAATTGGTAGTAATCCTCCCATTAGGTCATGATCAAGAAATGACCTCACAGGGGAGACGAAAGTTGAGAGCTGATCCGGAAATTGCATGTGCGAACGTTACTCATCGCTTTAGAGCGAGGGATAGACATGAGACTCGTGCAAGTAATTCGTTGTTATTATTCCAGCTCCTAGCAATTAGCTGGATGAATAAGCATGACATTCATGTTTCTCTCGCTCAATGTTGGGCAAAAAGTCGAGAAATGAGAGGGTGGAACCCCGGCTATATTTCATTCAGAGATCAAGAGTTTCACTAAAGAATAAGACTGCACCCAGCACTACTCGAAAACAATATGTAATGATTCTGCAGTTTATTGATGCAAGTACTTCGTGGGTAGATATTTGATTTCGTACGGCGGAACACTGCACGGGAAAAGTGTTAGTTTATTTTCTTCAAAGAATACGGGTGGATGGTGTAAATAACCGTAAGGCCTATTGGCTTTGCAATGGTGTGGTTAAATTTCTAAAAAAATTTGCTCATGCTTTTCAGTGCTTCTTGTTTGTTCTGCCGAGCATAGTCCGTTCAGACTATTATTTTAAATAAAGAATACTACGAGAATAAAGCATCGATAATTGCATCGGCAAAAAGCGTTCGCAACAAGAAAGATAATCGTGAATGGGCTAATTTTTTCGCTCTACCACCCGGTTTTTATTCTGATTGTGAACATGTGGCACGGGGCACCAATCACATTTTCCAATTCGTATGAACCGTTGTTGCCGCTTACTATTTTTGTCGACACGTAAAAGGGCTGTTTCTGTACTAGTGTCACTAGAACATGCATAATTGAAACGCTATTATTGTAATGTCCAGTGAGTACTTACTGGAACACCGTCCCAACCAGAAAACAACAGCGAGAAATACGTTGAATTGTTACTTTGAATACTTTGAAACGTTCGTAATCTGTGCCGCCCCATAGAGGCCCCACAGATATTGACTAATCCGTTCACATCGCTTCCTTTTTTTCTTCATTCTGATACTCACCTGACATTTAGGTCGGCCCTGTTTTGGTCATTACTGATATTTGCGTGTTTACTTATCCCTCTGATGATAAGTCTCTAGTTGCCTCCCTTCAGAGGGGGCGGCGCTTACAGCTGGGCACGCCTTTAAAGAGGGGTCCGCAGGCCTCAGTTTCGCCCCGTGTCAGTCAGCCTCTGCTCGACTGTACTTCATTCCCAGCGCTTTCCATACCCTTCATCCATGTTCCATCTTCCGATTACTGCTGAAGATGTATACAATCTCCAGCGAGTATCCGTGCCTCGCATCCGACCGTCCGTCCGTCAATCGAAGAGGAATTCGGCTCCGGTCTAACTCGAAGGGGGAATGCTCGCATACTGGTCTTTCCTCTACCGGTACCGCTATTCGATCTCACTTCCTCCCCCAATGGGTATTCCACGACAAGCAGTCCAATTATACACCACATGTACTATATTTGTACGGTAGATCGATAAATGATTTGAGTTTTATTTTGTGAACTGGTACAACTGAATACGTTTTAATTATCTTCCCTGTCTCGTGAAACACGTGAGCTAAAATCATGTTTGCTTTGTGAAAGTGATGCATGTGATCAAAGGAAAAGGTTTTCGAACTTCAGCCCAACTTACTTTTTAAAAAAAATGATTTCATTGCATTCTCACTCTTTTCATGAAGTATCCCTTTTCAATTTCCCATGGAATATGGCAGGATCACGGGGTCACAAAAAAGTTGTAAAAGGGAGTTGCTTGACACGCTCGACCACTTTTTCGAAAAAAACTTATTGTTGTGGAATTCACATGACATTTAGAACGGTGGAAGGGCTAAGGTGTAATGAATGATTTGTATCTCAGGCACTATCAACAACACAGGATGCGGAAGTTGCCAGACAGCGTAATTCATTCAAAAATCTATCATTCTGCAGGAAGTTTTTGATTGAAGGAGGAGATAATCATCTCGACTACATCCACGCAATCCCAAATAGAAACGCTTATGCTAGCTTTCTTGTTGCATTTCCGACTAGGGTGCTACCCCGAGTTGTAATTTTTTTTTCGTAAATACATTTTTGAGAAAAAATTTCTCAAAAATTGTATTATGGAAATCTAAAATCGGAAGTTTAAAAACGTAAAACTCATTTCAGAAATTACCGTTCCGTAAGTAACTATTGACAAATATTTTTTGGGAAGTCTTTTTTCGTAAATATTTTTACGGAAGTAAACCGCGACGCGACCGCAACGCAGCACGAGCGCGCACATCGGTTTGGAAGTAATTTTCTCATGTTTACACTAATCTTTTGTATCATTTTTATATTAAACTAATTATAATAAAACGCAGGGAACCCGAATATATCATAAACAAATCGGAAAAGAGCTTCTAAAGGTGCGCGCATACTCGACTTATTTACGCTAAAATATTTACGAAAAAAGATTTCCCAAAAATGACTTCCCATTGCGCATTTCCCAAGCAATTTTTACCATAAAAGTTTTCCCAAATATAGTTTTCCACAAAATTTTTTCCCAAATTTTATTTTATGAAAAAGTGATTTCCGAAACCGAAATTCCGAAATAAAATTTACAACTCGGGGTAGTACCCCGACTAGCATCTGCGAAGCGAGCAAGTGAAAAAAGCTTCGATTGCATCTTTTTTTTGCAGTACGAGGGAACAACTTCCACTTTCAGGCTTCGGCTTCATTTCGCTCGCTGCGACGGATTTCCTTAAAATTGTATTGATTTGTCCAATAGTATGCCGTCCTTCTGCTATTGAGCCTTCTAATTTGAGTTTCCATACCAAATCAGCCGACAGACAACGAAAACGAGCAATTAGTGTGGGGGTGCGGACGAGTACACCCGCAATTATAGAACCAAGCATACATTCAAAGATGTCCGAGATTTAGTGACCGGACTAGAATGTCGATTATCAGTTTAGAGCGAGTGGCGAGGGAAAGCATCCAGTACGCCTCATAGGTGTAGTACACACCGCATATGGATTCCAGAGACAAGGGTTGAAATCCGGTACAAGAACGGTCTATTTTTATCCCATTCCACGCCTACACTCAGGCATCAACCACCACCGCATTCTCTTAGCGGTTTTTTGCCGCGGCCGTTCGACCACTGATCTCTGCTTAGTCGACCCGAAAAAAATTGGCTTCCGTCGCGATGGTTTCAGAATATTTGCAGCGTGGGCCGCACGAAAACGTGCGTCGGCAGAGATTACAAAGATGATAACAAGAAGATGTGTTCATCGATATCACTGATGTGGATTCCTCGTTTCGAATTGACTCGATACGTAGACCGTTCCAATTTGTAAGCCGCCGATTCTAAGATCCTGATCGATTCGGGACTGTCGACTAATCAGTGTGGAAGCAAAGAGTAAGCGCGATAAGATAATTTCGAATCTGCAAAGTCCTTTTCTATGCTCACGTTTGAAGCCTTAGCCTTTTGAATCTTCATTAAACTTTTGAACCTTCAAACGTCATCTTCGAAGTCGTTGCAGAGAAGGAGGCATAATTGCAAGTGGTGCGTATCCGGCCACTTTAAGTCTCCGCAAGCAAACGAGGTTTAGCCCGACAGATTGAAAGATTGCGCAAAGATCTCTTTTCAAGTTTTCCCCGTCGCATATTTGACGATAGGAAGGGCCACTCTAAGAGATTGCGCACAAATTAATTGTTTGAAACGGCACAGCGAACAGTTCCTGGTAGTCCAGTACTTCCTCCTTCTTTGGAAATTGAAAAGGTGTTAAACATGAATAGACTTCTCGGCTTCTGCAGAAGTTCTCGTTATCAAATGAGCAGAGGACATTGGCGATATTTTATTCAGAAAGAAATTGATTGATTGAACTTTTCCTTTTTTAAAGGGCATCGACGTTCGTCGTTTGTAGCTTTATCTTTTCCATTTCCGTGACATTGCAGACAACTACTCTTCGACATTGAGAGTGAGAAAAACAGAGAAAGTGCATGTGAATAATCTGTTAAATGAGCAAACGCATTCTCCTGGAAATGCGATAACGAACTACAAAAAACAAGAAATTAAAGCAAAAATTGCATCTGTCCATTTATTTGTGTTCAGTCATTACTCTAATCACCACCGAGTAGGCTCAAATGCCTAAGAGATTTCAAAGGATTACTGCATAGAATCGAACTGCGGGACTTCGCACACCCGGTGAAAACTCTTCTGAATATTGAATATTTCAAGCAAAACAAGGTCCAACAAGAGCGAGGATCAAGCATTAAAGAAGGCGTCCCACGAGCCGCGCGGGCGATTATGCAAAGTGAGGAATGAGAGGGCGCGCTCTCCTCATTTTGCATACTCTCTCGCTCATTGCCTGCATTTCAGGGTCACTTGGAACGCAGCCAAACTCTCATATCTCAGTTCAAACGAAAATAGAAAACATGGAAGTTTCGAAAGGGATTTCGGGTAGCCACGACCCACCATCTCACATGGAGAACTCAGTTAGCCAGATATTCGTGGGACACCACCTTTAACGGTAAACTTCTTTTCAGTATATTTTAACAAATAAAAATACACGTTTCTACGAGTCATCATCGACCGTTAGCAATTGCGGCCGAGAAGAATAATTGTATGCGTAGAACGAGAGCGCCGTTTTGATGATTCAAAAGACGATAATAGCATTGAAATCACACGCGCACTCTCCTATTCATGTGCTATCCAGTAGAGGTTCACAGACAATTATTATCCCCTCAATCCCGTTTGAGTGCAACTTCCTCGATTGAGAGAGAGAAGTGGGTGGAAGAGACCGAATGGAGCTCATCTAGTGCAAAAAGTCCGGACAAAACAATGATCCCGACCATCACTGTTGGGTATAAAAGAGAATGCGAAGAGCATGGAATCATTCACACATCCTTCTCCTCTAAAAGCATTCCCTCTATTCGTTCACTAAAATGCAAATCACAGCCATTCAGTCTGAAATTTTAACGTTTTATAATTTCTGATCTTCCAGATATGCAGGCACTTATCGTTCTCTCTGTCCTCGCTCTCTGTGCATTCGCCCATTTCGGTGATTTATTCCTTTTATAATACTGATATTTTGATATTCAATGAATGGTAGTCCTTTGTCAAATTTCGCGTATTAATTTCTAGAGGGCCATGGCGCATCTCCCTCTCCACTCTCCGCTGAGAAAAAGGCCGAAATCAAAGCGATGATTCAGGAGAAACTCGCCACTCTCTCGCCTGGTTTGTTACATTCTTTTTTTTTATTCTATTCTCTTATTCTCTTATTCATCCTATTGTTACGGTTTGTACGTTTCAATATTGCAGAAGCGCAAACGGCCGGCAACCAAATCATCGCCGCTTTCGAGACCAATGAGGGCAACAAGGAGGCCACTCATACCGCTGTGAGTTCCACACAAAAAAATTGATCACGAGATTCAAGGCTGATGGATAACAACATCCAGGTGGAATCGATCTTCTCCGGTCTCTCCGATACAGTGAAGGCTGAACTCAAATCGATCCTTCCCGCGGGCGGACACTTCGGACATCATAGACCGACAACTCCCGCCGCATAAGCAAACAATTATGCGGGGCGTTGCTAGCCGGCGAAGGGGTGGCTAGCCCGCCCTTGCGAGGATAATGCCAATTTCCTTTACCTTTACCCTTTCCCTATGTGACCTATGAATTCATGTTTTTGCAACAGAATAATAATAAATGTACATTTCAAGTTGTGTCAATTGGAAACACGTGTTCTATCTTGAATTTGATCAGGCGTGGTTAATGGCATAATTTCCTTTGATAACAGAAGTTCTAAAATTCGACCTTCCGGAAGAACTCTTTCTCAAGGAATTACCCTTTTTTCGTCTTCCACTTTCTGCGCGTAGTCGCGACGATTGTAAAATCGCTTGATACGGAAGCACCTCCGTACGCTATGTATAGAACCTTTTTCTTGCAGTTTTTCTTTCAACGGGTGCCGACCACGTTGTTATTCCCTCGTTGCACACAGAGATCGACAACAATGCATCGATCATCGGGTCCCGTGTGCGATTCCTCCGGAATGTTTTCCGGCGCACGCCCGCCGACATACGGTGGCAGGGCTCCTCCGGGAGGTCAGCACATTCAAGTGATGTCCGACCACGACCGGGAAGCCCCAACGAACAGAGAAGCCAAAAGGTATACGACTTGGGCAAGGCTTAAGATTAAAAATGAATTAGAGAAGGCTCTTCATCTCGCACACTCGCTGGTGAGAGCAGCGAGAGAGCAGGGCAAATGAAGAGAGTCATTTCAAGCCATCTCTAACATGAATAGGCATGCGGATAATCCGTCGTCAGCGGCGGAATGATCAGCGTCTCGCCGGCCCGTCTCGTCCCCCCCCCCCGTGCACAGCAGTAGCTATACACGAGGAGCGAGGACCGAGGTCGTTTCGGAGAGATGAGAATTATTAGTCTTCGTATGAGAAAACTTTCTGATTAACATGCTGGACGTGGGCAGAAAGTGAAAGGACAAGTGCGAAAAGGCATCATTTGTTGAACCC